>CM033449.1:77678533-78998950 GCA_019425775.1 Rafetus swinhoei | reverse complement strand
TGTAATCTAACTGAAGTCGTGTACAGGCAACACACCAGTTTCTGCAGCCACCATTGTTAGTTCCTTGGTTCATACTGACTTAAGCACACTTGACATCAATTGCATCAAGATGTGACATGTTTTATAAGAAAAAAAAATTAAAATGAAAAAAAAATATTTTTAGGTATTTTCACAAACTGGCTTTTAAAGAATTTGCTTCCATAATGGTTGAATAAGACAAAAAAAAAAAAAACCTGTGGGGAAGTGGAAAAATTAAAAATAAAGGCTTTAGGCATCGGGTCCAGATTTTTGAAAGCCAAATATGTAAATGATAAGAAGAGGAAAATAAATAAATAAAAAAGTTCAAATCTTGTAATTTTAATTGTTATTAAAACTTTACTGTATAGCCTATTCTTTAACATTTGGTGTTAATATCCAATTACTTGGCAATGCTTGACATTTGAAATAAACTTTTTTCTATGGTTTTATTTGCAAGTGGTCGGATTAATTTTGCAAGCTACAGATGAGTTATAAGAATCTAAAAAGTAAAAGGACATTGTCTAGGTTGGGCCAAAGTTTTATCTCCTCCTGACCTCCCTATCCTCAGCTAATTCTGAAATGCTAAATTCCATGTTTTAGTTAGAGATGGGCCACATCATAACATTTGGATCTGCATTTTAGATCCCCCATGGAGTTCAAGGGTACCCTTTACTAGAGTTGGACTACAGATAGGAACTGGATGCAAAATTTGGATTCAAGTTTGGATTCTACTCCCATTTACTTCTAAAGTTCAGAAACACTAAGATCTGAGGGTTTGTTTGGTTTATACCCATCTCTAGGTTTTCTGTATGTGTATGTTTATATAAAGCAAAGCAACAGAAGGCAAGCATTCAAAAATAATCCTACAGTAATACAAGAATAAAAAACAGATCTCAGAATAAGTTAAATTAAAGAAGCAGATTTCAAGTGCCCAGGGAGTGGTTCTAGAGAATGTAAAGTGTTTCCTGAGAAAAATACCTTGACAATGTCTTTTTAATTTAAGATCCATAATATTCCAATCCCTGAAATTTCAGTTTGTATTTCTGAACATAAAGAAATTCCATAAATCTCATGCACTATGAATATTTTAAGAATTTTAAGTGATCATGGGTTTTCCTTATAAGGATCACAAAACATAGACCTGTTTACAACACAAAAATGAATCCTAAAAGGGGCATAGTAATATTCATTTAAGTGCTAATGCAATCCAAATCAATGTAGTACTTCCCTAGCCTTCACACATGGGTAACATACCAGATGTTTAAAGAGCTATATTTCTCTGTATTGTGACTACAAAAAGTTACAATATCCCTCATGCAGTACTACAAGGCCCTTATTTTGTTTCTCACTGAAATAAAATTTGTAACATAATAATGAATGAAGTTAGCTGGAATTGTTTCCTTAGATTTCAATAAATACTGTTTAAAATTCAAGTAAATAGTGCATTGTATCTTCATGAGAAACTTTTAAATCTCTTCTTTTGGTACAAACCATGGGCCTGATTCTAAAAGCACATGTATACAGTACTTCTGTTTCTGTCAGCCATAGTTATAAATACAGAGTGCTTGCAATATCAAGCCCTCTGCTAGTAAGCTGCATATCACTAAGTTTAACCATTACTCAGCTGCATATGCTGAGTGTTCTGTGCATTACTCTTCATCAGGAATGTGGGGATGCAGTCAGAGTTTTATTATTCAATGCTAGAATGACCAAACTGAAATCTAGGAATATTCATATGGTACTGAAAACATTTTTAAAAGTAACATTATAATACTGTACACAATGGAAAACTATTTATTGTATCTCTGGGCCAACTCTTCTAAAAACTGTAGCATTAAATCTTCCTTTGTCAAGCCTGAAATAATGTATATAATTGAAATAGTGTAAAGTTATATTTTCATGTTTTTATACTTACAACGTGATTGGAATACATAATGTATGAGTATTTCAATTACAGATAATGTTGATGGGATAATACACATCTCGGTTAAAAAGCAGTAATCATAGTTTAATATCCATGTTACGGTACATCAGTATATTGCTATATAAAGTATGTCTGTGTGCTTTTAAGTGAAAAAGTAGTCAAGAATGATGACAGCTGTCTAAGGGATTTTTTATTCATTTTGTATGAAAAATTATGGAACAACCAAAATGTTTATGAACTATTCTCGTGTAAATTTCAAAATGTCCTTTACTGTAGGTTTTTGTTTACAGTACAGTATCTTACTTCTGCTTTGTTAAATGGGTATTGGTACAAAGCTGGACATACACTTTCTAAGACTTCTGAAAACATTAACATTCCCAGTTTTTCAAGTGTACCTATATGGGAGAAAATGTTTCTGATTTTATTTTTAAATCTAACACACGATGGCTTTTCTGGAGTGTTGTATAAACTTCAATCATACATAAAACGTGTTCTTAAAAAAGGCAAAAGATCCTTAGTTTGTTTTTTTAGTATTATTGAAATCTGATTTCTTACTCATAAAAAGTATTTTAATAAACTTCAGCGCAGAACAAATCTATTTGTCCCTATAGAAGTGAAGTCCTTGAAGAGTTTCTGCAAGGAGGATGCAAACATTCCAAGCATGAAAGAAATTATTTCATATAAGGATAAATTTACTGTGGTTTGCCTTATCTCTGGACAAAATTATTTACCTTTCTTGTCAATAATACAGTTCTACTTTCTTTATATAGCCCTCTTGATGATGCCTGTAAGGCAGTGATATAAGTCGGTGCAATCAAATATTTATTTTTGTCTGATTGTACCTAAAAATGTCAATTATTTCCTGGATCAGTAATTTTTATTTCAACAGATGATTGATATATCATCAGCAGAGGAAATGAGACTTGGCAAGTATTTAAAGTACATTTTAATGGTCCTGTTATTATAAATCAGTTAGAGTTGTAAAAACAAGTGTGTAATAGCAATGAAGAATTATAAAGTCAAGGTTGAAGAAATTTGTCAGATAAAAGTTACAAGGTATAGATCATAGTATGGAGCACATCGTAGCAGAGTTTCTCTGGTGGACCTTCTTCTTCCCATCCTCTGAGGATTGCGCATAAAATTCCCATGGCAACAATGATACAGAAAAAGAATATAATACAGGCATTTGTATGATTGTCTTTGTCTGTCTTTTGATACAAATTACCACTTCAACATAGCATTAGCATGTTGTGACCATCCACCACCATGGGATCACCAGGGATCGTTGTGTCTATAGATTACCAAGCTCTATTTTATACTACAACAGTAGTATTTTACATTTATTTTCTCTCTCTCTCTCTCTCTCTCTCTCTCTCTTTTTTTTTTTAATCCAGGCAATAGAGCCTAAACTTTCTGAAGGAGAGAGAAGTCAGGCCCTTTTAACATAAAGTTTGAAACTGGAGTGAGCACTTTGGCTGCAATTTTGCAAAATGTTTAAGCATGTGCTTTACTCTGAGCACCTGTGTAGTCTCATTGGAATCACCATTATATATAAAGCATTGAATATTACATAGAGTGTGTATTATAAAATATACGTAACATACTTCAAATTCCTACCTAGTGATGATATCTATGTGATGAATTGTTTTGATTATGATACTTTGACTGTCTCTAAAACTCTGCTCATGCGTTCATTTCTTCTCAGACCACTCCTCTCGGTCTAAATTACTGAGCTGCTTCAAAGAGCCCCATTTGTAAATACCACTGGTCAGAAAACTGTTTCTCTCTCAGATAAATGGAGAGTTACCCTTCACCCAGTACAGAGTACAAACAATACTTATGCCTACAGTTAATATCTTGGGATTCACAAGAGCTAGAAATAAGAACATTGTAACACAGGAAAATAAACATTCCTCTCTTGATTCTACCCTTGGAAGGGCACAGTGAATCAGACCTTAAAGCTGCTGGCATATTACACACCATAAAGCTGATTCTCGTCATTGTTAGAGGTTTCTGCAATGAATTCATGACAGCTGTATTCCTCCTCCAAAGTCTTAGCAGTTCAATTGGTTGTTAATAAGTAGATCATCGTGTGAAGCTTGCATTTGGCCTTATAGATGTAGAGGTATGAAACATAACTTTAATAATTTTTTTAAAAATTCTTTAAAATAGGATTTTTGTAAATATGTTGCAGAAATATAATACATAATGGTACAAAGCAGTATGGAGTTTTCGTTAAGACTCACTGAGAGTGGTGTCTAGCTCAACACTTGTGAGTAATGAGGCCTTTTCACACTTCACTTGTACTTCATACTATTTTCCACACCACCGTGTATAGTCCTTATCTCCCTCTTGCACCCCTCTCATAATTCCTCGCAGTTATTTGTACTTTATCTAACCTGCGTTGAACAGCTCTAATTAATAATATTAGTGACTCATCTACCTCCCTAGACAGTTCTCTCAATGCTTAATTTACTTCACTGTCAACCAAATATTTTTTTTATTTTATACTTAATGGAATGGTGTCCATATTTAGCTTCAGACAACTACGCCTCATTTAATTCCTCTTACCTACCAGTAAAAGGCTCTTCTCAGTCCTATTAATAACTACAAATCATTTGTACAGATTACCCATTTGTTTACTCACTATTCCTTTACAATTCCCGCTGATTAATATGGGAACTTCCCAAGCATATCTGGGGTAGAATTCAATCACCAACTAAACTTAATCTGATAATGATCAGAAAGAAATAAAGTCAGGGGAGGTGCTTTAATGTTGTGGAGGGTGCAGATTTGACTGCAGGTGAACAATCAGTGAGCAGATGGGGTGGAAGTTAATGTGGTGGGTTGAGAAAGCACCCCCAGGAAGTTTACTGGGCAAGTGGACTTTTCTGCATTGCAGAGAATATACTCAGAATTCAGTTATTTTCACTAATAAGAGTGCATTGCCCAGGCACTCTTGAAATAATGTTTCTGCTTTTTATGTTGATAGTAAATTCACCAAGAATTTTTTTAAATTGTTTCCATAGTTCAATTTTGTATCCATTGTACATAAATATATTAGTTTCTTATGTAGTGTTACTCATGAGGGACCTTTTGGCCATTAACTTCACTGAAGAAAGCAGAAAATAGTGTTTAACATAGATTTGGAGGCTATGCATCCCAGAGTTTTCCATCCAACTTCCAAGTTTTGTACTGTACTAATCATCATGATAGCTAAGTCACAAAAAGATGTATAAAAATAGGTCAAATTTTGGACCTGGCAGTCTTAACAATTTTCTTTACAAATAAAATATATTTCAATAGTTAAGTGATTTCTTTGCTTGTTTCAATGTAATTCACAGGCATTAGCACATATTTTGGGCTACTTTCATATCTTCAAATGGCAGAGGAAAAAAGTTTAGCAAATTTTTGTTTCCAAAATACTACACTCTTGTCACATTTTCACAATTGCTAAACAATATAAAATACCTTTGAATTGTACTTGAAATTTTATGCATGTTTTGGTATTGATATTTGAGTTGGTGTGAAAACACACAACCGACTAATTTTGTTGACATGTATTAGAAGATAAGTCTTTTTGGAATAGATAAATCTAGATTTTTTTTTTTTTTAGTCATCGCCTAAACATACATTGGGTATTTATCATTCTGTTAACTCATCTTATTTAACCTCTTCACCAATTAATCAGCAGAATCTTTGCCCCACTAAAATATGGTATACGAAAATGAAGAATTTGGAAGCCATTTAATAAAAACTTTAGGAAATGTCAAGAGAATGTGAGGCTCTGTGGTAAAATCCTGTTCTCATTGAACTCAGTGACAAAACTTCCATTAACTGAAATAGCCCACAATTTAACCCTGTTTATTAAATAATAAGCTCAATAGTCTTTTTCAAAAGGGACAATTCAAGTAGGGCAATGACTGATTATATTAACAGCTGAAAAGATGGATTCAAGATGACACCTTGCTTTTCACAAAGAAAATCTTACTATTTCATCCAACAGTAGATCCAATAACCTGCCTGTTTAATGTAACTAGTTAGAAGGTTCATCAATACAATTCACATGACAAGGTCCTATAGAATATCTGGGGGGGGGGAGTGAAACTGGCAAAGTCATGACATACACTTGCTTTAAGCTGTGGTAAGAACTATTCTGCACCTTGTGCTGGGATAGTATGGCACAGACTAAGACTTCAACTGACCTATATGGACAGTAGTGAGACAAAGATCTCTTTGTCCATTAATTGACTGTTGAAATAAAAATTGTAGGGATCTGGGCCTGTTACTTTACTGTCTTACACTTTGTATAGGAACATACACTACTATTCTGATATAAGCTATAAAGCAATAGACAAATTCCCCACAGTGTACTTTTGACAGTAACATCACTTCCAAATAATTGCTAATCACAGATTAATGTTTTGTGATTTTAGATTTGTTCAGTTCCCTTCCAAAACTTAGAGGATAAAGCAGGTGATGATCTTTTCAGAAGTAGTGGGAAAAATCCTGGCCTCTGTGAAGTCAGTGGAAGAACTCTCATTTGGCTTCAATGAGAATGATTTTATTCAAAATTTTGTATTCATCATAGTGGCTGTACTTAATGAGTATACTTGTTTGTCTCAAAAATATTTGTGATTCAGTTTTGCCCTTTATTCATCTTTTAGAAGACTTGAAGCTGTGTGATTAATTCTTTTTTGTAATATTGTTAAATAAAATAGAGACCCCAAATTAGGTCGGTTCCAAGCCATTCTTATGGATCCTCACATCGGAAATTGGAAAGTTATCTACTTTCTCCCTAAACCCTTCGCAGATTCTTACTAGCTGCATAGGAGGTATAGGTTGTACCTCCCAAAATCAGAATTCTCTGGTCTGGCAACATCTGTGCGCCGGCAGGACCACGGACGTTTCTTGATCAGAGAACCCTGGTAGCCTAGTGGCAGGAGGGCAATCTAGGAGGGACTTAGCTGAAGCAGTGGGATGTGGTAGAGGCTGGGGTTGTCGACAGCCCCCAGCAGCCTGCAGCAGTGGGGCTGGAGCTAGCAACAGCCTCTAGCATCTCCCAACAGCCTGCAGCACTGTGACCAGGTCGGGGCAGCCCCCTTGCAGTGCAGGTATGAGCCATTGACAGCCTGTGGCAGCATGGGGTTGAGGCCAGAGACCTAGGCAGCCCACAGAAGTGGGGCCAGAGCCTGAAGGCTGACAGGGAGCAGGAGCCTGTGTTCTCGGCAGTGAGATCAGGACAGGGGCAGCCCCAGAAACACACAAGATGGTGGGGCTGGAGCCCTGGACAGCCCACAGAAGTGAAGCCAGAGCTTGAAGTCTGTTGCAGGGCTGGGACTGGAGCCTGTGCACTTGGCAGCCCCCAGCAGCCCGACTAGGGCCAGAGCCAGCCCGCAGCAGTGTGGGCTGCTGGAGCCTAGCAGGCAGTCCATCTGGGGCAGCAGCAGCGGGACCAGCATCCCAGCAGACAGCCTGGCAGGACCTGAAGGTAGTCCCTCCTCTCCCCACAGGTTGGCAAAGTCGGTGGCTGAGGGCGGTAGCAGGGAACTTTCTCTAGTCCAGCAAATTTCCTGGTTTGGGACTAGTCAGGTCTCAAGGGTGCCCAATAAGAGATGTCCAACCTGTACTAAACTTCTAGTTCATCTATCACTCAAGAGATTTTAGCCTATCAGGAAAAAGCACAGCCATTCCATGAATTGGTTAATGGTTTAGGATGTTTCCTGAAATAGCTCCGCAATGTAGACATAGCTTTACAGAGTAACACTGAACCGTCCATTCTTGCTATATATTAGAAACAATGAAAAGAACCAACAGATTTTTAGGATGCACATTACAAGTGGACGTATTTTGAGTTATAGAAATGTATTAGAAGACTTACAGAATAGATGCTGTGTAATTTAACACTTAGGAGACTAACTAGTTTAGGAATTAGCTATTGCAGGCTGTTTTGTAGAACTTTTATGAATGAGGCATAGGGCACCAGTGCAGAAGGTAAGTGTAGGTTTCCTTTAACACATTTGATTGTGACTCATGCTTGAGGGCTTCCTGAACCAAAACAATTACATATCTGGAGGTGGGAATGCCTTGGTAGCTGTTATACACCATCTCTCCTTGTCGATTTTTCTCCTGGAAATCTTGATTTTTAATTTTTTTTTAAGAAAATGTCTAGTGTTCAACTGAAAACAGACATATGTGTTTGGAAATGCCATCAAAATGCCTTGGCACTTGTAGTTTGCTGACTCATGTCCCTATTCTCTATGGCTACGTCTAGACTGGCATATTTTGCGCAAATGCTTTTAACGGAAAAGTTTTTCCATTAAAAGTATTTTCGGAAAAGAGCATCTAGATTGGCACGGATGCTTTTGGCACGTGGCCAAATCTAGACGCGGTTTTGCGCAAAAAAGCCCTGATCGCCATTTTAGCCATCGGGCCTTTTTTGCACAAAACAATCCTGAGCTGTCTACACTGGCCCTCTTGCGCAAATACATTTGCGCAAGAGGGCTTTTGCCCGAACGGGAGCAGTATAGTATTTGCGCAAGAACACTGACAATCATACATTAGATCGTCAGTGTTCTTGCTCAAATTCAAACGGCCAGTGTAGACAGCTGGCAAGTTTTTCCGCAAAAGCAGCTGCTTTTGTGGAAAAACTTGCCAGTCTAGACACAGCCTCTGGGTAAGGTTCTCCAGCCAGCCAGCCAGACTCCCATGATATATCAAAGTGTCTCAGTTTGATGACACTAGTTCATCATGGCTGCTGTAGTCTGGCAAAGGGATCCCAGGCCATAGAGAAGAATGAGGACTTTTGGCACCATGACAGCATTTCTGATTTGAAATTTTTTGGTTTGGGAATTTTTACAATTTTTTTTCACTTAAATTGTTTGTGTCTGGGCATGTGTGTGGGCCGAGGTGATGGGTCATTTTCCAGTCAGCTCTAATTCACAGGTTTTATTGGATCCTTTATTTGCATTGTAATAATAATTTTATTTGTATAGTTCCCTTTGAATATATTTCTCTCTCTCTCTGTATGCATTTATTTATTGATGGAGAGGTAAGACTGGAAATGAAGTTGTCTTGCTTGTTTTACTTTATGTAATTAATGTTTTCTGTCTATATTAAGCTTATTACCTATGTTTCAATATGATTCTTCAATTGTTTTACACAATTCTATATCCTTAGGTAGTATTAAAAAGACACTGCTGAATCATTTATTAATTTTTAAAAAGTCAGTGTCTGACAGAAGATCTTTATAATAGTCTGTCTGGAGATTTCTTTGAAAAATGCTTTTAAAAATGACGATTATTTCGGTGCCCTTGTTGATGCTTATAAGCACCCTTTCGGCAAGGGAGAAACTGATTAGGGCTCTGATCCTGCCTTTGGCTTTGCAGGAGTGAACCCCTGCACTAGAGTTCCACAAAGGGGCAATGGGCTGCACATGTGTATTCATTCACACAATCAGGGCCTTGCCTGACTGTGTGGGGGAAATAAATGTTGATAAAGATGTGCTGTCAAATTCACAAAATATTCAAACTTCAAAAATAGAAGAAAATATTTTTTCACTCACTGAATTTAGCAATCTCAACTGTTA
The DNA here is from genome assembly GCA_019425775.1 of Rafetus swinhoei. Lineage (NCBI taxonomy): Eukaryota > Metazoa > Chordata > Testudines > Trionychidae > Rafetus > Rafetus swinhoei. The sequence goes on along the minus strand of CM033449.1, from coordinate 78,989,420 downwards.
CTTCTATGGTTGATATAAAATGTTCGGATGTGAAAATCACATTCCAAATGTGCTTCTAATGTGGGTTCTCCAAGCAAACTCATTTGACAGTCCAGCCTTTCAGTTAGTAACGGATCTCATATTAGCCTTGGGCATACAGCACTGTAGTCATATATGTTCATCAGTTTATGGCGCTTGACATTGTATTGGTTTATTGTTACTACAAGTTCTTGAACACGCATCTTAAAAAGATAAGCATAATATGTATGTATGTATATATAACTTTTAGGCTTGAAGTGCATGTAGATTATTGGTCCCCTTGGCACACAAACAGTACCCAGAAATGTTGTTGAATCATGGGTAGTTCTGACTCCATCACAGCGAGTGTTCCTTTTCGCCTTTTTAACTAGTCCTGGTATAATTCCAGAATGCTCTCCAGAATGTTGATTAATAATGACAAATATATACTTACCAGTTGAAGGTCTAAAATCTAGCTTGTTTTTCTGTATTGTTATTTTAATTGTTCATTATTGTTCATTTTATTGTTTTTTGTGTTTGCAACATTTCACACACTTTTTTTTTCCTTATTAAGAACTGAAAGAGAATTGGACCATGGAAACTCTACATATGTACCCCTGAAACTTTGTGTGAAGCTGCTATCAGATGTACATTCATTTGATTTGCAATTTACCTTTTGAATTCCTCTTAAATCCCTAAAGCTGACACAATTCACATTTCTCATGGCTTTCCTATATCTCCCCTCATGCTTGTAAAGCTGATTTGTAACAAATGTACCCAGTTAACCATTAATTAAAAATAAATAAGGATGTCGTTCAGATATAATGTTTAAATTCCATATCACCTTAGGAATGCATAGTGTTTTACAGGCATTTTATAAATCCCTTAGCTGATGACTTCAGCATCCATGCTAGATATATCACAAGAAGGCCATGTCTACACTACAGATAAGATTGAATTGGCCACAGTCAATCTTCTCAGGTTTGAACTAGTGGGTCTAAGGAAGACATGCTAATTCGAACTGAGAGGGCGCGCCCATTGATGCCGGTAGTCCTGCTTCTACGAAGAGTAGGGGAAGTCCAACAGAGAGTGTGCTCCCTTTGACTACCCACAGTGTGGATAGTGCCAAAATTTGAGTTAAGATACTTCAACTTAAGCTGTGCAATTAACGTAGCGGAAGTTGCGCATCTTAATTCTAACTTATTCGCTAATATGGAGTAGGGGTAAGATATGACAATAAACACATGGAAGGAATACTAGGATGAAAATCATTAGAAGGAAATATTGTGGGTTATGTGCATTGTTGTGAACATACATTGTATTCCTCTTTTGTTATTTTACATTTTTTCTTTTGTTCAATAATTGTTCTTTATTAAGATGCTTAACAAGAGAGTACATGGCAAGAAAATAGCAATGTATAATCACTGTTTCCATCCAGTGATGTTAATTATTTAAAATAATTAAAACTATTTATCCTGACAATACCCAACATAGAAACAATCATTTCCCTCAAAACGCTAGTGACTTGTCTCAGTGTAGAATTTCCTCTGATTGAATCTTTTTTGCCAGCATGCCTTTTTGGGAGCTTGCTCTTTAAATTTGGGAGAGAGATGCAACTGGGAACCTAAAATTGCAACTGTCTGCAGCTTGCTCTATCAATGTCTCTTTTGTCTGTTAAATATCTATACATAGCTCCTTGTGCCCCTTATTCTCCCATTCTCAATCTTGAGGGGATAAATCATTTCCATCCTAATGAAGATTTTAAATCCACATCAGAATCATATTTTCAGCCTTATAAATTAAAAATAGATACATTTGAGATCATATATGTGAAGATGTCATACACCCACCTGTCAAGATCTGAGTTTCCTTGGCAACATAGGGTGTGTTCAGCTCTGCTTGAGATATTACGTCCTGAATGACTGTAGAGGAAACACAGAATTAGCTCTCTCCAGGTTAAAAAAAGACCTTTTACATTAATTTTTAGAATATTTAGTGCATGTGTGTGCTTGATCAGCCATTTCAAAGTGTCTATTTCAAGTGCATTGCATCATAGTTAGGCCTGTGACTTCAGCACTTTCTTGGAGACTCCAGGAAAGAAAGTATTTAGTGAAATACGTTAAATGCTGAACTAAATCTTTCTGTTGGTGTAGCTTCATGAAAAATCTTGGGACCTGAATAACTGGTTTAATTATGAGTCTCTTCTAAGGAAAACTACTAGCAGATTAGGGAAGCTTTTGTTGTCTTATCTCTGCATTGATGCTACTTTTTCACAAACCATTTGTTTGTATATATATGTATACATGCACACACACACTCAACTTTGGGAGAACATGATTTGAAATGAGAAGAAAAAAGTTTATTAGCTTGAACTTTTTTATTTTTGTGAACCCAAATAAACTTTATATTTCACTAAGTTGATAAGACTTCATACTGTTGTCTTTCGAGTTCATCTATCTCTATTTCTAAGGATTAAAAGTAATCTAAGATAGTACTGCAAATGTTGAGGCTAATTATTTCTGGCATACAATTTTAGAGCAATCCTGAAAGGGCTGACACTTTTGACTGAAGTTCCCTTTAAGGATGCTCACATCTGAATGGTGAAAAGTATATATCAGCTGTAATTAAAAAAAAAACAAGTCTGCAAAGTAGGGATGAATGACTATTGTTATTACCTGTTCAGGTCTTGAATGCTCTACTATAATACAGAACAAACTCTGCCCCCAAAAGCTTACAGTCTTTTAGACAAGATCTAACATGTGAGTGAAACAGCTAGTATAAACATGGGAGGCAGGGAGGATCAGGACGAGCCCATTATTTAGAATCTGGCGATATTTGTGGTCAGGACAGGGAACATTCTGAAGACGTTTGAACACTGGGGCTCTCTCTTGTGCATCAGCCTATGCTTCCCTCTATGCTTCGTGGGAAGAGATTGAAGAGGGAACCCACCCATTCCCTGATTCTGGAAAAACTACCTTCCACCATCTCACTTTAAGAGATGGAAGAAAGAGAACCCAGGCATAGTGAGTAGAAGCAGAGCAGGCAGATAAGTGGTGTCTGCATAGCTGTTACAGGAAACTGTCATCATTCGCAGTGGACGCATTTTCACATCCACCGTGAATGGTGAAATGTGTGAATACTGGTAGCCTCACCCTGGAGTCTGAGAACCACAGGGAACTCAACATAGTTCCCGGCAGTCACAGGGACTGGCAGCTGTGGTGACTTCTCCATGGCTCCAGGCAACCGCAGGGGGCTGCAGCCATGGTGAGTTCTTCACTGCTTCCAGCCCCACTGCTGCCTCTCCCGCTCCGTTCCCCCCACCCTGCTGGGACAGGAGACCCACGAATATGCCGAACTGTGAATAGTGATTATGTGAATTGTGAGGGTCTCCTGTATTGTGAATTGTTTATGTAAATATATTTCAGACGTTCAATGTGTCTTATAAGCCATCCATTAGCTTCCTCGTCTAGACTCCCTCTGTCAAGTAACATTTCCTCAGAGATCTGTGAGTCTGTCATCAGGATGTTTTTATACCAGAGAGACTGGCCCTAGATGTTTAAGGCAGCCTGCTCAGAGAGACAACTGTAGCTGTGCTGACAGACATTGGGGATTTCAACGTGAATCCAACAATAGGATAGTCCTTTGTAGAGGCCTTCAAAGTTCATATCAGCAGATTCATAATAAAAATATGAGAAGGGACATATACAAGAGAAGGGAAAAGAAAAAGTGTTTACTTGACCAAACTCACTGACATAAATGGTCACCATTTAGTGGTTTAAAATGATATATAAGTTCCATTTCATTTATACTGATATGAAGGTGGAATACCGTGGGTACGCAGTCACAATGTAAAAAAACCTCCAAAGTACTCAGTGTGTCCAGGAAAGGACATATGCTCAAGAGGTACTCTCTCACATGCTTTCTATGCTAAAGCATGAGGTTCGGCACATTCAGAGAAATGACGTATCAGAGATCTCTGACCTGCTTTATCTGGTTTGTGTTTGAATTTTATGCTGTATTTTCTCTGTTTTCCTAAGCTTCTCATTTCTGACTACCAGTGTTTTGCTCTTAGTATGACTGTGACCTGCCAAGCTGGCAAAGAGCAGCTTGCATATCTCATTATGCTGTTGCCAAAGAAGTCATGGTTTTTGAAGGCCCCTTGCAAGGGGGCCTGGAGCCTATTATTGCCAATTTGTTGTAGTATACAACATTGCAAGTATAAGCAGAATCAGGATTTCTCTTTTAAAAAGTGTTCCACACTTCACTACGAATGTATTGAATAGATTTTAAACAACAATCTATACATATTATATTTCTTTTCTCTGAGAAAGTCTTTTTGCCTTTTAGGACCATGGCTGTGCTAAAACCTATGCTAAAACAGATAGAATTCATATTGTGTATTAGTCTTAAAAACAAATTTAAAGTTGTACTTTTAAAAAGATGAGTGAATAATGCAGCATAAACTGAAATCCCACAGCACTAATTTATAGACAGGATATACAAACTTTTCATGGAGCCCCTAAATGCATGAACAGAGATATATAAACTACAGCTTTTCTCTAGTGGGCTGAGGAGTTATTTTAGCATCCTTATTCATTCTGTCCTGAGGTCATTTTGAATGAACAACATAAAATTGCACTGAATCATAGGCAAAATTATACCTAATGCATGTGGTTTATTTAGCTGAGATTGAGCCCGTGCTTTATAACAAGGTCTGAACAGAATAGGAATAGGCCAGAAAATTCTTTTGACCTCTGATTTTTGGGAAATGAAAATCAGTTCAATTTATTTTCATGGAGGAATATAAATCAGATACGAATATGAGCGAGCAAAAGGGCAGCCTCTGACCTAAAAAATGTATTCAACTTGTCCAGCTAAACAAATGATTACGAGAAGCCCATGGTTTGACTGGGAAAATATAAAAATAATTGCAACATGCCTGGGAATAATAAATTCTAAACACAGTTTCAAGAGTGACACACAAAATACACTGAAATACAAGATTTATTTGGCAATGGTCTGAGGATATGATGTGGTATGAAGATGGTTGGCCTGTCACACCTCAGAGGGAAGGGAAGAAGGGACCACTATAATAATTTAATTTTATTAGAATAATTGAGGCCATGGAATTCCACCCCTTGAGCCCTGTATTGAACTCAATAATTAAATTTATCTTTTAGAAAGTCATCAGGTCTTAACTAAAAGCCTCCAAGTAATAACATATTTGCCAAACCCCCAGGTAATCTGTTTCAATGATTTCAATTATCTTTGCCATTAAAAATGGCATATTAAGTCCCATTTGAACATTGTTGAGTTTGGTTCTGTGATTTTTTGGAAACCGCATTATACATTATATTATTCTACACTGTCAAACTTTGTCAAAGAGTGAGGTTTGGAATAGGTGCAGTCATGTCTCCTGTATTGGCATGCATCCTGCGGGAATTATGTATCATGGGTATGTAAGGCAAAGGAAATAGAGACTCTGAGCTTTTTGCAAATATCCAAGACGGCTGCAGAGACCATGAAATCCACGGTCTTTCTCCACAGATCTTAGGATAGCCATGGGAGGGATGACTTTTCCCTCTGCTTACTGTAGGGATGCAAGTTTAATGATTTTGGGGGAGATCTGCAACCTCAAGGCAACAGTTTATTCTCCCTAACTTTGATCCTTTGGTGGCTTCTTATTCATGAGCTCATGATTTCACTGGCTACAGAAAATATGAGGCCACCATGCTGACTTTTTCTTGGAGTGTTAATATTTACCACCTCTTTCCCTCCCTTGAATTGACATGTTTTAATGACCTCCATTTATAACAGCAACCCTGCTGGAAAAGGGAGTTACAATAAAAAAAAATCCAGGGCCAAATCTAATTATCAAAAGGGGATATGAAACAGAAACAAATAAATATCTTATTTTGGTGAGAACAACAGATTTTTATTCTACCCTTATTGAAAATCCTAATCCAAATTAGACTGTAAAAATTCTTGTAATACAAAATGTATCTTTTAAAAATCTGGATACTGTTTAGAGAAGGGACAGTTCAAGTTATCTTTAATATGTATTTATACTCATTCTAAATGGTTCGTATTTTACACCAATTTAGTAGATATGCACATTATCTCACAAGCTGCAAGCCTGTTTCTAGTGCTCTGTTTTTATGTCAGACTAGCCAGGGCTAGGAATCTTTGTCAGTTTTAATATAAGACAACTAAAATCTGCTAATTAGCCAAGTGCATGTCTGTTTATTAGAGCTCTAATTCATGTACTATAATTAGTTTGAATACATAATATTGATTTAGTAGTAATTATAACTGTGTGAACATTAAGATGATGTTTCAGGAAATTGCCTAGATTTTAGGTCCAGATAATGAAGCTTTCACTTAACTGCTGCTCAGAAAAGTCTTTTAAATATAGTAGAATATATATTATAGATAATGGAAAAGCATAAACCAACTCACCCAACATTTTATTCTACCTGTTATAAATGAAATGTTAGAAATAACGTAATAATGAATGTCATTTATATCCTGCTAGCTAGTTAGTGATATAACAGCTCATAGAATGTACTCTCAACAGGAGGTAAATGTGTAACTCTCCTGTCAGCATTAAAATATTAGTTAACTACATGCACATTGAGAGAGGAAGATGCCCCATGAGATCAAGATTCCAAGTTATCTTTATCAGAGGGGTAGCCGTGTTAATCTGAATCTGCAAAAATGATGAGAAGTCCTGTGGCACCTTATAGACTAACAGATTTATTGGAGCATATGAGCTTTCGTGGGCAAAGACCCACTTTGTCAGAAATGCATTTGACAAAGTGGGTCTTTGCCCATGAAAGCTTATGCTCCAATAAATCTGTTAGTCTATAAGGTGCCACAGGACTTCGCGTCATTTTTGCAAGTTATCTTTAATATTTGTGGATGTTGTAATATAATGTTGAGAAATTTTCAACCCAGTGTACATACATAATGTACGGTCATTATATTATGAGTCAAAATTGTAACATTGAAGTGTAATATTTCTCTGATAATAGTAGAGTTTTCAGCAAATTGTGTATTCTGCTTTTAATTAAATTGGGTTAGTGGTAACCTTGATTCAAATATCTAAAGGAATAGTCAGAGAATACATATTAAGATAATATTTCCCTTCCCGAACATTCAGCTAGTTATCAGGAAGCATTGCAATCAAATCAACAGTTTTATATCAGTTGAAATAGTAAGCCATCATGTTATATCATCATAAAAAGCAAATTCAGAATACGCATATTTTTGTAGCAGTAGTCATGGCAAATAGTTCACAAGCAAACACAGACTGAAAGATGTCCATATAAACTAGTGGTGACCAAGCCTCAAACAATGGCTGCGCTGCAGCACAGCTTTACAGGTGATTAATCAGCCCCACCCAGTCAGAGGATCTGTGCATGGAGCTGACTGATTGGGTGGGGCTGATTAATCACCTGTGAAGCTGTACTACCCTGCAGCTTAGAGGGAACACTGAGTGCCTTTCAGAACAAATGGGCTCAAAAGAGAAAACATATTTGAATATGTATTTAAAATGCACCAACTGTCACACCTTATGAGTTTCAACCTCATGTCTGAACCATTCACATCCCCATGGAGAGGCAGCAGAGGACACTGTAGGAGCTTTGTAAGGTAAGCCAGTAGCCTTTTGAATAGATGTTCAGCAGCTCCACTAGGGACTGCCTGCTGCACTGCAGGGGATGTAGAACAGCGGTTCCCAAACTTTTCCAGATGGGGACCCATTTTGACAATTCAGGAAGACTTGGTGACCCAAGACAATTCAAATACGGGGGGGGAGGAGGGGGAAGTAGAGGGGGCAGTACCGTAACTAGCTAATTTTGCGCCTGAGGCAAGAATATAAAATTGTGCCCCCTCCTGTATATATATTCATAGTAGTTATTTCATAGAAAAACTGAAAATACATTAATAATAAAGTAATAACACTACATTTATTTGAGTTGTGGTGGGGAGAAGACACTCATCCCTAAACTGCTCCCCCCCTCCCCCTCCCGGCTTAAACCCCACACTCAGAGGCTGGAGATCTTACAGTCAGGAGTCTGGGGGGCACATTCAGGAGCCTGAGAGTCACACTCAGGGGCTGGGAGTCAGGGCCTAGGGGGCATACTCTGGGCCTGGGAGTGTCACAGGTGTTACAAAAATATTAGAAACATAATACACATTATTCAAAAAACCCAAGTAAAATTTAGTATTTTACCAAACAGTTTCACCTGAACGTAAATAAATGGGATGGTTGAGCTTGCATTTCCTTTGCTAACTGTTGTATCCTCGGAATTGTTGTGGTGAGTGTGCATCGAAGATCATCTTCCACATTTAATTAATTTCAATATTTGTTTTTAATTGTAAGAAAATGTGAGAAGCCTGATTCAGACAAGAAAGTCTTTGGAAATGGAAATAAAATTCTCAAAACAACTTCTGACAAAAGTGGGTAGTCCACTCAGCATCTGATCCAGAACTGATTATTTGGCATGGTTGAGAACTCTGCTTTTATATCATTGCTGTTGATCATATCGATAAATTGTTCCTGGGTGCCTTAAAGTACATCACAAACATCCACACTGAAAGGATTTGTTGCAAGAGCAAACAACTTTCATCTGTATCTGGAAAATATCGGAGTAGCTCATACTTAAATGTCTCAAATATTCCTATATCGACAATCACAAATCCTCATTAATATTAATGTCATTTGTACTTTCTTCAAGAAAGGTTGCGAGGGTTGGAAATATTTTTTTAAGATCAATTTTTGAAATCCATAATTGGAGTTTCATTCTGAAGAATTTTATTGTCTCCGATAATTGTAGAATTTGGTCCTTGAAATGACACACTTAAATCATTTAGTAGGCCAAAAATGTCCTCTAGATATGTTATTTTATACAAACTCTTGTTTTCTGTAAACAAATATTCAAACTCAGTTTTGTTCTGTGACCTAAAAAATGTTTTAAGTTCATTTTGTAACTCAAACACACGATTTAGAACTTTGCCTTTCAACAGTCACCTTACTTCAGTATGAAACAATAATACTTCATTCAAAGAACCAGGGGTGGCCCGTGCCTATAGGCAAACTCGGCAGCCGCCTAGGGCGCCAAGTTAAATGGGGGCGCCAAATTCCCTGCCACTTCCCTTTCCCCTTCCTGTAGTGCCTGAAATCGGCCCTGGAGGAGGAGCGCGGCGGCTTCCCAGAGCCGCAGGAGGGGTGAGTCGGGAGGAGAAGGAGCGCTGGGAGTTGGCCCCAGGGGAGGCAGCGCGAGGGGGTTTCCCCGTGCTGCGGGAGGGGGGGTCGGCCCCGGGGGAGGTGGTGCACAAGGGTTTCCCGCGTCGCAGGGGAGGGGGTTCTGCCCCAGAAGAGGCGTGCGCGGGGGTTCCCTGCACTGCGGGAGGGGGAGGGTCGGCCCCGGAGCAGGCACGCGCCAGCTTCCCCTGTGCTGCAGGGGGGGGAGGGGGAGTTGGCCCCAAGAGACGCGCGCACCAGCTTCCCTCGGGGGGCGGAGGGGAATCCTGGGAGGAGGCAGGTGCAGGGGACTCTCTCCCCCCACTGGCACCCTGTTCCCTCTCCCCAGCCCCCCCTGTCCCCAGCAACAGAACTCTATCCCCAGTCCCCCCTCTCCCCAGCAATGTGGTGGTAATGGCAATTAAAGCAGGATAGCGTAACGGACTATTTTGGATTTGTAATAATAAAAATTATAATTAACATTTGTAATGCATTTTTATTTGAAATCGTACTGAAATATTGTCTAGCTGTCCTGTACAAATCTATTCTGAAACTTTCGTGTCTCTATTTTAATCTGATCTCAGAAACATTGGTTGGATGGACAAACCGAATAATTATGCCTGTTTTAATGTTTTTTAAGCATATTTATTTAATGGAAAATAGGGGCAAAATGTTTCCCAGTTTGCCAAAAACCTCAGCCTATATCTGCCTTTGGGGTTGGTGGCGGAGGAGGGGGGGAGCGCCGATTGCATGGTTCGTCTAGGACGCCAGTTGCTGGCAGCTAGTCTAGGCCCGTCCCTGCAAAGAACCTAGTTCCAAACAAAGGTTTTTAAATATGCGAGTTCTGAGTGTGCTGGACTTAATAACATTTACAGCTTTAATAACGTCATTAAGTACCTGGTTCAAAGAAATAGGTAAAGTTTTAGTTGCTAGTATTTGCCAATGGATGAAACAGTGAGTTCCAATTACTTTTGGAGAAACGTTTTTAACCCAGGTTTGGAATCCAGACTTGCAACCAAGCATAGCAGGAGCCCCATCTGTGCAAATGCCGCACAAGTTTTTCCATTCTATGGAATGTTCTTCAAAGAAAATATTCAAGATATTGAACACATCTTGTGCAGTGGTTGTAGTTTCCAATGGTTTGCAAAACAAAAATTCTTCTTTTACATATTCATTTTTAATATACAGAACATACACCATCAGTTGTGCAAGATTACACACATCAGTTGTCTCATCGAGCTTCATACTGAATAATCTTCCGGAAGAATTTTTAATTTCATTGATGACTTGAGATTTGATGTCGTTAGACATGTCGGTAATTCTACGCTTAATTGTATTATTGGACATGGACAAATGTTGCAGCTTTTTCAAAGCATCTGCACCTACCAAAAGGCGGACAATCTCCTTGGTACAGGGAACAAGATCCTTGGCTATGGTATGCACTTTCTTAGCTTTCAGAGTTTTCAGTGCTACAAAGTATGAGGCTTCTATGGCAGCTAACTTTTGTTGCTGATAAGACCCACCATCAAGTCGGCAATTCTTGACACCTTCTGATTTTTTTTAAAAAATCCACATCTCTGCTCCTAAATTGAGCGTGTTTAGTATTTAAATGATGTTGCAATTTATTTGGTTTCAGTGATTCATTGGAAAGAACTTCCATGCATATCACGCATTGTGGCCTTTCCACTCCTGCTGTCATTATCAAAGTAAATCCATACTTTGTCATTTTTTTCAAATAAAGGGCAAAATGAAATTTACAATCCCCTGCTGTATTAATAACAAAAAACACACGCACACAATAAGATTGCACCAAGCAAACACCAGATTGCTGCTTTACTAACAAAAGCACTTACACGCATAATGATTGTGTGACTCAGTAAGTCTGAGATGGCGTATACTACTGGCTGTTATTTACACCAGGGCTACTCAACTTCGGAAACTCTGGAGGACACAATGATACCCACAGCACATGCTGAAGGCTGCAACTTAGCGTGGCTGCATATATGCAAATATATGCAGATCACAAAATTTACTAAAATAGCCCCTCTCCTACCCTCCACCACTCCAACCCAATCCCCTTCCCCTCCACTAGAACCAGGTACTCCACAGTCCCCTGCTCCAGCCCCCAGTCCCCCAGAGCCAGGCACTCCAGCCCACTGCTTTATCCCAATGCACCCACCCTCCCCAGAACCAGGCACTCGCCAGCCCTCCCACTGCAACCCAATTCCTGCCCCCCATATAGTCCCAGCCTCTACCCCGGGCCCGCTGCACCTCCCCACCACAGTCCTAGCCTCTCCCCAAACACAGTCCCAGTCCCTGCCCCAATACCCCCCAGCACAGTCCCAACCTCTCTCCCAGGCTCCAAACACAGTCCCAGCCCCTACCCTGGCAGACCTCCAGCACAGTCCCAGCCCCTCCCCTAGGCTCCTGAACACAGTCACAGCCCCTACAGAACCTCCCCCCAGAACAGTCCTAGTCCCGCAGGCTCCCGAACACAGTCCCAACCCCTCCCCTCAAGCTCCAAACACAGTCCCAAAGCCTACCCCGGCACCCGCCAGCACAGTCCCAGCACCTACCATAGCACCCTCCCCCAGCACAGTCCAGCTCTTACCCCCAGCCCACACACAGAGCACAATCGCAGCCCCTTCCCCAGGCTCTGCCACCAGGCCTGAGCTGCCTCCCCACCCAGGCCCAGCACGCAGAGCTCACCAGCATGGAGGCAGCCCTGGGGTGGCTGCAGACAAGACCACTCCCCACTGGGCACCAGCCACACGTTGAGTAGCCCTGATTTACACAGTGCCTCATGCTTGTAGCCAGACAGGAACCCCCTTGTAACATCCATTTTCGCTTGCCTGGAGCATACAGGGCACACAGAGCAGTAAAAGCCTTGAACAGAAGGCCCGGATATTCAGGCTGCTGTGACCCTGAATGGCTGTAAACAGAGATACGCCAATTGCTGATCAAGAGGCTGCAGAGGAGTGCCCTTGACTGAAACCTATATTGATACGAACACTCACTGTCCGCGGGGGGAGGAATCTCCCGCCCAGTAAAAAAATGTTCAGTACTCACAATTTAGTTATCTCTCTTGCAAGTGTAAATTAAGTTGAAACTTGCTTGTAAGAACTGGCGTCACAAAGACAAACCAACACAATTTGGCATCTTAGATAAGAAAGAGGATACGGGCCCCTATGGGTATAAAGATGGGTCCAGCAGCACATTTACTCTGAGTGTCAATCTACCATCTATCTGCTGGTCTGGTTAGGTGATTGGCCTCCCGAGGTTCCATGGGGACGCCCACCTCGTATTCGTCTTTCCTAGGAATTGAGGGACCGGCCCTGGCTTGACCCGCTGGAGTTGAGAGGCACAGAAGGGGGTAAAAATTGTACCTGTATGTGTCCTTTGTCTTAAGTGTACACATAGATTTAGAGCTCTTTAAAGATTAAGCTGTCACTTGGTACCATTATTTCTATTTTCTATCTTTATTTTCTTTGTAACCATTTTTAAGATCTATATTTGCTAGCAGTTAAGAAATAGAGCAATAGCCATTGTACTCATATGATTTATAAGCTTCTTTAATAAACCTGTAACTGTTTAAGCTTTAACCTGACTCCTTCAGTTGCTGTAACAGAACCAAGCACAATTTAAAAGAACTTCAGCCGGTCATAAGGGACAGGTATAGGGGGAGCTTGAGCGTTGGATCGTGTCGCTTCCAGAGGACAGATCCATTGGGGCATCTCTCAGCCTCCCTGGCTGCCCACTGCGAAGGGATCCTGTATCCTAGCAGTTGAAATCTGAGATGTAATAAGCTCTTCCTATAAACTCTGGGGCATCTGTCAGCCTGTTGGCTGCCCTCCGTGAAGGGATCCCGATCCTAGCGGACTAAGACACGGACGTTAAACTCCTCGGGGCGCCCGTCAGTCTCTCCTAGACTGCCCACTGCGACGGGACCTTGTGTCTTAGCAGTTAAAGACTTGGGTGTCACACACACACACACTGCCCTGACCGTCGGCTGACAATGGTGCAGTTAATTTTGCCAGCCGTGAGAAACCCGGCTGGGACAGCAGGGGGACCCTGGACCCCCCACGGCTGCAAGCCAGCCACAGCAGAGTCCTGGCCGGCTAACGCCAGCTGTGGGAACCCCCACCGGGGTAGCTGGAAACCTCTCAACCAAATGCCCATACACCTGGCCCCCCAGCCCCTCCTACCTGAGCTGGGCGCTGCTTCTTCTCTGGGTTCCCTAGCCCACCTCCAGGGATATTCCCTAGTCTGCTCTAAGTCATTGAAATGGTATTCAATTCAATTGATTGGTTTAACTGCCTGAAGGTTGTTAAACCAATTAAGTTGAGTACCACTTCAGGTGAAAGGCTCCTTAAGACTAAGCCAGCTGTGGAGCCTACCTTTTCAAATGTGTGAATGGCTCCTTAAGGGCCACCTGGGAAGACACTTGGCGACCCTTTTGAAATGTAATGGCGACCCATATTTGGGACCCGACCCATAGGTTGGGAAACCCTGAAGTAGAAGAATGCTTGGGACACTTCATTGCCCATTTCCCTTCCTAGCTGTGTTAAACCTAGGGACAGCAGAACAAAAGTTTGACTGACTCTGACGGAGCCTTAGGAAGCATCTATGAAAAGATGACTCCCTCTGTCCCAAATATCCAACCAGTACAATCCAGGAGATGGGAAAAAAGAGGAGAAGCTCAGGCCACCAACCAATTATAAATTATGATCCATTGATTTATGTAAAGACATTATCGTATTTTCTATTATTCACTATCCTAGTCCTTCATTTACCTGTTTGACTGCAGCTGCATGTTGAATAGAGTCTTCACTGTGCTTTATACAATGACATCAGCTTCCTTTTTTGAGCTGAATTTAGAAGTGTGTAAGGTTTAGATAAACTTCAAAATATTCCCTCCAATGGACAAGCAGTACTTTATTGATATAGGGTATTGAATTTAATTTGTCATACTGTTACCCATTCACCTCCTCTGGTCACTTTTTTTCTGAGGTTCCTCACTGTCCTCTCCGCTTCTCTAATGGAACATCTACACTGCACTGCCATTTCGGGATACCAGAGTATCCTGAAATAACTATCCAGGAAAAGCGCTGCAGTGTAGACATAGCCTATGAGTCTTCTGCAAATTTCCCTTCCTCTCTTACCAGGGCAATATTTTGCCCAGATTCCCAGGACTTCAGTAGTAGCCAACTTTTATAAAAAGGTTTCTATCTAGCCAACCTGGTTGCAAAGAAAAACATGCCTCAAGTGCAAGTGATTCAGTGACATCTACTTGACTCTGCAGACAGGCTGAAGCAGTTACTCGGAAAGAGGTGAACTACCCCATGAATCTTTAAAGAGAGTCAAGTCCAAGATGCACTACCCTGGAGGTCACCACCAACATCACCTCCTATGGGTGCGTCTACGCAGCAGGGCTTAATTCGAAATAAGCTGCGCAACTTGAGCTATGTCAATTGTGTTGCTTATTTCAAAATAGCTTATTTTGAAATTGAGAGCATTTACACAGCACTTATTTTGAAATAGAGTACTCTTCCTCTGACTTCCCTTATTCCTTGTACAATGAAGGTTACAGGAGTCGGAGTAAGAAGTCCTCCAGCATGATAGTATTTCAATATTATTTCAAAATAACTGCCTGCTGTGTAGATGCGGATTAAGTTATTTTGATATAAAGCTAGTTATTTTGAAATAATGTTGCTGTGTAGATGTACCCTATGTGTAGCAGAAGTATGCAGTGGGGCTGACTCACCCAACTAACTAGATGTACCCCAGTGCTGTTTCTGTGGTGAAGAAATGCCACTCCAGGTAAAGGGTATGTCTTTGGCAAGAGGTTGACATTGTGGCAGGGCAGAGGGCCAGAACCAGGGGAGGGGCCAAGAATGTGGTGATTTCCTCAGGGCTACAAATTGCTTTACTTTGTCCCTATTCAAACACCACAAAGGGTTCAAAACAGTAGAGAGAAAGTATCCTAAGGTACTGATTCTGTCCATCTTGCTAGAATATATTCAGTCCTAGGTTCCACAGGTGGGACAAAGCTTAATTTAAATTAATAATTGAATCATGTTGAATCCCACTAAATGCATTACAAGTGCAAGTCCAGTCTGGAGGTGTCAAATGAGCCTACAGCTGGCAAGCTGGCCTCTGGAGCTTTCCTTTTGTGTTAGAAGCTCCAGGGCCTGAGGTTGTGGCTGGGAGAAGATAAATAAATAAGAAAGGCCCTTACCCTTTAGCTTGCACCGAGGGCCTAGCTAGGGCAAACTAGCTCCAAGATTTAAGTGCTTCTAAGCCCCTTTTGTCCCTTCATCCAGAGTTGCACCAAACACAGCTGAAGTTTGTGTGAATAGCAGTATGCACCAAATTACTGCACTGTATCTGCTTCATGTTGGACACTGTGGGCATGGACTTAAGGGTCCCATGTAGCCCAAACTGCAGAGCAGTGTAGTCACACCTTATGAGTATCAAAAATACAGTATCAGTGTAATCAGAGCTGGAGTAAAACAGTCAGGGACTTTTAGCACACCTCAATATGACACCAGGGACACAACCCACATTTACCATTCCCCCGCTCTCAGACAAAAGTTTTGCTGCAACAATTGCCCGTGTGAACAGCATGTTGTTGGGAGGAGAGTTCTCCTGCTGACAAAGTGTATGCTGCTCATTGGGGGTGGAAGTATTTTTCTGGCAAAAGAACAAAAAAATAGCATCTAAACTGCCCGACTTTTAGCAGCATGGCTGTGTCAAAACAGCTGTATCACTAAAAGCTTTGATAACCTTAGAAAACCATTACTCTTGTAACCATGCAACCAAGATGGTCATTTTAATTATCTCAGATTATAATATGAGTAACACTGTAATGCTGGAAAAAGATTGCCTGTCTTCTGTAGGAAATGTTTTAAAGATGCAAAGTAAATGGCAAAATTTCATTCATCTGTTCAGAAAGAATTGAAATTCCAACTTTAATTGGTATCCATCACAAAAATACCTGTGTGCAGTTGAGTAGCTCAAAGTGTCTGGAAAATTAATCTTGGCAGTTTTAGCCCCAAATATTTAAATAATTTTGTGTGTTCTTAGCAGAAATACTCCCATTAAATTTAATGGGAGTCATGCTGTTAAATCTTCACTAAGCTCTATAAGAATGTATTGGTTTAACGTCCAAAGAGTTTTTCAAAGAACTGTGGGATGGTTTCAATGATCTGTCATGAAAGGGAAAAACAGCATAGTCACCATGCATGATTAAGAAAGCGTATAGGCTCCAAAGTCTACTTAGAAGTCTACTGAGTCGGGCTATTTTGGACTTGGGTGGTTTTGGTGGACTGAATTCTGAAGATGAGGTATTTCTGTTTTCGTGTAACTTTCAACCTAAGTCTTTAAAGGGGTGAATAAAAAATGATTGTTTAAAAATAACATTTAAAACCTGTGTTTTAATGTAAAACAGATTTTTATTTATGTTAAGTCCAGTTTTTTAAATAAACATTTACAATTAAATTTGAAATGATGACAAATTATATTAACACCTAAATGCATTATAATCTATTAAAATAATTTAAATTAAATTTTAAAAGGGATTAGTTTTAAAGAAATACAAACTTCTGAACTAGTGGAACTTAATAATTAACCTCCAGGAATCAGAGTTTGTTGAAGGGCTAAACTAACTTTTGACAGCAGTTCCCTCATGGGTAGGTTCAGAGAAAATATGTTCTTCATTTCAGTTTAATCATGTAGTTCAGTTCAATGACTAGCTTATTCAAAGTTAAGAAACCAATGGGAGTTGAGCAAGCAGGAAAGCTTGTTTATCTCTTCCAATAAAAACTAGGCATAACAGATGAGATCTACTAGTTCTAAATACCTGAAAGACCAGCACCAATCAGTTCAATTCATTAACTACAGATAAAACTTCCTTCTTTTTAAATAAAACAGCTACTTTTAAAAAAAATTGCTTTTTTTTCTTATGTATCCAGCATAGAGGCCAACTCTGTGGGTGCTTCAGGGCGCTGAGTATAGCTGGTACCAAAACCACATAGCTCCCAATGAAGTTTTCTTTTCTTTGATAGTATGCAAATACTGTACTATCACAATGGATAGGCACAAGGAGGTTGAATGTAATGTTATGTAGGCAACAAGAATTTTGTCATTTCCTGATTTTTGAGAGCTTGACCAGAATTTTGTCATTTCCTAATTTTTGAGAGCTCAATTTAACAATTTTAACATTCTTTTAATGTAATTTTTGTATGTAATAAATACATAAATTGTGTGATTATTGTGAGAAATCCATTAGACAGTAATGGAAACATCTGAAAATTCATAGACTTGCAGGATCTCATGAACTTACTGTTGTTTAATGCCTTTTCCAATGTATATTGTATACATACATTATATATGTATCACAGAGAAAGTGTGTATATGTGTATGTACACACACACAGACACACACACACACACAAATACATAATTTAAGAGAAAAACATCCATATGTATTACAAAATTTTCCTGCCAAGTAAAATACACAGGCTACGGCTACACTACATGCTTTGCTGAAAGAGGCAATGCAAATGAAGCGCGGATTAGCATTTTCTCGCGCTTCTTTTGCATACTCTCATTTGTTCCGTTTTTGCACAAGGGGTCATCATGATCAACATCAATTATGATTGTAGATGTAGAAGGTGTAGGAGATAGGGTCATATAGGTTCAGTCCAGTGACACACCCTGGAAACTGGGTTTTTGTTGTTGATACATTCCTGATATCAGCTTGCTTACTTGTCTTCTGTTTCTAGCATAAAAATAGAACACAGGATATTCAATTGTATAACGTGCTGTGCAGAATACCAGTCCCGGTTACCAGAGTGAAAGATTTGTATTGAAAGATATCAGAAATGCTGGTTAACTGAACTCTATAGTTAATTGTGCCTAATAACAGCTTTTACTGTACTAAGCCAACAAGTAGTCAATAGGTGTTACCTGCGTATTAAAATACTTGTATTCAAAGTAGATGACTAATTCTCATTAAAATTTTCCAAGACTGGAAACAGACCATGTATCACTCTGTCTCTTACTTTACAAATGTGGTATGAAAGCAAGAGAAAAAACATCTCTTTGAAGGAGTGGGATCATTACTGCACATACAAAAGAAATTGCCACCCACACACTGGCGCCCTTCAAGCAAAAAGCACCTGACAGGAATTTCAAAGAGGTTTTTCACTGGGGAACTCTGCATAAATCTGCATAAAAGCCTTTAACCAAGGAAAGGTATTTTAAGATGAATTGGATGAACATGTTGTATTCTGATAATTGTTTTTATACTGCTAGCTGTAGAGTCTAACATTTTTATCATGATCAAAAATTGTTCACAAAGCAGCCTGTGATGGATGAGAATATGGGATGACTAAATGGGAAAGAGAACATAGATATGTTTCAATACAGGAATACTTTCCCAGATTCAAATTGTTGATTTTCAATCATTAATTACCATTATAGCAGTAGCCATTTTTTTAAAAAAAAGCATTAAGTGGTTACTAAAACATTTATAAATGATTTTGTCAGATGAAACAATGAGCAAATATATACATTTATATACACATCAAATATCTATCAGTTTCCTTTTAAGCTTGCATTCTAAAGAGATGCCATGATTATTGATTTAATAAAAATGACAAACAAAACAAGAATTCTACTGATTCTTGCAACAAGACTTCGGGGTCTTCAAATAGCGTCTGTGGGATTTCTAAATTCCTCATCTTCCAGACTACATGGACACATTTAAAAAGCTTTAGTTTCTATGGTGGTCATCTTCTGCATCAGAGCTGTGAAGAACAGGATGTACACATTTTAAAATCATAACATAATTTTGAATCATTATTGCATAGCATATTCAATCTACATTCAGGTGTGTTCTATTTTTCCCTGCTGTTTGAAACCTGAAGCTGAGCAGTTACCCATATATCTATTTTTGTTATTTTTTCATCACAAAAGGCAAACTACTAAACGTTCTGCTGCCTTGCAATTTATTAGAGACTTAATCTGTTAAATGATCTCACCCAGGATCCAATCCAGATCTTCCATACACCCAATTCACACTAGTGTAATTCCCATGACTGCAGTGCAGTTACTCCTGATTTACACTGGTGCCAAAAAGAAAAATGAAGCTTCTTAATCTGCTCTATCAAGTATTAAACCGTACTTCAAAGTCTTCAATTTATTAAAGCATTAGAACAACAGAGATTTCTCTTCCAGCTATGTCTAGTATAAATTAGCCCCTAACCAGGTGATGTTTTTCTGTGCTCTTTGAAATTCAAATCACTTCTCTGCACCTCTTTGGCCCAGCCTGTTCTTTGAAATACTGAATATTTACAACTGGCTATTCACAAGTGCGAAGTATACAGTATATAAGTAGCTACACATTAATAAGCCACAGGTTGGTCATTCAGCCATGTAAAACCTAAGATAATTAAATAATAGTCTCTTAGACTTCAGACATTCATAACAAACTGCTTGCTCTCGCATGTCGTGTTCCATCTTTATTTGCTATATTAGCATTGTTGTGACGTACTTTATAAGTACATGTACCTCACTGTATTTTACTTCCTGTGGGTATATATTTCTTCACTGAACAAAATAAAATATAAAAATATGTCCTTGCTTGGTTAAATATCCTTTTGGGGGGCGTGGGGGGAGAGAGTTGATAGCATTTGTGGGGAAAAATAAGTTTAGGTTGAAACACCTCTCTTGGAATGTCTGTTAATTAAAAAAAAGCTGTGTTGAGTCATAGAATCATAGAATACTAGGACTGGAAGGGACCTCGAGAGGTCATCGAGTCCAGTCCCCTGCCCTCATGGCAGGACCAAATACTGTCTAGACCATCCCTGATAGACATTTATCTAACCTACTCTTAAATATCTCCAGAGATGGAGATTCCACAACCTCCTGGGCAATTTATTCCAGTGTCTGACTACCCTGACAGTTGTGAACTTTTTCCTAATGTCCAACCTAAACCTCCTTGCTGCAGTTTAAGCCCATTGCTTCTTGTTCTATCCTCAGAGGCCAAAATGAACAAGTTTTCTCTCCTCCTTATGACACCTTTTAGATATCTAAAACTGCTATCATGTCCCCTCAATCTTCTCTTTCTAAACTAAACAAACCCAATTCCTTCAGTCTTCCATCATAGGTCATGTTCTCTAGACCTTTAATCATTCTCGTTGCTCTTCTCTGACCCTCTCCAATTTCTCCACATCTTTCTTGAAATGCGGTGCCCAGAACTGGACACAATACTCCAACTGAGGCCTAACCAGCGCAGAGTAGAGCGGAAGAATGACTTCTCGTGTCTTGCTCACAACACACCTGTTAATGCATCCCAGAATCATGTTTGCTTTCTTTGCAACAGCATCACACTGCTGACTCATATTCAACTTGTGGTCCACTATAACCCCTAGATCCCTTTCTGCCATACTCCTTCCCAGACAGTCGCTTCCCATTCTGTATGTATGAAACTGATTGTTCCTTCCTAAGTGGAGCACTTTGCATTTGTCTTTATTAAACTTCATCCTATTTACCTCAGACCATTTCTCCAATTTGTCCAGGTCATTTTGAATTATTACCCTATCCTCCAGATTAGTCGCAACTCCTCCCAGCTTGGTATCATCTGCAAACTTAATAAGCGTACTTTCTATACCAATATCTAAATCGTTGATGAAGATATTGAACAGAGCCGGTCCCAAAACAGACCCTCATGGAACCCCACTTGTTATGCCTTTCCAGCAGGATTGTGAACCATTAATAACTACTCTGAGTACGGTTATCCAGCCAGTTATGCACCCACCTTATAGTAGCCCCATCTAAGTTGTATTTACCTAGTTTATTGATAAGAATATCATGCGAGACCATATCAAACGCCTTACTAAAGTCTAGGTATACCACATCCACCGCTTCTATCCACAAGACTCGTTATCCTATTAAAGAAAGCTATCAGATTGGTTTGACATGATTTGTTCTTTACAAATCCATGCTGGCTGTTCCCTATCACCTTGCCACATTCCAAGTGTTTACAGATGATTTCCTTAATTACTTGCTCCATTATCTTCCTGGCACAGAAGTTAAACTAACTGGTCTGTAGTTTCCTGGGTTGTTCTTATTTCCTTTTATAAATGGGCACTATATTTGCCCTTTCCAGTCTTCTGGAATCTCTCCTGTCTCCCATGATTTTCCAAAGATGATAGCTAGAGGCTCAGATACCTCCTCTATCAGCTCCTTGAGTATTCTAGGATGCATTTCATCAGGCCCTGGTGACTTGCAGGCATCTAACTTTTCTAGGTGATTTTTGACTTGTTCTTTTTTATTTTACCTTCTAAAACTACCCTTCCCACTAGCATTCACTATGTTAGGCATCATTCCTACAGACTTCTCGGTGAAGACCGAAACAAAGAAGTCATTGAGCATCTCTGCCATTTCCAAGTTTCCTGTTACTGTTTCTCCTCCTCACTGACCAGTGGGCCTACCTCTCCTTGGTCTTCCTCTTGCTTCTAATGTATTTATAAAAAGTCTTCTTGTTTCCTTTATTCCCGTAGCTAGTTTGAGCTCATTCTGTGCCTTTGCCTTTCTAATCTTGCCCTGCATTCCTGTGCTGTTTGCCTATATTCATCCTTTGTAATTTGTCCTACTTTCCATTTTTTATATGACTCCTTTTTTATATTTAGATCATGCAAGATCTCGTGGTTAAGCCAAGGCGGTCTTTTGCCGTATTTTCTATCTTTCCGAAAATAGCTTGCTTTTGGGCCCTTAACAATGTCCCTTTGAAGAACTGCCAACTCTCCTCAGTTGTTTTTCCCCTCAGTCTCGATTCCCATGGGACCTTACCTATCAGCTCTCTGAGCCTACCAAAATCCACCTTCCTGAAATCCATTGCTGTTCTCACTTCTACCGTTCCTTAGAATTGTGAACTCTATGATTTCATGATCACTTTCACCCAAGCTGCCTTCCACTTTCAAATTCTCAACCAGTTCCTCCCTATTTGTTAGGATCAAATCTAGAACAGCTCCCCCCCGGTAGCTTTTTCAACCTTCTGAAATAAAAAGTTGTCTCCAATGCAGTCCAAGAACTTATTGGATAGTCTGTGCCCTGCAGTGTTATTTTCCCAACATATATCTGGATAGTTGAAGTCCCCATCACCACCAAATCTTGGGCTTTGGATGATTTTGTTAGTTGTTTGAAAAAGCCTCATCCACTTCTTCCACCTGGGTAGGTGGCCTGTAGTAGACTCCTAGCATGACATCACCTTTGTTTTTAATCCCTTTAGCCTAACCCAGAGACTCTCAACACTTCCGTCTCCTATGTCCATCTCCACCTCACTCCAAGTGTGTTCATTTTTAATGTATAAGGCAACACCTCCTCCCTTTTTCCCTGTCTATCCTTCCTGAGCAAGCTGTACCCTTCCATACAAACATTCCAATCATGTGTATTATCCCACCAAGTTTCTGTGATGCCAACAATGTCATAATTGTACTTATTTATTAGCACTTCCAGTTCTTCCTGCTTATTTCCCATACTTCTCGCATTTGTATATAGGCATCTAAGATCCTGATTTGACCTTGCCTCCCAGTTTTGCCCTGACCCTCCTTTCTCTCTGCCATTGTAGCCCACGCCCTCCCATTTCCGACCCATCTCCCAGGTCTCCATGTTCTCCACTTACCTGTGGGCTTTGCTCACCTGTCCCCGTCGAACCTAGTTTAAAGCCCTCCTCACTAGGTTAGCCATTCTGTATGCAAACAGGGTCTTCCTCCTCCTCGTAAGGTGGATGCCATCCCTGCTTAGCCGTCCTTTCTGGAATAGCATCCCATGGTCGAGGAAGCCAAAGCCCTCCTGGCGATACCATCCTCGCAGCCAGGCATTCACCTCCAGGATGCACCTGTCTCTGCCCGGGCCCCTACCTTCGACAGGAAGGATCAAGAGAATACCACCTGCGCTCCAAACTCCTTCACCCGTACCCCCAGAGCCCTGTAGTCACTCTTGATCCGCTCAGTGTCACACCTCACAGTATCATTAGTGCCCACATGGATGAGTAGCATGGGGTAGTAGTCAGAGGGCCGGATAATCCTCAACAATGCCTCCGTAACATCTCGGATACGGGCCCCCGGCAGACAGCATACCTCCCGAGATGAAATGTCAGGGCGACAGATGGGCGCCTCCGTCCCCCTCAGAAGAGAGTCTCCGACCACCACTACTCTACGTTTCCTATTTGCAGTGGTGGCAGCAGACCTCCCAGCCTTGGGGGTACGGGGCTTCTCCTCCTCCGGTGTAGGGAATCAAATGAAGCAATTTGTTCAACTGAAAACATTTTGTTTCTGGGCACTTGTAAAGGGCTAGATGCTCAAAATGGCCGGAGGAGGAGACAACAGCTTAGTGGCTAGGACACTCACTTGGGCTATGGGAGAGCCAGGCTCTCTGAATCTCTCCTGATGAAGATGTTCACATGGTATAAATAAATATTTAAAGCAGGGGTGGGAACCTAAGGTCTATGGGGCTGAAGCACATAAAATCTATTAGCCTGGGCCCCCCTAGGCTCTGGTGTGCGAGGGGAAGGTGGGGAATGTCTTTCTCCTTCTCAGTTGGGGGCCACTCTAGTGAGGGTTTGGTTTTTCTTTTTTGCTTCTCACTTGTGTGTGGCCCCCAACTGATTTTAATTTGGGTCAGCGGCCCCTCACCTGAAAAAGGTTCCTCGCCTCTGATTTAAAGGAACAGAGACCTAAACTTTGATTCCCATTGCTCAGTGAGGAGGGAGAAACAATAACAGGAAACTTGGAAATGGGAGGTCAAGGTGGGGGCTTAATGAATAGGTAGGACAGGGAAGTAAATGAAGTATAATTAAATATTTTCTATTCTGTGGAGGCTAAGACAGGGAAGTGTAGAACTTACCTACAACTCTTTGCCACGAAAAAAATTGCTTTAAGGTTACGTCTCGACTGCAAGCCTCTTTCAAAAGAGGCTCTTTCGAAAGATACTTTCGAAAAAGCCTCTTTCGAAAAAGAGCATCTAGCCTACAACCAGTACCTTTGAAACAGCGAGCCGCTTTTTCGAAAGAGAGCACCCAAGCAGTCTGAATGCTCTCTTCCAAAAAAAGCACAGTTTGCATTATATAGCACCTTTTTTTGAAAGAGCACTTTCGAAAAAAGGCGTTATTCCTCATAAAACGAGGTTTTCTGCAGTCGAAAAAACTGCCGCGTACTTTCAATTTACTTTCAAAAGAACGCAGCAGCAGTCTAGACGCAGGGGAAGTTTTTTCAAAAAAGGCTACTTTTTTGGAAAAAATCCTGTAGTATGGACACACCCTAAGACTGCTTTGCATCAGTATTATAAGAGCCCAGAATCTGGCCCACTGTAAGGAGTTGCACTCGTAACTCATGTTTTTGTTAAATCTATGGTATTTTTATTATTAAGGATTGAAATGAAAATGGGTTGAAAGCTATGAATTTGTAGGACAGAATTTTCATTAAATTCACCTAGATAAATGAAACCAGCCTTTGCTCTTGACTTTCTGTGTTAATACTGTCTTGCTTTCAGCACTACGGTGCTTCCAGAATAATCATGCATTCATCATTTTGGCTATTTTTATAGATGAAGCCTTGGCGAGGCTTTATATTGTAGTGTACTTTCATATATTCCCAAGGATTTTATTATCGATTGGAAGTAGCCACTCCATATTTCACATACAACCTAACAACCTATTTAAAGCCTTATTTTAACACACTCTATGCTTAGCTTCCCAAAAAGAAGCCATTTACTCATGCCACATCTTGTCCCAGAATAGAATTTTCCTCCATCAATCTCCCTAGATGTTTCATCAATGAACTAAAGTCACATCTGTTTTCTTTAGATTTAATTCAGCTAGCTTTCATCCAGGTTCTATCTCAATCAGGCACTGGGGAAAATAGAGGTTCTTTAAAAAAAAGAAGAAGAAGAAGAAGAAGAAGAATCATAATCATAGAATCAGTGTAGGTCTGGAAGGGACTTGACTGAGGCAGAACCTAGCTTAATGAGATCATTCCCGATAGGTGTTTGCCCAAGCTCTACCTAAAACCTTCCAGTGATCAGGATTCTACAGTTTCCCTTGGAAGCCCAGTCAGTGCTTAACTGTCATTAGAGATGATTTTCCCCCTAATATCAAATCTAAATCTCCCCTTGCTGCAGATAAAATCAATTATTTATTTTCCTATATTCAATGGAAATGGAGAACAACTGATCAGCCTCTTCATAACAGCCTTCAATATATTTGAAGATTGTTATCTGGTTACCATCTTGTCTAAAGACTAAATATACCCACTTGAAAAAAAAAATCTTTCCTCTATGGAGGCATGGAAATATTAGACTCTTCTCAGGATATGACAGTAAACATCTATTTCAATCTACATGCACAAACCATCAAAAATATTTCCCTCATTAATAATTGAAATTTACAGATAGGCAAAGTGAGAAAAATGTTGCTTAACTTATTAAACTTTGATTTACAGCTATTTGCTGTGTGTATTTTAATGTGTGATGTTGACAATTTGTGTTTTAATGGCTATAAAACTTAAACTTTTAAATCTCTATGTCTACTCTCTGACATCTCTCATTGTCTGATCACCACCTAATTGCCCATTATTGTGAAAACTTTTAAATAATGAAAAATGTGTAAACCCAATAATTTTGTACATCTGTTGGTGTGTCTAGACTACAGGGGTTTTTTCCGAAAAAACTTCCCCTGCGTCTAGACTGCTGCCGTGTTCTTTTGAAAGTAAATCGAAAGAAAGCGGCAGGTTTTTTTTATGGCGGAAAAACCTCGTTTTACGAGGAATAATGCCTTTTTTTTGAAAGTGCTCTTTTGAAAAAAGGCGCTATGTAATGCAAACTGTGCTTTTTTGAGAGAGAGCATCCAGACTGCCTGAGTGCTCTCTTTTGAAAAAGCGGCTTGCTTTTTCAAAAGTACTGGTTGTAGTCTAGACGCTCTTTTTCGAAAGAGGCTTTTTCAAAAGTATCTTTCAAAAAAGCCTCTTTCGAAAGAGGCTTGTAGTCTAGATGTAGCCTGTGAAAATATAAGTTGGTAAAAATTGAAAAAAAAAATCTTAAAAAATAAGCATTATTAACCATTGACATTATAAAAATAAAAATGTAATTGTTCCAAAACTATTCATAGATCAGGTTTTCTAAACATGTTATGATTTTTGTTGCTGTCTTTTGGACTCTCCCCAGTTTATGCACATCTTTCCTAAAATCTAGCATCCAGAGACCTCACCAGTGTTGAGTAGATTGAGATAATTACCTCCCATGTCTTACATCAGACACTCCTATTAATACATCTCAGAATGAACCTTTCTTTCAAATTCAACATATTGTTAACTCCTTGAATTGTGATTTATTATAAATCCCAGATCATTTTCAGCAGTTCTACAACCTAGTCAGTTATTCCCCATTCTGGAGTTGAACATTTATTTTTTTAAGTGTAGAACTTTGCACTTGTCGTGATTGAATTTAATCTTGTTGATTTCAGACAATTCTCTAATTTGTCAAGATTGTTCTGAATTCTAATAATGGCCTACAAAGTACTAGACATCTTATGGTCTTTTGCTCAGGGCTATTTCATTTGCCAAGACTGAAACTGAATGTAAATTGAGTTAAACAAGTAGAACTTCATCAAACCCTGTCCATATGACTGAGTTGTTCTACTCTAACTTCTTGCATTACATCAATGACTATTACTTCAGGGAACATGGGACCTCCAGCTTCAGTTCTACTGATCCTTGGTACTTGGATTTATCTGTACAGTTAGGGCATGTCTACACAGCAGGGCTAAAGCCTAAATAAGCTATGCAACTTGAGCTACATCAATTGCATAGCTTAAGTCAAAATAGTTTATTTTGGCTTTTGGCGCTATCTACACATCCTTCCTTCGACTTCCCTTAGAGCACTCTTCCTTCGACTTCCCTTTCTCCTTGTAAAATGAGGGATACAGGAGTTGGAGTAAGAAGTTCTCCAGCTCAACATTATTTTAACATTATGTCGAAATAACTGCTTGTAGTGTAGACGCAGACTGTGGTATTTTGGAATAACATTAGTTATTCTGAAATAACAATTCTGTGTAGATGTACCCATACAGTATGACAAACCATGATGTGACTAGAACTCACTAACTGCTGTATACTAACTAGCTGTGCACTAAAGTTTCATAGTGTATTATGACATCCTTCTATTTGAAATCATATAGAATTGAAAGAGCAGTACATCAAAGCACATTATGGAACTTCTAGTGCATACCCTGACTTACTATAACTATTTTGTTGTCTTAGACAAACTCTAACACTTCCTCCTCCACCCCCAATAGTAGGTGCTTGGTAGTCTGGAATCTGAGCTAAAAAATAAATAAAAAAAAATCAGGCATTCAAATCTCACCTCTTCTAACTGTTGTTTTAAATTCCCATGCCATTAATTATTCTAATGACTGAGTAAGTTCATAAATGCCAACATAAAAGATAATTAAGGAAGAATCTTTGCCCATTTTTAGTCATTTTTAGCAGATCTTATGAAAGGTGAGAACTCATAGCATGACAACCCCTCTGCCTCCAGTCTTAGCCACTGCACCATGGCAAACTCAAAACTGTTACGCCTTTGAGTTAGAGTGCAAGTTTGAAGAACTTGGGTGTGTGTTGCTGTTTTATATGTTAGCAATGGAAGTGAAAACCCTAGAGTGCACTGGAGTGTGTCATCAACAGCACTGTTGGCAGTGTGAACATGGAAAGTAATATACAAGCCTATCCTCTTAATTTTTCTTTCTTTTAAGGTTTATGGTGGATGCTGTATGTCATCATACATCTTAAACTGGCACTAAATGTAGTGCTTGCTTGCTAATTTATGATGAGATGGTTGGCGGAGAGCTGTGTTATGCTGTTATTGTAATATACTGTTATACAAAATTAATTAGTGCTGAGATGAGTTAATAGCAGCTCTTTATCAGCTTTGTCATGAACATGTTTTGCCGCTACAGTATGAAAAGTTAGAGAGAATTATTGTCGCCACTTTTCCCAGAAGGTAGCAGAATTCAGGTCTTTCCAGCTCAGTTTCATGTTTGGAGCAAAAATTAGTGACCAAGACTCAAATATCTTCTTAACCAAAATTTGTCAGGGTACGCCTATACCACACAGAAGATCAATGTTGCCATGGTTGATCTTCCAGGGTTTAATTTAGCGGGCATAGTATAGTCCCAATAGTTTGAAATGAAGCATCGGTACTCCTACTCCTTGCGAGGAGTATGGGAAGCCAACAGGAATGTTTGCTCCAGTCGACCTCCCACTGTGTGGACGGAGATTTATGATACATCCTTCTAGCCATGTAATTTATGTGGCTGGAGTTACATATCTTACTTTGACCTTCCTATGTAATGTAGACCAGGCTTTATAGAATATTATATGTCTTGGTCCCTGGAACACGGGTGGCCAAAGATTTCACACAGTCAACTCCCTATTGCAGTAACCTTGGGTCAGGAACTACATTATATCCCCAAATTCACTGCTTAGCACACAGTGCCATCTTCTGTTGCCAAGCCTTGTATTTTATGTGTGGGAAGCCCCTCAGCCAAGGCTGCCTTCTTAGACCAACCAGCCTGGAAAGATGAACCTGGTCATCTAATCTCCTTTTTTGCAGCTGCTCTGCAACACTGAGGAATCTCAGAGCTTTACTGACCAGACAGAGAAGCATGCTTAAACCCATGCGGTAGCCTTAATGCATTTCTGGATGCTGTTGCGGCATGGCATCTTCAGCTCTTTCTAAGTGGAGTTTCATCTAGGGGTTTATAGATCAGCAGCCTCTAATCTGCAAATCATATTTTTATTTCCCCCAAATGTTGGCAAACACACACATAAAATACATGGGTAATGGCACTAAATAAAAGTTTTTCATCAATCTACTGGTGGAATGAGGAATAAAAATATCTTTTAAAAACTGTCTTTAGTTTGTTATTAATACATGTTGGGAGTGTCTTCCAAGAAGCTAAAAGGAAAAATAATGGGATATCCTTCTTCAGGAATTGGTCTCTTGTGGCTTTTAATATTTCAAAGATAATATAGGAAAGAGAACAAGGATAAGCCTAAGTAAGGTCAGCAAAATCAAAGAAGAAAATCACTTCAGGCTGGCAATATTGCTGAGTGCTTTATCTTCTGTATAATTAAAACCTTAATATAACATGCTGCAAGTAGGCCAAGGATTATAAATAGGCTTGAGAAATGTATAACTAATGGATGAATGTGCCTCTGTTCTGAGCTAGTTGATGATTGCATACTAAAAAACATAAGCATTTTCTGTAGAAGTATGTAACCATTTGTAAACTTTTTATTGAAATATTCCCAATGAAATAACAGATTTGGTAGTGTGGACGCTCACCTTGTTTTTTCAAAATAAGGGGAGTGATTTTGAAATAATTACCCAGTGTTGACATGCCCTAGACTACAACTATGTAATTAGTGTTTCTTTGGTATACAAACTTCAGGACAAGGGTCTCAGTCTCCTGGTCTACATGCCATCTCCAGCCAGCTAGATTGTGCAGTCAGCCCCATGGGAGGGGGGCTGTCCATTACTGGCCCCTAAGTCCCACCTTCCCCCCATGGCACTCCCATTCTCTTCCCTCCTCTTGCCCCCACCTCCCACCACCTGGTAGGCCAGCACTTAGACCATTATTTGAGAAGTAAGATCAAAGTTCAAAGCTCTTCTTAGGGAAAATAAACAGAAGTTGAACCAGTAATTGCAGTGTTCAAGGGTCAAGCAATCAACATCAAACCCCTGGACTACAGGGAGACTCATATGGTGGTAGTAGCTCAATGACTATTAAATTATTTAATCCCAATGGCCCATCTTAAAAGGAAAAACTGAGGGAACCAGAACATTGGAATACCTCCTAGCCCAGCTTTTAGGCCAATCACTTGAGAGGTAAGAGATCAACAAGCAAGAAGGAGATGCAAACCCCCAACATACTGGTTCACACCCAACCAGTAAGCTACACAGGGCTAATTATTGGGGCTTTCACCTAATGAATATGTACTGAAAATGGGGCAGTGTTAGCAGACAAGAGAGGCCTCAGGTCAGAATAGCACCTTGCCCAACACATTCACTTGGGAGGTAATAGATGAATGTTCAAATCCCTTCTCAGCAGGCATAAAGGGGGAGTTTGAACCCCAAGCTAACACAGGTACCAAACTCCAGGCCCACCTCAGGGAGACCCCTTTTTAGTCCAGCAGCCAGATAGTCACCTCAGAGACAGGTGCTCCAGTCCCTGCACAGGAAGCTGAGGAAGGAGGTGAATGGACATCATCTACACAGCTGGGTAAGCACCCAGACCATTGGACTACAAAGGATTTCAGCAATTAGAGTTTGCCTAATTGCTGCTTAACAATGGCACAGCCTCACGATGCCAAAAGGCACAACCCACCTAAGCCTAGCTGTTAGGTCTTGGACTGTGACTCACATGTGAGAGAATGCAAAGCCCTATTCAAATCTCTTCTCCTCAGGCAGAGAGAACGAAATTGAACCAGCATCTATCCCTCCCAGGGTACCAACCTCTGCTTGTGATTGCTGGCCAGAGACCACTTAGTTGCCAAAACCATTTCTCTTGAGGTACCTCTGAATGTCCCATCAAACTACTGAGGTGAGAGGGGGAAAGAGGCTGAGGCTGTGGGCTTAGAGTATAGCAGATGTGGGTTTGAATCTACCACTGTCTGTAATAGCTCTGGGCTTGCTGCTCTCTTGTCTGCTGAATCTGTTCTGCTTGAGTTAAATGTGCTTTAGGCCAGGCTCACAGCTATCCTCACTAGCCTGGTTGCTTAAACAAGACAGCAGGAGACTGGTGGTATTTCACATCCACTGCAAACAGCGACTGATGAGTATTTTTGATGGTTTGATTTTTATCAGTAATAGGGATGTATTGTTGAGAACTGGTCTTGAGAGGACTGATGTCCTTATTGGTCATGGCCAGCTGGAACCTTTTGGTCCTATAGTCTGCCTGAGAGATAAAGTCCCTGCACACTGAGCCCTGAAGATTGGACTTAAGATCAGGAGGAGATGCTGCCCAGCCATGAACAGGTGGAAGCCTTATGGTCATCTATGATTAATTTGGCTGTACCAGATCAGTAATAACTTTGTGGAGCTTTTAAATGCCTCTAATAAAGCCATGCAATGTGGCCATGGACATTCAGCGCTATGGAGCCATCCTGCCAAGGACGTTGTTGTTATGAAAGAGCCCTCAGGTACATTGAAAGATTCACAGCGCTTCCAAGCAAGCCTGAGTTATTTTAAGGCTTTGCATGAGAACCAAGTAAAATCCCCCATTTCCAGACAGTTTCAAACTTTCATCTGGTTTGATTTCATATTGCAGATTCATTCTAACATGAAACATAAAGTAAAATGCATGTGTGTGTGTGTGTGTGTGTGTGTGTGTGTGTATGAGCATGCATGCATACTCCTTTTCATACTGAACACATCTTGGCTCTAGCTCTGGCCTGTTATACAATGAGATCATAGAGGAGCACTATAGGAATAATCCATAAAACAGTGTTTTACCTTTTTTATAAAGGCTGAACATCTTTACTTAAGAAGATGTTGTGATCTTTAGCAGACTAGTTGCCAGCTCATGCCAAGGTCTTCGTGTCTCAGCGGGACGCTGACAGACACATAACTGGAATCCGTCTGGCTCATTTATGGGTTAATATAATATTGCTATAATAGCACGTGAGGTGGGTATTGTAGACTGACAAACAGCCTATTGTGGTCCCTTTCCCAGGCCACAGGGAATCGGGGTTGGACATGTTGTCTGCCCAGTGTTCTGGGGCCCAGAGCCCTGGGGCTGTGGGCACAGTGGCTGCACAACCCAGGAGCTGTGGGCATTGAAGCTGTGTCATACCAGGGCTGGGGCCTTGCCTTCCTGCCCTCAGCTAAGCAGTGCTGGGGTCATGGGCTACAGTGGACATGCTTTGGGCTCCTGCGGGGTTGAGAGGGGTAAAAGAGGAGGGTTTAAGGGAAGGAGAAAGAGGCTAGCCTCCCCAGGCAGTCAGGTCAGTGGCCACCCATGCCCACTCTACCTTGGGAAACCTGTATTGAAACTCATTTTAACTCAAGGTGTTCAAACACAGTAGTCAGTGTGGTTGATAGAATAATGCAATCAAACATTCATGTAAAACTTGGACTAGTTTGGTTCAAAGTTGTCCATGTGAACTTTTTTGTTGTTGTTTTTAAAATCATAAGGACTTGCACCCCTGGATTATCACTTTGGGGTTTTAGTGTGAATAAAACTTTGCTGAAACTGCTCAGTCTTTTCTCTGAATATACAGAGACAATAATACTTGAAAACAAGAAGAGATACACCATCATGAAGCAGAAGCGTATTTAAAAATAACGTCTTGATACTTTTCCAGTCCTATTTGTAAATCAGAATTCCACAGAGGTTGATGGAACTACACTGGTGAAAAAACACTGAGAGAAAAATGAGAATTTATTTGTGTGTGCAAATGCAGGTGTAGCTCTCGGTGTCTCTACCACTTGTGAGTTTATCCCATAATACCCACTCCTCCATTCTGCTTCATACTGCTAACTAGAATCACATCTCTATTAATGTGGAATGAAGTTATATTTTTTTTTTAAATTGTGAAAATTTTAAATCTATGTATTCTATATAGAAGGCCTGATATATACAGATTCATTATTGTGGGGTTTTTTAAAAAATAAACCCAATATTTGTTGATAGTAAGGTATAATTCTGCTTCAGACATTGTAGCTTTGCCCCATTGCTCATTGCAGTTTTATTTAAAAGGAAACTAACATTTTGCATTCATAGATGAGTTACATCTGCTTTTAAATTATCTCCAATCAATAATACAGTTCCTTAAGGGTTTATTCTATCTTCTTTGTAACATATATTAATGATATCCTTTTTGGCTGTTACCCATCTTTTGTTTACATGCATACTGTGATGACAACAGGCATTTAGGATTTGGTTAGAGTGCTTTTTAATTAACACTGCCAAATAATGAATACTGAGTTAGCAAAATATATTATCAAACTGATGATATTAAACTGCCTACAGCAATACACACTTGATAAAATGTACAGTGGTAATAGATTTTATGCATAAATACAGCCTACGGATAAATATCAAATATCTCAGACTAATCTTAAAATGTTGTTTATTATTAAACTGTACATCTATAAAGAGGCTGTTAGTCTATTGTGCACGTACTTATAGCTTTACTTTCATGTTTCATTAACTTAGAAATTGACATCATAGTTATTCTTGTTCATGCTTGTTTTTATTTAGTTGTATTGTTTTGTTGTGTTTTCAGTCATGTTTATCCAGGAAAGCCAATGGAATTTTCCCCTGCAGTATCATACCAGATTTCAAGTCTGTCCCAGATTTTCACTCATTCTTCTTGCTATGAACTTGCTAATTGCCAAAATGTCCCCATTACAGTCTTAACTTCCTTCTGGAAAGAAATGCTTCAGTTTTAAAATATTTGAAACTGCAAATCTGTGGCTTAGTCACTAATAGCCAAAAAATGATGTGGCAAGTATCCTCCCCCGTTCTATGCACTTCACCTTCAAGATGTCTCTCACCACTCAAAAACCTAAATTAAGACGTAAAAGTGCTACTCGCCATGTATCAAAATTACATGTGCAAGGTAATATAAGCATACCACCATGTACTGGCCTTTTGTCCGGTCTGAGAAGCCAAGTAGTTTAACTTCTAAAGAAGACCAAGGTTACTTAGTTGCGTACAGTGAGTCAATGGTCCCTTGATGTCTAGACACATTTATTTTATATAATTGCTAAAACCATATATTGTGGCAGGCATGTAGTTACTGGTGACTCACTACCGAAGTACTGGTGATTCGGAGCTGCTGTCTTGGTTGAGAAATAAAACATGAACCTTTGAGGTGGTTTAAAAAATTACACAATTTTTCAGCAAGTGTGGGAATAGTTTCATTCCCTCTGCTGCTATAGTGCTTGCTGGATGGCATAAGCTTCTTGGACTCCTGAAACACTGTTTATGTAATATTGCTAATGCACATTTCACCCCAAAATTGCTATATTTATGTGTGTGATGTAGTGATAACTGTGTGTCAAGTCAGTACAGAATTTCGGGTCCTACATATGTGATAGGACACTACTGTCATGAAGTAAGAGGCTTGATCATGTTCACATTTATGTCACTGTTTATATTTGAACCAAAATCTATTTATTGCTTGCAAAAGGTGAAGTTTAATGCTATTAAAAATGCCAACCCTTGTTACCAACAAAGTTATGTCACAGTATATACACCTCCTAAATATATCTATGCACCAGTTATTACTCAGACATACTCAGATCCTCCTAGATAGCATTAGGGTCTGATGAATCTTATGATCATTAGGAAAGTGACAGTTCCTGCAGGAATTCTCCCATAGGAAACTCAATTTTTTTTGCTCTGGACACCCCCTTTTTATAATGTGATTCTGCCTATACATACAATCTGTACATGTACATGAAAGTATCAGCCCTCATTTCTTTATTGATCTGATGTCCCTGAGGGTCCGTCTACACAGCAGAGTTATTTTGGAATAATTGACATTGTTCTGAAATAACATAGTGCGCGTCTACACAAAAAACCTTTATTTCAAAATAATGTCAAGCTGGAGGACTTCTTACTCCAAGTCATGGTAACCCTCATTTCACAAGGAGTAAGGGAAGCAAACAGGGACTGCTAACAGGGAGTTTGGAGAGGGAGTTCTCCTGGTGAAGGAGGAAGCTAATACAGGATCCTTGAGGGAAGTGGCTGTAGTGTGTGTTTGTGTTTGGGGGTTTCTTGCTGTTTGCTGAGCTTGTGTTTGGCTGGTTTTTTTTCTTTCCTTTCCCTTCCCCCTCTCCCCCCACGGAGTGTGTGCTGTGGCTGGCAGGTAGAAGATGTGAGCTTCTAATTAGGGTTTGAGATCTAGAAGCCTCTGCTCATTGGTTGAGCTTTAATCAGGGGAAGGGGCTATCAGACAGTCTAGGGCTTTATAAAGGAGTGAGTCAGCGACCACGGACTGCTAACAGGGGGTTTGGAGAGGGAGTTAGGAAGGGTAGTGGGAAGGAGGCGAGATACACTCGCCATTCTTTAAAATCTTTTTGCTACACTCCTGCCCTTCAAGGAGGCATTGAATAACATCTGAGGAATCTCTCAGAAGGAAGCCAGGTATGGATAGTGATAGGTCTGCTGTTGTTACCTGCAAACATGTGTCATGTTTGTCTTCCTCACAGAAGAAAGAAGGGATTTCATCTGCACTAAGTGCAAGCTGGTTGCCATTTTGGAAGAAAAGATTAGGGGATTTGAGGCCCAAGTATCGACCCTACATTCCATCAGAGAGGATGAAGACTTCCTCGATAGAAGGCAACATTTAATCCTGCAGGCACAGCAGATTGAAGAGCCAGTCAGGGCAGTACAGGACAAGGAAGAAAACTGGCAGCATGTTACGTCTAGAAGAAGAAGGCCAACTCAAGTCTCCCCCATTCATGCAGAGGTAAGTAACTGCTTTCAGGCTCTCTCCACGGGTACTGTGGTGGAGAATGCTGTGGCAGGGACCTCTCAGGGAATAAATCAGAAGGGAACACTATCCACCGGAAGGCATGGGATACATAGTCCTAGAGATGGGGGTTCCATGACCACCACCCCCGAAAGAAGAAGATGGGTGGTGGTGGTTGGGGACTCCCTCTTATGAGGGACTGAGTCATCCATCTGCCATCCAGACCTGCAATCTCGAGAAGTGTGCTGCTTACCAGGAGCTTGCATTCAGGATGTGACTGAGAGTCTTCCAAAAGTGATTAAACCTTCGGATCACTACCCCTTCCTACTTCTCCATGTAGAAACTAACGATATGGCCAAGAATGACCTTGAGCTGGTCACCGCAGATTATGTAGTGCTGGGAAGAAGGACGAAGGAATTTGAAGCACAAGTGGTGTTCTTGTCCATCCTTCCGGTTGAAGGAAAAGGTCCAGGTAGGGATCGTTGAATTGAGAAAGTAAATGTGTGGTTGCGCAGGTGGTGTCAGAGAGAGGGCTTTGGTTTCTTTGACCATGGGACTCTGTTCTGGGCACAAGGATTGTCAGGAAAAGATGGGATCCACCTAACCAAGAGAGGAAAGAGCATCTTCGTGGCAGGCTTGCAAACCTAGT
Organism: Rafetus swinhoei; assembly: GCA_019425775.1. Classification (NCBI taxonomy): domain Eukaryota; kingdom Metazoa; phylum Chordata; order Testudines; family Trionychidae; genus Rafetus; species Rafetus swinhoei. The sequence goes on along the minus strand of CM033449.1, from coordinate 78,952,982 downwards.
GAGGAGGGCTTTAAACTAGATTCGTTGGGGGATGATGACCAAAGCCCTGAGGTAAGTGAGGAAGTCGGATACAGGGAAGAAACATAAGGAGGAATGAGCAACAAAGGAGGACCCCTGACTGGAATGGAAAAGGTAGAGAAATCAACTGGCTATCTAAGGTGTTTGTACACAAACGCAAAGAAGCCTGGGAAACAAACAGGAAGAATTAGAAGCCCTGGACCAGTCAAAGAACTATGATTTGATTGGAATAATGGAGACTTGGTGGGATGACTCACATGACTGGAGCACTGTCATGAAAGGGTATAAACTGTTCAGGAAGAACAGGCAGGGGAGAAAATAAGGGGGGAGTTGCATTGCATGTAAGAGAGCAGTATGATTGCTCAGAGCTCCAGTATTTAGAGGGAGAAAAGACTGTTGAGAGTCTATGGGTTAAGTTTAGAAGTGGAAGCAACAGGGGTGATGTTGTGGTTGGTGTCTGCTATAGACCGCCGGATCAGGTGGATGAGGTAGATGAGGCTTTCTTTGGACAACTGAGAGAAGCTTCCAAATCACAGGCCTCGTGGGGGGACTTTAATCACCCTGACATCTGTTGGGAGATCAATACAGCAGTACACAGACAATCCAGGAAGTTTTTGGAGAATGTTGGGGATAACTTCTTGGTACAAGTGCTGAAGGAACCAGCCAGGGGCCATGTGCATCTTGACCTCCTGCTCACAAACAGGGAGGAACTAGTAGGGGAAGTAGAGGTGGGTGACAACCTGGAAAGCAGTGATTGTGAGATGGTAGATTTCAGGATCCTGACCAAAGGAAGAAAGGAGAGTAGCAAAATACACACCCTGGACTTCAGAAAAGCAGACTTTGACTCCCTCAGAGAACTGATGGGCAGGATTCCTTGGGATGCTTACATGAAGGGGAAAGGAGTCCAGGAGAGCTGGCAGTATTTTAAAAAAGCCTTATTAAAAGCACAGGAAGAAACCATCCCAATGAGCAGCAAGAAAAGCAAATATGGTAAGTGACCAGACTGGGTTGCTGGGGACATCCTTGGTGAGCTTAAACACAAAAAGGAAGCTTACAAGAAGTGGAAACTTGGATGGATGACTAGGGAGGAGAATAAATATATTGCTTGAGAATGCAGGGGACTTATCAGGAAGGCGAAAGCGAAATTGGAATTGCAGATAGCAAGAGATGTGAAGGATAACAAAAAAGGTTTCTACAGGCATGTTAGCAATTAGAGGGTGATCAGAGATGGTGTGGGGTCCTTATTGGATGAGGGAGGTAACCTAGTGACACTTGATGTGTGAAAAGCTGAAGTACTTAATGCTTTCTTTGCCTCTGTCTTCACGGACAAGGTCAGCTCCCAGATTAAAGCACTAGGCAACGCAGTATGGGAAGGAGGTGGACAGCCCTTGGTGGGGAAAGAAAAAGTTAGGAACTATTTAGAAAAGCTAAACATACGCAAATCCATTGGCCCGGATTTAATGCATACGAGGATACTCAGGGAGTTGGCAAATGTCATTGTGGAGCCTTTGGCAATTATCTTTGAAAACTCGTGGAGATCGGGAGAGATCCCGGATGATTAGAAAAAGGAAAATGTAGTGCCCATCTTTGAAAATGTAGTGCCCAGGTGTCAGCCGATGGTCAGGGCAGTGAGTGGTGTGTGTGTGTGTGTATTATACACCCGAGACTTCAACTGCCAGGACCGGGGTCCCTTAGCAGTGGGCAACCTGGAGGAGGTTGACGGGCGCCCCAATAAGTTTACAGGGAGAGCTTATAACACCTCAGATTTTAGCTGCTAGAATCCAGAAATCCTTCGCAGCGGGCAGCCTGGGGAGGCTGAGAGGTGCCCCAATGGATCTGTCACCTGGGAGTGACACAAATCCAAACGCCCAAGCTCTCCTATACCTGTCCCTTTTGACCGGCTGAAGTTCTTTAAATTGTGCTTGGTTCTGTTACAGCAACTGAAGGAGTCAGGTTAAAGCTTAAACAGTTACTATTTTATTGTTACAGGGTAAACTTAGCTGTTAAATGCTACTGCTGTGTTACAGATAACACAGCCACTACAAAAGGACAGGACAGAAATTACACTTAAAACAAAAGTCACTTACAGGTACCATGAAACCCTTTTGGTTCTCTGAGCTCTTATTAAATGCATGCAAAATAGACACATAGCAGGTATATATTCTCACCCCTGCATTCCAGACTTGGCGTGGCCAGCGTCTTTCTCTCAATCCCTTGGGAAGAAGTGGGGCGAGGTTGGGCCCCACAGACCTCGGAGACAATCAATACCTGCCAGCAGGTATAGATGATTGAGCTCAAATGGGGTGGGCTACTAAACCCCTCTTTATACCCCTTTGGGTCACGTAGGCTTCTTCCTGGTCTCAAGTGGCCAATTAGGAAAAATGGCTTTGAATGCCAAGTTTCCCACGAAGGGTGCAAAGCATAATTCACACCTGGGAAAATGCAGACAATGGGCACTTCTAGTATGTGATGGGCGAAGATTCCTCTCCTGGGACAGTGCAGGCGTGTCAATTACTGGTACTAGCCATCAGGGCGATGGGAGGCCCCGGGTCGTCAGCTAGCCCATTTACTGTCTGGTTTCTGTTTATGGTAGAGTCAGGGACAGGCAGCACACCTGCGTTCCCAGGGCATCAAAGGCTGACTGCCTTTCTCTTGCTCTCTGGGAAACAAGATGGGGTTCATGTCTGGCTACACCAGGGGAAGAAGGACAATCCAGGGAACTACAGACCAGTCAGCCTTACCTCAGTCCCCAGAAAAATCATGGAGGGGATCCTCAAGGAATCCATTCTGAAGCACTCGGAAGAGGGGAAAGTGATCAGGAATAGTCAACATGGATTCACAAAGGGCAAGTTGTGCCTGACCAATCTGATTAGCTTCTATGATGAGGTAAGAGGTTCTGTGGATATGGGAATGTCAGTGGATGTGATATATCTTGACTTTAGCAAAGCTTTTGATACGGTCTCCCACAATATTCTTGCCAGCAAGTTAAGGGAATATGGATTGGATACATGGACTGTAAGATGGATAGAAAGCTGGTTAGACTGTCAGGCCCAACGGGTAGTGATCAACGGCTCAATGTCAGGTTGGTGGTTGGTTTCTAGTGGAGTGCCCCAAGGATCTGTTCTAGAACCGGTTTTGTTCAACATCTTTATTAATGACCTGGATGAGGGGATGGCTTGCACCCTCAGCAAGTTCACAGATGACGCTAAGCTAGGGGGAGAGGTAGATACGCTGGAAGGCAGGGATAGGGTCCAGAGTGACCTGGACAGATTAGAAGATTGGCCAGAAGAAATCTGATGAGGTTCAACAAGGACAAGTGTAGACTCCTGCATTTGGGAAGGAAGAATCCCAAGCGTTGTTAGAGGCTGGGACCAAATGGCTAAGTAGCAGTTCCGCAGAAAAGGACCTGGGGATTACAATGGATGAGAAGCTGGATATGAATCAACAGTGTGCCCTTGTAGCCAAGAAGGCTAATGGCATATTAGGATGCATTAGGAGAAGCATTGCCAGCAGATCCAGAGAAGTGATTATTCCCCTTTATTTGGCTTTGGTGAGGCCACATCTGGAGTATTGTGTCCAGTTCTGGGCCCCCACTATAGAAAGGATGTGGACGCATTGGAGAGGGTCCAGCAGAGGGTGACCAAAATGATTAGGGGGCTGGAGCACATGACCTATGAGGAGAGGCTGAGGGATTTGGGTTTGTTTAGTCTGCAGAAGAAAAGAGAGAGGGGGGATTTGATAGCAACCTTCAACTTCTTGAAGGGAGGTTCCAAAGAGGCTGGAGAAAGGCTGTTCACAGTAGTGAGGGATGGCAGAACAAGGAGTAGTGGTCTCAAGTTACAGTGGGAGAGGTCTAGGTTGGATATTAGGAAAAACTATTTCACTAGGAGGGTGGTGAAGTACTGGAATGGGTTACCTAGGGAGGTGGTGGAATCTCCATCCCTAGAGGTTTTTAAGTCTCAGCTTCACAAAGCTCTAACTGGGTTGATTTCATTGGGATTGGTCCTGCCTTGGGCAGGGGGCTGGACTTGATGACTTCCTGAGGTCTCTTCCAGCTCTATGATTCTATGATTCGAAGTCGAAGGAAGCATGTTCTTCCTTCGACTTCCTGCTGTGTAGACAGCACCAAAAGCCAAATTAAGCTTTTTCAACTTCAGCTATGCAATTGACATAGCTGAAATTGCATAGCTTATTTCAACTTTAGCCCTGCTGTGTAGACATATCCCTAGAAACATGAGGAACTTTGATTTTTATAGGGCTGTGTAGGTTCTCTTGATTTTCATTAGCATTGTGACCTGTATTATGTGTCTCAAGAAATATGTTGGAGACAAATGCACCTCTACAATATTTTTATGATTTTAAATTAATCTTCCAGGTAATTTTTCACATTATTACCCCTTGGTACCTCTTTTCCCATAATATTAGGGCATTGGGTTTGTCAAGGCTATTCCCCACTCTGGCATGGCGAATGCAGAAGTTGGGGGCCTGCAAGGGCACTCCAAAATCTTGCCTTTACAGGCTCTGGTATAAAACTTCACCCCACAAAATCCTAATACCCAGATTTTGGGGGACCCACTGCCACCACCAAAGTAATTCCAAGAAAATCAGGGAAGAGATCATTTGGGAAATCCCCTCCCTAAGGTAAAACTCTCCCCTCTTACCCCAACCTCCATTTTGCTTGGAATTGGGAAAAACAGAGGGAATCCACAGACAACAATGGACTCTGCCCTTGTAAAAAGGCATTGAGTCCTACGGACACAACAATCATCCAATACCAGTTAATCAGAGAAAAACCAATCTTTTATTACCAATACAAAACTACAGTTGCAAGCATAGTAGATTGGCTAGATGGAAAGAGCCACCATTTGATATAGATACTCAGGGAGAACCCCTTGGCTGTAAGGCCTATTTACAAAAGAGAAAAAAAACCAATTAGCAAGCTCAGACATTATTTCCAACCCCCCAAACAAGGAAAATAATAAACCCTGATGGACTATCTAAACTTTTCCCTACTTACACATTTTAAGAAGTCCATTCTGGTAAAGAGAAGCATCTCCCATCTCCCTCAATACCTGGGAGAAACTGATCTGCTCTCAAACAAAGAAGAGAGAGAGAGAGAGAGAGAGAGACAGAAACCCCTCTCTTCCAGTTTGAAATTCCTACCTGCCTTGTTATTGGCTGTGCCCCCAACACCTTGGCTAGGTACATGAGTTAACCTTTCAGTCAACAGGTGCTAGTCAGCATTCCTGATTATGACAGGGTTATTCTTCGGTCACTTACTTATGTCAGCATTTCTTATCTCTGAGGCCTGATACAGCTAACCTAAAATCTTGAAGGCTTTGATCTATAGGTCTTGCATTTCAGTCTTTGATACTTAGATATCTAATATATTATTCCCTTTAAATACTGATCAATCATATACTTCCATAATCCTACAACTTAACGTTATATAATATACATTGCTTATAAATGACATGAATTGTTACTTAATCATAACATCACAGAATGAATCGATAATAAACTAAACTCATGGGCTACACAAGTTAGGGACTTACGTTACCTTGTCTTTAATTACATAAGCGTGTGATATAAATATCATGCTGTCTGGACTGGCCCAAGCCAGGAGTGAAAACACCTACTTCACGGCAGATTTTCTCATGCTACCTGGTGTTGTGGGGACATGCGCTTGCTGGCTAGGAAAAGTCCTTGTGCTCCTCAAGTATTTTGAACTGCAAAGTGTGAGCTCTCTCTCCCCAAATCTAGTTGTTACATGAATTTTTAGTGGCTTTCTCCTCAGCCTCCTCATTGGCTTTCACAGCTGCTAGTGTTGTTTCAGTCTCCTTATCTCAACTCTGCCGTCTCATGCTTGTGGTCTTCCTGGGCTGCCTAGTAAACAGCAAAGAAAAAGCCATGGCTGGCCCTTGCCAGCTGAATCAGGTTCATGGGACTCAGGCTACAGGGCTGTTTCATTGCTGTGTAGATTTTTGGGCTGGTGCCTGGACTCTTGATCCTCCCACCCTATTGGGCCCTAAAGTCCAAGTTCCAGCCCACGTCCAGCAGTCTACACAACAATGAAACAGCCCTACAGCCCAACCCCATGAGCTCAACTTGACCGGCATGGGCTATGCATTTTTCTTTGCTATGTAGATATATCCTCAGAGTCCAAGCAGCAAAGGAGTAATAGTCTCCTTAACAGGCATTTTTATTCCCTTCCCTCACATTCAACTGCAATGGGGTGAGGGCTCAGCCACACCCCCATTTCAAGAATGTTCCAAATCAAAGTCCTTGTTCCAAATTGGCCCATTTGGATTTAGTAGTCCTTCCTGATGGGCAGAAGATGACATTTTCACACTTGTGGTAGTTTCTAAGGTGCCACAGGGTTACTCATCATTTTTGGGGGGCTAAGTCTACACTGGGAAAGTTTGGCGACAAGAGTGCTGTCAACATACAAAAGTTGGCAAAAGTGAAAACCAGTCAGACTGGTTTTTCTGTCTCCCATTGTTGACATTTCATAGCCACACTGCTAGCTCTCTTGTCAACTGTTAGAGCAAAGCAATGTGGGTAAGCATCCCACAGTGCAGTGTTGTGGGAAGTCAGAGCTGATCCTTGCACTTCTTGGGTTTCTCTCCGAGTTCTCCCACAGCATTCTCAGCTGCTGGAGGGAGCATCATGAGTAGCTCTCTGAGCTCTCCATGCTGAGGAATGTCAAAGCAGCACAGCAGCCTCTCCAGCTTTCCTCCTGCAGCAGCAGTCTGCCTGTTGCTATGTTTCTAGCAGAGCATAACAGGAACATTCTAATGATTTGCTCTTTTTGTTTGTTCCCCAAATGGAGCAGCTCACTCAGCAATCAGATACTCCCTGGAGATTTGAAAGGAGAGGGGCACATGCCTGTAGGGCAACAGAGATCACAAAGCACTCAGCAGAGATTACAAAACATTGAGCACAGACATCAGGGCAGGCATTGTGGGATACTGGTGGAAGCCAGTTCTCTCAGCAAAATGAACAACAGTTTCCATACTGGCTCTTTGTCAACAATAACGGGAGGGGAAAAGACAAAAGTCTCTTGCAGGACTGGAAGATTTTTCTCACCAAAACTGGGTGTTTTCCCAACAAAAGTTCCATTGTAGTGAGTATGCTTTCATTGATTTGTCAACAAAAGGCAGTTTTTGGTGAAAAAACATGCCAGTGTAGACAAGGCCTCAGTTAGGCTATGTCTACACAGCAGCATTATTTCAGAATAAATGACATTACTCCGAAATAACATAGTCCACATCTATGCACAAGCAGTTATTTTGACATACTGTCAAAATAATGTTGAGCTGGAGGACTGCTCTTTGTATGAGGAGTAAGGGAAGTCAGGGAAAGAGTGCGCTATCTCAAAATAAGTGCTGTGTAGACGTTCCCCTTACAGACTAAGGCTATGTCTAGACTACGGAGTTTTTCCAGAATACCAGAGGTATCCCGGAAAAACTCTGACACATCCAGGGAATGCATCTGCTCTACCGACATTTTTTGTGAAAGAGCAGATGCATTCTTTCGGAAGCCCTGTATTCTTCATTTTATGAGGAATAAGGGCTCTTCCAAAAGAGGAGGTTTTTCCAAAATGTGGTCCTATGTAGATGGGCCAAATTTTGGAAAAGCCTCTTCCAAAAAAAAACAATCGGAAAAAGGTGCATAAATTGCGTTCTGCAATTTGCATACCTTTTTCCAAAAAAAAGCAGCAGTCTAGACATAGTCTAACACAGCTACCCCACTGTGATGATTTTAGACTTAGTAATACTTCCTTGACTGTGAGGCATTTACAGATGTAGCAAACATTTTTATAATTACAGAGCAAACAAACAAACGTTACAGGCAGTCCTCAACTTTACTATGTTTGACTTACAATGACCAGCACTTACAATGTTCCTGCATTGACACTCTGATTGGACTTAGGACCATAGTTTCAACTTTACAGCACTCAGTTGTTCAATGGAGTGGATTGTGGTTTGAAATTACATTTTGACTTCTGACACAATTTTCAGGAACCAATTTTAATGTAAGTACAGGGACTGTCTGTACCTTAAAATGTGATACAGATATTATGAGTAGGATTAGTACAGGCATTTCATAAAGTTTAAATACTAAATACATTGTTACAAGTCTAATACCTATTTTAACTATACTAACACAGAGGTAAGTGAGATCCAGCTATGCATTTATCAGTATTCAGGGAGTCCTCGGGCCTTGGCATGAGTTGACATCTCTTCTGCCAGCATCATAATAAGACATTCTGTTGTCACTATTTTGACTTGTATGTTCATATATATCTGTGAAGATGTGGCAGAAAATGTTACCTGTGATGGATATTTAATAATTATGACTCTTAAGTTTCAGATAGGGAATCTGGAGAGAGACAGAGAGGTGCTCAGAAAGATAAATGGATGTTTGAGACTTATTGGTAAAATGCTGTTAGTGGTAGAAGCTGTAATACGAAAAAGGTGGAAAAGATAGAGTGAGACTTGATTTAAGTTCCTGTGGAATAGGAAGAAAAGGAAGGTAGGAGGAGGAATATCTTAAAATTTCTTGACATCCTTCAGTACCAGAAATCCTTCTAGCTATTGTAAATTCATCTTCCAAAGGAGCAATTTACAAAAATAATGGTTGCAAAAATCCCCACTTAAACATATGAAAGGATTATTTTTGAACTTATGTTCCCTTAGCTAAATGGTTAATATCCTATAAATGTGTGGCATGTCTGCAAGAAGAGAGAAATGAATTTGTAAAGCAGTAGGCAGAAGCTGCTTATGATAAGCAATCTTTCTTTTAAATAGCACTTGAGAAATGGAACCTTAGTTTCTGATAGGAATGCTCCAATGTTTGCTTCTCCTTTCATTTCTTATGAAATTACTTAGTTGTGATTTCAAGATTATTTCTCAAAGCCAGTGTTTCAGCAACACAGAATTATGTGGAGAGTAAAGGAGTTGTAGCGTGGCTGAATAGCCAAATAGCAAATAGAAGTAAGAAGGGAGTTACAAGTTATGTTTGCTAGTTCTGAATGTTTTATGATCTACATTAGAGACTGAGGGCTAAGGAGAACATGATAAAAAGGAGGGCCTAAGGAGGACCATGGAAAATATCTATTCAGAAGTGACTTTTCTGGCATGCAAGTTAGAGTTGCACATCAACATTTTCCCCTGCTTGTGTGCAAGCCCCTCTTATAGAATAGCTGCTATTTGTTTGGTATGTTCCTTGCTGCAGGCCAGTGGACTTCTGATGAAGAGTCAGCATAAAACATAAATGCCAAAAAATATAAGCTTTCCAGCCTACATCAACATGATCAATGGGTTTTGTTTTGATGTGTGAGACACAAACTGTTGGCTGGACTGGTTGACAAACTTGTTCAAACCGGATTTCTATCTCAGGGCACTCTGCTAAAGTGTCGCAAGGAACAGACAATTCTGCCACCCTAATTTTCTTTAGTGCAACATTGTGTTTACTGTTTTAATCTTTGGCAACTATTTAATTTTATTTTTCTTGGACTAAATCTTTGACATTCTTATTAAATTTATCACAGGCAAAATTGTCACTGCTCTTGGTGAAAGTTTTACTTGTACAAAGACTTCTGGATTTGGTTTAGTTTTTAACTTATAATTCCTGAAATCTTCTTTTACACTGTACTCAGAAGAAGGAAAATGGATTTCAGGCTTGATTATTTCAAGCAAAATAGTCAAACATGCTTCAGTTCTTGGACTCAACATGTTTTACATGATTTAAATCAAACATAAAAAAGTTTTCCACACAGGTACCTGCTATGGCTACAAATAACAATATGTGGATTAAAAAAGTGAACACTTAGCTGGCTTCAGTTGGAAGTTGTGCATCCCTTACATGAAGGAAAAATATGGTTGATTTCAAATAAGTCATGTGCAATGTCATTTAAAGATAGCATTTTAAAAAATCAAATGGAATCAACTGAACATGAATGGTAAGTAGGGTTGGAAAAATAGCATGCACAATTATGTCAAAGGGACAGTAGGGGTACATCTACACTGCACAGCTATTTTGGATACAAGAGGTAACCCAAAATAACTACCCCATGTCTACACAAGTTGCCTGTTATTTCGAAATATTTTTCGAAATAACGGGTGCACTATTTTGCCATCCCAGTAAACCTTGTTGCAGAAGAATTAAGAGATGGCTCCAAGTAGCACGTTATTTCAAAATCTGGTGACGTGTAGACATGCCAAAAATAAAAATAAGCTATTTCAAAATAGATTTGAAATAAGGTCTACTGGTCACTGAATCTTTATCAATATTCACCAATAACATGCTCTGACAACCAAAATGACAATACGCATTTCAGAGTTGATAAGCTTGTAGCTTATGGAAAGTGTTCCATTCTGCTGATAAATTGCCACATCTTGCTCTACAGATGCAGGCATGACAATCTCAGAAAGAGAGAATTGTTCCAAAGCCCCACCTCTCTAATTGTATTAAGCGCTCCAAATTATGCACACTAAGATCATGCATGTAGGTTTAGTTTAACCCCCAACTTAAACAGTGACTCTGCAGTAGCTAATTTTCAGCATCCGGTGTGGTGATTGTTCCTTCACAGAGCTGATTTTCCCCCCATCTAGAAATTACAGTACAAGAGTAATAGCTGAAGATCTCCATTAGGCTTTGCTATTTTTCTCACCTATTTGGAAAACAGGCTTACCAATTTTATTATTTTCTTCATTTAACCAGCCAATTAGCCCGTCATAAAACAGGATTTTCAGGTCTCTCCTCCACGTCCTATTCCCTTTCTATCTCGGTCTTCTCTCCTGAGCCTCCGGTCTCTCGCTCTGTCTCTCTCTCTCTCCCGTCCTCCTACTGACTCCCCCCTCTCTCTCTCAGCTCTCCTCCATCTCCTGCCTCTCTCTCCATCTCTCTTTCTCTTCTCCTCCCCCTCCTGCCTCTCACTCTCTCTTTCTCTTCTCCTCCTCCTCCTGCATGGGGAGCGCGGAGCCCAAACGGCTGTCTGCGCTGCTTGCTCCTGCGCAGCAGCCCGGCTAAGCTGCTGCCTATGAGCTCCAGCTGCCCCCCCCTGCACCGTTTCCCTTCACCCCAGCACTGATCCTGCAGCCTCCCAGTTGTCCTCCACCTCTCCCTCCCCCTCGTTCCCCCACCCATGCCCCGGCCAGGGTCTGTTCACGGCCAGGGGGCGGGGCCTGGAGCTGCTGTCACGCCGCACGTCACCTCCCCGCCCCCCCTTCGCCAAGCGCCACGGCGGGAGGCAACAGCGCCACCCAGAGGGAACAGCCAGCATTTCAGTGTTACAGAGTCACAGACATTGGGCTACTATATATATGATTATGACTGTATTGTAATACACAACAACATTTATGGATGCTTTGGATACATGGAAAGTGAGTATCTGTGTTGGATACATAGGAAGGGAATGGGGGAGAAGTTTTGTCTCTTGTTAAAATCTAAACAAACCTTGAATAGGCTGCTTCTTGGCTTATTCAAGGCTAAGATCAAGTGTAGTATCTACCACTGTGATACTTGTTTTGTTGTTTATAGAACAGCTAGGTCCCTACTTTTCTAAATATCTAGTATCACTTCCCATCTTACATTCCTAATGCTTACATATATCTAGGGTGACCAGATAGCAACTATGAAAATTCAGGACAGGAGGCAGAGGGTAATAGGAGCCTATAGAAAACAAGGCCACAACTATTGGGACTGTCCCTATAAAATCAGGACATCTGGACATCAGTCCCTGTAAGTTCTTCTGAAATTGTTTTGAATAGACAATGAATTTTAAGGCTTTTGTTTTATAGACAAATTATGTCTGTATTTTAGTTTCTCTGCTTGTTGTAATGAATAGGTGACAGGGTGTACTGTTAAATGTGAAAAAGGAGTATTATAAGGGCTATTCTCTCTCGCTTTTATTGTTTTGGTCAGGAACATTTTTCTTGCTATTATCATACTTTATTGTGAAAGAAGATAGAACACAATGTCACAACACGGTTTCAAAACAAAGCATCAGTTTTGTCTGTGATTGTAACCATGCAGGTATGTTATGTGTCTTTTCTTGAGTGCTGGTCATCATAGGAGAGTAGGGGTACATCTACACTGCACCGTTATTTTGAGATAACTGGCGTTATTTTGAAATAACAATGCGAGCGTCTACAAAGCTATTCTGTTATTTTGAAATTTTGAAGTAATAGACACCTTATTCCAAAATCTGTAAACCTCATTCTACGAGGAATAACGCCTATTCCAAAATAGCTATTTTGAAATAAGGCGTGTGTAGACGCTCTAATGGTTCTAGCAACAATTCCTCCTGATGATCAGAGGAAGCTGTAACACATGCACAAAGTTTTACATTTGTGCTAATATCTTCAAAGTAGAAGTTTTCAGTTGAACATGCAGATTTAACAAGAGGATCTAAAGCCTTTAATCTTGACTCAGACTTGAATATGGGATCAGTGATGTTAGACAATAGCAAAATGTAAAGCTTTGAGCACAAGGCTGGATGAATCATGCTCTCCCCTCCCGCCTCCTTAAGGATTTTGTGGAGAGAGAGGAGAGAATAAGAAATTAGATTTAGGGATTCAGTTAAGAAGATCTTATCCTTTGTCAATTACATTTCCAGAGGTAACCCACAACCAACTATTGTATCAGCAAGATAATCCTTTATTGATGATGCAGATAAATTGGGAGGGCTTGATGCACTTTAACGAAGATCTTCCATCTAATGATACTGGTCTAGGTATTTCTTTGACTGGATGTGATGCTTTATGATTAAAAATGTCCTTTCATCTCATTGCTGCTACCACTATTATATAATTGCCACAACTCTTATGCAGTGTGTATCATGTACGATGACACAGGAAAAGTTAAAATCTATCAAATATAATTATTCAAGTTAAATACCTGTATTATCTTTGTATCTAAAGTAATGAATATTGGCTATGTATTTGTATCTTAGGTGTGTTTGTTCCTGGATGATATTTAATAAATAGATCAAAGCTAGACAACTAGATAGTTGATGGCCCAGTTAGGAAATGTAATTCTAACAATGGGTCATAGAATAAATTCATCCTGCCCAGATAGTTCTTCCTGAGAATGTCTCAGACATTGTGGGGTAAAAAGCCATATCCCATGCCCTGTGAGTCAGCAAACTATGTAAGGACATGCGATATGCACCTGTGACCCTGGACTACATCATTCACCACTAACTTATCACAAATAGGTCTGCAAACTTAAAATTGCATGTACATGACAGAGAGAGAAAAGATTCCTGTAACATCTCTATTTTTTCTTCATTCCTTTGGACTGAATTACTAACAAGGAAGTTCTAAACAAGGACTGATGACCCAGCCTGCTTGGGTGATTCCAGGGAGACTTTTGCAAGCTGTCAGTGTATTCCATTACTGCTCTGATCCTGTTCTGTGAAAATCACTGCAGAATGAATCTCTCTTAACCAGGATTCTCTGGTCCAGCAACATCCATGGTCTAGCATGGATATTGCAGGACCAGAGGATCTTGGTGGAGGGCCATCAGTAAGAATCCCTGTGGGACCAGCAGGGCAGTGGGCTACCCGCAGGGAGCTAAGGGTGGGGCCACTCAGTGCCTGGCAGTGGGGTCGGGAGACCTGGCATGCATGCAGCTGCTCAGGAAGCCTCAGTGTGCAGTGCATGGGGTTGCATAGGGAGCCCCATCACGCGCAGCTGATCGTAGTCCCAGTGCCGGGCTACCCAATGGAGTCATGGCAGTGATGGCTGCCCAGCGGGTGGGCAGGGCAGTGGGACCAGCAGGATGTGGGGAACTGGCTGGAAGGCCAGCAGCCAGGCCGGGGGGGGGGAGGGGTAGTAGCAGGGATCTAAAAATGACCTTCCCAGGTCCAGCAAAAATCCTCATTTGGGACCAGTCAGGGCCCGAGGGTGCTGGACCAGCGAGGGCCAACCTATAGTGTGTGTGTATTTTTGCATGTATGTGTGTGTGTATATATATAAATAAATAATCCTTTAACCATTCGATATATCTTCTCTTTTCTTTTTTATATGATTAAACTTTTAGATTTTAGTTACATAGGGTTGCCATCAGTGTGAATTTGGGTAAGATCTGAGTTGTACATTGACTTAGTCATGTACAGCTAAGTGGCTGACCCCTTTGAATTAGAAGGATCCTATGTCCGATGAAATTGGTTTTCAGTAACCACTCATCATAAAGTCCAGTGGCTGGGTGTTGAGCTAAGAGTTGGAATGCTTGTGGAGCCTACATTTTTCATCACTTGTTAACAAGTGTACTGATACAAAAGTTCACTTATGTTACTGGCTTGGTATAACATCAGGATAGAATAACCACCAGTTTGGGGCAAGTCTGCCCCATTTCTCTGCCGTCTGTCCTTAATTTGGTATATTTATCTGTGATCATCTGAGGCACATTGACACCTGCCAAGTATGGTTTTCCTCCTTTTCCTTCCTTGCTTTCACACACATTTCTTACTATATATCTCTACTATACTGCAGAATCTATTTTAAGGTTCTTTTCTCTCATCAATACACTTTGTGATAAATGGATGCTCTGCTCAAGGATCTTTTGAGCATTAAAAGGAAAACAGAGAGAATTCACCATCAGAAAAACTGTAGGTAATTAGGAATAACAGAGAAAACTGAAACTGATGAAAAAATCAGCATTACCTGATGGATTTTTAAATGTCTGAGTGAACGGCATTTACATAGAATAAGTGCATCATTGTAAAAACTTTGGTTTAAGCTTGAGAATGGATTGAAGAAAATTATTTTGTATGAATTATTATCATGATATGTAACAGTTGAAAATTTCAAGAGCATTTGAGGAGCCACTTAACAGGGTAGAGTTTTTAAATGAAGGTTAGCAATCACCCATTTATATTACAGCAGATTTGATGTGATGACAGTTATTATATGTTATGATTAATGTAATAAAATATAGATAGCAAAGATTAATAACCAAAACTAAACATATCTAGTGATATGTTTAGAATGCAAAACATTCTAAAACTGGCTGCTTAAATCCAGCAATCACACAGGTTACAATCATGTCTGAGGATTGTTTGGATCTTATCTTTATGCACTACAAATTGGTCTCCAGGTTCTTTTCACAGTCCCGGTATTAGCTTTTTGGGCTTATTCCACACTTACATGTTTTCACAGTATAAACACAGAGGCGTTGGTCAGAGATCTGGGGGGGGAAAATCACATCTGCAACAGACATAGCTGGGCCAGCAAAACACCCAATATTGATGTAGTTATACCATCAAAAAGTCTTTTTGTCAATATAGATTATTTTCTTTGGTAAACCGGCATAAACTATACCGGGAAAATAATTATTTTGCCAGTATAATTTGCATTCATTGGGATATTTTGTTGGTATAGCTAGGCTAGCAAACCTAGTGTAGCTGGCAAACTGGTGTAGAATAGACCTCTGTAACTACACACTAATCATGATGCTTTATTTATCAAGTCTTCAGCCAAAAATAGAAACAAGTTTTGTTTTCCTTTTCCTAACTATCAGCACAATGTCACAATCAGCACACTTTCAGAGAATTTACAAAGCTGTGAGTTTTGTCAAGTCAGTTTCCCCAACCAAGGAGACAAATAGCAAATGGAAATAAAAGAATGGATGTTCCATTTGTGCAGGATACCAGGCAGGGTAGAACTTTGAGTATTTTGTTAGGCAAGCAGAGCCTGGTCCATCCAAAACTAGGTGATAAATACTGCTTTGGAGGTGAAGTTTATGCTGCTGGCTGAAGTTTTTTTTCTCTCTGGCTATGTCTACACTACAGAAGTTTTTTGGAAAAACAGCTGTTTTTCCAAAAAAACTTCACTTACGTCCACACTGCAATCGCGTTCTTTGGAAAAAAAATCGAAAGAACAGAGGGGTTTTTCCGACATTGGTAAACCTCTTTCTATGAGGAAGAAGCCTCTTTCCGAAAGAGCTCTTTCAGAAAAAGGTGTGTGTGGACGGGGAAGAGGAAGAACGGCTCTTGAGCAAGAGGGGGTTTTTGTGCAAAAAGGAGCCGTCCACACAGCTCCTTTTTATGCAAAAGCCTCTTGCACAAAAGCGGCTGCTAATTAATTATGCAAATGAAGCATGGCAATATTCCATGCCGCGCTTCATTTGCTTAAGCTTTTCTGCAAGAAGGCTACAGTGTAGCCATAGCCTCAGTGGCAGGAGTCAGTAAAATCCATCAGATGAACATGTGGAAACAAATCTAGAACCACCAATGGTACATTGGCAAAACCTATGTCAAATGAGGTCCAGTAGGCTGAGTGCTGATTGGATACATAACTTGGAATGGAAAATAAAGACTTGGTTAGGAGTACACCAAAAGTAATTACAGAAACTGATACTATACTGGATGAAATGTTTGTTCCTTCAGAAATGTTCACTATGTGAAAGATATTACAATTAAATCTTTTTTCACTTTGTTCCATTCATACTAATCTGAAATGGCTCTCTCCATGTAAATAACACTAGCACAGCATTGTGCATATCTATTTTCAGATGGAAAAATCTGCTATGTAGTTGGTAACCTCTGCCAATCTGGCCTGTTGTATTTATTGTACATAATAAGCTACAGCTTTCCAAATAATCTATATTAATTCCAATTGATGATAGCATTGAAAACAGCAACAAAAGTAAACTTGATTTTGCATTGCTCCACAAATAAAAGTTGTCCTGGGTTCATGGGCAGCATTTGAGACTGTAGGGGCCTCAGGAAAGAATGACCTTCCCTGCTGTTTGCACTATTGCAACAACAACCAAACCAAAAACACTCTCAAGCAAAGAGTATAATAAAACACATTAAGCTGCATTCTGGACAAACCTACACCCTGTGCAACCCTGCTAACTTTAGGGGAATTGCACAAGGTTTGAGTTAGCACATAATTTAGCCCACTGCTTTCAGTGATGCTGAAAGGTTTCACCCCTGCAGACTGACTCAACCACTCACACCAGGATTATTTCTACTTATTTCTCAGTTTAGTTCATGCAACCCAGTGGGGCTAAACGAGTAAGCTATACAAACATGAAGAGTGAAGAACAAAGAGAAAATTAAGTGTTATAAGCGTGTGCTGATGTGCTTTACTCTGCAAAGTGGAATAGTAGCTGTCTCCCAAAAGTAATCCACACATCCAATGACTTCCCAATAGGTCAGAGTCTAAGTAACAGAAGAATCACAATTCTCTTTAATACTTTCACTTAATTGCAATTCCAACAATGATAAAAGATCTGATTTGGCAGATTTGGGCCTTTGGTCTCTTGTATATTCCAAGTGCCATCTGGAAAAGATGTTTTCTACCAAGTGGCTGCAGCAGCTGTAGATGTATTGTGGGAAAATAAATTAATAACATGGACAAACTGTTTGCAACCAGTAGACTTTCTGGAAGTATCACAACATTTATTTCACTCCCTATTGGGCAAAGGCTGCTCCATTCCCTACACAAACAGCTTTTTATTCCAGATGGTGGTGTGGGGTCTCTGAGCTTTCTGACTATTCGTATTGTAGCCAGTATTGATTGATGAGGAGGTCTCTATTGCTGCCCGGTTAGAAACCCTTATTGCAAAGGCAATAGGAAAGGAGACAAAAATAGGAGGGTGTGTCAGAATTTAAGTGAATCATTTACATTTTTGACAACTAAAATAATGTTATTTGGGGTGAAATATATCTGTGGAAATTCCAAAAATATAAGTGTTTTGTTTATGTTGAAACTCTTTATGAGGAATGACATTTCTAATGAATGTTTGCACCAGCACGTCTCCATTATTCAGAGAGTGATTGGAAACTAGAAAAGGATCAACAAATTTGAATCCAAGTGAGTGTAGAATTTGAACACCACTTGAAGATAAATCCCTACCATTCTCTCATCTGTAATCATAATTTGGTTATGGCCATATTATTGTGACAGAGCTATTTTTATTAACAATTTGCTTTATTGGAAACTCTTATATTATCTCTTCTTTACAGTTGGGTGGCAAATTTGCAAAGCTAAGGTTAAAGAGATATTGTTATGTTATCCTGTTGTGGAATCCTCTAGAAGCACTCTTGGATTTTAATCTTTTCGTGCTGCTACTATTTTGATGGTGTACATCACACTAGTTTTAGTGTATACATTAGAAACTGAATAGCATTATTCCAGTTGTATGTATGCAGCTGAGAAAAAAATCATAGCTCTGCAGGGTGAAGATTTGTTATGGTGCCTTTCCATATTGCTTTTCTTGGTTTATATCTGGCAAAAGGAAGTAAAGAAGACTTAATCTTGGGGCATAGGACTAGAAGTCAGGCTTCATATTTTACCGCACTGAGGTCAGGTCTAACCTTGTCTAGGTCTACACGAGGTGATAAATTTGAATTAAGATATGCAACTACAGCTACGTTAATTGCATAGATTGAGTTAAAGTATCTTAAATTGAATTTTGGCACCGTCCACATGCAGGAAGTCAAAGGGAGCACACTCTCCCTTTGACTTCCTTTATTCCTCGTAGGAGCAAGACTACGAGTATCAATGGGAGTGCCCTCTCAGTTCAAATTAGTGTGTCTTCACTAGACCTGCTAATTCAAACCCCAGAAGATCGACTGTGGCAGCTTCGATCTTCTCTGTAGAGTAGACATGGCCCTACAAACTTACATTGGTATAACTATATCACAGAGGTGGATTAACTATACCTACCCTGATATCAATGGGAACATCAGGACCTCTGCATCTTTCAAGATATGGCCCAGAATGCTCAACTGCCACACCATTGATTTGTATGAAAATCAGCAGGTTTCACTTTGTCATGGGTTGTATAAATGTTTTGATTTTATTTTGTTCAGTGTAGGCTGACCTCAGTTCTTAGAGAACATCTAGTTCTTTATCTCCTTTGTGTCAAACTTTAGCAGTGGTATCCTGCAGCTTTCTCTACATGTTGTGAGATATACCACTTTGAGGAAGGGCAGTTGGCTGAAACTTAACCTGGACAATGTTGACATGTGACTAATAGGAAGAAGGAAGTATTCTGAAGATCCATTCCCCTTTAAAACAACCCCATGCTGGAGTACTTTTGGACTCTCTGCACTGCACTTGCATTTTGAAATAGCCAAAATGGCAAAAATATTCATTTACATATGCAGATTATCAGAAGATTGCAACCAACCCCATCAAATTTAGATCAAGAGCTCATTGCTTAGCAACATGTGTTGTTGCGAAGACATCACCTTGTTTTGCTCCTCTCAGTACTGAGTCCCAATGAACAAAGAATCTAATCCAAAGAGCTACCTGATATTCAAAGCACTGCATTGGTCTGCAACCCTGACCTTCTATAGCATTTGCATTCCGCTGATACTATGAAACTACCAACAAGCCAGGAAAAGGTTTATGACTGCAAGAGGGATAGAGACTTCCCAGGAGCCAGACCAAGACTACAGAATTCACTGTCAGACAAAATGAGAAACTACTAAGCTTTCTCTATGCAACGCTCTTTGTCCAAACTTTCTAACAATAGCACTCGCACTCCTATCATAACATTCATATTCTTTCCTTTTCAATAATGATAAAAACTAAAAAGTCCTTGAGTTACCTCATGTCTAGATGCAAGGTAGAAGACTTTGCCATTTTTTACTTTTCTGACATGCTCAGATACACTGGTGCCTACAAGCACAGTAGGAACCTATTTAGAATTCATCCTTGTTTGGAAGGAACATTCAAACTTCAAGTGAAAATCAGTCAGCCAAAATAATGAGTGCACATGGAATGGATTTTCAACATAAAACTATAAGTTGGCCCAGTTTTCTCTAGAGGCCTTTGAAACATAGTGAAACAAACTACCTTATCTGAGCATCAGCTATTATTATAAATATTTCGCAACTATACGTAAATAATACTTTGTATCAGATTTTGTTCTGAAGTAATTTAGATTGATAAGAAACTGTTAATCCATTTTCTCATGTATTTATACTGTTGTCATATGTATTTTCCAAACAGCAAATACAAAAAATATTCTATTGAAGGACAGAAGAAGAAATACTGGGATTTAGGTTGATAGTGTGGTATATTGAGAATGGTGTTGGAATTGCATGCTACCAGGTTAAGAGCAGAGGAAGGGAGGAATTTTTTGGTCCTGCTTGCAGGCTAGGGACTGACTTGCAGTCAGAATCAATATGGAAAGAGCCATCTTAAAGCAAGTTGGGGCAAGTTGTGCCTCAGTGCTTAGGGAGTAGCCTGTTTTCTTTCTCTCTGTTTTTGGATTATCATCCTGAATTCTAAGACATAATGGAGTATAACACCGCAACCTTTCAGCAAGAGTAGTAATGTCTTTTCATCTAATTTTTGTGCGTATTCTGGGAATATAACAGAAGTGTTACAGGGCTGTTGTTTTCTTGTTCCATTTTCTCCCCTTCCGAAAAATCTTTTTCACTTCATATGACTCGCTTTAATTTCTTTAGATGGCCTCTCCACCTCCCACGTACTGGGCATATCTGGTCTGTAACTTTCTATGACTCCCCTTTGTGCTATAAAAAAGTTGAGTTTGAAGCATATTACTGTATATGTCATATCATATACTTTATCTGTTTGGGCTTAATTTAATCCAATAAAAGGATGTAATGCAAAATTTAATTCTCTCCTATCTGGCTAGTAAAACAATTACTATCCCCAAAAGCACTTTTGACACCATTTGCATGGTTGTGCTCTCTGCATATCCTGCTGCTGTTGTTGTGGGGACTTTGCAGGATTAGTTCATTATATCTTTGTTATATTCTCTTCAAAAATTGTTTTATATCAAATGGATGATGGATGTATGAATTTTAGGCTTAAGTTTGGAATATGTCCCTCTAAAAGCAGTTGTTATTCCATTAGCTCTTTATGTTAGTTGAATTTGTTAAAGAATGTCTCAGGAATTGAATCCTGAAGATGGAACTTTTTTTTCTCAGAAATATCTAGCACAGGATTTTGAAAAATTAAAATTTCCAGACCAAGTCTGGATTTTTTCTCGAAGCTCTGATTTAGTCACACAAGTTACGGAGCTCCATATAGGAGTAACTGGGTGTAATTTTATTGGCTATGTTACATAGGAGATCAGACTACATGATCTAATGTTGCCTTCTTGCCTTAAAGATATAAATATATAAAACTAAGTTATTTATTGATTTGAAAACCTTAATATAAGCAAAACATTTCTATTTTGTTCTTAAACAAATATCCCAATATTTGATAAAATTATACATATGTGTACCTGGAAAACTGACTAAGAGATCACACTGTAGTGATTCTAAATCTTTTACTATTAAATAGCTTCTAAATCTCTTACTTTTGGGAGACTTGAAAATCTCATTCTAATTCTTAACCCTGTTTTGGCTCAAGAAATGAGATGTACTGTGAGTCAAATTCTTTCTGGATATTATTTGGCAAAATTTTGTTTCTTGTATAGGGCAGGTTTGTCTGATTTGAAAACTTGTTCCACTGAACAGTCTATTAATATAAAGTACTCAAAGTGTGGAAACCAACAGAGAAGCTAAAATACAAAATACTGTATATTCAGAATGAGGGCAGGGCAGAGTATTGTGAGTGTATTATACAAAAAATCATGTTTGTATTTGTGAGGCAAATCTGGCTTCTGTGTGCACCCTTTAGGGTATGTCTAGACAGTGGCACTATTTTGGGATACTTCCAGTATCCCAAAATAGCTATACTGCATCTTCTTGACAGCATGCCCATTATTTCCAAATATCTTTCAAAATAATGGACATGCTATTCCAATGTCCCTGTAAACCTCATTCCACAAGGATTAAGGGACATTTCAGAATAGTGGTTTATTTCAAAATTTGGCACTGTGTAGACAGCGCCTAAATACAAAATAAACTATTTTGAAATTTGCTCAAAGTAAGCTAGGCAATTTGCACCCTTAGAGTCCAAAGAAGAGAATGAATGAAGGGGAAAATGCTTTGAATATTACAATAAATATATTGCAAATGACATTACAAATATATTTCCCTTTTTTAAAAAAAATAACAAGATGAGAAAAGGATGGGAGGGAGACGAGGCAACTGAACACTCAATGTTCATTTAAGGTTTGATCTGATCCCATTAAGTTCAATGGAAACTTTCCCTTTGACATTAATAAGAGTTGAATCAAGCCCATAACAACCTTCCTAATGACAATTAGACATTTCAGTCTGGTTTGATTTCTACCTGTGACAGTGCCCCCGGTACACCACTCCTCACTCTTGTTACCATTAAATTGCTAACAGATTTCATTATTTTTTAAATTTCTTGCTTTGTTTTATTATTTAAAACCTTTAGCAAAATTTTTTTTTTCTTTTTCAGATCACCAGTCTCTTTCAAAGTAAGCTCTAATCCTAGTGTATCCCTTTATTTACTTGCAAGGACTTTATCATTATTATTAATGCTGTGTGTTACTGTAGGATGGAGCCCCTTTTCTGCGAGGCACAGTATAGAACTGTAGATGGTTCTGCACTGAAGAACTTACAATTTAAATGGACAAGACAGACACAGAGTGGGTGAAATGACATAATGCACAAGCAGAGTGAGGATAGCAAACATCATGTTAGTGTCACAATTGTGTGGGTGGCGGGGGAACAGAGTAAGAGAAGAAGGTGACAGGCACAGAGCAGGGAAGAAGAGGTTAAGAGGTGCTGGTGTGGAGAGAAGTGAGGCGAAAACACTGTGAGGGAGAGGGAAAGAGAGAGTTGGCACAGGAGTGAGAAAATCTAGTCAAAACTCTAGACAGTTGTTTAAGATGTCTGAAGATTCCTGCTTTTGTGTCTTCTGCAGCTACCCCTACCTCTGGCTCGCTCCCCACTTCAGTTTTTCTCCAATGCCATTTGGCAAACAGGGTGGCATTCGAGAGCCAGGAAGGGTTTCCCTAGAACAAGGCTCCAGGAGGGGTAGCCCTGGCTGAATGAAGAACCCCTTTTGTCTGGCTTGACAAGAGAGGAGAACAATTCTTGATAGCTTATGCCTGGACCTTCCCCTTTATATAGAGCAGGCTAAGCAGTACTTACCCTCCCTCCCTATTTTGGTGATAAATACAGCGAATAACCTGGTATATCTTCTGTGGGCATTATGCTAGTTGCTCTGTGGAGGTGGACTAGGAAAGAAATTTTCCCTTTCCAGCATATTGGCGAGATGCAGTTGGGGATTTTTCCTTCCTCAGGGCAGTTTCAGGTAGAGTCTGTGCATAATATGATGGATGGTAGGCCATATGTTTCAACTCATTATTTAAGTATTTTGTGGATGTTCAGTGCAGGTACTACATAAAAGAAGGCATACAGTAATGGATAAGTGGCTTAGGGAAAGGACTTGAGGAGAGGTGTTTGGTAATGGAGAGAATTGTGAGTAACTGGGTACTATGTGGGTAGTTGGGTACAGCTGGGAACCAACCTCCTCCCATCATTATGGTCTACCTTACCTCTTCTATGAGGGTAGCAGTTGGTAAGGTCCCAGCAATGGGTTTGCTGAAGGAAGATGGAAATGGAAAGAGGGGGAGTTCTTTGAAGCCACCAGGGACTATAAGGTACAGTCAATGGATCTGCTGGAGAACCAGGGTGGAAAAGGGGGAAGTGAGATGGTAAAAGCACTCCCCCTGGTTAATTATAGGAGAAAACAAGAGGAGTTACCTGCACTGTACATTTTATCTGCCAGGTAGTCCCAGATATCTAATAATAAAGTTGTGGCCTGATTAAACCCATATCAAATGTCTCCTGTCCTTTCAACATAGCCAGACAATAATGTCCTTACGTAAGCGATGTCTCAGGGTGCGTCTATATTGCACCATCATTTCGAGATAGCTAGAGTTATTTCAAATAACAATGTGCGCGTCTACACAGCCATTCAGTTATTTTGAAATAATTTCCAAAATCTGTAAACCTCATTCTACGAGAAATAATGCCTATTCCAAAATAGCTATTTCGAAATGAATGTATAGGTGCTCCACTGCTGCTATTTCGAAATAGCCCCTCACCAGGGTCATTCTAAGCTATTCCTCCCCAGTGCCTCCTGTGGCTCTAAATCGAGATATCACATCTACATTAGGGAAGCCTGCCTCAGACTAATTTTGAGGCTTCCCTGCAATGTAGACATGCTATTTCTAAATAAGCTATTTTGGAATAACTATTCCAGAATAGCTTATTTTGAAATAAGTATGCAGTGTAGATGTATCAGACTGATGATATAGTACTAGCCAACATCACTGATTAATGCTATGATGTAATTCCTGGAGGTATGTAGAATATACTTCTCAAAATCAACTCACTCACTATGACAGAAGCTAATTCTTCAGAGGTAGTTCAAAAAGGATAAATAGTAAGATACCAGTCTTGCCAGTACTTGAATCTAACTGCAGCTCAGAAGCTTTGTTTGGATTCTCATTGCTTATAGAGTAAGCATTAAAAATTTAGGTCACTACATAAGCAGGTTAAAATGGGAAAGTGTAACTAAGAAGGCAGCATTTACATTTCATTTCTGTTTTCCTATACACTGCTGTCACTGTACTGACTGAAAGGATCATTTGATATGGTTCTTTTTTTGCAGGCAAAGTTGAGGTTGATATACCGGGCAAATAAATACCTATTGAACTCATGTGAACTATACGGTTTATAAATAATAGTCTCCAAAATACAGAAATGTCTGAATGTACCCTTTTAAAATATGTTTGCTATCTTAAAGTATGCTCTTCATAGTGTTTATAACAGGAAAATAGAAAAATGCTGTCAGCTATAAAAATATTGTTTCCTCACTCTGTGGAATGCTGCTGGAAGACATGGAAATATAATAAGGCAGGTGATTCAGAGGTTATGTGAAAAAGAAAAAGTGATTTTTAATGTATACATGGTGGCCGTGTCTACATTGGCACCCCTTTCCGGAAAAGGGATGCTAATGAGATACTTTGGAATTGCAAATCCGCGGGGGATTTAAATATCCCCCGCGGCATTTGCATTTACATGGCTGCCGCTTTTTTCCGGCTCGGGGTTTTGGCCGGAGAAAAGCGCCAGTCTAGACGTGATTTTCCAGAAAATAAGCCCTTTTCTGGAAGATCCCTTATTCCTACTTTCAAGTAGGAAAGGGGTGCCAATGTAGACACAGCCTAAATGATCACAACTGCCAAACAATAGAAATGGATATATACATTTGGCAATTACAGACCATAACCAATAATATGGGCATCACTGACAAGATCTGAGACCATCCAATACTGCTGACTGAAATGTGTGGGTGACACTTGATTAGTGAAGCCACATTCCTTCAGTCCCATGCACAGCCACTCGTATTACTTCAAAGAATTCTTTCTTCTGTGATCAGTCATATACAGAGCAAGACTTCTATAACCATTGTTCTCACCATCTTCCTGTTTGGGTTGAGTGTAACATTATGAACGGTGTGGATAAAGCCAAAGAATGAAAATATTTCGATGATGCAGATCAACAAATTATTATGATGGTTAGTGCTGCAGTATTAGAATCTATTGTCCTTTCACCAACATGTCAAACTGAAGGCTGTAGCATTAGTGTTAGGGTAAATTGATACAGACAGAGCAGCATGTAAGTAGTATAGAAGTGATGGTAATATTCTGTTCTGGGCATGCAGCGAGTATAAAGGAACTGTGAAGAGGAAAGCAAGAGCAAAACCTAGAACTGAAATAAAGGAACATATATAGTAAAAAGTTGAATATATATCTAAACTACAAAACCTCTTTAGCTAAAGACCTCTGAAGTGCTTTAGTAAAGTGTTTTAGTAAAATAGTTACGTAACAGAAAAGGGGAGAGTGAGGCACATAGATATTAACTCACTTGCTATCTAAATATCCAGACAGGAAGCCTTAGGGGACTTTGTTCTAAGGAACTCAAAGGAGTCTTGGTGGGGCTGAGAAGTGAAGACAAACTCTCATCAGGAGGGGCTGGGCTCACCTGGAGACTGGACAATTAGATATCCCAGCAGAGGTGTGATTTTTTTTTTAAATGACTTAGCTGAAGAACCCAAGTTACTGCAGTGACCCAACTAGTTTGGAGGGTCAGGAGATCTAATCTGAGGCTATGTCTAGACTGCAAGCTTCTTTCGGAAGAAGCTTTTCTGGAAGAGATCTTCCGGAAAAACTTTTTTTGAAAGAGAGCATCTACACAGCAAAAGCGCAACAAAAAAGCGATGTGCTTTTTCGAAAGATAGTGTCCACATTGATTGGACGCTATCTTGCATTTCATTTGTGAGGACTGTGGATGGAGTTGCCATTAGGGCACCTGTGCTTTTTCCTGGAGGCCTCTTTTTGTGAAAAAAACACTCTCTTCCGTGTCCACACGCACCTTTTTCCGAAAAAACTTTCTTCCTCGTAGAAAGAGGATTACCGCTGTCAGAAAAAAACCCTCCATTCTTTTGACTTTCTGTCGAAAGAACACAATAGCAGTGTGGACGTAAGTGTAGTTTTTCTGGAAAAACAGCCATTTTTCCGGAAAAACTCTGCAGTGTAGACATACCCTGAGTGAAGAGAAACTGACAAAAGGGTTAACCCAGAGCAGAATGGGTAGGCCCCACTGAAGCAGAAGACAATCGTAACTCTTCATTACTAAACAAATAGAACCTTCTCACGCTAGTTTAGGGGTGGTGTGGCCTGCATTCTTTCCCCCCTTTTTCCCTTTTTCCCTTTTCCCTTTTTCCCTTTTCCCTACTACTGATGAGCCAGAACTCTGCAAGTTTCATACCTTTAATGCAAAGGAAAATATTAGCTTACAAAGTAAATTCAAATACAAAATGGTTGTACTGAATATTCATTTTAGGATTTAGACACTATATTGTAGTGTAACATAACACACACAGTTTTTTTAAGTCACTGTGAGGAAAAAAGGTTGTTGTTTTTTCAAGAGGGGTTTAAATAAGGAGATGCAAACAGATTTGTGGACCAGCTCAGGAACAATGTTTGTGTAGGAAGCAGCATGGAAGCAAGGATGGGAAAAAAGGTAATTAAAACTCTATGAAATAAAACTGCACACTGATTATTTCCTGTAAAAGAGTCTATTCAAATATTTAAGCTGTTTCAGAGTATAACTAGTGCTAACAAAAACGGAAAGAAAGAGGAGAATGAACAAGAATAGATAAGAGACAACACAGAACATATCTGGCATGACGGGGATTTTAAAAAAAATCCAAACCCCAAGGTTTTAGCAAAAACTAATTCATACAATCTGAAAAATATGTGTGGAGAGTTTAAAAACAATGAACAACCTAACAAGGATTTTATAACACATTTTGAAAGCTTCTGTAAAATTGTAGAACAATACATTAATTTGTAATGCAGACTTTTTTTTAATCAGATTTTAGAAGAAAGTCAATGATAAATACAATGTGCAGGTCAATGAGGATTTGATTGCTCAGTATATAATGGGACAATGAGTTTCTCTCATATAATGTGCTGGAAGATGCTTTAGGAGTTAATACTGCAGGTCTCTCTGGATCTGTGTCATTCTTCATTTACTACAGGTTGGATCTGCCTGGTCCAGTACCCTTGGGACCTGATTGGTCCCAGATTAGGGATTTTGCCAGACCAGGGGAGGTCATTTCTGGCACCCCTGCTGTTGGCCCTCCTGCCCGGCTCGCTGGCCTCCTAGCTGGATCCTGCTGCCCTGTCAACCCCACTGGGCAGCCATTGCTGCTCTGGATCTGGGACCCACTGGGCAGCCGCGAGCTGCAAATCCCTGTCCCACTGAGCTCCCGGAGCACCCGGGCCCACCAGGCAGCCACACACATATCTCCCAACCCTGCTGGGCAGACCTACTGCCACGTGCTGATGGCGGTCTCACTGCAGGCAGCCCACTGCCCTGCCAGCCCCACAGGGATTCTTGCCACTGGCCCTCCCCCAGGACCCTCTGGTCCTGCAATATCCGTGCCGGACCATGGATGTTGCCGGACCAGAGAATCCCAGTTAAGAGAGTTTCAACCTGTACTAAGAAAGTACTATACTCTGTTGAAACCACACTTTTTTTCTATGTCCCTGCTCAGTATAAAATAGTGTCAAACTTGACTGGATCTTGTCACTAGAAAGAGAAGACTAAAAGTGGAAAACTCTTCTACACTTTTGAAGTTTTTTTTTTTTTTTACTGCAGCCCAAGAATGATTACTCTGCACTTTTAAGTGGGGGGTGGAGGGAGGGAATGGAAGGGTATTTGGCTGGCTGGAAAAACCAAGGGAATTGTGCTTTATGACCTGGGGGAAAGGGAATGAAAACTGCTGCAAAAGAGTCAGTGTGCTTGCTGACTCATCTTCTGGGAGTGAGGGATTTATAAGGGGCAGCACTGTGTCTTAACCCTCCATTTTGCATGGAGCTGAGGTGGCATTCAACATCCCTTCCCCTTTAGGTAGTAAAATACCAGGTTTGAGCTAGACGGGTTGTGGGCATTATACTAGCCACCCTTTTATTGAGGAGGCCTGTGAAGGATTTTTTCCCTTGCCACCATATTGGCCTAGATGGAGTTGGGGGTTTTCACCTCCCCCACAGCAGGTTCAGTAGGCTCTGTTTATGTACGGCACAAAGGGTTGTAGGCTGTATGTTGCAACTCATTATTTAAGTGTAGGATGGATGTCTAGTACGGTTATGCAATAGAAAAGATATGTCCAAGGGTATATAGCCAGGATGGGTAGGAATGGTATCCCTAGCCCCTGTTTGTCAAAGGCTAGAAATGGATGACAGGAGAGGGATCACTTGATGATTCCCTGTTCTGTTCACTCCTTCTGGGTCATCTGGCATTGACCACTGTCAGAAGACAGGATACTGGACTAGACAGACCTTTGGTCTGACCCAGTATGGCCATTCTTATGGGTCTCAAATTCTTTGCCCATAGGCCTTTCACAGCCAGAGCATTTGTGCAATCTGGCCCAGGAGGCCAATGGTGGGGGAGGCTGTCCATTCCCATACCCCAAACTCCGCTTCTTTCTCTTCAGGGATTACCGAGGGAACCTGATGTGGTGTGGCAACAGTGGCTAGGCCTTTACATACTTCCCATGGTGGCAGGAGACAGCAACTGTTCTAGCTGGTGATGGCTTATAGGCCAGAAGTTTGAGATCCCTGGTATATAGTGACCAGAAAAATGGCGTGGGAAAGCACCTATGAAAAGGGGGTGGTTGGGAACTCCGATGATTGGTATGACAGGGAGCTAACCCCCATTATTATAGCTTGCCTTAACCCTCCTAATGGGTAAAGTATGAATGGTAAAGTCCTGGCAATGAATTTGCTTTGAGGGAGGATGGAAAAAGAGAGGGAGCTGGTAAAGGCCCCCCTGGTTATTATGGAATAAACAGGGGGTTACCTGCACTGTATGCTTTCCTGCCAGGTAGTCCCAGACATCTTATAATAAAGTGACAGATGATTAAACCCATGTCAAATGTCTCCTGTACTACTTTCAGCATAGGCAGATGAGAGAGAGCAGATAAGGTTCTGAAAATGCTGTGAGGGCAAGCAAGGTCCCAGCCTGAAAGAAAGCAACAAGAAAATCAGGCAGGGCAGAAAAATACTAAACAAAATAATCCATTAGGAAAGAGGTCTACAGAAAAACTAAGCTGCACACCAAAACCAAAATACCAGCAGCACGATGGCCCAATTTCTACAAAAACAGAAAGGGAAGGGGACATGCACTTGAGCATGATGAGAGAAAAATAGTTTTTCTAAAGCAGAGAGGCAGCAGGTGGGTGGATAGGGATTAAAGTAAGTGATTATAAATATTTAAATAAACATATTTCCATTATATCTCCAAAAAGAATAGGCAGTTGTCAGAGTTGTCAACTTGAGTTCCACGACTTGAACTCGAGTCTGACTTAAGTCGCCTAGGTGACTCGACTCAGGTTCATTGTTTGTGACTTGAGACTCGACTTGAGACTTGCTAATTTTGTTAAATCGACTTGGTGAAAAAATTGTCTGAAAATGCCGCTGTTCTGACGCACCCAGAGCAGCGATCGTGGCCCCGCCTCCCAGCTGGGACTCCCAGGCTGGGAGGCGCGGCCACGATCGCCGCTCTGGGTGCGTCAGAAGCCTAGTAGGGGCGGGGGGAGTGGCTAGGAGTCCCAGCCACTTCCCCGCCTCCCCACACTTCTGACACGCCTGGGCGGCGATCGCAGCCCCACCTCCCAGCCTGGGAGTCCCAGCCGGGAAGTGGGACCGCGATCGCCGCTCTGGGCACATCAGAAGCCTGGTGGGAGTGGGGGGAGTAGCTTGGAGTCCCAGACACTCCCCCCACCCCCGCCAGGCTTCTACGCAGTCACAGGCTCCTAGCGCTGATCGTGGCCCCGCCTTCCAGCCGCTCCCCCCGCCCACACCAGGCTTCCGTCCGGTGCGCAGCCGGAAAAATCAGAAATTACCTGGCAACTCTAAGTACTTCAGTCAAGTAAACAATTATTATATGCATGAAGATGTGAGATTTCAGATTTATAAAAAATAAATTGATAAAAATATTGTGTTCACTTGTCAACAATATGCTACATTGTTGTGGGTTACTTTTCTTTTGAAATGATGCAATACATGGTGAATGTGTTCCATTGGTTTTTTTGTTGTTTTGAATGCATCTAGGTGCAATTTCCAGTTTTAACATAGAGATACGACAACAACAATGCGAAAATAGTCTATGGGCTTGGGATTTGCGAAAATCTTATTGATTGTATGTGTATGTCTATTTATGAAATATTACATTAATACGCCATTTTTGAAATTTCAAAGTGAACAAAAAGAAAAAAATAAAATAAAAATATTAAAATAATCAAAAAGTTAATATTCATCTGTGAAGAATGAGCAAGAAAACTCAAAATGTCATAAACTTTGGATTTATTGATTTGACCAAAAAAACAGACAAAACACGATCAGCGAAGTGCAAATTATGTGGGGTTGTAATCACTTATGGTATTGCAACAACTTCCAATTTTTTGCACCATATAAAAACCCATCCAGGAAAGCAGAGTGAGTACGAAAACTATCTGCGACAAACCATGATTGATCCCTCCTCACAGTGTAAAATATCGGATTTCATTATAAAGCATGATGATCAAGGTGTTTATGGAATAAATCATCCCAAACAAAGAAGAATAGTCAGTTCTTTGGTTAGGCAACTGATAATCGGTTGCGCACTACCACTTTCAATAGCAGAAAAACCGCAGTTCAGGCGATTTTGTCATGTGTTGGATCTCCAGTCACGAGAAATAAGTCGGTCTTCGGTTATGACAGAACTGGATAATTTGTACCATAATGTGAAAGCTGATGTGTTGGCACTTCTTACTGAGGGGGACACAATTGCATTGACGCTCGACATCTGGTCAGATAGAAGAATGAGCGGCTTTTTGGGAGTAACAGCCCACATGATAATAAGGTATGCACTTGTGACAAAATTGTTGTCATGTGAAAGGTTCCTTGGCCAGCATACTGGTGAGAACATTGCAGAAGTGTTTGAGAACATATGTGATTCTTATAAAATCAAGGATAAAATTAGATATGGTATAACAGACAATGCTGCGAACATGCTTAAAGCATTCACCATAGCATTTAACAACCATGAATCAGAGCAGCAAATTGATATGCAAGATGACACTTTGGAAAATGAAGAATTATGGGAAGACTTAAACCCAGAAGTCATTACATCAGACATCCATCATGTAAACTCAAGCGGACCTCCAATTAAGAGACTAAGTTGCTTTGCTCATACTCTGCAACTTACTGTTGGGGATGGTCTCAAGAAGGTGAAGTTATATGGTGCTCAGGCGAAAGTGTCAAAAATCTGAAGCCTTCTTCACACAAGTACCCTATTCAAGGAAGCCTTTGAAAGACGGTTTGGTCTTCAAGCTAGTATTCCCCAAACCAATGCCACCAGGTGGAACAGTACTCTCAGACAAATAAATGCTTTTTTGTCCCTGGATGAAGAAAAGCTGAAACACATGCTTGAAGAACAAAACCAGTATAATTTAAAACCCAGCCAGAGGGATTATTCCCAACTAAGAGAACTAGCGTTGCTACTCCAGCCATTTCTGGACGCCACAGATAAAGTGCAAGGTGAACAGCATGTTACGATTTCACCAGTGGTGCCATCAATAATTGGACTATACCACCACCTTTTGGAATTTATTCCAACATACTTGGGGAACATGGTTACAGCTTTAAGAAGCAGTATTGAAAAACGTTTCATTGGCATTTGCATTAATGCTGGTTTGATACCTTTACCAAATCCTTTGGATGACACAGAAAAATCACTATTGGCTTTCAGTTATTTCATGTACTTCCTGGCGGCCAAGTGAGACCCTAATTTTTGCTTCTGGTGTCTGGAAAAAATTAGTTCTGATGATGCTAAAACTAATGCTGTGAAAGCAGAAATTGTTTCACAACTTCAGCAGTTTTGTTCAAATCCTCACCGTTTGTGTGCCTCTAGCTGTAACTGGCCGTGACAATGTCTCAAACTCTGATGCTGATGGCCCACTAGTTAAAAAATCAAAACATGCATCCTCACTATATGTTTATCGAAGGCCAGCTAACACCACCACACCACAGCCAGGAAATTTTGATGATGAGCTGCAGCGTTATCAAGAGCTAGCTGCTAAGATACCCCCAACAGATGATGGAATTGATGTGATGTCTTTCTGGAAAAATCAGGGAGAAAGCCTTCCATTGTTGCACAAGGCTGCTATGAGTCTGTTTATGGTTCCTGCCAGTAGTGCACTGGTTGAAAGGGTGTTTAGCCAAGGAGGGATTGTAATGCGCCCACATCGTGCCAGACTGGGTGATAATGTGGTGGAAAAGATAATATTTCTCAAATGTAATACTGAATGCTAACTTTGTTAATGAATGAAGACCTTTTTTTTACTTCTAATTTCATTTTGTGCACCTAGTTTTACATAGCTGTAGCTGAAGGCTGCTATGAATATGTTTGTATAAATACATAAAGTGTGTAGTTTGTTACCTTTTAGCTGAGAAGTCAAAAACTAAACAAGACTACTAGTAGTTAGCAAGTACAATTCAGATTTATGTTAATAAATTAAAACAGATAGTGATTATTGTTATTTATCGATATTGATGGCTCGTACAAAAGTAACTTGACATTTTTTAATTAAGCCTTGAGACTCGACTTGGGACTTGACTCAAAAGTGACTTTAGGGACTCGAGACTCGACTTGAGACTTGAACTGTAGTGACTTGAGACTCGACTTGGACTTGACAATGACGACTTGAAGACAACACTGGCAGATGTTTGCTGCATCAGAGCCTGCTAATAAGAGATTACTATGAAGTGAATTTCCTCCTATACCTCATATATTACAAAAACAGAAAGAACTGTTGTGTTCATCTACTCTGGCCTCCTGCATAATATAGACTATAGGACTTCTCTGTTAGAACTAAAGTATAGATTTTAAAAAAAATCTAATCTTGATTTTAAAACATTCACAATGATGGAGAATCCCACCACAAACAGGAAATTGCCCCAGTAGTTAAATCCCCTCACTGTAAAACATTGCCTCTTATTCTAATCTGAATTTGTCTAGGCCCAATTTCCAGTGATTGAATCTTGTTTTGTCTTTGTTTGATTTCAATATTGCTTTGCTATCAAAATTCCCCATGTAGGTGTTTATAGGCTACTTATAGACTTCTGGAGCAGATAACATGCAGATGACATCAGGCCTCAATCCAGATCAGAAGAAAATGTATGTAAAATTTTGCTGAGATTTTTTACTCTATGAAATGAAAAGCAGTGCCCTCAGAGTATCAACAGGGAACGTGACAATGCAAATTTCAGTCTAATGAACTACAATAAGAAAAGCTCAAAAAGAAACCTAAAACACAAATCCTGAGCAATTCTGACACATTGAAACTGAGAGATTGCTTCAGAAGGTATAGAGCTCATCAGTCTTTCAGGAGAAGGCAAAGAAAACACAGGTCTACTATCTTGCAATGCAGAGTGTACAAATACTAAAACAGTGTAAACACCAGAATTGGAGAGAAATTGTCTAGGGATAAGGAATTATAAGGAAAGCGTAGGCTCAGTATTAGAAAAATTAAGTAGAATAGTGTCCAAAGTGAAACCTCTCAAACTGGGATTTTTAAAACTGGACTGGATTAAAATTCTGGACTCTAGAAAATGGAAATAAACTGAATGACATACTAGGTGTATCCTACCACTAATTCAATGATTCTTTGTAACACCTGCTGACAGAAAAGCTTTATTCCAAAGCCTCAGATTGTGGAAGAAAACCAATTTTCAGGTACAGAGAATTTATCTTTGCTGGAGTACAATCTATGCATAAAACATACATATCACTCATTTTCAATCTTGTGTTCCAAGTTCACTTGACAGACCTGTTATGAAATTATAAAAATTCTGAAAGTACAGTTGAAACATACTCTATCTGTAAATTATAAACAAGTGACTCACTAGCATAATATGTACAAATATGAAAGTAAACTGGGTAAAATATACCTTAGTTTTCAGTCTCCAACAAAGACTGATTATAAATTCATCTTGTGAAACTGAATAAACTTTTGGGACAGTATTAGTATTAGTTTGTTACAAAGTATTAGTTTGTTACATAGATTATGTTTCAAATTAATCTTTGTTTCAAACCAATTTAAAATGATAGGAAAGAAAATTCATTGGATTGATCTATTCAGTTTTTCTTTAATTTCATTTATTTTTGAAAAATATGTGTCACAGAAATAAATATTTGAAAAACAACTTTAAAACTATTCAAATGGTATCTTTTTTTAAAAAATCATCCCTTAAACATATATAAAAATGTTAAGGGCTTCTCCTAGCCTTATGGGAAAATCGCATCAAATATTCAAAGATTTAGTTTATCATCCAGACTTCACAGGGTAACTTACATCACTGTAGACTGAATGCCTGCAAACTATGGCCACATCAGCTTCAGGCTGCTATCTGAGCATAGACCTTGAAGAGAAATTATTTTCTCATTATGCGTCCCCACCCATGTCCCTAAGCAGTTACAACTATAAGCAAACTGAAAAAACAACAAATAGTCTGGTAGCACTTTATAGACTAACAAAACATGTAGATGGTATCATGAGCTTTCGTGGGCACAGCCCACTTCTTCAGATGACGGGAGTGTTGGCTGTCTAGACTAACTTGGCTACCCCTTAAAGCTTCTGAACTATGAGCACACAGGTTGCCTTGGATAAACCTTTCTTCTACACCATCTCTCTTTCCTAATTTAATGTGTGACATGTTATTCAGTCAGAATAAATCAGCTTTTTCTTTTTCATTTACATGTATTCACCAGTCAGACATAGTTCACAAACTCCTCTTATAAAGTAATCAAGGCTAGGTCTACACCAGGGGATATATTCGAATTAAGATACACAACTCCAGTTATGTTAATCATGTAGCTTGAGTCGAAGTGACTTAAATAAATGTGGGCATTTCTTTTACTGGGTATCAGTTCTTCAATATTTTTCTGGCCAAATTCTGTGTTACTGATGACATGCAAGGATATTATGTATTTTTTCCGAATGGATTTCTATAGAAGAATAAGATGATAAAAGAGTTCAGACTTATTTGTCAGCTATGTGAGAGCATCTGAATGACAGTGCTGTCAAACATGTCAGTAAATCACCTGTGGGCCTCCCTTGGAGCTGGGTCATTCAGGCTACTCTAAACTCTTTCATCTTTGGCTTGCCCCAATGCTTCCTTCTGCATTGGTAATGCCTGGCGAGCAAAGAGAGTTACTTCTTAGTGCAAAAGAAGTATATAGGCTCCCTTATGCAACCACTACATTGGTTTGTTTCCTTCCTAGTCTCACAAAGGGGTTTACATGATTTGGAGGAAAGCAATAAATAATAATAAGACAGAAAAGATCCAAATGCCATTATATAAATCCATGTTTTGCCTCCAGCTTGAATACAGCATACAGTTTTGCTTGCCACATCTCTATAACGATATAAAACACAAGAATCAGGAGTCACCTCATGAAATGAATAGGCAGCAAGTTTAAAATGAGCAAAGGAAGTACTACTTCATACAGCACTGTCAGCCTGTGGAACTTGTTGCGATGGGTTAAAAAAAGGATTAGATAAATGTATTGTCTATCCAGGACCGAATTAAGACCCTTAGAGGCCCTAAGCACTGAAAAGATTATGGTGCCCCTTCCCCATATGTAATTCAAAATAAAAACAATACTATACCATAAAATAAAATTTTATTTTTCAAAATGACACAAAACTTACATGTATGCTGAAATTAAAATAGCTTCTTTCTAGATTTTCTGATTGCAAAATTCTGGATAAGTTCATCGAAGCTGACTCAACGAAGCATGTCCACTTCCATACACAATAGGGAAAGTGAATCAAGTCTGTCCTGACACATTGTTGTTCTCTGAGGGTTTTTTTATTCTTTTCAGCTGAGAAAAAGAGCGTTCTGCGGAGTTCTGATTTTTCGCATGATGACTACTTCGATGCTTTTTTTGAAATATCAAATATCAAATTTTTTCCAAAAAAAAAAATCTCATTTTTTTGGTGCCCCTGCTTTGCTGGTGCCCCTAAGCACGTGCTTAGTCTGCCTATTGGATAATCCAGCCCTGTGTCTATCAGTGGCTGTTAGTCTAATATATGGGATGCAACCCCATACTTGGGGTGTCCTAAGCCTCCAACTGCAAAAGCTGGGAGTGGATGATGGGATGAATTACTTGATAATTCCCCTGTTCTGTTTTTTTTCCTTGAAGCACCTGGCATTGGCCACTTTTGAAAGACAGGATATTGTGCTAGACCATTGCTCTGATCCGGCAGGGCTGTTCATATGAGGGCTCCAGATATTTTTAATTTTTTCAGAAGTGAGAAGTACTCAAATAAAAAAAGCACTTATACTTATTTTCCTATTGAAGCAAAAGATGTACAGAGGTAACTCCCATTAACAGTAATGAAATTACATGCATAAATTTCTAGCTATCAGTGTGAGAACACATACATCAATATCATTCAATAAGTCATGTATTTTTACAGGAAAATATATCTGCCAGTACATGAAAGCAATGGTACAGTATTAAATGGTAGCACAGATCTCATACATATGTAAATCTTATATATATGTGAAAGCTTTCAGTTTGTTTGGTCTGAAGTGTTTTCAGATGATTTCTATGATGATTTGCCTTGTGCAGAGGTCCTTAACATCAAATGCTATGTGTACTTTTATAATAC
Organism: Rafetus swinhoei; assembly: GCA_019425775.1. Lineage (NCBI taxonomy): Eukaryota > Metazoa > Chordata > Testudines > Trionychidae > Rafetus > Rafetus swinhoei. The sequence continues at coordinate 78,915,798 of CM033449.1, read as the reverse complement.
TACCAATCCTCATGGTTTTGTTATTTGCAAGGTACCTGTGAAAGTTACTTCTTCTGTTCCCATATAACCTCTGAATTAGACAATCTTTCTATTAAGCGGGCACCGTTCTTGTCTGTCTGTCATGAGATTTTCAACTTACCACTCCTGTGCATGCGCCAACGCAGCCTGGCTCAGTGTAGCGCTGCACGGAGAGAGGAGTAAAGGCAGTGGGAGCTGATCCCACAAAGCACAGGGAGAGGGGTGGGAAAGGGGAAGGAAGGGACTGACCCATCAGAGCATGGGGAGAGGAGACAGAGGGGGCTGAGCCCCCAGAGCACCCAGGTGGAAGCAGAATTGCCCACGAGCCAGGATGGGAGGCTCTTTCCTGCTGCCCCCGAGCACCAGGCGGGCAAGAACCTTGCAGTTTTTAGTAGTAGAAACACACTACATTTACGACCAAAAAGACAAATATTTATATATAATCTTTTTTAAAAGACAATCTTTCTAAAAGTGCACCAAAAGACTAAAAATAAAGTTTTCAGCTAGCGATTTAGGAGAAAGATTGGATGGCTAAGTACAATTCAAGGTAGTTGCTAACTGTTAGCCATCCAGTCTTTCACCTAAATTGCTAGCTGAAAACTTAATTTTTAGTCTCTTGGTGCACTTTTAGAAAGATTGTCTTTTTAAAAAGTTTTTATATATATTTTTTGTATTATTTGTAGTGCATGACATTCTTTCAATCTAGAACTGAAATGAGAAGCTTCATTTTATTTCTGTCTGTAATTATTATCATCCATCTCGCCCTTCTTATTTCTGTCTTTTTCACTGCTTTCTAGGAAAAGGGTTTCCTAATAGAATAGTTTGGTCAGTGCCAACAATGATTAGCACCAGCTAATGAGTTTGTCACCTCTGTCAAGAAATAAATAGAAGAAATAAACAGAAGGGAAAGAATAAACTGTCAAGAATACTTTGTTTCCAGCATGTGCTTTTACATCATCCCTGTAGTTTAACCCTTTGCATGCACCTGTGGTCCTAATGGCATAGTCTGTGCCCTAAACACTTCATTTTTTAAAATCTGTTTTACTGTAGTTTAACCCCAGGTGAATATTTATCTACAGTCTTTTCTAGGAGTGTCTATAGTAGAGAACAGACTGACTGAAATGATTGCACCAATGCAAATAACAGTACAATGCATTCAAACTACTAGTCATCCTGTATTAGGTACAAGTGTACCCTAACTCCACACAAACATTCGGCTCAAGCAGTGCAGTTGTAATGTCCCTTGGGTGCCATCCCAGTGCCAGAGCTCCCTGAAGCAGTGAATTTTTAGAAATTTGGGAAAGGATTTGGAAACCCTAAGGGAGTAAGGGGAGAAAGCAAGCTTGCATCACTTCCTGAGAAGCACAGGGATCTGAGATTAGTAAAAGCTGTCACAAACCATTTTAAGAGTGTCATGCCTAGTAGAGAAAGGTGCTCTGGCAACATGTATGGAGAACCAGAGTCCGAGACACCCCTGTGAAGTTATTTACAGTATGTGTTATGTTCACATTGACATTATTCTGCTCTCAGTTATATGGGTCTGTGACAAAGTAGCTCATTTATGTGAGCAAACAAGGCCCAGCTCCCCTATGGCAGAACAGATGGACTCAGCTCTGAGCCAATTAAAGGGGACAGGGGCACCTGGGGCAATGAAGGCTTGTCAAAGGAAAGAAAGAAGAGGCATAATTGGGGCTAGCTGTGGAATCAGAGGAGTAGAGCTAATTAATGGTGGGTGGCTAGAACAAGAGACTGTCTGATGAGTAAGGCAGTAGAGCTGGCAGGGATTGGGAAATTACAAGAAGGAAGATTACCAGGAACTACTGAGAGGAGAGGCTAAGAAACTGTGAGTGGAGAAAACCTTAGGAGACATGGTGAGTGTTTTGTCTCTTACATGCTTATGTTTGAACAAATAAGCCCCCTGAAAGGACTTTGGCTATGGCAATGAATGCTTGCTAAACTGGGGAAAAGGTCTTCTGCATTACAACTTCCCCCATAACACAAGAGACTTGCACCAGTGCAGGTGAAGTCATGTTGGATTTTAATCACATTCTGTAGTTAAATGTTCCACTCCAAATACAACTAGTCTGGATTGTTACCTCCCATATTAATACCATTCCAAAGAGTACAGGGTCCCAGAAAGGAAGGCTGTATTGTGCTACTGGCCACTTGCAACATGCACAAACATCTCCCTTCATTTAAAGGCCTGCCTAGAAGGATCTGGCACCCCCCACCCTATACTGCATAGATTTGTATCATGTTTGCATACAAACCAAGGCAGGTTAAATGAAGGGTTATTGAATCACTCTGCTATGTAGGTTACCAGAAAGGTTAATTGAAATGAGTGCATGATTTGAATTTTCCTCTGCTTTTCTCTGGTGTTAATTGGTATGCCAAACAGTTTTGTGTATGATCATGCAGCAAACAGGTTAAATTTAACAACATCTGTATTAAAGAGCACTTAATACAGCAGTTCAGTAGGAATGATCAAGACTTTAAGGGTAACCACTTAATTATGTCTGTGTGTGTGTGTGGCTTCTTTTAATGTGCTATCTGGCTCTGGTAGTTGTACTTTAACTTTGTCAAACTTTTTAATCCTTTCATAGTTAGGGGTGGGGCTGACAGTCTTCTCCCTGTCTTTGTGCTCCTGTATAATCCCATTGAAGCCAAATAGTCTACACAATTGTGCCTTATTTATTTAGCACCTTGTTTACTTTATTGCACAATAACGATGTCTTCAAAGGCTCCAAAGAGACTTTTTTTAAAGGTACCAAATGGGTGAGGAAGTTCACCGATGACAAGGAAATACAATGTTTCTGTCTCAGAGCCCAGTTCCATAAAGGTTCTTAAGCATCTAATTCTGGAGGTTAGAAACCTCAGTTCCATTTTTAGGCACCATAGCCATCACAAAACTCCTGCTCACTTGCCACCTAGTTCTGTAGATGCTTAAACTCACTTGGTGCACAAATTCTTGCAATAAAGGATGTGGCATGTGCAGGGTCTGGAAGGCAGTCGGAGTGTGACTACCTGCATGTGTGCAGGCAAGGAGGGCTGGGACCCTAGGCAATGTGTGTGGTAGTGGGGAAGCTCCTCTCCCCCAGAAGGGGTAGGGCCTCAGGCAGATGAGGCAGTGCTTGGGGCATCCTGACTTCAACTTCACCTGGACCTAGCCAGCCAGAGCACACAGTGCAGAGCACTAGAGAATGCCATGCAAAGCTCCAGTGGCCACTGTGAAAGGGTCTGGGGCTTTGTCTGCTGCCACAGTAGTGACAGCTGGGAGCCTTGGGCCTTTTGGAATCACCAGGCTCTGGGACGATTGCCTCTTTTGTCCCCTGCCCCACACATCCCTATCGACAGGCCTGGCTAGGGTTGCCAGGTGTCCGGTTTTGAACTGGACAGTCCAGTATTTGAGCTTTCTGTTCGGGAAACAAATTGAGACAAAATAAATGTCTGGTCTTTTCTAAATAAGATGTAATGTAGATTGTGATGTAATGTCAAGTGTGTCCGGTATTTTTGTTGAAACCGCCTGGCTACCCGATTAGGCCCCACTCACAAGTTTTTTGGGGGGAGGGGGAGAGATAGCTTATGACTCTCATCCCAACTGTTAGAACATTCACTTGGGATGTGAGCGCCAAGTGAAATTCCCTCCTTAGGTGGAGGGAGGGAGAGAACTCTTAGGCATGATCTAACCTATGGGATATTCTCATGTCAGATTGAGGGAGCCCCACTTACTGAAGATGTACCATGTTGGATAAATGTATAATGGGTTACTGGGCCCCAGAGAGACTGACTCTGCAGTCCAGTGGTTAGGGAACCTAAGAACCAGTCTTCCTATGATAATCCCCTCCCTAATCATTTCTGCACTGTGGAACAGCTTCAAGAGGAGGGACTGAGGGAGTTGCATATTTGAATATGCCACAGCTCAATAGTGAAAGCACTCTTCTGGGAAAAGCTCTTATTTCCATCCCATCTGCCTGAAGGAGAATTAAGGCTGCCTTTCATATCCCAGGTGACCACTGGGTTAAAAGCTTTATAATGTTGGCTCCTCAACCATGACACTGGAATGAGACATGAGCCTACTCACAAATAATGACTTAGCTGCCTGCCTGACTCCAGGAGAGTGATTCCCAGCTGTAGACACATCAGAAATAGGTGCCTCCCTGCAGCTTGAACTCTAAGAAGGGCAGGGCTTAAGAAAGCTGTCTCTTGCCAGTATTTCCCTTTGGCAAGTTCCTCACACAGCACGCAGGCTTTGGATTGCATTTTACTCGCTGAATCTTCCCCATTCTTTTATATAAGGAGCCAAGGTGACTAACCTGGGTTTTGTAATTGCATTGTTCTTCTTCTTGTGATTTTTGAGGTGCATAAGACCCTTTGGATGCAGGCCAAAAATCTTAAAATATAAAAATTAGATCTTGCACTGAAAAGAGGAGTTATGTTGAAGAGTCCCTTAATCTGCCTGTAGTACCACTGAATTTCAGTGGGGTTTCTTCTGGAGATTCTACTGATCAATGGAAATAAGCATTTCAGAACCTAGTCCTAAAATCTCTTTTTAACTACTTCAGTAAGAAGAGCTGACTATGACCTAGTGCGTAACTGAAACTCACTGTTCATTCTGAAGAGTGAAGTCCTAGGTACTGTTTCCCTGTAAGCCCTTAAGAGAGATGTTCAGGCTGGTATGAAGCCACAATACATCCCAGAGAACACTTCAGGCTACTGAAGAAGGGACTAGCCGATGGGCTTTGACCCATATTCACAAGTATTTAGACTCATAACCTTGGGCACTAAGTCCATAGGTGCTCCAGGGCTAGAAAACCCATGGGGGAAATGAGCAGATGCTCAGCATCCACTGGCAGCCAAGCTTCTCCCTCCAACCAGTGTCTCTTGCCTGCTGACCAACTCCTCCCCCACCCTCTGTGTCACCTGCCTTCTGTGAAACAGCTGGCTTGTGGCACTTGGGATGCTGTGGGAGGGAGGTGGGAGGATCAGGGATGGAGCAAGCTCAGGGGAGGAGATGGAGTGGGGGCTTGGCCAGTGGTGTTTGAGCAATCCCTGGCTGGAGGGGATGGTGCCAATACTCTAAACGTCCATTATTTCATTGTTTGTTCTACCTTCCTTCACTGGTTTCTTTTAACAGTGCTTTTTGATCTAACTCTGCCTGCATGCAGAGGTAGATTGCACATGTACATGGAGGGACACATTATTTAAAAAAATACTTCCACTTTTCTGCATGATGTTCCAAAGGCTTCAGTTCTCCTTAACTGACACACTCTAGGCTAGTCAATCAGGAAATGTGATTGTCCAGAACAGAACTCGCGTAAGGGTTCTTGACTCGAAGATAGCACTTTTTTTCCTCTTTTCCTTCACCCATACTCATGGAGCCTCCCAGTTACAGCTCCTGGTGCCTGAGAGGCAGGCTGACTTGCCTCTGACCAAAGCAGATAGTCTTGGCTGCTGTGTAGCTACCGTGTTCAGTGATGCTGGAACAATGTTCAGGGTGGGGGAGCTGAATGGACACGTTATACTTGGGTAGCTGTTGCTACTTCAAACCAGGAAGTGCAGCAGTGATGTCTTTGTAGCTTCCAGTGGGTAGGGACCCTAGCTTGAAACTCAAGCAGGGCTTTAAGTTAGTACATGAAAGACTTTCCAACATTTGGATGCTTCTCTAAAATATATGCTCTGTCTAGTACAACACTGCTATTGAACTTGTTGCAGGAATGAATTCAAAGCAGCTCGCTACCTGTATTATGGATGAGGTCAGACTACATAATTCCAATAGTCTTTTCTGTCCTTGGGGACATGTCTATAGAATCATAGACTCTTATTTTCCAAAAGTTACTTACCTAGCAGTATTAATTTTTTTTCCCCTGTCTTCTCCCTGCTGTCAATTCCCTGTGACTTGAGGAAAATGTCTCTCATGGAATGGTGACTCTAATGTCACTTAAGGGAAATTGCTTTGTGTCTTGTGGTGGAAGGAAATGTCTTTTCCTCTTAAAACAAATCTAGTAAAAGAAAACTTTTTTTTTTTCTGGTGTTCACATTTATCTGCTTGTGATGGATTATTCACCACAAACAAAGCCTGAAGAAGCTAAGTGGATGACAGGGCCAATTAAGTGCCTGGGCTGCACCTGAAGGGGGATGGTCCAAAGAGTGGGGGGATTAAATAAATAAGAAACAGCTGGATGAGAACACAAAGAGCTTGAATGAACTTGAAGCCCAGGTTATAAAAGCAGAAAGCGGTTCAGGGAAGTAGTCTTCAGTTAGTCCCTGGGCAAAGATGGGTATGTTTGGGATGCTGGTGTGTAGTTTACAGTCCCATAGTGGGAGAAGGGAGTTTGAACAGCAAACCCAGAGTGTGGGAGCCAGAAGGGTAGGAAAAGCTCAGGGGAAAAGCAGCCAGGTATGGGACAGACCCTATGAGAGGGGCCTAAATGTTGTACCAATAAAAGCAAGCAGGATCTTATGAGGGGAGATAAGGCAAAAAGCCACATTTATTGTAAAGATAATTATTTATATATATATATAGAGAGAGAGAGAGAGAGATAACATTCATTCATCCAGGTTATAGTTACCAGCCTGGAAGTTGCTTGTGACAGAATACTGGCCAGGTATTCTGTACACAAGTGATGGTAGTGGGGAGCGAAGTCCTGATCAGATGAGCATCTGAAGCTCCTGGTGGGCTGGCAGCAGAATTTTGGACTCTGACTCCATAGTCTTTTGGTCCAGTCTTTATAGGAATTTCTTCCTATGCCAGTCTATGGGAATTGCTGCATCATGCTGATGTCTTCAGGGTGGCTGCCTGGTGCTTGTCAGTGATCTCATAGGGTGGACCTCCAGTCTCCAGTTTTTCTCCACTTGACACCTTTTGGTTGCACTGGCACCTGACGCCTTCTTCAGCCCTTTGCTGCATTCTCAGGCTGGCACCTCTCAAACCATTCATTCATTGTCCAAGCACACTCTCTCTCTTACATACATTCCCTAATTAATGTTTCACATACAGTATTTTGTATAATAATAATTTTACATATACAAGAGTTGTAGTTACAAAAAGTTACAAAAGTTTCTGGGTGGCATTTCTTAAAACATTTTCTCTCTGAGTGCTGAGTTAGTTACTGTTATAGTTACAATGTTTCACTTTGCGATTAGGGTTAATTGGCTCACAATGCTTTGAAGAGAACGGGCGTCAATTGTGTAACAATGCCCTTAACCAATTACAGGCCTTGGCTCCCTGGGACACAGAGAGGGGAGCTGTTTCTGGCTACATAATTATATTCTTAACAGTTCTAAGTTCCATGACCTAATATTACATTCCTAACAAATTATATTCTAAAGGGGCAATAATAATAAATCTAAACATTTAACAATCTTAACTAATAATACTAAATCTAAACACAAACTTAAGTTGTGGGGAACAAATTATGGGGAGTCACTTCCACTTGGGGAATCATTTTTAATACTTTAATATGTTATCCCTACATTAAGCTGAAACCTGCAGAAAGCAGTGGGCCTAGCTTTCCCTACCAGTAACTGGGGCAATGGTGCATACCCAACAGTGGAGAGCAGACTGTCTGGGACAGTTTGTCCTGGAAACAGAGAACCATAGTGACCAGACTGGAGGACCATGTCATAGAGAGGAAGTGGAGCCAGAGGGGCACAAAATGAGAGAAGAGGACAGGCGAAGAGACTGCCAGAGGAGGCAACACTGGCACAGCTAGTCAGTGTGGGTGCTATCTCACATTTAAGGCCACCTGGAACCAGTTCAGGCCCCCAGTACGTGGCTCTTCACACTCTGTCCACTGCTATTTTGGCTCTTCGACTCTAACAGATTGGCCACCCCTGGTCTATTGTACTCTTGCAAAATACCATTTTGCTGCTTTTTTTCCCCTTTAATTTTCAGGGATTATTCTCTAAAGTTTGGTTTCCAATGTTGTTGTTTCTTCTACAAAATTAGAGAATTAAATATACATTTGCTGAGCCCTAAAATTTCCTGTCTCTTTAACTTTTAGAATGTCAATGTGAATCCACTATGACACTTTGGCTGATTATAATTAAGACTAAGTTTGTCGCTGAATCAAAGACATTCAGTGACCTTCATGATACTGGAACACTTCTATAGCTGCCCAGCAGCTGTGGGTGCTGAGACTCCCTGTGACTGGCTGCCACAACTTGTGGTGGTGACCCCTGAGATGCCCAACCACCACTGCTGGCAGGGGCACCCCCTACAGCAGCTCAGCTTATGTGAGCAGCCATGCCTGCCCTCAGAGCTCCTTGTTGGTGGCACTAACGTTACCTTGGAGCTGGCCAGTGGCTACAGGCACAGGGGAGACATCCCCTGCAGCTTCTAGCTGCTGGTAATGGTTCAGAGGGACTCTGGACCTGCTCAGCAGCTGGTTGCACCCACCCTCCCTCCACTGGAAGGGCCCCCCCTCAGATACCATGTCCCTGTAGGATGATGGGGGACCCTCCAGCCCCATGGGGCAGTGAAGAGACTCTTCCCACAACTCCCAATCTCTGTGGGGGCAGGAGTCAGGGTGCTGGGCCCTCCTTATGTTGTCAGGGATGTTTTTAGTAAAAAGTCAGGGAGTGATTACTGCTCCCATATTTTTGTTTTTGTTTTACCTATGACCTGTCCCTGACTTACTAAAAATATCCATGACAAACTCATAGTCCTAATTATCTTCCCCTCCCTTTCTAATCATGCCAGTGTTAACAGCTTTACAAATAACTCTCCTCTGGAAACACTACGCTAAGAGCACCTGCAGTTTGTTCAAAGTCGCTATGCTGCCTGTTCCTGCATCTTTTAATAAAAGATTTAAAAGACTCTTAACACTGCTTCTGACCTGGTACAGGTTTAATCTCTCTAGTCTGGCACCCTTGGGATGTGAACGGTGCCAGACCAGAGAATTTGCCAAACCATGGGAAGTCAATATTGCCTAGCAGCATTATTAACACTTCCACTCTTAGATGATATCTGGGGTAAATGGAGCAAACTAACAGCACAGAACACTCAGAACCAGGAGTGGTGGCTGTAACCAAACATTATAGGAGCACAGGAGACTTGGCCACACCCACGGTAAATGGGCATCCAGCTAACTAAAATCATGCTGGACCATGGATGTTGCCAGACTAGAGGTTCAACCTGTACTATTCAGGCTGAAGTCACTGTATACTGAACCCTGCACCTATTCTGTGCTGGACATTGTCTCAGTTATGGTAACGCTTTTTGACCTATTTATTTCATCTGAATTAATTTCAGGCTAAAGTATGTAGCAAAATCTCTAAGTATGAAGAAAAATAGCTGCAGAACTTATATAATTTAGCCGCTTTTTTTCGTCTGGGTCAGTGTATAACATTCTTGAGACATAAAATTGACACATCCTTCAGAGAAATGCTTTTTTCTTGCCTTATTCATCCTCCATCTTATATGATTTTTTTCAAGTCTTTATGTTGTCATACAGCAGAATTAACTTGCATCTCAGAGCTGTGGCCAATGTAATATTTCACTCCTTATACTTGAGTGGCTACACTGAATGGAGAAAGTCTTTTTGTAATCAAATGTATCAAAAATTCTTAGTCTTTGAATGTCCTAGTCAGTGACAGGTTATATTTCTGTGTACTCTCTCCATCTGAAAACAGAACATAATGGAAAAACCATTAAGTTTAATTGTCAGTTTTCTATCCTGCAAGTTGTGGTTTTTGTTTTTGTTTTTTTTTTTATGATGAGGCACTTCAACATTGCTTCACTGTTTTGAAGTTATTTTAACATATTCAATACTTTTATGTAGTCTTGTAATGGGGTTGTTCAAATGATAGTTAAGGATTAGATGTTAAAGGTGAGATGTTGTTTGGGCCATCTCAATCAAATAGTTTTCACTTCATTACAGCTGGTGAAGGTGTGGTCTAACTGGCTTTTTAGCTTAGTATTGCCTTTGGGGTTTTAAGTGAGGTAGAAACAGGTTGGGGAAAAATGACAAATTTCTGTATGTTGTAGCCATGCCAGTCCCAGGATATTAGGCAAGGTGGGTGAGAGTATCTTTTTATTGAACCAAGTTCTGTTGACAAGAGAGACAAGCTCTTGAGCCATACCACTCTTCAGATCTGGGAAAGGTTCTCCAAGCATCACTGCAAAACTGTTCAGTATAGGTTGTACCTCCCTTCACCAGGACTCCCTCATCCGGCAACATCCATGGTCCAGCATGGACCACAGAATTCCTGGACCACAGAGCCCAGGAAGAGGGAGGTTTGGCGGTGGGACAGGAGCAGCGTAAGGGGCACCAGGGACTTAGCCAGGAGCCCAGAGTGTGGGGGGGCAGGGAGAGAAGGAGAGCTCCCTGGCCCCAGCAGCTGCAGAGCTCTAGCCTGGCCGTAGACCTCCAGACCCAGCTGGGGAACTCCAGCCCAAGTGGCAGCCAGGGAGTTCCATCCCTGTCGCTCCAGTTCCAGCTGCAGAGGCAGGCAGCTGTGGAGTTCTGGCTATGGTGCTCCAGCCCCACCAGCAGAGGTGGCCAGGGAGAGCCAGGCTGAGGCAGCTCAGCCACAGGTGAAGGTACTTCCTCTGGTCTGGCAAATCCCTTCATTTCAGACCAGTCAGGTCCCGAGGGGTGCTGGGCCAGTGGGGTTCAACTTGTAATATGTTCCAGCTTTCATTTTGTTGCTATACTGCTGTTTCCTGGACCTGAAGAAGAGCTCTGTATGGCTTGAAAGCTCTCATTGGATCAACTTGAATGCCCAAATGCATTGCTACAGTTATCTTATGTAAAAAAAGTCTTATGGCTTATTTTAAACCTGTATTGTGCAATATTTGTTAGTACAGTGAAGAGAAAAATCACAGATATGTGACTGTTAATAAATCTGACAGCTTGCAACCTCTTGGACCACAGCATTCCAGAGATAATATTTAACAGCTATTTATAAATAGCTGTGGTGAACGACAAGGTTGCAAGATCAAGTCAATTATTTTCAGATGAGAAGCTAAAATGAGCAATATCTGGGGTAAAGAGGAGGCTTGGTTATCTATTTTTTTTTTCGCCCCTCCTTTCAATAGAAGCTTCTCAAATGCATGATCTCTCTTTGAAAATCTTTTCACTATAGTTAGCTGAAATATGCAATAATGCTGCCCATTTTTGTCTGTTTCCCTAACATGCATATTTATTTTCTCCAAGAAAAGTAAATGACTAAGCTTAGGATTCCTCTCCTCCTCAGTCTTCAATTGTACTGTCTTCAAGGTCTTTACATGCAGTGAAAGAACTTGACAGCAGTTATTTATGCTCTTGCCATGGCAAGATAATATTACTCTTCTTCTGGAGACAATACCAACAAACTATACTGGCAACTTCAGCTAATGAAATACAGAGTTTTACATTCTTTCAGTGGAGGGTTCTCTGTGGCAGCCTGTGCTAACCGAGCTGCTAACTTATATCGAGGTTAGATAAAGGGCATGACTCTGCTCAGATGTCTTCAGTGGGAAAGGTGAATTTGCCCCAAGGTAGCTTCATAAATGAAGCTTCATAAATGAAGCCTTATGTGGTTTTGGTCTTGACTGACTGATAGCTCAGCTCGCTGCCAACACTAACCTGTGGATTTAACGGCATGAGAGCTGAAGGAAGGTCATCTTCAGTGAAGGGCTCTAGAGTGGGGAAACTATTCCCAGGATTGCTTTGAGAGTGCATGGATTTGATCTCTTGGGACATACAGTGACTGCTCTTGGAGATAATTTAGAGGGGCTTTAATGATCCAAATACAATCTTTTCAAAAAGATGACAAAAGTACAGTAAACTGAATCAACTCACTAAATGATTTTTTCTATGATTGTGTTTAAGTGCACTCAGAATGTTTTCTAAGTGTATATTCAAAATTACATGCACTTAAGTCAATGTCTTGACTAAATCAAGACTTAATGAAGGACTTGGCCTTCAGTGTGGGGAAAAATAGGTATGAATTAAATGGGCTTTGCTCAGTTTGCACAGGACTGTGTTCTAACACCCTCTTCTCAAGTGTGTAACCTCTATAGTAATAGCCACGGAGACCTGGATTATTGCATTGGCTGAGGTCTGCTATTGTCTAGTCCTGATTCTGCTCCTGAGTGACCAAGTCTTGAGTAAATTTATAAAAGTGTCCTCTGATACTGGGGGCCCAGTCAAGCAGGAGCCCAACTTCAGGGAACTCCCCAGCTCTTCCCCCCCCCGGCCCCCCCCCTTTTTTTTTTTCTTTTTACAGAGGCGGAAATTCTACACTCTTTCACAAGAGCTGAATACCAAAAATAAAGGGGGCGTGGGAAGGAGATGGGACCTGAGGGGGGAGGGGAGGCAGAACACAGGGTTGACCTGTAGTCAGGCAAGTAGAAGGCAGACTTATGGCCAGGGGTGTTGCTAACTCAAGAGAGCTCTTGGCCCAAGGCTATAATATTACTTTGCATCTTAACACTTTCTCATATAGAGCAAAGATGGTTCCCAAAGCTTGATCAATATTCTTGCGGTTTTTCAATGTGATTAGATGATCTTGAAATGGCTTGCTGAAGGAAACTCCCACCTGACCTCTTCAAACAGACCTCCAGCATGCAAGTCATACCTTGTGGCTATGTCTACACTCACAGTTTCTTGCGCGAGTAATATGCAAATGAGGCTAAGCATGGAATATTGCCGAGCCTCATTTGCATACCTAATGAGCCACCTTTTTTTTTCAGAAGAAGGAGCGTCTACAGTGCCCCTTCTTGCGCAAGAGCCTCTTCTGAAAAAAATGGTGGCTCATTAGGTATACAAATGAGGCTTGGCAATATTCCATGCTTAGCCTCATTTGCATATTACTCATGCAAGAAGCCGCGAGTGTAGACCTAGCCCCAGTGTCTGTGTAATTGCAGCCTGCCAGCCATACATAGTCTTACATTTCTGGGATTGGGGAATTTATATCCCATTCCATCCAGCTCTTTCCTGAACAATAAATAGAAGGTGTGTTAAGACTGTTAATTCTTTGAGAGGAATATACACACAGTTTGTGACCTCAGTGGAGATCCAGACAAGTCACTATAAATGAACTGGATAAGACAAAACAAAGTTTATAAACAATAAAGAGAATTTAATGGAGCTCAAGTAATGAGTCATACAAGTCAGAAATGGCTTTAAGAAAGGTAAGATGTTTATGCTTGAATCTGACAGTTGGATTAGTAATTTCTCACCACCTTTCTTCAGCAGTTTTATTGACCAAACCTATAGGTCAGGACTCCCCCCTCTTACAGAGTTCAACAAATGTTTCCTTTGCTCTCTGTGTCTGTTGCATTCATTGTCCTTGAAGCAACAAGAGAGGTGCCTTGGGGTGTGTCTCTTCTCCCCCCCCCCCCCCCCCCACTTTTATTGCTTCAGTCCCGCTTGAACAAAATTTCCAGCCAAGCACTAGTAGACACTCCATGTGGGACAATGGAGTGTCCTGATGGGTGTTTTTTTTTTCTCCCTGTTTGAACTCCTTTTCTTCCTGTGTGGTGACTCTGACTGTTTAAACACAAATTAAGCAGAGTATATGTCCCTTTGTTTAGGAAAGATCTATTTGCCAACTTCTGCTTTTGGCAGAGTTGTGAGATTTGGAACTTGTAGTGTTAACACGATAAAGGGAAATCTTGTAATTTTACATATAGTGTTGGGGCACACAGTGTATTGAGAATACTTAACAGCAAACTGAGCTTTCTGATATTAAAGGAATACTCTGTACAGATTACAATAGTGTTTAGGGGATGAAGCCTGGGATACATTCTGTCATGGGGATATGTGAGGTGAAGTCAATGGGAGGCAGATCTATTGACACTCAAGGGAAAGTGTAATGTGAATGTCAACTGTAAAATGACAAATTAGACTTTTTGAACCAGCACAGAGGAACACATCTTCCTCCTGAATGTAGTTTTGTTGGATGTGCAAATTCTTGTATTCTAAGAGCTAAACACTTAATAGGTATCTTTCAAGAGTGACCTAGAAGACCGCTGAAGAGCTGTAAAACCTAAAACAAATGTAGCCTTTTTCAGTCAAACTCTCAAATAATCCTTATTGAAATAGACCAATGTATTGTATCATAGGGGAAAGATGTGACTGAAAGGGTATAGTGGCAAAAATGAATGTGAAGAGGAGAGAGTGAAATTATTTTTCAGAATTAAACAATGAATGCATACTAAGCTTGAATATGAATGAGTGAGCTTGCAGTCTTCCAAAGCTGAAAAATACCATAATCTGTTCTTTTTAGAAATTATGTTCCATCAACTCTTCTGTTAGAATATACTGATGTGCAAACAAGGTGTGATATAATTTAGTTGTGTGATGTGACATTGTCCACTGATGTCAAACATAAATGCTAGGTTTGTTACTTATCACTAATGAGCTGTTAAGTCAGTTAATATTAAAACCACTGCACATCTTTTCCTGAAAGATATGTAAGCACTACAGTGCCTGCAAATGGTTGGCATTGTGCATTTGGATAAAGGGAATGAACGTGTCCTTACACTTTGCACAAGGTATTAATTGCTTATTCCTATTGAACATAGCAAAATGCCTTGCACAATATCATACAGGTGGTAAAGCAAGTCTGGTTGTTTAGGGCATAAAAAACCCACCACAAGGAAAAACTCTGGCCTGGAATAAGGAGCCATCTACACCAAATTAGAGGTGTTACATAAGGGGGGAAATGTATAAATACCATTTACTCACATCTTGGCTTCAAGATTACTCTTTTTTTTTTTTTAAGGTGTTTGGGATCTTTTCCTTTAAGAACAAAGTCAACACAGTTGATTAAACAGACATTGCTAAACTCCCTGAAGAAATGTTGGCTGTCTCTCTTTTTCTAAACATCTTCCTTTTTTTGAGAGCCATCTTGTGCCAAATTCCTTTTACCTAGGTCACTGTGCAAAGATGGTTTAATAGAAGTGAATTGACGAGGAAACAAATCTTTCCTCTTGCTGTTACCCAGCAAGCAATCTGTCCACATGCTAGCAATCCAGGTATCTATTCCAGTAACAGGAATGGGTGAATTCAAATGGTACTCAAACTGGGGCGTCTAGGCCTTAGCTATACAAAAGAACAGGCACTGAATCACTCAAATTAAATGCCTAATTTCTGCACATATTAAAAGAAAATCACTGGGCTCTGCAAAACCTCAACTAGGCACCTAAACATGCTTTTTCCCCCCCCACCCCCACCCCCAGCCCCACCACAATAGAGAGATTGTGCCAACACTGGTAGTGTCAGGCAACTAAGTGCCCAGCCATTCCATGGGATTATCCATATCTCAAGTGAGTGCTCTGACTACTGGGATAAAGTTTGCAAGAAGTCCCTGTCTTTCTCCCCAGCCCCAACTGTTTTGTGTAGCTCAGTAGCCTGAGAGTGCTCCTACTGCATCAGGCCTCATAGATCCACCTGCTTTGAGGATTGTGCTGGGGATTAAGAATTACATAAGCAAATATTCAGGCCTGAAGCACCAGTATGTGTGCCCAGTGCCAGAAACCTAGGCAGTAGGAGGACATTTAGAGCACAAATGTAGATGTCAAATGTGTTGAGCACTTATTAAGTTCTTAGCCCACCCCATTTGAAGGTCCTTTTCCCAGCCTAAGGGGAGGAGTAATTAAACACAGGGCTCACACGATTTCATGGGATGCACAACTGATCGGATGGCATGATGGATGGTTGGAGCAGAAGTAGGCCCCACAGTCACAGAGCACTTCCCCATCTAGCATCTTTATTTATTTTTACCTCCAGAGAATAGAAGTCTTGTTCTGTGATGTCACCCCGGAGAACAGCCTCTCTCTCTCCATCCTCTTTGGGAACCCCTCCCCCCGCCCATTCAGGTAGCTGAAAGCTGCCACCTGAAGGGGGATTCAACTACCTGAAAGGGGGGGGTCCAAAGAGAATGGGGGGGGGGGAAAGAGGTTGTCTCAGTGGTGACAAATGATAGAACGAGGAGCAGTGATCTCAAGTTGCAAAGGGGGGAGGTTTAAATTGCACATTAGGAAAAACTATTTTACTAGGAGGATGGTGAAGCACTGGAAAGGGTTACCATGGGAGTTGGTGGAATCTCCATCCCTGAGGTTTTTGAGTCCCAGCTTGGAAAAGCCCTGGCTGTGGTGATTTTGTCCTGCTTTTACCAAGGGGTTGGACTTGATGACCTCCTGAGGTCTCTTCCAAGCCTATGATTCTAAGTGGTAGCAGAGATCCATCTGAAAAAGGATGCATATAGGATCAAACAAAGGTACCCTGAGCCTTCAAGGGCTCAGAGCTCCTTCTGCTTCTCCCAGCACATTCCATAGAGGGACATGTCCTTGTGGGTGAGGATCTGATACCCCTCCAACTCCTGCTGCAGCTGTCTGTCACGACATGTCTCCACCAACTGGCCTCCCGGGTGTAGTCATGGCAGAAGAGCTGAGTGCAAACCTTCTCATCTCACTGCCACTACACTGAGGAAGAAACATGCTTCTCTGTTCTTGCCAGAACTCCAGGAAGGAAGCTACAAAGCCCATGTCTTCGGACAAGCTATTATTAAAATGCACATAGACCAAACCTGGCCTCTTCATGGTGAGAGAGTCTGTCACAAAGTGGTAGCCAAAAAATGGGGCCAACTAGAAGCTGGAGGAGCAGGCCTATGAAAGGTGGAAATAAGAGATAAATTTGGCCCAACCAAGGGAGTGGGGTATCTGACTTCCACCCAGACATAACTGAAGGCGGATTCATCATCCCAGTACTGGTCATGCCAGACATCAACAATCTCCTTGAAGACATTGGAGGCAGCCAGGCACCACTCCTCTCGAAGTGGTACTGATCCTTCAGGGTGGTCTTGAAATCCCTGCCCAGGAACAGCAGCTGTGGGGATCCAAGGAGTGGAAGAAGGTGTACAGCTATTGAAAGAGGGTTGCTGCTGAGTAGAGATTTTTGTGGATTTCCACTTGACAAAAGGAAATCCCTGTCACTAAGTTATTGCCTGATGGGCCAGAATGATCTGGCCACATTAAAAATGAAGGGACAAGGATGAGACCGGGGATGTGGAAAGCAGTTGTTGATAGAGGACTACCCCAAAACTGACAAGTCGGTATGGTTCAGACTCTTCAAAGACTGCTGGGAGGAGTCGTACCACCTCATTACAAGGGGGTAACAAGAGCTGTACCAATAGGGGAAGGTGTGCTGTTGAAGGACTATTGGTAGAAGACAATGCCATTGCAGTGCCTGAAAAAACCCAACAGCTTAGAAAAAGAAAGTTCTGAGTTTGAGAGTTTAGTTGCAGACTGGGGCCTGCCTCCCTATGAAGACTTAATCTTTTCTAGAGCGAAAGAATAAGTTGGGCACATCAGAGCACAAAACTTGTTGGGGTGGGGGAGAGGAAGGGATTCTAAAAGAAAATTAGAGATAAAGGGCTGGAAGGGTCCTTGACAGGTTCTCTAGTCCAGCCTTTTGCACTGATGCAGGACTAAGTATACTTAGATCATCAGGATGAGTTATCTAACCTGTTCTTAAGAACTTCCAAGGGTGGGGATTCCACAGCCTCCCTTAGAAGCCTATTCCAGTCCTTAAATTCTCCTACAGCTAGAATTGTTTCCCCTAGTATCTAACCTAAATCTCCCTTGCCACAGAGTTAGCAGGTCACTTCTTGGTCTGCCTTGAGTGGATGTGGAGAACAAATAATCTCTATTCTCTTTAGGTATGTTAGGGGCTGATATAAAGACTGTTATCAGAAACCCCTCAGTCTTTTTTTCCTCAAGCATGAACATGCCCCCAGATTTTTAACCTTTTTATCTTAGATCAGGTTTTCTAAATCTTTTATCACTTTTGTTGCCCTCCTCCTGATGATCTCTCTCTAGCCTGTCCTCATCCTTACTGGTTGAAACTATAGTAAAGGACTGAATTAACATGGTTTGTGTAAAGGGAGATCAAGCCCCCTTCAAAGAACTCTAGTAAATTGCCTCCACAATGAACACACAGACAAAGGTGATGTATTGCATATAATTTACTAAGATTTTTTTTTTTTTTCAGACAGCATTTGATAAGGTCCTTCACCAAAGACTCTTAAACGAGGTAATCTTCATGGGGTAAGAGAGACGATCCTCTTGAAGGTCAGCAATTGATCAAAAGATAGGAAATGGTAAAAATAAATGGTCAATTCTCAGAACGGAGAGATGTGAATAGTGGTGTCCTCCAGGAACCTGTACTGAAACCAGATCTAGTCAATAAACTCAAATGTCTGGAAAAGAGGGTTTAAAAATTGCAAAACTTGCAGATACAAAACTACTCAATATTGTTAAATCCAAAGCCAATTGTGAAGAGTTCCAAAGGCATATATGAAACTGGATGACCGGGCAACAAAATGATAGATGAAATTCAGTGTTGATAAATGCTGTTGCTGTATCCCAGCTATAATATATATGTTGAGATCTCAATTATGTTGCCATTCAAGAAAGATCTTGGTGTCATTCTGCAGTTTTCTCTAAAAATACTAATTGTGCTGTGGCAGTCAGAGCAAACAATGTTGGGAATAGAGAATAGGGAACACAAAGTGATCAATAATTGCCTCTCTCTAAATTCATGGTACACCCACATCTTTAATATTGTGCTTGTCCCATCTCAAAAAAAGGTATTTTGGAAAAGGGCAACAAAATAATTTAGGGCTATGGAACAACTTCTAGACAAGGCTGAGACTTTACAGCTTGGAAAAGAGATGATTAAGAGGGGGATATGATAAAGGTCTTTAAAATCATGATGTACAAAGACAGTTAAGGAAGTGTGTACTCACTCATAATTTAATTGCATGACCCTTGTAGTTCTTATGTTAATAGGCAGCTTTATAACCAGCTAAAGGAAGCATTTCTTCACACAATCCAAATTGCCAGAGGATGTTGTGTAGGCTAAGACTATAACAATTCAAAAAAGAACCGGATGAGTTCATGGAGGACAGATCTTTCAATGGTTATTAGCCAGTATGGGCAGGGAGGATGCCCTTAACCTGAAGCTTGGAATGTGTGATGGGATGGATGACTTGATTACCTGTTCTGTTCATTCCATCTGAAACACCTGGCATTGGCCAAGGTAGGACTAGATAGTTGTTCGTTTTACTCAGCACTGGTAATACCCCAGCTGCAGTACTGTGCACAGTTCTGGGCATCACACTTCATAAGAATGGCTATACCGAGTCAGAACAAACTATCTCCCATGGGTCTTGCATATGATATTCCTATTAATATGCCCCAGAGTGATATTTGCCTTTTTTACAACCATATTGCATTGACTGGTTCAATTTGCATTCCACTATGATCCCCAGGTCCTTATCATGCAGAAGGACCACCTAGCTAGTTATTCCCATATTATATACGTGCGTGTCTTGTCTTCATGTGACTTGGTTTTGTTGCCAAATGTAATACTTTGATCTTCACTGAATTTCATCTTATTTCAGACTAATTCTCCAGTGTTCAGATAATTTTGAATTCTAATACTGTCTACTAAAGGGCTACCAAACCTATTCCAGCAGTGCCCTCCACAATTTAATCTGCATACTTTCCACTCTGCTCTTATTCAAGTCACTAATGAAAATATTGAATACTGACAGACCTCTGTGGAATGCCATTAAATAACTCCCCTTATCAAATTTGACAGAAAACCATTGATGATTACTTAGTATGTGGTTAGGTTTGTTTTTTTTTAACCAGTTGTGCACCCTCTTATAACTAATGAAAGCACACTTCCCTAGTTTGCTTATGAGAATGTCATCAGACTTTGTCAAAAGCCATAGCAAAATCAAGATCCATCACATCTACAGCTTCCCCTCCATCCAGTTGGTCAGTAACCCTGTAAATGAAAAATTAGATTGCTTTGGAATGATTTGCTCTTGACAAATCCATGCTGGCTATTGCTTACAACCCTATTATCCTCTAGGTGCTTACAAATTGACTCTTTAAATTGTATTCCAGTATCTTTCCAGGTATCAGGGTTAGGCTTTCTAATCAATAACTAGGCATGGCAGAAAGAAAAAACGTCATTCTAAAACCACTGAGAGATAGGGAAATATAAGTTAGTTTTATAAACACCTGAGTGTTCATCCATTTAAATGTAAAGAAAAACTCTTCAGTTGGTAAAGTCTAATCTCATGTTTCCAGTTACAGATGAAAGCATTTGCTTTAAATTCTTAAGATGCCAGAAGAGTCTTTTGAGATGTTTTGTATCTAGATGCAAATGTCATAACATCAAGAAGTTTTATAAATAGTGAAATGTATGCATCAATGTAGCAAGGTCATTTGTTATAACTAGTAATGTAAGAAACTATTTGAGTGCAGCATGTATATTGGGAAATTAATTATTTATCTGGCAATCATTTAAACAACTAAAAGACACAATCTTTAGAAAGGTTCTTTGACACACAGTCTTTTAATAATTTAAATGTAAATAGTGACATAAATTGAGCACTCAAAATAGTTTCCCTTCTTCCCAAACCACCTCAGCTGGATTTCAGATCCATGGATGGGGAGGTGATGTGTCCCTTGGGCAGCCAATCTCCAGAACATTATTTCCCCCTCCAACCTCAAAATTATTCCTTGTATAAATCAATATTAACTCACTTACTGTCAACTTAGGGTGTTGTGAAACCTAAAGCGGGAGAGGAGTAAGAAGTAGTAGGGGAAATTCCCTGATGTTGTGGCACCTGCAAAAATCATGCCACCAAGATGCTTAAAGGTGGGATGTGCAGCAGCAGTATGGAGGCAAAGGGTCCCTGTGCACTTGGCCTCTATTTTAAGCAGTTCCTTCTAAATGATCAGACTCTTTCTGCTAGGTAGTTTCCAAACCTATTGGAAAAACACTGTCCCTTCTCCAAAGCACTAACAATCTAAAACTGAACTCAAGGGAGCCATTTGGGTTTTTAGAGCCTAAGCTAGAGGTTGTCTTGGGTGTGAAATCAAACGCAGGATTGCCATTTAAGGAATATCAGAACTTAATTTCTTATGTGGATAAAACTGGTATAGGAAGACAGTATCTGCCTTCCAAGACACTAATGATAACAGGAAATACAGACCATTCTGAATAGCCACAGAACTGTAATCCTTTAGATTTCCTTAACATCCATCTCTACTCCAATGTACTGATTATAAGTCCTGGTTTGGACTAGGGGAATGGCCCTCATTAAATCCAGTCCAAACCATGACTGAATGTAATGTATGATACAGCATCTTCTCATATTAACAAAATCTTTGCTAATTGAATTACCATTAGAAAAAATGATTTCACAGATGGCAGAAAGATATTTCATTGTCTCAATATGCTGCACAGTAAATGTCATTTTTCTACTAATCTTCATGTACTGTAGCTAGTTTTGTCATCAGTTGACTGGCTGTATAAAGGCATAACAGTATAAACCAAGTGACCTGAATCTGCCAACATAAATTGGAAACATCACTGTAACAACATGCCTGATCCCTCTCCTTTTTTTTTTTTAAAGGGGGGAAACACCACCTTTCAAAATCCCCTGATGGAGATTATTAATATACTTTCACTGTCTCATTTTTTAATTAATTTACCTTTACTTTTAAGTTACTTTTTTTTTTTTTTTTAGCCCTGTTGTGGTGGTTGCTATGCAACTGCAGTGTGCATTTGAATCTCAGCATCCATTGGTTGCAAACGTCCAATTGCTCATGGGTGCTATCTCTAAGGTTATATGTAAGACATAAGAAGTCAGTTAACAGTTTACTAACAGCTGTTTATGAACACATAAATGTAGGCCCTGAACCTGCACTCTGTTCCCTGAGGAGGGAATGCCTGGTCAGGTCTTAAATATATTTTTGTTCATGGAAGTGCCTGTAATGAGTGAAGTAGTGCACAGTTATAAAGGTCTATACTTGGATGACCATGCAATTTAAGACAAAGGTTGTGGGGGGGAGCAGTGCAATGTATAAAAGCTCCAAAGGGGATTTAAATGGTCACATCTTGATAACACACAGGTTTGTTTGACTGTGGCTTCAGATCAGGCTGGACAGACAGTGACTGATGAAGTTGATTAGTCAATAGGTACAGAGAAAACTGAGACCATACTGGGTGCTTTAAAATAACAGAAAATATTTAAAAATAAGCTGCAGTTTTCATTAAAGTGCAGTACCACTTATAACAAGTTTTGTCTTTCAGAGGATCCTTCTCCCATGATCTAAGGCCTTTGTTAAACTTCTTTCTTATATCCTTTAAGACTCTGCATTATTTTACTTAATAATTTTCCTTATAGCCTTTTGGTGTTAATTGGCAATGCATTTAATTTGAGTCTTGGATGACTTGATGTGGCCATGAAAAGGCAAATGAGTTCCTAGGATCTCAACGGACAAGGCATTTTCAATAGAGGCTGATGTATTGATGCCATTGTACAAGGTACTGATGAGACCCAGAGATGAAAGTTGGATGGTAGGGTGCACTGGTAAGGACTGGTTGCTGGTACTGGTCCATAAGTAGCTGATGTTAAAGCACTGCCAGATCCTACTGGCAGGGCCACTGATTGGTGCAAGGGGGAGAGGATAAGATGGAGAGATGGAGGGAGCAAAGAGGCAGCTGCCCTGGGGCCTGACAATTTATAAGGACCCAGGGGTCCTGGCTGCAGCAGCCACTGCAGCAGCTGGGAGCCCAGGTTTCAAATTGCTGCTGGAATCCCAGGTTTCCTAGCCACCAATGCCACAGCCCTGAGGCTCTTGGCCAGTGGTGGCATTGAAGGGCTGGCTGGGGCAATCTGGGCCTCAGCCCTTTTGCCCAAGGTCCTGCACCTTCTGGGAACCCAGTGCTAACCCTTCCTTGCCAAAGACCCCAACATACTGGGAAGTCCCAACAACTACTTTCACTCCAGGAAGACATAAGAATGGCCATACTGGGTCTGACCAAAGATCCACCGAGACCAGTATCCTGTCTTCTGACAGTAGCCAATACCAGATGCCCCAGAGGGGTGAATAGAACAGGTAATCAAGTGATCTCTCCCCTGTCATCCACTTCCAGACCCTGACAAAGAGAGACTAGGGATCCCATTCTGGCTAATTATCAATTTAGCGTTTTTTTTTTTAAACCCAGTAAAAGTCCTGGTTTTCGCAACATCCTCTGGCAAGGAGTTCCACAGGTTGATACTGTGCTGCATGAAGAAAATTTTAAATTTTCTTAAATTTTAAACCTGCTACCAATTAATTTCTTTTTGGTAACCCCCCACCCCAGATCTCATTTGGAATTACTGTGTACAGTTCTGGTCACTCATGTTCACAACAGATGAGATCAAACTGAAACAGGTGCAGAGAGAGCTTCTAGGATAACCAGGGGAATGGAGGACCTAGCATACATAGTGAGACTGGAAGAGCTTGACTTATTAGCCTTTTTCCCTAAATTCAAGAAGGGGAAATAAGGTGGTCTTTTTTTTTTGAGACAGAGCAATTAGGAGAATAAATATCTGGGAGGGTGAAGAGCTATTGAAACTGAAGGATTAGGTTAACTGAACAAATTTTGGTATAAACTGGCCATGAACAATTTCAGGCTGGAAATTTAAAGTTTTCCAACCATCAGAGGCATGAGGTTCTGGTGCAGTCTCTCAGTAGGAGTTGAGGGGCAAACAGCCTTTAATTTTTAAAACAGCTGAGCAAATATGAGTGTGATTATACGATGGGTTTGCTTCGTGATGGTAGGGGCAGGGCTCAGCAGAGTTGGGGCTCACTTCAAGTGTGTCTTGTGTTCCTAAAAGCTCATGCTTTGGGGTTTCAGCCAGCCACCAGGACCAGGATGAGATTCCCTTTCTCTTTCCCACCCCGCTTGAAGCATCAAATTTGGCCACAGCTGGAAATGGCACTTTGGATGGGGTGAGCAGTGCCCTGAATTGGCACTTGAGTATTTTGTTAGCTCATGCTCAGAGTCTAACCAATCACCATATGTGGTTTGGGAAAGAGAACTCCCAGCCAGATTGGGAACGACATGGGGGAGGGTGGATTTGCCATCCTTTGCAGAGATCCGGATAACTCCGGCACAATTTCACTTTAATCATTTTCCTGGCATTGCATGGGCTTTGGACGTTGGTGTCCATTTTTTTTTTTCTATGACACAACAATCTAGTCTACTGTGGGCTGTAATACACGGTCTAATCTTAGTTGTTGGACTTAGTGCACATTTATATATAGGAGGTCAGATCCGATAATTACTTCTGACTAAATTTTCACAACTTCTATGCCACCAGTGAGTTCACTTAATACATGGAACAGACACATCAATGTGTACACTTGCTTAAATCTGTATTGTAAATGGTACTATTATAAAACATGTCCTGTTTCTCTGCCTGGTTTTTCCCTTGACTTGTTGCTTTGTGTGTAAAGGTCAGAGCCTTTATGTCAAAGTTGTGTCATTTTATATATTCTGTAGAGCAGCCAGGACATTTGAATACAGTAAAATATAACTTTATTTTGATTTTTGCCCAAGTAAAACAGAGAACCAGCTTGTTTGTCACCAGGGCAAATATATGTGTAGCTTCTGAAGTCCTTGAAAGGTATTGTAAAATATTCCTGTTGTCAGCCAGAAGATAGAATATAGGTAGGTCTCTTAGTAGAAGTGAATAGTGAAACCCTGTTGCTAACATTCGAGCGTCACTTAAAATGCAAATCTCTTTCATTTAAAAAGAAAAGGGGGATGGGGAACCTTGTCTGTGCAGGCTGGCATGAAATTGCTTCTTTTCATTGCTAACAGCATTTGCATCCGACTGCACGCTAACCCTCTTTTCTTCTCCAATGCCCTCTAGTGCTAATTGAGGACTTTGTTGCTAGCTGTGAATGTGCAGGAAATGCCTAGGAATCCAGCTCTCATAACATGAATGAAATTTCTGGCTAATTTCTCACTTTGTGCAAACATTGGGCTTCATTAGTAAGCACAAGCCCTCTCAGAGTTAGCTGAAACTAACACTGGCTAGATTTGAACCCACACTGATTCACTGTTAATATACACTTTCATACTCAACTGTCCTGTTTTGAAGGAAACCTGAGTGTCTTTGCTGTAAACCTGGAAGAACAGAGAACAAAAGTTCTACAAAGATAAGAAATGGTGTACAAAGTCTCACTTTGGTATATATGGTTGTGCCAATTTTCTTCCACAAACTGATCTGAGGAAGTGGGTCTGGACCACGAAAGCTCATCACCTAATAAACCATCTTGTTAGTCTTTAAAGTGCTACATAGTTCTGTCTTTTGTTTCTGCATCTATCTATCTCTATCTATAAAAATTACATTTTCAGCATTGACTCACTTTTTTTTAAAAAAAGGTCTCTAATATCTGGAAAAATCATGCATCCTACTGAAATTTAAATATACCGGTAATCTACACTTTTAGACATACAGTGTAGCTTTTAATGCATCGATAGGCTGATACTCAGACTCAGCTTCTATAGAACTAAAAGCAAATGTAATGTCATTTTTATTAGTGAAATCCTTGTTTTCAAACTCTATCATGAAAGAACTCTTCAGTAAAAGCCCCATGAAACTGGGTGTCTAGTCTGGCAAAGAGCATAGCCAGAAATAGCTTTTAATTTCAAAAGGTGGTATTTCTCACTTTAAGTGTTGCTTAAGGCATCACAATATCTCAGAGAGGCAATCCCTCAAGACAGAATTTATGAGAGTAAAACTGGACAAAACAAATACAAGGGTGAGAGAGATTCTTAGTGGCTTTTCAAGAAGACTATGGTCAAAACCATGAAATCTTTGTCAACACACTTGGTAGAAAGTGTGGCAGGAGAACAATAATGGTATCTGACTTTTTGTGCCATGCAGACAAGTCTATCTCCAACCCATGTTCCACATCTCCTTGCATGGAAAAACTTCAGTCTAAATTGTTAGTCTGACACAATTATCAGACCATGTTTGTCTAATACTTACTACTATAAACAGTAATCTTCCCTTTTGGTGTCACAGTAAGGTAACATAAGTTGCTGTAAAACAAACTGAAGGAATGAAGTGGGGAGAATAAGGGCACTGGGAATAAAGAGGCACAGTATCTTGCTTAATGCACTGCTTACAGGCTCTAGACTTTTTATTTAATATCAGTATCTTTTGTGTCTATCTTTAATGACTAGGCAACTATCAAGCCATTATCAGGTGGTAATTAGCATTGACATCACAGCAAAAGAGGCTCTTGTGGAGAATTTCAAGGAGGGCATGGTTGCTGCTTTACAGATGAGTTCTGGGATGCTCTATGAAGGGTATCAGCCTGTAAAAATGCACAAAGGTATGTTCTGATCTTGTTCTTGTACTGGGAGCTCAAGGGCTGGATTAAAAAGTCTGCCAGATCAGACACTGCCCATGGGCTTTAGTTTTCCCATCCTGGTCTAGGGTGAAGTAGGAGCGAGGGTTCTTGTGAGTCTGTAAGCAGGTGCAGTAAAGTACAGGGCCTGCACTGGAGGAAAGAATCCCTCCCAATGGATTTTAACACTCATTTGGGAGAACAATTTGAAAACTGTGGATAGGGCCAGTCTTAGAAGTGTTGTCACCCAGGGTGGAAAAAGCTTTTGATATGCACTACCCCAGATCTGGATGGCATGGGGGTGTTCTGACTCCTGGGGGAGGATAGTGTGAAATATCATGGGTGGGTGTGTGGTGGTGGTGGTTTGTTTGTGTTTTGCTGTGGTGGTGGTGATTATGAGATGGGAGAACTTGGGAGGGAAGTGGAAACATTGACTAATCTATTGAGATGTACTGATGCTGTGGGCTCACATGATTAGCTCAACAAGTAATCTTTGTGTTTCTTGCTTCCTGTGTGTTTCCTATGAAATCTGGAATCCCTAGTGAGTAATGCAACCCTCAAGGGGATATTGCCTCTACTGGGTCAGACAGCATTCAAGAGGCTCAGCAGACAAGAAGTGATAGAGAACAAGAAATGGTACCAAAATTAGCCTGAGCTGACTCAGGGATAACATGCTGTGGAAAAAGAATGGACACGCTTTTGTGTACAGATCTACCAGGATCACATGGGAAAATGATGGGCAACACAGTGTGGGCGTACATTGTTGGGCTTTCTCAATAATGCTTTTCTTTATATTGTAAGGTGACAAACCTAAAACTCTCTTCTGGGTTAAGAGGAAGGCTGGTTCCCTGCCTATGTAGAGATGATGGGTAAATAACTGGAAACTGGAGGGGATTCCTCTGTTGGGGGGATGGAGGTGCAACTAATCCTGGAACCATCTGTTACACACTACGTGTGTGTGTGTTAAAGAGTAAGGTAAAAGAAAAATGTTAAGGTTTCTGATGGTCCTTAGAATTTGTTTAGAGCAGTGGTCACCAACCAATAGATTGGGATCTACTGGTAGATCTTGGAGCCTGTGACAGGTGATCCCAACTGGTTTCTCCAAGAGACTATCAAGTGCCGGCACTTCAGCTGCCCTTTTCCCCCCATTGCTGCGCATCTCCTGCCCCTTGCCTTGGAGCTGTCCCCTCAAGAGCCTGCTGCTTGCTGGGCAGGGGTGGGGCACTGAGGTCAAGATGCCCCCCTCCTACTCTGTATCCTATCTCCACAGAGCAGAAAGGGGGCACAACTGGACTTGGGCTGGAGTTTGCTGGCTGCTTTTGGGAGTGGTTCAGGGCCAGGACAGGGTGAGCCTGCCTTAGCCCCACTGCACTACTGCCCAGGAGCCACCTGAGGTAATCCCACATCCTGAAACCCTACCCTAGTCATGAACCCCCTCCTGCACCCTCAGCCTGGTGAAAATGAGGGAGGATGGAAGAGGGAGGGAGGATGGAGTGAGCAGGGGCAAGGCCTCAGAGGGCACAAAGGAGGTGGGGAAAGGGTATTTAGGTTTGAGGTAGATCTTGGACTGCACTTAAATGCAAAAAGTGACCTCTTGAGGTCACTTCCAGTTCTAGTGTTCTATGATTCTAAGTGATCTCATGCTTAAAAAGCTTGGAGACCACTGGCTTAGAGGGTAGTCTGAGAGAGTTCCTGAGGCATTCATTCTACTATCTTGTGCATACACCTGCTTTACACTTGAGAACTCCTGCTCCTAGTGCCATAATGCTCTGTAACTTTGCATTGTGACCCACTCCAGATAACATATTACTTTGTGGCCTCGGGAAGGGATGGGGGACTGAAATTTAAGCCTGCCCAAACCCAGTCACCCTAGGTTGGGGGGACCAATGCTTGAGCCCTATTGCTCTGGACAAGGAGGCCAAAGCTCAAGTTCAAGGCCTTTAGCTCCCAGGCAGGGGACACGTAACCTCTGGCTTTGGCCCTGGGCAGTGAGGCTTGGGCTCGAGCTCCAGGATCGAACAAGTCTAAGGGAGCCCTGGTGACCTCTTTGAAAGGGGATTGTGACCCACTTTGGGGTCCTGACTCAGTTTGAGAACTGCTGTGCTAGAGGAACAAGCTGTCAACCATGGTTTCAGCCTAAAGCTTTAGGTAACTTTTCTACAAATCTTCTACGTAGGCCATTGAGCACCTTGAAAATAAGGACTGGGATGTTGAACTTGATTCAATATTCTGTGTAAAATGAGCATGGAGAGCAGAGGCCAGGTCTTATCTGCTTGCTGTATCTTGTCAGCAACACAAGATATTAACTGC
The DNA here is from genome assembly GCA_019425775.1 of Rafetus swinhoei. Taxonomy (NCBI): domain Eukaryota; kingdom Metazoa; phylum Chordata; order Testudines; family Trionychidae; genus Rafetus; species Rafetus swinhoei. Next base: position 78,887,255 of record CM033449.1, on the reverse strand, counting down.
AGCAACTCCAGTACTTGAAACTTCCAACAAATTAAAGGCTTTATGCCCAGTATGTTGCATTGTAGTCCAGATGGGAGGTAACTGAAGTGTGACCTAGCCACAGCGATGCTGTCAACGGGGATGGTTCCCTAGCCAGCTAGTGAGATATTAGAAAGCATTACTCACATAGTCGTGGTTGCTATGTGAATATTTAGGCATTTGGTGAGGAATGCAGGAGCTCACCAGCTATAGACTGAATTGACCAATGGTGGGTGTATACCTCCATCCAAAGGACACAGTAACATGGCTGCAAACCCCTCCAGCCTGCTCTCCTCTTGCCCACCTGCAGGACCTGTCTTGCTCAGTTTCATCATCGATTTGGCCATTCCTTGATGAGCTGATGCTGCCCAAGCAACAAACCATTTATTGATAGTAAAGTGGCTGTGTGTTATAAAGTATTGGTAGTGGTTCCTCTCCTCAAAATAATTTGGGAAAGCTCCTAAGAGGGCACAAAAATAGCCACCCGTAGACTTGCAATCTGAGTCCATTGACACTAATGCTTTATCTATTTTACACTTTTTTTTTTCTCAATTCAAGTTCATTCCTGCACTTTGTTCTAGAGTGTGTGTATGTGATCTATATTATTCCTATTAAGGGTTGGCAGTGGACCAGAACACAGGTTTAACATGCATGCAGTGGAATGAAGCACAGAGGAAGAAAACACCACATTTCATACCAGGAGGAATCTTTGCATAGCTTTCGTATTTACCTTCAGCTACAGGAAATGACAGTAATCAGGAGGTAATAAATAAGTATGTCACTTTGGCCAGCTCCCCATATAGGATGAAGAGAGTAAGCCAGAAGTGAAAAAGCAAGTTTAGTTACTAGTTCTCCCTGGTTAATCAAATCCCCTGATGGACCAGATAGGATGCCATGGTGCCAAACCCTCTGACAAAAATCTGCCGATAGGGGAGAGTGTTTGAGAGAGTTCTTCCAAGTGATTTCTCCTCTGGAATTGCTTCAGTTTGGAATTTTTGCTTGGAATTTTTTTCTTCAGGTAGAGACTGATCTTTTGCAGGCACTATGGTATCTAAATAATGACAACAGTGGAGAAACACTTCAGGATAACTTCACAGTAGTATAGTTATCACATGAGATGTTTATGTAACCACTGACAGACAGATTCAAACCTGGGACCTCTAGAGCTAAATGCAGTAGCCCCTATAGCTTGAGTTATAAAGGTAGCTAGCTCTCCGCTTAGGCTGTAGAGCTCACTTATTCTTATCTCTTTGCTATAAATTGTCTAAGTGGCACTACAGAGGACAGTGAACCATGCTACGTGTGTGGGCTACACTTGCAATTAATTTTAAGCTATGCCAGCATAAAAATATCTGAATAATGCTCAAAATTTCCCCCAAAATTACCATTACACATGCTAAGCATGGAAAACAGTATGACAGAAGACTTCAGCAAATTAGTTGAAACTGTAGTGCCCTTAGTCCACTAAAGTAGGAATGGGGGAATGTCTAAAAGATTTTTGATTTGCTGTCCAAAAGTTCCTTTCCAAAGAGATCCCTGTATGTGCCTTAACTTTTAGAATTAGCCCGTTTTATAGTTTTAGCAAACACTTCAGTGTAGCATTCTAGAAATTTAACTAGTCAATCCTTTATTATGATCAAATTACCTTTTTCACACACTTATCTTTGGGCTGATTTTGCATGTTCTCTACTTCAAAAAAAAAATCAATCATCCTTTCAAATTATATGTGCTGATGACTTGTAACAACTTCATCTTGATCTCAAATGCTGAGAAACATGCAGATTTATTCTTCAAGGTGCTGAGTTAGAGGGTCATGCTATTTATCTGCTGTTATGGCCAGTGTCTCTAGTTCCTCCAGTCTCTCTCATGTCCATTTATAAACTTCATCTCCAGAAGGACTTGGTGTTACTGAATAATCCTCTCATTTCTCCTCTGAATGACTTAACCTATCAAGAACTTCTCTAAAGAAATATGAACACTCAAGAGGTGATACTTTGTTTGCTGCCTCTCAACTATTTTCGTTCCATGACCGTACAGTTGGGTAATGCGCACGCAGGCACTTTTCGTTGGAGAATTGGAGCTGTAGTTTCCTTAAAAGCCTTTTGTGGGGTTTTATGAAAGTCACCCCAGACCCTATTGACCTATTCTAAACACGTTTGATAATGCCATAAGAAAAAAAGGCAAGATTCTTCAGGAGTGATTGTGCAGGTGATAACCCTACTTTCCAGACCGGTGATCCTGTAATGTGGGGTGGGGAAAGGGGAGGGGCAGGGGCGACAGAAACCTATAACTTTGGCTAGTTCAGGGTTAAGAGTTGAAGTTGTCTCAGCTTTCTGGGCTGTTGCTAGGCAACAAGGAACTTTGCTGCATTCAGAACTTTATGGCACTGTAACTAATTGATTCTTGACACAAGTCCCTGTTGGTTAGCAGAAATTGAGAACTGTTGCTGGAAATACAGAGAAGCCTCACCATTAATATCTACTGCAAGAGCAAACTTGTTAGCGAATATTTGCTGTGCATCACTTCCTATATAGAATGGAATTAACAATTAAGCCTATTTAAATTTGATACATTATTACAATTGTTAAATAAATCTTGCATCAAGCCACTGAAATACAGTGGTACTTCAGTGTTTGGAAAATTCACCCATTAAGTAAATCTCTTGCACTCAGACTTATTTCAAGGTTATATTTTAAAAAAAACCTGTGTGAATAAACCAAAGGTGGTAGGTGGGGTGGGGAAACTAATGTTCCTATCAAGAGTAGTATGTGTCTCACCACACCCATAGAACTAGTGATATTTAAGTAGCCTCCGTTTCATGTAAGGTTTAAAATCACACAGTGGAGTGCTTGAGCTATAAGTAGAATGGGGTTTATGTGGGCTTTGATATTCTGGGAGAGTCAGGCAAGGAAGGAAAGGGGAGGAGAAAAAAGCTAGCAAGTGCTTGAGCATCAAAACCTTCTTTTATAAAGGTTTGCTTCATAGATAGATAAAGGCTGCATTATGGTATTGACTGTATGCCAAATCCTGATAGGCTCTTAGCCTCAGTACTAACTGCAAGAATTGTCTAAGGACTGGGCATTGAACTGCCTTCTGAATTAAGCTATTGTTCCTCATAAATTAAACGTTGATTCCTGTTTAATACATAATTTATTTCTTTCCTCTTTCTTGAGCTGCTGAGGGATGTAAAGGCGGGGAGTGGGAAGCTGACTATTTTGAAGATATTATATGAAACATACTGTGGAGATTCCCCATCATGACACTGGCAAGTTATATGTATAGAAAGCATTGTGCTAACTATTACATGATACCTTTCTGCTTCATTCCCTTTGTCACTAAGGGAAACCAGTCAAGTGTGTGCACTGACACTCATGCATACCTGTTCTTTTCTGCATCACAGTAATTGCCCTCACTTCTGTGCTCTTGATTGTTGTAATATAGCAACTCCAATATTCTCTTTATATAGTAGGTCAGATGGTGTTTCTGTAGGTATGTCAGACTTGTTTTGTTTTTTGTTTTAAAGTTTCAATCATTTCAGGAGACAAATAAGATCATATGCAACTTCCTGTGCAAATCCGCTGGAAAATATTTTCCACTTTATGTTGCTTACAGATAGCTGCTAACTAAATCTTTATTATTCTGTGCATGTGTGTGTCCACCTGTATTTTGACTTACTGAGGGATACATCTGCCCATAAGTTATAAGGGTAGACCACAGCAGGGGAGAAATATTTGGGAGCAGTTCAATAACATAGTCTGTTTGTGCATCTATTGCAGATATGTGAGCAGGGGAGAGATACATTAGTGTCCTTTTTTTAATAATGTGCTGGACTATTACTCTTTAAAAATCTACCTCTTAATACTTTTAGTGTTAGCTAAAAACAAGTCTCTGCAAAACAAAGCATAACTCTACAATTCTAGCTTGTATTCATGAACCATAGAACATACAGAATAGAATTAGAGGGTGACTAGTGTACATTTTCATTTTAAAACAAAACATTGTCCCAGAAAGTGTTAGGTAATATTGAAGTCTGACATTTTGCTGTCTAGAATTCCTAATGGAAAAGCTAAAGTGGAATATACTACATAAGAAGAGTGCAAAGAGGCTGAGTGGAAAAACTAAATTGATGCACTTTTTTTTTATTTTAAAATTATGCTCTCTCTTGGTAAGTCTTCCAAAGTGACTATTCTACTTCATAAAAAGTTCTGAGTAGAAATGTTCAAATCTCCTGGGTAAGTTCTCTTCTTTCCCTGCCCCTCTCCTTCCCAAGATTTTACTTGTTAATTTTTTTACCTGAAAACAATAACGGTTAGCTCAGTTACACTTATGGACTATTTGTGAACTGTTCGTAGCCTCTGAGAATTCAGAGTTCACTTTCTAATCCATGAGTTTGTTCACCTAAATTTCATGGTAAGGTTTCCATTGCCTTATCACATGACTTACTTCTATTTTAAAAAGTATCTGGCCAAATCAGTGGGATGCTGAAAATCTCAGGGAGACATTGGGGTGCACTTTAGGATGAGAGTCAAAAAGGAGATGAGCGATCTTATCCCTTCTGAAACTACAGAGGACTTGCATCAAGGATGAATGAGGCCTAGTGTTTTTTTCATATTTTTTTCTTGCTTATTCTCCTCCCAGCACTTTCCCTCTTTTTGTTGCTTTTCTCTGATTTCCTCTAAACACATTTGTTTCAAAATAGGAGTCTATGCTGTGGCTTTCTAAGGTCACAATTTGACAAAACAGGTTGATCTTTTCCTGTCACAGAAACACAAAGACCCATAATCAGACTCTAAAGTGCAGTAACCCATTAGACACAATCACAGACTACAAATTAAAAACAAGTTTTGTCTATTCTTTTTCTTAACTGCGCAGGAAACAGTCACCCTCTTCAATCAGTTTATTCTGGGATTTAACAGGATAATTGCCATATGCATTTTTGATTCGTCATTCTCTAGTATTGTTTCTTTTAAAGATATATCATTTGTACATTCTATTGGTTTTTTTTCCCCCTTTAAATATTGGTGCATTTTCAATACAATACAAAATGCAGACTTAAATGTGCAAAGAAAATTTTGCTGCACTTCTTTATTACTGAATCTTAAATAGGAAATAATTGCAATGATGAATTGAGGTAACTTCAGCCTAATGAAGGAATTATAATTGCCTGTGTTTTGAATTCTAGCAAGGCAATATCTGCAGGGTTCCAACATCACTGTGTAAGCAGTTGTGATGCTTTATTTATGACTGCTCCTGGCAAGGTTATTATATTATTCTCCAAGGCAACTCTTAATGAAAATTCTACCAGCAATCAGATGAAAATCTAAAAATATTTAAGGGCGGGGAGTTTTCACCTTCTAGACATTATCAGCAAAAAAGATGCATGGAATGTCATACTGAGTCTTCATTAAGCCTCTTGCATTGTAGGTTGCTCTGTGGAGTGTTGTCATTGTGCAAAAAATACAAAAGCTTCCCTGTATTTCAGATTCAAGGAGTATCACAAATATTCTTCCATTTGTTTCCATATTTATCTTAGTTTAATTTTTTTGAAAATTCTCACCTTAACCATTTCAGATATTTAAAAAATATTAAATTATGAAAAGAGTGGTTCAGCCTACAAAAACGTTTGACCTACAGCATAAAACCAGCTATGATACAGATGATTAGTTTGAATGTCATGTCACGTTTTCAAAAGGGTTCCTTAATTTTGGAAGCATTCCCTATGTGCTCATTTGACAAAATTGAGGTGTCACTCAAAGGCTGATTAACCACAGAATCTATTGACTTAACTTGCAGGTGGGAAAGCTCAACACATTGAGAAAGTCAGGCCCTAGATGTTTCAAGTTGGGCCACCAAAAGTTGAGGAAGCCAAAATTAATAAACAACTTACAACCTTTAATTTCTGTGATGTTGTGGTGCTTTATATATTCTCTTCAATCTCAAGTTGAAGGCACTATAGAAGTGCAAAACATTAGTAAATTTTACCTGAAGATCACACTTATTGCATATTTTGCTGCTTTGCTAAAATATGAAAAGAATTTTCCTTCACAATTGCTCCTTGAATTTTTGGTTTTAAAATCAGATTTCTTTTCTGTGATGCTACAGTGAATGTGACTGTAATAAAAACACAAATTGGGTTCCAGCGTTCATTACGCTATGCTGTGTGTGTTATATTCCAATGGGGTTTTTTTGGTCACTCCTTGATTTCTTGGCCCATTTATTTGTGTAGGGGATTGCAATGTTAAGCAACCAACTTCTGTTGGTGGAAGGGAAGTGCTTTCAAGCTTCAGAGATCTCAGGGGTGCAGACGGAAACTGAAGTATCCAAGCTAACTATCTGTCTCAACTTACTTTTAACCAGGAGGGATTCATGCATGTGCCACAAGACCACTCGAAATGAAAGGAGGAAATTTACATCCTTGCAGTCATGGGACAAATGGAGGGGTAAGAGGCAACAGAGTATGTAACAAATTGTTGTAATCCTCCACAAAACCAGTGCTTCTCTTCAGTCCATGTATTTTAGTGTCCAACAGAGTTATGAATAGAAGTTCGTAGATTTGTCTCTTGAAAGTGTAGTGTGGGTTTCCTTTGAGATGGGAAAACTAAGGGATCAGATGTAGAATTAGCATTTTTTGAAAAGTGTTACACGACTGATAAAAGGGTGTGTTTGTGGAATTTTTTTTTTTTTTTTTTTTGGTCAATTTTCTGTGTGAGCTCATTTAAGAGCATAGTGATTGTTTGGCTTTGCCTACATAGTGATTTGGGGGGCATTTGATGTACTGGATGAGGTATACCACATGTTGTGATGAGCATTTGTAAGATCTTGAAAGAGATGGGTGGTGGGGAGGAAAGTGATTTAAGGTTGAATTTGCAGGCCTCTGACTTTGCTGTTTATTAGATGGCCCAAACCAAAAATCTTGCACCTGCTAATCTTACCTTAGTGTATACAGAGTTCGAAACCCAGTTGAAAATATGACCTAATGTGATTACGGTAGGAAGGACGTTCCAAACAGATGAGGCTGCGTAAATGTAAGTCACCTTTAAATATAGAGTAATGGGAAAGAGACATTGGGAGTAATGGGAAAGTGGGAACAGCAAAATAAACAGAGGAATGCATAGATGTTAGGGAAGGATGAATCCATGGAACACTAGAAAGCTTTCTGAATCTAACATTAGAGTTGCCTCGGTTGGAGAATTGTGTCCAGTTCTGGCCACCATCTTTTAAGAAAGATGTGGTAAAATTGGAGCAGGTCCAGAGAAGAGCAACAAAATGATTAACGGTCTAGAAAACCGAAGGTATGAGGGAAGACTAAAAGAATTGAGCTTGTTTAGTTTAGAAGAGAGACAGAGGGGACATGATAGCCGTTTTCAAGTATCTAAAAATGTTATGAGGGGGGAGAAAAATTTGTTCTCCTTGGTGTGACAGGGTCAGGCCAGGGAGCTGCTGCAGAGAGCGGAGAAGGCAGCCCAAAAGGGAAAAACCCCTGTTAGAGAAGCAGAGAACTGCAGCCCAATTAGATGCAGCTGGGAGGGAGCTGGCTCAGGCTAATTGGGGCCAGCTGACTTCTCTGCTGTCTGTCTGAGGGGCTTTAAAAGCCTCAGCAGTTGGAGGCTGGAGAGGAGAGGGAGAGGACAAAAGGAAGGTGGTGGAGAGGAAGAAACCAGAGAGAACAATTTTGACCAGCATTAGGTAAAGGCAGCTAAGGAGGGAGCCTGTGGGCACGTGGCCCAGGCTCCCTACCGTTGAGACCCGCTGCAAAACCCCTAACTGGGGGGCTAAGGGGAGGAGGCCTCCCCAGTAGTGGGTTGGGGAAGAGGGGCCCTTGCCACATTGGCCTCTGATGATAGAACAAGGAAGCAATGGACTTAAATTGCAGCACGGGAGGTTTTCGGTTGGACATTAGGAAAAACTTCCTGTCAGGGTGATTAAACATTGGAATAAATTGCCTAGGGAGGTTGTGGAATCTCCATCACTGGAGATATTTAAGAGCAGGTTGGATAGACATCTATCAGGGATGATCAAGATGGTGTGCGGTCCTGCTCTGAGGGCTGGGGACTGGACTTGATCTCTCAAGGTCCCTTCCAGTTCTAGGATTCTGTGAAAATCAAAAACACCACCACATTTTCAATACTTTGACCATGTATTTGAAGTGCAGTTTGATCTTAAACTGGGTTTGGATCAGCTAGCTATAAAATTTGTTAATTTTTCATGATATTTCTTTTTATTTCCAATCCAGTAAGAAGGAATGCTCTTCTTCTCCCCCCCCCCCCCCCCCCACTAACAATGCATGGGTGATTAAATATCCTGTACCTGCAATCTACCCTCTTTGGCACTCAGCCCAATTAGTCCTTAATCACCAGTCACCAATGAATGATAGTTATAAATAGAGATAAGCTCCACCAATAATTGGGTTGGATTATAGGATGTCAAAGGGCCTTTAGGAGGTGAAGTGGGAAGAGACTGGGTTGAGATGGTAGGTAAGAAGGAAGGGAATATGAAGGAAATGGTGATGCATATGACTTGTGGGGGAGGTGGCAGAGTAAGGGTTTCATTGGAGGAGACAAATTACAACAAGAATATTACCCAGGGTTCTTTCCATAATGGTAAAAGTTTTCTTTTTGATCCTTTTAATGTGAGAATGGATGAAGTATGAGGGCCTTCCTTTTTTCTTCTCCCTTCTCCACTTAGTCCTTCCCAGTGACACTCTTGACCTCTGAAGTCCAGCTTTTTACTGAAAAGTTTGCCACAAGCAGTTCGTCCGCTTGCTTAGGGTACCAGTTGCTACTTTATTTAGTACAGGTATAGCACTACTAGACCACTTTTTATATAATTAACTGGCTCTCCTCCTGGAAATAACTATCCTCAACTTCTTGAGAGCTAAATGGGATTGGAGTCCTGAATCTTTGTTCTGCTTGTAAGATGGGACCATAGTATGAAAATGGCTGACAACCATATAACTGCTATAAAAGATTTTTGTACAAGTAATTATTCCAAATATCACAGATACTAGCCTTCCATGCATCGTGACTTCTTATAGTCTAATATTGTCCACACAGGGCTATGCAAGAGTGCAATGAGCAGCTATAGGGAATGCTGAGTAAAAGGCACTTCTGATGCCAACATAGCAGGTCTCAACTTGAGGATCTTCACCCACTCTCTTGGTTCTCAATGCAATTATATAAACTTTTTTTTTTTAAACTGTTGCATGCAGTGTTCCTAGGATAAGGAGCATTATGAAACCTTTATGTGAACACCTCAAATCTTGTTCCACTGTGTGTCAAAACTAAATGATGCCATAGTGATATCTTACCCACCCATGATATTTTTCAAATTTTGAAACAAATGTCTGCATTTAGGAAGACTTCAATAGTTCTTCCATCCCCTGCCCATGAGTGTTTTGGAAAGTTGTGTATGGAAGCTGAACTTTCAAAAAATATATATGTTACTAACCATAAGAGATATATTTACAATTGTTCTTTGAATTCTTAAGATCAACAAACAAATAAAAGCAGTGAGGTTTTTCTAAACATATGTAATCTTCAGAAACAACAGACATGATATCCCACAAAACAAACCTATGACAATTCTACCTTTCAGTATGAATTATTCAATGTTGGTCATTTTCTTGTTTTCTTATGTTCTGCATTTTTCTTAATACTTTCTCTAATCTTCATTTTGCCTGTTCTTTCTGTATTTTAGCTAAAGGTGATTTGACAAAAGGTACCAAGCTTCTTCTTACACAGGAATAGAATTTGTTTAAATTGTTGGTAATGTAAAAGAATCACTTAATGAAATCACATCACTTAATACTAGGGAGAAATGAGATGATATTGGTTCCTATTTAAATTTGCTTAAATTTGTCATCTGAGCATTTTCAAACATTAATGATTTTTAAAAGAATCTAGTGAGATTCTGTACTAATTAATAATCTTCTAGGTTAGTAAATATATCCCTGATGATTTTCAAAAACCTAGCATTCAATTTTCACTTGGCACTGTACAATGTTTAATATGAATTTTCAGATTGAAGGACATCCTCCCACTATGAACATTAATCTCAAACAATTAACAACAAGCATTGAGAAAATAATGTAGAAATAATGATTACTTAAGAGATGACAAACATAGCATACAATGATCTTGGTCCTAGAATAAGAACAAGCTTGTAGGCCAATTAAGTACTTTTGAACTATAAAGTTGTAGTGTTATGATGGGTACAAAACTAAACATCACCTATATGTGTATATTATGTACACAGCCACCCATGGTACCTTTTTTCCAGAATTATCTATATTCTACTGCCCCTTTGAGTGCATAAATGAAAAGCTCCTACAATATCCCTAGGTCCAGGAAACTGGAGCAGGGGAAGTAATGTTCTTCTTCAAGTGATATCCCCCTGGGTGCTCTACCACTAGTGTCAGGCTCGTTCCAGTGCCACGGATAGAAGACTTTCAAGCAGTCATCAAGCGGACTATGCATGCGTGAGTGGAGAGCGGCGTACCTGCCTTTGAAGTAGTGTGCGCAGCCTGCTTTTCTCTCAGTTCCTTCTTCACTACCCTCAGCTACAGATAGAGCTCATCCCTTTCCTCCTCAGCATGCTCTGTATATGAAAGAGAAACAATTGAGTCGCTTAGACTCCCCTCTTTTTTGAAACAAAAACAAACAAAAAATCTGCTAGTAGCTCTCACTGCTGCACAGGGGCAAGTTGTGGCAGCTGGGTCAAACTGAAACAAACAAAAAACACCCCTAACAAATAAACCAGCTAATGACCCAAGCAGGTAGCTTGGTTTACACAACTTGGGTGGTATATGGGAGACATGCCAGTCCTGCCTAACAACAAGAAATGTGGATGATGCCCAGAGCTTATGCCAGCCTCTGATGCCCAAAGTGAATGCATATGCTGTTTGGGGGAGACAAATGTACAACAAAAATATGGCCACTGCCACAGCTTGACAGTGAGGGTTTGCAAGGAAAGAGCGTTCACAGCCCACACGCTGTCTATTGACAAAGCCCTTGACCCCCATAGCTATAAAGGGGGCAATAAGGGCTCAAGTGCAAAATTCCCTCAGGGCAATCCCTTCAGCCCTTTACCTCAAAGGCATGGTCAGAAACCATACCCTCACCAGCCTGCTTTCTCCCCCCAAGAATCAGTAAAGGATCAGCCATGGATATTGTATCCCCTTCACAGCAATCTTCCCCACTCCCCTAGGAGTCTGACTAATAAGATGGGTGAACTAGAGTACCTAGTATTAAAGGAGGAGATTGACATAATAGGCATCACTGAAACCTGTGGATGTGATGGAATGAGGAAAATCTGTGACACAATCATACCGGGATATAAAATATATCAAAAGGATAGAGCAGGCCAGGTGGGTGGCAGAATGGCACTGTATGTGAAAGAATGTAGAATCAAATGAAATAAAAATATTAAGAGAATCAACATGTTCAATAGAATCGCTATGGATAGTAATTCCATGCTCCAATAATAAGAAATTAGCAGTAGGGATATATTACCGACTGTAGCCAGACAGGAACCCCCCTGTAACATCCATCTTTGCTTGCCTGGATATGGCAGGCTGCTGTGGCCCTGAATGGCTGTAAACAGAGATACGCCAATTGCTGACCAAGAGGCTGCAGAGGAGTGTCCTTGACTGAACCCATATTGATACAACACACAGTCGTCCGCGGGGAGGAATCTCTCGCCCAGTAAAAAATGTCTAGTACTCACAATTTAGTTATCTCTCTTGCAAGTGTAAATTAAGTTGAAACTTGCTTGTAAGAACTGGTGTCACAAAGACGAACCAACACAATCTGGCATCTTAGATAAGAAAGAGGATACGGGCCCCTATGGGTATAAAGATGGGTCCAGCAGCACATTTACTCTGAGTGTCAATCTACCATCTATCTGCTGGTCGGGTTAGGTGTTTGACCTCCCGAGGTTCCATGGCGACGCCCACCTCGTATTCGTCTTTCCTAGGAATTGAGGGGACCGGCCCTGGCTTGACCCCGCTGGAGTCAAGAGGCACAGAAGGGGGTAAAAATTGTACCTGTATGTGTCCTTTGTCTTAAGTGTACACATAAATTTAGAGCTCTTTAAAGATTAAGCTGTCACTTGGTACCATTATTTCTATTTTCTATCTTTATTTTCTTTGTAACCATTTTTAAAATCTATATTTGCTAGCAGTTAAGAAATAGAGCAATAGCCATGGTAACCATATGATTTATAAGCCTTTTTAATAAACCTGTAACTGTTTAAGTTTTTAACCTGACTCCTTCAGTTGCTGTAACAGAACCAAGCACAATTTAAAAGAACTGGCCGGTCATAAGGGACAGGTATAGGAAGAGCTTGGGCGTTTGGATCTGTGTCACTCCCAGGTGACAGGTCCGTTGGGGCACCTCTCAGTCTGTCCTAGGCTGCCCGCTGCGAAGGGATTTTTGCATCCTAGCAGCTAAAATCTGAGGTGTAATAAGCTCTTCCTATCAACAGGGGCGTCTGTTGGCCTGCTGGCTACCCTCTGCGATGGGACCCCGGTCCTAGCAGTAAAGACACGGACGTTAAACCTTTTCTCGGAAACACACACACACACACACTGCCCTGACCGTCGGCTGACACCGACCACCTGACCAGGACAGTGATACTGACATTGAAATGCTGAGGGAGAGTAGAGAGGCTACCAAAATAAAGAACTCTATAATAATGGGGGATTTTAATTACCCCCATATTGACTGGATACATGTCACCTCAGGAAGAGAAGCGGAGATAAAATTTCTCAATGGCTTAAATGACTGCTTCTTGGAGCAGCTGGTGCAGGAACCCACAAGGGAGAGGCAATTCTCAATTTAGTCCTGAGTGGAGCGCAGGATCAGGTCAGGAAATAACCGTTACAGGACCGCTTGGGAATAGTGACCATAATATAATAACATTCAACATTCCTGTGGTGGGAAGAACACCTCAGCAGTCAGCACCCTGGCATTTAATTTCAAAGAGAATTACACAAAAATGAGGAGGTTAGTTAAACAGAAATTAAAAGGCACAGTGACTAGAGCCAAATCCTGCAAGCTGCATGGAAACTTTTAAAGACACCATAATAGAGGCCCAACTTAAATGTATACCTAAATTAAAAAACATAGCAAGAGTCCTAAAAAGAGTCACGTGGCTTAACCACCATGTAAAAGAAGCAGTGAGGACAAAAGGCATCTTTTAAGAAGTGGAAGTCCATTCCTAGTGAGATAAATATAAAGGAACATAAACACTGTCAAATCAAGTGTAAAAATGTAATAAGAAAAGCAAAAAGATTGAGGAACAGCTAGCCAAAAACTCAAAAGAAATAACAAAATGTTTTTAAGTACATTAGAAGCAGGAAGCCTGCTAAAAACCTGTGGGTCCCCTAGACGATCGAACTATAAAAGGCACAATCAAGGACGATAAAGCCATTGCGGAGAAACTAAATGACGACTTTGCTTCAGTCTTCACGGCTGAGGATGTTGGGGAGATTCCCAAATCTGCACCGTCCTTTGTGGGTGATGAATCTGAGGAAATATCATTAGAGGAGGTTTTGGAACAAATAGATAAACTTAATGTTAACAAATCTCCGGGACCGGATGGCATTCATCCAAGGGTTCCAAAAGAACTCAAATGGGAAATTGCTGAACTATTATCTGTGGTTTGTAACCTATCCCTTAAATCGGCTTCCGTACCTAATGACTGGAAGGTAGTCAACATGACACCAATATTTAAAAAGGGCTCTAGAGGCGATCCGGGCAATTACAGACCGGTAAGTCTCTTCAGTACCGGGCAAATTAGTCGAAACAATAGTAAAGAATAAAACTGTGAAGCATGTAGAACAACATAATTTGTTGGACAAAAGTCAACATAGGATTTCCCTTTACAGAAACCGTCTTACTAATCTATTAGAGTTCTTTGAAGGGGTTAACAAACATGCGGACAAGGGGGATCCAGTAGATATAGTACACTTAGATTTTCAGAAAGCCTTTGACAAGGTCCCTCACCAAAGGCTCTTGTGTAAATTACATGGCCATGGGATAAGAGGGAAGGTCCTTTCTTGGATTGAGAACTGGTTAAAGACAGGAAACAAAGGGTAGGAATAAATGGTAAATTTTCAGAATGGAGAGGGTAACTAGTGGTGTCCCCAAGGGTCAGTCCTAGGACCAATCCTGTTCAACTTATTCATAAATGATCTGGAGAAAGGGGTAAGCAGTGAGGTGGTAAAGTTTGAGGATGATACCAAACTGTTTAGGATAGTCAAGACAGAAGCAGACTGTGAGGACTTGAAAAGATCTCACCAAACTGAGTGATTGGGCAACAAAATGGCAAATGAAATTTAATGTGGATAAGTGTAAAGTAATGCACATCGGGAAAAATAACCCCAACTATACAGTATGATGGGGGCTAATTTAGCTACGACAAATCAGGAAAGAGATCTTGGAGTTATCGTGGACAGTTCTCTGAAAACTTCCACACAGTGTGCAGCGGCGGTCAAAAAGGCAAATAGGAAGCTAGGAATTATTAAGAAAGGGATAGAAAATAAGACTCAGAATATCTTACTGCCCCTGTATAAAACTATGGTATGCCCACATCTTGAATACTGTGTACACATGTGGTCTCCTCACCTCAAAAAAGATATTTTGGCCTTGGAAAGGGTTCAGAAAAGGGCAAATAAAATGATTAGGGGTTTGGAACGGGTCCCATATGAGGAGAGGTTAAGCGACTGGGACTTTTCAGTTTAGAAAAGAGGAGACTGAGGGGATATGATAGAGGTGTATAAAATCTTGAGTGGTGTGGAGGGCCAATAAAGAAAAGTTATTTATTAGTTCCTAAATAGAAGAACTAGAGGACACCAAATGAAATTAATGGGTAGCAGGTTTAAAACTAATAAAAGAAAGTTCTTCTTCACACAGCGTGTAGTCAGCCTGTGGAACTCCTTGCCAGAGGAGGCTGTGAAGGCTAGGACTATAATAGAGTTTAAAGAGAAGCTAGATAATTTCATGAAGGTTAGGTCCATAAAAGGCTATTAGCCAGGGGATAAAATGGTGTCCTTGGCCTCTTTGTCAGAGGCTGGAGAGGGATGGCAGGAGACAAATCGCTTGATCATTGTCTTTGGTCCACCCTCTCTGGGGCACCTGGTGCTGGCCGCTGTCGGCAGACAGGATCCTGGGCTAGATGGACCTTTGGTCTGACCCAGTACAGCCATTCTTATGTTATGTTCACCCTTTCCCTCCCTCTTCAGGGACCCTCCTCAACATCATCTCAATATAGGAGCCATAGAACGAGTCCCAAAAAGATTCAAAGGAAGAGGTTTTTATTCAAACTACTTTCTTGCCAAAAAGAGGTCAGGGGGGGTTGGAGGCCCATCTTGGACCTGTGGCAATTAAACAAGTACCCCCACAAGCAGCAATTCAAAATGATCACTCTCGCCACTATAATTCCAGCACTGGACAGAGGGGACTGGTTCGCAGCCCTCAACCTTCAAGATGCATATTTTCATGTCAGAATACATCCTGCACACAGGCATTTCCTACGATTCATAGTAGCTTCACATCACTTCCAGTACAGAGTCCTCCCATTCAGACTCTCCTCTACCCCCAGAGTCTTTTCCAAGACCCTCGCAGTGGCAGTAGCACATCTCAGATGCAATATTCCCCTATCTGGACAACTGCCTTATCAAGGGACCCTCACAACACTCCATGAGAAGCATGATCAAGTTTACAAAGGCCTTTCTTCAGTCGCTATGCTTCATTATCAATGAGCAGAATCCACACTATGACCCACACAATCCCTGGAATTCATAGGGGTTCTTATAGATTCCATAACAGCACGAGCCTATCTCCCCAATCACCTTTTCGACAACATAAAAAGCCTCATCGCTATCATTACCACCAGCCCAGCCGTACCCATCTTAACTTGCCTCAAGCTGATGGGATGCATGGCGGCCCCCACATACATAGTTCCGCATGCCAGGCTGCACTTTCGATGTTTCCAGCACTGGATTTCTTCAGTGTACATGTCAGCCAGCTGCCACATCCACAGCCACATCTCACCTCCCCCACGGGTCCTTGCCTCCCTGTGATGGTGGACCCAGGCACAGAACCTACGCAAAGGAGTGCCTTTCCATCATGAGCAGACGTCCAAACAGATTACTATGGACGCTTCACTAATGGGGTGGGGTGCACACTTCCAACAACAGGTTGCACAAGGGAAGTGATCCAAAGACATGTCCAAACTGCACATAAATCTGCTCGAGCTTCAAGCAGTTCACAAATGCATGCAAGCACTTCCTCCCATACATCCAGGGCTCTTCGGTGTGTATCCTCACTGACACCATGACTACTATGTTCTATATCAATCACCAAGGGGGTGCTATATCCCAGTTGTTATGCGTAGAGGCAATCAAGCTATGGAATTGGTGCATCCACTACAACATAACCATCACGGCAGCATGATTACCTGGGGACAAGAATATTATGGCAGACACCCTCAGCCGCAACTTCCTCAACCCTCTGGGGCACTGCTCCTCCTGATACTGGAATATATTATGCACTTGAAACAACAAAATGTATTGTTCTCATCACTGAGTGCACATAGTGGCCATTACGGCCATCCATCCCCCCATTGATAGGTTCTCCATATTTTCCCATCCCATCTCTGAGATTCTGGAAGGGTCTACAAAACCTTCACCCACAGCATGCACCCATACCTCCCTTGTGGGATTTGGGATTGGTTCCCCACTCACTCACAAAACCACCTTTCAAACCAATGGCAATTTCATCACTTACCTTCCTCACCATGAAGATGCTGTTCCTCCTTGCAATGTCTGCAAGGCGGATTAGCGAACTTGCAGAACTCTGGGCTTTGCCTCCATACACGACCTTTCTTAAGCACAAGATTATTCTTCAGACTCATCCTTCTTTTTTACCCAAAGTTGTGTCTGAATTCCATATCAATGAGCCAATAGTCCTTCCCATCTTCTATCCAAAACCACATCGCTCTAAAGAAGAGGCCACATTACACACCCTGAATGTTAGAAGGGCAATTGCCTTCTATCATGATGATAGGACTCAATCCTTTCGGTTATCCCACAGAATGCTAATATCCCTGGGTGTAAGGGACAACCACTATCTTTTCAGTGCTTTTCAAAGCTGATAACATCATGCATTGCTACCTGTTACTCACTCCAGAACAGGTCATTACCGGCAACTCCAAGGGCCCATTCTACCAGGGTGATGGTGACATCAGCTGCTTTCCTAAAGCGGGTCTCACTCCAGGAAATACTCAGAGCAGCAACCTGGTTGTCAAATTACACATTCATGAAGCACTATGCTATTCCACCATGTTCCACAACAGATACCACGGTCCTCTCCACAATCTGTAGCAATTAATCAAAGCTCACCAACAGTGGAGCACCCACACGGGGACATCACTTGGAGAAGAAAGAGAAGTTATTCACTTAATGCAGTAGCAATTGTTCTTTGAGATGTGTGTCCCCATGGGTGCTCAATGACCTGCCCTCCTCCCCACTTCTTTGGGCAATAATAGCAGCCTACGAGGGCATCAAAGAAGAAATAGAAGGAAAAGCGGGCTGCGTGCACTACTTCAAAGGTGGGAACACCGCTCTCCACTCGCACATGCGCAGCTCACCTGATGACTGTTTGAAAGTCTCTGATCCGTGGCGCTGGGACGAGCTCAACACCAACAGTGGAGCACCCATGGGGGGACATCTCAAAGAACAATTGCTACTGCATGAAGTGAGTAACTTCTCTTTCTTTTGTCTTCTCCTGTTACTTTGTTGCTATGTTCTCCTGCTGCTCAATGTAGTGAGGAAGCAGAGCCCTGCTGAAGCAAGACTACCTTTCTGAATATTTGGCCCTACTCACTGCATTGGATGCTGGAAAAGAATAAATATTTGCATCCTTTGTTTAAGTAGGCATGAGGATTCAATGCAGTACTATTTGGAGAATGCTGATGCCTTCTGAAGGAATCAGCAGAACTAGGATCATCTAGCTAAGGTGACTTCAGATGTCTGTCATGGAGGAAAGTTGGGGAGAATTTGGGTTCTGACAGGTCAGGGCCAGGGAAATAACTGGTATTATTTCTTTATGGCCATACCAAGGATGGGTCTATTTATCCCTATTTGTCTTCTAGAAAATACTCAAATGCGTATGTTTGTATCACTCTGGAGGATGGTGAGATGAAAATATTGAATGCGGGTATGTCTTCCATAAAGCGTGGGGGGTTTGGCAGGGCATACCCATATGCATCTATAAGAGAAAAGGATATAACTCACTCTTTGAGCATCTCTCTTCTTGAATATGAAATACAATTTTAGCAAAAAATTTTCTCTTGCCGAGCTATTGACTCCTCTGTTGAATAGACTGCTAATCAAAACATGTCAGCTCCATACAAAAATCCATACAAAAATCCTTACTACCCACTCCATATAAAATTCAAACTGCAGCAAACCAAAGGAGGCTGATCTATAGGAGTACATGATGCATCTGACTAAGTGCTTTGATAAACTAGCTGTGGGAGGTACATTTGTGAGCCTCTGTTGCATGGTTGCTAAGAGCCTAAATGAAGACAGCTGTGATGACTTACTGCTAGCATCAGCAGGAGCTTAAATTCTGTCTACTACATCAAAGCTGCTGTTGACATCTGAAACTGAAATATCACCAAGATACCTACAGTAGATCTGAATTCCTTTTCCATTTTTATGTAATGAGTATTTATATACAGTGTCTGTCTCTCAGAAAATAACCTCTAAAAATATATAGATAAAGCAAATGTGAGAAGGTACTGGCATAAGAAATACTTTCCACAGTTGTCCCCCCGTGTTTTAAAGTAATGAGCATATTATTGACTTGGCACAGCACATGTACCATTATCAAAACTCCATGGGATACAATCTGACACTTTCCTAATATGATACATGGGGCAAAATCTGCACCAGTTCATGTGATGAGTGAGTGTGTAAATGTATCAGTGGGGTACTTGTTTACAAAAGAGTCGAGTCGATGTCGAGCATTCTGGGGGTGGAGAGAGGCTCATTCAAACTTTCTTGTAGCTTATAGCAGCCCTGATAGGTGCTCTGAATTGCACCCCAGCTGCAACAGCCCCCCTAGACCACTCTCTAAGCAAGGATTGCCAGGCACAGTGTTCTCTGTCCAAATGTCTTCCCATATCTGGCTTGGTCCCATGCCAGGAGTGAGTAGGAAGTTTATACGGGGTGTGACTAGAGTCTCCAGCTGGCTTTGTAGTTGATCAGCTAGTTGTAGGCGCTATGACAAAGCCAGAGATTGAGCGCTATATATCTAAATCGTGGATGAGTATCTGAGTAGATATGAATACCTGCTAAAATCCAATCACCATGGGTATTGGGACATGTCTACACTGAAGCTGGGTGCCCAATACACTGCAGTTGGGAGGTGAGACTCCCAGCACTGGCTAGGCAGCCCATCCTCACTCTGCTGGAGTTAACGTGCTAAAATAACAGTGTAGCTGTTGCAGGAGAGGCTAGCTCTCTGAGCTTGATCCTGGTGGGAGGAAGAGGTGGGATTAAACTCAGGTTGCTGCCTTAGTAGTCCTCCCTGCAGCAGTGTCCAAACTCAGCATTAGCAGAGCTAGTGTATATGCCTGCTTTGGGAATCTCCCAGATGCAATGTATTAAGCTCTGCCTAATCTACAAACTAGGGATGAGATTGTCTGCTCATATACACATTTACCCTAGCTCTCAGAGTTAGAGCAAGTGTTGCTGCATGGCTCAGCCATGCAGCAGCACAGGCAGTACAGTGGAGGCAACTAAACGCCTTTGTATATTCACGAGTATGTGTACATCAACTGAGGAATCATCATTCCCCTTGCTTGTAATGTTCCAGCCTTAGCCTTAGCCCTGGAGGCAAACTATGTGCTATGGTTATATATATATAAGCCTTCAAAACAGTGGAAGCAGAAAATCCTGGCCTACAAAGCAAATATCCTGAGTCTCTTCTGAACATATTTCAGCAATTAAGCCCCATTTTTTTCTCATGCAGTTTTGGGTATTGGGTCCAAAGAATAGCAGAGCAATACAGAATACATAAGAGGCACACAATTCAATGATGTAAATGACTTATACCTGTTAGAATGGTTAGTTGAAATTACTACAGATTGGACCTCCCTGGTCCAGCACCCTTGGGACCTGACCAGTCCCAGACAAGGGAGTTTGCCATATCAGCGGTGGTCAGGGCTCTCTCAGGGGCACCGGCCCACTCCCAGCCACAGATGTTGCTGGAACAGAGTCCTGGACCAGAAAGGTTCAACCTGTGTAAAGCCCAAACTATTTTAGTTAATATACCCCTCATTAAAGATTCAGAAGTCACTTGAAATCCTTTATAGCTACACAAGTTAGAGCCTTTCAAAAGCATGTGACCAACAATTCATTTAATGAGTTAATAAACCATTTATGTTCACTACCACAATGAGCTGGATTGAAATAGTCCTATTGGAATTCTGCAGTTTTTCAAATCCGCATTCTAAGGACGAAATCCTTTTACAGTTCCTAAGACATTTAGGAACTGTTGATTTGTCAGAGTTCTCCCTTATTGCTACAAAATGCCTTTGTTAGGAATTCACTAAATAAAGTGCACTTGTTTAACATTCCAGTCTCCCTTCCCCTCCCCACCCTCCAACTTTATATGCAGCTCAGATTCTACTTGTGGTCCTGCTGAAGGTATATAAATCTTTAATTGTGATATTATGATAGTCAATACTATATTTATAAATGTTCTCACTCTGGTCTTTAGACATTAATTAAAATAGTGCATGTTTAAATTACCAGAACTTTGTCTATGAACTGGCCCAAATCCCAATGAAAATTTGAGCCCCACTTCTATCTAAATACCCTGAAATAGTTTTAAAGTCCAACTTTATTAACTGCTGCCATTTTGGCTTCATGGTGCCTTCAGGAAAGGAATTATTTTATCTGTGTAAAACTATATAAGTAGATGATATTATTGTAACATTTATATAACTATCAAGGGAACATGCTTTCCACAGTATCTCCTTTCAGTGTTAATTTGAATAGGATTATATTGAAAGAGAAGAATTTTTTGTGTGTGGTGTGTTTATCCCCTTGGAAAGAAAAGAAAAAATGGCTTAGTGGTAAAAACTACGAGAGAGAGAGAGAGACAGAGAGAGACAGAGATTTTTTTTCCAGTGATGAGTTGTGTTGTGGTTGGTTGTTTTTTGTTGTTGTTGTTTTTTAATTTTGAGTCACAGCCTGCAGGTAATTTCACTTAGTCACACAATACTTTAATCACAGCCTTATCACAATCCCAATGTGGTTCTCATTGTAACAATAAAGGGACTGTGAAAGATTCTCCAGATGCAAAGAAAACACTTGTTGTCACTTTTACATTTTTGTTTGGAAAATAGCTTCAGAAAAGCACTTTCCAGTAGATTTTATGAAATTACAAATCCTGGTGATGATGGGAAAGCAATGCAGTATCAAAGATGGAATATTGCTGGAAACTCAAGCACAGAGTGACAATGTCAAAGATAAAGCCAGTAGTGATTTTTCTCAAGTCAAATCTAAACAAACACGTTTTGGAGATACAAGTTCTAACTCAAGGCCAGCAGCATGTAGTCTCATTTTCTGTCTGCCTAATCTAATATTAATCTTATACAAAACATGTTCATTGCTTTTTAGTATTTGGGAGGCTCACAGAAATGATCACAATAACAAAATTAGTCACACAAAGGGTATAGTTTTAATCTAGTTTCCTCTCTACTTCATTTAAGGGAATTGGGATTATTATCTGCTTTTTTTTTCTACCCATAGAAGACTCAGGGATGAGAATGTTGTGCCAATACTAGCAACTCTGGAGTTTTATTCCAAATGACAGGGCTTTTTCTGTTCCCATTGTTATCTGGGGATAAATATTAAACTATACCCTTAGTTTAAAGATAATTCAAATTGCCCGGTTCATTTAGCAGTGAAGTAGAACGTACACTTTCACACGCAGAGCTCCTAACTTTCTGGTCCATATTTTTCACAGTTCTGCCTATAGTTCCCTTCCCTTTGCAGTCAATGGTAAAACTCATTTATTTGACTGGGACAGGAGGAGGCTATAAAACAGCATAGAATAATGTGTGATGATATACCAGTGGTTACATAAATATTTTAAACCAACCTAACTGATGCATAGTTTAAGTTTAAGAGGGTATGACAGGATCTCTCACCAAACTGGCTGACTAAATCCTAGAGGCAATTCTATTGATCATTTAAGTCAACTATAAAACTTGTTTACTCTATAGTGGTCAGTGAGTCATAATTGCCTTGCTTATGTGATTTATAATTGCTATTAATTAATGACCTTGAGAGCAATTAAATTGATTATAATGTGTAAACACAAGTTAAATTGAAATGCTCAAAGTGTTTGAGTAATCTTGTATTACAGTTTCTATTAGTCAATATTACTTTCTAATATAGAAGTGCAGTAAAGGTATTGAGCATTTATAGGAAAAAAATAGAGAATGTGTCTTAACAGAAATCTTCATGGAGCTTGGACACCAAAAGGAAGCTTACAAGAAGAGGAAACTTGGACAGATGACTAGGGAGGAGTATAATATGTTGCTTGAGCGTGCCGGGGTGTAATCAGGGAGGCCAAAGCACAATTGGAGTTCCAACTAGCAAGGGATATGAAGGAATACAAAGGTTTCTATAGGGGTGTTGGCAACAAGAAGGTGGTCAGTGAAGGTGTGGGGCCTTTACTGAATAGGGAAGGAAACCTAGTAATAGATTATGTGGAAAAAGCTGAAATATTCCCATGTGCCTCTTTTCTTTTTTTTTTTAAATCTTCACAGACAGGGTCAGCTCCTACACTAGGCAGCACATCATGAAGACGAAGTAAGCAGCCCTCAGTGGTGCAAGAATAAGTTAAGGACAATGTAGAAAAGCTGAGGAAATAGGTGGACATGATATACCTTGACATTTGCAAAGCTTTTAATATGGCGTCCCACAGTATTCTTGCCAGTAGGTTAAAGAAGAATGACTTGGATGGACTTTAAGGTGGATAGAAAACTGGGTAGTGATCAAAGCTGATAGAGTGCCCCAGGGCTGGGTTCTGGGGCTGGTTTTGTTCAGCATCTTCATTAATGATCTGGATGATGGGCTGGATTACACGCTCAGCTAGTTTGTGGATGACACTAAGCTAGGGGGAGAGGCAGATATGCTGGAGGGTAGAGCATTGCCAGCAGAGCTAGAGAAGTGATTATTCCCCTCTATTGAGCATTGGTGAAGCCACTTCTGGAGTACTGCATCCAGTCTTGGGCCCCCAACTACAGAAAGGATGTGGACAAATTGGGGGGAGTCAAGCAGAGGGCAACAAATATGATAGGTGGCTGGGACACATGACTTATGAGGAGAGGCTGAGGAAACTGGGCTTATTTAGGCTGCAAAAGAGAAGAGTTGGGGGAAAGGGAGATTTGATGACAGTCTTCAACTACCCGAAGCAGGATTCTGAAGAAGATTGAATTGTTAGCAGAGGTGGCAGATGATAAAAGAAACAGCCATGATCACAAGCTGCAGTGGTGGAGATCTAGGTTGGATATTAGGAAAAATGATTTCCTGGGAGGGTGGTGAAGCACTGGAATGGGTTACCTAGGGAGAAAGGCCAGGTCTGACCAAGTCCTGGATGGAATGATTTATTTGGGGTTGGTCCCGCTTTGAGTAAGGGGGTTGGACTAGATGTCCTCCTGAAGTTTCAACCCTAATATGCTATGATTCTATGCATTGTATAGAAATGTTATCCATTTACAAGCAGATGTTTATAGTTCTCAGAGCTGATCCTGTAAGTTGAGGGGAAAAGGAGGCAGGTATCGTCCAAAGTTAAGATTTGGGCTGAACTCCAGAAGCTCTTAAATTCTAAACCCGGCTCTAAAGCCTACTCCTTTTTGTAGCCTGGTGCAAGTCGACAAAGGTTTCTGCCTACTTTTTCCCATTTCTAAAATCAAGAGAATACAGACTTCAGCACCTCTCATAGGAGTTGCTAACTAGAGTGTGTAAGAGCTTTCAAAATGCAAATGTCTATAAAAATGCTGAATAGTATCATTATGGAGGTTCCTTAGCATATAGTTTATAAATGTATTTGAATGTTCTGAACGTTTTGTGTGTCTAACACATTTTTAAAAAGAGACCAAATGTCTTTTGAGAATAGTTGCTCTTTTTTAAGATTCTACAAATGTTAGTAAAGAAAATGCAAACTCTACAAAGAATAAAAATTGAATTAAAGAGCAACATTGGCCATAAGGATATTTCAATACTTGGTAGCTTATTAAACTGAGTCCCTATTTTCACCGGCAGATAGCACTGGTACATGCTTGTTACCCTTGTAAACTCAATATAATAATTAAGACAAAGTAGTTTTTCAAAGTATTAAGTATGTGACAACATATGACTTCTATAGTAATTTAAAGGCCTTGGGTTAGACAAATGGCTTGGCTCCACTGAAGTTAGTGGAGGCAGGTTAATTTACACAAATTGAGTCTCTAATCCCAAACTGAAATGCCTACTCTCAAGCACACAAAGTTGAGGTTTTAGCATTCAACTATATCTTCTATATTTGCCTGATTCTATGCTTAATTTCTAACCTTAAGAAGGTAGTGATTTCTTTTTGTTGATTTGCCTGTACTTGGTGGAAATGCAAAATTAGAATATCCGGTATTGCAGCAACACATTAGAATAAACTGCAATACAAACTTATTAATTCTCAACTTTCTGTGTTTAGATTATTAGTGGATTTTAAGATACAATTCGCCCAGTTGTGGCAGTTTTATGCTGCAGTAAAAGACCCAGAAAGAACGGCAGTCCAGTGTGTCCTAATAATGAAATGTCCATAATACAGCAAACTGATGTAAACTTAGTTTAACTCCATTTCCAATGGTTTAACACACACATACTCAGCATGCAAATTATCATGCAGACTTGTGATTTGCCATGAAATCTCATGGTGATTCAACTGTGCTCGGTTAAGTTAATGGAACAAAATAGTATTCTAATGAGATTTCATAGTTAATCTGGCATGATAATTACAAAGTCTATTTAATCACAGTATGTTTGAGATTTTATTTATAGGTTCATGGGGATTGATTGGGTTCCAGCAACAATCCTAAAATCAATCTTCTCTAGACAGCAATACTGTAGTACCGATATGAACAATGATACTGGGAAAATAATACCATTTGTGGAACACTCGCCAGTCCATCAGCAAAGCATCTGAAAATGTGGATGTTATCTAAATCTGATTTATGCTTCCCCCCCCGAACAAGCAAACTGGAAAGTATAATAAATTAAGTCTCTATGGAAAGGTCAGGTTAAATAGTTTCCTTATTTTAGTGTTTTCCCTTCTCTCACCAGAAAATATCGCTCATATAACAGCAGTCTGTTGTATTTCATCTTTCCTCTGTTATATTTCTGAGAAAAAGTTCAAAGAAAAAAATCCACAGGTTTTGTTATGCTCTTAAGTCTGAATCAGTCTTGTTAAGAATAATTTATTAGAAACTCTCATTTGGTGCAGCTGTCTTTGTCTTTTTGCATCTATAACACTACAGTTAGTATTGTGTTTTGAAACGCCAGTCTCAGAGTACCAAATAAACCCGAGTAGACAAATGATATTGAAAGATGAGGGTGGAGCTCACTTGCATTGTGCTCTGTTTCTTTCATATTCTTATATTTTGAAAGATAAGAATCTGTAATACCAAACAAAGTGAACTGCCATTCTGGTCTCTAAGGCTTAATCTTTAGCTCTCTGGACTTCTGCTACAATTGATTGCTATTCTTTAGCCAAATCTGACTCAAGAAGAGATGATTTATTATTTATTCCTTTTGACATACTTCTAACACATCCTGTCTCTCTCCAAATAAATACAACCTGACTTTATCCAAGCACCTCTGCCCTACAATTCCACTTTTCAGGATGCTGGTCATCAGCTGAGCTGCTTGAATTACTCGAGTTCAGGAAGGTTGCCTTGATGGGAGAAAGGGTGATCCTTGATCTCAAATCAGAAGAGGTAATAGTGTAATGACGACAAATGGCTAAACCTCACCCACTAAAATACCTAATCTAGCACCAAAACCAGATGAAAATAATTGCTGGCTTTGTGTGCTGATCAAGAAAGCACCTTTACAGTTCTAAACTGTCAAAATGACCATTACAATATTAATCATCTTGGAGGAAAATCTAGGTTGCATCCTATTCACCAATATGAACAGCGGGAAGAAGCTCTATGATCTTGAGCCACAGTTTTACCATCTGTAAAAGAGAGTTTGTCTGCAATACAAATCTCTACTAGCTCTCAAAGGACTTCTATGAAGACAAGTATGTATTATCATTCTGGTTTGCTATAGACTAAATCTTGCACTTTCTGTACAGGTGTGGAAGGCCTAGCTTTGTAGGGAAGGTGGTGTTACTGTTTTGGGGTACCATGCAAAAATGATGCAACTCCTGCACAGCACAAACCCTGAATCAGCTCTATAGGTGATGGATGAGGGTACATTATGAAGAGGCATTGACAAATCTGATACAGATATTCCAATCCTTCCTCTAGTTTGGGCCACACCTAGAGATAGAGGTTATGCCAGATATTCAGCTGGAGTCTCTCTGGAACAGTTCTGTAGTGTAGAAAGGATTCCTGAAGCAACCCACACATAACTGTTCAGATGGACTAATTAGGAATTTGGCTATAACAAAGCTATATTAATAGCTTATTTTTCTTTGGTAACTGTAACAGCTATCCATTTAGACAATCAAACCCGAGTCCATATGCTTTAATTTACAGAAAGTATAATGCTTTCATTGCATATAGTATTGTTGCATATCAGGAACCTGTTGTCGGCAGGTGATATCCTATATGAACTGCAATATATCAGGGCATGATAAGCTGGCTAAGGCTCATATGTTTAACTCTGAATTTCCTTAGTTGAGTGAAGAAACCTCCTATAAACAATATGCACTGTTTTCAGTACAAAAAAAGATAGACTACCCCTCTGTTCCTGCATGTCCAAATACCAAAGGGATCTCTTTTGTTTAAAGAGAAAGACTTCAGTACTGTAGCTGTATGGTACTGGGTAACAAGAGCCACGAGTCCATGAAGTAGCTAAGCATGTGCCTAACTTTTAAGCCTGTGAACAGCCCATTAACCTCGTTGGAACTATTTCAGTAACTAAAGTATGTATGTGCAATACATTAATCGTGTTTTGATTCTTCAGTGCCTTGCACCTAAAGTAGCTTCGAATGTCTGAAAAATCATGTTCATATAATTGAGACCTCAGAACACTGACATTTTCCCCCCTTTTCAACCAGCTGTGATGTAATCACTAACAATTATGGAAAGATGAGGGCAAAGTGGGTTACATCTGATCTGAGTATTACATTTCTTTCTACTTAATTTGCTCAGGTGAAAATAACTATAGAAGGTACAAAGAGGTGCAGAACTAGACCTGAAATAAATTTATATGTTAGGACTTACTAACAATTGGTTAAACCAATTTGACACCCCTGCAACTGCTTTGCTCAGCCCTGCCTCTGCCCTCAGCCACTTGCTGGGTTCAGCTACTCCATGTGGGCTGCTCCAGCTGCACTGCTGGTGAGAAGCTACTGGGGCGATGGCCACTAGCCAGGGAGAGAGCCAGGGCTGGCATGGCCTTGGCTTGCCCCTCTTTCCCGGCCCCCCCCCCCAGCATCTGTGGAGGAGAGCCATGGCTGCCTGGGGGGAAGGGCTAGGGGGAGAGTGAGCCAGCTGGGGTGGGGGAAGCCTCAAGGGAGGCGGGGAAGAGCCGGGACCAGGGCAGCCTCAGCCCCAGGCCCTACTTGCTGAGAGGGGGGTTGGTGAGTGTAGCCCCCTAGTAAACAATCAGAATTATTTCAGACCAATATCAGACCTAAATCCCCTGGTTGTAGTTTGCACTGCTGGGCTACAGCCACTTGGTCTGTCATCTCTGCATTTTTGTTTTTAAAGGAAACATTGTTCCATAGATGTGTTTGGGTTCTTTCAGTTGAGAGATTAAATGTCATTCAAGTTTTAACTCGGGCACTGTTAAAGTTTTACTAAGTGAGATGCAGATTTCATTGTCAAAGAGAAAAATATAAGTTACTTAAATATGGTTATTGGGTTTACATTTTTCTCACTGAATGTAGGTTGATGTGAAAAATGTTACTGGTATGAGCAAGAGTTTAGTTACAGCATGAAGAACTTTACCATTAAAGAGGAAAAACTGGCATTGTAAAAGATGTATTCGTCAAATCATAAGGTGGATTTCATGAAGTCATGCCTAAGCTTACCACTTCACTCCTGATATCTTTTAGCCCTGGCTTTCTTCCACAAGTAGGAGGATTAAGAGCCTACCTAACCAACAGAGAACTGCACAAAGAGGGGTAATGCTGCTGCCACTCTTATAACCTTTATCCAAGACGTTATAACATTTCTCTATAATAAGGGAAACCCAAATGCAATTCCTTGGTCCAATGAATATTTATTTAATTATTTGTACATCTTCAACAGGATAAATGGAGAGCCCCAGCCTTATATACACTGGAACAGCCCATAGCCCAGTGTTTAGGATGTGGTCCTGAGAGATGGGAGACATAGGTTTGAATCCTTGCGCCAAATCAAGCAGAGGGTCTACTAGAACTTGAATCTCTCACCTTATATATGTGTTCTAACCCCTAAGTTGAATCTCATGGTGGGAAGGGGCTCTGTCCTCCTCTTTTGAAAAAGGGCTTAGGCACATAACTTCAGAAGAAGGTGAATCCTGAGCAGAGAGCTGCATCTAGATCCTCTTGAGGGGCTGAGCTTAGTCTCCATCCCTCAGCATTTTGTATTGACTAGCTCAGGCAGCTGTCTGCTTAGGTTCCTGACTTAAGGTGGATCCCATTCTTTGGCACCTCTCTTCTCCCCCCTTCTTTCCTCCCCCCATGCATTGTATACAGATTTTTGGGTGCCAGACTCAGGGCTGTGGATTCTGTTAGGCAGCAGGGCCCCTAAAATGATGCATTGCATAGCATGGATGTATGTTCACTTTTGCAATGGACTTAAACCAGTTATTTCTTTTGGGCAGGGTGAGAAGTGTGTAAAACTCTTTGAGCCACTATGTCTACTGCTTCAGTGGCATCCAAAAGGGGGGGGGGGGAAATTACAGGTTGATATGCAAAGCATTGGTTGCTAGTTTCTTCCCTCTCCTCCCCTCCCCTACCCCACCCCATTATGGCTTTTTTTGTTTTGTTTTTGTTTTTTGCAAGAAATGGCTTTGACTTAAGGTGAACTGCTCTGGCTATGTTGGGATGTTTGTAGTAGGAATGATGCCTCACTCTTTCATGACCATTAAACATTTCATAAATTCCTCTTTATATTCCAGCTCCTTGCCAGCATTTAGGACAGTAAGGAAAAACAAAAAATAACTCCTCCAGGGCTGCAAGGAGAAAAAGCATGATGTATGTTAATATTTCTTTCCTCAGCTGTTTAAAAAATTGAAACGCAGCCTTCCCAGAATAGCTATGCATTCTTTCTTTAATGTGAAGAATAACTAGCAGCATCTAAAAGTCAGCAAAAACTGCACACCTTGTCAAAAATTCAGAGATGGAATTTTTCATATCAGGGGAATAAAGTATTTCTTCTGAAAACTACTGCCGTGTTTACTCCCACACCAGTTTTGATTAGGCTAACATGATAATCACATCTTACATCATTAGTTTGAAATTATACATTTTAGGGTCATGATCTTTAAATAGCGTTGGGTGAGTAATTAATTCACTTTTAGGCAAGATTACTCCTTTCTGTATTTTAACTTTTTCCAGAGCTTATTCAATTATTAGAAATCTCAGCAAGGTCTATCTTGGGGGAGTTGCTCCCTGATCATTCTGCCAGATGCAGGATTCTCCCACCCCCCCTCCCCCCACACACACCTATTTTCTACATGGATGGAGTTGCAGGGCCTGACTTCAAATGTGGAAAATCCCCAGGGATCTGCATGATCAACAGTAAGCTGAAGCCATCCATATGGAGACCCATATCAGCCTGTACCTCTGGCTCCTATCCTGCTCTTTGGTTATGCAACTCCATTGGTTCCCAGAATACCATTTAACAATGGCTGGTTTGGAAGCCCTAGTAAAAAAGGGATCTTTGCTGGGATAGGGACTCAGAGAGAGACAAAACACAGACCACTCTGCTTCCTCCCGCTAGCTCTGAGAAAGGGATGTCTCCTCATGATATGGAGTCAGCTAGTTCCCCATTCCATAATGGAAGGGCGATATCCACCTATGATGGGTCCTCTCTAAGCATGTATGGAAGCAGACATTACTTGGCTCTTTTCCTGTCATTTCTTCAGGAAGAAACTGAAGAGAGTCCCATTTTTTTAAAAGTACAATGATGCTGAAACAAAAACACAAAACATAATTCAGAACACCCATATTGGGGTCAGGCCAATTGTCCATCTAGTATCCTGTATTCTGACAGTGCCAAACATAGGTGCAGTTTTGTGAGATCCCTTTGGGGCTCTTTGCAGTCTGCTTTGAACTTGGCCCATCCTGAGGAATTTTGTATTGCCTGCAAATTTTGCCACCTCACTGTTTATCCCTATTTCCAGATTATTTGATTTTGTGATACTCTAATTCTTATGAATAAACATATTGCTGGTTTTTTTGTTTTGTTTTTTTTAGATTAGCACCTGAGTAAATTCTAAAAGCTTTTGTTTCCTGCAACTGCAGTTCTCAGCTAGACTGCATCCTCACTCACGACAGCTTTAGCATTTAGTTCAGCTTTCACTTAACTCATTTATTAAAGGAAAAGGGGGTGTTAAACAATAGCTATTATAGGCAGCATATGTTTGAAGAGATGATTGCTTGGTATCATGTAAATGCTATAAGTTATTATTAGTGGGTTATATTAATCATTGCACTATACCAGAATCACTCAGTGCCTACTGGCAAGAGGGGCACAATAATATGTTGATTCTGGTATGTACATTCTGATTCACCAAATCATGTTGTGTGAGGTCTTAAATGAAAGCTGATGGGACACTTGTCATCAATAGCATTGTGAAATGTATGCACAGATGTTCTACAAGTTGTTATTTGTACATATAACCATGTCTTTTTAATGTCTGAATCAAATCTGTCACAGAGGTGAAAAACAACTTTTTCTTCCGTCAGGAGGTATGAAATGTGTATTTCACTGTTAGAGATTCTAAGTATGGTAATCTAGCAAAGTTCATGCTTCTTTACATAGGAAGTCAATGAAGAAGCAGCGCATAGGAAAAACAAGACACAGGTGGTAATCCTGTCTCTAAGGACAGACCATAAACTATGAGGACGTATGTAGAAACCAAAGAGAACACCCTCATACTGCATCTAGGCAGTAAACAGTGTATTTACTTCAATGAAAAGAGGATCTTAGCCAACATTGGATGAAAATGCTATAGAAAACCTGCTGTAGACAGGAGGTTTACCTATTAATTAAGATTAAAAAGCATATTGTGATTTTTGTTTTATAGGTAGAGACTAAACTGATATTTCCAGTATTTTTTACTCATTTCCTGAATTGCTAGACATTGATATTTATAGTGAAAACAAGACCTATGAATTTAAGTGCTGCAGTGTTCAGAGGACCAGCACTGGGCTTAATCTTACAAGCTGGTGTGCACACTTTTCCTTTGGAAACAGCTGACCTGGTCTTTCTGGGAGTAGCTAGTTTTGGGGTGGATATCACAAGGGAATGTTTCAAAGGCACTTGGGGGATGAGAGCAAACCTATTGTTAACCTGTCAGGTGGAGGCTGGTACAGCCCACAGAAGTATTTGAGTGGCTAACAGGCTGGTGGCATTAAGGAATTGACAACCAGCTAAACATAAGTAAGACTCCCTCGTGCTAGAGGGTCATAGTCAAGTGTAAACTTCAAGTAAGTGCTTCTATTCAAATGGCTATTCAACTCAGTAAGCATAAAATTGCTGTGCAATGATCTCCTCTACAAGGTGACTTTTTTGGGGGAGGGAGGGGAAATGTGGTATTGAGGTTTGAGTGTGACAGCAGCTCTGAGCATTTTGCAGCTGCCCATGTGAATACATTATTGCTTGGCACTTTTACCACAGTGTGGCTGATTTGTGCCCATTCAATAATTAGCCAGGCAATCTAAACAAGCATGGTTGTAGGTATCTCTATAATTCACAAGAAATGGTGGTGTAGGTAGCTAGCAATATCCAAAATGCTATATATCTTGACTCCTTGCGCCTATAGTTACATGCTGTTTCTACTTACACTGAGTTTCAGTAATTATTTTAAGAGCATTTTATGATTGCACCTGGAGATGTTTGGTCTGATCTGAATCACTCATTGATGTGCATGTGCAGTCAGACATTCAAAAGGCAGAAAGCTCAAACAAGGATTTAGGAGATTGGCAGGATGTGAAGAACTGCTCTGAAGCAGTTACACGAGCAAATGTGTCATGGCAAGAAGAACTGTGTTCACCCCTAATGACATGGCAACAGGACCTGAAATCCTACTGTACCCCCTTTTGTGAATTTAGCCTCATTCTGGAGAGAACTTTAGTTAGTGAACTACTTTAAATGTGTTCAATGCCCTGTTCTTGGCAGAGCATCTAAATACTGGGCATGTCTACTTTTTCAGGACTATGAAAATAATGGAGCAAGAAAGAAATAGCTGAAAGTGCATTAAGACTCATTCTTCCAGGTGCATTGTTTACATAAGCAGGACATTTTTCTGCTTACTGGTATAAACCTAGTAGTAGCATCTTTAAAACCCACATCATGTGTTAAATATAGATATGTGGTAGTAGCCTAAATAGATAGGGGTACATAGACAGTATAAAAAGTATTTTAACAAATTGTAAGCAGGTCTCTATTCCTACTTGTTGATAGTATAGCCATGCATTGTAGCTGTTGTGAGCATTGTAAGTGCCTCATCATTCTGTCTTTTTTTGCATGGCTTTATCTGTAAGGCTATGTCTACACAACTGTGGAATAACTAACGTTATTCCAAAATAACATAGTCCATGTGTCGTCCCCTTACTAAAGGGGCCTCTGTTTTTTTTCCTGGAAAGACCCTGTGTGCTGCAATCCAGACTACAATTCCCATGAGCCCTTGGGAAAAACAGGAAGGACGGACTCTTGTGTGGGAGAGGACTCTTTCTCCATGTGCATGAAAAAAAGAGGCCTAGCGGTCTGGGACTCTGCCTTGGAGTTTGGAACCGAAGAGGGAGCCAGGCTGCCGCCAAGGAGATTGATCCAGTCTGGGGGCTGTTGGAGGGCAGCTACAGACCGGAACTAGATGCCTGTTGGAACTGGGATTCAGCATGAGGCAGTAAGTTTTGGGCCTTGTTGGGAAAGTGCTGCCTGGGACAGAGCTGCTGTCTAGCCTGGACCGAATCTCCACTACAGCTGCAACATCAGCGCGCCCAGGCAAGCAAGAGTCTGGGACTGTGAGTCCAGGGGTGTGCACACGCTGGGGTGGGATCACTGTTGTCAGTACAAATGTTAGCTATATAAGCTTCAATTATTATGTGTTTTGTTAATGCTATTCATTGCTAATCTGTTAATCCCTGTTTATTTAAGTTAAGTAAAGATTGTTTATTTTAAAGTATTCTATTAGATGTATATGATTTGTAGTTGTTCTGGAATTAGATCCAGATTATAGTTGGAATAAGTTATTCCTGGAGGCTCTCAAGGCACACCAGTAAGTGTGTACAAGGCCAGCCAGGTGGAGGCACCGCCATTGCACATTCATTACGAGCAAGGGAACAGCAAGGGGGGCGGAAAGGGTTTTTTTCCCCAAATTAAACACCATCACTACTGGGGTGCTCAGGATCTCCTTTTGGGTTAAAACATCAGGTGCCCAGGCACACCTGTGAGTGTGACCTGCTCCCCAGTAACCCGGGGAGGAAAAAGGGGGTTACACATGTCTATACAGCAAGCAGTTATTTTGACATAACGTCAAAATAATGGCAAGCCAGAGAACTCAGACTTCTGTAACCCTCATTTTATGAGGAGTAAAGAAAGTTGGAGGAAGAGTGCTCTCTCAGACTTCCTGCTGTGTAGCCAGCGCTAAAAACCAAAACAAGCTATTCTGACTAAGTTGCATAGCTTATTTCGGCTTTAGCCCTGCTGTGTAGATGTGCCCTTACTAAACAAGGACATGGTGCAGTGAGTGAGGGGGGGGGAGTAAAAATCTCATGTACCAAATACAAGTTTGTTTTTCCTTAGTAAGAGGTCAGCAAGTTTTAAAGCCAGTTTTTTGTAGAGCATCCTTTGATGTGACACAGCATTCTATCATATTTTGGGCCACTAATTCAGGCAAATTTATGAGGCAAATTTAGTTCTTTTTCTCTAGTGGTGAGTCAAGGTAACATCTTTAGCTTAATTTCCATGGTGATGTTGAACCCCCGGCCCCCCATCCTTTATGGATATGTTTTTGAATAGGACTATGTCTAACTTTAATAAGCTTTATGCAAAATTTGGCATGTAACCTGTCATTGAAAATCTTGAATTTGGCTGGAAGTGTATATTCTATTTGTGTGTGTGCATCATTCCTGCATATTTGAAGTTAGAAATATGAAGTGTAAACCTGTTTTATATATGTAGATGTGCTCATAAACTACTCAAGGAACTTAATGGCCCAGAACTCATGACCATGATCTGTGCCTAGTCTCGCTTTTCCTGTAAGCCTGGGCTATAGTTGGTAGGTCACCTGCTGCTGGAACCCATTTTGAATCTGGTATATTTTTTCCATCGCAGGGTGAAAGGATTGAAACTGAACACACAGAATTCCTGTCTTGGGCAAAATCTTGCTTATCACCTAGATGACTGTTAGAAACATCTAAGATTGAACAAGGGAGAGGATCATGTCCCAGTTAGGAGACTGCCTAACTTGTGAGTAAAACTGATTAGAACTACTGTTAGGATAAGAAATTGCATGTAACAAGTTTCTTAGTGCTTTAGCTGGCTTGTTTTGTTTTATCTTAACTGACTTTGATCTATCATCACTTGCAACCACTTAATGTTCCTTTTGTTTATTAAACACAAAAAGCAGGATTTATCACTAAGCCCAATACAATTAATTCTTCCTGGGTGGGAAGAACAGCTGTGCATTTCTCTTGCTTTGATAGAGGGAGCAAACAACTTATGAGCTTACTCTGTGTAAAACTTTTATGCAGGGTAAGATGGCTTTATCTGAGGTTTTAGTCTTACTAAGACTGTGCCCCTGGGTGGTGTGTCAAGTCTCTTTGACTGAGCCTTCCCAGAGCTGAGCTGTTCTCATTGTATGTGTTTTCTCTGCTGAGGGCTGACCCAAACTCTGTGCCTTTGCTGGGAGAGATGAGAAGTTCTTGCTCAGGAGGACAGCATGATGGGGTACCCAAGAGATCAGATAGGTGAGATCAGCCCATTAGCTGACAGTGTCAAGGGGATCTCTGTGACTGAACCCATCACATTATTTTTTTAATAGTTTCCATATCCTTTCGCCAGTCTCTCAACATCTACACTCATGTTTCAGGAAGGCAGGTTAAAATATAATTATTTACAAATCAAGCTAAAGGCATTATCCTGCATCTACACTAGGAAAAGAATCTGTGTTATCCAAACTCAACCACTCTTCTAGTGGAGACACATCTTTAAAGGCACAACTGTACCATTAGATACTAGACTAATGACAGGTTTTTTCCATTGATGTAACTACAAATCAAAGTATTGTTGACTTTAGTGGACTTCAGCTAGATTGGCATTCACATACTGGAGCTCCTGGTTCTCCAGTGGTTCAAATTTGTCAGCATGGAGCTCTCAACTGCCATAAAGTAGCTTATGAACCTCCTCATATGGCACTATAAAACAGCCACCAACATCACTGCATAGCCTGGTGAGCCACTATGGCTTGATACCACTATCTGTTTCGGCCATAGAGGGCTGACAAGACCTAATAAGCTCTGCAGTAAATCAGATTTTACAACTATCAGACTCCTTTGCTATGAGAGAGCTGACTAATGTGAGCCTTCCTCAATGCCCATTACTAATCATGACCCACTTTGTTCATAAATCATTAATAAACATTAGGAAGATATTACTAGTGAATCCCCATACAGAAGTAGAAACCTTCTCATTCTCCTATTATTGCTACAATACAGTATTCATTCAGCAGACTATCTGCTCTTTAAAGTTCAAAATGTTTTAAGTATGAATAGAAAAGCAAAACTACTTTTCTGCACAAAAGGAAGAGTATTCCTGCTACAACTACAAACTTCACAAAGCACTAGTGGAACATTATTATGATGTTCAATCAGTAAATCACAAGTGAAATAAAAATATTTTAATATCCTGAACAGCATGCAAGAGATTGTACTTTTTGCAAAGGAGGGAAGCAAAATCTTCATAGCAAGCTTTTAGTTGCTTATGGTCTCTGAACAGTAGCCAACAAAGAGAGTCCCTGTAATACATAACCCTCCTCATTAGTCAATTAAGATTCTTTTTCTGAGATTAAAAAAAAAATCTATTTCCTTTTCACAAGTAATCTTAAGTGCTAAATGTGGCTTTCAATCATGTTCAGGGACTATAATATATCCTACTATATTAAAAATGAAGCCACCATAAACCATTTATATCAATAACGCACACATAAATTTACCCCAGTGCTTAAAGTGCAGCACAGTTGTCCTGAATAACTGTGCTTTGAACAGTCGTGCAAAATTAATAAACACACATTTCCACTTGAATATTTTGTTACCTTCTAGGTAAAACCATCAATAGGAGACCAGAGGGAAATAAAGAACACCATGATACTTCGCAGCAATACAGCACCATTAATCTTGGAGAACAACAAAGCCCTCAATACAAGCTGTAGCTACATCTTCAATAGATGATGGCAGCCGGGTGAGTGGCTACACAACAAACTGCAGCAATTACAATTCAGTCTTATGTCATGAGATCTTTAATAGCCATGCTTTTTAAGGTCTCATTTGAACCATCGAATCTCATTTCCAAGCTGGTGACCCTTGGGGAAAGTTTAAATACAATCATTGATATGTTTTAGGCGAGAGGAAAAGCAGGTAAAACCCAAACGTACAATCAATTCTAGTGCTACATAAATTTATTATGCCCTAGGGGAGCTCTGTGAAGACCAAGGGCAACAGAATGTCCTCATTAGGCCTTTATACAAGCCTTCATTGACTCTGCTATATGCTTATGTTTCAGGATATGCAAATAGAGAAACCAGATAAAAACATAAAATACTGTTGATGGTAGATTGCAACATAACACTACTTTATTACTCAGAATTATAACCCACAAGAGCCCCTAACTAGGAAGCAGCCTGCTTTGTGTTTCTCTAAAACAGAGGTACAAGTAACCCCAGCTTTTATGGGGCTGCATTCTGACTGCAGTTCCCAGGTTTCACACTTGACTACAAAACCTGCTAATTTCAAGTGTAATGCACGTACCTTCTTGGGGTGGTTCAGTGTCCCACATAATGGCACTTACATGACTAGAGAGAGAAGGAGTTTGCAGCACAGAACTGTCCCTGCTTGTGTAAGGCCAACAGGAGGAACCAAATCTCGGATCCCTGGAGCTTCATGCATGACCCTCTACCACTTGAGCTAAAAGCCAGTGCCTCTCAGCTTAGGCTGTGGAGCAATTACAACACACTGCTCACTGCGCTACAGGCTCCGGTCATGGCTTCTGCCCCTGTTTTCTCCCCACTTGAGTGTGTTTCGGTCATAATGCAATTGCCCAGTCATATTCCCCTCGTCTGCTGACTGGACCTCATCTTCAGTTCTGCCTTGTGTATTTCCATAGAGAAAGCCAGGGTAAAGTATGCTTCACAGATTCCAAGGTTTGTACAGCCCTCTGCATGGCCTCTCTAATCCACCTCCACTATGAAGCTGAATGCTAGCAGTTGTGTTGCCTTTCGGGCTTTCTTAGTGTGTCATGAGGTAGAACGTTTTGGTCTGCAGTGATTAAATAATCTGGTGCCTTGAGATGAATCCATGAGCAACCTGTAACTATTTATTCAGGGATAAATATGCATCAAACCACAGAACATGTAATACATTGCCGGCAGTAGGGGTAAGTGCCCAACCACATGCCACTGTTTCTCAGCAGAGGCTTTAAGTTATTGCTTGATAATATTGGCAGGAATGTTAATGAAGCTGGCATCTCCTCAGTACTTCCTGAGTGTACTCCCTCTGCCTCTCACCATATGTTGCCCTATTGAAATGTGGTATTTCAAGCCTCTCCAAAAAGCAAAGCTAATACTAAAGAAAAACACAGAGAAATCAAGACTACTTTTTTTCTTTGCCACCACAGAAATTAGCACAATGCCTGGGATCTTAGGCCCCAAGCCCCAGGACTCTGTAGAGCAGGTGTGTGCTCACACTGAGCAGCCTGCAGGATAGAAATCTTAATCGTTCATCTTACAGGAAAATCACGAATTTTAGCTGCTACGTTATGGCCTTAGAATGCATTCTGAGGTGATTTTTATTGTGTTCTAGCATATTACCCAGAGCCAGCAGTCTGTTTTATTCTGGTACCTGTGGTGATCCAACATCTTGTTTTACCTTTTGAAGTATAACTCATCCCACATTCACAGTATTTCAACTTCTTGGTTGGTTCACTTAATTAAACAGTCTGAGACTTCAAGTAGCGCTGGTCACGGGTGGTCCTTGTGGTACAATGGTCTACAACAGCTGGTTTAGATTGGCTTCATGCAAATTTACCTAACTCATCCCTCTACACAGAGCCTCACTGTGTGGTTCTCTTTGCAGAATCAGGGTCTTTGAGTAAGAAATCAGCCAGCATGAATACAGGTAGAAAAATCCAAACCTAAAACATTCCATTTTTGCTGTTTTGAATGTAGGTTTTCAACATGTTATGATCTGAATCCATGTTCACTTCAGCAAAACCTTATTTTCTAAAAAGTTAGTTCAGCAGAATTTTGTTGAGCTACTAGAAAAAAGTACATGTTTTTAAAAATGCAAAGACAGTATTAGATCTGCAATTTGTTTGTTTAATTGTTGCCACAAAGCCAGAGTGCTTTCCCAGGCTACAATTATTTCTTCTCAACATGAAAGTTTTTTACCCCACCAGAACAAAGAACCCATAGTTAATATTGTGACACTGGACCTTTTTACCCTACACTCTTATCCTAATATCTATATTTTATAAATTTGCTCAGGGTCACTGTTTAGCCGAAGAGCTGCTGGAAGCTGTGGGAAAAGCAGGAGAGTGGTAAAGCACTGGATAAGTATTTCATAATCACACTGTTTGGAACATCATAACAATTTTTTCCTCACCTCTTTATTTGCCTCACATTGGCACCTTTGAAAAATGAGGCATGAGTGTTTATAAAACCTTCAATCACATATACCTGTCATATACCAAGCAACACTTCTGTTTTGGGAATTTTTGTGTCAGTGTTGCCTTTGCTCTTGGCAACAGAAGTAGACTCATCAGTTTAAAAATGTTGCCTTAGGATCTTAGGTGTATTTCTCAAGAGAGACAGGAATGAATTATTTGGTCTTTTACAGTTCTTGTTCCCTGAAGTTGCACATCACCTTCCAAAAGTAGCAAAATCTGATGTAAAACACTAATGGCAGAAAACTGAGAAATTCATTCTCATGTGCCCCTCTGTACTCTGTAGGTGAATGGAAAATTGTTTTATCAGCTTTGTTTATATAAAAGCCACAGAGTTTAAACTGCAGCCTTGATCTAGTTTCTCCACTCATAACTTAATCTTCTTTAGCTGGTCCACTCTGACCTCTCCATGTCAGAATCCCCTCTCCTGTCACCTTAACATTTTGTCCATAACTGAATGTTTTCTTCTTAGTCTATTACTCACAAATTCAGTGTCCAGCAGTGAAATCCAATGAGATATATCTGAACAGAGAGTAAAGGGGGCTGACCAGCAGCCCACACATACACCCCGTTATTGTATTATCCTTTGTTTGCATTTTAAAATCTTCTTGAAATTTAAATATTCACTACTTCATTAAGATGAGGGAAGACAGAATTTGAGATGTTTATAAATTCTGATTCATATGAATTACTAACATTGCTATATGACTAAATGGCCTCCTGTAAATGTGGAATCCATTTTTGGCAGGCCTTGCAATGAGTATGCACTACACTAAGGACAATGGGGAATATTTCAATGACTATGCTTTGACTGCACTATAAATATTGCTAAAAGGTGAAAAATTGCTCTCATTAATCTCAGCAGCTAGTACAAGAAGCAATGGGCTCAAATTGCAGCAATAGAGGTTTAAGTTGGAGATTAGGGGAGAGAAAATTCCTGTCAGGGTAGTCAAGCACTGGAACAAATTGCCAAAGGATGCTGTGGAACCTCAGTCACTAGAGGGCTAAGAATGGGTTATACAAATACCTGTCAGGAATTGTTTAGTCGTTACTTAGTCCTGTTGTGACTGGATTAGATAACCTCTTGAGGTCCCTGTCAGTTCTACACTTCCATGATTCTATATGCTAAGGGCATTAGCATCTCTAAGCTGAAGCAATTTTCTTTTCTCATCTGGAGAGATGGGTAAGGAGAAATTGTGGATAGTCCTTGACCAGGACAGAGACAGGTGATTAAACAGGTCTCCAGGGAAGTTTCAGCAGAAGAGGAGTAAGGAGAGACTAGCCAAGGAGTAAGGAGAAGGATTCACAGTTCAGCACACAGGTCATGCACTACTGAACCTAAAGGATATTGAAAAGATGCAGGCAATCCTGTCTCCGGCCCAAAATCCTGTGGAGTGGAAGGAAAGAAGCAGGGAAATGGATGTAGGGTTTAAAAATTTAAGAAGGGGTGTGCTTCTATGCCATGCCAAATTGACAAGCAGTATTGGGTTTGAATATTGTGTTATACCTCATCACATGCCCCCTTGCAGAGGTGACCCAAAAAGCTTATGCTTTGGGGGGAATTTCTGGGGGTGGGTGGTTTTAAGCTAAAGAAGAGTCAAAGGAATCAGTAGAACTAGTAGGGGCTGAGCAGTTGGATGGTATGGCTAAAAATCTCAGTACAAGAAGCTATGGGCTCACATTGCAGGAACAGAGGTTTAAGTTGGACATTAGGGGAAATAAAATTCCTGTCAAGATAGTTAAGCACTGGAACAAATTGCCAAGGGAAGCTGTGGAACCTCAGACTAAAAATCTCAGTAGGGAGAGTTAGGGCAGGAATGTGCTTAGAGGCTCTAAATGTAGGGAAAGTCTGTGCTGCATTCAGCCTCTGGAGGCTTAAAACACCTGAAATCCAGTTGCTAGTTCCCTTCACAGCTGTCAGGTGCATGGGGCCAGAGAAATGATGGTCATGCCTTTGGCTCACATACCAACACTGTATTGAGATAACTGTTGTTATGGATGGGAGAGAACATTTCCATTCTCTGGCCCTGATCTTGAGTATTCTCATTGGCAGTGTTTCAAGGACTAAAATAAAAAACCCTATTTTCAAACCTCAGTAAGTTAGGGGTTTTTTTCTGACTGATCTCATTCTCATTACTCCTGTGATATTGTTTCCTCAGCCTCCATATGCTCTTATATTTGGAGCAGCTTCACTGGTATAATTTTTTTTAAACTTATTCAGTTTGATGATCTGCAGTTTACATCAAGGACTTAATTCTGATCCTGCTAAAATTAATTATATATTCTTTTGGGTATTCATTGTAAACCACTGCCCAAAGGAAGCAAGATTGGGCATAAAATAACTAAAGTGTGTCAATCCCAGACCCCAGTAGCACTGCTCAGATGCCCCCAAGGTCTGTAGGGGTGCCATACTAAATTTCTGCAGTGTAAGTTCCCTAGTTGCCCACACTTCAACTACTTAGTGAGGCTGCAATAGGCTGAGAGGCAGGATACATCAGCTTAAGTTTATTTGTCTACTGAAAATGCATATGAGGCCCAATCCAGTAAGCATGCTCAGGCCTTACCATGCATATTGGGACAGTGGAGGGTAAGGAAGAGCATTTCCCATATCACTTTTAGCCTGCTAGGGACTGGGGAAGGGGGGGAAGGGAGCAAGACACTATGGCTACATCTACACTGCAGGCTTTTTGCGCAAGAACGCCTGTTCTTGCACAAAAACTTGTGGAGCGTCTACACTGCACGTGTGTTTTTGCGCAAGTAAATTTACAGTAAAGCATCAGAAAAGAGGGCTTCTTGCACAAGAGTTATTCCTCTCCCCACAAGGAATAAGCCCTCTTGCGCAAGAGGGGTTTCTTGTGCAAGAAACCCTTATGGCTAAAATGGCCATCAGAGCTTTCTTGTGCAAGAGCACGTCCATGCTGCCATGGACACTCTTGCGCAAAAGCACATCTCTTGTGCAAAAGCACGTGGTAGTGTGGACATGCTCTTGCACAAGACCTTTTTTTCTTGTGAAAAACAGTTCTTGCGCAAGAAGCCTGCAGTGTAGATGTAGCCTTAGTGGTTAGAGCATTTGCCTGGGATAACAGAACCCTAGTCATGGAGGAAGGTGGGGGCACAAATCATATTTTAGAAAGGGTAACACACAGAAACCAGTAGGGGAACTTTTTAACCTGCCTGGACTCTCATGAATGGATTTAAAAGTAGCCATTCTTCTACAAAATAATTTCACAAGCCAACTACAGAGAGCAAGTGTGGAATTGACCTTCATAGGCAAATTTTACACGGTTTCCTGTGGCTTGAACAAAGCCTTGAACTGGATGGCCCATAATAAAACCTGCTTTCCTTGCATTCAACACCCAATTGACATCAAACAATAAATATGGGACACTTCCAGCCCACTCAGTTAGCCTCATTAGCACTGGCACTACAACTTTCCCCCTCTCCCTTTTTTTTCCTGTTATAATTCATATATCAGTCATGAATCGTGGGCAAAATCCACTTCCTCAGATGAGCAGAGTGGAGAGAAAAGGGGGGGCAGCTTACAATGTATAATAGTTTCTAAGGTGCTACAGGACTATTCATGTGTTACAGGTTAAATGTTATGTAAGCAGGTCTGGCAAGCTGGAAGGCTTTTCACTTCCCCCAAAATGCATCTGTTAACTTGAGTCACCAGTCTGCAAACAGCAATGGCCTGCTGTGGGAGCCTTCAGGAACCGTCAAAATAGGTATAGGAAGAGGGGAGAGATTGAGCACTAAGACCCAGGGATGGCATTGCCTCTTATACCCTCCGCCCATGTGGTTCAGCTGCCCTCTGCTGCTGGCAGAGGCAGGGCTGCCTTCTCCCTCACCTCCATGTCCTCTTCTCAGCTGCCAGCTGGCCACTGGTGAGATCTGCCCCTGGCCAGGCAGGAGAGAAAGGAGCCCTCAGCCTCTGTGGCTCTGCTCTGGTTCCAGGTAAGCTCCTGAACACAGGTAGAATCCATGAGGGTGGCTGGGAGGGATCCCTGAGCTCCAAGTCCCTGGTAGAAGCTATGAGTGAGATGGAAGGGAAATCACAACCCCCAAGACCTGGGCAGAAGCTGTGGGCATGGTGGGGAAGAGAAATTCCAGGCCTCTGGCACAAATTGCATAGGGGAAGAAAGGGGAAGGGAAGCCCCAGGCCCCAGCAGAAGTCATGTAGTGAGGGTGGAGACTCATTTGCTTAGGGCCCATAGAACACTGAGCAAATTTAACCTTTGTCTCTTTATGCCTCTGTAAAATAAGAAAATACTTGCTTACCTCCCAGAAGTTACAACGTATTGTTTCCTGTTTGAGATTCTTGGATGGAAGCTACTATTGAATATAAGTGGGAAAAGTAAAGAAAAAATAAATTGTAGCTCTTTTTACTCTTTTCAATAAGTAATTTCCTGTGTTTGAAGCTTTATGGGAGAGTCTATATTACCCAGATGTGCAGATACTAAAATGATAAACATTTTGAATTTATACTTAAACTGTCCTTTAATAATCCTCACTTTACAGACCATTCAATTTCTGGACCAGCTATCAGGCATAAGCTGTGTAATACAGGACATCATTTAAGGCTTATGTGCACAATAAGATGCCCTCTACCAACAGCGACTACTTACACAAGAATTTACAGCAGTTTTGCATACCATTTTGTAATCCTCTCCTTCTTGAGGAGAATTACAACGGAAGGAAAGCAATATTGTAGCGATCAAAGAGAAGCTGCCTTAATGAGGACACATGGAGTTCTGTCAAACAAATTACCCTGTGATGCTCATGATTAATTGTGCTGCCACTTGTTGTATTATGCTTACTTGTCTTATATTGCTGTACTGCCATACAAGACTAAAATTAGTAAATTTCTTTAATTTCATATTTATCACTGTCTGCCAGATGTGACAACAATTCATCATATACTTTCACCTGTAGTGTCCTGAATTATAATGGATCATAGAAAGCCTTGGTTCAGTGCAGGGCCAATAAACCTATGCAACCTAGGCCAAAAGGTATACAAATTAGAATGAATGTTATGCCAATCTTCAACATATTACAACCAGCTTTAACAAGTCTCTCTTTTGGGATATCACTCTTGTCCATGAATTACTCTGCTATATTTTTCATTATGCCCACATTGAGTACCTTCACATAAGGTATTCCCCCCTTCCCTTGTGGTATAGGAGTATTTCAAGTATGTGCCTATTTATAATTAGTGAGGATTGATATCTCAGACTTTTCAAGAGTGGGGTATAATTAAAGTTTGGATTTAGAGCTGAATTTGGGCTGGTCAGGCCTATTTCAAGGTTCAGCTCATGTTGAAAGTAGACCCAGGATTTTGGTCAGGTTAATTTATGAATTAAAGTATTTAAAGATGGATTAGAACACAGGGCTGGGAACAGGGATTCATATGCTTGGACCTCAAATGACAGTTACGTCATGATGTGGTTTACAC
Organism: Rafetus swinhoei; assembly: GCA_019425775.1. Classification (NCBI taxonomy): domain Eukaryota; kingdom Metazoa; phylum Chordata; order Testudines; family Trionychidae; genus Rafetus; species Rafetus swinhoei. The sequence goes on along the minus strand of CM033449.1, from coordinate 78,842,398 downwards.
TATATATACTGACATCTTACCTACAGCTCTCCTTCTGATGGGATGACTACACTGTATTTTTCAAGTTGGAAGAAATAAATTGATCTAGATTTAGCTCCCCAGTCTATACTTTGGTTAAGAATTACAAAGGATTGTTCCTAGGGTGAGATTTTTCAAATGCACTCAGAGGTTACCTACCTCAGACTGCAGCAAGAGCTTTCTCATTACTGAAGGAGAGAAATGCTAGGCCAAGAATGCGTACTTTTGAAAATGCTACTCACAGGGGTTGGGGGCTTGAGTGTGTTGGTTTTCTAAGGTGGTAGTTTCTCTCCCCTCTGTGATTAGCCTCATTATACTGATTAAATGTACGGAGATTTTATGGGGTCTATTCTGATTCCTAGGAAAATAATTAGGAAGAGTATTGCAGAGATCTCTGCACGTAAGGGCTGCACAGCTACACTGGCTCTGTTTTAAAAAAAAAAAACCACACACATCTCCATATGCAGGTATGCAAAGAGCTTTTAAATGTTTTCTTCTGACAAAGTTTACTTCATACTGTTGTACCTCAGTCTTCATTGATGGGTTTGAGAGAGAGACTTAAATCTACCTGACACTAATCAGTGCAGAATCAGATTGCAAATTGTTTCTTTACTAGACAGAGTAATATAATAGAGATTATTTTGTGTGTTGCAAAGCTATAATTAATAGTCTGTCTATACTGTGTGATAACTTCGCCCCATGCAACATTTTTAGTAATTTGCATCCTTCTGGGACAGAGCTATTTTTAAAGAGGTATATAGACCCCAGTCCATATCTGATTGAGAGGATTAACACGCAAATGGCTATTTCTTAAACAGTTTCTGAAATGTCAGGAGATACCATCATGGGAACAGGTTAGGCTCAGATGGGAACTATTTTTCCTTCAAGATGATCAACCAGCATGAGGAGAAGGAGAAGGTTACTGTGGCTTTGGGTATTCCTCTGGAAAGGGTCAGATGCTCCTTGGGAAAACACACTGCGGGAACTTGCTCCTGGAAAGAAATGCTCCATTAAGCTCGATTAAAAAGGCATAACTAATAGTGTTTGCTATAATTGGTTTTAAAATTCAGGTAGAGATTGTATTGTGGTTTTTTTCCAGGATATTCACCCAGATTTCTTAATTTTACACACTATGTATGTACTAGGGAACAATCCTGCATTAGCAGATGGATACAGTAGACTTTTTACACTTTCATCCTCTATCACATGTGGATACTTAGCCTGGAAAGACTCTACCCAAGGAAGTCATCTTTAGTGTACTGTATTTGAATTCTGAGTGCAAGAAGCTCTTTCTTTAGAGCATTACCTCCAAAAAGCTTGGTTTACAGCTGGGAAGTTTAAAGTGGACTGATAGTGGATTAGTCATATCTTTTTATAATACTCCTCAGGAAAGCTAAAGGCATATCACAAGGAGGCTGTGTGACATGTCATCATTCAAGTGCCATTCATCTGTCAAACCACAGAGGATAGATATGTTTTTTCCTGCCTTGGTTGGGGATGTTAGCATCAACTAGTACAGTCCACATGGCACACTCTCGCTTCAATAAAAGAAAATTGTTCAAATTTTGCCACACATTCAGTTGACAAACTTCACTCCACAAGTATTCCCTTTGAGCAATAAAAATCCTGATAAATTAGACCGCTCTTACAGCTGGTTGCAATGTGCAGTCGCTGGCCAGTCTACCACCATGCTTAACATTAACAGCCATTAGGTCAAGAGAAGCCTTGGCAGTACCCTCTTCAGGATAATAACCTGTCAACCCTAATACATAGGGCATTGACTTTAAGAAGGAGAGGAAGGATGATATGGCATTTGGGGTTCAATTCACTTTTCTGCTACAGCCTGTGAAATTTCTGTGTCTGTTCCCTATGGGTAATATGTAGATAATGACAATAAGTCCATTAGTGTTACATGGTGTGCTTAGATCTTATGGCAATGAGCACAAGAGAAAAGTCCATAAACAAACAACTATCCTAGCATAACTCCAAGTGAATATAGAAACTGCTGATAAGCCCGCAAATGGTCCATTTTTGGTACTATTTGTACATAGATCAGAAATAATCCTGCTTCTGCTCTCACCACTGTATTCCACTGACTTCAATGGATTTACTCCATTTTTTTTTAACATCAGGGTGAGCAAGAAGTCATCCTGAGATCAAGTTTTCAAACTTGGTGCTTAGTAAACTTCCATTTTTAGACACCTAAATTACAGCCTAATTTCCAGTGAGCAATCTTCAGTACCATGAAGTCAATGGGATCAGACAGCGATCTTCACCTCCATAAGTATAAGACACTTAGGCAGTGAAAGCCCTATCAAATTTTACTACATTATATAAATTCTGCTATAGAAAAGATGACTAGCTTTTCTTTTATTATAAAGCAAACACAAATTCCATGTAAAATATAAAAGTAAAGAACAAGGTCTAAGACTGTGTTTTACAATATCATGTCTCATACTTGATCTTCTGCAATAAGAAATTAAGGGAGTATACTTCCTTCCCTGACTTTATTAAGCCTCTGTTAATTTTGTATTATATTAATTGGTAGTTTTCTTTCTTACCTATAATTGGACTGTTTCTTCTTTAGGGGGTTTAAATTTATCTGTTCACTTCAGTGTGCAGTTGGCACATTTGGTTAGAAGGGAAAAAAGAATATTTTGTGAATGAAGTGTTTGATTATTTTTTAAGAAAAACAAAAGCATACACCCACAGTAATGTAGTCCTCTTGTCTACACAGAAGCAGCAGTTCATAATGGTTAGAGGTGATTGGAGCAAATAGGGATACTGTAGGTAACCATCATCTGCCACCTGCTAAGAATCAAATGATGATTTTACCACATGCTAAATGTGTTCTGGTCAACTAAGGGAAGAGAGGGCACAGGGGCCTCTTTTGGTATGGGGCTGCTTTCAATCTGGGGCTGTGTCTAGACTGGCATGATTTTCCAGAAATGCTTTTAACGGAAAAGTTTTCCGTTAAAAGCATTTTCGGAAAAGAGCGTCTAGATCGGCACAGATGCTTTTCCGCAAAAGCACTTTTGCGGAAAAGCGTCCGTTGCCAATCTAGACGCGCTCTACCGCCAAAAAGCCCGATCGCCATTTTCGCGATCGGGCTTTTTATGAAAACAAATCTCAGCTGTCTACACTGGCCCTTTTGCGCAAAGTTTTGCGCAAAGGGACTTTTGCCCAAACGGGAGCAGCATAGTATTTCCGCAAAAGCACTGATTTCTTACAGTAGGAAGTCAGTGCTTTTGCGGAAATTCAAGCGGCCAGTGTAGACAGCTGGCAAGTTTTTCTGGAAAAGCAGCTGATTTTCGGAAAAAACTGGCCAGTCTAGACCCAGCCTGGGAGTATAACTGAGCTCAGAGTTTACCAACTTTTTAGAAAGCATGGGCCCAGGAACTGCAGACAGTGCACGTTTCACAAGTATGGCAGGGGCTTCCCGCACCACAGCTCCTGGCGGAGCCTGTAGAGGCATTATACCTGTTCCTGCCTGTTCCCCCCACTTCCTCCCTCCTACACACACACAGGCCTAATGGCTGCTGAAAGCTCCTTTGCAGATCTCTAGTAAAGCTACCTTCTGTTTTGCCAGTCAGTCCTCATGCTAAGCCTTGGCCACACCTGTTAAACATTTGGATTTATTAACATTAAATGGAACTAATAAAGTACAACAGTGGTGTTAAACCTCTGTCATTTTAATTTCTCACTAGCTAAAAGAGTTTCCCCGCAGAGACTCAGGAACTGCGAAGGTCAGTACTAGAATGCCTAACTTTTAGTCTGGAATCCTCAGCCCTGCCTTAGGCACACGGCGTCTATCTTTGGGAAGAATTAGGCACCTAAAAAGTGATATAAAAACACTGCACAGAGCCAGATTAAATTCTCAATCTGGTCGTACTTGGCTAATGTGACAGTGAGGTGCTTAAGTCCTCAATAGATCTAGTTCTTCGTCCAGGCCTTTTGGTTACAAATTTAGACTCAGTATCTTGTAGGTTCATCACCTTGCAGATAGATGGATTACTGCAGCTCTCTCTAGCTCAACCATACCTAGAATCTCACAAGAAAGCTGCAAATGCTATACAACTCCACAGGTACCCTCATCCGTGGAAAAAAACACAGCACACTAATGCTGCACAGGCTCCTCCATCTCTAACAGCACAAGTTTCAGACCCTAATACTAATTTACAGAGTCCCCAGTGGACTGGCTCAAATGGGTTTCCCAGTCTAAATCTTTTCCAGAATCTCCATAACCACCATAATACAGCATACTACATTTAACAGAATTTATCTACAAGCTCATGAGAGCAGTCCACTCAATGTTCTAGGAGGAACTCATGGAAGCTATAACCAAAGGAAGTATCTGGAGCCTGCCAGGGCCTCATAATGCTACTGTGTAGACATAGCCTATTTCAGAATAACTGCCATTATTCTGAAATAACATAGTGTGAGTCGACACAGCAAGCCCATTATTTCAAAATAAATTCAAAATAATGGGCTTCTTACTGCGACTTCTCATTTCGACTTTTGATGCTGTCTACACAGCAGTTACACTGCTGTTACACTGTTGTGTAGTTACACTGCTGTGTAGGCAGATCCAAAAGTCGAAATAAGCTATTTTCACTTAAGTTACGCAATTAATACGTAATACGTAGCTCAAGTTGCACAGTGATTTTAAAAAAGTAAGCAGCACAGGGCCTCCCTGCAGTAGCCATGGCCTCCTACTGCTTCCCAAGGTGTCAGATGTTTATGGAAGAGTTCTTTGGACTCTAAAATGGAAGGCAAACATTACCTCCCATTTATTGATCAGGTAATGACTAGGAGTGAGCCTTCATGAAGATTTCCTGAACTGATCTGCCTTGGCCTCAGGCCTCCAAGACAAAGCCCGTACAAATATCTGTAAACTTTAAAGCTCAGTTTCAACTATTGATACCTTTTTCTTCATTTTCTCTGGCAAAAAAGAGGAAAACAAATATCTAATCCAGAAGTTTACAGAGCCAGAAGACTTAATCACCGGAATATCACAAAGGATCAAGTAGATTTACACATAAAATATCATCCCAATTGTCTACCTACCAGATCAAGCTCCATTTTAAGATTCTTGATCTTTTTTCTCCTCAGACCTTCCCCTGCCTATGTCTGCGCTCTTGTTTGTTGTTATAAACCACTACAAGATTGTCACTCTGCCACTGAAGACTATCTCACTGCTCTGATAGTTTCCTTTTTCCATGCTACCCCATGCCTGGAGTTACTTCCATATCAACCTCTCCTGAGAAACTACCACTCTGAGGAGCCCTACAGACATTAACCCATGTTGATACATGGACTACAACTTATTAAACATTTAATATTTAGAATTTAAGAGATTTTCGCCATCCTTTGCAATTCCCAGTGCTCCTTTGTCTTTTCTTTGCTTCCCTTGAGATGGTTGGGGCCACTACAGTGCTTTTGAGTTTCATACAGATCTCTGAATACAGCTGGCATTTAAATAATGTAATATTTAGAAAGTAGGTTAGTTTATACTAAACTATTACAAGGCATCATCTTAGAAGCTAGAAAAGTTATTTCAAAACTCACTGTAAACCATAAATTGAGAGGAGGGCAAAACTTTGAAACAAGGGCCTGATCTTGCATTTCTTGACCACTTAAGGCTCCCATTAGTTTCAGTATACATCCCCCTTTTAATTGTCAGCTTTTGGTCTATATGTGGGAATTAACTGAAGCCAAGAGAAGTCACATGCGTGGAAGAAGTGCAGAATATGCACTGGAGATCTGCATAGAAGAGAAGAGCTCCCCTGTGTCTGTCAGAATGAAGAATATTGCCTGCAGACTAGCAGGGTCATTTGATGGCAAAGATTTTATGCAATGGTGAACTTTCTGCTTAACTCAAAGCCTAATTTTTGCCTTTGAAGCTTCTCTTGATTTTGCTTTATTCCTTTTCTCCTGCCTGTAGCTATTTCGGTTTTTCTTTGACACCAGCTAAATCACATCTGTGTCATCAGGTCAAATAGTAAACAGAAAAAAGGCAGCAAGCATTTTGGAAACATTTAAAACAGTAGATTTTTTTTATTCTATTGTCTTCCCTTTGTCTGTACTTTGCCTTATTCAAGTTTTGATGCTGTTTTGTTTTTTTTTTTAAGTACATGGCATATTTCAAAGGACAGGGAAGGAAGAAATACTATAGGCTAGATTCAGATCCCTTTACTCATATTGAGTCCTCTCTCCAGAAACAGTGCCATTGGTTTCAATTCTATTTGTTGTGAGCAGAAGCTGGTTTTTAAACTTGGTACAGAAGGACTGGAATATCAGATTCCTTTCCCACTGTAAACCCATTATCCACTCCAAGACAAGTGCCTCCAATCTTGCTGCTGACCTATCACCCATCTACCTACTCTATTTTCCTTTGATATTCTGACAGCTTCCTGACTTACACTTTACTTCACAAGTGCAAGACACTTCCTCAGATCTACACATGTATATAAAGTTCTCTCTCAGTACATTTGATATGGAGTACTTGTCTAAGGCAGCTGATTATGAAGGTCTGTAGTTTAGATAGTAAGATCTTAAGTGTTCAAGTTGCAAATACCATATAGTAAGACCAACTTTGCAATTGTGGTAAATATTTAAAGTTTAGTTTGGAGGGCCAGATGACTTTTTCCAGATCAGCTTTAGAGCTACAAAGGCACATCTGGCTTTTGTTAATCTGGCTTTAATGACTTGTTCATTCCACTTACGATTGTTGTACTTACAATGCTGCTGAGAAATGTGGACCTCTTCTATGCCTGTCCCATAGTGGTGTTTATTTATTGATTCTCATGGGCTTTTATTGATTTTTCAACCCTACTAAACTGTGTGTAGACCTGGAAATAACTTGTTTTGGCTTGTTTGTCTCTCTTGATATGGGACAGCAAATTGATGTCATCTACAAAGCCAAGATCCTCTGATTTCTGAGTGAATGTCCATTTGGTTGTTTTGTGATCTCTCTTATTACTCACTAGGGCAAACTTAGCCTTTTGAAGAAATGAGTGCCAGAAAGACGCTCTCTGTTTTAATAATGCAAAGTTACGTATATAAAATAACCTAGATATTGTTTTATTTAATAAGAATGCAATGTTCTACTTTGTTCACGTGAACAAGGCTCAGCATTGAATTTTTGGCAATGCTTGATCATTTTTATCCTTTCATTGAAGCCCCCTCCCCTCCCTTTCCAACTGCAAGCTCTGCTGTTCAACAACTGAACTAACACTGGTTTCATACAGATTAAATAGTGGTGTATTGTCTGCTCAACCACCATGCCATTTTAACAAGTTACAATGATTTATTAGTGCCTTTCTGCACCAAACCCAGCTCTCATTCATCAATGGCAACACATGTATTACGCTAAACTCGTAAGTAAAATGGCACGCTCATTCTCTAAGAAAGAAGCCAAAGACCATATAAACAAACTATGGCATAACAAAGAGTGGAGTAGAGGGGGGAATGAAATACTATTCTCTGCAAATTAGAATTCTCCTCCGACATCACAGGGAGGTTGATATATGCCTTTTTTATAAGAAAAAGTATTCTAGATAAAGTTGCAGCACATTTTGATGGGAAAAACAGAGCTTAAAGAAAGATAGCATTCTATTATGGTAAATATTCAACTTGGATGCTATTATGGAATTTATGAAATGAGGATTTTGAAACTGTGAGCCAACTTGAGCTCAAAAGGCATGTATGAACTGCATCTCTTAAATGCATTCCCTGATAGACCACGCCTGCATTAAAGAAGGTTCCAAGTAGCTGAGTTCTACAGTGCGTGAAGAATAGAGGAAACTGCACTATGCATTAGAATGAAATAACACAAGGGAAGGCAACACCGTGTCCCTGTTTTGTTCCCCAATTTGCTTTCCAATGGGCAAATAGAGGTAATAATGAGAATGCAAGGGGGGCGGGAGGTAGGGAAAGATTTTTGCAACATCTCATAACTTGTCTTCTGTCTACAAACCCACATAAGAGCCAGACATGATTTGGTCCTGTCTTAGTATCCCATACTTTTAATCACTACAACTCAGACTCTAGATAAAGCTGCAGCTTATTCTTTTATAAGTGAGAAGACGACAAACTGGATTAAAACTTCAGCCATTCCTTTGACCATACAGTGATTACCGCTAATTACTGTCAGTTGCCATTTGAAAGTGATTAGTGATATTATGGTACGATTCCCTATACTATTGACCATTAAGATGGTGAAATTATTTGAAACAACACTGATACTTTAAGTATTCCTAATATCATTACCATTAAAATATTGATATTTGTCTACTGAAAGCAATTGATATCAATGTCGAGTTAACAAATTGCAACCACTACAGCTATGTATTTTGGCTCTAAAAATTGATTTAGAAGTAGGGCTGTTTCAGGGCTATATCTTGACTATAAATATTCTATTTTAGGCCTCCCTACACCTATTTCAGATTCTTCTGTCTTAATGCTAGCTAAAATCAATAATGACTCAAGCTTAAAGGTTAGTCTACCTTTGTGATGGAATAAAAGAAACATATCCTCCTCCTGAGATGTAGCATTGTGGGCTGGACATATATCCCACCCATGCCTGCCAACATAAAAGGTCACAAAAAAACCACTAGCATTCAGAAACATCACACTGGCTTTGGATGTTCCCTGGAGGATTTGTCTGGCAATTTGTGACTGAAAATCCTGCCTCCATCTGTCTGCCAGAGCACAAGAAAATGTATCAATATTCCTCAGAAGCACTGAGAGAATGACTTCCCTGCATGAATACATGCAGAAACCCTGCAGAAAACAGGATGACATCCTGGAGTAATTTTCTGGTTTATTTTTTGTGACCAAAGTCTTGCCCCTCTGGCATAAATATGCATTGGATTAAGCTTGTCATTTTAGAGAATAAATGAAGAGTCTGTTTGGCTGTCAGAGAAGGGACTTTATCAGCAACATGCACTTAACTTGTAGCTCCACATACTGGCTTGGTTGAAAATTACCCATTTGCTCTTGTGCTATGGACCTTGCAACCATGCCTAGTTTGCCTGATGTTCTCAGTCAGTGTATCAAGGGCTGAATACATTTCTGATTTTTGTAAGAGTACCTGGCTCCTAGGCAGCCTCTGAATGCCCCGGGAACTCTTTTTCCATCTCTGATTGGCCAAAAGACATGCGGGGAGGAGAGGGGGTGGCAGTGTAGAGAGATGAGCAGAATAGACATTGATATTGCTGTGTCATGCATGCTAAGGACACTAATGAAGAGTGGAAACTGGACTTTTAACTACCTGTACATTTTCAGCATAGATCTGTGATGGCCAACTTCTCCAGCCTTCTCTGCTGCTTTCCTAGAACCCATTAGCAACTAACTGCAGCCTCTGGAGTCAAACCCAACAATGCAATATTTATTAACCCTGACCCAAGTCACCAGTCTCTGATGAGAGTTCCTGTGTGCCACAATAACTTTCCCTGTTTTATAGAGAGGCAGCTACCAGGACTGACAGCCATGCATAGGGTGAAACATACCTCTTTCTGTATTTGAAGAGCCAGATATGGAAAGCCCTGCCATAGTCACCTGTGCAAAGAAAGGCCTGTTCTAGTATTGTGAATGAGTTAAGTATGTTTGTTAGAAAAATGGATTTGTTGCAATCCTTCCTGCTTGCTTAACAGTGACAGTAGTCATTTTACTCCCTTCTTTTCTACTGTTTGTCTTTCTCTACTAGCTCTAATGCCCCAAATCATACACTGGATATTTACTCTTTAATGTTAATCCAGTTTAGATATGGTGTGTCTATTTTGGAAATGGGTAAATAGAACGCAGATCTCTAAATCAGGGCAAATTAATCAAGTTCTCTCCATTAACCTGTTATCTGCTCAACAGTAGAATTTTAGCTCTTATCACCTACCCACATGTGGAATCTGTAGTAAAATATCCAGATGGAGATAAATGTGCCAGCATTGTTCCTGACTTCTCATCAAATCAACCTCAGTTATGCATACTAAATCACGAGGCTCATCATTAAATTTATTAGTCACCTATTTTGCATTAAACGGTATGAAGAACTGATTATAGATATTAGGCATTTTCAAAAGTAAAAAAAAACAACAATGCAAGTGAGACTAAATATCTCAGCTGTGGTTTATACCTAATGTGCAGTTTTGTTTTGCTCACTCTTCTCCTGCCCACAATCTCAATGACTGAAGACTCAAACCCCAACAACCAATCCTTAAGGTCCTCCATATCCTTATTTTACAGCCATCAGCATTTCCCAACCCTTTTGCATTCCCTAAGGTCATAAAATATTGCAGCTAGCTTCCCAAATGAGAACCTCATTCCCAAATGAGAACCAACAAGCTAGAGACCACCTGAAATAAAATCTATTCTCCAAAGAACTACCAAATTCCCTTCTACAAACAGTTCCTCCTTCCAGGCTATCCTAAGACACCCCTAGATATCTCAATACCACAGATAAGTAACACCCTTTGAAATTACAAATTATCATTCCCGCCTTCCTAAATACTGAGAATAATTTGTGTTAGATTAGAGCATGGAGGCCCTAGCTAGGATCAATATCCCATTGTCCTGGACACAACTCTATACCAATATGATCCCTGCCTCAAAGAGCATCCAGCTAAACAACATGTCTCTTGTATCATGTGGGTGAGCTAGTGCTACCCTTCTGTAGCCCATCTGCCACTTGGATCAGACTTATAGCCAAGAAGTAGAGAGAACCATAACACCTTGTCTCCCTGGACCTCTTCTATCCAAGAAGAGGTAATATAATCTGATCATATTGAGCATGTCAATGAATATGAGAGAGAGTCTCTTGCCTGCTCTCACTTAAATATTTGACCTCAATGATTGAGGTCATCAATTTGAAAGCTTGTGCAAGTGAAACTTGGTTAATACATAGCCTAAACACACAGTAATTATTGACAGTATTTCTTTAACAAGTACATGTATCCTCCACCCTGGTATAATTCTGATTTAGTACGAAGACCATGTATATTTAAAGAGTCTCCCTCTCTACACACATTCATCATAGTATTTTAATCGCCAGCAACAATATTAAAAATTGCAAAGCTATGACTCTCTGAAAACTGGAGAGACAAGATGGGTGAAGCAATATCTTTTATTGGACCAACTGCTGTTGGAGAGAGAAGCTTTCAAGCTATACAGAGCTCTTTTTCAGCTGCTGCTTACAGAAACTGTTTTGCAGCCTTATAGCAGTTCTCAGTATGGGGACACTATAATAAACTCATTTTTCCCTATTTGGACAAGGAAAGAAATGGGAAATAATTGTGTTAACAAACAGCATTGTACAGTAGGACTGATGGGGTAAACCAGGTCCTGAGGTCCCCTTCTGGAGGCCCTATTGTCCTGCTACACCCTGCCCCAGAGAAGTCCTCCAAGCAGGCTAGAGTGGCTGCAAAAGAACCAGCCAATCAGGGGGCAGGAAGGCCTGTAAAAGGAGACCAGAACAGCAGTCCGTGCTGCTGGAGATGTCATACTATGAAAACTGTGTGATTGGCACCAGCACCATGGACAGCGCCATGTGATGAACTTGTGCCATGGTTCCCAACCTTTTTGAGCATACAGACCCCTTTTCAATCTATAACAATTTCAGGGACCCTCCCTCCCAAACAATATAGCTGATTTTAAATCTGGCAGGTTTGTAAGTGAAAGCGTAGATGGTAAAGTGGTGTACAAATGCTATGGAATGTTGTGCACAGGCACCTGGTGCAGCAAATGTACGTTGTTTACAGTGCTGCTGGGACCTTCAGTGACAGGGATGAACTGCTGTGTCCCTTCCAATATTCTAGGTCAAAATTACCTCACTTAGACAGAGGCAGATGACTGGGGAGGTGGGGGATTAGCATACAGCTGACCAGATACTCAGCTGATATAAATCAAGGTAGCTCTGCTGTTGTCACAGGTGCAACACCAATTTACACCAGGGGATGATTTGGCTGGATATGTATTGGTCACAGTATCCAGGCAAAAATCCCTTCCTCACTTGTCAGGGAAAGCATGTGAGTATCCTGCTGACAATGCCTCTATCTACAACACCTGTGCCATAGCTAGCATAGCTCTGATCCAGATCTTGGCAGGAGTTTACTCATGCCCTTAGTGCCTGCTCCCATGCCTTCTGAAGTCCATGTGAATTTTCCCATTGACTGTGAAAGGGACGGCATTGGCTCCAAGTGAAAGACATGACTGTAACAAGTATATTCTCTTGCAACAATTATACTGAGTGTGCCATTCCACACATGGTGGAGGAGAGATGATGTTTGAATTTCCACTACACCCACCCAAAATAAACTGGAAGAGTACCTCTCTCCCCCCACCTTCCCACCACTGCCACCTCTAACTGGGTAAAACTAACTCATACAGACATTATATGAACTGACATTCCAGTTAATAGGTGCTTTGGAAATTCCCAAGCCATGAGCTGTCTTGCAGTCTAGAAACTGTGGTTACCAAACATGAGCTAAATGAGAAACTGCTGCACAATGAGTCCTTGCAAACATTCCTGGGACCATTGTTTCAAAATAAAAACTTGTAATATTTGAATTCTGTGCTTGTCTGTTGGAGGGTGTAAGGAATATCCCATGGGTTAGGAAAGCATCCTCTTCCACACACACACACCCCCAACACACATTTCACTCATTGATGAGACTGTATTGGATCAGGGCAAGTAGCAAAGGGTGGTCCTATTGGGAGAGAATACTGAAGTACCTGCAGCATTAAGGATAACTTCAGTATAGTTCTGGATACCTTTTAAATTAAAATACTTTCCGTATTCCTGATACTGGTCACTGAAAAATCTTGGAAAGCATTTGTTAAGACTTTCTTTACCATTCATGACTAATGAAAACATTGGAAAGTAGTATGTTACCCATAGAACCAATACCATGTGGGTTACAACACTGCTGTCCCCCTCCCCCTCCACCAAGAGTGGAACTTTGGGAGGGTAGGAGGGGGCAGCAGCCGTGCACTTTGGGACACAGCTTGCTTTTTCATTCCGTTCCCCAGAGGCTAAAGGAGTGAGAGGAAAGTACTTGCATTCTGCGCATGCCTCTCACACATCAGCCAGGCATGAGAGGCATGCGCAGAATGCAAGCACTTCCCCTCACTCCCTTAGCCTCTGGGAAACAGGATGAAAAGCAAGCCGCATCCTGGAGCACACAGCTGCTGCCTCCCACCTTCGGAAATGCTGCCCTGGTCCAGGTACAGAGCCTGGGGAGAGAGGGGGAAATAAAAGGAAAAGAAAAGTAAGAATTGGGCCCAGCATGGTGGGCCTGATCCTTACTTTTAAAATTTCTGTGGACCCTCTGCAATACCATCACGGAGCATCAGGGGTCTGCGGATCACAGTTGGGAACAACTGAATTAGTGGACTGAGATAAAGCCCTAAGGTGAGGGCAAAGGGGCTATGTCTACACTACAAAGAAAAGTTGGAAAAGTCACAGACCGCAATTTGTATCTTTTTCCGCTTTTCCAAAATTTGGCGCATCTACACGGTACCAAATTTTGGAAAATCCATCTCTTTCGGCACATCCCTTATTCCTCATAAAATGAGGTTTACAGGTATGGCAAAAGAACGCGTCCACTTTTCCAATTTTTTTCGGAAAAGCGGACACTTTCTTTGGCAGTGCTTTTCTAGGATGCAGGAGGGGAAGGCCAGGGAGGCACCACTCTCAGACAGAGTGGGAATAGATTCAGAGTCACTATCTAAGAGGGCAGTGAGATGGGCCCCTGTTAAAGGTATACCCTGGAAGGGGTTTGTGATTGATTCATGTATGGTGCGACTTGGCCAGAGGACTGAGTTGCCAAAGAAGGCTTCAAGCTAAGGGAGTGCAGGTACATGCACTTGACCAGGGTTGGGGGCGGGGAAGAGGGGCGCTCATGAGAGTTGAGTGCCAGCCAATTATTCCTTCTTGTCTTTTGACGCGTAAGAAACCTTTTTCACAGGCCAACTAGGAATTCTGCTACAGCTTTAAGCATGCTGCTCTATCAGTTTTTTTTTTTTAATTTAATGGGTGAAATCCCCTCTATGGCAAAAAAAAATCCCATTGCTATTATCAGGGGTAGGATTTCACTACAACTGTTTTTTGTGTTTAGGAGCTATTGGTCACTTTTAAAATTATTTCCTCCCTATCCCTCTCTCTACTTGAGCTATCCAGAAGTTCTGACTGCTGGGGGCTAAGTTGTCCTTCTCAGAAGGAAGGCCCAGTGCAGTGCTTACAGGGGGCTGTTCTATCCCACAAAGTTAGAGTTCTATAAAGTCAAAGTAACTACATCTCTCCAGGTTGTGAAAAGTGTCATGGCCTGTGTGATGTAAACAAGCTGACCTATGCTCCCAGGTGAACGAAACTAGGTCAATGGACGAATAATTCTTCCTAGCCTCTGAGAAATGGATTTACTACAGAGATGGAAAACATACTTCTCTCACTGTAGCAAGTATCTGAATTGCCAGTGCACCACTGCCATATTTTTCTATTGTAGACATGTCCACACTAGCTTTGGGAATAATGGCAAGTTGTCAGGTACTAATAATAAAAAGCCTCTCATCCCTAATTCATTTTGTCTGCATGATGTAGCACTGGGATGAGGGAAAGAGTTATGAGAAGAAGCAGGTAGCTACAGGGGAATCATGCATCAAAAATGACTATCAAGAGATTTCTTTAACCCCTTTTGTTCCTTCCCCTCTTTACTTCAAACTGTATACAATTTATTGCTAGATTAAGTGCCCAGGAAAACCACTTTCACATTTAGAAATATTGTCTTATTCCATTCTTTCATCAGTGCACAAAAGTATGTCCATTCATCATGATGACAGCGGAATATTTTATTAACATCCAGCAGAAAGTTATGCTTTTGTCAAAATATTTGTTCACCCAATTAGCGTGTGTATGCGACGTTATTGGATTTTTTTGATGTGAACATGCAGAATATTGTTGCACCTACTCTTGTGTGTTTACCTCAAAGTATGAACAAAGTGGGTCAAGTGAGGTGTCTATTGAAAGCTTATGCTTTGCTAATTCTGTTTATACTGCTCATGTGCATGTATGATTTTTTTGTATTTGTTATGTATTGGCTATGTACTTGTATTTCAAGTACAAGTATCTGTACTCTGGGTGATATCAACAGGCTTTCTCCACTTATTATGAAAGAGTGGCTAGTAAAGTAAATACCAGTACTTCACTGATCATACACCTCAAGTAGTGCCAAACCACTTCTGAGGATCTTTACTGTGAACCTTCATACCAGCATGTAAGCAATGACTGTTAAAAACTAAGTTGTACATGGACAGATAACTTGCTCATGTGACAAAACTCCATTTTGAGAGGTACTTTCACACAGCGAGTACAGTGGTATTCACTCCACGTGGCAGGGTTATAAAAATGTCCCTAGAGGTTTCTCCATTTGTCTTCAGTCCAGCTCATCATTTCAGGAGCATCCTGGCTATGAACTGGGCCTGGAAGAATTGACCCATCCTAATAAAGGGTGTATTCCAGAGACTTTTAAGATAGCAGTTTATTCCATCTCTGCTATATGCTTACACTAGGGACTTTGTATTTGATGTATGTAATGTGTTTCCTTTAATGATTTTACTCTCAACCTTTTCTTTCTTTTAATAAACCTTTACATTTTATAGGATTGGAACATTGTGCTCTTTTTGTAAGACCTGAGGTATAAACTGACCTGGGAATGTGGCGGGTTCTTTGGGATTGGAAGAACCTGTTTGGTTTTCATAACCTCATCTGTGTAAGGAGCGTGGCACAGGAGAAGCTGGCGTGTCTAAGGAAGTTGTTTGTGTGACTTCTTACAGGCTAGTGTGGCACACAGACGTGCTCTTTTTGACTGTTTTGGTGGGACATAGTGGAGGACCCCCAGTCTTGGGCTGTAAGTAACTCTCTCTCTCAGTAATTTGCCCTGATTTGACCCTCTCACCAGTGCCCCCAGAATCTGTCCCATTATAGTATATACGGGATCTCAAGCCCCAATGGGAAAAGGTACTCATCTCTGCAAAAACTTGATAGGGAAGATGATAAACCGATCTTTTACTTCTTGGTCTCTGAAGCTAGATGTACATCCAGCTAAAAACATTAGGGTGCGTGCGTCTACACAGCACCTTAAATTCGAAATAAGATACGCAATTTGCACCATGCAAATTGCGTATCTTATTTCTATTCTATTTCAAAATAGCTTATTTTAAAATTTGATGCTTCTACACAGCACCAAATTTCAAAATAATGCACTATTTCAAGATATCCCTTAACCTTCGTGGAACGAAGTTTACAGGGATGCCGAAATAGCATGCCCATTATTTCGAGGCATGAATTGAGGCATGAATTAGATGCCAAACAGGTCAGAGGTGATGTGGCTTTGTATAATGAGCAGTGACAGAAATTTAGGCACCTTAGGACACTGACAGGAGCTGAGCAGGGAATTTGAGAATCTAACGTTAGGATACAGGTACTTACAGTGGTGCTTAGGTACCTGAGTCATCCTTGTGAATCCCACCCATGTCTAAGAGTCACACAACTGACATTTCAGAACAACAAATCTGGATTTTAAAAAGTGGATAATCTCATGGTGTGCTCCACTCTCTGCAAAACATTCCTTCTTGTGGCCACATCTGGGGATTACCTTCACTCAGGACTGAGGCATCTCTCTGCTCCTAGCTGCACATACTTGCCATCTCTCACTCCCCGTGCCTCAGGATACATGGAAGGCTTACCCTTGAAGGCCTGCCAGATCACTATAATCTTTCCTTCTTTCCTTTCAGCTGTGGGTCACGGTCCCCAAGCCAAAAAAGGTTCCCCACATCATAGAGCTTGTTACCCTCTCTCTGGACTCTTCCATGCAGCTTCTGGCTCCCTAATGTGCACCAACCCAAATTCCTTCCTCAACTGTAGACTGCTGAACTCTCTAGTCTCATATGCTTTCCAAGGAGTGGCTATGGACTATTTCCTTGCAACTCAGTTCTATTACCAGCTTCCTGGCTTCACCCCTGCCCCACCTGTTCTCTCTCAGCTGGGCTCCATCTTCATTCAGGGGATTGCTTAGGCCACCCATCAGCTATTGCCTCTCTGGTTAATTGGCTTCTTCTCAGCCTTGTTAACCCCTTCCAGTCAGATGGGGAGTGAATACCTCATCACATTTATAAGTAAAAGGAGCTTCAGAACCATTAAACCCAAGATCCCTGGGCTATCGACAAAAATGAAAATCAAAGATAGAACAAGGTGCAGAAAAACCAAATGCACAAATACAGAATAACAGCACTGCTGAGGGAGATTTGGAAGTTTTGGTGGATCACAACCTCAGCAAGTCAATACAATGTTGTTACAAGAAAACCTCCCAAAAACAAAACAAAAACAAACAAACAAAAAAGCAAATACAATGTTAGGTAGCTTAGCAGAGGCACAGCATGGATATTTACAGAGAGCAATAGTGCCACACTACTCTGCACTGGCTGAGCCTTAGCTGGAAGTGTGTGTCCAATTTTGGTTAATTTATAAAAAGGGTGTGAAGAAACTGGAAAGGATCTAGAGGAAAATGACAAAGATTAGCAGTGATAGAATGCAAGCTATACTCGTAAAGGCTGGAGGAACTGGTTATTTTTAGTTTGGAAAAGAGGGAGGCATGTGAAAACCACTCGAAAGTCTGTCAGAAAAAATGCAGAAAAATTGCTGTCTTGCCACTGAGGACAGGTCAAGAGGCAATGGTTCAAACTGCTGCATAGTAAATTAAATCTCAAGAAAAACTCTTTAACAGTAACCATGGAGCAGACTGCCTGGGGCAGTTGTGAAAGCTTCTTCACCAGAAGTTTTCAAAAGGAGGCCAGATTGCCTAAGCCATCCAAGACAGACATAACAAATCCTGCATCTTGGCAGGGGGATTAGACTAGATGACACTTGCTATCCCTTCTAAATCTGTGGTTCTAGGGTCCCCTGGCTTTAATACCCATTAATCCCTGAAGCAAAGAGCATGTGTGATGGTAGCTAAAACTCAAAGATTCTGCAGTAGACAATAAAAACTTTATGTCTAGTGTAATGTTTTGAGATATATATCAAAGCTCCTAAATAAAAATGGACTAAGGTTCAGACCTTTGGAAGCTGTGAGTGCTCAGCACTTATAACAAATCACATTGCTTTAGTTAGATTTTTATTTACAAATTTTTTCAGTCATTTTGCTGTTTTGCAATTCATAGGTACCTGTCTCAACCCACTTTTTAGTTCTGAGACCAAGGATGGTTGGATCAAGACTTCCAGTTACCCCATTGCTGCAAAATGTATGCATTTGCTTAGCTGTAGTTCCATGAGCAGTATCTGGGAAGTAAACAGGGTGATTCAAACACAAAAAATGAAGCACGTTAGATAGATACAAAAACTGAGCCCCATCAGAAAAATACCCTCTCTGACATGATTTGACCTACAAGCACATTCCCTGAGCTGGAGTAAGGTGTTCATTGGAAAACTGCAGATACAAAATATTTCTTTAGTTTCCTCATTTTCACATATAATTGATGACACAGCACTTGATTTAACTGAATCAGTCATGAACATTACATGTTATTATAATTTTAAAATATTTTAATTAGGTCAGAACTAACAGATGTACCTGGTGTTGCTCAGGTCCTTAACTGTAGTAATGATTGGTGGAGGGTTTTTTTGTTTGTTTGTTTGTTTGGTGGTGGGTTTTGGTTTTTTTTTAAGATTAAAATGAAAATGCACATGCTTAATGTAAGTGATGGAGCTCAGAGCAGAGAGTGGATGTGTTGGGGGGCTCAAAGCATGGGGTGGGAGTGAAGGGCTTAGGGCAGGGGGCTGGGAGGTATAGGGGCTCAGGGCATGACGTGGAGGTGCAGGAGTCAGGGCGGGGGCTGGGAAGTCTGGTGGACTCAGATCATGGGTGGGGGTACAGGAGTCAGGGCAGGAGTTGGGGGCTCAGGACACAGGGTGCAGGCAGGAGCCATGAAGGGGGAAGGGAGGGAAGTCCTAGGCCCTTGGGAGGAGCCATGCGGGGCAGGAGGGAAGCTGGGTGCTGGAGAGAGGGAAGCACCTTGATCCAGGGAGAAGCTGGGGGGAACTCTGCCTAGCACCAGCAGGGAACCTTATCCATTGACCGTGGTTAGGAACATTTAGAGTTCCTTCCCCAGATGGCCATTGTCCACTAGTGTGGGTGCCCTTCTGTAGTCACTCTGCGGTATAACTCTCCCTCTTAGCAGCTCCCTTCCTTTCTGTGTTATGGAAGACAATCTCATTCCAGGCACATCCCATTTTCCTGGCTCAGCAGAACCCTGACCTTGTTTTGTTAGGATAAGAGGAAGCTGCATACCAAATTGGCAGCCCTAGCTCTTACAATTTAGTAGTTCTTGAACAAATGGATTGACAGACAGAGACACACATTTCTAAAATATATAGTAAATATGTTATTTAAATTATGATAGCTTGCTTTTTTAGATTGTTTAGATGTCATGATCATGTAGTTTATTCATGAAGTCAGAATAATAGGTCAAGAAGTAGAAAAATACACTATAAATGTTTTCTTAAAATAATAAACTGTTCCTTAAAGATACAGTTGCTCTAATACCAACTTTTCAATAATTATTTTAGTAATATCAATGATAGATATTAATACATGCCCAGAGGTTGGCCTATTTGTGTGATGGGCATTCAACAATATGGCTGAAGCACAGTGAAATTGAACAGCACTGTATTCTTGAGTGAATGATCACCCAAACGCAAAAATGACCCAAACACAACAGGTCAAATCCCAAAATACTCAGCACCCACAATACAAAGCCCTCAGCAATTCCATGGCACTGTTAGTTAGCCTTTACAGTCAGGGATGCAGTTTTAGATGTGGATGGCCAGAGACAGATTAAGAAAGAGGCTTTAGAGGCCACAGCCCAGGGCTCTGGGCTAAAGGAGAGTTTACAAAAGGATCTCTGGGTCATCAAAAGTCCAGATCTTTTTGCAAGGTCCTCTTAGCCCTGGGCCACTCCTGTGTATTAAACAGACCTGCCTGACTGGGGAAGGGGAAGAAACTCTGTGCACTGCCATCCCCTCACTGGGCTGGAGCCACATCACAGCCAGCTCTGAGGAAAGCTATATCCCCGTGCTGCCCTGTGCTCACCTTCAGGCTTTGCTCACATGACTCCCATTGGCTGGGAATTGCAGTCAATGGGAGCTGCAGGGGGTGGTGCCTGAAGGCAAGTGCAAAGTAGTATAGCCTGCACTGAGCCACCTGCTTTCCCACCAGCACCAAAAGGGAGCTGCCCCAGGTAATAACTCACCACCCCAAACCCCGGCTGTTCCAGCACCCTAACTCTTAGCCCTGCAGATGGCAATCCTGGTCCTTCTTCCACGACAGCCACGTACCATTGTGTAACTCCCAAACTACTCCTCTTCACCAGATGCAAAGCCTGCAATGGCCCATCTATGGCAATCAGACACTGAAAATAAAAAGGTCAATGTTTCCCCAGCCTCCATCTAAGTGGTATTGGTTTCTTCCCCAACTGATTGACAGCCAGGAAGATTGAATTGGACTGTGGTTTATAATGCATGGCCCAGGCTGACAGCTCTGAAATAGCTTCATGTTACTATGCAGTAACCTGGACATGTTTGCCAAATGAATTCAGAAAGGACAGAAAATCCTCAAAGCACTCTTTGGAGAATTTGAAAAGCAGCTTTGTCAAAATGGTAGCCTCTTAAAGTCTGCTGAACTCACAGACAAAAGTGAGCTTTCTTGTTTTTCACTCCTATTAGCTCTGAAGAGGCACTGCAGCTAAGAGAGACTGACCTGCATTTGTATTCCTTTTTGTACATCAAAATCAATTACATCTGTCATAGCTGGGAGAGTTGCACACCTGTCACCAAGAAGCAAATTTGACTAATAAAACCTTTATTGGTGATTATACACAAGATGGAGAGGATCCAGCTTGACTCTGAACCCTGGTGTATCAGTAAGGATGCAAGTTAGAAGATGTGACTCTGAAGGCTCAGATCCAGCAAAGCAATTAAGGGAATGCTTACTTTTAAACATGTAAGAAACCCCAGTGACTCCAAGCTGGGCTCAAACAATACAGTACCAAGTACTATTTCCACAATTCCATTTTTCAAAACAGAGTAAGAGTGGGTTTTTTTATTTAAAGAGGCAATCTAACACATCAGCTGACTAATTTAAAGATCATCTCACTGTTCAGTTACAGGCTTTGAGTTTTAATGCTAATGCCTTTGGTATCATCCAAAGAGAATGTCCTTTAAATATAAACCCTAGTATTAAAAGTAGATCTTCTTTAAGACCATCATATTATTTCAGCATAGACATCTTTTCATGGTGGAACACACTCTAACCACTATTTTACGTTTCCCAAAATCATAACAATGTTTCAGGAATTTAAATCTGAGTAAGCTAAAAAATAGCAACCAAACCAAAATATTATCTGACTCTCTGCAAATTTTTACCTTCAGTGAATAACTTAAAATAAATTTAGATTCAATCAACTGCTGCATCAGTTTATTGTTATTAAAGGCAATGATCAGTGAACAAAACAACTTCACTAGCACCAGTAATTTTTGTAGAGTATTTCAGATCAGTGTGAGAATATCCCAAAGAGACACAGGCGTGACCCCTGTTAAAAGCAAACTGCAATTGTTATGCTAACTTACATTCCGAAGCTAATTTATATTTGTGCATCTGTGAGGCTTGATACAAAAAGGAAGATTCTAGAGAATGGTCACCTATGTCTAAGGCATTGATTTTGTCATGGCTGTCACAGAACCCACGACTTCCCAATATCTCTCTGACATTTTCTGCCTCTGGGCTGCAGCTCACAGCAGGCAGCCCTGAAACTTTCAGTCACTGCTGGCAGCTGGCCCCCAGCAGCTCCTAGCCCCAGACAGCAGGGAGAACTTAGAGCTTCCAGCCTCTGCAGTCAATGTGGAGACCCTGCAGCTTCCAGCTGTCAAGTGCAGCAGGGGGACACTGGAGCTCTCATACCACATGAGCAGTGGTATGGCTGGCACCATGGCTGGCAGATCCCGCAGCTGCTTAGGCAGCAGGGGGACCCTGTGGCAGGGGGACCTCCCTGAGGCTTCCCAGCCATGGTGGGTTGTGAGAGGACCCAGGAATGCGGGGAAAGTTGCTGTGAATTAGAACACCCAAGAACCTACTAATCATTTGTCTACATGAGGATTTAAACCAGATTCAATAGAGTTAATCCAGGTTGAAATGCATGCATTATGACAATTCATGGTAGTGCACTAGCTACTCATTTATCACAAACTCTAGTTCTTTCAAAGAGAATGTTTGTTGCAAACTGAGTTAGTCTGATATATTGCTCGGGTGCACACAATGCTGCTTGTGTGCTACTTCCATAATCCTCCAACAGCTATCCCACACTCCCTTGAAGATGACCAAAACTGATCTGTTACCTATGCCCCTTCCCTTGACCTGGGGTCAGATTAACCAGATGTCCCCTCCCCTGTGTAAAAATTGTCACCGCTACCAATACCATATTAGCAATTTCAAGACACAGCAAACCCAGATCAGGGACATAATATGCAAACCCAACCTCCCCACACATCTTCCTCCCCTCAGCAAGGCACAGTGGCAGAGCCAAACAGTATTTACTGCACAGACAAAAATCCCAATAGAACCCTCCTCATTGCACATACCATCTATGAGGTTCCCCCAAGGTCGTGAAGAATCTCAAGTAGGGAAAGCAGAAACCCATATTTTTTTTTTTAAAAAAAAAGCTACCTTAGTCTTTCCAGATTATGAACAACTGCAGGTGTTTCCCTCCAACCCTTACTCCTACAGTCACAAAACCTTCAGTTCCAAGAGTGTCTTTATCATCAGCTAAGCAGCTGGCAAATATGAGGGGAAGAAAACAGGACTTGGGATGAAGTGTTCATGGACCTCATTAGAGAGTCCCAAAATTAAAACAAATATAGCAGAGGGCAAATGACAGGGAGCTCTTCACACAGATTATGAGAGTGGCCAAGGACAACATGGCAGGCGCAAGGGAAAGTGCTAACATGGCAAAAGACAATATTGAAAGAGACAGGGAGATGCCATAAAAAGTCAAAATGACCTGTTGCAGCATGTTACCACTAGATCAGCAGTTAATACTGCAAAGCAGTACTCAGCCATTGTGTGCAGCACCTGGACACTATAGACTATTAGGGACAACAGCATCACCTCCCCACTGTACCCCAAAAATACTGCTCTCAGAGGCCATTCCCTCACAGACCCCTTATCAGAGCACCAGGAACAGTTGCAGCTGGGAGCCCAGCAATTTTGAGCTTTCTATTGTCATTGCCACTACTTGCTTGTAGGGCTTCTGTTGTTCAGTGCAACACTCAAAGTTACCAAGACAAGGCATATACGTCCACACAAAGGGACATGTATTGTGTCCTGGAGTGCACCTTAAGCTTGTTTCACTGTTTTAAAGTTTTTTGTATTTGTTAGATTATAGATTGTTTATCACCATAAACCTGTTTCATTGTTTTAGTTAAAGATTTGTTTTTGCTTGTTACGTAATTGTTTAATAATAAAAATCTTTAAAATTAATTCATAAGGCGTCAATGCATTGTGTGCAGAACTATTTAAGTGTGAAATAATTCATATGGTTCTGCAAAATTATCTAAGCAAAGACTCAGGGTAAAATTGATTGAACTTCTGCTCATAAAAAAACACCCAACAAACTCTTAAAGGTGCAAACTACCACTAAGAATTCTCTTATAGCCACGCACACCTCTGCCAAGGCCTGCCTCAATATCCCCTTCAGTGGGGCCGTAGTGAGTTCACTTTAATAGCCTGATCAAGGAGAGGGGAAAGCAAGACTGAGAATGACTATCTAGATCAATGTTTAGGGCATCCACCTGGGAGGTGGAGGTCTCTGGTCCATTTCTCCTGCTTCAGTCACTCTGACATTATTCATCAGCAAAGGTGGAAGCCCCACATCAGAACATTCCATATCTTAGTGGTTGGAACATACTCGTGAGAGGTGGGAGACCACTGATCAAATACTTTCTCTTCCACTGGCAGAGAAGGGGGAGTTGAATGTAGATCTCCCACATCCTGGATAAGAGCTATAACCACTGACAGTGAGTTGGCCACTGCCACATCCTACTGTGGCTATTTTGTAGGGGATGAGCAGATGCTTAAATCAGTACCACAAGAAACACATAACGTGCCTGACTCCAGGAGATTCCAATTCAAGGATCCTTAAGCAGATACAGGTATCTCTGCACCCTGGATTTTAGGTGTCTATGGCTGAGGCTTTGGACTTTCTCACTGGCATGCCCTATTGGCAATCTTAGATGGCTCCCTAGCTGATGTGCTGGCTTTTGTGGGTCACAGTCTAACAGGCCCACTGACTGGGGGTTTGGCAGGAGGGTGGACAAAGGGAGCAATTGCCAGGGAACCTAGGCACTTTTAAAGGGTCTGGGGACCCCATCCACCAGCAGTGGCAATGCAGTAGGGCTAAGGAAGACTTCCTGCCTGCCCTCACTCCATGCCACTTCCAGAAGCAGTTGTCCTGTTCTGTCTCTGCAGCCCCTATGCACACTGCCTCCACCCCAAGCAACAACCCTGCAGCTCCCACTGGCCAGGAACTATGGTGAATGGGAGTTGTGGGGGTGGTGCCTGTGGGAAGAGGTGCACAGAGACATATTGACACCCCCGTCCTCTTTCCCCAGAAGCCACTGGCAAGGGATTGCAATGCAAATTGAAAGATGGCACAGATGCCCCATGTTTATGTCACTGGGCAACTTACATATTGCACATTACTTAAGAGGCATCAAAAAGCTATGGAGTAGACTAATCCCAAGTGGTCATCTTTGCCTGCCCTCAGGCTATATGATGAGCTCATAGACCCAGGTGATATGGCAACAGCCCTAAGAAAATGTTCTGAAACAATTGCAATTTTACTGCTGTAGAGACTTCAGTGGTGTATAGTATATGCATTGGTCATATGGAAATGTCATTGATAAATTGTGTAAAAAAGAGTAATTCTATGAAGCCAGCACTATAATGACATCTAAAATTATAACAGCTCTCTAGCTACATTTTAAATGGAGACTTTCACCTAATAAAAAAAATACTTTCACAACATTTATGAGAGCAAAGTGCACATAACATGCTGAGTATGTTGATTTCACTAGAGAGTTGTGATTAAAAGTCAGCCACACAATATGGCCTATCATTATCCCTACAATAGTTACATGGTGGGCTTTGGCACATGGTTCCATTATTTGAGCCAAGGAAGATGAGCCAGTATTTGAGTTAAATCCTGATATTTTCTCAATCCTTAAAAAATTTGTTGTGTTTCTCTCATACCTGAGTTTCAATGAAACCTTTAGGAAAAAAATTCAGTTTTCAAACAAACAAAATATGGATGATGTTATGGCTGTTGCAAGAGTGTTGCCATTAAGGGACACTAATGCTCTCTCCTGAGGTCAAAGCCCCAGGAGAAAGGTTTAAAAAATGCCATACAGCAGCGATACTCAGAATGAAGCTCACAAGCTAAAAGTGGCTCTTTAATTTGGCTATTTGCAGCACTGGATATCAAAACACTTCTGTCATTTAATTATTAACCAATCAGGATGCTTTTGTTATATTAAGCAATTGTAGTTGTTTAAATAATAATACTTGGTTGGTCATTTTGTAGTGAGAATGAGAAAGAGAGAGTGTGTGTAAATGAAACACTGCATTTACACTACTGTGGCTGTTTTGGGTAATGTTGATTGCTAATTTGGCTCCTGAACCACTGAGTATCACTTCCTACAGTAACCTCAATCAGAGAGTTATTAGGAGGTTGAGTGAGTAAAAGATTTGAGATTCCTTTACATGGAGAAAACCAGATGCATAAAGGGAAGGCTGACTTCAGGTTCATTGTTCCGGACCATGTGCTCTGAAAGGGAGCTTGGGGCTACGGAGGTTACTCAGTTGTGAAACTCAAGGACTGGAACAGGAAAAGGGAAACTGTTTTGTTCAGGTGACAGTCATGTGTGAATCCCTGGAGGGAGAGAGAGGTAAGAGTTATTGTTTTGAAATGGGGTACAGGTGCCTCTGTCAAGGTTTCTGCCAAAGGGAGTTTCCTGTGTGATATTCATTACTGTTTCAGCATTCAGAATTTTATGTATATTTTATAATAAACATTTGATTTGGTGTGATAATTTCTTCTCCAAACACTAGTACCTACTTCTTATCCTCTTTCAATCTCATAACGCTTTCCAAAGAGTTCCCATCACCTCTGTTTTACAGATGAGGAAACAGACATGGGGTGAGAAATGACTTGCCTGAGGTTACTCAGCAGACTAGTAGCAGAGTCAGGAAAAGAGCCAGTTCTTCCAAGTCTGTAGCCAGACAGGAACCCCCCCTGCAACATCCATCTTGCTTGCCCCTCTAAGGTGCCTCAGAGCATACAGGGCATAGAGAGCAATACAATCAGCATAGTCTTTGAAGCCTTGACAGAGGCCCGGATATGCTGGCTCATCTGACCCTGGATAACTGTAAACACAGATACGAGAGGGTGATCAAGCCAATAAGCTGACCTAGAGGCTGCGAGAACTGCCTTGGCTGGCACCTATATTGATACGATCACACACAGCCGTCCCTAGGAGGGGAAACTCCTGCTGAGAAAAGAATGCCCAGTTCTCCCAATTTAGTTCTCTCTCTTACAAGTGTAAATTAAGTTCACAACTCCCTTGTAAGAACTGGTGTCACAAAGATGAACCAGCACCATTTGGCGCCATAGATAAGGAAGAGAATACATGACCCCACGGATATAAAGATGGGTCCAGCAGCACACTCACGCTGAGCGTAAATCTACCATCTACCTGCTGGTTGGGTTAGGTGATTGCCTCCCGAGGTCCACATGGGGACACTCAGTCTCATACTCGTCTTTCCTGGGGAATGGAGTGACCGGTCCTGGCCTGACACGCTGGAATTGAGGGACGCAGAAGGGGGTGAAAATTGTACCTGTATGTGTCCTTTTGTTTTAGTGCATGCATAGAATACAGCTCTTTAAAGATTAAGCTGTCACTTGGTACTGTTACTTTCTGTCTTCCTTTTTCCTTTGTAACCATTTTAAGATCTGTATTTGCTAGCAGTTAAGAAATAGAGCAATAGCCACTGTAACCACATGCTTTAGAAACCTCTTTAATAAATCTGTAACTGTTTAAGCTTTAACCTGACTCCTCCTGTTGCTGTAACAGAGCCAAACACAATTAAAAGAACTCCAGCCGGTCATAGGGGCAGATGCAGTGAGAGCTAGGCATT
Organism: Rafetus swinhoei; assembly: GCA_019425775.1. Lineage (NCBI taxonomy): Eukaryota > Metazoa > Chordata > Testudines > Trionychidae > Rafetus > Rafetus swinhoei. The sequence goes on along the minus strand of CM033449.1, from coordinate 78,815,090 downwards.
TGGGTTCTGTCGCCTACACAGGACAGACCCTTGGGGCATCCGTCAGCCTTCCTTAGGCTGCCCGCTGTGGAGGGACCTTGTGTCCTAGCAGTCAAAGACTCGGATGTAATAAGCTCTCCCTGCAGACTCTTGGGGTGCCTGTCAGCCTCCAATAGGCTGCCCGCTGCAAAGGGACCCTGTCCTAGCAGTTGAAGACTCGGGTGTATAACACACATACATACCACACACTGCCCTGACCATCGACTGACAAAGTCCTAGTCCAGAGAACTACCTGAAAGGCTGCATTTCCTTCAAGGCAACTTGACATACATGGCCCCAGAAATCTAATACTGTTTGGCATAGGGTGACACATTTTTCTTCTGGGCTCACAAGTCTCATTTTTAAAGAAAAATGAGACGTTAATGAAACTACTGCCATATTACTGATATGAATCCTTTGCTAAACAAAAAGCTTTATGACTGAAAATGCATCAGATAACCAACAAGAACTATTACCTGCTTCTACCATAAGGCAGCAACAGTATGCTTCTCCTAAAAACAGAATGACTAATATATTGCTATTCAGCCCACATACAGAGTCATCCATGTGTGATCATATAGATGAAGGAAATGAATCCAAGGGGGTCTGGTTGGGGCTGGTTATGAGTGATTGACACCAATTATAAGAGGAAAGTGCTGGGTTGTTTTTTTGTTTTGTTTTGTTTTTTTTAGCTGGGTGGATGAGAAGAATTATAGTTCATGTTGCATTGAAATTCACCATTTAGTAAATTGGATTAACAAACTCTAATTAGTGACGCAAAACACTAGCTAGCAATGATCAGATACTCACAAATGGGACTTTCTTTGGGATATCACCACACATGCCCTCAGGCCAGTCAGTCCACAGCATCTCTGATCTTTTATTAAGCTGACTAAATTTAACTTATTACCGTTTCTTATACATATCTATTAGTTCCTTGTTAGTTCTCTTGCCTGTAAGTACAAGTTTTCTGTTGGTTCAAGTTAGTCTTTTCTAATTTTGTAGTTATTTTTCTTCTGTTTTCCTCACTCTGCTTCTTTAAAACTGTACGTGTGAAATTTTACTTCTGTTAAAATGTTAAACTTATCAGAGCAGGGTCAGTCTGGTTTTAATATACCTTCTCTCTCAACAATAAATAGAACATCCAAAAGTTAATGCATGAAGCCCTAATTCAAGAACACACTTAAGCACATGTGTAAGCCCCACTGAAGTCACCTTGTCAAAGAGATTTAAAATTAACATACTTAAAGTGAAGCATATACCCTGGTGGTCTTCCTGAACAGGGATGCAATCCTGAATCAGGACCTAGTAACACAAACTTTTGGCGTTCCTCTCCATCTTTTGACTAGTCTTCCCACTAGTGACTTTGCAAGCAATTTCATTTGTGTTTTGAAAGATAGCATACAAGGGCAGAGAGAGAAAAAAAAACAGTTGAAAATAGTCCAGCTATTTTATTACAGGATCTTTTTCTGTGTTTCAATCCATGATTATTTTTTCTCTTTAAAACTTTGCCAATGTTATTGAAGTGAGCTTAGACTCAAACTTAAGTGATATTGAGTGAAAAGAAATTATAGATTTTGATGAAAATTTAGGTTATGCATTTTAAAACAAGTGAATAATAATTGCTATATTTTCATTATAACTTCAGTCCTCTACCTTTTCCCCCCTACATTTTACTACGGTAACCTTGCAAGAGGAGGAAAATAGGGTGGGTGGGATTTTTTTTTTTTTTTTTGCAGCTTTATTAAACCCAATCTTTGTATGCTAACAATGCCCCCAATTAAGTTAAAAGTTAATGTGTAAACTTCACTGACCCTCTCATAACAAGAAGCAGAATGGTCCATGTAATTATGTGCAATGAGTTCGTCAGGGTGACTTATATAAGTTTGGTTGCTGGGAATATGGGGGAGAAAGGAGCGATAATAGCAATAGCACATCTCTGGAGCCAGTGATGCTGGCAGTACTGAGAGGGAAAAAAAGACAGCTTTGAGAGAGCAAGAGTGAAATCCTGGCCCAACTGAAGTTAATGGAAGTTTTGCCATTGACTTCAACAGAGCCAGGATTTCACTTCATATTATTAATATGAATGAGGCATGATATCTGTCAGGTTCAGACCCTCTAAATCCATATGTCCCTCAACCTGAATGTGTTTTGCTATTGATATCTTCTCCTCTTCTCCATCACAGACAGTCTCATAGCAGCAGGGGATGGTCAAAAGCAAGGGATACTTCCTCTGCCTTTTTTGCTGGAAGGGATATGCCCAACCTTTAGATTTCATATTTGTTGGAAGTCTTGTTGTAGCTGGATTGGTTAGGATATTATAGAGACAAGGTGAGTGAGGAAATATTGCTTACTGTACCTGAAGTTAGTCCTATAAAAGTTATTGCATTACCAATCTTGTCTCTCAAGTTTTCACAGTTATTTGTATTTTAAGTCTTTTTCCATCTAGTTATTGTCTCCAAAAACTGTTGTGTAAGAGAAGGTTCATGGGAAAAGAGAAAAAGCATTAACTAAAATAGGATTTTTTTTCAGATTTTCAGCTTTGTGAGCAGCACTCTCTTCTACTATGTATTCCTCCTTTTATAGAGGATGGGAGTAATCACAATGAAAAAAACAATGTGCACAGATTTACTGTCTGTCTGTTATGCATCCTCTCCAATGTGAGTTGGGAAAAATAATTTGCTTCCTGAAAAATACCAGTAGAAATCTATAACCAGTTGTATTTTTGCTGAGCTTCAGTGCTCAGAGGGACATCATAGTCTCTTGTGTGTGCAAATAACATGCAAGTTCAGTGACCATCAGTGCACGTGTCCACTTTGTCAAAAGAGCTCTTAGCTTTCAAACACCTGGTTCAGAATCTGAAGGTCAAGGTTAATGCTAGCCAAATCTAGTGGAAACAGATTTGAGGAGGATGAAAAGATAGAAGGGAAGAAACGCTTGCTCTACAGTCTGCTCTAGTCTTCTGCTATACATAGAGAAGCCACATTCAGGCTCTGCATTACTACATTGGCCATGTTGGGACAGGACAGATGAGGGAGGGCACAACCACTCTTCTGTTACAAGTGGGGAAAATTTCCTTACAGAGGATAATGATCTGACAATCTCAGAATTTGCTTCCCCTCCCTGTGCTGGATACCCCCTAAAGGAAGGGTCTTAGGCAGTGACCGGTGGACTTTACAGTAGGGCAGCAGTAAACAGTGGCATTACATTCCATACCACAGTTCTGGTCCTTCCCTAGTTATATTGAAATCCACAGACTGTTGGCTGGTTTGATGGCTTTTGACCCTTTCCCTTCCATGAGGAGGAAGAGTCATATTTCAAGGACAGGGGTATAAGAGCGTGGTGAAAGTGCTGCAAGTTGAAAATCAATTTTCTCATCTTCATGTAGCTTTTACCAAATCGGGAATAATCTTGTTCTAAATGGATATATGGATTTTCTCTGAGGGCTTCCTACTTTATGGTTGCATAGCAAAATACTAGTGTACACTATTTGACTGGATACGGCTTTTCATTTTGAAAGAAAACTTTTGGAATATACATTTTAATGATCTATTTGCATTTGCTTGGAATTGTAATACATCCCCAAAGTTTAAAAGAACTCTAAGAGCATAAAAAATAGTTATGACTATACAGCTTTTAAAGTGTAATTAGAAATGAGCTCACCCCTCCCTCAAAAATATTTGATCACAACATAAAATCCTACATATAAGTGTCATAAATACATAGCACACTGTGCACGAGAGTGCTATAAACAATGAAAGCCAGGACAGTTTACTTGCTTTCACATGTATTAATGTTGAATAAAGGTTAGAAAGAGCAACCTACCCTCTTTTCCCTTACCTAGTATTAACAGCAGCACACCTAGTTGATGGCCCATCAAACCCTTTTGCATGTTTTTTATGAGCACGTTTTTAACAGACTGCATTGACAGGTGGCGTTATCCAGCCCTCTCCTTCTTTACTGAATTCTCGCTAAGCTCTCACCAACATCCTTTGCATTTAAATGACTCAACTGTGGGACTCTCTCCCTCTTGACTGAATACTCAACCTAATTTCCTCCTCAGCCTTTTCAGCAGTCCAAGCACTGGCAGCACAAGGAACAGAAGTCTCAAAGACCATTTTGTTTCTTCCTTTACATCATTCCTGTTTATTCAGTGTAGTCAATGTTCTGCAGTTTAAGTGGATGGAAAAAACAAGAATGGCCGATGGTGAAACAGTAAAACATACAGAGCTACAAATAAAAACAAGATATATTTATTATTGCTGATTTGATACCGGTACAGATATGAAAGGTTGTTTTATCTGCTCAGTACTGTGTATTCTGGACATTGATTTTTTTACTGACGTATTTGAAATGCAGCTTGACCATCCTTATGCATTTATCATTGACATATTTTTGTAGGAGGCAACTTATTGATTTGTTAAAGAGTGAGCAATGATTGCTCAATTATCACATGTGCTCTGTCATTACAACAGCTTTTCCCTCTGTGACCTAAAATTCTGCTTGGGAGATTTCACAGACTGAACATAAACCTGAGTCTGTAAAAGCCTATGGTTAAACCAAACATAAATCAAATGCCTGAAGACCCTTAAATAGAAGATTCACTCATTATATAAGCAGATGATGCTCAAGCTATAGGCAAACTAGGCAGATGCCTAGGGCAGCAGATTTTTGGGACAAGTGATTGAAACAGAGGAGAATGAAATGATAGTTGATAATAAGTGCTAGGAAATGTAGTCAGATGCATAACTACAACCGTTCCCCTGTCCCCATCACCACATACTGCAAGCTATGTCCAACAACTGAGTAGGAGCAAGGTGGCACAGTGAAGTTTTGCTTCAGGTGTTAAACTGTCTTGAGGGACCTCAGTCAACAAATATGAATTACCGAAGAAGTCAGTTCTTTAAGGATGAAGTTCACCTCAATGCAGAGGACCAGTGTGGAGATTTAAGTTTTGATTACTCAGCTAATCAAGTAGTTGATGGATTGGTTGATAAGGGGAGCACTCACTATTTTGCTGTGCCTCTGCCCTTAAATTGTAAAAGAACCGCCTGCAACTCTTATACATTTCAAAGGAAGAGGCACAGCTGGGAACCCACACACGCAAGGACTGCTTTGGTTCCCGCTTGCACAGGTGCCCCCTGCACCTCTCCCTTTGAAATATACAAGAGCTGCGGGCGGCTCTTCCACATTTCAAAGGGAGAGGTGCAGCATTCGGGACCTGGCACAAGTAGGGACTGCTCCAGTCCCCGCTTGCACAATTTCCCTGTTGTGGCTCTGCCTCGCCTGCCCCCTCTCCCCCCCGCATGGAGACAGTGCTGGGGGGAACCAGCTTTTAAGCCGACTTCCCCCAGCACTGGCTCCTGCTCCCCACCCTTGCTGCCTCTCTCTGATAGAGGTGGGGGGAAGTGACTAGCTGAGTCACTACTTGATACTAGTCGACTAGTCGCTTACATCCCTAAGTCAAACTGAAACAGATAATATGGTTTTCAAATGTGATATGTTATACACATCTGACTAGTAATATTTAAAGCAAACCACTAAAGGACACTCAGAACTTTTGATTACAGTCAAATTAGTAGTTCTTAAGAAGTAATACACTGTTCAATATCTTTATTAATGACCTGGATGAGGGGATGGATTGCACCCTCAGCAAGTTTGCGGATGACACTAAGCTAGGGGGAGAGGTAGATACGCTTGAGGGCAGAGATAGGGTCCAGAGTGACTTAGACAAATTGGAGGATTGGGCCACAAGAAATCTGATGAAGTCCAACAAGGACAAGTAGAGTCCTGCACTTGGGACGGAAGAATCCCAAGCACAGTTACAAGCTGGGGACCAACCAGTTAAGTAGTAGTTCTGCAGAAAAGGACCTGGGGTTACAGTGGATGAGAAGCTGGATATGAGTCAACAGTGTGCCCTTGTAGCCAAGAAGGCTAATGGCATATTAGGTTGCATTAAGAGGAGCATTGCCAGCAGATCCAGAGATGTCATTATTCCCTTTATTCGGCTCTGGTGAGGCCACATCTGGAGTAGTGTCCCCAGTTCTGGGCCCCCACTACAAAAAGGATGTGGACGATTGGAGAGGGTCCAGCGGAGGGCAACCAAAATGATTAGGGGCTGGAGCATATGACTTATGAGGAGAGGCTGAGGGAGTTGGGTCTGTTTAGTCTGCAGAAGCGAAGAGTGAGGGGGGATTTGATAGCAGCCTTCAACTTCCTGAAGGGAGGTTCCAAAGCGTATGGAGAGAGTCTGTTCTCAGTAGTGACAGATGGCAGAACAAGGAGCAATGGTCTCAAGTTGTGGTGGGAGAGGTCCAGGTTGGATATTAGGAAAAACTATTTCACTAGGAGGGTAGTGAAGCACTGGAATGGTTTACCTAGGGAAGTAGTGGAATCTCCATCCCTGGAGGTGTTTAAGTCTCGGCTTGACCAAGCCCTGGCTGGGTTGATTTAGTTGGGATTGGTCCTGCCTAGAGCAGGGGGTTGGACTTGATGACCTTCTGAGGTCTCTTCCAGCTCTATGGTTCTATGATTCTATGTTGCACTGAGTCACCTAATGCCTGTTTTAGTGAAAATACATTCCTTCCACAAAAATCAACCAATCTCCTATTGGACAAATTCTATTCATGGATGCGTAGTACCAAATTTTATGTCAAATAGGCATTTCATGACATAAAAAAGGAAGGAGGGTTTTGATTACAGTTGAAAATAAACAATCATGCAGTAAGTGGCTCTTTTTTTCCCTTTGTATGTCCCAGAATCATAAATGTTTTTGTCTTTGTTTGTTTAGTAAGGTTCTTTGTTTTGGAATCCTTCATGCCAACACCAAATAACAGTATAGATTTATATTTCTTGACAAGAATCTGAATAACATTATGTAGCGTGGTCAGGGCTCATGTGTAGTCTCACTTACAATAGCCACACATATTCAGTGATTCTCTTCTAAAATAAGGCACAGCGAATATACACACATCCAGGGGAACTGGTTTTACAAGAGAGGTTGCAAAGTGAACCCAAATGTCTAGAGCTAGGATCAAGCCTATAGAATGTTACCAGTTAGAGAAAAATCTCTTCATTTCAGGTTTGGAGATGACCAGCACACTCTGTTCCTTCAGGAAATGTTGATTAGGAATCCACAACAACAGACAATTCAAGAGAAAAATATGGACAATGGACAGCATCCAACTATAAAACCAAAGTTATTTAAAAATCCAATACTGGGTTTTTTATTATTATTTCAGGAAATTATTTTTCTGGAGCTCTACAGAAAACTTGCTACAACATCAGACAACAGCAATGAGTCACTCCAGATGGAGAATATTACATTCCTAATTAAAGAGCACATCCAGTACTTCATGGTTTTAGTGCTTTTAAACAACCTCTCTAGTCATAAAAATTATGCTAATGTGTCTGTTAGGGAGGCGGGGGGAAGAACCGCTCCTGACAGCTACAGTTTGCACATGGGTGAATAGGAGCAGCACCATTGCACATAAATTTGCTTTTCAAGCAAAAGCAGTTCCTGTTTCTAGAGAAATCCCAAATCTCTGACAGTACAGCAAACCTAAAAGTAACAAAGACTATGAATTGCATTCTCTATTTCACTAACAATTAGTGTAGTAGAATTTGAGTATTATTTCATAAACTCAGAATTTGAAAATATATATATTACTACTTGTGGAAAACTGCTACTCTTTGCCTTGGTTATCAGTAAGAGAATCTTCAAATCTCACTATCTGAGTAAAGTTGGGATTCAGTGATCCTATGTAATTTTAGCTCAGACAAGGAGAGAAGGGTCGGAACAAGGGGCTTGATAAGAACAGCCATATTGGATCAGACCAGTGATCCACCTAGCCCAATATTCTGTCTTCCTACAGTGGTCAGTACCAATAGCTTCTGAAGGAATGAACAGAACAGGGCAATTTATCAAGTGATCTAACTCCTGTTGTCCAGTCCTAGCTTCTGGCATTTGGAGTTGAAGCGATACCCAAAGCATGGGTTTGTGTCCCTGACCATTTTGGTTAATAGCCATTGATAGACCTGTCCTCCATGCATTTATCTTATCCTCTTTTAACCCAGTTATACTTTTGGCCTTCATAACATCCCAGGGCAACAAGTATCACAACTTTGTGTTGTGTGAAGTACTTCTTTGTCTTTTAAACTGCTGCCTACTTATTTCACTGAGTGAGCCTTGATTCTCATGTTATGTGAAGGGGTAAATAGCACTTTCCTATGCACTTTCTCCACACCATTTATGATTCTATAGATTGCTATTATATCCCTCTTTAGTTATCTCTCTTTTATGATGAACAATTTAAGTGTTTTAATTTCTCTTCCTTTGGAAGATGTTCCATACCTTTAATCATTTTGTTGCACTTCTCCATGCTTTTTCCAATTCTAATATGCTTTTTTTTTTTAAATGGGGTGATGAGAACTGCATTCAGTATTCAAAATGTGTGTGTAGCATGGATTTATATAATGCATTCTGATATTTTATATTATGTACCCCTTTCCTACTAGTTCTGAACCTTGTTAGCTTTTTGACTGCTGCTGTACATTGAGCAGATGTTTTCAGAGAACTATCCAGGATGATCTTGCACTTGAAGTCAATGGCAAAAGTCCCATTGGCATCAATAGTGCAAGATTAGGTCTAAAGTGTTCAGACTCCCCTGGGTCTAGGAGGGCTATTATTGTGTTGCTTGGTGACAATGATTTATTAAAACTGTTCTGAAGTAAAGCTGCATGCCCTTTATTAGAAAAAATGTATGGCAATTGCAGCAGAAGTATCTGAAGAAGGTAAGATTGCTAGTTCTGTTCTGTTGCTCAACTGTTTGGAATGTCGTTCACTCAGCATTAGCAATAAAGTGATAGCTCCCACTAAGAGCTTGAAAAAAAAAACCCACTCACTTTGCCTACTGGAATGGATATTTTTCTTATGGTCTTAAATGGAATGGAATGTTTACACAAAATTTGGTGACTAAATGTAATTTTTATAACCTTCACGATAAATCAAATCTTGAAGTCCTTTCTCAAGTGTGTGGGGGGGGGAGGGGAGTAGGAGGGTTAACAGTTGGTACATGTCAGTACTTGGAACACGACAAACATTTCATTTTTATGTTCACCTTGCATACACAATAGCTCATTGGCTTTAAAATATAAGAGCACATTTAAATTCCAGAGGAGATTTTCTTATGATTATAGTTCAGCTAAAATACTCTTGGCTCTTGATAAAAATGGTTAGTACTCCAAAATTATGTGGTAATTATACAGACTAAGGGTGAAATCCACCTTTGTGCAGAGGGTCCTCACATCATTACTTAAGCCCAATTCCAGCACTATTTGGGGATGCAAGTAGAATTTAAGAGGGTTATCCTACAGCTTGTTCTTGTCTCCATGGTGGCATGAATTTCACCTAATCTGCACAGAAGTCTTATGCTCTGTTTATGCTAGAGGCAATGAAATGATCTTTGTTCAAAGAGTAAGCCATGACCCAGTCAGTGGAAATATTTAAGGTGGTGAGCAGCCTAGTGAATGAGGGCTACTTCTCCATAGTCTAGTACTTATTAGTGCATAAGATTATTAGGATTCAGGATGGACTGACAGTGCTTAGAGCAGCAGAGCTGTGTCTAAAAAATTCAGACTGTTCTCTGCATAGTTTTTCAGCCAGTTTTTCCCACGGAATTGCTATGGAGTTCAAAAGCAATGGGCTGCTACCCCAAATTTAGATCCAGGTCCCTATTTCCTGAAAAAATACCTTTGTGGCAGAAGAAACATTTTTTACTAAAATTTGAATCCAAATATTCAGCCACAGTATTCAGCTTCTTCTCCTGAAGAATATGCATTCATATACACACCTTATTCATATCACACACACACATTGCTTACCAGTCACTCCTTCGCTTTTTGTTCTGAAAACAATCTTCCTTTAAATTGACTTACAAGAGCTGCTCTAGAATTCTTCATTAGCTCAGGTAGCCCCTTTCTGCCTACAAGCTAATCGCTATATGGTACTGTGTGTGTGTGTGTGTGTGTGTGTGTGTGTGTGTGTGTGTGCACACACACATTTAAAAAAAGTTAAAATGGCTTTGGAGGTGTAAGTAAGCAAGCACGGCAGAAGTTACCCTTCTTCCTAGGATGCAAATCTGTTCATTAACAGCTGCACTTCTTTTCCCCCTCCTGATAGTTTATTTCAAAATCTAGGTTTGTAAAACTTCTTTTGAAACTTCACAGCAACAAAAGATGTCCTGTTTGTTAAGACAGTACAGCAGGTGGTTCTAAAGTTACAAAACTACAGGAACTTTTGACTTTGTAAGTATATCTTCCCCACTATTAACAACAATTCTCTCCCCCTGTATCTCCATACATCCACAGAGACAGACACACAAACACACAATTATTTTATTCAGTCAAAATCTATCTTCCAAACTCACATGCAACTGGCTATTGACTTATTTTCTATCTGAGTCACTACAGCACTAACACTTATTGATACATCTATATTAATATATATTAAGTAGAAGGTCTGTGTCAAGCTTTCCCCCCGAAAAGAGAGTAAATCAAGGTGAATATATTCCACTTTTGTGTACTTCTGAGGCATTATCATGTTTTCAAGTGCCTATTCACTACCATTACTGAAATTTGAGCTGAAGCAGCCACACTCCTATACAAGATTAGAAGTAATAAGAAGGCCTCTGTGTATATAGTTCTTTGTAAATCAGGCTTTTTGTTTTGATAGTTTTCATCTTATACCCAGAGGTCCAGATCAGATAAGTTCTTTGATGCCCTGATCCAACAAAGCGCACAAGCATGTGCTTGACTTTTAACAATTTGAGTTGGTCCACTTCAGTGGAACTACCTGTGTGTTTAAAGTGAAGTGAAACATGCACATTTCAATAGGTCTTTCCCATTCAGAGAAAAAAAGATATTCATTTGATGATTTGTCAAACACTTCAAGCCCAGAAATTATCCTTTTCTTACCTACACATGCTTTTACTTGGCATGAAGACTGTTCCTTTATGTAGAGTAAAGAGTATCTAGATTCTAAGCCTACTTTTTAAAAAACAGAACTCTAACAGATGGCAGAACAAGGAGCAATGGTCTCAAGTTGTGGTGGGAAAGGTCCAGGTTGGATATTAGGAAAAACTATTTCACTAGGAGGGTAGTGAAGCACTAGAATGGGTTACCTAGGGAAGTAGTGGAGTCTCCATCCCTAGAGGTGTTTAAGTCTCGGCTTGACAAAGCCCTGGCCGGGTTGATTTAGTTGGGATTGGTCCTGCCTAGAGCAGGGGGCTGGACTTGATGACCTTCTGAGGTCTCTTCCAGCTCTATGGTTCTATGACTGTATGGTTAAGCTTTAAAACCATGATTTTGGCACGTGCACAAGTGACCTGATTTTCAAAGTCCTGATTGTGACAAATTGTGGTTTGACTGTACCACTTCTGAATTGTGGTTTATTATAAAACTGAGTTATGAAATTATTATGCAACATAAAACCTGAATGTTTATTTTAACCACCCTGTCTCTGCCAGGTTAAAAATAGTGGGGAGTGATCAACATTCAATCTGTTCAAAGTAAAACACCTTGGGACAATGGCTTTGTTGTAACTGGGAAAAGACACTTTCTCTACTTGTCTGAAGAGAAGGAAGTTTGAGAGCAGTGGAAAAATACCAAAAGACAGAATAAAAGAAGCAGATTACCCTATCAGTATTCTCTAAAGAAACTCACAGGGGCGAGGAAGGGAATCTTGGAGAGAAAACATGAAAACATTTTAAAATAACCTTATACATGTGCTTAAAAGTTTGCCAGAGGTCACCCTGAACTCCAACTTAGGGCTCTGATAGGTTTTAGTCCCACAAAAAACACAATTTGGTTTTCTCCATAGTTTCAAGTTCAGCCATTTTAGAACCAGAACAAAGACTGGACAGATCAGCTATTGCTTTATATAGCTTGGACCTTTGTCTACTGATGGTCCGTTGTAGAGGACTGAGATTAATGACCCTCTGCTCAGTGTGAAGCTTCAAAAGGCTGAGGTCTTGCACAATCAGAGATGGAGAATTTGCATTTTCTCTCTACAGGTTTCCCAGGAAATCCACTTAGCATTTATGCTCCCCAAGTTCATATTTGCCTAGCACATTTTCAAGTCTTTTGATCTCCCACACCTTATATCTGTCAACATCTTCCCTCAAGAGAGACAAGGAGGAGGAGGTCATATATTTTATTGGACCAACTTCTGTTCATGAGAGACACAACTCTGAGCCACACAGAGCCCTTCTTCAAATCTGGGAAAGGTACTCCCAGCATCACAACAAAATGCAAGGTGGAACAGGTTGTTTTAATGTGATGCTGCAGGTACCTTTCCCAGACTTGAAGAAAAATCCTGTGTGGCTCAAAACTTTGTCTCTCTCACTTTCTCTTTAAGGTATGTCCAACATGCCTAGGGTGACACGTGACCAGGATTCATCACCAAATTTGGTCAGCTGGTAGGATCAGGCTGTGTACTGTTACAGTGGGAACACTGATCCATGCCCCAACAGATGATGGTTGAATAAAAGATCTCTCACCCACCTTGTGTCTCTAACGTCCTGGAAACAACACAGCTCAGCTAGAGAGATCACACATAATCACAATGGATAATAATATATAAATACAATGAGTTTTTTTTCAAGGATATTGCAAAAACATGCCATCTCATCCTGCAATGTCTCAAATGGACCGGAATAGGAGCTAATGGACACTCTGAATTTTGGAAAAATCAGGTCACTCATTTATTGTCCAAAGCACTTTTAAAAACTCTTGACTGTTTAAAAAAACAGTTTAAAAAAACTGTTTAAAAAAAATCAATGGGATTTAGACCTCCGTGCACTTTTGACAATCACAGTAGGTACCTACCAACATCCTTAAATATCAAAAAATCTTTAAAAGTCATAGGGACCTAAAGTTAAGCATCCATATTTTTTAAAATGGCCATAAATGTAAGTGATGCTATTGTACTCACTATATTCTTTTTCTGTTTTACCATATGCTGTTTCAATATGCAGCCATCAAATATAAGTGTGAATATACCATACCTTAAATTCATGAAAGTAAGGAGCACTTATTAAATCTGAGAGAGATATATTGAGAAAGACAGGTCCATGCCTGAATACTATTTCTGGATTATTTTTTCATTCAAACCTGAAAATAAGCAGACCTAAGGTCAGGTTTGACTATAATATTGTTCAGTATGAATAAGTCATGAAGAACAATTTGAGGCAATGGAGGCTTCTTTTTCAGATTTCATGTTTATAGACTCTGGTCTATAAACATCCATCTTTCATGTTGGGAAAAATCTGATAAAAAAATCACTTATTAAATTAAAAATGTGTTCTCCTTCCCTCCCCCTTCTTTCTTCCTACCATGGCATTTTCTTGATTAAATTTATTATTTCATCTTTTGAATCTTATGTGCTTATGTACCTTCTTTTTGATGATAAAAGTTCCAATACAGTTCTAATTTAGGAAACAAACTATACCATGTGTGATTTGTGAGACCAGAACCCACAGCATTAATTACTAAGTGCTCACGGTGAACTTGTGGCAATCCATGTATGGCATGAAAAACAATCTTCCACCAAAATTAGAGCAATAAACTCAAATAAGAAATAAATCTCAAAAAATTCCAGGTGACCCACAGATAATCCATATGCAGAATAGGGGATAAACTTAATCAAATTCACTACAAATTATTCACTGAACTCTGAATTTAACACAACTTTGTAGCTAACATGCATTTTAGAAGTTTTCTTAGCTGCTTTCCACTGTTCACAATCTGTCTAGCAAGCTACAAGCAATTATATAATACATTAACCTTTGCAATAGATGGAGAGTGGGGAAATACAGAGTATATGGATCAAGACACTTCAGAATCTAAAACTAAAATATATCCAGCCACACTGTAGATAATTTATATGTAATATTAGCACATGCAATTAGATTTTGTTGTTTACTGTGGTTTGTATATTTATAACAGCCACTGTTATGGCTTCAACTTTGCCAAGAATACCTCAAGTGTGTCACTCTGAGCCCAGAATGTCTGTTGAGTCATTGTGAAGCAGTCCAAACAGCTCCAAGCAACAACATGTCTGAAAGCTCTCTCTGTTTAGAATATCATCAAGTTCAATCATCACTGAAGTCTGCTATTGCCCAATTTTTAAGCATTCAGCCATTTCAAATTACAGATAGGTGACAGGACAGGCTTCCAGGCATGTATACTAGCCATGGCAAGAATCTTAGACTAGTCAAATTTTAAAGGTAACTCCACCAACTCCCATCCTTACTCTACAGCTAATTTGCATGCAGTAATTTCATTGATTGTAGGAGAGACTGCACAGATTATTTGGCCCAACTGCCACAGTTCTTATAGCACAGGCCTTTTTACCTGTCATTTTATAAAGGAATAAATATTTTTGCTCATCCTGTGTGTGTAATATGAGGTGGGAGAGCAGCTAGCATGACTACCCTCAAAGGCATTCCCCAACAACCCTAAATATCATTTGCCTTCTAAAAATGTTAGCATACTAAAATCAGAAGTATCTTGCTAGTTTGGTAGATTGGTTTTATTTGGTGATTGAGGCTTCCTGTAAAAGAACTATGGGAAAATGAAGGAAGTATAGCAAGGACCCAAAGAGGCCAGAGTTAGCACACTGGAAGGATTATGCTGACTAGCAGCTCTCTTTTCAGGCATGCCATGTAAAGCAATGGCCATACCCTAGCCTTGACCTGTCTAAGTGGGCAGTGTTTGCTTCCTGCAACATTGGACAGCTGCACCTGTACTCCCAGGTGCACCTGTGCTCTCATTACCCAAATTTTGGCTGCATTTAAATATGGAAAGGAAATCTGTACCTTCTTTTCTCACAGTGCACCCATGCTGGAGTTGCCACAATTTGGCCCAAATAGTCTTGAATCCATAAAATTCTGTTATCTGTGAATCCATCATCTCTGAAGTGCTCTGACATTCCCCATATCTATGCAGAGAAGCAAAGCACACTTAGGATTTTCAAGTGAGTTACAAGGCAGCAGGATGTATCTATGAAACAGTAAGGTGGAACAAGTAATGAAATAAATAGACCAGTACAGACCTTTCTGGAATTTCCCTAGTCAATTGGACTCCTATGTGGAAAACCTTGTGTGATGCATTTTACCTAATCTAATGCAAGGCATTATCTCAGGACTGTATGCTGGAATTATCTATGACTCTACCCTGTCAGCACTGATTGATCCAAGGAAACCAAAAATATAATGCACAACTGAAAGCACTGAGCTCTGAAAGCAGCAATTAGTGTAGTTCTTCCTTTTCAGAGCTCCATAGTACTTGTTGAATTAAGAAGCAGAGGGGAAAAATCCCACTCTTGCTATTTAATTCTTCTTGATATCCCAGAATAGATCACAAGAGACATTTTTATGCCAACTTTCTGACAATCACTTGGCAGCACAGGAAACTCTCATTGGTTTCTGAATAAACCATGAGATCATAGTGTAGTTGTTAAGCGCTCCACATTATGCAGAGTACTTCAAATTTAATGTAAAATTGTAAATGCGCTCTGCTGCTTTGCTAAGGCTTTCATTAATTCAGCATTAGCAATTAAAAAAAATTCTATGTCGGAGCTGGCACCAAGCTAAGCGTCTTCTCCCCTGATCTTAGGCCTGTTGGAAAATGCTTTTCAGAAATAAAAGCTTGTGAAGAGCCAAATCAGGCCTGGGAAAGCAGGGTGGGTGCCTCTGTGGTAAGGTTATGGAACAAGGAAGAAAAGAAAAGCAAACAAGAAAGGATGGAGTGGGTAAAATGAGTAGCCCTGGGCAGAGGCAGAAGATGGGAAGAAAACCAAGAAGGAGAAAGAATGGGAGTGGAAGAAAAAACTTCCTGCTTTCTTTTTTAAATGTGTCCACGGAGACTATGAACAGTAGCCAAATATCCAACTACAACATTCAAGTTTTAGAAGAGACTCACGAGCTGAGCTTTATATCAAAAACAATTTGTTTGACATTATGCTAACCACATCCATCCATGGCTCCAGATGTCCCTGACAACCACTCAAACACAATTCATATATAACGGATCTTAACAATGGGCTTGCTGAAAAGACTATACTCTCAGAAACATGGATGTAATACACAATATCAACCAAACTACCACCAGAGATGTCTATTCCTCCCATCTCCTAACTTCCAAAGGTACAGGGAGAAAAGATTGGATATGTAGTGTCCCCTGAAAATCATGCTGCTCCACATCCTGGGTGAAGTTCCAAAACTTTAGATTACTAATAGAGAATGGCCTGTTCGATACAGTCTGTTTTTCATACAGATAGAACTTCATGTCACGGGCCTCTACTGACTGCAAATGTGGCAGCATTTAACGGAGAGAGAAACAGTCTCTAAGACAGGTATATTTCAGGCTGTTGTGGGCTTTATAACCCAAAGCCACCATCTCAAACAACAAAATGAAAAAAAAGAATCTCTTGGAGACTGATGATGATCAATATCCACACAGATACTGTATTACTAGCTCTGATAACTCCCTTAGGGTATGTCTACACTACAGTGCTATTTCGAATTAACTTAATTCGAAATAGTTAATTCGAATTAAGGTAATTCGAAATAACGCATCTATACACAAAAACTATTTTGAAATAGTATTTTGCTATTTCTAAATAGCACGTCCACACTGAGTGGACCCTGAACCAAAGTTAAGGCTGGCCGGAACCAGTGCCAGCAGGGCATCAGGTTAGGACTTCGTGTGTGGGACTGCTGCCTGAGGCTAACTGAGCTCCCTGCTTAAAGGGACCCGAACAGACAGTTCTCAGGGTTCCCCACTTGCTTGTCTACCTCAATGAGGGACAGCTAAGCAGTCCTGTCTTGGAGTCCCCTGAGTGCCCGCACTCGGGACACCACAGCATTCGGCCACATGGAGCCAGAGCCACCCCTGGGCACACTGGTGCGTCTCGTGGGGTCGTTGCCATCAGCCCGGCTGCACTTGCTGCAGGCTGCAATCCAGGGGGGGTCCATCGGGGGGCTGTCAAGATCCAGGAGGCCCTGTGGGAGAGCGTCCACCCCGAGGAGCCCTCAGAGCCACCCCAGTCCTCCCCACCGGAGGCTCGTGCCCCATTCCTCCCTCACGTCCTTCCACTTACCCCTCCCTAGCCCCCCTTCCTGATGTCAAATAAAAGACACGTATGTTCAAAAATAGAAACTGGGTTTATTGAACAAAACTGGGGATGAACCTCTGGGGAGACTGGGAAAAGGAGGTGGGAGAGGGGAGGGGGAAACCTGGGAGGAGGAAGCTGGAAGGGGGAAGCAAAGGGAAGAAGGGGGAGGGGAAGCTCAGGGCCCAGGGTTGGGGGTCTTGCTGGACCAACCTGACTTTCATGCTAACCTGCTCCTGGGTTCGCATGTGGCCTTTGGTGGCCAGGCTGGCAGCTATCCTGCCATAGACGGCCGCATTCCTCCGTCTAGTGCGGAGATCATGGATGTTGGGGGCATCCCCCCCAAACCTGAATAAGGTCCATGATCTCCACCCTGGACCAGGAAGGTGCCCACCTTCTCTGGGCCCGGGCAGGCTCCTGGGAGCTGGCAGACTGCTCCTGGGGAGTGGTGGAGGGCTGGCTGCCAGTGGCTTGCTGGCTCATGTTTTGGGGCCACTGGGTCAGGGGTCCCGGTGGCCACTGCTGGCTCTGGGCTGGCAGGCTTGGAGCTGGCACAGGCACTGTGGTCAGGGTATACCCCTTTAATGGCTCTGGGGCTTGGGGAGAGGAGAGTAAGTTTTCCTTGTTGTGCCCAGAGTGGCCACCAGGGCTCCCTGGGAAGGGCTGGAGGACCCCTATTTCAAATTAAGTGTCTACACAGCACTTAATTCGAAATAGCTATTTCAAATTTGGTGTTACTCCTCATAGAATGAGGTTTACCAAATTCGAAATAAGGGCTCCACTATTTCGAATTTATTTCGAAATAGCGGTTTGCCTGTGTAGACGCTATTAAAGTTAATTCGAAATAACTGCTATTTCAAATTAACTTTGTAGTGTAGACATACCCTTAAATACAATTTGCCATGAGGTGCTGTTGAATCATTTGGAAACCACTGTGGGTAGGGTCAGGATTACTTGAGTTATTTCTGTGCACTTTGCTCTTTTTAATCTTTTTTAATGTTTCCCATCAAAGGATCAGAAAACACCTTACAAATGCTAATCAGGCTTCACAAGATTCATGTGAGGCAAACAAATTGCATTTCCATTTTGCTAATGGGAAAATTGGGATATAAGTTTAAGTGGCTTGTCTAAGCCAGCACACAGCTCTGGAAGTGCCAGAAGCAGACTCCAGAATTCCTGGCTTTCAGCCCTGCACTTAAATCATGTATTTTTTCAACATGTTACTATCATCCTGTATATTTGTATTCATGAAAAAGAAAAATATTACACGTTGAACCTCCCAAATCTGGGACTCTCTGGCCAGCAACATCCTTGGCCCAACAGGGCCATGGATGTTGCTGGACCAAAGAGCCCCAAAGGTGGAATGGGAGCCACAGCTGAGCCAGTAACGGCTGGCCGAGGGAGCTCTTCTCCCCCCCCTCCCGCCCCGTCCAAGGATCCCCTGGTGGCAGCTGGGTGGGGCATCTGGTGGCAGGAGGCCTAGCTGGGGACACACCCCTCTCCCCCAGGATACTCTTGATGTCAGTGGGACCAGATCGGGCAGCCCTAGCTGAAGAACCCGTGGCTGAAGTAGGGCTGGCAGAGATGGGCGGCCCTGATTGGGAAACCCCAGGGAGAAGTGAAGAGATTTCAAGAGTGAGCCATACTGTGCGTCACTTTTGTTGTTTTAATAAGAAAATGCCAAGGATCTTATATTATCTGTTCTCTCCTCCTGTGTCTTAGACAAATACACAGGAAGAATACTTATAAGTACTACACTCTTACTTTGATGTGAACTTCGACAATTGGATGCCACTAATGGAACTAATGAAAATTATAGAGTGTATGGACATCTTAGGTAAATATGTCCTCTGCTGATTTAAAACATCAGGCAAACAGAATGCACCGTATTCAAAACATTCTAAAATAAAAACTCTTAGGTGCTGTATTCCAGCCAGTCTCAAAAGGGGGTCTTCCCACCCTCCCCCCCTTAAATTGAAATGCCTCCATAATAAGCTTCTAGTTATTTTTTTTTGTTTTAATCAAACCATAATTGGCCATATTTTAGTTAAATATGCCAGAGTGCAATATGAAGGGTCACAGCCTGATCTAAAGTGTAAAAACTAAGGACTCCTTAAGGGAAGAAGGAAATCTCACTTCTACTTTTTATTCTACTTCTACTTTTATTTCCCCTAGACTACAATGACTTTATCAAAATACTTTGAGACTTTTTCTAGTTATAAGATCCAATTCTCATTTACATTAAGGTCTCTTTACATCTATTTTATATTGTCAGAATGATTTAATGAATATCTACTTTAGGACCATTTTAGAATACAAGGGTGGTATCAACAACACTTATTGTACGTGTGAATTAGACCCAGGTCACAGAGTTTGTGTATAATACTCTTGAGGTGCTCAATTAAAATCATATTTGGGGTAAGGATCAAATAAATAAGTATCGTACAGGGATCTGACAGGAATGTGTCTCAACTGACTTTGACATGTTCAGTATCTACTTCTCTCATGATACTTTTAAAAATCATATCCTCTTTCCTCATCAGGTTAGATGTTATAAAAATGACTGAATGATCTATCTCTAAATAAGATCCTTTCTTTCAAGGGGCATGGACCTCAAACTCATGAGAGATATTAGCCATATGGTTGCTTTTTCCTCAGGTGAAATTCCAAATGATGAACTTTAATCCTGTGTGTGGAAAGGTGAAGTGGAACGAACAACACTTGTTAGAACAACAGCATACAACAGTACATAACTGACACTGGCAATAAAAGAATGAAAAGGACAGAAGTTGGGAAATGTCTTGTCGAAGGAATGTAATTAAGGTACAGATAGACAGCACCATCCTTCATACCAGCATGCTGGCACCTCAACTCAAAATAAAACAGTCTGTTTCAGAAGTCCAAAGTAACACAGAACAGCCAAATTAGAACCAAGGTGGCAGCAAAGAAAGGCTCATAAATTGAGAGAGAAGTGCAACCATTTTAAATGGTGTTTCACGGTTTTTTGAAAAGCCAAATATATTTCAATGTATATGCAGACCAAGCGGAATGGTTAGATATTAACTATGGAAAAAATTAATTATCCATTTCTGTCCTCTGCAATCAGTTGGCTAGAACAACAGCATAGCTGAGTTCATGATGCTCAGATGCTGCACTAGTAGTCATTAATGGTCCTTGCTAATAATATTTGATTCTTAAGTGTGGGTAGTCTTGCTATAGTCATCCAAGCCTATAAAATAAACTGGGGAAGAAGGCAGTAATAAGCAACCAAAATGTAGGCAACTTCCTCCTAAAATATTTATATCTATCCTGTTATGTTGTGATTGCAAGATTTTATAACTAGAACTAAGCAAAAGTTTGTATGCCTTTTTCTCTTTCTGATAAAAATGCAGATTCAGCAACACAAACATTTGTAAGTTGAATCTATTTCACTAAACTGTTCTGATTTTTTAAAAAATTAAAATAATCAAAGACTGATTTTGGCATATTCAAAATGAAGCATTTTGAATTTATTTGAACTATTGTTTTTGTTTCAAATTTTCCTTTTATTTTTAAGCAATCAATAAAAAAAGCTGGTTTAAACTTGTCAGAATCAAAAATAAATATTTCAATTTTGTCAAAGTGTTTTGTTGGACCTGGCTTTTTATTTTGCTTTTTGGAATTGCAGATCAACTGAAACTCATTCATTCGGCACACTATATAATGTATTGATATAACTGCATTAAAGTGCTGTGATATCAGATTTGACACTATTGAAATCTAAAGATTATAGTACACTAAGTCAAATTTCAATCTCACTTCCACTGATTTCAGTACAAGTTTTCATTGTCTTCAGTGAAAGCTTATATAAGTCTTCATAGTGACCCTGAACTTCTGAAAGAACTCAGCTAAAGCACAATGACTGAAATACTTTTGTATGAGGTAATTTGGTGATGATAAAGATAGAACCAATTTTAAGTAAAAGAGAAACTTGCCAATAACAGAAATAGGCCTGAAGAAAAGAAACAGATTAAGTACTTAAGTAAAATAGGGTTAAAGATTTCCAGAGGTGAACAAAATAGACTTATGATGATGAAATAGGTAATTACTGGCAGTGACTCAGAAGCTAATGGTAGAGACTAGTAGACATCTAGGGCAGCAAGCAACTTTTAGTTCCCTCTTAACACATCAAGTTATCAGTAAAAAAAAAAAAAAAAAAGTTCCCTAGTGATTTTTTTGTTTGGTTGGTTTTTTACAAAGTAGAAAATAAAGAGCAAGAGAGTTGCCTGTGAATTTTACATAAAAATAAGCCCTTCTTAAAAGGAGTAAAGTAGAGCTTGGTCAGCATATGTAAAACAGGGTCAAACTCAAAAGAAGCTTTTTTTTCTTTTTAAAAAACAACATGAAGACTACTCAGAATACTGCAGAAGGGGATAAAAGTGGAAACATTAATGATTTCAAAATTCAGATACCTTCTGTGGATGGGGTTCTTTATAGTCCTGGTAGACTTGAGGGTGGAGTGGAAACATACATTCTCAAGTTCTTTGGATCATACTGTGTTTTTCCAAAGTGTCTGGTTAAAAGAGAAATTGAAAAAGCAAAAACAGAACTGAAAAATCTACCTGGATAGGCAGATGTTCAAGATCAGGATAAAAATGAAGTTGTCTCTGCTGTGGCTTGTTTGTTCATATTTGCAATCAAAAATACATAAAATGAATCCTAATATTTCTGCCTGACAGTCAAAAAGCTGAAACACTCACTCTGCCACAAAACATCTATCCTATGTCTTCTGATTATATAGTAGGAGTCCTTAAACGTGTTGTAGATGGCTTGAAATTAGTTCAACTGCTAGGTATCTCAGGTCTGAGCTGAACAAGTTACATCTGAAACAACAAGTGGCACTTTAAAGACTAACACATTTATTAGGATAGTATGGCATAAGCTTTCGTGAGTTACAACTGACTTCCTCAGATGCTAAAGAGAAAGTTACACCTTTCTGCTTTCAAAAGCCACTACTTTGCCTCCATTTTGTTTTTTGCATCATGAACTAGGAACCCAGAACGACTGGTTTTCTTTTATCTATGTCTCCAGAGAAAGTGGTTCCCTGTGCAGAAATTGTGGCACATTCATTCCTTATATTTTTCCCCCTTATGATTCTAGACTCTCTTATGAGAAGCATTGAGCCCAAGATCTGGAAAGCATATATAATATCAGCAGGCTGTCACTCATTATCTCTGTGAAGATCATTAACATAAATACGAAACCTGCAAAAGCAGTGTCATCTGCCTGACTCTCTTCTCTAGAAAGCAAATGCACCACACTTCTGCAGAGTTCTTAACTGAATAATAATCATGGCTTCTTATTAGAAATTGATAGGAAACAGAAGGGTTTTACAAACAATATTCAATCTTTGCCCACACTTGAATCACCATAGCCATGGAGGTCAAGCCTTTTAGAAGGATTTAGGTGTTGTTCAGCTGAGTGCAGCCATGCCTAACCCCTGGGCTGCCCATTGCCAAGTGGAATTTTCAGATCTCTACAAAATGCATGGGGAGAGAGTTATTCACTTATGAAAGATTGTCAGAAGCTGGCCAGCTAAGTGAGGGGCCACCTTAGCAAACCAAGAATGAGGTGTCAAGGAAAAGAGCATAGGTGCTTAAGCATCTGATCTGGCAAACCTGGCTCATAAGCCAGAGATAGAAAAATCACTGTGCCTAATGCAAGAGCACTTTGTAAATGGAAAGCTTCTGAAGTCTTTTCACTGATGCCAATTTACAGAGCTCAAGGATAACATAATTATGGTCTTTAGATTGCATTGAGATATAGTTAAAAATTTCAACAATTGTAAAACAGGTTGGATCTTGCTAGTTTGGCATGCTCAGGTACTGACTGGTCCCAGATGAGGGGA
The DNA here is from genome assembly GCA_019425775.1 of Rafetus swinhoei. NCBI lineage: Eukaryota > Metazoa > Chordata > Testudines > Trionychidae > Rafetus > Rafetus swinhoei. Next base: position 78,792,012 of record CM033449.1, on the reverse strand, counting down.
TTTGCCAGCCCAGGAAACATCCCCTCCTGGCCTGTGCTGACACTGGGTTAGGGCTCCAGTGTGCCCCCACTCCTTCCCCAGTCCCGCAGAGCTCTCTAGATGCTGCCGGCTCCCCAGCAGCATCCCAGTTAAGGGAGGTACAACCTGTACCAGGTTGGATTTTTGACATGCAATTTCTTGTTTTCATTGTATACTTTGTTAGAAGAATGAGCTGCCAGAATTTCTTTCAACTGACAGAGCACTTCATATAGGTGATTTTTTTATTTGATCAGTTAATCAGACAATATTCTACCCAGCTACAGCTTTTCTTTTCTATAAGGTGATTATCAAGTGTCTATCCAATCATGTTTTTAAAGCATGGACATACTATTATGATATTATATATGCTTTAATGGAGTGGAGAAAATATTTAGAATTTAGTCTTCCAATTTTCAGAAGATTTCAGTTCTTCAAAAGTGCAGCTGAAAAGACTTAGAGCCCATAATTTTTCCATCAGACTCTCAGCTTGCAGAGATCCAGATAAAGACTGAAGATCCAAGATGAATGGCAAAAGAAAACTGCAGATTATTTTAAGAACACGTAACAAAAATCATACACTTGCGATTTTAAATTATTGATGTAAATACTTTATAAAGGCACAAAATATTTTAGACAGATGTAAAGTCGATTCTAAAATGATGGACATCTAGAAGGGCTGAGCCCGTGAATCTTTTCAATAAGACATTTTTATATGGAACCCTCATCAACGACATATGTAAAAGCACTATGAGGCTATACTCATTATGAATCACATCTTAGCAATCAGAAGCACTCTGTGAATTATTTAACCCACAAAAGTACTTCCAGGAAGTCTGGGTTCAATTCCTAGCTTTGCCACAGATTTTCTGCAGGGCCTTGGGAAAATCATCTAATATTGCCGTGTTTCTATTTCATGTCTGTAAAATTGAGATACCTCTATCTTTTCATCTATTTTCAGTTTTTATGTATAGTTTATAGTTTCTTACTTAGATCACAAGGTCCTTGAGTAGGGACCACGTATTGTTGTATGAGTGTACAATGACTAGATAATGAGATTTTATTTTAACAAATAGGAAAGAACTGGTTGAGAATGTGAAAGTGGAAGGCTGCTTGGGTGAAAGTGATCACAAAATAATGTGTTCATGATTCTAAGGCAGGGGCGGACAATAATTTTTGATGGGGGGGGCACACCATGATTTTAGTAAGTGGTCAAGGGCTGCACTTTACTATGGAAGGGCTGTAGGGTCTGGGACGGAAGTTGAGTACAGAAGGGGGCTCAAGGTAGGATGCAGGAGAGGGTAGGGTGCAGGAGAGGGTATGGGGTCTGAGAGGGAGTTTGGGTGAAGAAAGAGGCTGTGATCTGGGGCTGGGGTGCAGGGTCTGGTAGGAGTATGGGTGCAGGAGAGGAATCTGGCATGGTAAAGGGATATAGGAGGGGTGGAAGGTCTTGGTGGGGGAGTTGTTACCTGGGGAAGGGGGGAGGAGGGACAGAGAATTTGGTTGTGACCTGGGACATGAGATTGGGGTGCAGGGTCCCGTATGGGGTACTGGTGCAGGAGAAGGATGCTGGCCTGGCGGAGGGTTTAGGAGAGGTTCAGGGTCTGAGAGGGAGTTGGGGAGGAGAGGGAGGGGCTAGGCTCGGAGGCACTTACCTAAGCAGCTCATGGCCAGCAGCGCTCTCAGGCAGGCTTCCCCCACAGCAACTCCAGACTGCTGGCTGGTTGAGCATGTGGCTCCTTGCACTGCCAGAAGGGGAGAGGAGAGGGAGGGAGGGAAGGAGAGGCTTCACGTACTGCCCCTTTCCCCAGAAAAACCTCTCAGCTCCTAATGGTCAGAAACCAGCCAATGGGAGCTGAGAGATAATGCTGCACTGCCTCTGTCCCCAGCTCGCACTGGCCAGTTTCTACGAATAAGGACTGAAAGATTTTGCTGGAGGGAGGGGCAGTATGCTGAAGCCTCTCCCTCCCTCCTCCTGCATGCAGTGCAGAGAGCAACACGGAGCAGCTAGCCACTTTTATAGGCGCTCCTCCCTGCTGCAGGGGCAGGTGCTCAATCAAAAGGCTTGGCGGGGCCGGATCCAGCCCATGCACCATATCTTGCCCACCCCTGTTTTAAGGAATGGTAGAAGGGAGAATAGCAAAATCAAGACAATGCATTTCAAGAAGGCAGACTTTAGTAAACTCGGGAACTGGTAGGAAAGGTTCCATGGGAAGCAAGACTCATAGGAAAAACAATTGAAGACAGTTGGCAGTTTTCAAAGGGATGTTATTAAAAGTGCAAGAGCACACTATTCCACTGTGTAGAAAAGATAGGAAGTAGGGCAAGAGAGCGCCTTGCCTTACCTAGGAGATCTTGAATTATCTAAAAATAAAAAAGGAGTCCTATAAAAAGTGGAAACTAGCTCAAAGTACACAGGATGAATATACACAAATAACACAAGTATGTAGGGGCAAAACTAGAAAGGTGAAGGCACAAAATGAGCTCAAACTAGAAACATAAAGGGTAAGAAGAAAATATTCCACAAATGCATTAAAAGCAAGAAGACTACCAAGGACAAGCTAGGTCCATTGCTCAATGAAGAAGGAAAAACAATGACAGAAAATATGGAAATGGCAGATATGCTTAACGACTTCATTGTGAGAGTTTCTGCCAAGAAGGCTGTTGGCAATTTGACGCCTAACATAGTGAATGACAGTGAAAATGGGGTAAGTTCAGAAAATTAAAATATGAAAAGAACAAGTTAAAATCATATATATAGTAGTCCAATGTCTGTGACTCTGTAATGCTGAAATGCTGGCTGTTCTCTCTGGGCACCGCTGTTGCCTCCCGCCGTGGTGCTCGGCTGACTTCTGCACCACTCAGCCAGGCTGCCGTGCGGGAGCAAGCAGCGCAAGCGGCCGTTTGGGCCCCACGCTCCCCATGCAGCACCCCATGCTGCACGGAGCGGAGCGCCAAGCGGCGCTTGTGCTGCGCAGCAGCCCGGCTGAGCAGCACAGAAGTCAGCCGAGCACCACGGCGGGAGGCAACAGCGCCGCCCAGAGGGAAAAGCCAGGGGCCGGGGCCGGGGCCTGGACGAGCGTGCATCTCTGACGTCAGGAAAGGGCGCCGGATTCAAAAGGAGGAAAGCGGAGCAGACACAGAGGACGTGGAGGAGACAGAGGAGAATGGAGGAGGCAGAGGACAGCGAGAGAGAGAGAGACACACAGCAGGAGGAGGAGAAGAGAAAGAGTGAGAGGCGGGAGGGGGAGAAGAGAAAGAGAGAGAGACAGAGAGAGAGGCAGGAGGCGGACAAGAGCTGAGAGAGAGAGAGAGGGCGAGGCAGTAGGAGGAGGAGAAGAGAGAGAGGCCTTTTGCGCCGCTTGCTCCCACGCGCGCGGCGGCCCAGCTGAGCTGTGCAGAAGTCACCTGAGCACCACAGCACGAGACGAAGGGGAGCGGGGTGGTGACGTACACGCCCATGGGGTGGGGCCTGGACGAGCGTGCATCCCTGACGGAGACAGAGGAGAGCGGAGAGAGAGTGAGAGGTAGCAGGGGAAGAAGAGAAAGAGAGAGACGGAGAGAGAGGCAGAAGAGAGCTGAGAGAGAGGGGGGGAGGCAGTATGAGGAGGAGGAGAGAGAGAAAGAGAGACAGAGTGAGAGACCGGAGGCTCAGGAGAGAAGACTGACGTGGAGGAGAGACCTGAAAATCCCGTCTTATGACGGGCTAATTGGCTAGTTTACTTAGAAAAGTTAACTGTCTTCAAGTCACTGAGGCCTAATGAAATGCATCCTAGAATATTTAAGGAGTGGATCAAGGAGGTATGCAGGCCATTAGCTATCATCTTTGAAATGTCATGGAAGATGGGAGAAATTCCAGAAGACTGGAAGAGGGCAAATACAGTGCCCATCTATTAAAAAGGGAAATAAGGACAACCCAAAAAACTACAGACCAATCAGCTTAACTTCTGTGCTCACAAAGGTAATAGAGCAAATAATTAAGGAATCCTCTACAAACATATGGAAAATAATAAGGCGATAAATAACAGTTAGGGAGGAACAATCAGTTTCACATATACAAAATGGAAAGTCACTGTCTAGGAAGGAATACTTCAGATCTGGGATCATAATGGACCACAAGTTAAATATGAGTCAACAGTGTGACACTGTTGCAAAAAAGGCAAACATGATTCTGGGATGCATTAACAGGAGTGTTGCGAACAAGACACAAGTAGTAATTTTTCTGCTCTACTCTGCACTAATTAGGCCTCAGTTGGATATTGTGTCCAGTTATGGGTACCACATTTCAGGAAAGAGGTAGAGAAATTCAAGAATGTCCAAGGAAGAGCAAGAAAAATGATTAAAGGTCTAGAAAACTTCTATGTTTTAGAGTGTGTCTTTGAGTCTGTCTGCAAATCCATTTGTTCAAGAACGTCTCCTAAATATTAGGAGCTAGGGTTACCAAATTTGGTATGCAGTTTCCTCTTACCTTAACTTAAAGCAAAATCAGAGTTTGGTTGTACCAGGAAAACAGGAAGAGCCAGGAATGGGACCATTTTCCAGAACATGGAAAGGGAAAGGGCTGCTGTTCAGAGGGATGTGATAACGCAGAGTGACCAGTGGGGGCAGTGAGTGCAGGGGAGAGCTTGTGGAATTACCTCTGGAGACAGCTGCACCACCAAAAGAATGGCAAGCTCTAGAAACTGGTCTAATACAAATACTTGGGTGAGAACCTAACTTATTTGTTTACTATATTCACAGGGTGAAATTCTGGCCCATCATCAATAGAAATTCTGTCACTGACATCAGAATTTCACCCTTTTGACCTTACAATCCATAGGGATCACTGTGATCCTCTAGTCTGACTTCCTACATCAGACTGGCCAAGGAATGGCACCAAATGATTTCACATGAAGCTCATAATGTCTGTCTCAAAGATATGCTCAATCTCATTAACAGCCTGTACTTCAACCAACCATGTTTAATGATAAAATTGTACATACCCCAAAATGATTTATGCTTGTATTATCTGAATCACAACAAGATTTTTCAATGTCACCCAGCAAAACATATGGTGGGAAGTGTACCCCTATGTGATTGGAGGTATCACATGTGACCAAGAGTATTAGCTTACCTGATCAATCTGTTTCCATGAGATAAAAATGAAAGAGATAGAAATAGAAGCTCCACTTCAGCAGATTTTTTTTAAATTACAGGCAACAGAGCTCTAAAAACACGTGTATCTGTCTATTTCTGTAGGCTGCTTTTCTTTCAGTCCCTTTCCTGCTCCCTCCATCTTTCTTACATAGTCTTTCAAATTAAAAATGATTTGAAGACTGGTAGGCATAAGAGACTAGTAACAGATGCCTCCATCACCAACTAATAGATCATTGATGTCTAAGAGCTTGTGAAATGAATTTGGTGGTCTCAGTCCAGTTCCTGAGTGTTAGTTGTAAAGGCTGTGTATTAATTGGTCACGTAAGCCACCACCATAATTGATACTAACTGGCATTTTTTGCTGGCAATAAAAGCCAATTTAGAGGCAGATTGAGCTATCTTCTCACTTTATGGAATTGTTTCGTCCAAGTCAGGCATAAGAAATGCAGATCCCCCTGCTGTACCTGTTATTTGGTAAAGTAGACGACTGTAGTCTACAGAGCAGTAAATCCAGCATATTCACAAGCATTACATTCATTTCTGAAATGATTAAACTAAGTTACTTTCAAATTGCACACTTCAAAAAGAATTCAATGCTGGCCTCAGACCCTACAAAAAAAGGTCTAGCTCAAAACACATTTTTCAGGTTGAGCTGTTAACTCTGGTCATTTGAGTGGCACCACTATAATTAGATGACAATGTAATGATTTCAGCTGCCGTGGAACTGAAAAAGTAGTACAAGAAAACATTTATATAAGCTATGGGTGAGACAAACAAGTAACCAACCAAGTTGCATGCACATATAAAACCTGATAAGAAATCTTGTTAGGATTTATTTCTCTTTAAGAAATAAAGATATGGCACCCAGATTTGGTTTTGGTGTGGAAAACAATAAAACAGTAATAAGTTAGCTAGTTCTTGTATTTTTCTTCATATGAAAAAGGATTTGACACCATTCCGAGCAACACAGGATGTGTTAAACTAGAGACCAGTGAGTGACTCATCGATAGATAAAATTAGATTCAAACTGAAAAACAAAGGCTGAGAAAAATGGGTTTGGTAGTGGGTAGCAGATGAAAGAAAAACTTTTAGTCGGGAATCCCACAACCCACCTCTCTCAGGGCTATTCTCATTCAGGTCAGCTATAAACATAAGCCAGCTTCTCCCAGCTGGTCCCTTTTTACTTAGGCCACATTGCCATGCTGGAGATTGATCTTCTGGCATTCAATTTAATGGATCTAGTTAAGACCAGCGAAATCAAACACTGAGGGCAGCTCTGGTTGGTGGCGGTACTTCTCACCGTAGTGAGGAGTAAGGGAAGGCATGGGAACCTTTGCTCCCCTCGGCCTCCCTCTGTGAAGATAGCACCCAGATCAGCTTAAGGCAGTGGTCTCCAACCTTTTTAAGCATGAGATCACATTTTTGAATTTAAATGAAATCCAAGATCTACCTCAAACCCAAACACAGTTGCCCCGCCTCCTTCCCGCCCCTTCTCCAAGGCCCCGCTCCTGCTCACTTCATCCTCCCCGATCCTCACTCACTTTTATCAGGCTGGAGGCAAAGGGCTGGGGTGCAGGGAAGGGGGATGCAGGCTCTGGTCTTGGGCTAAAGGATTTGGAGCGTGGGGGAGATTCTGAGCCTACGGCAGGAAGTAGAGGTGCAAGAGGGGGTTTGAGAGGGAGTTTGGGTGCATGGGGACTCAGGGCTAGGACAGCAGTTTGGGGGGCAGGAGTGGTTTAGAATGCAGGTTCCAGCTGGGCACCATTTACCACTAGTGGCTAGTGGGTGGTGGTGCAGGGGGCTATGGCAGGCTCACCACAGTTAGTAGTTCTACAATTTCACACTTGAGATCTTTCAGAACTCTTAGATGAATGCCATCTTGTTCTGGTGACTTACTACTGTTTAGTTTATCAATTTGTTCCAAAATCTCCTCTATCACCACCTCCCTCTGGGACAATTCTTCAGATTTGTCACCTAAAAATAATGACTTAGGTTTGGAAATCTTCCTAACATCCTTAGCCAGGAAGACCAATGCAAAGAAGTCATTTAGTTCTCCGCAATGACGTTATCGTCCTTGAAGGCTCCTTTATTTAGCATCTAGATCATTCAGTGGCCCTACTAGCTATTTAGAAGGCTTCCTGCTTTCGATGTGCTTAAAAAAATAATATTACTTTTTGAATTTTTGGCTAATTGTTCTTCAAATTCCTTTGAAATTCTCCCACTTTAAATCTAATAGGTATATGAAAAGCAAATCTTCCCTTACCTTTCCATGCACAGATATGATAATCTATCCTTTTGTGGAAACATTTTTCTACTCAAAATCTACAATGACTGTCTAATTAAATGCCTTTAATTAAGAAAACCAATTTTGCAATTGTTTATTATTTCTGATGCAAATGAAAAAAATACCTAATTTCATTTGATAAAAAGTATAACTAGGATATTATATATCTTGCAATAATTTGCTAGGATTGAGCTGACATGGTTTTCTTAATATCCTTCCTAATTATCCCTATTTGATGTAAATGAAGATTAATCCTTCTGGTTTTTACCCTGGTTATTGGTAATATTGACAATATGAATTTTTCATTTCTCTGTGATTGCTACTGGCTCTCTGCAGAATTTACTAATTAAAACGAACATATCTTAATCTCTTTGGCTAGCATCTTTGTCAAAGTTGTCAGTTGGCTGACTTAAAAGATTCCATTTTTAAAATATATATTCTTGCATTTTAAGGAAGAAAATACCATGAAGAACTAGCAGTTTTATGACAAAGAGGTGGTAAAAAAATATTTAACAACATGAACACTTTCTGAACAACTCTACTTTATCTTAGAGGCAGCATTTTTCACTCATCGTTCTCTTCTACTATTCTATGAAGACCTAGACCTTCAGCCTGATTCTGGTTTTCCATCCCTGTACTTATACACCAAAGCATTAAGCCTCCTTTTTGTTCCTCATATTCTAGAGCCCCGTACTTCTGATGGCCCCTAGGAATAAAAGTTTAGCCATACTGTAGTGTACACTGGTCATACCCGAAGCTCATCTCCATGCGAGACCCTTCACTGAATTTACAACAGTTACGGAGGCCCTGCATGAAGGGTGTTCACAGAGAGTCACTTCCATCCACCTTGAGACTCTCTTGTGCAGCCAGAATTGCATACATAGGACTTTTGTGCTGCCTCAATTAATGGAAAATTTGGCACCCCCTTAGTGGGTTGTTTCCAGTATGGTGAAGAGGAACAGTTCCCAGAAGCAAGAGACCTGGGATTGTATTGATAGGCCTTATGCGTATGCATAGGAGAAGACCCTCTGCCCTTTCATGGAAGTTGGGGGAGGGTGTCAGTCTCAGAAAGGCAAGTTGAATACTTCTCTCTCTCACCAACAGAAGATGGTCCAATAAAAGATATTCCCTTGCCCATCTTGTCTCTCCATCATAATTATGCTTTTTAAACACCCTAAAAGCATATTTACATAATAGACTATAATTGGCTCTAAAGCATTAATTTATATCTACCACAAAAATGCTTTTCATGATTAATTTACCACAGTGGCTCAATATGCATTGGTAAATCTCTGCCGCAGCCATTATGATCTGTTAGCAGATAAAAGGGGTGTATTTGTGTTTCAGTTGCCAATTTTTGCACCTTTGAAGACACAAAGTTGTTGGTTTTTCCTATATAACATCTATCCATAACAACCCCGCTGAGTAGCTAGTATCCACACAAGTTAGTATGGAGTGAGTAATGAAAGAGGGAGTCTATGCACATATCTCAAGTTTACTAATAGGCTCAATGCTCACAACCTGTCTGGACTTATGTGATAACTGCTTCCTAGTTTTATAATCACACATTTCAGTTGGTAATACACAATGAGTTCTCCGTGATGTCTAATTGATAAGCAAGCAGAAATATAAAGTTGTTTTGTTTTAAAGCATTATAAGGGTTTTGTTTGTTTTAAATATTATTCTCACAATGTAAAGCACCATAAAAATCACATCACAATAAAGAGTAAGCACAACACATTGGAGTTTCTGGTCAGCAATTTTCCTCCATCTTTCAAGCACACCATCCCAGCCAACCAGCCATGTCATTGAACTGCATTCACCTCATGGACACCGTCCCCCAGCATCTGTCCTTTCAAAACTTCCTTCTCTCCTCTGACCCATGTCCTGCGAATTCACATTTTTTAATCTGATCATCTTGATATCAGGTCTCACTCTGGTTATGCTATACATTTGGGTGGTTACCTCTTCATTAGTCATATCAAAAGGCAAACCTAATGTATAGCATTTACCTGTAACATTGCAATTTGAAGGCAAAAAGCCTCAAGGTCCAGTTTCCTTAGCCCACATCTCACAGGTATATTGCCAAAAAAGGACAATTTCATTTTTTTAGTTCATAGTAATACTTTTGCCTCTTCAACAGGGGGCAAACAGGGTATCACTAAAATGGAAGTCAAAATCCAATTCTGTGTAGGATCTAAAAGTGGCGATTAGCAGCGCCTGTAGCCATGCCACCCAGGCAACTGAAGTATTCAGTGCATTGCAATGGCTCCTCAGATTGGGGTAGGAATATCTTCCTTTTCAACAGACTTAGTGGTCACCATAGTCTTTGTCATGTGATATGTTTAGACTTAACTTTTCTGCTTCATTAACTACTCTTTCTACCAGTTTTTCACCTCTTTTGTATGATGATCCAATCACGTCAGTGTCATTAAGCAAGCACAGATGATGAATTTGTCCATTTACAAACGTGCATCATCCTGTAGGTTTCCATCCATGACTCTTCTTAAGATTTCTTCAGTATAACCATTGAAGAGAGTCAGCAGTGACATACAGGCCTGTCTGACACATACCCTCAAGTCAAACCAAACTGATTTTTTCACACCTCACAAACACTGAAGTCGCTGGGTTTTGACAGAGATGACAACCGTCTCCCTTTTAAAGCTATGCAGCTGGCACATATACACAGAACCACATGTGTGTGCTTAGCTGAGATGCTTGATTGCACAGTAAAACATTTTCCTTCTGAACTTAAAAGGAAAATGTTTACTGTTGAGCATGAAATGGCTAAGCTGGAATTGCTAGAAAACCTTGATGTGTACTATTATGAAGACAGGGACAAAGGAGAGGTCAACCTTTTATTGAAGGGACTCCTGCACTGGAGTAAGGGACCCTGCTGAACCAACCCATCTTCCTGAGAAGCGTGGTACCGTCACCTCCAGTGATTTGCATGCTATGCCTGTGTTAATGTGACATAAAATTGGATTTGTTATGCAATAGCTTTGCACTGCTGATGCATGCTGAGGATGTGATCCACCACAACTCCCAGATCTTTCTTGGTAGTGCTGCTACCAAACCAGTTTTTCCTCCATTCTATACTTGCAAATTTGGTTTTTCTTCCTTAAGTGTAGCACTTTCCATTTGTCTTGGTTGAATTTCATTTTGTTGCCTATGGCCCAGGTCCCCAATTCAAAAGCCTTCTAAATTTTTGCACTATCCTCCAAAGTGTTTGCTACCTCCTACAGCTTTATGTCATCTGAAAACTTAATTGTTATGCTCTGTATACCTACATCAAGGTCATTAATAAATATATTTAACAACCCTGGACCTAGAACAGATCCCAGTGGAACCCCAGTTGAGACTTCCCTCCAATCAAACATTATTCCTAATGGTTAATCTGTTTGCAGTGGTTTAACCAGTTATATATCCACTTAATGATAGTTTTGTTGAGCAGCATTTCTCTATCTTATCAAAATGCTGCAAGGGAAGCTTGCTGAAGTCTAGGTACATTATGTCCATTAAATTCTCCTTATCCACTAAATCAGTTATCCTGTCATAGGAGAAAAAAATCCAGCTGGTTTAGGATGATTCATTCTTGGTAAATCCATACTGGTTGCTAGTGAATATCCCTTCATTCTCCTGGTGCAAACTGAATGCTTTACACATTGATCTAGCAGCCTCACAAGTCTCAAAGTCACGCTGACTAGTCTATAGTTCACCCGATCATTTCCCCCTCCCCTGTTTTCGAAGGTGGGCACTATGTGGGCTCTTCTCCAGTCTTCAGGGACCTCTCCAGTCATCCATGAGTTTGTAAATATATTTGCTAGTGGCTCCACAATCTCTTCACCTAATTCCTTCAGTCATTGAGAGACTTTTCTAGTTTTAACTGGACTTTCTCTGCCCTCTGATGATTGGCTGTTTGCTCAAACCCTCTTTGATCTTCAATCTCTTCACCTCAGGTTCCATCCACATTTACCTCATCTTCCCTCATCCTCAATTCTATTCCTTTCCCATTTAACTTTTCCTCTCCTAACTAAACCCACCCTAAATAAGAAAGACCATGTAACCAATATGACATTTGCTGCACCATATTGGTCACTCTGCTTGTGTGTTCTACCCCTTCCAACACCCTATGTCTGTCTGTTCGATTTAGACTATAAGCTCTTGATGTCAAGGAGTGCCTGCTATTCTGTGTCTGCTCAGTGCTTTGCATAATGCGGTCCCATTCTTGGTTGGTCCTGCAGTACTGCTATAATAAATATGATTAGCAAACCAAATCTTACTCATTAATGGGCCAGAGTCATCCCTCATGTAACTTTGACTTCTGTGGCATCACACTATGAATTAATTTGTCTCGGTAGCTTTTTGCTGCTTGGTTTACTGAATAACACCAGTAATACAGTCACAGACTACTCAGTTCGTCAAGAAATGCAATCAATAAAACCTAAATTCACCAACTTAGCTATGAAAAACTTGACATATAAATGAAAGATGAAAAATGAAAGTTAAACAGCATTGGCAAAGTCCCAACAACCTGCAATACACTATGAAAATGCTGCACATGTTCTATTTAGATAGATGATTGAGCTACTGGGCTGTGGCTAAGCCACAGTGCCTATTAATATTTTTTAACATAGGTAACACTTCTGAAGAGAAGCAAGATTAGCTTTCTGCTTTGCATCTTTAAGCCATTCTGAACTGCTGCTATAGTCTAATTTTAGAGTTAGTTACTGATATACATACACTTACATTCTACCCTCTTAATGAAAATAAAATAGCTTCCGCAAGGCCAACAACTTTCTATTTTAATCTAAATATGCACAAGAAATACTGAATACACACCCTCTCTAAAAGAGTTATTGGTCAATACAATAACTATGGCTCCAATTGCTTTGTTTTTTACAAGGTACTCCCTGTAAAAATGTCTTGCATTTGGAACTCAGTTTCCCCTTCCCATATTTGTTAACCTGATGAACATGTTACAAATATGATGGCATCATACATATGTAAAGAAGATGCTCTTGTTCTTGCTGGAAGCAGGATTGTGGCTGAAGTACCTATAATCTAGAGATTCTATTAACATATTGCAAGGTAACAAAAGGCAGTTGAAGGCCTCCATTGTAGCCAACAAACAATTGCACATTCTGAAAACTAATGAATTCCAATACAATCAGCATAGTCCATTTAATATTATGTTATGAACAGCCACTCTCCTACTATAGGCAGAGTCCCCTCTGAAACTCATGTCCCCAGGGCTGGAGTTAGCGAGGCCAGCATCTGGGCGCGCAACCCGGACCGGTGCCGTAGAGGGGGCATCCCCAGCCAGGGCTAGAGGCAGGGGGGCCAGCCCTTGTGCGGGGCTGGCACGGTGAGGGATGCAGCCCCGGGAAGGGCTCGCATGGTGGGGGTCTGGAGGCAGCAGCAAGGAGTGCAGCTCCAGCTGGGAGCAGAACCTACAGCCTTATAGGGAGCCTTGACCTCTCCTTGTCTGGCAAAATCCGTGGTTTGGGACCTCTTAGGTCCCGAGGGTGCTGGACAAGGGAGGTTCAACCTGAATTGCTGGGTATTGAGAGAGAGTCTGGTGATTCTTCCCACCATTCAAATGATCTAGCCAGTCTACTAGGATACGTCTACACTTGCTCCCTAGTTCGAACTAGGGATGCAAATGTAGCCGACCAAAATTGCCAATGAAGCAGGGATTTAAATATCCCGCGCTTCATTAGCATAATCTCGCCCACGCACTATTCCACTTGCCAGCTGATTCGAACCAGGAGGTGCGCTCCAGAACGCGTTAGTTCGAATCAAACCCCTTGGTTCGAACTAACGTTACTCCTCCTACAGACCAGATGCGCTCATTAGATTGTATGGAGACTAGCTTTGCTGCTGGCTCCAACTCCTCACACTGCACAAGACATGAAGGGATTGATGTACTACTGAAGGTCCAATTAGCCCAAATTAAGACAAAGCAGGCTTCCATGGAGGGGTTTAAAAAGAAGAGTCCTGCTCAATTAGAGGAAAAGAGACTATATGCCTCACCGTAGGAGAGCAGAAACTAAGACAGACTAGTGCCTAGTAGATTTCATGGAGCAAAGAGAAGCATTTATGTTGATGCTGGCTTGGTTTGGACTTAGAGTAATTGGAAAGGGATAGACCTGTACATGGCCCAGCTGGACGGATAAGTGTCTGCAATTGAGGAGGCATTGGAGACCGAGTGGAGCAGTGGAAGAGCAGTTGAGAAACTGATTCTGAATAGCTGCTGTGCCCTACAATGCCACAAAGGGAGTACTCGGGGAAAGATGCTCTGTTAGAATTTGGCTTGCCCAAAAGAAAATCCTGTTTCACAACAACTATAAGGTTTTGATATTTTGATTTGTTTTGAAGGGCAATGGAAACCAAACCCTTTGAATGTTTTCATGGAACAGAAGTGTACTGAAACATACACAAAAACCTGAGTTCTTCAGTTCAGCACTCTCTCCTATCAGATGTAACCAGATAGTCCTGGACCAAAAATTCCTTTCTAGCAAAACATTAATTGACATAAATACATTCCTGTGAAACATTGTGTCCGGATAATGTGGGGGTACTATGAAGGAAATTAATTTAGTCAAAAATGTGCTGACTTGTTGCCACATTACATAATTTCATATTTAACTGATTTAACAGCATTTTCTGGAGATCAACAAATCTGGGCTTAGTTTGACTAAAATGGGGAGCAAATCCAGAGTCAAGGATGCTTAGTTCATGCTCCAACCTGGTTTCTGTGATGACTGTGTTTCTCTTTACAGCAATCTGGATTCAAATCATTTAGGGCCCTAAAGATCAAAACTAAGATCTCGAATTTTATCCACCAGGTAACTGGAAACCATGGTGAATTACAGAGCTTGAGTGGTCTCCTTGGCTACGTCTACACTATGAGTTTTCTCAGCAAAAAAATATGCTGAGGGACTCATTTGCATGAGTCACAATCTCATTTGCATATTTTCTGCCGATCCGTTTTTACGCTAGGGTTTTTGCGCAAAAACAAGCAGTGTGGACGTTTTCTTTTTGCGCAAAAACCCCAGCACAAAATATGCAAATGAGATCACAACTCATGCAAATGAATTCCTCATTAGCATATTTTTTGCCAAGAAAACTCTAAGTGTAGATGTAGCCCTCAATTTAAAAATAGTTTAACAATTAACAATTCCATTTATAAAAGCTGACATTTTCTAAATCTCTCTCCTCATGAGCACATTTTTGTAATCCACTTTTTGAGCTAAACAAAAGCATAAGTAATTGTAGTATGATTTGCAAAGAGAACATTGCAATCTTATTGACAAGTACAAGTGAAAAAAGTTATTGGTTACTGCTGAAATTTGGATATTACTGAGGATTGCTAAGGTGAGTAATAGTGGGCAAGACTCAGCTGAAGAATATTTGTGGTTGCTTCCCTAAATCTCAGTGCTATTCAGAATGAGTTCTTTCCAGCTAGATTTCATCCTAGCTCCAATCTCAGCTAAACACCTACTAAAGTATTCGATCTCTTATCTGGGGCAGATGTAATAAAAATAGAGTTTTATAATTGCTAGGCACTGTCCTAAAAAAAGAAGAATGGACATGAGTGGACTTGGAAGAGCAATCTCAGCTTTTCAATATTCTGAGAGATGGAGGCTTGTCTTCCTCTGAAGCAATTAACAGGGAATATTATTACCTGGAATTAGGTCACTGTTTTTGAATAAATCCTTTTCCTCTAATTGCTAAGGTTGGATTCTGGAAGGCTCTATTCCTATCCAACTTCTTCATCCACTCCCTTAATGATGTTATACATTCTTTTATTAAAGGTCCTGAAGACAACTGCGACTTTACATTAAAAGGTCCTGAAGAGAATTGCTACTTTATATTAGCATTGACATTCTATAGCCACTTTGGAATTTCTCTTAGGTATTCAATCTGTATGACATTATTTTACTGCCTAGGTTAAAAAACATATATATTTCACTGATCATTCCACTGTTGCACTAAAATGATATGTCTGTTTCCTATCAACAGTTTAAAAGGGAGATTGCAATAAGACACTATTTTCCACCTAGCATTTTTAAATATTGCATGAACCTGCTCCTTTCCAATGCAAATTTTATTAAAACTGGCTGTTAGGTAATTATTGAACATTCTAAAAATGGCTTTTGGGAGCAGAATGATTTGTTTTGTCCATTTTCAATTCACAGGCTGAACTTCGAATAAATTTCATATTCCAGGAACTCACTTGCCTCTCACAGCAGAACAGCGCTATACAATGAAGTCTCTCAATGACTTCAGAAACATCATTTCTGAGAATGGCAGGAAATGAAGGTCAAGGTTTGACTGTAACAGAATTTACTTACATGAAGGAGTATGTACTTTATGAAATAAATAATATGTTTACCAGTCTCAGTGAAGGCAGACTGCAGAATAAAAGCTAAGTAATATAATTGTATTTGAAAATAAACATATACAAATAGGAAAGTTAATTTATATACATAAATTATCTGATGTTCTGAAAGTAAAACATCTTCTGCTGGGATTTGTAGCCTAGTCATACACTCAAATATATTTCCTGCTTTCCTACTGGATTGACCACCTGTTATACTTTACAAAAACCTTTTTCTTCATTTTCCCACAGCATATAAAGTTCTAGGGGGCATTTTCATCATGATCTCCAAAATATTCAATTTTATGTACAAATGAACTATTTTCTCTGGGGAAAATATGGTCTCATTTTGACATCGCAATCACTCATTTGCAAAAAACTAAATATTCTAACAACAAGGTTATATTTGGGTCAGCATTCGCATACTAATGGACATCTTATATTTTGCTTTTTACTACTATATTACTGTTTGGGTACAGGCCGCCTGCTCAATGTCAAATATGTTGATTAAAACTGAGTATTACTATTTTATGCATTCATGGCCTGAGAATTGTAATATCTAGATAAACATCATTCCTAAAAGAAGCAAGTTTGTGAATACAGTATTTAATTAGTACTCAAGGGGAACAATGTAAGAAGAGAAAAATACTGCAGCTGAATTCCCTCTGCAATTGAACAGATATTAAACATTGAAAGATCTATTGCAGTGGTTTTCAAAAGGTGGTCCAGGGACCTCTAGGTGGTCCTTCGCTCAAGCGTAGTCCCCTTTCCCCGCACAGCAGGTAACCCATGCTGTGGCTTGAACCTCGTGGTCACCACGCAGCTGCAGGCTGGTGCACTAGCTCCGGCTTTCCCCTGGGATGGTGTGGGGGAGGCACAGGTGCAGCATGGCGTAGGGGCTGGGGCAGACCAGAAAGCGGAGTGGGTGGTATGACCCTGTGCTGAGCTCCATGTCCCTGAGGCTGCCCCTGCCCAGCCTGAGTGTGCAAGTTCCAGGAGCTAACCTTCCCCCCCACTCACCCCCACCGGCTCTGCCTCCTGCTCCAGGAGGGGCTGGGGCTGGGAATGCTCCGCAGATCCGGGGCTGGGCAGCCAATCACATGCTGCTGCTGCCTCTGTTGGGTGCTAGGGCCCAGGTTGTGCCATGCTGCTCCGAACAGGGTGTATGCATGGGTGGAAAGACCCTTCCCCAGCACCCCACTGTGCACAGCGGGGCTGGGACCAGCCTCAGGCTCTTCCTGCCCCCACCCCAGAGCCACAGCCTGCAGGTGAGGGGTGAGCCCCAGGCAAAGGGCTGGGCCAGGCACGGAAGTGGCTGTCCCCCTTCCCTCCCTCCTGTTGACCCCTCCTCACCCCAGTGCTGCTCCTGATGGACTGCAAGCCCTAGAGCTGCTGTCCTGCAGGTGTTAGCGCTGGGGGCAGAGGGATGAAGGAGGATGTGAGGGAAGGATAGGAGGTGACAGGGGTTGCACTGAGGGGGATGGGAGCGATGTAGGGGATCAGGCTGGGGGGGGGATCATGAAGCTGAGGGGAGCAAGGCTGGAGCAGAACGAAGATGTGGGGGGGGGGATACAATTTTCCTTTGCTCCTCACTTCTTTGCCTCCCTCCGGCCCCCCGCCATCACAGCATGATCCTCTTTGCACCTTATCATTCTGTGTGAATGAGAATTTCAGCCTGCCTGCAGGCGGTGTAAGAAAGGTAGCATATCTGTACATTGTTCCATAATGTGTAGCTTCCTTGGCATTAGATCTGGGACATTTGCTCCCCTCCAGGTCTCCAGCAGAGTAGCTGCTTTTAAGGCCAGTGCAGACTTTTGCTGGCAGTTCAAACCCTCATTCGTTATTTTCCCCAGAGCTCTGAGCTGTGTCTGTCTGGGGCTCATTGCTTTACCATGGATCAGTCTCCTCCTGCCCCTGTTCTGAACCCTCA
This sequence comes from Rafetus swinhoei, assembly GCA_019425775.1. Taxonomy (NCBI): domain Eukaryota; kingdom Metazoa; phylum Chordata; order Testudines; family Trionychidae; genus Rafetus; species Rafetus swinhoei. The sequence goes on along the minus strand of CM033449.1, from coordinate 78,774,261 downwards.
GTTACTGATAACACCTCATTGGGTTTGCCAGAAAACAAGCTGGGCCGAGGGAGACCTCTCACCGCCATGTTATTGAATACTTCTTGGCTTAGGATTTTTAAGATAAATAGCTGCTTCAACATCTCCATATAAAAGTGAATCAATGTTCTTCTTTTACTCTTAGTTTCAGAACCATAAAGTTGCCATAGGAATCACAAAACTCCATCATAACCCAGAAACACCCCAAGTGTTCCTTTCCACAGATGGGAGCACAATAATCAACCAGCACCAAGGGTTTTAATGTGAAGCTATTTGGCCACATTCTTACCCTCTCAGAATTACTCCTCCAACCCCTTCCCACCCCCCAAACTCTCCCTTGTACCCTCACCCTACACCCTCTCCTGCTGCCAAACTCCCTTCCAGACCTTGCCCTCCTCCCCTCCTACTATGCCCCACCTCCCACCCAGATCCTGCACCCCCATCCCTACCCTATATGCTGGCAGGCCTGTCCACTGAACCCCTCATTTTTGTTCCCACCCCAGAGCCAAAGGGGGTCCACAAAATCCACTAACTCCAGAACCCCAGAAAAGTAAATCTGGCCTATAGGAAGCCATGAACCTCAGTCCTCCCTGTCCCTTCTCCTCACCCCATGGGGCTGGAATGCCAGAAGAGTGAGATGTCTCAGTTGGGGGCCACAACAGTGAGGGTTGGAGGAGTTTTTTTGCTTCTCACTTCTGTGGTCCCCAACTGATTTTTCTGTGGGTCAGTGGCCTCCAACCCAAAAAAGGTTCCTCACCCCTGCCACAGGGGAAGAAAACACAAAAACCTTTCATGTTGGACAGAAATTAATATTTTACTTTATTTAAAATGAAGTTTGATAAACTAACATGAGAAAGCTTAAACGCTTAATCTGTTTAATAATTTAAATTAAACCATTCTCCCTTTGCGGCACTAGCAAAATGGCTCAGGTGTAATTACATAATTAACAGTGAGTTTCCATTAGCAATTGGTGGTCCACAGAAAGGTTTGTATTGAGCCAGGCTGTCCATGGGCCAAAAAGTTTGAGAACCACTGATCTAATGGTATGGTTTTCCTCCAACCAGCAGAATCTGAGACTCAGCATGTGAAAGTATTCTAGATTCCTGTCAAAACCTGCTTCCTATCCTATTACAATGGAATACCTGCTAATCACTGCATGAACCAGATCAAGGAGGTTATCCTAACCCAGCAGTCCACTGTTACTGGAGAATCCACAGCTGAAGTACAGTTTGTCCACCTGGCTGTATTCCATTCCCTCCCAGGGCCCTCAGGAAGCAGGCCTGTGGCAGACAAAGGGGTCATATCTAGAGTATCCTGTGTTGTGTTCTAGGCTCCCCTAGCCTCATTAAAGGCACCCCAAAAAATCAGGCAAGCACAAAGCATCTTCTGTAGCACCAGAGCTCTGACTTCACTAAGATGTTGGGTCCATATTTTATATCTTTAAAATTTCAGTCTACTCTAAACAACTGGATATCCATGAGCATAATATCAGCTATTGAATGAAATCTGATGTGAGCACCAATCAGAAAGGTCATTTTTGTCTTCTCTGAATTCCTGTGATAAGGAGGACTTATATTTCCATGAATAGGCAAATGGCAAGTCTTCAAAAATATCAAAGAGGATTCAGCCCAATTGTACAGCTCTCTCACGCTCTCCCACCTATGAAGTCAGTATGAGTTTTGAGTAAAGAGCATAGGATTAGGTCCTATATTTGTCAATACAAAAATAGTTTCTCAATATTTCAAAACTAAAGACAGACATATGACAACAAAAATTGACAAAAAAATAAATGTGTGGGCTGTTAATTGAAAGAAGAGCAGAAGAGTGGATAGTCAGGGGCAGCAAGTTATAAAGGCCCATGGTGCCTATATTCCTGGCCTGGGGGCCACACTCCAGCAAATTTCAGGGCCAACTCTCTCCCTGAACCCATCCACTGCCTCGAGTGCTCATGGCCAATGGGAACTTCAGGGATAGTGTCTATGGGTAACAGCATATGAAGTACCCCCATCCCACAAAGAGCCAGTGTAAGAAGGGGGTGCACCAGATAAACATCACACAGCCCTCTCTCCCCACATCCTCTCACAGAGCCTGCACCACACACACACACACACACACACACACCCCACCATCCTTTGCTAGTGCCCAAAGCCTGTATCCCAGCACACCACCCCCACCCAAACTTCCTCCTAAAGCCTTATGCATGTGGTGGAGAGGTAAGATGCGGGCTCTGGGCATTCTGGGAACCACAAAACAATTTACGCAAACCTGCCACCCCTGTAGAGAGTTAGGTTTGCTTTTAAGAAGCTCACTTCAGGCTTCTGATGAAAGTCATGGTAGCAGTAATAAAGAGTAAAGGAAAGACCCTTTTGTAGTCATATTAATTTTGTGTTGTATTTGTTTTGTATTAGAAAACCAGTAACTTTCTCCGCAGAAAAGCAGGTCTTTAAAAGAATGCAGCAAAATAAAAGAAAGGAGTGTTTTCCCCTAGACAAATATTTTCTCCGTTGTTTACTCAGATATGTACCATCCTGATATGGAGCATGCTAAATCCCCTAATGGGAAACTTTTTAAATTAATTTTCTGTTCTTCACCCCTCGCTCCACCAGAAAAGATAAACAAGGCGCTTTGTCCCAAAAGAAAGAAAATTCCCAATACTTTTCTGCTATAATTTTTTTAGATAAAAAGACCAACATATAATATATATTACACACACGTAGTGTCTGCCCACCAGCTTCTCCCATGGGCTGGCTGGGGGTGTGGGAGGTGCCGAAGTGAGGGTGAGGAGGGGCTCAGGGCAGGCGGTTGGCATTGCAAGAGGGTTTGTGATTGAGGAGGGGCTCAGGGCAGATGGTTGGTGGGGGCGGGGGAGAGCTAAAGTTATGGTTCCAAGGTGAGGAGGGGCTCAGGGCATGGACTTGGGAGGTGTGGGGCCGGGGAGATCAGGGCAGGATGCTGGGAGGTGTGGGGAGCCTCAGCAAGGCTGCCCATAGTGACAAGAATGGCACTGTTCTGATGACAGCAGCTCCCTGGGATACTGGGGGGGCCACGCTGCCCAGCCAGCCACTTCTTTGTGGGGAGAGGCATGGCTATGCTGTCTTGCTGGCAGTGCTCCTGGGGCGGGAAGGGGGGGGCTACAGCTGCAGGGGCTATGCCGCCCAGCCCTGCTTGGTGGCTACTCTCCATGGGGGTGTTGGGGCCACTGGCCTGCCAACCTTCCCCCTCTGGCACCCTCCAGCTGAGGGCCAGGAAGGAGTGGTTTGGCCTGAGCTTTTGGGGCAGGGGGACCCACATACCTATGGCTAGCAACATGGAAAACCAGTCTCTTCCTGGTGTGACCACTCCTCCATGGTCACTCTGCAGTATAACTGCCCCCACACTTGCAGATAGCAGAGCATAACTGTCTCTACTATCAGAGTCCCCCCTTTACTGGAAAAACATTCAGATTCCAGGTACATTCCATTGCCTTGGCACAACTAAGCCCTGACTTTGCTTTAAGTTAGGAGCAAAGGAAGCTGCATACCAAATTTGGTGGCCCTAGCTGCTACCACTTAGGAGGGGTTCTTGAACAAACGGACAGACACAAATTCTCTCAAATATATAGTATATATACAAGTTTGGATGGAAATTTCATCCATTTCTAATGATTAAATTATAAGAACAGGCAAAAAGGAGACTCTTTCAGCTGAGAAACCCATTTTTAATCTGTCAGTCACCATGCTCTTGAGGCATCAATAGGAACAAGAAAATTGGCTCGACCACTGAGACTGTGAGGAAGGGGGAAATCCATTTTGCCTCTGTCTCAATACCCTTATTAGTAAAACTAAGCTAATAATATTTAGCTACCTTTTAGGGGAATTGTGGTAATTAGGCCATGCTTGTACAATGCTTTGTAAATGTTAGGTGTATATTAATTCCTAAATATTATGTTTATAAATGATTATCCAGTGATTGTCAGTCATATGTACAATTTTTTTCCCTTTCCTTGGAGTATTTTGAGAATGTAATGTTTCTTGATTAGTTATAGACTTCTAAGACAAAATGGTTAGCAATCTGACACAACTACCAGCTTGTTCAGATGCTGCAGAAAATAAAGTAAGTTGCAAAACACAGAAAATCAATTTATAAGTAATAATATGTTCCTTAAATAATAAAACGGCTTTTCCTGCCCTCACACTCACTTTTAATATGATAGCACTGATTCTTGCCACAACTAATTGCCGAGTTCCTCAAATGAGAGCAGGTGGCAGGTATTGATTTAACTGGCCATTGAGTTCACTTGCAACCAAGAAACATGCCATTATTGTTAGAAGCCATTCCAAAAATGGGGAAATCTCAGTAGAGCATTTCATTGCTAACACGTTTCATAAACCATGGCAAGTGGCAACTACATGCCTAGACTTCACATCTTATTAAGATTTGTATGGGGAGAAATAAACGTTTTTAATTTTTTAAATTTTTGGCACACAGCCAGCCCAAAAGGATTGTTTAATGCACTGAGCAAACCAAGTTTACATATTCTTGGACATGCTACATGAGAAAAACAAAAGAATAGGAAGTGTTCTTTGAAACAAGAAGCCTCACAGTTTGCAAAAGCAAATTTAAACAGAGTTGTGTCTGATTTCTATTAAGCTTTTCTTTTCTCTCGCTCTTTTTAAACACATAAAAATGGCTCTGTGGCTGTTGTTTTTTTGACAAGGGGCAATTTGACTGATTAAACTAGGCTGCCGCACATATAATATGCTGCCAGTTACTATGGCAACAGTTTTACTTTGACACACAGCTTAGCTTGTTTTAAAGAATACACTCTTATGTTAATTTGGAACACCGGCATTTCCCCTCCCCCCCCCCAAAAAGAAACAAGATAATAAAAATAAAAATTAAGCTGGATCTAGTATCTTATTGAATCACAGAAATTAGAACTAGAAATGCCTATTAGGCAGTCTATTCCACCACCTTGCCAGTGCAGGTTTTGCTCTGCTGGATATCACAATTGCACTATCCTTTATTTCTTAAATACAATAAATTCCATCAGTATCAAAACCATGTAATGGATGTCCATAGTAAGTCAGGAGCTCAAAGTTATGATTCTCACAACTGTAACTCAGCCCCCTTGCATATTTACAGGGTTTTGTATTACTGTTCCTTGCCTAACTCTGTACAATATGATACAAGTACAACTGCCTGGAAATCAGACGTTTCTGAATTTCTTGTGTGATTCATCTGTAGCTTACCATTAATGTAGTTCTCTACCTTCAACAAATGAAACTTGATTGAGACAGATGTCCGAACCCAAGTTCCCAATAAAACAATAACAAAAGATTGATTTTGATTCCACTCAAAAGGCAAAGATCGATTTCAACACTTAATCCAAGTTTTCTAGAACTATGAAGAAACACATTACGGACAGTTCCATAAAAGCAATTTGGGGAGAAGCGGCAAGCAAAGCTTATGGTGAGACACTTATGAATTAATTTTGAGTTGGCCTCTCTAAGAATAAATTACCACATAGATGAAATTTCTAATAAAAGTTTTATGGTGAGCAATGTAGAACCATCTACCTTGATTTCTGAAACACATCAGACTGGAAAGGAAACATACTTGGCACTAGCTATTTTAGAATCCTAAAATTTATACTTGAGTCTTCTCCATGTTAATACTCACAAATCGCTTATTTAGATGGACTCAGGAAGGATGAGCAAGCCAGAGTCAATGGAATAAAAATTGGTGTTTTTTTTCTTGTGTACAAACTGAACCAAACCCCAAAATGTGAGCTCCAAAAATACTGCTTAGAACATTTGTTCCACTGTGAGGCTGGGGCAGCAGTAATTAAGATGGATAGATTCTGGATGTACCCACTTCTGAGATTTCTTCTAGCCTTATTCTCCCAGCATCCTTTCTACTCATGGATTCCTGACCACAGGGAAGGCCTTCTACAGAGCCTGGGGAAGGCACTACTCAGTGCTGAGGAGTTGGCTAACTATTTCAGTCCAGGATAGTAGACATTTGTAGGTGAGGGGTTCACATGGAGTAAGTGACATTCACAGTTCTTCCATGATTTCCAGAACAAACAATTCAGATAAGCAGCTTGACTGAATCTTCAAGCCTTCTAAGGCATTCCTAGCATCTTATTATTTCTAGGCTTGGTCCTTTTCCTATCAATATTGCTAGCACATCTGTAAATATGAACCCTATACTCTCAGTAAATCAGTCTTATCTGGAAAATGAAAATATGTGCCCCTCCTACTGCTTCCAGATGCCATCCCTGAGCCTTTGCTCAGTGCTCTCTGCCTCAACAACGCAGCTTTCTCTACCATTACAGCCTACATCAATGAAACAAATGGTATGCTTTTTTCCAGCAATTATAAAATCAAATTAATTTTACTAATGCAATTAGTGCCAAATCCATTGATAGCCACTGCCTTCTGTGCCATAATTGCTAATCTTACAAGTTAGTGTACTGTATAACTGTTTCCAGTGCCAGTTGTTACAAATTGATTGTGCACTATTTCCTGCCTGCACAGAAAGCAAGCAATCACCCCCAAAATTCCACCAGACTTGTTAAACATGCACACTAATATCTAGCCTATGGGATTTCTCAGGGTGAATTTCTCCAGATGTTTTGTGATCTCTTCCTTTTTTATGCATCTAGGAGGTTTGACATGAAGGGCTATCATAGAAATGTTGGACTGGAACATACCTCGAGAGATCATCTAGTACAGTTCTTGTCCTGTTCTCAGCTCCAAGTTACATAGCAAGGCTCCTCATGAGATACTTGCAAGTAGGCATAAGAGATCTTGCAGAAAAGGGTTTATTTTCCGCGCAAGATCCCCATCTAGACTGGCGCTTTTTTCCGGCAAAGCCGCGAGCCGGAAAAAAGCGGCAGCCATGTAAATGCAAATACTGCGGGGGATATTTAAATCCCCCGCGGATTTGCAATTGCGACTGGTCTCATTAGCATCCCTTTTTCGAAAAAGGGTGCCAATGTAGACACAGCCAGCATGTTTAAGTTTCCCAGTTAGTCCATCTTAAGTTGTTTACACTGCATTTTGTACAATGTTTTGTTCTGGCATGAATTTACATTTCACTCTTCATTTCTCTCCTCTTTCAATGTTTGTTGCAAACAAAAAAATCTCACTTGGTTCTTCAAGCATTGCTTACCAGTACATAGATACTGACTAAATTATATTTAGTTTGACTCCAAACATCTGAAATGTGATTTGAGATCTAAGCCCATCTCTGCTCAGTTTGTGAGATAGGAGTGCCATTTTCATTTTCTAATCAGTTTTTAAATATACCCTTATTTGCCCATCAATCCCTTTTCAGACCCCTTGTTCTTGCATTTTTTTAAAAAATCTGATAACTATGAAGAAGTCCTAAAAGCTATCACCCTCAGCCTTATCCTTTTCTGGTGATATATGTAGGTGGTACTTTGATTTTTTTTCCCTGAGTGTACATTACAGTGAGCTATATTTCCCATGCATCTCTATCCCCCCTCACTTCCATTTCTCATTTTCTTTCAACCTCACTCATGACAAGAGAAGATAAATAATAAAATATGAAAAAACTCTTTTCCTAGACCAAGTCCTTCTGCCACTTTTTCTTTGAGGCTTGATTTCTTACATGTTACTAACAAATGCAGGAGAGTATAACAACAGTTAAAAGCAAATGTATTTTTAGTGTAGCTGCCATTTTGTGTGCTTCCTACGTCCACAAGAGAAACAAAATACACATCAATGTCAAAGCCTGAAATGATACAACACCCAAGGCTGGTTCTACCTCACAGAATATATGGTTGCCTAAGGAAATAGATATTAGAGGCAACTAAATGTTTTATGACTGTTGTTGGGTGGGTGTCTTCAGGCATGTGAGCAGGCAGAGTTTCTTCACTTTGTTTAAGGCAGAAAAAAAAATCTCTGAGTGGGCAATAATGCCATTAAAACACTCACATCACTTAAAAATAATAATGCTTAACACATGCAACATAATAGGTTAGATATAGTCCAGTAAATTCTCTGGGCAACCTTATTTAGGGTCCATACGAGGGTTTTTGTGTGGATTCCGTATCCCAAGAATATACATCTTAAGAATTGCACTGGTGGCATCACTGTTTAACATTTTGAAATATTAGTACTTCCTCTTACAACTCACACCCCCTCTATAATCAGAGTTTATAGGATTTGGGGCATACAAAATCACATATTAGAAATCTAACAGTCGAGATCAACACAAATTTGAATGAGTGCTATATGTGGAGGTGGGTTGTGGTATAGCATAGACCTCAGTCTTCATTTGATATACAGGTCAAACCTCCCAAATCCAGGACTCTTTGCTCTGGCAACATCTGTGGTCCAGAAGGGTGTAACTGGACCAAAAAGCCCTGGAGACCAGCAGTGGGAGCCAGCCAGGAGAATGCAGGGGCTGGGGAGTCCTGGCTGGGTCAGCAGCAACGGGGCCAAGGAATCCTCAGCATCAGTGAGGACAGGTGGCAGCCAGGGGATACCCAGCCTCGGCAGGGAAACCCCTGGTGGCAGTGGGGAGCTCCAGCCATCCAGAGTTAGCTGGGCAGCTGCAGAGCAAGGAGCCCCAAGGAGAGGAGCCAGCAGCAGAACAGCTAGCAGGGGAGTATTGACTTCTCCTAGTCCAGCAAACTCCCTCATCCTTTCTTCTTTGTGCCTCTCTTGTATTTGTGCCTCACTGGTGTAATTTATGTTTGCAGTGTCTTCCTCCTAACCAGCTGTGTATGTGACAGCTAAGATCTGGAGATGTGAGCATCTCTGATGTCAGGGTTACTCCAGTGATGCAACCATAACTTTGGCCAAACTTCATGATGGTGGTTTCAATACAAGTCATTCCAGATGCATAAAAAAGGGTAAATGAAGAAAGCTAGCTGACCATGTGTTAAGTTTATAGTCTGTTAATATCTATAAATTTCCAGTATTTGAAAATTAATGCTGAGTGAATGTGAGAATTAGTTGAGTGAATATGCTTAGAGTACAAGAAGAATATGTCTAGGTAGCAGGGGAAGGAAAAACAAAGGGCATACTGCTGATCAATTATATATTTTAGAAATTTTGTGTGTTCCTGTCTATGCACCTGTAAGTTCATTTGTTCAAGAACTCCTCCTAAATAGTAAGAGCTAGGACCAACCAAATTTGTTATGCAGCTTCCTCTTATCATAACTTAAAGTAAGGTAAGGGTTTGGTTGTGCCAGGACAATATGATTGTTTCTCATAAAATTAAAAGGGAGAGCTCTGGTAAGAGGGACATATTCTGCAGAATGACCACAGGGGACAACAAGGGGTCACAGATGGGGACCAGGTAAGCAGGGGCAAGAGTGGAGAAAGGAACAGCAATCTATTATATATTTCAGAGAGTTTGTCTTTATGTCTGTCTGTAGCCCAACTGGGGGGACATTCACCACTCCCCTGGCTGTGCCTGCTGCAGTGGCCATGGACAGACACTTCTCATCTGACCCCAACCTACTGAAGACACACACAGAGAAAGTGGGGGGGGGGCGCGCCTGGGGTTGTCCAGGGCAGCCTGCATATTGAACCCCCTCATCCGCAACCCTGCCCCAGAACAATGATTTAAATGAAGAAAAACAAAGCTTATTTGAGTTAAAGTTCCAACAACACCATGTAAATCTTCTAGTACAGACAAAATGTGTGTACCTACTCACTAATTATGTTCCATAACATAGTATTAGTGTAAAGTTTCTATTAAAATAATTAGAATTCAATAAACACAATTTCACTACCATGTGGATTGAGAATCAGGAGTTCTAAGTGCCAATATTTCAAAATGCTCAATAAATGACAAGCCGTCAAGAAGTTTCTTTGAATGTACAGTCTTGAAATTCAGAACACACCCCACTAGGTGAACTGAACACTAAAACAAGGCACTGCCAAAACATTTGCATTAGAGTAACAAACAGTTAGATTTTCAAAATACTGTACCAACACAGCTAATAAGTCCTCACAAAAGCAAAATAGACTCAACAGGCTGCCTGTGATTGCATGGAAAGACTGTTACTGCAGTCCAGAAGTTCACATTCATTACTGGGTTGGTGAAATCTAGTTTATTATAGAACATGCCACTACCACGCATTTGACACTCTGCCCTGAGGTAGGTAGGCATGCATGGTCATTGTTCCACTATCTGATGTGGTTCATCTTCACTGTCTTTTTGCTTTCTTTTTTATTCCAGTGGCTTAATTTGCTTTTGTTGATCTCTCATCTTTTGGGCTGCTCTTTCCTTTGGGGTCCCTTGCATTTCTTCAGCAGCACATTTAGGAATTTAGCAGCTTAGCATGATACAATGACATTAAGTGAGATAGTCTAGAATATCAACAAATTATAGCTGATGGGATGTCCCTCGTTCAAGAAGTAGTCCAACTGTACTAGCCAAATTCAAGGATAGTCTTTATCTAACCAAATGTGTATCAAGTTGTCTGCATGACCATAAGATGTGTGGTACAGTTGCTAGACTATATATTTTTAAAAATTAAATTTCTCAAGGCATTCTGGAGTCCAGTAATAACTGTTCTATATCCTCAAACAAAATGAGGAGGTAAAGGCTTTCTTTAAAGAAACAAGAGATCAAATCAGAAGTGGAGTCTTATTTTTACTTATGTCTGGATTTTAAGATATCCACAATTGATGTCCAAGTTTCCATTTATAGCTGATCATTATCACACTCTCAAGCATTTGTGACAATACTAATCTCTCTGGTAGGACTGGATATCCCATAGCAATTACACTGAATAAAATCCAATTGCAAGAGAGGAAAAATGGTTCAGATGTTGGTAAGTATGATGTAAAGTTACAGCAAATTGAAATGCCATTTAGAAATGTTTCAAGATTCCTCCTACTCAGCGCGAACACTGTTGTTCAGCTTGTTCTCATTACCTCCTTTGATGCTCACATTTGATAGTTTACCACTGTGCATATCACCACACTTCACTGATAATACTTTGCAGTTGCTTTTATTGAGGAAATCATTTATTTTACATTTCATAAGAAAATTAAAAAAATTGGTGAAGGCAGTCTCCAACCTCACTTTTGCAATTCAATCTGTGACCATGGAAAGGAAAACTGCTGAAGTTATAAAGCTATTAGGTTTCTGTTTCATGGAGTACAGCTATAACTGTTACTGCACAACATGAGCTCAACTTTGATTAATATTCCTGACCAAACCACATTTCATATGTTGATAAAGCACACAACTGATTGTTAGAGGAGAATATTAAAGCATGAGGTACTGGAACCTCCACATAGTGAGATAGAGCCAATAAAGTAAATAAAACTGGAGCTACCTTGAACTACAGAGAAATGCATCATTACCTCCTACACATAATGCAGAGTTCTTTGGCATAACGTGTACATCCACCAGACTGACACTACATACTGTGAAAAAGATTCTCTGGTGGCACCAAGCTTGGTTCAGCCATAAGTACATTGGTACCCCAGGCCAAGATAAGACTCAATGCCGCATCCTTTCTGATTACTTCACCCACTATTGGGAGGTGATGCAATAAGTGTACAACAATCACAAATTTTCTACACATGTACATACATATGTTCATAACCATAATCTAAATACATATCGAGTTCAGAACATTAAATGTTCATTAGAGACCATGACATTCATAATACTACTACAAGAATACTGTATACAACTAGTTGATTCACTTGCTTATTCTCTGGGGCTACGTCTATACTGCAGCCTTCTTCCGCAAAAGCTTATGCAAATGAAGCATGGAATAGAATATCTTCCTCATTTTTTTCAGGAAGAACGGCTCTTGCACAAAAGGGGATTTTTGCACAAAAAGGAGCCATCTACACAGCTCCTTTTTGCTCAAAAGCCTCTTGTGCAAAAATGGCCCCTAATTAATGATGCAAATAAAGCATGGCAATATTCTACTCCATGCTTCATTTGCATAAGCTTTTGCAGAAGAAGGCTGCAGTATAGACGTAGTGGGGTTCAGTCCCCCTGTTCACTCCTGCATCTGTCTGGATGACTACTGTCATGCCCAGTATCTGTACTGATGGAGGAGGTAGTTGGGTCCTGTAAAGGGAAGGGTTTTCCACATAACATTTCAAGAGTGACATTAAGCATTGGATGGATCTTCAGAGAGAGTAGGGTTGCTGAAGTTCAAAGGTGAATGGATTGATCTGTTGCAGGATCTTAAGAGGGCCAAGGAACTGAAAGTCCAACTTGTAAGGAGGTCTGTCTGTGCAAAGATGCCCCCTGGAGAACCTTTCCTTTTGCCCCCACGGACTAGGTCTGGCCTTGCTGTTGACACTGGTCCACATACTGCTCCTTTTCTATGTGACCTTTCATTTCCTTCTGCGCCTGATCATTCTGCTCCACCAGTTCTGAGGTGGCTAGTCTAAAAAATGATGCAGGTAATTGCAGGTGGAATCACAGTAGTACTCAATTTTTAAAAAGTGCTTTGACCCTCCTTCCCCCCGCCCACACACACACACAGCACTGGTGACAACTTTGTCCTTTCCCAGGGCTGCTCAATTCTTGCTCCATCTCAAGTCTTGCACCTACTCCAGACCCGTCCTTTCTGCACTATTCCATGCCCCTCTCCTGAGCATATTCTACCCTCAGTTTCTCTCTCTTCCCCCAGCACCTCCTACATGAGACTAAAACAGTGGACCTGCGGTAGGCAGGAGGTGCAGCAGTTGGAGGTACTGATAGGAGCTGATGGTGGGTGCTGAGCACCTCAGCACACATGGCCTGCATCATTGTATACAAACTCAGAGGCTATGTCTAGACTATGTAGAATTTTCAAAAGAGGATATGCAAATTCCGTGGAAATTTGCATATCTTCTTCTGATCTCACTTTTGAAAGGATCTTTCAAAAGTGAAAGTAGTCTGGACGTGGTTTTTTCAGGAAAAACCCCTTTTCCGAAAAAAGCACTCTTCCTTAAAAAAGGAGGTTTATGTGGTTTTTTGGAAAAAGGTTTTTTTCCCGAAAAAACCGTGTCCAGACTACTACTTTCACTTTCGAAAGATCCTCTTTCGAAAGTGAGAGTGGAAGAAGATATTAGTACCAATCATCCTGGTAACGATTGACCTAGCCTTGTAGATACTGCTTGAAAATTTGGGGTTTTTTTCCCCCACTTGGCCATTAGACATGGGACAGAGAGCAAAAGAGAAATACGTTCAAACCCCTGCAAGAGCAGGACCTTACACCACAACTGTGCTGTGAATTAAGACTCCTTTCTGAAACCAGAGCTGATGTGCTCAGGAAGATTTACTACATGGCTATTCCATAGCTGTGCCCTCCTGTGTGAAGAGAGCCCATCTGTATATGGGATGAAGTGGGTCATTTTGTTAAAGTGTCTGCTACCATCAAAACTATGGCAAAAATTGTTGGACTCCAGTAATACTACAAAAAAAAAAAAAAAAAAAAAAAAAAAAAAAAAAAAAAAAAAAAAAAGAGCAGTCCTATGACACCTGAGGGTGAATCTACACTGCACCATAGGTCAAAATAAGATATGCAATTTGATCTACGCAAATTGCATATCTTATTTTGATCTTATTTTGAAATAGCTCATTTTGTACTTTGGCACTATCTACACAGTGCCAAATTTCAAAATAACCTGCTATTCCGAAACATCCATTACTCCTAGTGGTATGAGGTTTACAGGGATGTCGGAATAGTGAGCCCATTATATTTCAAAATAATGGGCTTGCTGTGAAGACACGAGATAGCTATTTTGGGATACTCCAGTATCCTGAAATAGCGTTGCAGTGTAGACATAGCCTTAGAGACTAACTAAAATTCATAAAATCATGAGCTTTCATGGGCAAAACCCTGTCCAGGATTCAAATAGAGTATCCAAGAGCTGGAGGTAGAGACCACAGGGTTTGAGGTGTCTTGTCTTGATGCAGGCACAGGCATTACAGGAGGCAATGAATAATCATCAAGGGGCATCCAGGACCACCAAAAAGAGTGGGATAAAGAGTCTGACCCAGATTTCTTACTAGAGGAAAATTAGGAAACAGTTGCAGGCTGCAATTCTTAAAGGTACAGGGTGTAGAAGGCAGCAGAGAAGAAACAAAGAGCTGGCCCATTAAGTACATGATCTCTTTCTGGGGGCCATGCAGTTGCTTTTTCATAAAATCTTGTTCCTCATGCAGATTCCTGGAGGTAGAGTATATCGCTGTCATTATATCTTGGAGATAACTTGTCTGAGAAAGCTACAGGATTTGAGACTGAGGATTGATTCATGGCTGGGTCAATATCTTCAAGACGGAAGGGTCAGCTTTGCCATTTTGAATCTGGGCCAATGAGAAAAATAGGGTTCACTGAAGCTACTGTTGGTTTAAGACTTTCACCCTGTGATGTAATATTCCATACGCTTTATGAAATATGTGTATTATATAATGTCACAACTCAGATATAATGGAAAAGCCATCCTGCATAAAACATATCATTGGAGAGGTTGTGACCTCCTGAATATTAACCCATTTGTATGCATGTATCATTTTGTAGATCATTAGGAATGTTGAACAGTATACGTGTAATTGCATATTTGCTGCTTTAGCTCATTCCCACTTATTACACTTCTGGACTGCGATGGCAGCAAAAGGCAATGGAGCTTAATTTTCCTGTGAATATGTGGGTCAGCCCATGAAGTTTGGAGACAGGATTCCTGTGAAACCATGAGACTGTGCCACCTGATGCTGGGATCCAGTTTGGATGCTGTATTGTTCCACAAAAGCAGAGGGAAAGTTTAACCTGAAGAAAAAGGATTCCCACCTTAGACAAATCTTACTTAGAGTGGGGAGTCATATAACGCAGATCATCAATTCTTCCCCGGGACCTCACTCAAGATGATTGCTGGAGACAACTAAAACTGATCTGGGCCCAGGCTGGAAGAATGTCTGATCTGTGAAAATTATTAGAACAACTTTTAAGGGGAAGATACTACATGTAACTAGTTTTAGTGTATCAAACTTAGTCTGTGCATTCTATTATAATTTTGCTTAGTAACCTACTTTGTTCTGTGTGATTTCTTGTCTTTTTTACTAAATTATTTACACCGACTTTATTAATAAACAAGTGATTTTATTATCTGGGGGAAAGAGTCTGTGCTTACGGACATCGCTCTTTACATTGAGAAACAAGGCAAATGTTATGAGCTTATACGATACAGATCTATATATAGCATAAGACAGATTTATCTATGGTTCACCTCCCAGAGGGACTGTGTATCCATATGCTGAGGATGTGTCCCTCATTATATTGTCTGAATTTACAATCAGAGGGATGGGGCCTTTACCTGTGTCCACTGGGGCTGGCCAAAGAGCTGAGCCTGCTTACCCTGTCATAGCATAGGCACAATGACATTTCAACCTATCAGGTGATAGTCCTAAAGGAGTTCTTACCATCACACACCCTACACAGATATTTTAGACTTTCATCAAGTAATACCTGGAACCAGGTGGCAAATGCTACCACTGTACAAAAGCAATTAAAAAAAAAAATCACTGAAAGCTCCTTATCAAGTATAGTTTGGACCACCTTTGTCTGGCACCCTCAGGAACAAGGGAGTTAGCCAGACCAGAGGAGGTCAGGCCCCTAGGCAATCCTGGGACTCCCCTCCTGGCCCCTGGCCTGGGCAGCACATTGCCCCTCAAGGCCACCTGCCAGCCACCGCTGTCCTCAGCTGCTGGCCCCTGCAACCCAGGCTGCTAGGAGCTCTGCTGCCAATCCCACTCCAGCTGCCAGCTCCCAATGCCTGCCAGCTCCACTTGGGCTGCCAGTGGGCTCCACTACTCCTGGCTGCCAATCCCATTTGAGCTGCCAGCTCTGCTCTGACGGGGGGGGGCTCCCTGACACCAGCTCCACGGGCTGCCAGCCTGGCTCCCTGCTCCCAGATCACTAGTCCTTCAGTCTGCTGGCCCACCAGATCAGCTGCACTCCCTGCCATTGGCAACCTCCCCCAGCCCCTGCAGCTAGGGCTCTCTTCTCTAAGGGCTCTTTGGTCCAGCAGCATACATGGTCCTGTCAGACCACAGATGTTGCCAGATCAGAGAAGTTTACCTTGTATGTCATAGTTTAGCTCTGCAGAGGTGAAATTCCTTGAATAATAAAAGTGCACCAGTGTAACACTTGGTTTCCAGGGCCTTTTTGGCTTCTGCCACATGGTGGGAAACCCACTGTTTCAAACAAACCCCACAGCACAGCTAGTGGAACGTTACAGAGAACAAGATTGGGTTTGGAGTCACATTCCATGCTTCATTTCCCTGAGTCGCTCACAATCAAAGTGATTACCTATATCCCAGACAGCATGTTCTTCACGGGAAAGTCCATTCAGTGTAGGTTAGCTCTTCCACTATGTGCTCAGTGTTCCTTGAGGAGTCAATGCAAGTAGTTCTTACAAGATGTGCTGGCTAAATACCTTGGAGCAAACATTTTAAATCCAGGTATAGAGCCAATATTCATAACATCAAATACAAAAATGATATCCTGGGATCATGGGCATATAATCTGAGCAATGTCAGTTCTGTAACAGACTTACGTTTAAAGCAAACCTATTTCTCCACATGTTCATTTTCTTTATTTTTACAATTATTAGAAATATCTCTTAACCAAACAATGTCCAGAACATGGGCACAACAGTCATGTGCTGTAAAGGTTATGCAAGAGAAGAAAAAGAAAGAGTAAGTTTTCAGACACCCTGCAATGTTATGCTCAGCAGAGACAAGTCAGGACTTGATATTAATGAATATACAGTAAAGGGTCTTTACTCAGACTTCTTTTTTGAGAGAGCCTTCATAGCTCACCAGCTCTCACTATAATGATATACAGCCTATTCTGCCAATCACATGGCATATTTCCAAATTCTTTCCCCACAACCTCCAAAGAAGCAGTACCCTGTAAAGAGAACTAAAGAGAAAAGATAGGAAGTGTTGTGATTCAACATTTATTCCCTTGGGAGAGAGAAGACAAGGTAGCTTTAAGGCTAACTTCATACCCTTCTAATTCAAGTATAACAAACTCAGGAAGCCATTTTAGTTATTGCATCTACCCTTAGTTTCCTAGGGGTGACAGCTGCCCAGAATGCTTGTAGCTCTGTGGGCCCACCTTTGACATGCCCCCGGCAACCCCACACCTAGAGGCACCAGGACTTGAAAGGGAATCTGTTGGTATTCTTAAAGTGACCTTACACAATGCCTATCAGGGAAAATCTCCACTGGATTTTACAACTCCTAGATGAGAGCTATAGGAAGCTGATGATCTCACCAACAGTCTGCAGTTTACCCTACTGGGTTGGAAATCTCTGAAGTGTAAGTAGTTGGCTTGATTCTGAAGAGAACTGGTGAGATAAGAAATCATGTGCAGAGTTTAATACTATAGATATAGAAAAAATTATATATGTTCCCATATGTTTGGAAGAGTGTACATGTACAAACACTGTGATTAACTGAAAATTGGAAAACAAAACAAAACAAACCTGAAGATAAAAATTTGGCCTAACGTAATCATAAACAGGACTAATAATTATATAATTATATAGCATTAATTGTTCATTCAGTGTGTGTGTCCAGGAGTAGAAAAATAGACAGCATTATTTAAGCCAGCGAACCAATGGAAATGTATGTTACTTTTAAAAGCAGATTAAAAATGCTTATTCTTTAACATAGTATTTATATGCCAAGTGTTCCAGGAAAGCCCAATTAATTGGCAGAATGATGAGTTTTGCCCCTTTTTGGAACCATTTCCAATCTCAAGAAAATGAAGTGAAATCAGATTCTGTATTTTCAAGATAAAATAGATCTATCCAGCATGTGTGGCATACAGACAACAGATCAATATGCTTTCAGATTCAGAGCTGACAACACTTAATGGCTGGTAGAAGATAATATCAATGCTTTGAAGAAATTCTATAGCAATCTGAAGGAGTCCCTGTCAAGTCTCTATTTTAGAATAAAAAATCCCTACCTTTTAAGAAATACCAGCAATCAGGTGGTCCTCAGATATAATATTTTATTAGCCCCAGAATCCAATTCCTTAAATACACTTGTCAGGCTATTCTTTCAGAAATAACCAGAGAATTAAATGGATTGCTAATGAGCTAGAGATGTACTTTTTTTTTTTTTAAATGAAATAAAGCCACCACAACATGGTATTTTAAAAGTACAAATGATAAAATTCTATAGATTAGAAAAGATTTTCCACCAACTCTTCTTAAGGAATGTAAGTCACATGGTTGATAAGTCTTAAGGCCACACAGTTTTAAAGTTACTTAGGACTTAACGATGCAGTCAGCAACTGGAGAGATTTTCAAAAAGCCCTGAAATTGATGGGTGCTTGTAAAAATTCAGTCTGGGTGCTGATCTAACACTTAAAATCTGGCACTTCTCTCACCGAAAGTCAAGTCAATGGGATTTGGGACATGTCTACACAACAAACAGCACAGCTACAGTGCTGCAGCATAGTCATGTAAACATTTCCTACATAGACTGAAAGTTTTGTTCCCCTTCAGTGTAATTAATCAATCTTCGTCCATCAACCTCTCCACATCTATATTGGGGTTTAGGCCAACCTAACTATGGTGTTCAGGGCATGGGATTTTACATAAACCTGAGCAACACAAAACAGGCTTGAGCTGCCTAAGTTACTAACTGCTATCTATGCTACACCTGGAATCATGCCTTCCAGCCCAGTTAGACTCATGCTAGTGTAAAGCCTAGACATAGAACTGAACCTGGGATTTCTGTAGCTTAGTGCGTGAGAATCTACCACCTGACCTAAAAGCCAGCTGGCTCTCAGGTAAGGTTGTAGAGCAAACTCATTCTCTCAATAAGTGGTCTAAGTGTACCACACCTAGCAGTGTGTGGGTTTCACTAGCTCTGCTCAAACTGGTATTGTTAAAAATAGCTATGGGGACATTATGACAAGATGGACTAAACCACCCGAACTGGGACCCAGGGAGTCAAGCAAATTTGAATTAGGGTGACCGGCCCAAGCAGTTACCCATGCTGCAACACTAAGGCCTGGTCAATGCCTGAGCGGAAGATTGACTTATGATATGCAACTCCAGCTATGTATGTTAGACTGACAGTCATGTTGCCATCCACACAACAGGAGGTTGATGGGAACAAATGCTGCCATCAGCTTCCCTTACTGTTCATGAGGAGCAGAAGTACCGACGCTGACCAGGGCGCCCTCTGAGTTTGATTTAGCAGATCTTCACTAACCCTACTAAATTGAACCCCGGAAGATTGACCATGGTAGCATCGTTCTTCCACGTAGTGTAGACATGGCCTTACTGCTGTGATTCTTAACCTTTCCAAATTATTGTACCCTTTTCAGGAGTATGTTTTGTCTTGCATACCCCAAGTTGCACCTCACTTAAAACTTATAAAACAAAATCAGACCTAAAAATGTCACACACTACCACTGAAAAATTTATTCCACTCTGCATTTTACTCATATTAGACAACAACTGGACTATACTATTGGAGTGCAAAGCAGCCCGAATTTTCCTTCCATTACACTTGAGGAACTATACTGTGACCCACTACCCTCTAGCTTAGGGAAGAGCAGATGGAATTCTTTAAAGTTTCTTAATGCTGTTTGTTAGCCATAGGGGTTTTTCCTGAAGCAGTGCAAAGAATAACCTAACTTCTTTGAGCAATAGGTCCAGGCCTTACATATTTCCATGCAAAGCACTTCATTTATTAAGCATTATTTATGGAGATGTAATGAAAGGCCCAAATGCAAATACTTAAACACCTCCAATGTGACCAGATCATTAATGATGTTTATCATTGGGCTCTCATTTATAATTTAGATATTTTTCCTCGCTTGTGGATTTAAAGCTGGTTGTTATTTGGTTGTGTGTGTGTGGTTTTTTTTAAACATTCAACTTGGCATTACTAGAAAGGTCTCAAGTGCCTTTGCCACGGATTTCTTTTGAAATACAACTAAAATGATTTACAGTGTTACTCAAAGGATGAGACTGCTATCATTAGGAAGACTTCCATTTGCAGGAAAACAATAAAACCCCAATCCCGCTACCATCAAAATCAATAGGGCTACGTCTATATTGCCCCCTCTTGTGCAAAAAAAATGCAAATGAGGTGAAGCATGGAATATCGCCACACCTCATTTGCATAATTAACGAGGCTCTGTTTTTGCACAAGTGGCTTTTGCGCAAGAGTCAAAAAAAAGAGGAAGAACGGCTCTTGCGCAAAAGCCTCGTGCAAAAACGGAGCCTCGTTAATTATGCAAATGAGGCACAGCAATATTCCACACTTCGCCTCATTTGAATTTTTTTTTGCGCAAGAGGGGGCAGTATAGACATAGCCTAGGAGTTTTGCTCTTTGTTTTAATAAGAACAGGAATGAGCCCTAGGCTAGACAATCTCTCCTCCACCGTACTATCCCTCCTCCTCTCCTCTTCCCCCCCCTCCCACATTTTGGCTACATCTAGACGGCAAGCTTCTTTTGGAATAAACTTACCTTGAAAGAGAATGTCCAGATGCCAAAAGTGCAATGAAAAAGAATTTAAGGCTACCAGGAACCAGTCCAGGCAGGGCATTAGGTCAGCAGTTGCTTCCGGGTGCTGTTGCCTAAAGGTAGCTCAGGCACGTGCATAAAGGGACTCCCCAGACAGCTGTTTCTCAGCTTCTGCTGCTTGCTTGCCTCTCTCTTCAAGGGACAGCAAAGTTTTTTCAGTGCATGCTCTGTTTACCCAGCTTTTGGATGCCACAGCATACTTCTTGCCATGGAACCGGAGATGCCTCTGGGCATGCGATGGCCCCACACTGCCATGCTGCAGTTTCTGCAACAGTTTGTGCAGGCTGCCTTCATGGCCCTGCAGGAGCTCAACACCAAGATGATCATTGCAATCCTCTCCCTGTGTGTGGGAGAAAGGTGCTTTTGGAGGCTGGACACTAGTTCCAACAGGTGGGACCAGCTGGTCATGGAGCAGTGGGATGATCAGCAGTGGCTCAAAAACTCCCACATGAGGAAGGTCACCTTTCTGGAGCTATGTGCCTGGCTCACCCCTGCCCTCCAATGACCAGACACCCAGATGTGACCTGCCATCCCCCTGAAGAAGCGGGTCACCATCGCCATCTGGAAGCTCGCCACCCCAGACAGTTACCAATCTGTGGGCAACCAGTCCACCATTGGGGCCCTCCTTATGGAGGTAAGGCACTCTCAGGCTGCAGTCCCTGGGGGTTGGGGAGTATTGGAAAGGGGGACCCTAGGGAAAGGGGGGGGTATGGGTGCAGGGAGTGGGCTGGAGGGTGGGGGAGCCCCAGCTCTGGGGCATTCTGCCGTCTTACCCTCATGCAGCCTTGCAGAGGGGCCTCATAGGGGGTGGCGGCAGGCAGACACCTCCCAAGGGCTCAGGCACCCCCTCTCAGTCTCTGGTTTCCTGTTTTTGTCTCCTTCTGCAGGTGGTGAGGGCCATCAACTCCATCATGCTGAGCAGGGTCATCCACCTGTTCAAGCCTATCATGGCTGGATTTGCCACATTGGGCTTCCCCAACTGCAAAGGGGCCCTAGATGTAACCCACATTCCCATCCAAGCACCACAACATCAAGCCACCCAATACAACCGCAAGGGCTATTTCTTGATGTGCTGCAGGCCCTGGTCAACCACTGAACAGTTCACAGATATTTTCATTGGGTGGTAGGGCAGGGCACACGACACCCGCATTTTCAGAAACGCCAGCCTCTAACAGAAGATGGAGGTTGGCACATTCTTCCCCCAGCATGACTTTCAGGTTGCGGACGTGCAGATGCCATTGTGCATCATGGGGGACGTGGCCTACCCCCTCATGCTGTGGCTCAAAGCCTACACTAGCCACCTCGACCCCAGCAGGGACCAATTCAGTTCCCGCCTGAACAGGGCTTGGATCCAGATTGAATGCGCCTTCGAGTCTGAAGGCATGGTTCAGGTGCCTCTTGACCCACCTTGATGTGGGGGGAGCATAACATCCTCAAGATGATCACCGTATGTTCTCCACAACATGCGGTAGAGAGCAAGGGGGAGCTCTTCCTACTGGGGTGGGGGGGCAGAGGCTGGCTGGGAAGGGCCTTCGAGCAGCCTTACACAGTTGCCATCCACTAGGCCCATCAGGTGGGGGTGCTCATCTGGGAGGCCCTGAGGGAAACTTCTCTCAAGGACCCCAGTAACTCTCCCCAGGACCTCCCCAGTAGGGCCCTGTGCCTTGCCCCCCTATACTTTCCCCACAACAACCCCTCCCTTCACTGTACACTCAAATACACCAGTTTTAAAGACATCAGTTTTATCATTTTTTTCCTAAAACAAAAGTAACTGGGGAGATAAGAAGCTGGATAGGGACAGGGAGGAGGGGGGCTCAGGGCTGGAAGTGCTGCCTCGGGTCTGGGGACCTTGGTGACCTCAGGGGTGGGGCGGAGTGAGAGCTGTGCTCCCTTGCCCTGGCAGAGCTCCTTCACCTTGCTCCTTCCCCTTGCTCCTTACTTGTTCAAGGCTCCTGGGGTGGTGGCCCCTTGTGGCCAGAGCCTCACCCAGCCTGCCATATATGTCAACATTGCGCCATTGGGAGTGGAGATCCTACAGGGTCTCTTCCTCATCCCACACCTCCAGGAGGGCCAGGATCTCCACCCCAGACCCCAACGGCGCACGCCTCTTCTGGCCCCTGGCTGAGTCCTAGGAGCCCTGGTCATGGCCCCTGTGAGGGCCAGGGAGGTCCCGGGGGTCTTGTGGCTGGGCTATGGGTCCCAATTTGTGTGGCAGGGTGAGCTGCGCAGTGAAGTGCAACTCCCAGAGCCAGCTTCCTGCCACAAGGCTCGTCCCGGGTGCTTACGGCTTTAAGAGCTGGCAGGAGACAGGAACAATAGAGTTGTGATGAGTTTGGACCGAGTGGCCACGAGGGCACCTGTGTTATTTCCTGGAGGCCTCTTTTTTCTAAAGAACTTCCTCTTCTGTGTTCATACATATGGAAGCTTTTTCGGAAGAGGCATTCTCTCAAAGAAAGAGGTTTACCTCCATTGGAAAAAAAAAAACCCTCTGTTCTTTCTACTTTTTGTCAAAAGAACGCAATAGCAGTGTGGACGCAAGTATTTTTTCTGGAATAATGGCTGTTATTCTGGAAGAAAGGCTGCAGTGTAGACATATCCAAAGTTAAGGAATAAAAGCTGCATTTATGTCCAGGATTTTGATGTAAAAAATTCAAATACCAGATAGTCCATATGAAAAATGTATCTAAGAAATTAACTAACCATTGAAGTGGCAATTATGAAAATGCAGCACATACTTACACATATATCCAGAGCCCTGCAGTTAAGAATGTACAGGAGTCAGACAGTACATGTCCATGTACTAATTTAGTTTACAAAAGAAGTTTTACGCTTCTGTTTAGAAGGAATACATGGTTCAGCTGTTCCTGCTATGTTGTATTATTTGAAGTACTCAATGTGAAAAAAATTCATAACTTAAATGTACATTTTTACCAAAACATTTACTTTAAATTAACAAGCAGAAAACATTTCAACCCAAAATGTAATTTGTTTAAGTGCCTGAAGTCAGGGCATGAAAGTGCTGCCACAACTATTAACTATTACAGTGACACAATTAAAATACAAGATAGTATGACAGGGGTTTCCAAAAGCAATTTGATTCTATATAAAATGAAAGTGTTTCTTGTGACTTGTTCCCTCAGTTTGAACAGTTTGCCAGCTGTTTAGTTCTAACATTCTGTATTGCATTTAAAATGGATCCAATTAGTTTAAACTGATTAACAACATTTTATTTACAAAACAAAGAAATGTTATAGAAAAGGCATGTTAACAACTAACTAGCAGTTTCTGCATTGTTTAAGCTCAATAGATATGGATATAGACAGATTATTTTTACAAGAGACAAAATATTATTGACAATACAAAAACAGGGCACTTGAGTAGCCATGGGAGTGAAAATGCTTAATCAGAAGCTCTGAAAGTGAAATATTCTTATAAATATATAATAAGGTTATTTTGTCACCGCCTTTTGAAATCTGTGTGACCAGATGGCAATTTCCTGAACAAATCTTATGGAATAATGGTAAAGGTTATTGAAATAGCATTCATATCTTGGGTATCCATTGTATTAAATGTACAATTGTGTATGTGTTGTCATATCTCCATGGGAAAGTTAAATCAGAGAGTAGGAGTGATTAGGTGATTGTGACACCTCCAGAGAAGCCATCCCTCTATAAATGTATAAATATACTAGTTCAAATAGGATTCTTCAAGAATCAACTGACAAAGAAAAATAGATGAATAGATAAATAGCCTGGTTTTAAATTGGCTAAAAGCCTTATTCCTGATCTAGGTGGTAGAAAGGATCCTTGCTCCATGGCAGGCCCCAGTCATTAGAGATGGATTGGAAGGACTTGGCCTTTTGAGGTCTCATAAGACTGGGTACTTGTTCTGAGCTGAAGCAGTGATGTGCTTGTAACCATGAGGACTACCCACTGTGTGATGGCATTGAAGGATTGCTACCAAAATCCATGTTACGGTTTGGGTGATCCCAAAAGTCAGAAGGGAGAGAAATGAACGTCTCCTCCCAGAAAGGCAATGTTGGAAGCCTGACAGTAGGCATCCTCCAGGGATCAGTGAAGGGAGACATAAGACAGTTGCCCAGAACCATGACAAACAGATCAAATGAAATCTTGTAGTTTTAGAATTCTCAAGTGTCTACTATAGTTGGCACTGGCAGGATGCTGAGCAGACCAGTCATTTGCCCCTAACTGGACGATATGTTTCCTCCAAAACAAGAAGCAGTTATTCCTATTACTAGGATGACATGCCTGCTTACTCAAATCTTATTTCAAGGTCTCAGTCTTGCAAACACATACGCCAATGAGTAACTGACTCAGGTAAATAGTCTCATATGCATCCTTGCCTGATCGGGCCTTTGGTCCTCGCAGATCAGTTTTTAAGAAAAGTTTATGCCCTGCCTTTTACAAGGTATAATTTGAAAAAGTACTAAAAAGTTATTGAACTTAAACATAAAAATACAGAAAAGTTCTCACCCCGGAGGAGCAGGAAAGTTAATTGGCAGCATGCTAAGGCATTTATTCTACGTTAGACCCAAAACAGAACCAGGGTCACATTGTGATGAGTTGTGCAAAAAGACAGTAGGACAACAACAGTTTATGCAAAGAATCTACAGTTATCAGCCTCAATTGTACAAGCACTTATGAATATGCTTAATTGTAAGCAAAAACATTGACTTCAGCCTAAGTGACCTATCCAATCTTCACAACCTCATATTACACCATTTATCAAAGTCAGTTGCATACCCTGTTGTTTCTGGCCTAAATATTTCCAGACTATAACTACGTCTTTTTTCTTATTCTGTTACTAAACTATTAATCAGAACTAACTTAATTTGATAGTAATACAGATACTCTTATAATTCCACTGTAATCCATCATTAATTAGTGCACTATTATAATG
Source organism: Rafetus swinhoei (assembly GCA_019425775.1). NCBI lineage: Eukaryota > Metazoa > Chordata > Testudines > Trionychidae > Rafetus > Rafetus swinhoei. The sequence goes on along the minus strand of CM033449.1, from coordinate 78,748,773 downwards.
CTATCTGACCACATTTCCAATCTTACGTAAGTGAAATCTCTTCTACCTTTGATGAAGATGGCATAGAGATAATTATGATTGTACCTCAGAGGAAGAAACATTTTTCTACTTCAGAATGTACTTTATTATACAGCACTTCTATTTTGGAAAAAAAATATCAAGATCTGTAATCTCAAAATCTTGTCTTTCACCCACAGAAACCAGTCTAATAAAATATACTACTTTGCCCGCCTTGTCTAAGTAAGATCATCAAAAGAAATCGTATAGCCTTCATTCAACAGCAAGACTTGACAGTCCTCAGGATCTTGCACTGTCACTCATGTGTCAAGCTTTCTTCCTGCTTCAAGTGCAGGCAACTAACATCTGTATCGTTCAACAGTATCCTTTTCTGCAAGTCTCCAGCTGTTTCTATCTCAATCAAATGCATGTCACTAGATATCGTGGAAGAAGTTCAATGATCATGCCCTAGATCAGTGGTATCCAAACTTTTATGCCCAAGAGCATTTTTTTAAAATGTCAGGGCAACCCTAGATCTACCCCTCCCTTTCCCCAAGGCTCCACCCACTCCATCACTTGTCTTCTCCCACCCTCACTCACTCACTCTCTCATTGGGGTGGGACAGGAGATGCAGGCTCTGCGAGTGGGAAGGAGTGACCAAGCTCTGGGAGGGAATAAAGGTGCAGGAGGAGACACCAGGCTCGTGCAGAGTGTTGAAGTGTAGGGAGGGGTACAGGGTGCTCTCTCTGGGAGGAGGCTCCAGGCTGAGATGAAGTGTTGGAGTACAGGAGGGGATGGAGAAGGGGACAGTGGCTCTGACAAGGGGCTCTAGGCTGTGGCAGATTGTTGGGATCAGGCAGGGATGTGGCGTTTTGAGCAAGCTCCCCGGCCAAGGAGAAAACCTTGTGAATGCTTGTGGGAAGTACGGCTTTGGATTTCTGCTCTCCCTACCCTGCAGCATGTAGGATGGCAGCTTCTCAGGCTGGAGGCCCAAGGGAAATCCTGTATAAGTAGATGTGCCACAGGACATGGTAGAGTTTACTTGACCATAAGCCCTGTAATGGGGTGGTCTGGACTGTTGCCTAACTCCATCTGTGCTCCTAGCCAAGGCAGTGTCTTCTCCTCAATTCTCATAACATCCTCACCTCACCCCCCACCTGGAACTCCCTGCTGAATGCACAGGGGCAATCCATGCAAGCAGCCTCACCTCTCCTCCTGAGTCTGTAGGGGCTGGACTTGACCTTCTGAGGTCTCTTCCAGCTCTATGGTTCTATGATTCTATGATACTCAGAAATACCTTCTGGCTCACCAGATACACCATTTGCCACAGCAGATTGATGAGAGAGAGTTAGTCAGATCCCAAGTTAGCCCCAACCCTGAAGCTGCAGAAGTCTTCCTGAACAAGATCACAGGGCAGTCAAGTGGGGAGGCAGCAGCGACCAGGAATGGTGGCAACCAGAGGTGGTGAATTGATGAGGGGGAGGAAGCAAAGAGTAAGAGGAAGTTACAGTAAAAGGGTGAGAGGATAGGATGGAGACAGCAGCTGCAGGAAGAATGAAAATTAGAGGGGTGCCAAGAGAAGTGGGGGAGGAAAGTAGCAGCAAAACCTGAGGGATAAGTGGGTGAGAGGCAGCAGGAATGGAGCCAATAGCATGGGGAAGGGGTAGTATTAACCTGAAGGTAATGGGACAGTAGAAGGCACTTCTAGCAAATGACAAAATTGTTGAAGATCAGCATGTCTTTACTGCTCAAAGGAGCTCAGCTGAGACCTGGCTGTCCAGCCCCTCATTCGCTCTTCATGGTCATTGCAATGGCCCTTCTTCCTGCTGGAGAAATGTGAACAACTCTGACAGTGCTTTGTGATCACAAGCATTCTAGTGCTGTTCTCTCCTGGGGCGCCATGAAAGGAGAAGGGAGGGGTTCCTGGTTTGTCGTGCTAGGGGAGGTTAAGAGTACATGGTGCCTGCCACCCACCCCACTGCAGCAAAAAGCAACCCCTGCACACACCGCATTGTAAAGAAGCCCAAATCAATTCCACAGGGAAACCGGCTCTACTGCAGCTTTGAACAGGAAGGACAGGGGAGGTTGGATGGAAAGTAGGGTTAGCAAAAGGAAGATGGATTGTGGGCCATGGGAGATGGGAAGTCAAGCTCCTAGAGAAGAGAAAGGAAATGAGGAAGAGAACATGAGGTGACTGCTGGTAGTGGAAGGAAAGCAGGGATCATGTGGAGCAGAGGGATAGCAATGGGGCTGGGAGTGGAAGGGAGGCAAATGTGGGGTTTCCCCAATAAAGCTTATTTTGCTGATAAAAACACTTGTCCCACAGACAGTTCATCATGGTAAAAACATGCATATACGCTGTAACCACCATCCCAGGCCCACAGTCTCTTTGCTGAACACCCCAGGAAGTGACTGGATTTTCTTCAGGAAGGCAAAGGCACTTTCCCTCCCTTGTCTGAAATTAGCACTGCCTCTTCCCTGCTAGGCCCTTCCCCCACTCTCCTTTCATGTTACCCAAAAGGGCTCGCTCATTCCAAATTAGCAGAATGAATTGTGTTATTCCAGTTAAGACAATGAATGACACAACAAATACCATTTCCATACCACTGAGTTTGCAGGGAGCAGTCAGTCATTTCATCCCCCTGACTCGATGGGAACTCCAGGCTCTGTGCTGGAGACAGGCTCTGCTCCATTCATGGTATTTCAAAGCTTCAGTCTGGAGACACAAGTATTTCATTTCACGCTGTTGCAGTTATCAAGGTGGCTGTTAACCCGTCACACGGAGGCTGCTCTCTATTTGGAATGAAGTTGGTATGCACCTTGCACGTGTGAGGATTAACCTCTCTGGGGCTTGTATCAAGGCTACTCTCAAACTGGGACTTCCTTTGACTGGCAACGTTGAGTCCCTGCCACCCCCTCCTCCATCCTGCAGCAGCTTTGAACTGCTGGGGATTCCCTCCCTTACTGACAGGGCTGGGGAGCTGCAGAGAATTCCCACCTCCACCCACTGCTACAGCTGGGGAGCCTGCAGGGAGTGGAGGGGTGTGAAGCATCCCCCCCTCCATGTAGTCTCTTCTCATCAGCTGTGTCTGCAGCACACAGCCAACTAGGTAGATGGGGATTCAAGCACTAGAGACCTGCAAAATGTTTTCAAGTCAATTTGACTACATACAACATAGCATACATTTTCACATGCCTACACCACCTTCAGTAATGCACCTCCTTAACAGACTCATTTTACGAGTCATTCTGTCTCAGTAATGCTGCTGCTGTTTAGGCAATTAGTTTAATTAGTTTCTTCCCTCTTTCCTTTTAATTTGATAAGTGCTTTATCAACATTTCAATCCATCCTCACCTAAATCTGAGGTACACATTAAAAATGGAAGTATATTTGTCCATGACAACTGTTTTGCTGCCACACTGAAACGCAGGGTGTCCCCCGTTATAAGTCGCCCCGGTATACATCCATTCTGCACTAAAGTCATTGACGCATGTAGGAACTAATATAAGTCCTCCCATTCCCCACTCTTAAGTCATGCCCCCCCCCCAAACCCAATTTGTGCAAATAGAAGTCAGCTGTGGGGGAAAAAAGTCCTTCCCCCCCCCCCACTTTAAGTTGTTTTGCTATAAATCCAAGTTTTGTTGGAATGTATACCTTGGACTTTGTGAAGGGGCGGCTCGGCGCTACACTGTAGAACAGACTGTGGGCTGGCCCAGCTGGCTGAAAGTGTCCCTCCCCCCATGACCTTGTCTGGCATGCTCACAGGTGAGCTGGAGTATAAAAGGCCCTGAGACAGCTCGCTCAGGGCTTACCACCTAAGGGAAGGACCTGACAAGCAAGCTCCAGAGCCGGAAGAGCAAACACAGCAGCCACTACAGCCCCAGCAGCAACTGCCACCACAGCAACAGCCACAGCCCCGGAGACAGTCTGGAGGTACAGCGATGGGGAGATGCACCAGGTGGTAGGATGTGGTCCAGTGCAGGGAATTGCAACCCTGGGTGCTCAGCGTGTTGTAGGGAGGGAACCCCCACTGAGCACACCCCTCAACAGACTTATAGCAAGGACGGTCTGTACAGAATAGAATAGAAAAGTTGCACTGTATGCATAATACAGTACTGTGATTCCTAAGAAGGGTTACATTTAACTGTTCTCCTTTTCTGCTTCTTTTTCCAGGATGTAGGAGTGTATTTTACATATATTACTGTTGCTTATTATTGTAGCTTTTTTACATGATTCAGTTGCTATAATTAGTTGCAGCATTTCATTTTCTGTTTGATGATCGCTAGAGACTGCACAATTTTGTTGCGAGCAAAGGAAGTTTCAAGCTGAATATTGAGGGGGTGAAAAGCCAAGGGATTGACATTTCTTCTGATGAAGAAAAGCCCCCCCTTCAGGGGAGCAAAGAAACACCACCACTTTGGTCATGTAACGTTACAATGGAGAGAATACTCAAGAATATACTGTAGAGCCGTGGTCACCAACTGGTCAATCATGATCAACTGGTCGATCGCGAGGCCTCGACCAGTCGATCGCGAGGTGCTCAGGCTCTCCCCATTTTCCCCCCACCTCTGAGAAGCCCCACTACCTACCTCCACCGTAATGCTGGTTTCCTGCGGGGTGGATGGAAGTCCTGTCTGCAGCTTCGCGCCACTTCCAGGGGTTCCAGAAGTGTGCTGGCTGCTCTCCTCCCACAGCTCTGTGGCATGCCGGGCATGCTGCGGGAGGCAGCATCGGCCCCGGGAGGAGGAGTGCAACGGCTTCCCTGTGCTGCAAGAGGGGTGAAGTCAAGTGCAGGGGTTTCCCTGCGCCGCGGGAGGGGGGCTTGGCCCCGGGGCAGGCACGCGTGGGGGTTTGGCTGCGCTGCACGAGGGGGGCTTGGCCCTGGGGCAGGCGCGCGTGAGGGGCTTGGCTGCTCCGTGGGGGGGGGAGGGTCAGCCCCAGAGGAGGCACACACCGGCTTCCCTTGGGGGCAAGGCGGAAATCCTGGGAGGACTCTCTGCCCTCACTGGCCCCTGTTCCCTCTCCCCACCCCTTGTTCCCTTTCCCCACTCCCCAGCCTCAGAAACCTGTTCCCACTGGCACCCTGTCCCCTGCCAAAGCATCCACTAGCACCCTTCCCCAGTACTATGTCCCCTCCTCCCACCAACACAGTTCGGGCCACATTAGTGAAGCTTGGGGTTGGAGGAGGGTTTTTTTGCATCTCACTTGTGTGGCCCCAACTGACTTTTCTGTGGGTCAGTGACCCCTGACTCAAAGCAGGTTCCCTGCCCTTCTCAGAAATAAAGACAATGCAGAAACTTTTTGTGTTTGACATAGTATTTTATTTAAAAATGAAGCCTGGCCAACAAACCCCCAGTTGGGGCCAAGCCCCCATCTGGCCACAGCATCATAACACTCCTGCACTCCTTTCCCCCAGACCCTACATCTGAGCCTATCGTACACTGGAACCCCCTGCCCTGAGCCCCTCACATACCCCAACCCAAATTCCTGAACCCTCACATCCAGAAGTCTGTGGCTTGCTTAGTACCCTAACCCTATATCTGATCCCAACATTGCCCAGCCTGGAGCCCCCTCCCCAAGCCAGCGTCCCCTTATCCACCTCCTCCTGCATCCAGATTTCCTCCCAGAGCTTGCACCTCTCACCCCTTCCCACACCCAAATCCCTCATTCCCACCCCAGAACCTACACGTCCTATCTCAAACCAGCGAGGGTATGGCTAGACTGCAGGAGTTTTTCAGGATTCCAGAGATATCCCAGAAAAACTCTTCTGCATCCAGGGATGCGTTTGTTCTTCCACTTCTTTTAGTGGAAGAACAAACATGATCTTTTGGTCACCCCTATATTCCTCTTTCCACGAGGAATAAGGGGGCTTCCAAAAGAAGGGGTTTTTCTGACATTTGATCCAGTCTAGACAGGCCAAATGTTGGAAAAAAAAACTTCTTCCTACAGAAGAATTGGGGGAAAAAGCAGCAGATTAAGGGTTGGGGATAGCAAGTGATGGAGAGGAGGAGAATAGAGAGGGCGGGGCTTCAAGGAAGGGGCAGGGCGGTAGATCGTAGCTTGTTCTGTCATTTAAAAAGTGATCTTGGGTGTAAAAAGGTTGGAGACCACTGCTAGAGAGAGCAATTCTAAGTTGTCAATGTGACAGCATCCAAAAGGCAGCATGAAAATAAACCAAGCTGCATGAAAGAATTGTCACATTCTTTGTGTGACTGTATCTCACCTTCTATTCTGTGTCCTAAGACACATCACACCTCCTTCTTTCTCAGAAGATAAGATGATAGAAACATTTAGGACAAAGAAAGGCTGAGAGATAAGTTTTATCACACTTCCCCATTGCTGTCTGTACAACTTGTTTTACATTTTTCTATCACACTAAATCACCGGGTGAACCTCCCAGGAGCTGATCTGCTGCTTGGGTCTTTGAGAAATGGGGACAAGCTGTTGTGAGTGGAAGAGGTGAGCTGGATCAGCTCATTAGGTGGGATATGACAAAAATGCTTCTCCTTTTATTAGCTCTGGCTTATTTTCTTGCATGACAAGGCCTAACATTTAAAAATGAATCACATGCATTTGTACATAAACTCTTACTGTGAGCCCAGTACAGGGTTTGTAAAAGTTCAAGGGGGTTACTAACAATCACTGAGAAAAAAGGAAAATGCTTTAAAAGAAGCTGAAAATCTCTCTGACTTCAGCCCTCCCTAATTAAGCGATGGTGCACTTCAGCCCTGCAGTGAGATCCATGAGACTGCACTGCACTGCACCAAAAACACAAAATACCACTGAAGCTTGCGGTTTCATTGCCAGATTAGAGCAACTATAGGGCAAAAGCCAGTAGTAACTATTTTAAGTACCAAGAGCATGGGGAATAGGCATTAGTAGAAACCCTGCAACAAATATGAGAGTTCAGGTACTCTGAGGTAGTATCTTGAGGCCCTATCCAGCTTGTCAACAAGGTACGTTTTCTTTATATGTATGGTGACTTTATCTTTATCCATTGGACTCAGATCTAGAAGTTGTAAATAGCCTGAACTAAGCAATTTTCAAGAATCTCAAAGGTGCTGTTCTAGGAGAGGGACAAAGGAGTCTCTCCTTAAAGAATCATTTAATATAATGCATAATATAAATGTTTTGTTTGTATGATTTATATTATTGGGAAGAAAAAAAGGTTCATTACTTTATAAACCATATTATCGTATTTCGACCTGGGGGAAGGGGGACATTGACTGACTAGGTCTCATGCATTCAGTACAACTCAAGTCCTAGAGAGATAAATGTTTTCTATTAGATTATCCCCTTCTATTTTGTTTTATTAAAAAAAAATAGATCTGAACGCCCACAGACTTGTTAATTTATATAGTTATGTGCAATCACTATCACTGTAGCACATCTGTATTTTCAATTAACCTTCATAAAAATATGACAAATGTTATGGAAAGAGCATTTGTCCATGGACAGCCAGCTGCTCTACTCCTCAAACCAGAACAAAAATCCGCTCTACTCCTCAAATCAGAAGTATGACCACCATGGCATCTGGATACATTTTACATGGCTTAATTTAATCCAGTTATTGCCTGTCAATATTGGATATCATCAGGCCTCAGTTCCCATTGCTTTGTGTTATTTCACTGGTAATGGAGAGTGATCCACCTGTCAGAATACCTACAGGCAATCATTTTTGTGTGATGGTTACTGAATTCATGGCCCTGAAAGGTAGCGATCCAGCTAGCTTCATGGCATGGTTTTAGGAAAGGTTTTGGGGAAGTTCTATAGCCTGTGATACAGGTGATTGGACTAGATCACCAAAATGGTCTCTTCTGGCCTTAGAATGTGACATAAGAGAGTATATGAAACTATAGATATAGATATAGATATATAGCAATAGTAACATTTGTCTTTGCCTCCATGGGCTGACTTGTCAAATGTTAAAGGTAACCCATCTATACATGCAACATTCAGGCGTAACCTTGAAGAAAGCCTAAAGATTACAGTTTAAAAAGAGATGATGAAAATCAGGTTGTGCACCAGACGACAAGCAATGAGCTGAAGGATTCAGAATTAAAGAGGGAAGGCACAGTGATTTTTAGTGTCAAATTATTGTATGCAAAAATGGCAGTCTCCTGGGAAGAGGAAAATGAAGCACAACTCCTTGGAGGAGGTTATTCTAAAAGTTTATTTGCTTCAGATTTAATTAGATGAGCTATTTTCTTTTGGATTCACAACTCCATGGCTAATGAGGTTTTAGCTCACTCTACTTCCCATCACTGAGACTTGATTACAATATATTTGTTTTTATGATTGTTATTTGAGGGAGGGAAAAGGGAATTAATGGAAAACAAAACAAGATTATAAAGGCTCTCAGAGGATGTTGTTCTGGGAAAGCTGTCTTTCAGACATCAATATCACAGAGATTGCAGCAAATATCTTAAGTCTGAGATATATTTGAATGATTTCCAGTTCTAGCAGGTTGGTAATATTCATGAAACAGCATGTATAAGAAAGCAAAATGTTTTGGGGACAACAAAATGGCAACACAGGTGTTTTTAATCATTAGTATAATTTACAGTATATTGCACTTATTGCTATGAAAATTGGGACCTTAATTTGTTTTTAGGTTTTTGTAGGACACACCAACACCAGTGGACTGAATTAGATAAAAATCACTTTATTACCAATTCCTTAAAAAAATACGGACAGCCAAATGTCTTCAACTAAACAAGTCACTTGGTTCCTAGGCATTTTAGGGTAACCATCAACATGTTTAACTAGATACCAATCCCTTCTGCCCCCCAAACAAAAAAACACCAAATTTAAGCAAAACAATTAGGATTTTGCTAGCTAACAGATTGGGCACTACAAAATATGTTAGAGACCAAGGGCTAGATCTCCAGCTAGTATAAGCTAGCACAGCCTTAAGGAAGGCAATAAAGCTATGGGGCTATGTCTACACTGGCATGATTTTGCGCAAGAACTCTTTTGCGGAAGAGTTCTTGTGCAAAAACTCTTCCAGAAGAGAGCATCTACACTGGCATGTGCCTTTGCGCAAGAGATGTGCTTTTGCGCAAGAGCATCCATGCCAGTGTAGACGCTCTCTTGCGCAAGAAAACTCTGATGGCCATTTTAACCATAGGGCTTTCTTGCACAAGAAATTCATGTTGCCTGTCTACACTGGCCTCTTGCGCAAGAACAGTTGCGCAAGAGGGCTTATTCCTGAGTGGGAGCATCATAGTTCTTGCGCAAGAAGCACTGATTTCATACATTAGAACGTCAGTGTTCTTGCGCAAGAACTCACGGCCAGTGTAGACAGGCAGCAAGTTTTGACACAAAAGCAGCCGCTTTTTGCGCAAGATCGCGCCAATGTAGACACAGCCTGGTAGTTTATACCACCTGAAGCTGCGGCTCCAACTTTCCTGAATGTTACTTTTGGTGCAATCATATCACAAAGTGTTGACAATGCCAACAATTTTCCCTTGAATTCAGGTCTTTAAAACTTAAGTTCCACCCCCACTGGAAAGAGACAGAGGAGCCAGATGCTACAAAAAAGCCTAGCACATTTATAAGAGGTACAAGAATCTCATTTAACTTTAATGGAGCATGTACTTTCTCCCAACTCATGCATTTTTAGGGACTTATTTGGGTCCTGGTATGCATTCTTAGGGCACCCTGGGCTCGAGGCTGAAAACCAGATGCCCCAGAGGGAGCAAACAAACAGGTAATCATCAAGTGATCCCTGTCCTATCATCCATTTCCAGCCCTTGGCAGAGACTAGGGACACCTTTCCTATCCATTCTGAAAAATAAGTATTGATGGATATAACCTTCATGAATTTATCTAGTTTTTTTTGAATCCACTAATTTACTTTTGCTCTCTGGAATTAAGTCACCCCAGATTCCCAGCTGAAACTTTTGTTTAAAAAAACCTCTCCTGGCTATAGGGCAGAACTAACTCTTCCCACAAAAGGAATCAGCCTTGGTAATCTGTTCTACCCGAAATGACAGGGAACATGCATTACACACCTCTCTGGATAGAATCATGCAGCCTCTGCAGACCCAGTATATTTTTGTATACGGTGTAGCTTTCTTCAGTGTAGGGTTAGTGCTGCCAACAGTTCAGCATTCCAAGTGTGTAGGGCTTCCTGAGTTAGAGATGGGACCAGGTGGGCTCTTCTGACTAGCATTAGAGTTATGAAAGTTGAGGTTCCCCTGGCTGGATTAGTTACAAATGCTAAATCCAGTAGGCTGGGTTAAGGCTGAAGCCTGTGTAGCTACTTAGGCTAATGTTAGGACTTGGTCAAGATAGGCTCCCTAGCTTAGAGTTAAAAAGAGGAGAGCTCCCCAGCTTAGCATCCAGATTGCAAAAAAAACTTCAAGCTAGAGGTAGAGATGGGAATATTGGTCTCCTAGGGCTCAGGTTGGCATTGGAGCTGGTTGGGCTCTGAAGGCAAAGATTAGATTGCAAAGGGAACATCTCTCTGGACTAGGATTGGGTGGAGGCTGGTCATGTCTCCCAGACTAGAGTTAGTGATACAAAGGGCAATACTTGGCTATTTGAGCTTCTACATGCTAGTGCTAGGGGTGTAACAGGTAGGGCTTCCAGGCTATGGTTGAGGTTGGTTTCTCTGGGCTAGGACTAGCACAATAAGGGGAAAGGACACCCCAGTACAGTTACAAAAGGAAGAATTCCCTTTGTTAGGGCTGGTGGGCTTCTCAGGTGGGGTTAGGATTACAAAGATTATGTTAATTGCACAGGTCCCCAGATTAGGCTAAGGCTAGGAATGGTCACAGTCCCCAGGCTAGGGTTAGCTTTAGGAAGGGTAGGGTTATCAGGACTAGGGCTAAGGCCATTTGGACTCTCCAGGGTACAGCTGGAATTGATTGCCCCCTTCTGCACCCAGGGCAGGGATAGGGTTGCAATGGAAGGGCCCTCTGAGCTGGGGGTGGAGTTGTGCTGTTTTAGTGTCTCACTTCAGGGTAAGTGTTAAAAGTAGTTCATGTTCCCAGGTTAGGGTTAGTAGCTTAGCCCAGGCTAAACTTGCCCTTTCCAGGATAAAGCTCATGGCTCAAGGGTTAGAAGTACAGAGCTGAGGACAGAAATGCTGGTCCCCTGAGAAAGGAGGGGTGCTAGCTCTGGACTCTCCCATAAGGGGCAAGGCCTCAGTTGGAAGGGACAGGGCTGGGGCTAGCCTCTTCAGCAAGCTCTTCTGTGCTCCCTGGATCTTGCCTCCCAGGGCTCCGGTGGTGATGTAAGGCCACAGAGTTCCAGCTGCCACAAGGGCTGGGAGCCCCCGGCCCTTTTTTCATTGCCAGGCCCCAGGGAAGCTGTCCCCTCTCCCTGACCCACCCCCATCAGTAGCCCTGGCACAGTAAGGCTATGTCTACACTGGTGCATTCTCACGCAAAAACTTTTTTGCGGAAGAGTTCTTCTACAAAAACTCTTCCAGAAGAGAGCGTCTACACTGGCATGTGCTTTGGCGCAAGAGATGTGCTTTTGCGCAAGAGCATCCATGCCAGTGTAGATGCTCTCTTGCGCAAGAAAGCTCTGATGGCCATTTTAACCATAGGGCTTTCTTGCGCAAGAAATTCACATTGCCTGTCTACACTGGCCTTTTCTGGAAGAGCTCTTGCGCAAGAGGGTGTATTCCTGAGTGGGAGTGTCAGAGTTCTGGCACAAGAAGCACTGATTTTATACATTAGAATGTCAGTTTACTTGCGCAAAAAACACGCAGCCAGTGTAGACAGGCAGCAAGTTTTTGCACAAGAGCGGCCGCTTTTGTGCAAAATCACGCCAGTGTAGACACAGCCTCATAAGAGTCTTGCTCAGAGTAGGGGATAGAGCTGGGGGCAGATGGGCTCCACAGGCTTGTGTTAGGGTTGGGGCCAGTTGAGCTCCAGTGTCTGGTGATAGTGGGAGAAGGTGCATCTTACTTCAGAACTTAGCATTCCACTGGTTTCATGTCATATTTGCACAAGGACATTTAAGTGTCTTCACTTATAAATGACATTTGCTCCACTGAGTGTACTCCAGTTGAAGTAGATACATGTCCAGTCTTGAGTGGTCCTGTGCACCTTAGAGATCCTCCAAAATATATATATAGAATCATGAGCTTTCATGGGCACAACCCACTTCATCAGATCAATTGGAATGGAAATAACAGAAACCAAGAGATTTATGTAACAATGGAAATAGTACCTCTCAATTGTACAGGCTAATTAAGTGGGCTGGATGTGCACCTGCAATGGATAAGAGGAGTTCTGGCTAGCAGCTGGTTACTAAAGGGTTGAACTCAGATAGCTAAGGGTCTTGGCAGGGAGCCCAAAGAGCCAATGGGATACAGTGCTGAAATCTGAATTGTGTATATAGATACCTTGCCTGCTCTCTGTGTGTGCTCTGAAGCCAGGGGTTGGGAGACAGAAAATGATTAAACCCAGATAGGACTACCATGCCTCCAAGGAATTTGGGGCATGGAAGTGGACTGAACCATGACAGGATCATGGGTAAATAAGGGGGAAAATGTGTATTTAGTCACAGTTAAGGTATTTTTCTTGGTTTTGGTTGTTTGGTTAAACTTCTGTGTGAATCTGTCTTGCCTCCCCCACTCACCATATTGAAGCTATGTTCTTTATGTTTTGAGCTGTTCTTTCCTTAGTTGCTCTGTAACAATCAAGTATATAATTTTGTTTTGTTAATAAAAATTGCCTTTAAGGTGGGCGTGTGTGTGTGTGTCTTTCAAGCTCTCCTGTGGAAATAGAGCTTGGAGTACCCAAGGAAAGAATTCAAGTGTTCCTTCCTGTTTTTTCCCCCCCAGTGTTTAAAGGTTTAAACCACTTGGTGTCAGCCTATTTTCCAGAGTCTATAGAGGCAAGGTATTTAAGGTCTTTTGCGGGTCCCCACCTTCTGCACCTGGAGCATCAATCAGGAACAGCCCTGACAGTCCCCTACCTAGCTTCTGATGTGGACATGCAATGTTAATGATGGGACCTCTGCCCTGACACCTGCATCTCCCCCACACACACTGCCAGCCCTCTGCCCTGAAGTACCCGAGCACCACTAGGTAAGTCTTCCACTAGGTTATACAGCAATTCAGCAGCACACTGTCAAAATTAATGGAAATCCCTAAGCATTAGAATGAAAATTTTCCTCTGAAAATTCATTTAACCTCTATACTCTGGGTATCTCTAGTCCAGGAACCCTAGGGTATGGAGGAGGAAGCAGCTTTGTTTGCTGCTGCTCCTCCTCCCCTCAGCTGGGGCAGCTGAGGGACAGAAGGAACAGCAGCACTCAGAGGTGCTTTCCCTGAGGCTTTTCCATGCCACTCCCATAGAGACTGGGAGCATGGAGCCACATGTGCCCCCAGAAGCAGGGTGACAGTACTCACTCCATCCCCCCTACTCCTCCCCACACACAGACTCCACAGTGCACTCCCCTTGCCCAGAAAAATGTTTAATCTGGCATACCTTGTTTCCCAGGGTTGCCAGATTAAAGAGGTTCAAGTGTATTTTAGACCATTGATAGATCTGCTGACTTCAGCGGGAACTAAAGGTGCTCAGCAATTAGGAGGAAGGAAGCCAGTCTCTCAAATTATCAGACCCATAAATAACCCATTATATTTATCCTTTAGACACTTCACTTACACATAGGAATAAAGACCTAGAAAATGTGGCAGATTATAGCTACTATAAAATATGTAGGGTAAGGTAGGTAACTTGAAAGAGAAATTCAAGTCTAATAATAGTAGTTTAAGTTTACACATGAATGTTTAACACTTGTTATAGAGGCTGTTTTATAAAAGAAAACTTGCTCCAAAATGTAATTTAAATATAAAGCTTTGCTTAGCAGATTCTCTTGACTTTGGAACTAAGCCAGCTCACTGGAGGTGAACATGTTAATATTCTGCTATTTCTTCAATAATTTTTCAATGCTGGATTTGTACTAATTTAGTCTAGGTGCAAATTAGCTAATATTAAATAACTAGCCAATAGTCCATCATAAGACAGGATTTTCAGGTCTCTCCTCCACTTCCTATCTCACGCTTCTCTCCTGAGGGCCCCCACCAGCCACTTGCGCTGCTTGCTCCCGCACGGCGGCCCAGCTGAGCAGCGCAGCGCAGCAGTCAGCCGAGCGCCACGGCGGGAGGCGAAGGACATGACGGCGGTGACGTACTTGGCCCCGCCCCCTGGCAGTGTATGTCACCAGAGGCGAAGGGGGGCAGGGCTGTGACGTACATGGCCAGGGCCCAAACGACTGCTTGTGCCACTTGCTCCCCCGTGGCGGCCAGGCTGAGCGGCGCACAAGTCAGCCAAGTGCCACAGCGGGAGGTGAAGGACAGGAGTGAGGTAACAGCGCCGCCCAGAGGCAACAGCCAGCATTTCAGCGTTACAGAGTCACAGACATTGGGCTACTATATATATGATGTAGTCATTGTTTCTCTTCATGTAATGTGCTAAAACATTTCAACAATAATAATCTCATGATACTACTTGCAAGGCAACGTTTCTACTACCATTAGTTCTTAAGTAAAGTTTTTGGAAGAGATTTGTCCTTGGCCCCAGTAATTTGTAATACAGACCTTGTTTGGAAAACTTAAATGCCCACGATTTCTACTGAGCTCTATCTTGGTATTCATATTGGGCTCATTATCACTAAGAGATGCAGCAGGCAGAGTTATACAAAAATCTTAACTGGACATGCAGAAAGTCCCAGTAGCATGCTGAGGGGACCATGTTTGCCCCATGACCAGGTTGCAATCCTGATTCCAGATGTCACCCCAAATCAGGTCCTTCCAGAAACCTGACAGTCTTTCCTCAATTCTGCTCATTTATAACAGCATGGTATTTGAGCAATTTACCATATTTATTCTTTTCATTAAAAATGTTATAAAACAGTGAATTTTGAAGGAATTTACTAAGGGACACCTGTCAGTGACCATTCAGAACTTAAGGTGCTTGCAGAAGCCCTGCTTTGTCTACTTCCAAGTGGAAGTCATAAAAGAGGAGCTTCACAGTGCCCTAACCACATTATCTGTGTGGGAAGCTCGGGTCTTTATGTAGTATAGTATTGGAAATCTAGGCCTTAGAGTACCTGAACTTTGGCAGGAGCTCTTGTTCAAACCCTCCTCCCCAATCTGCTTGGTCTCACCCTGCATTACCAGAATCTGCTAAGCCAGCACAATTCTAGTCTATTCTCCCCATCAGGACCTTTTTAAAAAAAAGTGACCTCAATCCATTCCCTGAACTCTTTACCAGTGGCAGTCTAGTACACCAGGTTCTAGGTGCTAAGCACCTCTTGTAAAGTGCTGGGATGAATGGGATCAGGTCAAAATTTAGGGACAAGTCCCCTCTAAACCCCCATAGAGATTACCACCTTCCAAAACCAGAAGTGCCCAGAATTCAGTATGAGTGCACAGTGCCATTCAGGATTTGGCTATTTGTTATTACATATTTCACGTTTTATATATGAACACACAGTGTACGTTCCTTGAGATCCCTGCTGTTTTGACCTTGCCATTCCTTCCCTTCCCCGTATAGTTTCCAAAGAAAGAGCCACTGCTTTTGCATCAAGTTGTCTGAAGTCTGCATTAGAACAGTGAGCGCAAGCAAGCGAGACAAGTTATTTTTGGCTTGTTTGGTACAAGAGAGTTGCTCACTTTTCTGACCTACTTAAAAACTCAGTTTTCTGACCCATTTAAAAAAAGTTAAGAATCATTAACTGAATTTGTCAGACTTTATGACCATCACAATTCTGCACTCGCTTGCAAGAGGTATTTATACTAACAGCTGTCTTTCAGAACCTTTTCAGAATCTCCATTGTGTATTAGCCAAAACTCAAATGAATTAAAAAGGGTAACTGGGTGCAACTCAAACTGATCTTAAAATCCACTAAGTCTCCATGGGAGCCTGCCAGTAGAACACCACTTATCAGTAGATCTAAAACATATGAAGCAACAACAAGCAAGGCTTACCTCTGTTCCTTTGAAGTCAGTGGTAGCAGGACTGGAACATGATTTAGCACAAAGATGTCCCCTTCTTGTATAAACAGCATCATGAGGGTTTCCCCACAAAGGAGTATCTTTGAAAGTAAAAGCAATGATTCAAGTGGGGATATTATCTAAAAGAGTAAAGTATTTAATGGGCACAATGGACAGCTGGCTGGTCACTGTACTATTATTTGTACTGCTGTAGCAATTAGGGCCTTGTTGGCACCAGGCACCATACAGACTTCCTCCTTTGTTAGATTTGTTAGAAGATGAAACACATTTTCTGTTAGACTTCCCTCCCCGCACAAGTTTCCCCGTTGTTACCATCAGTGTCCTCCCCCTATCAAGGTCTCTGATGGGAACTCCAGAGCTGACAACACACTACTGGTTACCAGTGCTATCTAGTCTCATTGTAATTGCAAGGGGGAAGGGAAGAAATACTCTTGCATCTAGACTACACTTCCATTCTTACTGTTGCTGAAACCTTTTTGCCAGGTGTTGTCAGCTTCAAGGAGGACTAGGTTCAATTATCTAGCAGTTCATTTAAGAAACTTGATGAACACCACTGGCTCAAGTCCCTACCCAGGAACTGTCAACTTAAGCTGTTGTGAAGTGAGAAGTATTGCCCGTGAAGGCTACTAAGATGGTTGTACAAACAAATAGAATTTGGGAAAGTCAGTAATCAACCAATAATATCTATTAGGTAACAGCTCCCCCTCTCCTCACATGTCCATGCAATAGCTTTAAACCAGGTCCTGCGCTCTCATTTGTATGCTTATAAAGCAATCTAGGCCTGCAATAGCTGCTTCCCTCCCCCTCTGCTGCACCCCCTCTCACTGTTTGTTGTCCAGACATATTTATCTCCAGCCCATGAGGGAAGTGCTGCCTAATTAGCTCTGAGGGGCTCCTTTACCTTGCACAGTAGAAGTGATTATAGCTCTGATTGCTGGCTGGGGGGGAGGGGACCCCTCACTGGAGTTCCTCAAATAAGCTGCTGCCCTGCAGCTTGAGCAACAATTGCCACAGCATCACTGCTGCTTTGTCCATGTGCCACAGCACCATGGCAGTGCTGTGGTTCTGAATGTGACCCAGAGATAGACCACCTCCTGCGTACAGAACCTGCCTCTGCAAAATCTCTAGAGAAAGATCAGTGAACAGAATCACCACCAGGATCCCTTCAAAATATAGGAACTCCTTTCCATTTTAACCAAATTGCCTTAAATAACTGCCACATAACCAAATGGCTTCATTTGCCTTTCAGTTACTTTCCCCCTGCTCTTTTTTCTCCCCTACCATGCAGCCTCTGCCAGCAGGAATTATCAAACAGCTTTGAGCTACACTCTTCCTTCTGCCCCTACAAGTTTCTATAGAAAGCACCCTATTCTAACAGGGTAAATCCACAAGTGTTAGGCACTTCAGAGTAGCTCAGTGACATGTAAACCTCTAAATCCCATAGGTGGTAATGTGCATGCTCACTAGCAGAAACTAAGGCACTCCTTCATATTAAAGCCCTAGCAGGACCCTCAAACTAGGCATTCCCCAGCCTACCTTACCCTGTGTGGCTTGATCCAGTGAAAGCATGGTCTCAACATGCCAAATTCCTCACAGCCACAACAGCAGGGGTGCAGAGGAACAGAGATGGCAGCTTCCAGAACAGGGGAGACCTATGGTCAAATCACCCCTGATGAGGGGGAAGGCATTGAAAGATGTGAGAGACCAATTTAGGTGAGATATAATCTGGCATGGGTCTTTGACTCCCTCCTGTTGAGGTGTTTCACTGCCTATAAATAATTAAGTTATATCATGTGCATGAGAGAGAGAGAGAGAGAGAGAGAGAGAATGAGAATGGACTTTAGAGCCCAATGGTCATGGCACTCACCTATTAGTTATGAAAAACCAAATTTCAAATCTTTTCATCACACAATATCAAGGAGAAAACTGAATGCAGGTCCCTGTAAGGAGGTACTCCACTCACTGCAAGGATCATGCCTCTGCATGGTCCTGATGAGATTGCCTCTTTTCACAGTTCCATTCCACCTCTCTCTCCCCAAAGCCCCTCTCTTGCTCCACATGCTTCTGCTGCCTCTTCTCGACTTGGTCTTCAAGCCAGATTATCTGCATTGTCCCCTTCCAAGGTAGGAGAGTCTTCCTTCAGCAATCCTGGGCAATCTTCCCATTCACTACCACATAGTGCTGCTCCCTCAGTGACTGGCAGGGGAACTCAAGCCTCTCCTCCACTCCAGCTTCTGCCTCAAGTTAGCCAACAGTCAAAGCCAGTTCTTCAGATTTTACTGCCTTTCCCTGAACCCTGTAATAGCTTTCTACCCTCTAGGGATTTGTGAGCCCAAATGCTCTCCTTTCTCTCAATATGGGTCTGCAAAGTTTCCCCCCTGCCTTCAGTTTCCAATTTCCTATTTACAATACCAGCCCTAGCCTGTGCCTCCCAAGCTGCACTCTCTCACTCAATCCTGGGAACATTTAGCCTCTTGATTCCTCCCACCTGTTGAGCTAATGAGCCCCCTTTTCATTCTTCATTAACCCTTTCAGGGCAAACACAGGGTGGGCATTTCATCACAGTCCCCCTTTATCCTAAGTAAGTGCCCTAACCAGTGGGTTATAAATATAAGGAAGGCTGATAATGGCAGTAAAATCAGTATTGATTAGGCACATAATTCCAAGAGAGGGTTCACAGGTGAGAATCCCAAGCAGAAAATGGTGCATAATTCCTTTGGGGGAAGGAGGATGGTACTTAACACTCATCCCTCCCCTCTGCATTTTCTACAGACTCACTTAAGTGGCTCAGTTTGTTGGCTTCTATAAAGTCACACCTAGGTTCACAGAGGGACCCCAGATTCCAGTGGTGTGAAAATCCACAAAATCCCCATTCAGTTGCTACCTGAACCTCTAGGCAACCTAAATGAATTTAGCACCTATATTTCTATTGTAAAAGTTCTCTATGTGCAAAAGTTTCTGCTTTTAGGCATGTACACTGCTACCTCGGGCAATTACCTCTAATTCCTCTTTCACATCTGAGCCCCTGAACAATCCTTAGATCAAGCAGAGGAACATCCCCTCTATCTTGCCTGCAGGACCTGTCCAGAGGAGCATGCTAAAAGCATACATAACTCCACATAAACTGATGGGTGATAATGAAGTGCCCTTTCTTATAACCATTAGCCAATTGGTTACATCACTCACCTCCGAGCATGGATGCAGTTATATCAGTATAGAGGTACCCAATACTGGAATTAGCTATTCCTCGTTTGAAAAAGGGAATAACCTATAATGGTTTTACAAATGTATGCAACCCCCTCCCATCCTACTGCATCACAAGACATTTTTGTTTTAGGCAGTTTCCTATTACTGTATTAGTTAGCACTATTTATAGCATTACAGAAAGCTAGACAGTAAAACGCTTGTCATTGTTAGCTGTAGAATCTGAAACCGAAAATAACCAAGAAATGCAGATCCCTGGGAACTTTTGTTTGTAGATCAGAGACTCGTTTTCCTTCACTTGAAAGTGTCCTCGTTAGCCCAAGGGTATTTTCAGTAAGCAACTGCTAAATTAGATTACCCACTTGAGTGCATCATTACAGTAAAAGTATCGTTTCAGTTTAAATACAACATTTTTCATTATTCAGTGTAGTACTATAAAGGCAATAAATATAAATGTAGCTTCCACTAAAGAGAGACACACTCAGTCACTGACTAAACCATAGTATATATGGGTAAATTATTGTTAGTATCACACAACATAACAGCACTCAATTTAGTTTGCCATTAGAGAAAATATGACAATATTCTGAAGTAATCACCCCGAGCACCACAGTAAAGTTATTGAGAACTTCAGGGCCATGACCTTGGCTACCTCCATCCATAAATAGGATGGAGGGTGTGGGATGCCCAGGTAGTGCACGTCAAAGCTTTTCTATGATCTCCCTTCCCTGATCCGGGGTCTTCTGTGTGCAAGGTTTGTCCTGGCATAATCTGTAGCATCCTGAAGGCTACTTAGCCCCAGAATAGTAGCTGGGAATGGCTAGGACATAGCTTAAGTTTTCCTATATCCCCTTATGCACAAACCTGTTGTGTGGGGTGAGATAGCACTTGACTTTCTATGACTGCTGTTTGCCTCCTAAGTAATCCTCTGCTACAGGGGATCTTCCCATGGAGATTTACACAGGTGCTACTAAAGTAGGAGGAACCAGCCTAGGATTTAAATCTGTGTTCAGTGCTTGGCTCTACCTTAATCTTCCTGTGATCCTGAGTGTGTTGTTTGTGGCAAAAGCACAACCAGTGAGAGGACTGATTTAAAAAGCATGCTATGTGAAGGTCTGAGGAAGCCTTTGTTTGAATTCAAAGGGGAAAGGAGCAGATCATTTAGCATACCGTTTTACTGTTCTTTTTCAAACAAGAAAGTGAGAAGTTTTAGTACAGATGTCTAGATAAAGGCTTCAGGCATCTAGTCAAGGAAGACAGTTTTTTGTCTTTTATCAATATAATTATGTAAACGAGCCCTTAATTGATTCAGTTTTTAAAAATGCAAAGACACTTCTCAAAATAATTTCACTTCGCATCCCCAAGTATTTCTGACATTATAACAGGGTTTTGAGAGTGGGAGGGGGGTCGGGGTTTTTTGTTTGTTTGTTTGTTGTTGTTGTTTTTGCAAGTGTCCTGCTGCAGCACATTCATGCTCCCACCAATTTCTCCTGCCATTGATCTTTCCAATGTTCTATTTTTTGCCCTCATGGCAGTAACATTTATGTGATATATGCAATCTCCATGCTAAATCCCTTAAGGTGCCAATTTAACCCTAGGGTTTTTTTTTCTGCTATAGCTGCCACAAAAAAGTGTCATTAGCAACGGTGTCCATTGCAATGGGCATACCTCTTATAGTCACATTCATTTCACTGTAGTTTCTCAGGTCACAAATTAAAGAAATTAAGTACTAGAAAGAAACAGATTTTGTATTTCAAATTCAGATTAATGAGGTACCTCACCATTCTAGTTTAAGTCTACTCCCTTCCCTAGACTTCAGAACTTCAGCTGTCTCTTCAAAGCCCTGTCTACCCAACTGTTTTTAGAGTACTAGTGCAAGTCCTGCTAGCCCAAGTCTGTCAGACGAGACTGAGAGGCTCACTGTATAGACATACCCCCTGCCTCTGCAGTTATACTCTCATTGCTTTTATAGTGCTGAACAAGGAAGGAGCTCCAGGAAATGCAAGGATAAAACCCTAAAACCTTATTACAACAGTTGAGGGCATTTTCCTTATCATTAAGTGTTCACTTCTTTTTTTTTAATATGGATTGATACTTAGAGTTATCCTCTGCAACTCACTGCACCAAGGTAAAAGGAAATAACTATGTAACATGTGAAAAAGTATCAGATTTAAATGTGTTACCGTGAAATTTTATGTAGTGCCCCCTTCGTTCTTGAGTTGAGAGACAGGATGAATAAAGTGCTCAATCTGTCTTCTCTAGTCTATTCATTATTACTATCATCATCTTTATTTTTATCCTCTCTAAACAATACTCTCCCTTCATTTTTAAACAAGAATTAATCTTCATGCTTCTTTTTCTCACAGGATATATTATTTTTCCTCTTTTACTGAAGAGTAAAGATGGGGGTTAAGTGGCTTGACCAAGGTTATACCACAAAGTAAGTGGCAGAACAAGAAACTGCAGCAAGGAATCCTAGCGCTTTGACTTCTATTCTGATATCTTCCAATAATCTCTCTGCAGGAAAAGTACAAGTTCAAATGAGAGGGAAAATAATTAGTAACTTATAAAACAGGTGCCAGGTCATGATCTAATTACTATATAAAAAGCGGGTCATAATGCTGCTTCTAAAAAGATTCAGGTCATGATGGTGATTGAAATTGTGTGTTCATGTTTCTCTTACTACTGTAAGCAGATTATAATTTTATAACAAGATTAATATATTTTAGACACCAGTTCTGCATTCTTTGCCCTCCCTGATTTCACTAGTTGTTTTGTCCATAATACTGTATAATAGGATCATTAATTTGTAGTTCTCACTTAGGACACCAAGCATCTTCGTATATGTGGCCAATTTACAATAAAACTGTGTCAAGTTTTCCATACTCCGTGGTAACTGTATAAACAAATGCTAGATGGATCAGTTATGGTTGCACAATTATGTGACTACACCGGATAAACTGAATATTCAAATTTTTCTAAACAACCTGGGTCATGACTTTGGAAATTAAACACTATCACAACTATTTTATCCAAGTAATTACAATTTATCCAAGTAATTCCAAAAGCCAAATCAAAATGTATAAAAGCAAATAAGCAAGCCAACAACATCAGGGGAGGGAGGAAACAAAACAGAAAGATCTTGAATCTTCACCTGCAGAATGCTACAGTCAATTGCTGTATACTGGTGAAAACTTTGTGGAAGAAAATTCCAGCATTATGAACCATCGGGATATGCATTTAGTGACAGTCTGTGAAAAGCTGTTTTCTGTGAGTGGGGGAAGCTATAAACAAAGGACTTAAGTGTTGAACATTGCAGAGCCCAAGCTCAGGTTAGGGACACCCAGGCTCCCTATACAATACACTTAACAGAGGGCCAGCAAGCTGAGTGAGACAACTCCTTGCTAAGTTAGTCCGTATGACTTGCCCATGGGAGAAGTGTGGCCTAACCTGCACCACTCTGTGCTTCTTAGGTGCCAGACTCCAGGCTGGAGGGAGATGGCTATCCCCACTGGGATTCTTCTGGGGTTAAGTACCGACTCTAGACCCAAACACTGTCATGTAAAAAGCTTGTCGGGATTGGGGGGCTGAAATTCTAACCAATATCCCAGTGGTTAGAACATTCACCCAGTATGTAGGGAATGCAGGTTCATGTCTAATTCAGAGCTGGAACATTAACCCAAGGCTACATCTACACTACAAGTTTTCTCTGCAAAAAATATGCTAATGAGGGACTCATTTGCATGAGTCGCGATCTCATTTGCATGTTTTCTGCCGATCCTGTTTTTTGCTAGGGTTTTTGTGCAAAAACAAGCAGTGTAGATGTTTACTTTTTGTGCAAAAACCCCTTTTCCCGCAAGAGCCTTCTGCCTCAAAAAAGGAGGTTTACCGATCTTGTGGAGAAAAGTCCACACTGCTTGTTTTTGCGCAAAAACCCCAGCACAAAAGAGGATCGGCAGGAAATAAGCAAGTGAGATCATGACTCATGCAAATGAGTCCCTCATTAGCATATTTTTTGCAGAGAAAACTCGTAGTGTAGACGTAGCCCAAGTGTCCCAGATGAAGTCTTCTAACTGGATTAGAGGAGGAGATTCTGTGATAGGTCTTTCAATATTGCCTGTGGAAGCTATTCAGTTTTGTACAAAATACTGAGTCATTGAACCAGAGATCAGCTGTGTAGCCCAGCACTTCTGCCATTCCCCAGAATACTGGGGTTCAAGGCTGTACACCAAATCAGGCACCATGACGATCTGAACTTTTTCATCCCAGATGAGTGGGTTAACCACCAAGCTATGGGGAAGGTGGTTACCAGAGTGCCCTGTAAGCTATGTTCTTGTGTGGTCACTCAGGCACTATTCCAATCCTGCCCAGCTGATTAGCAGAACACCCACATCTAGGTTTGTGTTCCTCCTGGTGGTGCACATAACAAAACTTATCCCACAACTGAATGAAAAAAAAATCCACACATTTATGGAAAAGATTAGAGGGAACATTGGTTGTCACTTATTTCTCCTGGCTGTCCCTTGCACAGGTTTAGGTGTGCTTCACACATACATTCTGGATTAGGCCCCACAGGAAAGAAACAGGAGGATGCCTAGGTTATGTATCCTGCTGGGGCTTGGGCCTATGTTAGGCACAATGTCCTTTGGCAGTATCATGACTTCAATGGCTTCATGCATGTCCTATAGCAGAAATGCAGGGGACTTCAGTGGTGGAGACACAGGCGTCTAGGGACTCTGGGCATCCATACGGCTAGACAGCATGTGAGAGGTGATTGGTTCATACCAATGGCAGTTAAATGTTGAACTTAGGAACGCAAGGCCCACTTGCAAAACTAACCCAAAAAGCCTCTCACTTGGGCAGCCTGCATAAGAGCCTGTCTCAATTACAGTGTCCTTTGCTCAGAGGAGTAGAGCTATCCAAAGGGGCCAAGGAAGAATAGATAGCTCTTATTGCTGGGAAGGAAGGAATCATGCCAGAAGATTATGACATGTGCTTCTCCACAATGCCCTTCTATGGCTACGTCTAGACTGCAGGCTTCTTTCGGAAGAAGCTTTTCCGGAAGAGATCTTCCAAAAAAACTTCTTCCAAAAGAGAGTGTCCGCACTGCCAAAGCACATCGAAAAAGCGATCTGCTTTTTCCAAAGATAGTGTCCATTCAGTGTGGACACTATCTCACATTTAAACTGTGATTACTATGGACGGAGTGGCCACCAGGACACCTGTGCCGTTTCCTCTTCCCTCTTCTTTCGAAAGAACTCCCTCTTCCCCATCCACACACGCCTTTTTTCCGAAAGAGCTCTTTCGGAAAAAGGTTTCTTCCTCATAGAAAGCAGTTTACCAATGTCAGAAAAACTCCTCTGTTCTTTCAATTTTTTATTGAAAGAACTTGATTGCAGTGTGGACGTTAGTGAAGTTTTTTCGGAAAAATGTCTGTTTTTCGGAAAAAACTCTGTAGTGTAGACAAGGCCTGAATGAGCAAGGGCTGGATGCCATGATTTATTCTTTAATATCCTTAGAAGATCCTGACAACACATTCTGCTTTTCCCAATCCCATTACAAGTAATACAACTCTACCTTCACAAGTGTTACATTATGCAATTAAAATACTGTAGCTTCATTGTCCTATAGGACTGTTATCTTTCACCCATCCCATATATACATTGTATCTCTGATCTTATCACCCTTTTAAGAGATCTATTTTTTAAATAGATGTCTGGAGGACTGCAGTTCAGCCTTCAATAGTCTAGAGGGACTGGTGTGTATACTGAATTAAATGTGGATATAAATTACAAAAATTACTTTGTAAGTATATTCTCATCCATTGACCATGTTACATACCTAGACAATGTAACATTCAGTCACCTTTTATATCCAAACTTCCCATTCTAAACTTTTTATACTAAACTGTATTTTTTATTAAGCAAAATGGTTGATCAGATATTTAATCTGAAAAATAAGGATAAAAAACTTCAAACTAATTATATGGGCCAACTGATTACTAATTGATGTCTCTTCCACACAGGGCAGCAATTTAGCTGAGACACTGCTGATATTATGAGCTATGAGAACATGAACTCCATATAGCCTGTAAATAGCCTTTCTGTTTAGGCTAGTGTTCTGCATTAACATTTACAATGTGCAAGATGCTTTTCAGGTAATGAAAAATGAAGCAACTATCCAACTGTTTTTTTAAAACTATTCAGGATGACAAAAGATGTGTTTGTGAAACAAAACATAGGGAAAACTGAGAAGGGCTGGTGAAGAGTGGATGGACATTGCTAATATGGGGGTTTTCCAAAAAAATAAAACAAACAAAACATTTTAATGTACAATATATTAGCAAATGCTGCAGGGCAACATTTTCAAAAGCCTCGGTGGCTTAAGAGTATTTTCCAAAGAAATGAAATTTTGGCTCCAAAGTCATTGGAAAATATTATCCTTAGCTTTTCAATGGTACATTTTGCTCCTCTGTGTCATAAAGTGAAAGTGAGCAAATGCATTCAATTCCTAGCCAAATGTTGTAGTGTCATTTTCTGTGAATTGAAACACACAGCTTTTACTTTAGTTCTTCCATTTCTCATGTTCCTCCATTATATATAATAAAGGGGCATTTAACAATTTGCACCATATACTGGTCATAAAAGGCATGCCTCACTAACAATGGTAGGATGACCAGTTGTTCTGATTTTAGAGGGTTAGTCCTATATTTGCATCTTTGTCTCATATATGCGCCTATTACCTTTCACTCTCTGTCCTAATTTTTTAAACTGGCTATCTGGTCATCCTAAATAGTGGTAACAAGGGAATTCAGCTGTGCAAATCTCATTAACTTTAATGGGAAGTGTCTGTAAAATCCCCTGTACACTGTGCTATAAAAACTTACCCTGGTTCTTGCCTTGATTGGAATGACCTTGATTTTCTATGGCCTGGATATGATCATTTTCTGAAAACACTATCTCTACACTGCATTCTGCTGGATTCTTGTCTACTCACTGCATGCCTTTAAAAAAAAGCTTGGTGTATTACAAATTGGTACCTGGTTAAAGCCAAGTCTGACTATTATATGGGCTTTGAATATCTGAATCAAATTAACATCAGACTACAATATAAAAACAATATAAAGCATTACAGTGCACATTAGAGAGATATAACTACCATAGAGCATCCTGCAGTCTTGGATATACAGTTAAGTTTGCTTCCTTGTTTCTCCAAATTGGCAAGTTCTCAATTTCAAGTTCTATAACTGAAAGAGCTGTCTATGGGTAATCTCTCATAAATGAGAACACTGTTCAACGGAGTATGTCTGCTGTTTCCCAGAAGGGGGGAGACTGCATCAATTGTTATAGGGTACAATTTTTGTCTGAGTTTTTCAAGGTCAGTATTTAAACAGGCTACACAGGAATGTAAACATCTGTTTCTATGAGTACTAAACTCACTTACGCATTTAAGAAGAATTCTTGCCAACAAGTATATATTCACCCACGGAAATTTCTTACAGATTCATTAGATCAAGAAATTGGATTCTTGTTTCAGAATTCAGAAGCCATTTATTTTTCCCCTAGAAATATTTATCTCTCCAGCTACAGCTAACTTCAATAAAGAGGGATGGGTAGCTTATTGAAAGTCCTGGGACTGATTCTTTACAGCCTAATCATTTACATTTATGCTAAATGGGTGTTGTGCCACTATTTTTATGGAAATATGTTTTGAATATGAATATGCATAATTCATATGCTTTATATAAAACAGGTAGCGTATCCTGTCATTCAAGAGCTTATGATCCCTGAAGTTGTATATTCTATTTGAGTGCATGTACTATGTGTGAAGTAAAAAATATGAAGTGTTTATCTGCTTACTAATTTAGAATTTCTAGTGAGAACCATTAGTGGTACTTATGGGGCTTAATGGCCCAATGCTGAAGACAACAATCTGTAAATAGTTTTGTTTTTTCTGTAAGCCTAAACTGTGGATGGTCCTACAAAGGCATGTGACCATGCCACCTGGTGCTGGAATCCATCTTGAATCTGTTTTTTTTCCAGGGGGAGAGGGAGAATGCAACAAAGAAATTCAAGTTAAGGAAGGGAAAGCAATCAGTGATGATCTTCAGTTTGCTTTTGAAACTGCCTCACTCAACCTAAGAGGATACACATAAAGAACTGGGAAAATAAAGAACTCTAAGGACACAAGAAGTTGTTAAACCCAGAACAGAATAAAGATTAGATCTTCTTTAAGGATTTTGCTTGGAGTAATTACTAGGATGAGAATTATGATCTGTGACAAACTCTTAGGGCATGTCTACACTAGGAAATTATTTCAAAATAACTTATTTTGAAATAATAACTCCCAAATTAATTATTGTCAAATACCATGTCTAAACTACAGGGAAGCCTCAAAATTAGTCCAGCGCAGGCTCCCTTAGGGTGTGTCTACACAGCAAAGTTATTTCAGAATAATAGCTGTTATTCCAAAATAACTATGCGAGCATCTACACAGCAATTCCATTCTTTCAAAATAATTTTGAAATAACAGACGGCTTATTCCAACTTCTATAAACCTATTCTATTAATAGCTGTTTCAAAATAAAGCATGTGTAGGTACTCCACTGCAGCTATTTTGAAATAGCCCCTCACCAGGGCCATCCTAAGTTATTCCTCTTGGGGCTCTAAATTGAGATAGTACATCTACGTTAGGGAAGCCTGCCATGGACTAATTTTGAGGCTTCCCTGTAGTGTAGACGGGCTATTTCAAAATAAGCTATTTCAAAATAACTATTCTGGAATAGCTTATTCCGAAATAACTGTGCAATGTAGACATAGCCTTAGAGCCCCAGGAAGCATTAGGGAGTAATTACTTTGAATGACCCAAGGGAGTAGTTATTTTGAAATAGCAGCAGTGGAGTATCCACACTACTGATATTTCAAAAAATGTTCGGAAATAAGCATTATTCCTTGGGGAAAGCAGGAGTTGTTATTTTGAAATAACCGGCTCCTTATTTCGAAATAGGTTTGGTAGTATGGAAGCTCCACTTGTTATTTCAAAATAACTGGAGTTAATACAGTTAATACTGAAGTTATTTTGAAATAACTCCCTAGTGTAGACAGGGCTTAGATTATTAGGATTAGCAGGTGTATTTTGATTATTTTAGATTAGTAACTTGCTTTGATCTGTTGTTCTCACTTGCAGTCACTTAAATCCTGCCTTTTGTAGTTAATAAAAAAACTTATCAAACGCAGCATAAATAATTCATAAGAGCAGCCATACTGAGTCAGACCAGTACCCTGTCTCCCAACAGTGACCAATACCAAGTCTCCCAGAAGGAATGAGCAGAACTGGTAAGCATAAAGTGATCCCACATATCACCCATTCCCAGCCTCTGATGAACAGCAGCTAGGGACACCATCATTACCCATCCTGGCTAATAGCGATTGATGGACCAATGCTCTCTGAATTTATCTAGCTCTTTTGAACGCTGTTAAAATTCTAGCCTTCACAATATCCTCTAGCAAAGAGTTCCACAGGTTAACTGTGCGTTATGTGACAATATCCTTCCTTTGTTTGTTTTAAACCTGCTACCTATTAATATCATTTGGTGACCTCTGGTTCTTACGTTATGGGAACAAATAAGTTACTTTTCCTTATTCATTTTTTCCACATCAGTCATATTTTTATTGCCCTCTATCATATCCCCTCCATAATCTCTTCTTTTCTAAAATGAAAAGTCTCAGTCCTTTTAATCTCTCTTCATATGACAGCTATTCTAAAACCCTACCTAATCATTTTTGTTGCTCTTTTCTGAACTTTTTCCAGTGCTAAGATATGTTTTTTGGTATGAGGTGATCATGTCTGTATGCAATTTTTAAGATGTGGGCATACCATTGATTTATACAATTGTTACCAGGGGAGTGGAGAGCCATAGCTGTATATCTCTCTCTTTCATTGATAAAGAGAGTGACCCTTATGAGCTTTTTCTGTATAAATCTTTTATACAGAATAAAATGAATTTATTTGGGGTTTTGGTCCCTTTTGAGGGCTGTGGTCCTGGATGCTGTCAAGTCCCTATAACTGAACCCTCCCAGAGCTCCATGTCTGGGGGAGAGTTACCCAATTTTGTGCCTTTGCCTGGAATGCCAGAGCTTCTGGCCCAGCATGACAGGTTGGTAAGGCATCCTAAGAGTAGGTAGGCTCTGTGGTATGGTCAGTACACTGGGTGATAGCCTCTGTGATCAAACCCATCACAGGTGTAATACTGACATTTTATTTAGTAGGGCTTTACACCAACATTGTACCTGGCAGTCTTGTGATTAACAATATTACCAACCTCCAACATTCAGAAGTTGAGGGTCAGCTCCTGTCCCCTCCTCCAAAAAAATCATAGAATGTTTTTTAAAAACATCTGTTTTTTTAAAATGGTAAATTGGGGAGGAGGAGGCATTTGCCTTAGGTTTGTACCTGTAGGGTAGGTTTGGGTCATGTTTTGCAGTTTCTTTGTGCAACCATAGGGACCAGAAATAGACTTTTTTGGGGGGGAGGGGGTCCATCAAAGTTTGGGTTTGTCATGCAATCCCATGATTCAAGGACCTGGAGCTCTGAGGAAAAGAACCTCCAAGTATCAAGGTATGTCTACACTATAGAGGTTTTTTGGAAAAACTGCTGTTTTTCTGAAAAAACCTTCACTTATGTCCACACTGCAATCGCTTTCTTTTGAAAAAAAATCAAAAGAACAGAGGGTTTTTTTTCCAACATTATTAAACCTCTTTCTACGAGGAAGAAGCCTTTTTCCAAAAGAGCTCTTTTGAAAAAGATGTGTGTGGATGGAGAAGAGGGAGTTCTTTCAAAAGAAGAGGGAAGAGGAAAAAGCACAGGTGCCCTGATGGCCACTCTGTCCATAGTAATCACAGCTTAAATGCGAGGTAGCGTCCATTCAATGTGGACACTATCTTTTGAAAAAGCAGACTCTATTTTGCATTTAAGCAGTGTGGACGCTCTCTTTCGGAAGAAGTTTTTTTCGGAAGATCTCTTCTGGAAAAACTTCTTCTGAAAGAAGCCTGCAGTCTAGACATAGCCTCACAGAACTCAGCCCTACTAGTTGTGCTTAAATGAATCCTCCTTTACTCTCTAGAATAGGGAGTTGGGTGGGAGCTGGGTAGCCAAATCTTTTTTCTGGAATCTGTTTTCATTATTTAAAAATAAGTCTCTAGCTGTAACTGGGGATTGGAAAGTGGAGGGAGAACCTTTGAAATGTGAAGCAAGTGTAACTAAATCAGAAAACTCTACTTGAATTTGAGCAATGGCTATAAGATGTAAATAAGAACATAAGAACGGCCACACTGGATCAGACCAATGGTCCATCTAGCCCAGTATCCTGTCTACCAACAGTGGCCAATACCCCATGCCCCAGAGGGAGGGAATACAACAGGGAATCCTCACGTAATCCCTCCCCCATCACCCATTTCCAGACAAATAGAGGCTACAGACACCATTCCTACCCACCCTGGCTAATAGTCATTGATGGACCTAACCTCCAAGAATCTATCTAGCTCTTTTTTGAACCCTGTTCAAGTCCTAGCCTTCACCGCATCCTCTGACAAGCAGTTCCACAGGTTGACTGTGTACTGTGTGAAGAACAATCTCCTTTTGTTTGCTTTAAACCTGCTGCCTATTCATTTCATTTGGTGACCCCTAGTTCTTATATTGTGGGAATAAGTAAATAACTTTTCCTTATTCACTCTTTCCATACCAGTCATGATTTTATAGACCTCTATCATATCCCCCCTGTAGTCTCCTCTTTTCTAAGCTGAAAAGTCCGTGTCTTTTTTATCTCTCTTCTTATGGGACCTGTTCCAAACCCCTAATCATTTTTGTTGCCATAAGGGTTTGTCTTTGAACTGGAAAGAGTGATTACCAGTTTATAGGTAAATGCACTCTCTGCTCAAGCTTGTGCACTGAAAATAATATAGTGTAACTAGGTTAGTATGGGTGGTGTCACGGGCTAGCTGAGCAAGTAACTACCAACCCAGGCTCCTGGGGTATGTCTATACTACATGGCTCTGTCGACAGAGCCATGTAAACTAGCTTACCTGACATAGTCAATGAAGCGGGGTTTTAAATAATCCCCACTTCGTTAAAATAAAAATGGACGCCGCACTGTGCCGACAATCAGCTGATCCGGCACAGCACGGGAGTCTAGACGCGGATCGGTCGACAAGGGAAGCCTTTGTTGACCGCTCCTGTAAACCTCGTTTCATGAGGCAAAATATGGCAATTACTGAGTGCCCAAGTTACCAAGGTAACTGCATCTTTGACCCCTTTGTGGTTTCCTTGGGGCACTCCACTTAGGAGCTGGTAAAAAGCCTAAAATCTCCCTCAGAGAGGAATCCTATGGGAGAAGAAGACCTGCCAATGAGAGAGGAGGAGGGCAAGGGGCACAGTTGACCCAGAGCCAAGCAATTCAGAAGAGTCTGGGGCTCCCAGCCACCACTGCCGCTGCCAAAGCAGTGGCAGTGGCGAGAATCCCAGGCCCTGTTGAATCATTGCTGGAGCATCACATGGTGCACTCCAAGTAGCTCTGAGGGCTGGCAGGAAGATTGGCGCTGAGGGCTGACTGCCCCAGCCCCACTCCCATCCTTTCACCTGAGGCCCTGCCCCTTTTAGGAGCACAGAGCTAGTTCCCCCCACATACACTTTGCCTTAGGACCCTGCAGTTCTGTCAGCCCTTACTGGGAGAGAGATTTTATGCTGCAAACTTCTACAGTTCAATGTGACTATCTCAGGCCTCATTTCAATTCAATAACTTCCATCCTGTGTTCTCAGGGCAATGAGAGGGCCAACCAGCCTTCACAAAGCAAAGTATTGTTTATACAGAACAAAAGCATCAGGGAGAATGTATATCTTAAGGAAACATGTTTCTATGCATTCCTAGCCTATCAGGCATCACCATCTTCCACAGGGAGACCCTGGCAGATTTCAAAGTACATCAGATCCTTCCTAAAGTGTCTGTCACTCTTGGTCACAAGTTCATAGCTGTCATTTCTTGGAAAGAGTACGTGACCCTTTTTTTCAGACCTAGGTGATTGCTTTATACACTTTACTATTCTAGGTTACTTGAAAACCAAATCTTCTTTAGTCAAACCTACAAATGATATTTCTCCAGGGAGTGAAACATCCACAGACTTGTTTTAGTCAGTAATACAATCATTAGCTAGCCCATAAAGATACATATAAACACTTATAAAGTTGACTTAGTAGTCTTGGAATATTCCGTAAGTCCAAAGCATCTCATCTATCACACTGAACACAAAATTCCACTTTAGCAATAGAAGAGCAAATAAGAGTTCTTATGGGAATCATTTCATTTGCCTTTCATCTTTAATGTTTGGAGACTACACTTTGCATGCCAAATGAGCTGCAGCTTACAACTGTAAGAGATAACCAGAAACCTGTATTCATTTTTACAAATCAACCTAAGCCAAAAAAAGTAGATGAGTGATGCTGATCAGAAATACAGTACAGCTCTTACTGATTTTACTGCTGAGACACAGTTCATCATGAAGGAGCAACGGAAGCTCTGAGGAGGGCTGTTACAGTAGAAAGAACTCTGAAGCGTAAAGAAAAATTAATACATACGACCATGGTTCCTTTTGTACGTGTACTATATAGATAGTAGGTTGAAGACCATACGAGTAAAAAGAAAGTGAGAATGGAAAAGATACCTAATAAATTCCACCCTTACTGTTGGGAAGTCTAATTTGCTCTGTTGGTCCCATAGGAGAAGGGGCAGAATGGAGCTGGCTTGGTCCTTTTTTTGATGTTTCTCTTTTCCTTTCTTCATACTAGGCCACATTCTCTGCTTCACCCAGCTCACATTTGAAGCAGCAAAGAGTAAGATACTGTCATGAGGCCAGTTCCAGCTCACTGATGCTGCAGTTTAGAGAAACTTGCATGATGCTCTGAACTGTGCCAGCTGGCAATGGTCACCTAGAGCTGCTGTAAACCACACCCAGGCTGAGAATTTGGACCTATGACAAAGTAAAACCTTAGGTTTATGCCAACAAGGGAAGTTGGAGTAAGTCTCTTGCTGCCTATCATCTGCAAGTGGTAAGTTGCCAAGGACAAGAAAGCCAGAAGGGCTCCCTGGGCCTATCACTGTACCTAAACTCAGGTCATGGTCCAGTTATATTTTTGATATCATGTGTCTCCAATCCTGATGGCTTAAAGCAGATGCATACAGTTTTTTCCCCTTACATCAGTACCCAAAGAATCACACTTCATTCTCAAAGAGTCTGTCCCAGTATTACATACACTTTTGAAATGCAGCACCAACCTAACACCTCTTCTTCCCTTTTTATCCAGAAAGATTGTGTAGCTATTTATAATTGTTTAAAATGTGGTTTTTGAAAGAGCCAGCATCTTCACTATTGTCAAGTAGTGTTTCATCAGCACTGATTGTATTGAAATGGCTAGTGTGCTTTAGAGCTCATGCATTTATTAAGATGTTACTTCACTTTCACTTTCTTGGACTAAAGGAAGAAACAGACATTTTAACCATGCATAACAAATTACAGTAAGTTGCTTCCATCTGACTGAAAAAATTATGAAACAGAAAGACTGCCTGGCTGTTTAGCTTTAGAGTTTGATCTTGGATGCGGTGATGCAAAAATGCAGTCTACTCCAAATACTTACTAGAATGATCTCTAAGCATCTGTGCATTAAGTTTGTTAGCCTAAAAGCTCATGTATTCACTTGGAAATTTCATTTTCAATATTAGCTACTGTGTATTAAAGTTTTTTGCTAGTCTCTAGGATTTCAACAGAGGGTATTACTTTCAAAAAACTATTATTCAGAGAAGTACTATTCATCCATCAGTCTGTATTTGCTAGACAGAGTTAGGGAACATCTACACAGCAGGGCTAAAGTTGAATTAAGCTATGCAACTTGAGCTACGTCAAATGTGTAGCTTAAGTCGAAATAGCTTAATTCTGCTTTTGGCGCTGTCTACCCAGCAGGAAGTCAAAGGAAGAACATTCTTCCTTTGACTTCCCTGATTCCTCGTAAAAGGAGGGTTACAGGAGGTGGAGTAAGAAGTCCTCCAGCTCGCTATTATTTTGAAATAATGGCTTGCAGTGTAGACACGCTCTTTGTTGTTTTGGAATAACATCAGTTACTCTGAAATAATGCTGCTGCGTAGACATAGCCTTAGTTACCATTAAAAATAAAGACAAGTGACAATCACAATATCAGGACATTCAAAAAATGTACTTTTAGATCAAGATTCAGGTCTGTTTAAAAAAATAGGTCAGTTGCTCCTCATTAATAAGCATGAGGCACATTAGTGCTAGAAAATGTTGCAAGTCCTGTTAGGAGCCTATATGGCTCATTAATTACTCATAAGTCATTTTATCTTAAGGGGAGTATATAGGGCAACTCTAGCAAGACAACATTTTGCTAGAAAAATTGTGTGGAAAAACATTTTAGATACTGCATTTCATTTGTTTAGCTGCCTAGATGATTGTCAAAAATTCCATTAAGATAAACATGAGCTTCATATTCTATTGTCTTTTGAAACACACTTGCCTGTTGTTGAGTTATGGTGAGTGAGAAAAAATGTTATTGGACCAATAAAGAAGAAGTGCTTTGTTTACCTGGAAAGCTTGAATCTAACCAACAGAAGTTGGTCCAATAAAAGATATGAGCTTTCCCCCCTTCTCTCTCCCCAATATCCTAGGATGAACCCAGCTACAACACTACTGAATGCAGTATGAATAGTCAGTGAGGCATGTACAAGATGAATAGTGCATGTCATTAGGAGCAACTTTACATGTCTTCAGAACTAAATACTAGTCTTGTCACATCGGCCAGTTTGCATACTCCCATACGTGCAGTTGCCTGTGCTGTTTCCTAAGGAGTTTTTGTATGGCATATTCTCAATTGGATACACTTCAAACACAGTAATGTGACTGCTGAGAATTAGTTTTATTACTCTAATGTTAGAGGCTGGCCAAAATAAAGACTCGAGTGATTTCAGCTCTTTGAACATTAATATTCAGATGAATGTACCTCCCTAATAGGGAAAAAGGTGATTGAGACTATGGCAGATGTATCCCCATAAACTGAACTCCATCTTTGGTAAAGCCTATTTTGTTTCAGGTGCTCTGCTTAACATTCAGTTTTGAATGCTTCCTTTGTGCTGTATTGCAACCTCCTTTGTGAATTCTTTAGCGCATCCATTTTGTAGTAGAAGCTTAATACCTAGTAGAAACACTATGTCTAAGAAGCTGACAGGGTCATCAATGTTGAATGACCTACATACTGGAAAATGAGTTTTTCTATGGGGAGGGTCATTAAAAACATAAGAATGGCCATCCTGGGTCAAAGCAATAGTCCATCTAGCCTTAGCAATCATCTAGTAATCCATACCATATCATCCACTCTCAGCTTCTAGCACTCAGAGGCTAGGGCAACCCAGAGCATAAGATTGCATTCCTGACTATGTTGGCTCATAGCCTTTGACAGGCCTATCCCCTATGAATTAATCTAATTCTTGCATGAACCATGTTTGGTCTTCACAGCATTCCCTGGAAATGAATTCCACAGGGTGACTATGCACTGTGTGAAGTATTTTCTTGTTTATTTTTAACCTGATGCCTATTAATTTCATTGTGACCCCTCATTCCTGTGTGATGTGAAGCAGTAAATGACACTTCCTTGGTCGCTTTCTCTACACCGGTTTATAAAAAACAAAAATCACCTCTTCTCTAAGCTGAGAAAGTCTGAGTCTTTTTAATCTCTTCTCATACAGCAACTCTTCTTTGAATTTGAATAATTATTTACATGGAAGCAAGTGGGACTAGAACCTGAAACCTCTCCAGTTGAAGCACATGGGTATAAAGGGGCCAAACACGCTTTTTAAAAGAGAGGTGCTTTTCTATGCAGGGGACCAGATCCCCAACACAGACAAAGAGTACCAGGCTATAGCATAAGGATACTGACCAAATGCAGTCCCCATAGGAGGCATGAAAACTTGGGCAGGAATGAAGTCAAGACCGGTTTTTTCCCCTCAAACTGTAGTTCAAGGGTGCTTTAAGCATAAAGTGTCTATTGTTAACAAATCTTTTCCAAGGCTGTGTTTATTGGTTGCCTTCCATATTGTCCTGGAAGATGTTCAGTGAGGGAAAACAGTGATGGATGTGTATAGGCAACTGGGGCCCTGAAGGGCTGGGACACAAGTCTAAAATGGCTAGACTGAAGGTCTCACTGCCCAAGAAAGAGATAACAGACTGAGGATTCCCATCTACAAGCCTGCTTGAGAAACCCAGAACTAGAAAGAGTGATCATTAGTCACCACCGAGATCCAGCAGATCTTAGAAGTACATAATGCAGAGATCAGTTCAACTCACAGACAGGGGCCTATCTAGAGGCTAGATGGGGACAAATTGTGACAAATATTACTTCAAACTTTGTTGGAGTATTAGCAAGTGTCTCAGCTAAATGAAAGCTTGAAATATTCTTCTGCTTTTTTTCTGAGTCAAGAAACATCCACCTACTCTATTTTATTCCATGGAAACATTGGTAAACTTTCATTATTTATATTGTTCCCTATAGTGTTACAGGGCTGGCTCTGAAGGGCATGTTGTGAAGTGGTGATAGTAAGTGCTGAGTTGTGTGAAAGTTTAACACACAGTAGTAGTTAGTGAGTATACACCACACAAACAGCTCAGGTGGCAGGATTGGCTTGAGGAGGGATAAGACATGTGAGGAGATGGAATTAGCCTGCTTTCAGGGCACTAACTTGGCAGCATGGGAAAATGCTGCAGACACGCTATTACTTGCTGTCATTGAGCTAACACACTAAAAATGTAAGTGTAGCTCTAGTAGTTTGGTCAGTGGTGACACAGGCACTTGGGTTATTTCTAGTTCAGATCTCTACTCTGCAATTAAGACTCCATGGCTCACCCACTTTAGCTGAATTGGGCTCCTGCAGATCTTTAATTGCAATGTAGATGGTCAGCTTCTGACTGGACGCCACACTATGGGACCTCACAAAGGAAAGGTCCCAGATCTCAGGCTCCAACCAGACCCCAAATATCTACACAGCAATGAAACAGCTCCTTAGCACAGTCAACTGGTAGGGACAAGCTGAACGTTTTAAATTACAATGCGGCTATACCCTGAGATGCTCACCAACAGAGATACCACGCATGAGGCTATGTCTACACTGCAGGTCTTTTGCAGAAGAGGAAATGCAAATGGAGAGCTCATTTGTGTATCTCGTGCTCTCATTTGCATATCTTCTTCCGATCCTTTTTGTGGAAGAGGTTTTGGGGATAAAAAGCCCCATGTAGACGGGGCCATTTGTCCGAAAAAAAACCTTTTGCTCAAGAGCCTGTAAACCCACTTCAAATGAGAGAGTGAAATATGCAAATGAGCGCTCCATTTGCATTTCCTCTTCTTTAAAACACCTGGGCTCTGTCTACACTCGCGGCTTCTTGCGCAAGTATGGCTGTTCTTGAGCAAGAATCTGCAGAGCATCCACACTGCCCGCCCGCTCTTGCGCAAGTAAATTTACAGTACGGCGTGGTAAGAGAGGGCTCCTTGCGCAAGAGCTACGCTCTTTTTTAACAGGTATAAGCTCTCTTGCGCAGGGCTCTTGCGCAAGAGGGCAGTGTGGACGCTCGGCAGGGATTTCTTGCGCAAGAAAGCCCTATGTCTAAAATTGCCATCAGAGCTTTCCTGCGCAAGAGAGCGTCCACACTGCCATGGGCGCTCTTGTGCAAAAGCACAGCTCGCACATGGCAGTGTGGACGTTTTCCTGCGCAAGACTTCTTGCACAAGAACACTTGCACAAGATGTTCTTGCGCAAGAAGCCGCGAGTGTAGACATAGCCCTGCAGTGTAGACATAGCCTGAGAGGCAGAAGCTATGAAACATAGAGGGATAACTGCTGGAGAGATTCTAAAGAACATCTTCTTCACATGAAATAGGTCTGAGCTGCAAAGTTCAAGTCTATATCTGGGCCTAGACTTCAAGGGCATGAATTTAGTTTATTATAAACATTTAGGGTAAATTCTGACTTCAGAAGAGTTTAGATCCAGGCATTTTGGTCTGACTATTTTGTTTTACTGGTGAGGACACACTTTCTCCTTCATGTTGCCATCCAGTAATTTGTATGCTCATACCTAGGCCTAATCAGTACCACGTCCTAAATTTTGTTGTTGATCTTTGATTTTCTTCTGAATAGGAAATCACACAGAAGATAAAATATTTGACTAAACCCTTGTTAAAAAAGACCCAAATTTTCACCCCTGCGTATGTAAGAACAAATTTACAAAGCCAAAAGCTTCTGACAGATAATTAGGTATTGAATAAAAAATGATCAAACCATAGCATCTTTTCAAGTTTATCAGTATAAAAACATATTATGAAAAACAAACCTCTTCTTTAGAATTGTGGTTGAATTTAGCAGTATTCCATGTATAATATAATACAAACCATCAGGCTAACTTTGCATGAAATTTATGTAGGGTGACTTCTGAATCTTCACTTTCAACACAATTTCTGAAAAAAAAATCAGATCCTTAAAACCACTTCATATAAGGGTAGCCTACTTGTATCTGATTACTTCACCAAATTAGCACACACAAAATAAGAATCTTAAAGGAAAAAGCATTGAATAGGAAAACAGTTCTCTTGCCTGGAAAATTATTCCTGTGGCTTGCACAATATTAGGGCAGCAACTTTATCATTTGACATTGTACGAGCATAAAAGTCTGTATTACAATATTATATGTATATTTAAGGACCTTATGTGGATTTTTGGAGAGATGCAGCTTTTTTTCTTCCATCCTATTACTGCAATGTTAACTCTGCTGGGTTCCTAGAGGAAAAAAACCCATGAAGGTCCAGATCCTCAGCTGGTGTAAACTGGAACTGAGCAAAGCTTGGATATAATTTACCTTTGCTAGAATACCTGCCATCATTACAAATCTTCCTTTATCTACGCTGAAGAGCTTAACTCAAAATAAGCTACGCAAAATGAGCTACGTCAATTGCATATCTTATTTTGAAATAGCTTATTTAGAAACAGGGAGCGTCTACACAGCAAATATTTCGAAATAGAGCGCTCTCCCTCTGACTTCCCTTATTCCTCATACAATGAAGCTACGTTTATACTGTGCTGTTTTGTGCAAAGGAATATGCCAATGAGACGAAGAGTGGAATATTGCTGCACCTCATTTGCATAATTAATGAGCGTCTACTTTTTGTGCAAGAGGCTTTTGTGCAAAAAGAAGCCATCTACATGGCTCCTTTTTTTACGCAAAAAACCTCTCTTGCGCAAGAGCCGTTCTTCCACTTTTTTTCAGGAAGAACAGCTCTTGCACAGGAGGGGGGTTTTGCACAAAAAGGAGCAGTGTAGACAGCTCCTTTTTGCTCAAAAGCCTCTTGCGCAAAAAGCGGCTGCTCATTAATTATACAAATGAGGCACAGCGATATTCCACGCTTTGCCTCATTTGCATATTTCTTGCGCGCAAAACAGTGCAGTATAGAAATAGCCTGAGGGTTACAGGAGTTGGAGTAAGAAGTCCTCCAGCTTGACAGTATTTTGACACTATTGTGAAATAACTGCCTGCTGTGTAGATGCGGACTAAGTTATTTCAGAATAGCACTAGTTATTTCAAAATAGTGTTGCAGTGTACACGTACCCTTTACTCCGACTCGTGTAACCCTCATTGTATGAGGAGTAAGAGAAGTTGGAGGAAGAGTATTCTATTTCGAAATAAGTGCTGTGTAGATGCTCCAAATTTCGAAATAAGCTATTTCAAAATAATATATGCAATTATGTAACTCAATTTGCTTAGCTTATTTCGAGTTAAGCCCTGCTGTGTAGACTCACCCTAAGCCAGAATCTGACCACCTTCAAAATAAGTCTGGATGAGCCTTCTCTTTTACAAAGCATTCCCACCATAATAGGATGGTGGAGTTAAAAAAAAAATCTATTCTCCAAGCAGTCTCTTATAACCAGGGATGGGAAAGAAGGTGAGAAAATTCTATGATTTCTTCTAGGCCTCACCACAGATTTAATTTACCCATTAAAAAGACCCCCAAAATGTAGATACCATGGGGATG
Organism: Rafetus swinhoei; assembly: GCA_019425775.1. NCBI lineage: Eukaryota > Metazoa > Chordata > Testudines > Trionychidae > Rafetus > Rafetus swinhoei. The sequence continues at coordinate 78,708,464 of CM033449.1, read as the reverse complement.
ATTGCTATAGAAAATCCTTTACCTAGATTTCCTAGCAGTATCTGTACCCTTTGCAAGTTCCTTTTTATTTCCTATGGGTATGTCTACACTACAGCGTTATTTCGAAATATCTAATTTCAAAATAGTTATTTTGAAATACGATATTTTGAAATAACACGTCTACACACAAAATGCATTTCGAAATAGTGTTTTGCTATTTTGAAATAGCGTGTCCACACTGAGTGGACGCTGAATCACATTTAAGGCCGGCCGGAACCAGTTTTGGCAGGGCATCAAGTCAGGAGTTACTTTGTGTGTCTGCTGCCTGAGGCTATCTGAGGCCTATGCTTAAAGGAACCCCCCGGGACAGTCGGTTCTCAGGTTTCCCTGCTTGCTTGCCTACCTCGATGAGGGACAGCAAAGCATTTTTTCTCTGCATGCTCTGATTGCCCTCACTCGGAGCACCACAGCACCCTGCAACATGGAGCCAGAGCTGCCCCTGGGCTCTCTGGTGCTTCTCTTGGATGTGTTGCTGCGAGTCTAGCTGCACTTTCTGCAGTCTGCCATCTGGGAGGTCCATTGGGGGGCTGTCAGTATCCAGGAGACTCTGCAGGAGAGCTTCCACCCTGAGGAGCACTAACAGTCTCCCTGGTGTGTCCCACTGGGGGCTTGTGCCTCATTCCTCCCTCACATCCTTCCACTTGCCCTTCCTGATGTAAAATAAAATACAGATATTTTCATGAACACAAACTCTCTTTATTTAACAAAATTTGGGGGGGGGGAAATGAAACTCTGGTGAGACTGGGGAAAGAAGGCGGGAGAAGGGAGGAAAGAGGGTGGGAGAGGGGAGGGGGAAACCTGGGAGGAGGGAGCTGGAAGGGGGAAGCAAGGGGAAGAAGGGAGAGGGGAAACTCAGGGCTCAGGGTTGGGAGTCTCGCCGGGCCAACTGTCTCCCAGCACCGCGGGTGTGGGGGCCTCTGTGTCCCCTGGGTGGTGGAGAGAGGATGGAGGGTGTGGAGGGAGAAGCGGGAGGGGGGAGAAGGAGTGGGAGGAGGAGCAGTATCTGGGGAGGCAGCAGGCGCTGGAGCAGCAGGAGGCAGCAAGCTCTGCACCAAGGTCTGCAGGTGCTGGCAGATGGCACGGCCCTGGGCAAGCTGCTCCCACTGGAGCTGCAGGTCTTCTTGCACCAGTGCTGGAGGGTGTAGTGCAGGGCCCCCAGGTGCTGCTGATGGTACCCCTCCACTGCACGGGGGGGCCTGCAGAGCCCTCGAGTGCGGGAGCATGTCCCGGCGGGGTGGTGCGCCCTGCACGCGCAGCTGATGCAGCTGTGGAGAAACAAGAGAAGTGGTCAGTTCTCCCTGGGGACACAGTGGGTGAAGCCCAGCCCCCCTCTACAAGGTGAGGATGACTGTTCCCTGCACCATCAGAGCTGATGTGCTTGCACAGAGGCCATGTTCAGAATGTCCTGCTATCCCCGAGAGTAGGAGCTGCTCCGAGACCGCACTCGTGCCCCTGTGCTGTATATAGTGGGGAATGTCCCCTGCCTCTGTGTAGAGTGGCCTTGTGGAGGAAGGGCGTCCTGCTGTGTCTCACCCCGGAGTCAGGAAAATGATTTGCCTCTTCACACACGTGTGTGGCTAACAGGGTAAGGCCCCTATGTGGCATGGCACATGCTTGCACATGGACAGGTTGCTGCGTGATCCGTGGACAGCAAGGCCCACGTGTGCAGTCCCTGGTTTCCGTCCCGCCCCCCCACCCCCCGCATAAGGGGACAGTGATGGCACTCACCTGTTGTTGCCTCCCTGGCCTCAGATGACACCGGTGACAGGTCTGCTGGGGTGGCTCAGTGCAATACAGTGCAGGAGAGAAAGAACACATATTTTTAAAAAATGTGTGAATAGCCTATTCTGCAATTTGTGTACCTTTTTCCAACAGTTTTTTTCAGAAGAGACTTTTCCAAAATTTGGCCCGTCTACACTGGGCCAAATTTCAGAAAAACCACCTCTTTCAGAAGAGCCCTTCTTCCTCATGGAAGGAGGAAGACAGGGCTTCCGAAAGAGCTTGTCTGGTCTTCTGCAAAAAAAAGCAGAAGAGCAGATGCTTTCCCTGGATGCAGCGGAGTTTTTCCGGGATACCTATGGAAAAACCTATGGTATCCCGGAAAAACCCCGTAGTGCAGACATAGCCTCGGTCTCTGAAGCTCAGGACATGCTTCCTCAGCTAGGGGAAGTATGGAACCCACAAACCTAGTGGTTGTGGTTCACTGTCCCATGTAGTGGCACTTAGACCACTTACAGTGAGAGATAAGAATGAGTGAGCTCTACAGCCTAATCTGAGAACATTAAACTTTAGAGAAGAGACCAAATATTTGATACAAAGCTCCATATTTAGTCAGTGGGCTGATGTACGATTATTCACAAAAGACCAAAAACTAGAAAAATGACAACTCTGTATTAGCAAAGGTTAGCCAAATCCATCTCCAATATCACTGCTCTGAAAACTCACCAAGTCACTTAGGGGTCTTTGAAAAACACTGAGGCATCTAATGAGTTTAAAAAGTCCCGCTGAAACCTATTTGCATCTTTAGCTACCTAATGAGCTTTGAAAATGAAACACCCATATCTAGTGCCCATACACAATTTTTCCACTCCAATTCATCTGATGAAGTGGATTTACCCAGAAAAACTCATGATCCTATATATAGTTTTGTTAGTCTCTAAGTTGCCACAGGACTATTCATTGTTTTTACACACTTATGATTCTTAAATTACAAATCTGACTAAAAAGTATATCTGTTCCAATTTCCTGGCAGGTGCTTGGAGTGGGGAGGCCACACGAGGTGACTTCACCAGATAGAGTGTCATCCTGCAAAGTGCACTGTCCCTTGAGCAGCAAAGCACAGAATCACACACTCACCTTTACGCACTTGAATATTTTCACTGAAGTGGCAGGAGACAGAGTCTTCGAATTAAGCAGATGGTTCAAGCCCAGAGCGCTGAGCACCTTGCAAGATGAAGTCCCAGGACACTTCTGCAGGAGGCAGCCAAGATTTGGTTGCTTGAGTGGCTAGAATGTTAAAGCTTTTACTATTCCAGACACCCCAAAGGGGGGTTTCCAGGTGGAAGCTCAGGCTTAAAGGCCATAAGGGGCTCCATTACAATTATCTAGTCTGACCTGCTGCATAACACAGGCCATTGAATTTCACCCTATGACTGAGCTTAGTGAAGGAGTCAGGCCATGACCGTTGACCATACCACACACCAGTTGGCCTTCAGATGCAGCACCGGCTCTGCCTGCTAAAAAAAATTGTGCCCACTCCTCTGAATAAGCTATGCCAAAGTGTTCTCAATTATACCAGCATGCACCACAGGAACTCTAGGGAAATCAGGACAGAAGTTATTTCAGATGAAATTGCAGAGTTAGAGCAGAATTTTGTCCAGTGCCTATAGCTACTGCTACTTTCCAGCACAACTCAAGCTCCTTGAGTAACAGTCTAAAATGAGTACAAGACAGATGTTAGTTCATGCTAGCTACAGATCAGCAGAATAGGCTATTCACACATTTTTTTTTAATATGTGTTCTTTCTCTCCTGCACTGTATTGCACTGAGATTGGCTGGGGCCATTCAATCAGACTGCAGAGAGACAGTCCAATATCTGACTCATAATGTGTGGGAGGTTTCAGTAACCAGGCAGTGTTCAGATTCCTACTTTGATTGGTTTTAGCACTCAAATTTCAGTATTTATGCTATTCCCAACTGCTTCAGTTTAGTCCCCAGTTAGAACTAGCAAACATTTTAGAGTCAATTACAGTAGAGCTGAAGGCTTAATGGAGTCTGATTGTATGCTACTATGGAATTGTAAAAGATCATACTGCTGTGCTTTTCCCAAGCTATGTTTACATATGATTTAGACAACAATAAAAAAAGTAAAAAAAATCCTATTCTCACATTTAAATATCAAGTTGTCATATTCAAAACTGCTTAAAGAATTAAAGAAAAATGAGGTGCCCAAGTCTTGTATATGACTATGAAAATATTCTAGGTGCTCTAATCATCAGTAGGACTATACTTTCTGATCTGTTTTTTGGGGGGAGGCATATTTCATAAATTGAGACAAATTTCTGTTCAGCCAAGATAATTCATTAGCCCAGGACACAATTTTTACAGAGTAACCTATTGCCCTGCCTGCAAAGTTAGCTGGCTTGACTGGAGGTTGTAAGTGGCACCCCACAAAGTTGTGTGGCATTATCTGTCCACTGTGCTCCCCTATATCATGCCCAAATATGAGCCGATAAAGACAAATTTTTATTTGAAAAGCAAGTTATCTAAGACAAATCAAGTCAAAAAATAAATCAGAAAGCCACTACATATGGAGCTGGCATAATTCTAAAACAGCCAGCTGGATTTTGTTCACATCATCCATATAAAGTTGAATGTAGCACGTAAGGCTCAAACCAGTCAAGAAAAGGCCAACCAATGAGTCTCATTAAGTAGTTCATCCCAGTCTCTCACAGGACACACACCCAAATGTGTATCCTTCTAGTCTGCCTGTTTCACTTCTATCACAGAGAAAATATTACCACAGCCATTTGCTCCTCTCTGTCAGATCTTGAGGCTCCTTCCCAAAAGAAGATTCTGCTCATATTTCTTGGTCCTACATCATTGCTGTGGGGGAAAGATCTGATCGTAGTCTCTGTCCCTCATTCTCCACAGTTTTCCCTTCCCTCTTGCACATGCTAGGCAAAAAACAAAGGGCCCCATCCTCAGCTGAGGTACATTGGTATAACTACATTAATGGAGCTACAACAATTTACACTCATTGCCTTTAGCAGGCACATTTGTATAACATTTGTACGCTTCATCTCAGCACTTCTCCCTTTCTGGCTGCTGAATCTTGCTAAAGCTGGTGACATGTTTTAATCTGGTACTGATCAGAAAAAGAGAGAGACAGTATTTACACTCTGCCTCACTCCCATTCCCCTTCTCTATGATTATCTAACAATGTTGTCTGAAGTCTGAATTGCTTGGAGTGTAACACCTACTTGTATATTGCACGGCTTCTCCTGGTCTTCACCTTTCTTTCACACTAGCCCTCCCTGTGTGATGTAGTTAAAAAGATCTGTCTTAGGGGGTGTGTGTCCCCTTCTCACAAAGCTTCTCAAATGTCTGTGCTCCAGAAACTTCTAACTATCTGTAAATAAGACTGGTAACCTAGCAACATGAAAGGAACATGCTTTCCCTGCCGAATTGCACTGGGCACAATCAGATTAGCTTGTTCTGTTTTGTGAGCTTTAAACAGTCTCCCCACGTATAAGTATATACATTTCACATATGTTAACATCATTTTCAATCTGAAATGCTTTCACAGATTCTTTTAGCTTCTTGAGGGTGAAGTGGGGCTGCTTCCCCCCCCCCCCCCCCCGAGCTCAGAGCAAAGATATAAAGAGTTGCCCAGGATGGACCAGATCCATTTGCAGCAATGGCATCCAGTCAAGAACATGGTGACCCTACTCCTCTACACCTTATGCATGATATATGCCCTGGAGCACTGACCCAATTATGTGGCCAGTGCATGTGGATGGTGGGCAAAGACAAGACTCATTCCCTGCCCCATCCCACAGGCTTGGAGCAAGCCCAGCAGCTCTGAAGAGACTGTATCTTCCCCAGGCTGCCACACACACTATGAGGTAGTTTATGCAGAGATGTGGGGTCCCTTTCATCTGCCACCTAGTGGTCAGGCAAGGCAGCAGAAGACACTTTTCTATCATGATGCCACCTATTGATAAATTGCCCCTACCATACAGTGGTCTGCCCTCTCCTGTGACTCAGCCCTCCATATGGGCTACAATCTGTTTCTGTCCTTTCTGGAATTTGGGAGCAAGTTTCCTGGCCTGAAGTGGACAGATTCAGGTGAGCATAGCTCATACTAGTCCTCCTTGAGACTCAGACTCTGAGCTCAAGCCCAAGCTACAACTTCAAAGTGCTGCCTACACAGCTTCTTTTAGAGCTGGCATGAGCCCTGCTAGCCTTAGTCTGTTGATCCAGGCTGGGAGACTCACTCCAGAATATTGCATAGACATAGTCAAAACATTGCATAAAGGCTAGTTACACTTCACCAGGCCAAAGTCTCAGAATCAGGACTCTCTGGGTACATCTACACAGCAGTGTTATTTCAGAAGAACTGACTTTATTTCAAAACAACAAAATGCACGTCTACATTATTCTGAAATAATGTTGAGCTGGAGGACTTCTTACTCCAACTCATGGTAACCCTCATTTCATGAAGAGTAAGGGAAGTTGGAGGAAGAGTGCTCTTTCTTTGACTTCCTGCTGTGTAGACAGCGCCAAAGGTCAAAAAAAGCTATTTCAACTTCAACTACGCAATTGACTCAACTGAAGTTGCGTATCTTAATTCAACTTTTGCCCTGCTGTATAGATGCGCCCAGTGTGTTACGGGGTTTTGCTACATCTGGTTGTCTAGTAGCAGATATAGGCTTTTTACCCCCGGCCCTGTCAAAGGGTAGATAGAGAATACTCAGCACACCTTCTCCAGCAGATTCTAATCCACATCCCAAAGGTGGGCAGCTCACTCTGAATCAATTCCTACCAGCCTCTCCACACAACAGGAAACAACAAAGATGTAACAAAAATAAATCAAAGAATAAATCGCCAGCCTTTCAAATATCCTGTATCCTTTGCCCTCAATAGGTTGGATAAACCATTAAGAAGCAGAAACCTCAGCATTAGGCCTCTCACAGCACTCTTTTTGCAGTGCTTTAGAGCATAGATCTCTTTTAAGCTTCTCCTTTAGCTTGTGCATGCATTTCAGGTGTGCTGAGGTGGAACTGCCTAGAGTCTCTTCCTCTCCACTGTGTGGGTTTGTATTCCTCATAGCAGGGTGCCGTATAGCTATTCGTTCCCCTGGGCAGCAATGCAAACTGGCCCAGAGATCACCTCTTTCATACCAGAATAACATCTAAGCAAAGTTCTCCATCTGTACCATACTATATGCAGCCAATTGGCTTGCCATCTTTGAACGGTTTTATTTCATGTGGGAACAGAAACTTTACTAAACTTTCCAGCTGCTGCATCACAAAAGGGAACTCTTTGCCCTGCATTTTTAAGTAACCTTTTTGACTGAAGAAGTTTGTCTGGGTGATGAATGAGTTTTTCCTGCATACTGTTATCATAAGACAGCATATGTGAGTCCAAGCACAAAAGTATTTCTGGCAACTTTCTCCCCCCTCAATGATTAGATGGTAGGCAACAAGAAATCAGCTTTTGTTTAGTCTTTGCAAGCCTGAGCACTTTTTATTTAGGTGGTATATCTTTTTTCAGTTTAATGGAGCAACAAAAAGAAAAGTATAGTTGGGGGAAGTGTGAACCTGGGAAACACCATCCAGTATCTGCTAAGGTTTAAATGACAGGAGAAGCTGACTATAGACATTTTGAAACAGCTGTATCTTTCGTTGTGCATATATAATTCTGTTAAAATTGTGTGGAAAAAGACCATATTCTGTTTTCAATTTTCACCGCTAGAAATATAAATCCATGACCTGAGTAAAGGAATTGTGTTTAAACTCAGTTCTGGCCGCCCAATTTGGATAGATCAGATTTAGGATGGAGTCAAAGAATGATTTATAATTCCACCTATACCATTGTTTGGCCCAGTCTGGACTACTTAAAGTAAATCTGAGTCCTCTTCCTTAAACTGGTTGCACAGAGTGTCATAGATGGGAGTTGGAACAATAGATTACAGAAATGAGAGACTAATGCTTTCATTCTCTAGGCTGTAATTACAGGTCCTGGGAACTACAAATGTTGGTGTCATCATTGATTTGTATTAAATCATTGTTCGCCACATTGTGACGAAGACCTGAGCAACAGAGTGATGGGACAGCCCTGTTTACTGGGAGTATTGTAATCTGGAGTAATTGTGGGATCCTTCCTGCTTTTGTAGGTACCAAGATTTTGATCCAGTTTCAGTGAAACCAAGGAGTCATCTGCCTCTTTCCTATTTGAGTGCTATCGTCTGTTTTGAAAAGCATTATTGCTGGCCATCTCTCCTCCCAGCAGCTCCCTTTCATGCTGCCAACCACCATCCTGCCGGTGACTGGAAGTCATGCCTGCTTAAGGCTACAGCTGAGAGAAGCTCAAATGAGAGATGTTATAGGAGTGCTATAGCAATGGTCGCTCTTTGCCCAGTGGAAAGGAGACTTGGGTGCCTCCATTGCAAGGAAAGACAAGAGAAGGGAGAGAGGAGACATGGAGTATGATGAAAGCCTGGGGAGGGTTGATGTGGGGGGAGAATACAAAAGCTGGCAAAGGATTGGGGTGGAAGGAGGGCTGGTGGGAAGTGAAGCACAGGAAAGGAGATCTTAGGAAGCCAAGACAGACAAAAGGACTGGAAATACAAGCCGGCAGAGACAGAGAACACAGACAGCAAGGGCATCATCCTCCTTAAAACCAGCCTCCTTAAGAGCTGTCTGCTTTGCCGAGAAGTAATTCCTTTAGAAACAGGGATGTGTCAGGACATCTAATACAGGCTGTTATTTTCTTTCTGTAACTGCAGAGAGCTGGATATCATTTCCATATAAACTCAAAAAGATATGGCTGAGAATACTGAGTGGGGAAGGCATGAAGACATGAAACCTGTTCATGCTTTTACAAAAAATTCCAAGAATGGCCTAAATTAGGTTCATATTGTGGATGCAGATTTTAAGTGATGTGGTAAGGCTAAAAAACCAAGTTCCACAGGATTCCAGTATTAGGAGTGGGTAGAACTCAGTGGGTATATTGTTCAATAGTATTTCAAGCTTAATCTATTAATACTTATAATGAAAAGTATGCAAGGAAAATGCTAACATCTGACAAGGAAATATCAGATCGATTCAGTTTGGGGATTGCAGAGCATGTCTGAACACATGTTTGTTCAGATGTTCTCAGGGCTATATAAAACTTTAATGCTCAAGATAAAGGAGTATTCAGAAGCAGGGTAATGAATTGTCATTGTTCTGCCATCTTCTACTCCCCCATCCCCTTTTCATACCAGGAAACATTCATTATTTTCTGGAATGTCCTTTACAAAGCATCTTCCTTCTTCAATACGCCAGTGCCCTCTAGTGTTCCAGAAGATATGTTCTGGCTTCCATCATCTGTAATCAAGCGAGAAAGACACCATTTTACACTGCACAGTAAGACAACAGTGTCTGAAATCTTCACAACACTTCTTTCTCTTTTTGAAATGAAAGCCTTCCCTCTGTGTTTTAGAGCATTCAAATGAATGTTAGCTTTTATTATGCCCAGAGTTGCAAAAGTACTAGCCAAACAAAACAAGAGTGTGCCTTAGTACAGCAGAAAAGAAGCTCTCCACCAGGAAGTCTGGTCTACAATTAGGTGCAAAGGTTATAGTGGTATTTTCAAAAGAGACTTGGAGGCCCAACTTCCATTAATATTCAATAGTAACTGTGCATCTGACTTCTTTAGGATATAATAGTAAATTAATATATAAAACAATAACTCAGCTCTTTCACTCTTTATGGTCTCCTCAATGTTTCCCCACTTGGGGGCCACCACGGCAAGGAAAGACAAGAGAAGGGAGAGAGGAAACATGGAATATGATGAAAACTGAAGCCTGGGGAGGGCTGATGGGGGCGGGGGAGAGAATATAAAAGCTGGTAAGGGATCGGGGTGGAAGGAGGGCTGGTGGGAAGTGAAGCACAGGAAAGGAGACCTTAGGAAGCCAAGACAGACAAAAGGACTGGAAATATAAGCCAGCAGAGATAGAGAACACAACAGCAAGTGCAGCATCCCCCTTAAAACCACTTCAAAGAAGGAAACAAGGGTCAGGGAAAGACAGAAGAGCAAAGGTAGTAGAGAAAGCTGCATGAGTCTGGATACACTCTGACTTCCCACAGTTATGATGCTGTAAGTAAAGTAGTGGGGGATTTCTTGAAATCCCACCTTATTTTACTTTTCCTGAAGGGGTCCCTAGTATGGGTGACCACAGAAACAGCTTGGCTGTGTCTAGACTGGCATGATTTTCCGCAAATGCTTTTAACGGAAAAGTTTTTCCGTTAAAAGCATTTGCGGAAAAGAGCGTCTAGATTGGCACGAATGCTTTTGCGCAAAAGCACTTTTTGCGGAAAAGCATCTGTGCTAATCTAGACGCGTTTTTATAAGAAAGCCCGATGGCCATTTCGCCATCGGGCTTTTTTGCGCAAAACAGTCCTCTCCTGTCTACACTGGCCCTCTTGCGCAAATACATTTGTGCAAGAGGGCTTATCTGAGCGGGAGCATCATAGTATTTGAGCGCAAGAACACTGACAATCTTACATTAGCTCGTCAGTGTTCATGCGCAAATTCAAGCGGCCAGTCTAGACAGCTGGCAAGTTTTTCCGCAAAAGCAGCTGCTTTTGCAGAACCACTTGCCAGTCTAGACGCAGCCCTTGTGAATGGAAGGTTACAGATCCAGGAAGCAGGTCACTGGACAAAGCTTCATGCCTCTGCTTTTGGGGAGCAAACAATCCCAGGCAGCAAAAACAAGGAAAACAGAAGAAGGAAAAGAGAACAGCATCAGCATATAGAAAAGGAAGTAACATGAGACCAGAGCTGTGAAGGGCTACAGGAGACGGCCCAGCTGCCAATCACTTACTCATTATAAAACTTTAATGTTCAGGATTCCTCCATATACCACTGTCAGACATATGGTGGGTCCAGCAATGACACATTGGAAGAAACACAGGAACAGATTTAAGAATGACTTTTCTTCTCTTTGCTCTGCCTTTTAAGGAGCATGGGGCTCCCTATGCTATGGTTAGGGAATTGGGAGTGGTTAACATAGCGCTAGGTATAATAACTGCGGCTTATGGATTAGAAGAAACAGCAGAGATATCTACTCCCAAGATTGAGGGAATTCAATGTTTATTGGCAATTCAAATCTTGGGAGTGAGGGTAAACCAGTTACAGCATTTAGATCAGGTAGAAGCAGTAATCAAGAGGAAATATTATTATCCTCTTCACAGGCGAAATGCCGCCTTATCCTTTGAAGATGGATCTTGCTTCCATCACCTGTGCCATAGTCACTTCATGGTTAGAGACTGCAGTGTTCTCTACAAGTGGCTGAATTATAACCAAATTCAAAAGCTGGAAGTGGTGGAGAAAGCATCAGCCTTGCTTAACAGGGCATCTATAAAGAGCAGCAGATACATGCTCCAAGGACCTGCACTGGATACCTGTGAGCTTCTAGATGGATATTAAGGCATTGGCATGGACATATAAAGCCCAAAATTACCTGGAAAGAATCTACTTCTCTTCTTATGAGAGGACAGTTGTAATCAGCAGAGGTACATCAGGTCTTCTCTGGATGACAGAGGGTGCCTTCTCCATATAGATAGGCCAGCTTTATTAACTTTCAGCTACGGGACACATTTGTTTCTCCTGACCTTAGAAAAAGGCTAAGGAAGATCTGAAGATGAATACAGGAGGAGGCCCAGTTGCCAATCACTGTGGGAGTTAAAATTTCATGTTCAAATCCCGTGACACATTTTACTGTTTATAAATCAAAAGCAAATATGTAAAGTTAAATAAACATCTAGCTAAATCTTTGAAGTACTCAGATGGAACAGAAACATAATGTTCACAATATACATATGTCAAAAACAAATGCTTTAAAGAGCTCGGCTTCCTATGTAATAATTATAACTAAGTTTTACATTGTCTTAGTATGTTCTAGCTCAATTTGAAACCAGGATCCAACAAAGAACCAAACCACAAACCTTCAAACACTTTTCAGTTGAATTCAGAATTTGCACAATCCCATTTATTCATTCAAAATTACATTACAGACACATTTGCTGGCAAAATATCCTGTCTACTTATGTGACCACCCATTTGTATACACACTGGCTGCGTCTAGACTGGCAAGATTTTGCGCAAAAGTGGCTGCTTTTGCGCAAAAACTTGCCAGCTGTCTACACTGGCCGCTGAATTTATGCAAGAGCACTGACTTTGTAATGTACAAAATCAGTGCTTCTTGCGCAAATACTTTCACGCTCCCGCCGGGAAAAAGCCCTCTTGTGCAAGAATAAATACTTGTGCAAGAGGGCCAGTGTAGACAGGTAAGAACTGTTTTGCACAAAAAAGCCCCGATGGCGAAAATGGCGATCGGGGCTTTCTTGTGCAAAATCGCGTCTAGACTGGCCACGGATGCTTCTGCGCAAAAGCATCCGTGCCAATCTAGACGCTCTTTTGCGGAAATGCTTTTAACGGAAAAACTTTTCCATTAAAAGTATTTCCGCAAAATCATGCCAGTCTAGACGCAGCCACTATGTTTATCTTCAAGCTTTTTTAATAATTTAAACTAATTCAAGTTAATAGTCCTTGAATATTATAAAAGAGAACTGCACTGGTATTCACAAATGAATGCAAACTCATATGACTCTTTGTATTTATATGATTTATTACATATGATTAATCCACCAAAGTTTTAACTGATTCGCAGAAATGAAGATCCATATTAACAGCAATTAATGTCTAGCTATAAACAGATATTAGTGTACTATAACCTTGAAAAAAAGTGTTAACTGCATTAATACCACAATGTAATAGGGATAAATTGGATTTTACTTAAATTACTTTTTACTTAGTGAGATTAGTTACTTCAGCCACTCTATCCTAGCTGCATAACCATAATTTTTCATGATTCCTATTATATTCCCTCCATCTAGGACATGAGTTACAACATTATAATATAAATTGCACCATCATGCAAAGTTGTTTCATATTATGGACTCCCTGAAGACTTAACTAACAGGGCAGGACTTCCCGAGTATGAAGAAAAAGCATTCTAGGGCTGTGAATCTTCAGGGGTGCAGAATCTTCTTCTAGCCGGTGAATAGGCAGGTGGGGGGCAGACTGCCACTTCATCTTAGAACCCCAAGGTGCCCGTTCAAGAATGTGTCCTGCTTCCTTAGTAGCAGCAGAATTACAGTTGTGCCTAGCTGTTTGCACATGTACAAGGGCAGGAGTGTTCTTTTTTCTGGAAACAAATTGACTTTAGGGTATGTTCTGCACTGAAAAAAAACCCCACCAGTCCCTGTGAGTCTCACGGCCTGACATAGGCTAATGGGACTCACACACTGCTACTAAAAATAGCACAGATGTTTCTTCTCAGGCTTCAAAACCTGACAAGGAGGGTGGGTCTCAGAACCTGAGCTCCAGTCCAAGCAGGACCATCTATGGTGCTATTTTTAGAGCCGTAGTCCAAACCCATATCTGGGCACTGAAAATGTCACGGCTGTTGGGGTGGGGGGGGGTTCTCTCTCTGCAATGTAGATAAACCCTAATAGTGATCCTAAGAAAACCTTCCCCCAGCATAACTCTTTTACATTGAGATTACCAATCATTTTTGAATGCCCAAAAGTGTGAGTCATTTCACAGGAAGGGTCTTGTCCCAAATGGTTTACTGATGTATTTGTGACGCATGTGCTGTCCCAGTATATTTAGAAATGATAGTTCTCAGACCTAGTCAGAACTGACTGAAAATCAAGAGAAGTGCTTTGTCAGGGATATAGTTTTCATTTCAAAAGAAGAGAATATGGGAGTTTGAATTTATGGCCTTGTCTTCTAGTCTTACTCACACCATAGAAATCATCTCTGGGGCAAATGGAAATACTGCATCACTGATTTTTTTTAGGCGCTTCAGCAAAAATGGTTTAGCCATAAAACTGCTATGCCCATACTAAAGTAATTGCTACAACCATGTAATTGAACACCACATACATCTTTGGAGAAGGGACTTGAAACTTGGCAGGGAATTTTTCTATGGTGTCATGGGTACCATGAAGTTTCCATGAAAAACTGCCCCAATTTGGCTAAATCTAGGAAATTTCAGTTTACACATATTCAGTGGAGACAAGTTAGAGCATGGCAGTTACATTCCCCAGAGATTCCTTCTGCATTGAGTAGGCTCCATCCCAACACAGTGAGACCTAGTCTACACTAAAGGGGAAGGTCGACTTAAGATATACAACTCCAGCTACGTCGACTCCAGCTAAGCAATTAACGTATCTTAAATCACCGTCCACACAGCGGGAGGTTGACTGGAGCAATCACTCTCATCAGCTTCCCTTACTCCTTGTGAGGAGCAGGAGCCCCAGTACTGATGGGGGCACCCTCTCAGTTCAAATTAGCAGGTTTTCACTGGACCTGCTAAATCAAACCCCAGAAGATCGACCACAGCAGCATCAATCTTCCATGTAGTCTAGACATGACCTCACTGGTCATACTCCATCTTAGGGGTGCAGGAGCTGAGCAGGACATTTTCTGCAATTCCTGCCCCTCGTGGCCATGATTTACTGGGTCCCAGAACTGTGAGTAAGGAGACCCTGTCCTGTGCTCTCAGCAGTGTCCCAGATTGAACCCAGGCAGCATGGGGGCCAAGTCACAAATGGTGTGACTGAAATCTGGGGCAAGGGGGAGACGGTGATGAATGTGGAAAAGGGAAAAGATGCAGAGCAAGGACATGGGCAGGGTTTAGGGACTGAATGTGGGGAAGAAGTTAGGATCAAGAGCAGAGCCAAGAGATGGAAGACAGGAATAAAAGGAGATTGAAAATGGGAGATAGGGGCAGGAGCAGAAGATGAGCAAAGGGAATGGAGGAATGGGTAGGACCTGGAAGGAATTACCAGTGTGGGTGGAGGAATCGGGCAGGCGATAGAAAGGGGGAGTGTAACAGGCTGCACAGCCTGCCCACCCCCCCTCCAGGGTGTTAGTCACTGTCTCAAGTAAGGCTCAGAGACTTCAGAGTTGTACAACACCCATGTCTTTACTCATCCAAGCTTCTCCCACCACCAGTGCCAAACTATATGCAGTCTTTACAGATTTTTTCCATCCTACAGGCAAAGCCATTCTTCAATTAGGAGGCCTTCAGCTCCCTGCCTCCCTCAGTTAAATTGTAGTTTTAGCATTAACGTTGGTCATAATTGTAAATATGTTTGTGAATTTAAATTTTCATGTTTTTAATTTTATTTTAGACAACAAGACTATTTAGATATTCCCAAATCTTGTTTACACTCATGTATCATTTAAGCCTTTTTCCAGTAATTACATTTGAATTTTATTTTCAGCAATTTCCTTGTTTATTCCAAAAAAAGTGCTTTTCATTTTTACAACCTTGCAATAAACCAAAAACACTAGCCAGGATCTGAAGATTTCTTGATATTTCACTGTAAGAAGAACAAAGCAACCTAGCCCTGATTTGGATACAAGCAGACTCCAGAGTTTACATGGAAACCCATTCAATTTTTGTCCACTCATGCAGCATCAACTGCGGAACTGTGTTCTGATCTGTCCCTAATTATTTTTCACTAATTTGTTCCACAATTCAATAAAACTCACTTATATAAATGTAGGAGGTGGGGGGGGACAAAAAAATGTAGACATTAGATGGCAGCAAACATCTTAAAACTGAGCTCTGCCTGCAGTCTGGCCCAAATCTGTTATCAGAATCTACAGAATCCTCTAACTGTGCAAACATTTTTGGTTCAGGTGTTGGAGAACTATCTTGCCAAAAGAACCAGTATTTTATCAGCCTGCTCCTACAGAGCTTAGAATTTGCCAGCACAGCTATTCAAAATAACACTCTCTTTCCCATCCCGCCCTCATCCAGTTTTCCCCACTCATATTTAGTCCCTGCATTAATAAACATAGTAAACTCAAACATAACTTGAAGGGTTTTTTTAAATTGTTTTTATTTGCAAGACTATGAAGGCATTTTTAATATTATTTGACTATATAATTTTAGGAGCAGATCTTTGCAGTTATTGGTTCACTATCATTATGCTTATTTAGTAACCTCTTTTTCTGATATGATCACAGTATGAGTAAACAGGCATATTTTTCATTTGACAGAATGTAAATATTATCTTTAAATATAATTTTCCTAATAATGTTTGTTGCTTTATTATTGTACATTTATTTCAAGCTAACAGATTCTTCTGAAATCATGCTGAGGAAGTTAACCACAAGCTTCTTACAAATTGAGAAGCCAGATGTTTCCTAAAGATTTGTATTTCCTTTCATTAGATAAAATGGGAAATGTAGGTTTTGCAATCTAATCTTACAAAGTGCTGTTTCACTAGATAGAAGTTTTGGGCTCAGTTATCAAAGGCCACTGTTGGACACATTCATCTGTGAATTAGGTGGCCATTGTGGATGCACAAAACATATGGTCAAATGAGCCTAAGGCCTGATCCAAGATCCATAGAAATGAATGGGAGCTTTTTCATTTGCTTTCCTGGGAGTTGGATCAGTGCCTTAGTGTAAGGAGATGCACTGAAAACTGGGCAGAGAGAGTGCATGCACACAGGTTGCCAAAGTCCAGGGAAAGCTTTTGAGTTTTGTTTGCACGCAAATTAACATCAGTGGAGGGAGTTTGCATAGATCTGGTGGACCTTCTGCAGCCTGCTGTAGATTAGGTCAAAGTATGGCTGTAGACACAGCTCAGGCCTACTTTGCCCGCATCTCATTGATGAACATGAACAAACAGAGGAAGCTGTCAGTTGTCAGTCAGCAGGTGTCATCATTCTCATTATGTCCTCATTATATCCCATCCATTATAAAGAGGAGAAGAACATCAAGCATAGATGCAAAGACCTGAAGAACGGAGACCTGCAAAGTGAGGCCTTGGTGACAAATCATGGGTGAATAAAGTGGCAAGAATAGCAGCCACTGAGCCAGGAAGTTAGGTGAATTACAATGGCATTCTTGATCTTCCCTCTGCACAAAAAAAAGCCCACTGTCTTCTGACAACTCCAGTACATCCAAATCAGGGTCAGTGAGCATGTGCTGGGATTGAAAGATCAGAATGTGCACTTTTGCTCTGCCATCCACGGAGCTTAGCATTCAGACAAGCACTCGTTTAGTCACCTATAAATAGAAGCAGAGTAACTCCAGCTAATGTATGTAAGGGCTTTACAAAGACTGCCCTTGTCAGAGTATACAGATAGACTATGCCAAACATGAGACATCCAGCATTGTACAACAGTAGTAATCACTGTATGCTCTCTTTTGCAGACCTGTATCCCTCCCCCATCTACTCCATCTTTCAGGATAGTATGAGTCTTAGACATTACTACAGTTTCATTGAAGATACCTTGAAATGACAACAGTGACAATCCAGAGAACAAAGAGAAACATTTCTTAGCCTTTGCCTGCTAGGACCGGAGCTTCCTATCCTATCCCACCTCATTGTCTACCGTCTGTTCCTGGGTCTTCCCCTCGCTCCTTTGTTTCCTTTAGTACTTTCCTTTTTCTGTTTTTGTCTTCCTCTGCCCTTCTACTATTGCTCTGCTACCACCTGGACTCAGAATCTGCCATCTTCAGAAAACAGGAAAGCAACAACAACCAACATCAGGGGAAACAGAGAGGATTTAGGAATACTCCATAAGGGAGTGTCTACATAGAACAAACTAAGGAATCAGGTGCTTTTTAAATGAGGCTCTTTTCTGGTTTACAATACAGCTAGCTAACAAGATTGTAACATGTTCCATGTTCGCACCACTAAATGCTAAAATGGGGTTTCAAATTATGTTAGCTAACATGTAATGCAGACTATCCTAATTGAGCCACAGTATTATCCGTATTCACTACATGTGAATTTTTAACAGATATCCAATCCTTTTAGAATGGAAATTTCATATTAGCTACAGAAAGAGTTTAAAGCATGAACAGGGAGGTTGTTTTACACTAGGTATTCCATTGGACAAGTGACTTGACTTACTTCTTACTAGTTCTGCCACAGAGTCCCTACAGATTTTCTTCCCAACTAATCCACATTCAAGTGTAGATATAAGCTAGCCAAGAAGAAAGCTTTGCCAAGGACAAAGAAAACAAGAATAGATGAAAGCTCGCAGCACTCCAGTGCCAAAGTTTACTTTTTAAATGCCTTACTTTATGTGGCAAACACTCAAGGGGAAAAAGTGACAATGATGCAGACTTTAATTGTCCAAGTTATTTTGGGCATAACAATGTTATGACCCATGCTGATGGCAGAGTTTCCTTAGGAGGAATGTGATTCAAGATAGTGCTGCTTCCTTTTCCTTAGACTTTGCAGGTTCCTTAAGCAGCGCAAGCTGTTTATCATGTTAATGGCATAATAATAACAACTGTTTTTATTAGGAAATGGCCTGCTGGAGCAGTGCCCAGTCATTATGTCACCAAATCCTCCCTTCTTCCCTCCACCCTCCCCTCTTCTCTGCCCTCCAAGCTGGATCAGAACTGCAGACTGAGAGCCTGATATTTCCTCATTAACTGGAAAATTCCCATGATGAATCCTGTAATTTGGGGCTTTTTCTTCTTGCTTAACAATTTCTGGAAGAATTTCAGTTTATATTGCATCACAAGGATTTTCAAATTAAGGAGCAAATAGTGTTTGTTTTAGAAACCATGCCTATACCTGTTAAAACTAGGATAACTATTGTTTTGAGAAAAGCATAATATAAATGTCCACTTCTGAGTCTCACTCCTACATTTTAATTGCATCATAAATCCTCATATTTTGTGACCTTGTGAGTGAACCACAAAAAAGTGTGGTGTTTCCCTTCAGTTCAGACCTTTAAGTGCAGTTATACTGTGAAAAATGACTCTACGAAATGCATAACGGGGGTCCAAATTGTCTATTTCCTCTCAATTATTTCCACTGCAAGTCTGCTACGTTTACATGTAAAATGATGACCTTTTCTTTATAACTGACAGCGTTGCAGACTCAGCCTAGCATCAGAGGGTGAAATAAAGATTTTGCAGTCCAAATTATACCCTCATATCCACCTATGCAACCCCAATGTCTTCAAATTAGAACCTCAATTATACCTATGCTTTGGAACCATGCAAATAAGCAAACTTGGGCTGGAAATCTTGTGAGACAAGTCCTGCATAGAATCTAGTGTTTCTGTCTGGGTTAGAAGTATCACAAAAATGATCCTTATTCAGGTGTATTAAGCATGTCAATTTATATTCTCTCCTGCAACTAGGACATGCAGACATGCAAACTTCATATCCCAGTATTTTACCCACCATTCAATGGTCATCCAAAACTTTTCCATCTTTACTTTATGTTTGGTGCTTACATAGTTACACATTCCAATTGTAATCTAGATTTCTCCTCTGTTGGTAAGTAAGTCAGTCTGGTACCATGTAATCCTGAATCACTGTGAGAAGTCCCAGAAGTACACTATCATTTATCTGTAGTGTCTTAGACGTTTGTATGGTACCTATCATTGTAATGTCTAAGCAAAGCACAAAATAAAGAATCTGAAAAATGACATTGCCATAATGAGATATGACTGTTGGAAAGGACAGTGCTGTATTTACAACAGCAAATTAACATTTCCAGATCTGTCGTCTTATAGGAAATACCTTCATGCATTTAAACCAATTAAATCAATGATATGTCAACAGTATGCGGCATTCAGTGAGTAACACAGGCAGATGACAAATTTTAGGACTTTACTAACTTAAATTTTATCTCATCTGAGCATCCTGAGCCATTGGGTAGACAGGTACAAAGGTTGTACATGACTGTGCTTCCCCTTGGATTTGGCTGAAAAGAAGACGGTGGGATTGCACAGGCAGATATAGGATATAATTTGGACTACAGAACCTTTATTTCACTCTCTGATGCTAGTCTGAGTCTGCAGAGCTGTCAGTTATAAAGAAAAGGTCATTGTTTTACTTATAAACTAAGCAGATTTAGAGTGTAAATAATTGAGAGGAAATAGCCATCCTGACCTGTCTCTAAGGAGTGGGAACACAGGCTCTGCCCAATAAAGCTCACATGTTGAATTCACAAAAGAAAGATATTTTTCAATTAGCCTTTAATATTTAGATGCTTGCTTATATTGTTCCTCAGTGAAATAGATTAGTATAACAAATAAGGCTACAACCACTCCCAAAGAGAAATTTGGGAAATTTTTAAGATAATTGTTCAGGCAGAAGGTATCACATTCTACTCCCACTTAAAAGTATAAGAAAACTTTCCACTGATTTTCCTTGGCATGTTTGTTACTAGAGGAGAATGAAATCCCATATGAGCTGACTTTTTCAAAATAATTATCTTGAGGGTAGAACAGGGATGCTTCCACATCGGGGAATTTATCCATCATTATTCATGTGGCTCAAAGTTTGGGGGCACTTTTAAATTTTAGTATATTCTTCACATACCAGATGAAAGCCTAGACCAAAAATGTCTTTCACCTAATAAAGATTTTTTATTATTTTTTTTCTGATTTGGATGTTTCCATAATTATCCAAAGCCTTGTGACTTTATTGCTAGAATCTGCTCACGAAGAGAAATCACAAGAACCTGCAGGGTAGTCACAATGAGAACCTTAAACCAGTTCTTAGGCAACTGCATTGAAGGTAGGTGCAATTCAAGCTGTTGACTTTCATTAATTATGAAACTCTCTATATCAGTGATGGCAAACCTTTATCATATCACATAAAATTCCAAATTAATCAGAGCAGGCAAGATGCAGAGGCAGTTAAACAACAGCCAGGCGGACTTCTGTCCTTCAGTTTTGAAGGTGGGAGCATAAGGAGATGGCACTCTCAGATCCTCCACTTCCATTTTGTCCAAGACATTTTCAGTAAAAAATTCTAAAAACTGATGTGCAGGAGAAGCCACCACTTAGATCACTGAATTTGGCCAATTGTTTAAACTATTTCCAAGGCAATAATTCTGCCCTTTCATGAAATCCTTGTAAACACAATGATAAAAGGATATGTTATTTTCAACAATTCACGCCCATCATCACTGGTGAGCTGATTGATTGGAATCAAAGAGAATCTCTAAAGGCTAGTGGCCTTCAAGATATCCTATAGGGAAGGACTGGTTTTTCACATGTCTTTTCATTGCTCACCTGTCAACAGTAATAAGCATTATACCCTCCTAGCTCACTTTCTGTTTATTAGGTCCTGCCCTCCTGCAAAGCTTTGCTTGTCTGGCTAATCCATCAGTATATATCTCAGTAGTCAAAGGAGACTTCCCTACGAGATGTAAATCAAAGCTGCTCAGCATCTTAAAATATCATGCTGTGTTTGGGAGTCTTACAGGAAGGAAATCTCTTGAGGCTCATCTGTGCTATAGAAGGAAATATATTTTTTGCTCAGTTTTGATTCTTTTCATAACAAGTGCTGCAGAAAGATTCTTAAACAACCATTTTTTTCATTTTAAGGGTTTGAAGTAATAGCCTATTGATTACAGAATCTAAAAAACATATCGTATTTTAGAAGGATTAGCTGTGGGGAAGCAAAATAAACACAATTGCATCTGATCCAAGCCAAAGTAATCTATATATTATTTTCTAGGTCTCTATATTTTTATTTAAATTGTGAATGCCTGTACAGTGTTTTCCCAGTTCATGGTAGAATGAATTGGGAAGTCACAGAGTGTGTTTCCTGCCTCTTCTAATGAGACTCAGTGGATAGATAAGATTAAGAAATACTGTTAGGCTTTGTCTACACTGGCAGCTTCTTGCACAAGAACATCTTGCGCAAGGGTTCTTGTGCAAGAAGTCTTGCTCAAGAACACGTCCACACTGCCATGTGTGAGCTGTGCTTTTGCGCACGAGTGCCCATGGCAGTGTGGACGCTCTCTTGTGCAAGAAAGTTCTGATGGCCATTTTAGCCATAGGGCTTTCTTGCGCAAGAAATCCCTGCCGAGCGTCCACACTGCCCTCTTGCGCAAGAGCTCCTGCACAAGAGGGCTTACACCTGTTAAAAAAGAGCATAGCTCTTGCGCAAGAAGCCCTCTCTTACCACGCCGTACTGTACATTTACTTGCGCAAGAGCGGGTAGGCAGTGTAGACGCTCTGCGGATTCTTGCGCAAGAACAGCCATTCTTGCGCAAGAAACCGTGAGTGTAGACCTAGCCTTATAGTGCTGGGAATTAGGACAGTGATTTTTCACACAGAGAAAAGAGAAGTGTTTTTGATCTAATATGTTGGCTGATACAGTGTGCTCCTACACAAATGTCTAAGTATGGTTATTTGCATATTTATTAATTATATTAGAACATATTTTAACCATTTGTCTTTTCTGTCCAATCAGGATTCCCAATTTCTCATTTATTTTCTATTCAATTAATATAAATGCTTCTACTGTGTTTTTCTGTCTTTAATATTTATCCTCCTACAGAAGAGTACTGCATAAGGAGTGACATATACACACATTTAATGTAAAGGTTCTACCAGATTCTTTTTAGTTTACAGTTTTACTGCATTTAGTGTAAATTATGCAAAGACTCATGGCAAAACTGATCAGCAAGCTTTCAATACATGGCTTTCAATTCATGGCAGAGCAGAACCCTCCATCACTTAAGCTAAATATATCACCTCGTAGTTGTAGTAGGCCACTGCCCTCTAGAAGAGAACATAACACACACTGTTAGCATGTGTTGCTCTTACTTTCTTGCCTGGCATAAGCACACCTAATAAATGAAGTTGTAAGAGGTTAAGCTATGGGTTCAGCTTGAAGGATTCCATGCAAAGTGTGTGGACTGAAGACAGACAAAAACCGTAATTTTTTTGAAAGCACCTTCCTGAAATAGTGATCGAAATGTAGCCGTGTTAGTCTGGTGTAGCTGAAACAAAAAACAGGACTGTGTAGCACTTTAAAGACTAACAAGATGGTTTAATAGGTAATGAGCTTTCGTGGGCCAGACCCACTTCCTCAGATCAAAATAGTGGAAGAAAATTGTCACAACCATATATACCAAAGGATACAATTAAAAAAATGAACACATATGAAAAGGACAAATCAAATTTCAGAACAGAAGGGGGATGGAGCGGGGGGAGGTAAATGTCTGTGAGCTAATGATATTAGAGGTGATAATTGGGGAAGCTATCTTTGTAATGGGTAAGATAATTAGCGTCTTTATTCAAACTTGAGTGTAAAGTGTCAAATTTAAGCATGAATGACAGTTCAGAGGATTCTCTTTCAAGTGAAGTCTTAAAAGGTCTTTGAAGCAGGATGCAGGTAATCAAGTCGTTAAGACAATGTCCTTTCTGGTTGAAATGGCAAGAAACTGTTTTTTCTTTGTGATCCTGTCTGATATCTGTTTTGTGGGCATTGATCCTTTGGCGAAGTGTCTGAGACGTTTGTCCAATGTACAAAGCAGACGGACACTTTCGGCACATGATTGCATAAATTATATTTCTGGATGCACAGGAATATGTGTTCTTGATCTTATAACTCACTTGGTTAGGTCCAGTAATGGTATCAGCAGAGTGAATATGTGGACAAAGCTGGCAACGGGGTTTGTTGCAAGGGAAGGTACCAGGGTTGGTATTAGTGTGGTATGTCCTGTGGTTGTTGGTAAGAATCATCTTGAGGTTAGGTGGTTGTCTATAGGAGACTATGGGTCTGTCTCCCAGAGCCTCTCGGAGTTTAGTATCCTGTTCCAGTATAGGCTGTAGTTTATTGATAATGCGTTGGACAGGTTTAAGTTGGGGGCTGTAGGTGATGACAAGTGGTGTTCTATTGTTGGTTTTCTTGGGTCTGTCTTGAAGTAGTTGGTTTCTAGGTATTCGTCTGGCTCTTTCAATTTGCTTTTTTATTTCTCCAGGTGGGTAGTTGAGGTTTATAAATGCTTGGTAGAGATCCTGAAGTTTCTGGTCTCTGTCAGTGGGATTAGAGCAGATGTGGTTGTATCGAAGGGCTTGGCTATAGATGATGGATCGTATGGTGTGTTCTGGATGGGAGCTGGAAGCATGTAGGTAACTGTATGAGTCAGTGGGTTTTCTGCATCTGCTCTAATCCCACTGACAGAGACCAGAAACTTCAGCCCCAGACTCCTTTGTATCACCAGGCCCTGGGACAACTGCCCCCTTTCCTGCCCCCTGTTGGCAGGCCTGATCCCTGGAGAATTCAGTTTGAATTAGTATATGGGAACCTCTCCAGAGTGTGGCTTCAAAGAGCTGATAACTGGAGGAATTACATTAGGAAACCTGAAGTTACACACACAATCTTACAAGAACACAAACAATTGCATTTTTCATACAGTGGACCCCAGAGATTCTCTAAGTCATATGGCTTAGTTTTCAAAGTTGCTGAACTCAGAGGGTATGTCTACACTACAAAGTTAATTCGAACTAACAGCCATTAGTTCAAATTAACTTTAATAGCGGCTATACATGCAAACCGCTATTTTGCATTTAAATCGAACTAGCGGAGTGCTTAATTCGAACTAGGTAAACCTCATTCTACGAGGAGTAATGCCTAGTTTGAATTAAGTAGTTTGAATTAAGGGCTGTGTAGCCACTTAATTTGAACTAGCTGGAGGCTAGCCCTTCCCAGGTTGCCCTGGTGGCCACTCTGGGCCAAACCAGGAAAACTCTTCTGCCCCCCCTCCCAGCCCCGGAGCCCTTAAAGGGGCACAGTCTGCCCACGGTGCCTGTGCCAGTTGCAAGCCTGCCAGCATCCAGCCAGCAGACCCTGCACCTGGCACAGGATGAGCCAGCCACCCGCTGCCACCCAGCCCTCCACCTCTTCCCAGGACCAGGCTGGCGGCTCCCAGGAGCCTGCCCGGGGCCGCAAGAGGCGGGCGGCCACCTGGTCTAGTGCGGAGATCGTGGACCTCATCGAGGTTTGGGGGGAGGTCTCCAACGTCCATGATCTCCGCACTAGGCACAGGAATGCGGCTGTCTACAGCTGCATGGCTGCCAGCCTGGCCACCAGAGGCCACATGAGGACCCAGGAGCAGGTCCACTACAAAATGAAGGACCTGCGGCAGGCCTACTCCAGGGCCTCCCAGCCAGGGGCCGACCCAGAGGTTTGCCCTCACTTTGAGGCCCTGGACCTCATCCTGGGGGCTCACGCAGTCCATGCCCCCCGGGTGGTGGTCGACCCCGGGGCAGAAATGGAGGAAGAAGAGGACGCCGAGAGCCAGGAGCCGCAGGAGCCTGCAGGGAACCCACCCAGGACCCAGGACCCCCGAGTCATCCCACAGAGCACATCTGCTGTGTCGTCTGAGGCCGGGGAGGGCTCCACGTGTGAGTGCCATCATGCTCCCCTTATGTGTATGGAGGGGGGTGTGGAGAGGGAGCCCAGGGACCGTGTGTCTGGGCCTTGCCCAGCATGGAGCAGCAGCTGGGTGTCATGCAGGGGCCCTGGCCTGTTCCCCACATGCCCTTGCAGAGGGGGGCTGGGTTTCACCCACTGTGTCCCCAGGGAGAACTGACCACTGCTCTTGTTTCACCACAACCACAGCACCTGGGACTTCAGGGCGCACCACCCCGCCTGCAACAGCCACTCGCACCCGGGCCAGCAGGCACACCCGCAACCAGGAGGAGTACCAGCGGCGGCACCTGCGGCTACTGGAGCAGCAGCTCCGCACCCAGGACCACTGGGTCCGGGAAGACCTGAGGCTGCAGCAGTGGAGCTTGGAGGCACTGGAGGATCAGGGCCGTGCCCTCAGAGGTCACCTCCAAGCCCTGGTGGACAGGTTCCTGCCTCCTCCTGCTCCAGCCCCTGCGGCCGCCCCAGCTCTTGCTCCTCCTCCCACCCTTGTTCCCCTCCCACTTCCTCTGCACCCCCCGTCCCTCCTGCCCCACCCTCCACACCCACTCCCCCCTGACGCCCCCGCACCCGCAGTGCTGCGAGACGGGAGAGCCTGCAGGACCCCACGCCCTGAGCTTTCCCTTCCCTTCCTCCCCTTCCTCCCCCTTCCAGCTCCCTCCTCCCAGGTTTCCCCCTTCCCTCTCCCACCCTCATTCCTCCCTCCCCCCACCCCAGTTATGTAAAATAAACAGAGATTTTTGTTGGCAAAACAGGTGTCTTTATTTGACATTAGGAAGGGGGGTTAGGGAGGGGACAGGCGAAGGAGGGGAGGGTGGAAGAAGGCCCCAGTGAGGCATGCCAGGGATAGTTCAGTCCTCCTCCACATGGAAGCTCTCCCGCAGGGCTTCCCGGATCTGGACGGCCCCCCTCTGGGCCTCCCGGATGGCAGCGGTGCAGGGCTGCGCGTACTGGCCAGCCATGCGGTCAGCTTCAGCCATCCAGGCTGGCAGGAAAGCCTCCCCCTTCTGTTCACATAAATTGTGCAGCACACAACATGCTGCCACCACGGGAGGGATATTGTGCTCAGTGAGGTCGAGGCGGGTGAGGAGGCACCGGAATCGGGCTTTCAGTCGGCCGAAGGTCCCATCGACCACGATGAGGGCCCTGGTGAGCCTGGCATTGAAGGCCTGCTGGGAGGGGTTGAAGTGTCCAGTGTAGGGCTTCATGAGCCAGGGCTGTAGGGGGTAGGCCGCATCCCCCACCAGGCAGACAGGCATGTCCACGTCCCCAACCCTGATGTGGCGGTCGGGGAAGAAGGTCCCGGAGTGCAGCCTCCAGCACACTGAGGAGTTCCGGAACACCCTGGAGTCGTGTGCCTTGCCGGCCCAGCTCATATTAATGTCCGTGAACTGGCCCCGGTGGTCAGACACTGCCTGCAGGAGCACGGAGAAGTACCCCTTGCGGTTGATGTACTGGGAGGCCTGGTGTTCCGGGGCACGGATGGGGATGTGCGTTCCGTCGATGGCCCCTCCGCAGTTGGGGAAGCCGAGGGCGCCGAACCCCTGGATGACCGCGTCCGGGTCGGCGATGCAGACCACCCTGTTGATGCCTTGACCACCTGCAGAGAGACACACCAAACCGTGAATCACTAGGGTGCCCGGGTGGCTGGGAGTGTTCGTTCCCTGGCACTGCCCCGGGCCCCACTCCCAGAAGCAACCCCCCGCTGTGATCCTGGCCTCCGCGGGCGGTGTGTAGTATGGCCGGGACAGACTGAACCCTCCAGTGCGGGGCACTTTCGCCTCCTCCCCCCCCGTTTTCCCTGGAGCGGCCCATCCCCTCCTTGCAGCCCCCCTCCCCCCTGGCCCAGTGGCCGGTGAGTGCCGTACCTGCATGAGCACTGCTCTGACGGTGGATTTCCCCACACTAAACTGGTTCCCGACAGATCAGTAACTGTCCGGCATGGAGAGCTTCCACTGGGCGATGGCCACACGCTTCTGGAGGGGGGATGGCGGGCCTTATGCGAGTGTCCCGTCGCCGCAGAGCAGGGGCGAGCCACTCGCAGAGCTCCAGAAAGGTTTCCTTCTTCATCCTGAAGTTCTGGGTCCACTGTTGGTCTCCCCAGCGCTCCAGGACGAAGCGGTCCCGCCAGTCACTGCTGGTGTCCAGACGTCAGATGTGGCGGGGCACGCTGGTGTCCGGGCGCTGCTGCGGCTCCTCCACGGCCCCCAGGGAGGACAGGGGGAGGGGCAGGGGGCTGATGTGCACCAGATGGTGCCAGGCAGCTTCCAGCCATTGCTGGCAGGCTTGCAGCAGCAAGTCCAAAAACTGGAGCAGAATGCCCAGGGCGAGCTCTGGCTCCATGGTGCCAACTGCGGCGGTGTCCCCAATGGGAACCACCAACACAGGCAGGCAGAGAGGAAAACGCTTTGCTGTCCCTCGGCGAGGTAGGCAAGCAAGCGAAAAAGCTGAGAACTGGCTGTCCAGGGGAGGTCCCTTTAAGCACGAGCCTCAGACAGCAGCCACACAAAGCAACTACTGACCTGATGCCCTGCCGGAACCGGTTTCAGCTGCCCTTAAATGCGACCCAGTGTCCAGTCAGTGTGGACGCGCTAGTTCGAATTAGCAAAACGCTAATTCGAATTAGTTTTTGGGTCTAGATGCGTTATTTCGAATTAGCTTATTTCGAATTAACTAATTTGAAATAAGTTAGTTCGAATTAGTGCTGTAGTGTAGACATACCCAGAGTTAAGATGGGACCCTTCTGGCCCTATCCCCATGAGTAATCTGTCCTAAACATAAACTGTCTTAAACCAAGATCATCTGTTGACTTCTCTATGAAGTGACTCCACAGGTTTTGCTTGGTCCAGTGCCAGAATCTAAAAATGCATGATGCAGAAGCTGGTCCATGTAGCCCATATCAAACATCCCTTGCAGGATTTAAGAAAGCCTCGTAAACAAAAAGTAAGTTAGATGTGTGCCTTTTTTATGGTATTTTAAGAGGATGGGATGTTTAGGGGAGGAGGCTCTTCTGCTTTTTTTCTTTATATCCTAGAAATGCAAGTTGTATCTACCTTGATAAAGGTAGAGATTGGAGTTTAAGCAGGTGGATGAAGATATTTTGGAGGGTTTAAGAGCAGCAGGACTTGATGAAAGCCTGGGGATGTGAAGAAAGAAGGTAAGAGAGAAGTAAAAAATAACCAAAATTGCAAGGCTGGACAAGGGAAGTTTATAGAACTGTCATAAAAGGAAGCAGGAAGAGGAGATGCAATGAGGTAGAAGATAAGAAGCTCATTTTTAGACCCAATTACTTTGAGAAAGTGAACTATGAGGAAATTGTGGAGAAAGATTTATCATTACTAATGCCAAATACTGGCTGTATCTCACACAGTCCATGTGGCATTGGCAGGAGTACATGCATAGCTACACTGGCAGATGTCTTACTTGAGGACAATCTTACTTTCATTGACCAGAATGCCATGCTTCAGGCCAGCTCTGTGTATGGACTGGAAGAATGTACATTTCCACTCCTTCCAGAGACCCTGATCCAAAGCTCACTTGAGTCTATGGGCATCTTTCTATTGACTCATTGACTGACAGCCTTTGGATTGCAGTCAAAAGGAGCAGCATATGATGTCATCGAGTGCTTGTTGCTGAAATTAGATTTAATGCCTGTCCATTCGACCATGCAGTCATGCTAGAAAGCTGTAGCTGTTTGTGCATGATATGCATGGTGGCAAGATTCTATTTGCCAGTCACATCATATGCAACACTGATTGCATATTACAGAATGATTTCTTATTCCATTTTTTTCCTTTATAACCAGATATGTTATCTGGGGTAGTTTCTACTCTTAAATTTTACTGAATGGCTTAATACTGTCTGCTCCACTTTAATATATACACAGTGCAGTGTTCTTGTATCCTAGTAGGTCCCAAGATATTAGAAACAAGGGGGGTAAAGTAATATCTTTTATTAGACCAACATCTGTTGATGAGATAGACAAACTTTCAAGCTTAAATATGAATGGCTAGATGCCAGAAAGAATAACTTCAAAAATGTACTTAAGAAAAGACCATACAACCTAGAAGAATAAAATAAAGTTTCTTTGCAGATCTACCTCCAAAATTCATACCCATGCCTTTCACTTCAAGAGAAGCCAATAGCCATGTCTGGTCCATGGGCAAGGTGTGGGGAGGCTGCTCCATGAGCGCAGAAGGGGAGGGGCCTCAAACAGAAGGAGTGAGACAGTCAGCCCTCAGAACCACTTGGAGCATGCCGTGCCGCCCACTGCCCCTCCCAGCCCTTAAAGCTGCCTGGGACTGCATGCTTTAAGTGATTTAAAGCATCTGGGACTCTGGGCACTGCCTCTTCTGCAATAGTAGTGGCAGTGTCAGGTAGCCCTGGACCTGTTAGCGTCTCTAGGCCCCAGGGCAGTTGTCCCTTTGTCCTTCTCCATTGGCGGATCTGCTCACCTCTCTGCACAGCAGAGCAACAAACTATTGCTCCAATAAACAAATGTCAAATATACACTGTTTGCACTATCCAGCTATAGACTTTTGAACATCGTTATTGGTAAAAAGAAACATGAAAGCAGATGGACATTACAGTAATTTGCCGGTTACAAAAATTACTATGGGTATGTCTACACTAGCCCCCTAGATCGATCTAGGGAGGCTAATGATGGCGACCGAAATTGCAAATCAAGCCCGGGATTTAAATATCCCACGCTTGATTTGCATGTTCCCGGCCAGTCGCCATTTTAGAAATTGACTAGCCCGAAGTAACTGCCCGCGTCTACACGTGGCAGTGAAACAGGATTCCGAAATAAAGCCCCTAAATCGAATTAGCTGGTAAACCTCATTGCAGGAGGAATACCAGCTAATTCGAATTAGGGCTTTAAACTAGATTGATCTAGGGGGCTAGTGTAGATGTACCCTATGCTGCATTATCTCATTTCCTGCTGTTTATCATTAATATACGGAAATAACTTGTGCTGTCAATTATTCTGATTGACTTTATTACAATGATAATAGCTATACCAAGATAGGAAAGTGACCACACCCAACAGAGTACAGCTGTAGGTCTCAGCCAACCTGAAACATGGATCTCTGTACACCTTGAGTTTGGGAAATTTAATTTTTTCAGTGTATGAAAAGAATATACGTAGCTTGTGTGAGATCTAGGAATGCTCGTTTTCTGTGTCTTTGCCGATTTATGAGTCCTAGTTACACATAACAGATGTCTCCAGTTTCACCAGGGAAAATTAAATTAAATTATTGCGGAGGGGGAAAAAAGCATTTTTGCATGGATTTTTTTAAAAATGCTCAACACTGTTTTCATATAAGGAATGTGACCTCTGTGTGAAAATGTCCCGTATTTTTTGTAACTACAGCCCTCTGACTGGAACTGTCAGCAACATGAACATTACACGTATTTCAGAAGAAAACAAGAATAACAAAAGCATTACTGAATTTGACACGGACATTTCCATGGAAAAAAAATCATCCATCAAAAAGGGGAATCAGAGGTGAAGCCACAAATGTTACATTGTTTTCTGTTCTGCCCTGTCAGCTATCTGCCCTGTTGACCCAACTGCAGCTTTTTGCCCTCTGACATTTAGCAAATGGTTACAAAGCTAACACAATTTCTGGAAGGATTCCAATTACCCATCTTCAAGAGATTCTCAGTACTAGTGCTAAGTAATGAGAAATGAGATATACTCAGGAAATATGACGCCACCAAAGTAGAAAATAAAATGATTTATAGACAACTTGATTATCGCTGCTTTAAAAACCTCATAAATTCATGAACATAAATCTGAACATTTGTTGTGGAGAGTCAAATACTGAACCTTTATATAGATATATATTTTATTTCTCACTTATTTTAAGGTTTAACCCTGCTCTCCTGTAGGAGGGCTAGTATTTCTGTGTAACCCTTATAATACCCAGGATAGAATAAGATACATGGTATTGTTCATGGTAAATGTCCTGACCTAAAAGATGTACTGGTCCCCTTGTGTCTGTCAGGACTGTAGAATCACTGACACAGTAGCATACTTCAAATATGGAACCTATTTTGCCCTTCAGTTATTTCAGTGCAACCTCGGAAATGACTCTTGTTATCTTCTTACTTCAAACATACTTCTTGTATTCCATATCTGACACAAAGTGAAAACCCCTATGGAGTTGTGAATGCCAGTATAAAACTAAGAAGGTTACCATATCATATATTGCTTTGAACTGGATGTCAACATTCTTTTCAGGCATTTTTCTTAAATTTGGCAGTTTCGTGTGTCTATCCAGCAGCAAAAAAATGCAGCATTTCTTGAGTTGCCCAAAAATAAGTTCCTTAGTTTCCTGTTTCTATGTTGTAACATAAAGGCTCTGGTAAACTAATTTTTATTGGGATGGCCAGTAGCAATATGGGGTAGAGATGGAAAAGTTTAACCAGTTAACCTGGTAAACGTTAGCCCTAGTTGCATGCTTACCCAGTATCTAATTACCCAGAGGGCCAGGTCCTATGGGAACAGACCCTCACCTGCAGCAGCCCAGCTGACAGGACCTTGGCTGGAGTGGGCCTGGCCAGCCACAGCAGCTTCCTCCCCGTGGCACAATGGGCCCACCAAGTATAATTGCCCAGGATGGAGCAGCCCCAACCATGGAGGGCCGGGCTGGAGGAGCGGAATGGCCAGCAGGACCCAAAACATGGGGCCGTGGCCTGGAGCAGCCCCCACTGCAGGATTCCAGCCCTCCATAGTTAACTGGTTAAATAATTCAATTTATATTGTTTTACCAGTTTACTTTTTAATGAGTATTTGCATCCCTAATATATGGTGCAGAATTATTATTGATTCCAAATCTGCTCTTGATGTATACCCAAAAATTGGTGCTGCATGTGATCAGCACTGGGAGAAATATTTTTCACACAGTCCCAAATCTTTTCATCCAGTACATAGCCCAAATGCTGTATCGCCATTCAGGGTGAGGTGGAAAGGAATTCTTTTCCTTGGCTCTGTACTCCTGAGACCCTAATACTCCCCATGAGGCTCTTCATAGCAACTAGAACTGGTCAGATTTTTTCAAATAAAAATATTTTTCAAAGAGAAAGGTCTTTTTTCAAAACTGGAAAGTGGAAGGAAGGAAAAAAGTAAGAATTTTTTAAAAATTCAAAATGAAAAATTGTTGTTGAAAAATCCTTTTCAAAGTCTTCATAATGAAAACATCTTTGACATTTCTTTATTGGGGGGTGTAATTTTATCTCCTTTTTTATCATTATAGCATGTTATTATGCTCACCTGTATGGCCTACTTGTGCTGTGGGGGCCACAGCTGTGCCCCTAAACCCTTACTACATCTTTGTGCAGCAGAACTATGCTGATTGTCAGCTGGAGTCTGACAGAGTTATTTTCCAGTCTGAGTCACTTTTTCATCCCAAGGAGCAATTTCATTCTCTAGAGTGTAAATGTTATTGCTCCTTTTAAAAATGTCTTCATGCTGAAGCCTCAGTTACCGTCTTAGGTACTGAGGCTATATTTTAGTTAGCAGGATTGCGTAGCCCTCACAGAACTAGGGGCAATCTTCTTGAATAATTCATTGAATTTTGGCTTGATTTCTGTTCAATGAGCTCACTTAAATCCTCCCCCCAACATTGATCACTCCTGCATGTGTACTGAATGTGCCGAACAGTCTACTTTAGGTCACACGGTAGTGGTGACCCTATCTCAGCTAATGGTTAACTGCAAAATCAATTGATCAAATAGCATGGCACGCAAATACAAGTCTATTTTTTGTGTTGTGACTCTGCCTAAGTTGAATTTGTACATCTGATCATGAATTCCCTCAATAGTACATTTCCTCAATGGGAGTAACCCCAAAAGTGTATCAGCTCCATTGTAGCAAAAACTTTCCCAGATCCTATTGGAACTACCGATAGAGTTGCATAATTTGGGCCCCATATTAATATACATTTGTAGCAGAATACAATGTAATAATAATTTGTGGTGCTTTATAGTAAAGAGTCTGCTAGCATACCACAAGGGAATAACTCAGATTGTTTATCAAACAGTGGCAAAGCTTCAAACATTCATGTATTCGCCATGAGGCATATACACTTGCAGTAATTACAATAGATATTTTTTAACATTTTTCTTAAAACATATCATAAATACTGCAGCACAACTCATTGCTCCATGACAGTAGAAAGGTTATGTTACATTTTAATAATTTCTACAGCTTTTTCTTTAAATTCAGTTCATTTCTGTACATAAATTAATGTTGTGTAATGATGCTAAAGATTATAGGAAGCACTGTCATAGAAACAGTACTCAATATCCCCACCCATCAGGAGAGGTTTAGAAATAAATTAATGCTGAAAAGTAACATAAGTCCTGTAGGTAACTAAGTTAAAATTCTGAGGCTAATGATCTAGCAAATTCAGCATTAAAGTGGAATATCATTCTGATTAGAATAGACTGCCAGACTGCATTATAGGACATGTCATCATTAAGGCTATGTCTACACTGCCGAGCTTTTCCGGGATACTGGAGGTATCCCAGAAAAGTTCTGCCATGTCCAAGGAACATGTCTGCTTTTCCAAAAAAAAATTTTGGAAAAATAGACACATTTTTTCAGCATCCCTGTAAACTTCGTTCTACGGGAAAGAAGGGATGTTCTGAAAGAGGGGTTTTTTTTCCAAAATTTGGCCTCATGTAGATGGCCCTAATGTCGGAAAAGCCTCTTTTGGAAGAAAAGAATTTGCGTATCTTTTTCTGACTTTTCTTTGTAGTGTAGACAGCCTTAATGTAGCATCTGGAGAAGAATTTTTTCACAGGTTTCGGAAGAATATTTCCCACATTAATCCTTTATGGTTTCATTCAGTAAAATGCAGTAGAGGAAGTTATGTTGAATACCATATTTGAACATAACTGAAAAGGTTTATGTGATACTCATCATCTGTTGTGATTTCCAATCTAACAACAAGGCTGAAGGGAGACCAATGTCTATAGAATCCATGCTTCATTAAAAGATCACACAATTTCATTCTCCCTTGCCATGAGTTCAAGCCTATCTCTGCATGTCTCTGAAAATCGGCTATAGGGAATAATAGTAATCCTCTGCAAGTACCCTCAACTTACTTTGCAATGAGCCTTCACAATGTGAATGTTTCAGTGCTAGTTAGACTTTCCTCATAAATTGGCTAGCTGGGGCATGAAAGCACTAACACAGTTTCAGGAAGGAACAAATAGCAAAAGACTACATTTAAAACAATATTCTCCTTTCCCGATATCTAGCTGGAAAAGGGAATGAAAAATGAAGGTCAAAATTGTCTTTAAGTCTACAAAGTACATCGTGACTTTTAGGCCACACATTTAATCAATAAGCACAAGCCAAATTTGCAAGGAGAATGGCCTATCAAATCCAACAACTACCTCAGAGATTAATTTTACTTCAAGGATTTAATTTTTTAAAAAATATATTTTCAGTTCAAATACCTTCAAAACCATTCTCAGTAGTTTAATGAAAACATTTCAACTAGGCAGTTTGTACATTCCACTGCACTTAAGTCACAACACTAGCTGCAGTAATAAGGAGTCACATGTCAGGATGAACTTTTAAAAAATTTGTGCAGTGCCTTCTAGAATAATTGTTCAGCATTTGAGTTCCTTTTCAATAGTATTCTAAGGGTCCTTCCTTAATCTGAGAGCTTCCAGGAGGCAACAAAACATGGAAGAAAAAAACATTTTATCTACCAAACTTGGTAGAGATTCTAAAGATTATCATGGACGTATTATAGATCAAAGAATTTAGCATTTGAACAGACAAATGTTAAACTATCAAAAAATCAAAAGCAGCAACACAAGTAATCTGGTAGGCACACTCAAAGGAATGAGACAGAGAGTGGAGATCAGAGCATATTGGCAGATGTTGTTTCTTTGATCTTTACTTTCAAGGGATGATCTTTACTTTCAACACCTGCTACAGGTTGGAAAACTTTCATTTTACTCCAATTAAGGCTCACATGTGTGCTCACAGTATGGTTGAATGGTTTTTAAAATGTAGTTGTATTTTTCTAGTCTCAAAACTTATTTTTACAGAGGAAAAATGTCTATAAAAGATGCAAGGTGGTGGAAAATCAGGTCCCAAAATTGTCTTGTAATACATAGAGAGTGACAAACTGAAGTAAAGATATATGTTAAAATAGAAAATTAAAAAATACTATTGGCTCTAACTAGAAGTATCTGTGTCTTTTCTTCTATATAACAAAACTCTGTTTGCTAGCTAATAAGAGAAAGAGTCTTTAATATTATGCTAAATTTTGCCTTCACAAATTTATTGCTAACCCATTTCAGATAGTGAGGTCTTCACAGGTGCAAGGGAAAAATCTGACCCATCGTTTTATTTCTGTAAATTTCAGAAGTGAAGAAGTCTAGAGTATAATACAACATCCATTTTGCATACAAGTCATTCACTTCATACATTGCACCTAGTGCACTTTTTATATAAAAAATGATATGCTATGATTTTAGCTGGAAAAAAGCCACTGATTAGTGACATCCAGTCTCCTTCTAAAAGTAGTATACATTTTTTATCTCACTGGTGCCAACTTTGTGTCCTCAGAACAAAACCCAAGAGCAGCAGCCACTTGTTCTCAAACTGAAATTAGCTCTCCCAAATCATTCTTCCAAAGTATCACCAAAAGTCATTTATGTTGTTTCTGGAAATTAACCAACATTAGCTTCATGACAATGATAACAGAAATAGCTAATAGATGGTAAAGTATATAAGAAGAATAGGAATCACATGGTAAGAGTAATATTAGATTTGGAGTAATGAGTTGCTCTAAAAATATGTTAACTTTTTAAAAAATCATGCTCCCACCGCCACCACCTTCTGCCAGCTAACACACTGATCTCAAATTTCATCAATGCCAAACATGTTGATGGGACAGTCTACCTTTAGTTTGTATAAAACTGGAGTAATTCCTTTGAAATTAATGAACTTATGGCAGACTACCATATTTGTAATTTAGAGTATGCCTACCATAAGTGCTGCAACTCTTCACAGAATCATAGAACACTAGAACTGGAAGGAACCTCAAGAGATCATCAAGTCCAGTCCCCTGCTCTCACGGCAGGACCAAGCACTGGCTAGATCATCCCTGATAGATGTCTATCCAATCCTGAAATGTGGTGCCCAGAACCGGACATAGTACTCCAATTGAGTGTTCAGTACTCCAATTCAGGGTTGACACTCGCTATGCCAGCCGGAGGGATTTGTCCATCAGTGTAGGTAGCGCACTTCCCTGAGAGATGTAGCTAGGTCAACTGAAGAATTCTTCCATCAATCTAGTGCTGTTTACACCAAAGGTTAGCTTGACTTAACAGGTCTGCTCACAAATGTGGACTTTTTTCACATCCCTGACCGACGTAGTTAAGACAACTTAATTATCTGCCATAGACCAGGCCTGAGAGTTGAACTTAGCTTATGAAGTAAGTTTACAAATGGTTCCATTTTAAGTACATGTGGACAAGAAACAATTTACCCATCTTGAGAGAATTTTTGAGATTTTGGAACATTTTCCTACCACTGACTGGGACAAAAAGTTGAAATCTCAAACCAAAAAGGAGGTATTGATATCTCCATTTTACAAATGAGGAAACTGAGGTAGACAAGAAAAGTGACTTGTCCAAAGTCACACCAAATCAGTAGCAGAGCTGGCAATGAAAGCCAACTCTCCTGTCTCCCAGCTATCTTGACAAATGTTGGAAGATAATAATCGAGTGGTAATTGGACAGCTAATCTGAGTTCTAGATGTCAACATGCATAACACATTATAGAAATACACCATTAGTTGGCAGAGCAGACACAGTCTTTACCCTAGCTCACAGTTGTTTCCCCTAACCTACTGGTTTGAACCCTGGCTTCTCTAGGTTGAGCCTCAGTTACTTCACTATTACTCCTACACCAAAATCCACCAGATTCTGGGAAAGGTACTCAGTCATACTGCCAGTTTCTCACAAGAGAGAGGAACATACAACTGGATATCATCAGCATACTGAGACCATCATAAGCTATATGTAGTGTGTATATATGTTAGAATTTACACACATACACCAACTGTATACAATTCTAGAGGTCAGCGTATTTATTCATTTCTGTTACCAAGGTAAAATAATTTCAAAAATAAGGATATCAACATCTCAAAACTCTTTGCACTAAGATCTCTTCAAGGGCCCGTGAGTTAACCACATTTGATGTTTCTAGGCTAATCCATTGATAAGAGATATACAATACGTTCTAGAGTTCTTTCCAAAAAATGAAATGATCTATTAAGCCTTAAGACTGTTTACTCAGTAGTAGTTATATGATTCACCTCTGATTAAGCCAAAAATTACCCCTAAGGAATAGCTGATGCATGCAAAGTTCAAAGCACATAGAATCAGTCTAAAGGAATGGAAAGGATATGCCAAAATCAGTCCAATAATGATAACTCAGTTACTCCTTTAACTATGGTGCCAGTGCTATTTCACAAACCGATGGTTCTGATGAATAGAGCAGGGTTATGATAGTTTTGCAAGGTCTTCAAAATAGATTGACCAGACCACTTGGTCTCTGGAGAGGAGAAAGTGCAGCTAGAGTGTGTAAATGATTATTTTAGGTTAAGAAAAATAGATGGAAGGGTTGACTGAGTCAGAAGAACACTGTATGTGTGTGGGAATTGCAATTACGAATGATCTCAACATTTGTTGGACTGGCTCTTTCTTTGCTTCCTACCATTTTGACATCACAGCCATT
The DNA here is from genome assembly GCA_019425775.1 of Rafetus swinhoei. Classification (NCBI taxonomy): domain Eukaryota; kingdom Metazoa; phylum Chordata; order Testudines; family Trionychidae; genus Rafetus; species Rafetus swinhoei. The sequence continues at coordinate 78,670,633 of CM033449.1, read as the reverse complement.
GAAAGTGCTGGCATCGGGCTGTAACCAGTTGGAGTTGTCAAAGCCTGTTAGATTGTAACAAACCAAAGGTTGTGCTCATAAAAACACAAACAGGATTTTTTGTTCACAAATCTGCAAGCCATTATGAATGTATAGCTTGTGATTTACAGGGAGGTTTGCAGGAAACCCTGTGAACCAAATTCTGGAGGAGTAACATCCACTGCCAGATAGTGACAAACTATTCCCATCACATTTCTCACCAAGATCTCATCCTTTATTCACCTTTTTTTAGGGTTGTGACATTGTGAGACTTATTTTCTGCCACCATAAAGGTTTAAAAATCTAGATTTTTCCACTATCACAAGGGAGCCCTGTGAATCAGTTTCTGAGTTAACTGATCATTTCTTGTGGCTTAACAGGGATATAAAGCCTCCCCAATCAGTGGAAGGAAGGTGGCACCTTCCTTTTATTAGGAAGGCCTGTATTAAAACTTAGTTTAATTACTTCTGTGTCAAACACATAGTCAAGCATTCAAAAGCCAGCAAATCTCTCCGTTTGAATTTAGCAGAGCTGTTTGAAGAACTGATTTATATTCACTGATCACCTAATTCCTTCAGCTATCAGTCCTCCTATTCTTGTCACCTGTCTTTATGCTCTCTGCCTATATTTTCCTTAAGGAAACAACATATCACACACACCAAACAATAAAATGTAGTTCACTGCCAGTAGGCATGTGAGGGGTATGTGAAAAAATATATGTTTGCTTCTTTGCTGATTATCAGATTTTATCTTTTGGTGTTCGTGTATCTTGGACCAATCCTGCAAATACGATGATAAAATTGCTGTCTTAAACTCTGTGTCATTATTCTAGCACAGTGGTTTTCAAAGTGCCTTGCAGGTGGGCCACAGCTCGAGACTCAGCCAGGTAAGCACCCTCCCCCCCATCCTCCTCATTCCCGGATCCCACACTCCCATCCTTCTCATGCACCCCCTGCCAAGACCCGACACTCCCATCTTACTCCTGAACCCTCCCTCCTGCCCAGACCCGCAACCCCAGCCCACTCCTGCGCCACCCTTCCTCCTGGCCAGACACCCAATCTGCAGCCTCCTCATGCAGACTCCCTCCCATCAAGCCTCCCCACCCCCCAGCCCATTCCTGCACCCTCCCTCCCACCTGGACCCTGCACCCTGAGCCCATTACTGCAGCCAACTCCCACCAAGACCCCCCACTCTCAGCCTGCTCCTGTACCGAGCACAGCCAACAGCCACCATGGGCCCTAGGGTGTGGGGTGGCTGGCTCAGCACCCCTGGAAGAGTTGGGGCCAAGGGCAGTCAGTCCTTAGTGCCATCCAGATCACAGCACTGGGCCCTCCCCAGCCCTCAAAGCCATGTGGAATGGCACTCCGGCACTCCTGCAGCAGTTCAAAAGAGCTCTTTGAATGGCTGGACCCCAAGGCAAACGCTCCTTTGAATGGCTGGACCCCAAGGAAAATGCTTTCTTTTCCCCCTGTTAGTGGGCCTGCCTGCACCCTACTTCCCACTCAGATCCTGCACCACCATTTTGTCATCATGTATGGTTGCACCCTTCTCACCCTTGCTGCACCCATTTTGTCATCATGTATGGTTGCACCCTTCTCACCCTTGCTGCACCCATTTTGTCATCATGTATGCTTGCACCCTTCCCACCCTTGCTACATCCATTTTGTCATCATGTATGGTTGGCTGATGGTCCGCAGAAAGGTTTGCATTGAGAGAGCTGGGCTGCAGACCAAAAAGTCTAGGAACCACTAGCATGATATTATTAATGGCTAATATTAAATAGATCATTCATCCCAACTGTGATGGACTTGGAGCTGTTCTGTGATCATTTATGAATAATATATGTTGCCCTGTTATTGGTGTGTTTTCCGTATGACTATATTTGTTTAACTCAATAGAGGCCTGTCTGGAAAAAAAAAAACAAGTGGGAAGGAGAATGGGCTCAAGATAGCCACCTCTCTTGAGAGATAAGAAACAATGCCAGAACTATCATTTCTGTCGGTTGTTTCCAGCCAATCTCCAAAAGTGGTTTGAACCACAACAGAACACAGGAGTCAAAAGAACTCTGATTAAAAGGGGGCAGCAGATATTCAGGAAAACCATGCTGAGGCACAGGAATCAGAATGGAGGCCTCTGAAGAACTCAGGCCCACCTGCAGTTATGGCAAGAATTTAGGTACGACAGATGTGCATGTAGAATGGTCATTGAAAAAAATCTAAATGCTTTGTTCCTATTGCAAAATAAATAACATCTTTGATTTCAGAAAGCCACTTTCTCAATGTATTCCACTGGCCACAGATTCCTGAAGGGATGTACTACCTGTGCTCACACAGCCAGATCAAGTGGGTAAGAATGGTGGAAACACAGTGTAATGTTGCCCAGAGCTGGGAGAATTGCAAAATTCCACGCAGGATTGGTCAAAGAACAGGGTCTGACACCTGTGAGAATGCACACAGAGAGACCAGGAAGGGGGCAGAAGTGCAATTAATCCTGGGAATATTACATCATCTTTTTGCCAATAAATGATTGTTCCATTCATGTTTTAGTGTTCTGTGCTCTCTAATTTTATTGTGCCAATTACTGGGGTATAACAATTTCCTTGGGAGACTTTTCTATGGCCTCATACAGTTCACTGTCAGAAAAGGTACCCCAATATTCAGCTCAATTTTCCCTCTCTTAGTTTCATCCTAGTTCTCTTAGGGTATGTCTACACTACAGAGTTATTTCGAAATATCTTATTTCGAAATAGTTAATTCAAAATAAGTTATTTCAAGATAACTCATCTACACACAAAATGCATTTCAAAATAGCGTTTTGCTATTTGGAAGTAGCGCGTCCACACTGAGTGGACACTGAATCTCATTTAAGGCTGGCCGGAACCAGATCCAGCAGGGCATCAGGTCAAGAATTATTTTGAGTGGCTGCTGCCTGAGGCTATCTGAGGCCTGTGCTTAAAGTGACCCCCCCGGAGAGCCAGGTCTCAGCTTTCCCTGCTTGTTTGCCTACCTCAATGAGGGACAGCAAAGCATTTTGTCTCTGCGTGCTCTGGTTGCCCTCACTTGGGACACCACAGCACTCTTCAACATGGAGCCAGAGGTGCCCCTGGGTTCTCTGGTGCTTCTCTTGGACATTTTGCTGCGAGCCTGGCTGCACTTTCTGCAGGCTGCCATCTGGGAGGTCCATCAGGGGGCTGTCAGTATCCAGGAGGCCTTGCGGGAGAGCTTCCACCCTGAGGAGCACTAAGAGCCTCCCTGGTCATGGGGGCTTGTGCCTCATTCCTCCCTCACGTCCTTCCACTTACCCCTCCTAGTCCCCCTTCCTGATGTCAAATAAAATACACGTATTTTCATGAACACAAACTCTCTTTATTTAACAAAACTGGGGGGGAGGGAATGAAACTCTGGTGAGACTGGGGAAAGGAGGAGAGAGAGGGGAGAAGAGAGGGTGGGAGAGGGGAGGGGGAAACCTGGGAGGAGGGAGCTGGAAGGGGGAAGCAAGGGGGAGAAGGGGGAGGGGAAGCTCAGGGCTCAGGGTTGGGGGTCTCGCCGGACCAACTTGATTTTCATGCAAACCTGCTCCTGGGTTCGCATGTGGCCTTTGGTGGCCAGGCTGGCAGCTATCCTGCCATAGACAGCCACGTTCCTCCGTCTAGTGAGGATATCATGGATGTTGGGGGCATCCCCCCGCCAAACCTGAATAAGGTCCATGTCTGTGTAGATGCTAGTAAAGTTATTTCGAAATAATTTTACTGTGTAGACATACCCTTAGTTTTCTCCTATTTATATCGCTGTTTCATATGAAATATTTCATCCTTCCCCTTTCGTGTTTACATCTTTCAGATTGCTGCAGATAGATATATCTCCTTTAATCCCTCACTTATCCATTGCTTAGCCAAGTAATACATATTTTAAGCTCTTTTAATCCTCCTTCATAACCCAATCCCTCCAGCCCATTAATAACATTTGTTAGTTTTCTCTGAATTCTTTTTAGTTTGTCAGTATCTTGTACAGAACTCTGTACAATATTCAAGGTACAGTTGAATCAGATTCATAAAGAGTGAGACAATCACATACCGTTTTCATGACACAATGCAGTTACATTTACATCAAAAAACATTCATGTTGGTGTTTTGCAGCAGCCAGATCATATTGCAAACGTATGTAATTTGATGTCCTACGCCACATTTCGATCTATACAGCATTACTGATTCCCAGATTTTCCCTCTTCATGAATGAATGAATGAAATCCTGCCTCCATTGAAGTCAATCGCAACGCTCCCTTTGACTTTAGTGGGGCCAGCATTTGACCCTATGTATTTCACATTGTTTTTTCTAAATCCATTGGTCTTTATTTTCCCACACCAAAGCATTTTTTATGTCCCAGTCATGTTTGCAATCAGTCTGGGTTCTTCTGTATTTCTTCCTTGTCCCCACATGTAGATGGTGTTTCCTTCCAATTTAATGTCATCTTAGGGTCTAAGCTCTCTATATAGTATATGTTCATTCAAATCAATAATGAAGCTATTAAATAAAACTGTAATATTGAAGATTATAATGAAATTATTTAATATCAAAGCTACCATAAATTCATTAGCATTCATATATGCTATTTTCTTTATTTGCATCAGTGTGGCGGGGTCACCAGCCCCACCCCCTCCAATCCCCAAGGCCTGGTCCTTTAAATGCAGGCCCAGCCACCCAGTCCTTTAAACGCAGGCCCAGCGGCCTAGTCCCTTGAACGCAGGCCCAGTGGCCTAGTCCTTTATGGGATCCCCTCTTCATCCGGGATCTGGGAGGACGGGGTTTGGGGGGCCCGGGCCCTCCCTCTCCACCGGGCCCCAACCCAGGGCCCTATCAGTGGCAGGTGGTTCCCACCACTGGCTCAGTGGGGAATTCTCCCCGAAACTCGCCAAGCCCGCTGGTCCCCGCCCTGGGTTGCTTCCTACCCCCTCGCCCTGGCTGCCAGCGGTCCCACCTGTGGATGCGGGTCTAGCTACAGCAGCACCGTTGGCAGCCGTGGCCTTGGAGACAGCAGTGGCTGGGGCAGCGACAGCTTCTAGGGGGGCTGCACAGCGCAGCCGGCATTGCAGTCTGGCTCGTCCCGGGGACAACAGCAGCAGGGGTAACTGGTCCAGCGCCTCTTGTTCCAGCTGCAACGGCTGTGGCTCCTGTGTCTGGACAGGAGCTCCTTCCCCTCTGGTGGCCAGCCCCAACTGGCCCTGCAGCTTTTTATACCTGGGCTGCACTGTGAGCATGCCCAGCAGGGCTGCAGGGGAGGGGCGTATTCTACCCAATAGGCGGGCTCTCTGCCCCCTTGTTCAGTGTGGGGCTGGCCAGCCCCGTCACAATTAGGATCGATGAGTGCAAAATTCATGCAAGTTAGACATAATTTACTTTATGCGCTACTGCATCAATTAAAAAGAACATTAACAATGTTCCTGCATTTTACCTATAATTTTAAAAGCGCCTATAAAAATGGGAAAGAGGTTGTATCTGGTGTAACATGGCTTAGAGTGCATTCAAAAAATGCAAAAAGAACAAAATTCCAATGCTCATAAAAGCACAGTTCCTCCATCAAGATCAATTTTGTACAGTTAGTAAGTATAACTTTTTTTCTCGGTTAGCTCAAATCATTACTGTGACTTTAACATTATAGTAAAAAAGTGATATTGGATGTTCAGTAAGGTCAGCATCTAGCATGTGGAGGAGACACAGAAAGGAAGAATTTTATTTTAGGCATCATCTCTCCAAATGAATATTGGCAGAAGGAAATGAGAAGGGAGTAGATTAGACTTCTTGTTTATTTTGTCCTCTGGCTCAAAGTAGACCCAGAGAGTGGAAAAATGCAGCTGGGAAAGAAGCAAAAGAAGACTGGTATTTTTAGAACTGACATTGCTCTCCAACCCAGCAACAGCATGGCAAAACAGAGTCAAGGCTGAAGAAGGACACTGTAAAGTACTGAAAATTATTTTAATGGAAGTTATTACAAAGCTTTGACAGCTTTTCTTTTAATTACAAACAGGAAGAGAACTGGCTATCCAAGCCAAGTTTTTCATTATTTGAATAGAGAGGTTCCTTAACAATAGCTTTAAGTTATGTTAATAGATCAAACATAAATAACAGCAGCTGCTTTTTCATCTTGCAACTACTATCAGTCTTTCTCCCTGCCTCTGGGTTTTTTTTTAAATGTCAGCAGTGTCTGGGCCAAAGAACAATAAAAGTAAACAGTAACCTCTGGCCTTGTCTATGTTTTTCAGTATAATCAATATTGTTATCTCAGCAGAACCCCCTTTAAACCCTAGTGTAAAAGCACTTTTTGGCTTGGCTGATTCATCTGGGAAAGGTTTTTTGCCTATATAACAGCATTGATATAACTGGTAAAACATTCCCATGTAGACAAGATCTTAGATTTCCTGGGTTGAGATTTTTGTACATGCTATAGCTATAGCATCAAGAAGGTAGCAAGTCAAGTGATCCCTGACAAAAGTTGCATTTTAAGTTTTCTGCTGAGATATCTCAACTTGTCCTTTGGATGCCACGCTTTAATCAAATCACAATAAATACAGTTAATTAAAGTGATTAAATGATTAATATTGGCATACTCCCCTCTCAACATGCCAGAATCACTGCTGATGCAGACAGCTATAACTTCATGGACTTCAAAGGAATACAGCATCTGCTTAGCCAATAGTGAATTTCTGCCAATGATAGGGAGGCATCAGTCTGCTAATAAATCCCTGTGAGCTGAGCACAGTATAAACTTTCTTCACATTTCTCTTCAGTATATTAACCTCTTTGTAGTCCATTTTTAAATTTAATTTACTCCCAGTTTGCCTGAAATTAGACTCCTTTTTAGGAAAGCTTTTTTTTCCAACTTGTCTAGATGGAATCGGATTTTCCAATGTGCTATATATATTATACCAGGGCAGTTTTCCAGTATGATCATAAAGGAATTAATTAGTCTTAATTGCCTTACATTTTCCATCCTTGTGAGCAAGCCATTACAATGTTTCTATGCATTAGAAATATGGAACAAACATTTCCTTTCTGTAAGTACAGGAAATAATGTTTGGAGACGATTCAAATCAATTCTCCATGGAAAAAAGTGATAGGAACAAGGGAAAGATTTGTATGTTTCCCAATTACTATAAAATCTCTCCCCTCCAGCCGCTTACACAGGAGAAAAATGAAGTTAAGTATACTTACCTCCTCTGGCATCTTTCTAAAGATTTGTTCAGTCATACAGTACTTTGTGTAAATGAAAGGAAACAAAAATACAAAGGCTTTAGCCTAAAACACTTTTCTGTCTTATTGTGAAGTTCTTTATTTGTTTGTCTGCCATCATAAAACTAGGTTTTCAGCTGAGCATGAAAAACCACAGCAAGTCCTATGAGAGGCCAGTCTTCATGCCGTACATGCACACTTAGCCAAAGAAGGGCTGATCTCTGACACCTGCTCACAGCTGTAATTTTCTGAAGAACTTATTTAGATAATAACATTAGCAGCATCAAAATGGTACCTCCCCCATAGTCCAGCTGTACCTTCCGGGCATCAACATTTCTGTTCTCTTCTCCCTTTGTTATTATTGTTGTTTGTTTCACACTGTATATGAAGACAGAAAAATTGTGTACAAAAACAGTTAGTGTTTCTCTTCATCTGCCACAGTTTGAAGTTGTATGCACATAGAGATGTTATCTGCCTAATAATAGCTGTCTTATGCAATTATATTTTACATGTCTGGCTTTTGCTATATTATATGGTACTTGTCTTTTATTACTACCTAACACCTTAATTGTGAAGTGATAACAAACCCTAATAAAGTGGTAGCATGGAGTTGTGCTATGCCAGGACCAGACCATTCACAGTGTGGTCTTTGGTTTCCTGCTTGCTCTAAGGGAGACATAATCTGTGCCAAACTTCGTGCCCTCTCTTTGCCAGCTAAGCCCTGTGGCCTGTGCATTTGATGGGTGGAGACAAGGCTACTTCTCATCCTTGTGCACCTACTCCCTGACCACCTGTACTGGAGAAGCCTCATGGAGGTTCCACCCCTCCCTGCACTATACTCCACAATATCAGGATGTCTTGCTGCCCTAAATTTCCATCAAAATCAGTGGGCCATATCTTCCTCTCCTGAGTAAAAGCATGTGAAAAGAGAGTACTCACATCACAACACCATGGGCATCTGATGGAACATAGTTCTAACTGCATCATCTTCTTGAATGTGTAGGCCCAGCAGCGGTGGTCCACCACAGGTATTGGGTGTGATACCCATAAATGGACTAGAAATCTCTGTGGGTATGTCTACACAGCAAAGTTAATTTGAAATAACAGCCCTTATTTTGAATTAACTTTAATACCATCTATACAGGCAAACTGCTATTTCGAAATAAAATCGAAATAGCGGGGCGCTTAATTCGAATTAGTTGAACCTCATTCTACAAGGAATAATGCCAAATTCTAAATAGCTAATGTGAAATAAACACTGTGTAGATACTTATTTCGAAATAGGGGGCCTCCAGCCCTTCCCAGTTTCCCCTGGTGGCCACTCTGGGCCAAACCAGGAAAACTCTTCTCCTCTCCCCCAGCCCTGGAGCCCTTAAAGGGGTAGACTCTGGCCACACTGCACGTGCCAGAACCAGGCCTGCCAGAAGTCACTGTCCCTGACCCAGTGGCCCCCACCATGAGCCGGGCAGCCAGAGCCAGCCAGTGGTCCCCTGCCTAATCCCCCACCACCCAGGAGCGTCAGGGGCCGTAGATGGGTGAGCGCCCTCCTGGACTAGTGCGGAGATCATGGACCTCATTGAGGTTTGGGGGCAGGCCCCCAAGGTCCATGATCTCCGCACTAGATGGAGGAACGCGGCCGTCTACGGCCGCATAGCTGCCACCATGGGCAACAAAGGCCACAGGTGCACCCAGGAGCAGGTACGCCTCAAGATCAAAGAGCTGAGGCAGGCATGCGCCAGGGCCACTCGGGGCAGCTCTGCAGCAGGGGCAGACACCTGCCCCTATTTTGATGCTCTGGACCGCATCCTGGGGGGTGTTGCTGTCTATGCCACCCCGGGGGGCAGCGAGCCGGGACCGGAGGGCCCTGACCAGGGCGTGGAGGACAAGCCGCCACGCCAGTAGGACCCCCGAGCAGTCCCAGGAGAGGAGTCAGCAGGGTCGTCTGGGGAGGCCACACCATGTAAGTACTGTCACTGTCCCCTTCCCGGGCAGGGGCAGGAAGGGAGACCAGGGACCACGCACGTGGCCCTTGCTTACCACGCATCACACAGCAACCTGTGCATGTGCAAGCACATGCCGTGCCACCCCTGGCCAGGTGGCTCCAGCTGGCTACCACACAGGGGCATTGGCATAACAGCCACACACGTGTGTGAAGAGACCTGACCTGACATGCTCCTGACCCCGGGGCGGGACACAGCAGGACGCCCTCCCTTCACAAGCCCCCTCTACACAGAAGCAGGAGACATCTCCCCACCTTGGCCACACTATACACAGCACAGGGGCATGGGTGCGGTCTCGGGGCAACTCCCACTCGCGGGGATAGCCAGACATTCCAACCATGGCCTCTGTGCAAGCATAGTGGCTCTTATGGTGCAGGGCACGGTCATCCTCACCTCACAGAGTGGGGCTGGGAGAACTGACCACTTCTCTTCTTTCTCTACAGCCACACCAGCTGCACGTGCAGGGCGCACCACCCCGCCCGGGACATCATCCCGCACCCGAGGGCTCAGCAGGTCCACCCGAACACTGCAGGGGTACCGAGACCAGCATCTGGGGGCCCTGCGAGCCCTGCACCGCACCATGGAGCAGAGAGTGCAGGACAACCAGGAGTTCTGGCGGGGGCCGCTTGCCCAGGGTCGTGCCATCTGTGCCCATCTGCAGACCCTGGTGCAGAGCGTGCTGCCTCATGCTGCTCCAGCGCCTGCTGCCTCCCCAGCTCCTGCTCCTCCTCCCACTCCTTCTCCCACTCCCGCCTCTCCCTCCTCAATCTCCACACCCTCCTCCCCATCCCCCCGGGGGCACTGAGGCCCCCGCACCCACCATGCTGGGAGACACTTGGCCCGGTGAGACTCCCACCCCTGAGCCCTGAGCTTCCCCTCCCCCTTGTTCCCCTTGCTTTCCCCTTCCAGATCCCTCCTCCCAGTTTTCCCCCTCCCCTCTCCCACCCTCTCTTCTCCCCTTTCCCGCCTCCTTTCCCCAGTCTCCCCAGAGTTTCATCCTTCCCCCCCCCGGTTGTGTTAAATAAAGAGAATTTATATTTTTGAAAATACGTGTATTTTATTTGACATCAGGAACGGGGGTTAGGAAGGGGTACGTGGAAGGCAGGCAAGCAAGCAGGGACACCTGAGAACTGGCTGCCCAGAGCGGGGGGGTGGCCCTTTAAGCACAGGCCTCAGATAGCCTCAGGCAACAGCCACACAAAGACACTCCGTACCTGATGCCCTAACCCTGACCTGGTTCCAGCCGGCCTTAACTCCGAATCAGTGTCCACTCAGTGTGGACGTGGTATTTCAAAATAGCAAAACGCTATTTCGAAATGCATGTTGTGTGTAGACGTGTTATTTCGAAATAACTTATTTCAAATTAACTATTTTGAAATAATATATTTCGAAATACCGCTGTAGTGTAGACATACCCTGTGAAAATAAGCTAACAACCCTGCACACTTCCCGCCATCTTGAGTTCCTCCACAAAGCTCCCAGACCCTCTCCTCGCCCAATATGGACAGGATGGTTGATCCCATACCCAAAACAATTAGCAGAAATAGAAAAGGTCCAGAGAAAGGCACCAAGAATGGGCTTAATAGAAAAAGGAATTGAAAACATTAGCATTTTAAACTTGAGGAAGACAAAGGGACATGATAGAAGAGGCATATCTGAGCTAATGGGTGGTATCATGAACGGCAGATAGGAGTTGCTATTTACCCTTTCACGTAATACAAAAACAAATACACTCTAAATTAGGTTAAAGGACAATACATTTAAAATTATTAAACGCAATGCTTGATAGGGCCTGATTCTGAAAATATTTAAGTAGATGAAAAACATAAACACATGAATCACTTGCTTTTAAAGTGTGCTCAGGACTGGACCATTACACAGCATATAGTTAACCTGGGAAACTCACAGCCTTGAAACTGAGACAAACAGTTTAGTCCTTTTTTTGAATAGTATTAGACACTTATACTGAATACTACACTATCATCCCCAGCTACATTAATAAAGAAAGATATATTGGGGATCTGACCCAAGAATTTGGCACAGTAAATATGAAAACACAAAATCAATCCCATCAATAGATAAAGGCTACTTTTATTCTCAGAAGACAGAGTACTGCTATTGCCTGCCAACGCAATTGGCCTTCATCAAGGCTCAAGACAAGATCTGGCTTATTAACATTTGTCAAATATATATTAATATGTGTCAAATTGTATGTTTTATTAATTATTTATGATCTGTAGCTTTTTTTAAATTCAGCTATACAGCTGGGTAGATTGTCAAAAAAATACAACAAATAACTGATTTGATGAATGCCATTACATATTCTGAATAATGTAGCCAAAGACTTTTTTATTATTATTACTTGTCTGGCTCTAGTCAAGACTACACCAAATGGCTGTTGTTGACTACATTTGCGAATCCTCCTACACACACACTAAGGGTGAGCTACATCACCCGAGTAAGTTAATTTAAAACATACTCCCCATTTTCAAACAATGTTGCAATTGTGTTATTGCCAAATTCTTCCCAGACCCCATCACTTTATAGAAATGATATTTTGATTATTATTTATCATATTTGTTACCCTGAAAATCTCAATTTTACAGTTTCTTTTTTAAATAATTTCTCATCTGGCAATCCAAGGTAATGAAGGTATGCTCCGGGATGTTTTATTTGTCATAAAAGTAACCATTTGTATAATTTGGGTACATACAACACAAATTGTGTTCTTATTTACACTGGTGTGAATCCAGTGGAAATACTACATATTAATACAGTGTCCTCCCCCCCTTTTTTAAATGAATTGTGTTTGCACCACTTCATCATTTTTTATCTGAGCCTATTCTAGCAAACAAATTCTCTAGAAAAAATGTATGGCCTTTCTAAAGAATTAATATAGATTAACCATGTGGTTTGCTTAACTTCTCTTTGTTCACGCCATCCAATTTATCATACACAGCACATACAAAGCACAGAATGGACTCTGTGTTCACTGGTGGGCGTTTTCTGTTTTAACTTCTTCCATTTGTAGAGTTATACTTAAAACACAAAGTACAAATTGGCACTTGTGTTCTCTTCATGGTATACATAATTGTGCAGCTGTACCAGGGAAATTACATACTACTAGAAAGGTTAGCTGCCTTTTCCATTGGAAAAAACACTGCCAACTTATCCTTAGAGGGAAAAACACCACCAGGTTCATTATATTGAAGATTTACTACTAGAGGGTCTAATCCTTGCTACTACAGTAGCATATGGAATCCAGTTATTAATCATTATTATCATTATTTCAATATACTGCACTGTTGACTAAAATTAAGGATTAGTTCTTTTGTGTATAGAGTATAATTACAGCTTTAAATACCCTTCTATGTTATTCAACATGGGTGAAATCCTGGCCCCACTGAGGACTTTAGAAAAACTACTATTCTGTGAAGTATGGATTTCACCTATAGCTTCTCTCTTATACATACAGTAATTCCTCATTTAACACGGTAGATACGTTTCAGAAAATGATCGTGTTAAGTGAAAATGTGTTATGCGGGGTCAATTTTCCCATTGAAAATAATGGAAAAGGTGGGGGTTGAGTTTCAAGCGGTGGGGAATGGGGAAACCCAGCTGCCGGCCTGCAAGCTGGGTCGGAGGAGAGGGAGCAAGGTGTCCGGCGAGAGGGGGTCTCCGGGGAACAGCGTGGCGAGCAGCAAACCCTCCGCCGCTTTGAAGGGAGGCGGGGGGAAGTCCCGCACAGCCGCCAGTGACCAGCCAGCTAGGGAAACCCAGCCGCCGGCCTGCAAGCAGGGGTGGAGGAGAGGGAGCAAGGCGTCCGGCAAGAGGGGGTAACTGGGGAACGGTGCAGCAAACCCTCTGCCGCTTTGCAGGGAGGCGGAGGAAGCCCCACGCAGCCGCCGGCGACCGGCAGGCTGGGGAAACCGTATTATTTCATGGACAGTCGTGTTGTTCAAAAAACGTTCCCCCCCAAAAAATCGTGCTATCACGAAAATGTGTTAAGCGGGCACGTGTTAAGCGAGTAATTACTGTATATTAAAATAAAAAAGAGACTGTTCCATTGAGATTTACTATATCATGTAAGGACTGGTAAATAGTTTTATTGTTAAGGATATTGACATTTGCTAGTATGATGATTAAATCCCTTTTATTATGTATGTAAATATCCTGTCTCACCACCATATTCTTTTTTTGGAAGATACAAGTAAATCTGTCAGTAGTTTAGGCCTTACCACAGGGGTGGGCAAAAGAGCCTCCACAGGCTGGATCCAGCCCACCAAGTGGGTTGATCCAGCCCAAAGATGTCCTGCCGCTCCTCCACCCCCAGGCCAATCAGGGCCTGGGGGCGGGGGGGAAGTGCAAAGTCTCGTCCCCCAACAGGGGTGCGCAGCACTTAGAGTGAACTGCCAGAGTTGACTCTAAGCGCCATGCACCCCTTGCAGGACAGGGGCAGGGCAGGAGGAGATTTTGCATGTTTGCCCTAGTGGAGGAAGAAGGGGGGAGAAGAGAAAGAGAGAGAAACACACACTTAAGAAATACCCATACAAAACACTTGGGTACCCTTCAAGTTATCATGGTAAAGTATATTTTCCATCAACACAATCACCAAAATTAAAGAAAATTAGGAATTAAGTGGATACCACTTTGTACCTTAGTCCATTACTTATTCAAAATATTGTACATACCATTACATAAAATTGCCAAAATAAACCTAGATACATTTTTCTTATTGCCTTGTTAATAATACATTATTAGAAATGAGTAGAGCTGGTTGGGAATTTTTGGACAAAATATTTTTTTCATCAGAAAATGACAGTTTGGCAAAACTGAAATGATTCCCAGAAACATTCTGGTGTCAGTGAAGCTTTCTTTGGGAAGAATTCTCAGGCTCAGTATTCCTAGCCAAAAAGAAAAGAAAGTGTAACTATGTCATTCTTCTAAATACACCCATTCCATTTCTTTGTTTGATTTCAGGGAATGGTGCAGTGTCTGTTCCATGGGCAATTAAAACACTTTTGCGGTGCAACGATCCAAGTCCTACATCTCAAAAAAGTTTGCTCCAGTTCTACTGACATAACACAAGATATTATTGGGGAAACCTATGCATGCGTGGGGCACTATTTTGCATTTTTTGTGTACAGAAAACTCTCATACACCTCCATAGAAATTCTGAATGTGAAAAAAAATGCAAGATCTACAGTAAGTAAGAGAACAAGTTTACACAAGGTACACATTTGTCTCCTTTGCCTTCCTAAAAAATTGAAAAGCTTCAGAGGGGTAGCCGAGTTAGTCTGTAACTAGAAAAACTTAAAAAACAACAAATAGTCTTGTAGTACCTTAAACATGTTTTGTTAGTCTTTAAGATGCTACTAGACTATTTGTTGTTTTTTAAGTTTTTCTAAAAAAAATTAAATCAGTCTTAGTCTACGGAAGTTTTAGAACTAAATTAAATTAAGTTTTTTAATACAAAAAAAATTTAAAACTTTATCTTTTTTCTGGATCAGCTCATGTAAAGCTCAGCTGATGAACTTTTCTTTTTGTTTAAAAAAAAAGAAAAGAAAAAAAAAGAAGCAGCAATTTTATGGAGTGAGACAAAATTACACCAGAATCTGTTACAGAAAAAGAGACTTCTTTGTGCAAACCCAGCTGCTTGGAGCTGTGCCAATGCATGTCCTGTAGGAATGAACTTATTTGCCTAAACGACTGTAAGACTTCATTTTCCATTTCTTAAGATTGCTTAGGACACAAAGCTCTTGTAATAGTGTAGGGTGAGCCAAATCAGCAACTGCAAAATGAATCCAATAAAGACCTTCTTGCAGTTTTTCTTCTTGTTTTATCAAAACTGATCAGCAAAGATTCTATTCAACAAACATTATAGGCGGGCACCCACATTCTTTTGAGATCTTATAAAAGCAGTACGAAAACTGTTCATGACACTGCATAATAATCTCTTGTATTTACACAAAATCATTCAGAGTATTACCAGTTACTCTGCATAACAAAAATACCTTCAGTTATCAACTAAATAAAAACCTTGTAGGGGAGAAGGACAATCATACTATCTCTACTATCAGAGCACAGAGGGGACATTTAGTAATAATAATAAAGGTCAGGATTTACTAATTGTACTTTTTGTGCAGAGTGGAAGGCCTCATATGTGTTTGGAGTCCAACAACAAAGTAGGGTAAAGCAGAACATCTACATAATACACATACTCACTTTTGGTTTTATGGATCAGCAGTAGTCACTGAGACAGATCCCCACATCCCATGCTTTATGAATTTGACTTACGGATACAAATATGCATAACTCAAAGATGCTTTGGACAGAATACCTCATGTAACCTATTGATTTTAATATCACAATCTGTTGGATCTGTATATTTTATCTTGGTGTATGTATCATTCTTGTATATAAAATTAGAAATATGGGGTAGGAAATGGTTTATGGTTTTAAATGTGCAAATGAAAGCCATCAATTGTGTTTCCAGTGCTGGGACACCTCAATGTTTGGGTAATTACCTGTTCACAGCCTCTTTTGTCCCATAAGTCTAAGTAGTGGTTGGTCTTAGGAAGACATGTGACCACCCCAACTGGTAGGATCTGACTAGATAATTTTCTATGGAATATGAAACAAAGAATTCCTGCCTAAAAGGAAGGCTATTTAAGATGTGAAGTTTTCAGGCTCTTGGTCTTTAGCTGGCATGTCACACCCAAGAGAATGAACCAGAGACCCCAGGGGAAAAGATCTTCTTCCCTGGTGTGTAAATCCTCCTTTCATTGTTAAATGGGACATACCTGAATGGGTTTTTTTTTTTTGGGGGGTTCTGATCCTATTTGGGGGAGGGCTTCTGGAAGCTGGGCCCAAAACTGCATTCTCCTCAGACCTGAAGAGTTTCAGTGTCTTTACTGTTGTTTAGGAAGGGAGGGGTGTGAGGATGGGGAAAGAGGTGGGGGGGGGGCATGATCTCAGCTCTGTGCCTTGGCTGGGGGAGACCAGATGTAGCCCAGCAAGACAGGGTGCTGAGAAGCCCCAGAGAGCAAGGTGGCAAGTATCAGTGGCTTTATCAGAACACCAGGAAGCAGCCCCAAGGGGTCTTCTTTGATCTCACAGCCACTCCACAGTTAATTTTGAAAATAATTTCAGATATAAGCAATCACATGTTTCAACCACTTTAAATGATCCAAAAAGTCACCAATAACTTAAATATTTTATATGTTGTGTTTCAACATAAGATAGAGGTTTTATGGAAAGTTTGGTAAAAATCAGAGAGGAAGATATTGGGTTTTAAAATTTTTTTCATTGGTCAGATTTTTAAAATAGTCCTGTCATTTTTGTCTCATTAGGCACCAAATTTACTGTTTGCTTTGGCTTGCTGAGAAATGTCTTTTAATTTTAGTTGGAAAAACAAGGATATAGAGAGCTGCTTGTTTATATACAGGGCTAAGTTTTACATTATCTATATTTTAATGTTTTCATGTAGATAAATATTTATAATATTGTACTGCCCTACTGCTGATATTAGGTTTTCCTCCAGTCCAGCATGGTGGCTGAGCCCAGCCAAAGGGGTTTGTATGCACTGTAGGTGTATGGACAGTGCAGAGGGGAGATTTGCGTGAATTACTGAAGGACTAAAAGTGAGAATCCATGGGTGGATGTGTTTGGGGAAATAGAACCGCAGGAGAAGAGCTGGGGGAAGAGATCTGAACTAAAGCAAAAAGTAAATTTCATGAAACAACTATGTAATTGAATATATATCCCAGTTAAAGTCTAAACTCAAATCCAAATCTGAATTTGAAAACCTCAAAGTTTGCAGGGGCTTCAGATGAGAGATATAAGTTTGGTTAATTTTGAAGATGGGGACCATCTGCAAAATTCAGATCCATATCTAGGTACATTAAGATTTTGGAGTGATCCGATCAGATATTTTGTTTCAGACTTGTCTCAAGCCTAAACTTGTCCAAACTCCCCAATTTCATCGTGTGCTTTCCAGTAGCGCTTGAGAAATTGCATGAAAATTTAAATTTTCTGAGTGTGTCAATACCTCAAGCAAAACTGTCCCATGAAACAGGTTAGATCTTGTGCATGATTTAACAAACCAATCAGATAAACAAAATGTGCACAGCTCTGTCCTATGGGCAGAAGCTTGGACATCACCTGCTACTAAGAGAGATGTTTGTCCACCCTTTTTTGCTATAGGTTGGACCTCCCTTGGCCAGCACCTTTGCGACATGACTGCTCCCAAACAAGGGGATTTGTCGAATGAGGGGAGATCCCTTCCAACATGGCCTGTGCTGCCCCCGGCTAGGACTCCAGCCCAGCCCCACTGCTGCCTGCCCAGGTAAGGCTCCCCAAGCTGGAGCTCAATGGCTACTGGGGCTGCCAGGGCTCTGCGTCTGCCACAGCTTCTGGAGCTCCCGGAGCTGCTGGGACTGAGCGTCCACAGTTGCTGGCCAGAACTCCCTGCTGTGCCCCCTTCCCTCAACACGGAGCTCCTGGCTGAGTTGTACCCCTCCCCTCACTCCCACTCCTGCCCTACGGCCCGACCGCCTTATACCTGGACTCTGGTCCAGGAACCTCTGTGGTCCTGCCAGACTATGGATGTTGCTCAACCAGAGAGTCCCAGTTAAGGGAGGTGCAACCTGCACAATGGAAAAAACACTATGGAAAGCAGGTGCTCAGAGAAATATAACAAAAGAAGAAACCCCTCAGAAAAGCAGGACACGACAGAAAATTTTTGTTGGCAAGAGCCATGTTTCCCTTTTCAACATTTTGGGCCAATTTAGGCCTTCACTTACACAATCCAACCCACTGAAGACAGTGAGTTTGTACAGGTGTAACTGAGCCCAGAATTTAGCTCATTATTTATCAAAATGGTCAGATTGAAGATTAACTTTGTGTGTTGAATATTTATTAGTGTTCAACTTCACTTGAAGTGTGAACTGCAAGTCCTTTCATAAATAAATTAAAGCTGTCTAGTTTAAATGTGATGGCAGTAAATCTCTTCAAGCCCTTTGAAGTTTGTTATTAGCCTGATCCAAAATGTATTGTAGTAAATGGGAGCTTTTCTGTTCATTCAAGGGATATGATAATATCCCTTTGGATAATGCCCAACATGCAGGGACCAGGCATAATAAGTTATAAATAAAATTATAGGAAGTCTCCTTGTTATAGCAACAATACTGCTGGAGTGTATTTTTCTCAGCTGTGTAACAGAACAAGTGTCACAATATTTGAGCTGAAAAGGTGTTCTTCTGATCACACTCATTTGTCATTCAGTTAAAAATATAATACAGACCTAAAATGGTCATGTTCCTAATGCTTATATTAATGGCGTGACCTTTCTGATTGTTGTTCTTTTCAAAACTTATGCTACTTGATGTTGTATATAAACCACCATGTCTCCAGTAAAACAATTCATGTAGCATATATACCACAGTCCCCAAAAGTGACTGTACATGGAAACAGTAAGTCAGGATCAGTGGTCATTTCCGGATGTCTACTTTTTCATTGTGTCAAGCCAAAATAATTGACATATTTTATTATTAACAGTAATTCAGCGCTAGAAGTTTGCTGCCCTGTTAATGGTCCTTGACTACTTCAGTAAGCATGTGGGGCTCACCTCTGCTCTGAAAAAATGAACTGATAGAAGTAGCTAAATCTTGGTATATTGTATGAGAAGTACAACTGTGGGAACAGTCTCTGTGCTTACTTTTTTAAATCTAGTTCAATCATTTGTATGTACTGTTACTAGAAGATTTACCCAGCATTGCTTGGGTCCTTAACTCAAATAATTTTTGTTTTTCTTCATTTGAATCATTGCTCTGGGGTGGGGCTGGGGATGAGGGGTTCAGTATGCAGGCTGCCCTAGGGGAGAGGACAACCCCAGCCCCCTCTCACTGCAGCAGCTTGGGGCCAGGTGAAAAGCGCTTCTCCATGGCCGCTGCAGCTATAGTGAGCACTATTATACTATTATTACATCTGGGCTTATTGTACTGCGTATATTATTTTGAATCTCCTTCTGTGTCTTATTCTGGCTACCTATCTGCAATCAGATTCCTATAGTCCATTTTTATTATTTTACCAGACTGTAATTATTAAGTAATTATGATCCAAACCCAGGGAAGTCATTCAGAATCTTTCCATTGATTTCAACAGGCTTTGTAGCAGTACCTGAAATGAGAAATAACCTTTGGCTGAAATGGCAGCATTCAGACAGTTTAGGAGACATATGTTTGAGCTAGAAAGAAAACTTACAGAGCCAAACTCCCTCTAGGATACACACCAATTTTTCCAGATATACAGTAGATGTAAATTTATGAAGATTTTAATTGAGACCATATACATAAGCCACATGCATTTGCCTTTTGGCTTGTAGCATTTGATAGCAAATGGCATACATCTTTCAGCAAAGTGACCAACCAGCTGTGAAATCCAACAGACAAGAGGTAGTATTCCTCCGTCAAAAATTCATAGCACTGAGTGCTTTTAAATATAGTGAGAGGCAAACCACCTTTGAGAAAATAATGCAGTCCTTTCTTGATGATTGTATAAGCAATTTTCATCCTTCCACACAGGATGTTTTGAAACAGTTAAATAAATTGAAAAAAAATTATAAATTATATTAGTAACCTCTGTGGAGTAATGCTTGGATTACTTGTTAAATAAAGACTATTACCAATGTAACATCAGCTGCAGGTGGAAATCTGTATGAATGGATGATGACTATACTCCACTCATTTTTTATGCTCTCTCAGTCCCTTGGTGTATACATGAAAATGTGAGGGATGGATTTTGTATCTGGATTTAGCTGAGAGATGTGTAATGCCATATCTGAACTAGCAGCTTCATGCTTCAGATGAGACATTGCTTATTTTAGCATATATATGGAATATATTGTGCTCATGAAATATGCTATTAAAACTTTTGGCCTTAGAGTCATTTATGCTCCTTTGATACCATTTATATTTTCACCAAATTTAAGTCACCTTTACTCTGCTCTGCCAGAGCACTGTAGAGAAACCTTAGTGATAACAATAACCAGAGTCAGCAGTTTTAGGCAGGAATGCATAAATAACTAGTGTGAAAGGCTCAAACTGTCTTTTAATCAAACTACACCCTAGGGCCAAGACAACTCCCATATATTCCTTCAGAGGAAGAAAACGTATGTATTCTCATCTTTTGGGGGGGGGTGCCATATTAACTTCATTAATATGCTTCAGTTTTCTGAATCTTACCTTCATGTTATAGGATGGTCAAGCTTGGAGATTCCTGATTTTCCTTTGCTTCTTAGTTTACTCCTATGTTCTCGGTTATCTATTAACACACGCTTTTTCTTTACTTGTCCTTATTCCATTACTATATATCTCCTTTATCATCTGTATTACAGTTGCAACCACAAAAACCAAAGAGCAGTCCCCATTACACTTTAAGCACTATATCACCAAGTAGGAAAGGCAGCTCCCCCAGCACAGGGACTTATTCTCTAACTAAAAGATAGGAAGCTTCACCAAATTTTGTTTATATCGTCTTCTAAGTCTTCAAAACTGATTTAGAAATCTGTCAGTGGGAACAAACTCTCCTATAAGATTTCTGAATTTCTCTGGTTAGGCCAGAAATTCAGCAAAAATCTGGTTCAGCAGAAGCAAAACTGCTTATCCATTCAGTAGAAAGTTATTAATTTTGGCAATACAGAACCCCACAATCTACCCTTTCCTACAGTGGATTGAAGGGCAAGAGCTGGTGAAGATGAAGGAGCCCTGGACAAGGGACAGGATGGGTCTGTGGGAAACTGTGGCCTTGAAACTCTGAACAGATGGCCCTTTGCCTATCCTACAAGATCTCTGTAGTTTTTCTATTTCTCTTGGGTTGCAGGGACTCTTGGCGCCTTCTGCAGTAGACGAATGTGAAGTGAGCTCCATAAGCGCAAACCATGAAAATTATACAGCTATGTATCCTAAAAGAAACCAAAATTGCTATTGTTTTATTTCACGCTATATCCTAACCCTTAAACTACCAAATACAGGCTATGTCCAGGGAACACGTCTGCTCTTCCGACATTTTTTGCGGAAGAGCAGACACGCTCTTTCAGAAGCCCTGTCTTCCTCCTCCCACGAGGAGGAAGGGCTCTTCCAAAAGAGGAGGTTTTTCCGAAATTTAGCCCAGTGTAGACAGGCCAAATTTCGGAAAGCCTCTTCCGACAAAACTATCAGAAAAAGGTATGCAAATTGTGGAGCACAATTTGCGTACCTTTTAACGATAAAAAGCAGCAGCCTAGACATAACCACAGACATTGTTAGGAACCATGTTGTTTTTAAGGATCTCTTAATTGTACTCTGAAAGTGTGATTCTCTATAACAACATAAATAGGAAAAAAGGCATATTTATTCCTAGTGAAATTTAGCCATTGCTTTGATTTACAAACCAAAGGGTTAGTCTTAGAACTTTCCCCCACAAACATACTGAATAACAAAAAAACTTTTGAGAATTTTCTTTTGACATTTTAACATTTTCCATGGTAAAATTTGAACATTTTCATTTCAATTCAAAATTAAATGTTATTTGAAAGGGTGTTTGATTGGAACATAGATATACTGCGTAAACAGGAAAATGGAGAACCAAGCCAGAGAATGTGTCTTCAAACCGGAAACATTGCTCGGAACTGTATTTTTTAACCAGTACACTGGAAGGGTGAATATCAAGAGCGTTAGACTAAGATGGAAAAGCTCTGATTTATGTCAACAGGAATTTTGCCACTTTATGGTCAGGATCAGGGCCAAAGTTTGGCAGATTAAATCTGAATTCTGATACAACACCATGACAAGCACAATCTGGTTCTGATGCCAGTGAAGTCCACATTCCTGGGATGGAATGCAGGCAGCAGGAGACTAAAGCTGACTGGGAAAGCACAGTGTCTTTTTACCCATGCACTCCAATGAAAGTGTCCCAGGATGCAGGGCTTTGCTGGCTGCAATCACATTAAACCTGTGATGTTTCAGTTCAGAAGATTCTAACAGAGTTTATTTGGGGGTGGCAGGGGACTCTTTTTTGGTAGCCACTCATCCTGTTCTTAAATAAATATATAACTATGGCACTGAACTCATTTTCTATGCTTATGAGTGAATATCACCAATTCAATTCCATACATGAAAATGGAAAGCACTTGTCACCACTTTGGTGACTCCTAAATGAGAAACTTAGTTAAAAGAACTGACTAGCTGTAAAAAGTGATTCAATGGAGTTCAGTTATAGTATCAAGAATTTGTATATACCGTTTGCAAAAATTCCATATCTCAAGAAGGAATGCCATGTTAAAAAACTTGGAAAGCTACAGCGAATGGATCCTGCCAGCCCCTTTTGCCATAATATTCTTCACTTTTCAGTTTCATGACTTGCCTCATCCATTCAACTTCTGGGTTGAACCACTATCCACAATCAAGCTATGTATGTTCTCCACTCCCTGCCCGTAGGGTGGGATTCTGTTATCCCTCCCAATCCAACACTTCATAGATCCACCACACAATGCTCTTTTAGTCAGACTTTGGCAGAAATTTACCCACCCTCAGGCAGTAAATGGATTTATTTTTCCTGATTATAACTATACTTCAAAAAAACCCAGACATGGAGCATTTGTGCTGAAAATGCTGCCCCAGATTATGAGCGGAAGATGGTGTTCCAAGTAGCACTGAAACAGATGTACGTTTTGTTTTCTTAGTAGGCAAGACAGCCATTGTGAAAGCTGAAGGATATTCCCAATGGGTGGTAAAGCTGACAGGAAAAAAATCAAAGAAACCTTAGCACTAAGGCAACAGTGTAACATAAAAAAATGTGTCAGCTCTCCATGGTCACGCAGATTATCTCTCACATGATGATGGAAGGTAAGAATTGTTTCCCAGTGTGGTGTTGACACTGCATGAGCTTTAATCTGTTGTTCTTTGCCTTTCAGATCTCTTGCTTCAGAACACAAACACTAACAAGATGACAAAAGCTGTATTTGAGCATTATATCTACTTGCAAACTAGCATTTCAAGTTCAAGTTTAGACATAAAGCACAATGAAGAGGAAGACTGTGATTTTAATGGGGCATTAACCTCTTTTGTTCTTTGACCTTTTGTAGCTCTCAGAATATATCAACACTTCTGTCGCATGAATTATCTTATCAGCTCAGTCGATGCTGCTATAGCCATTTATGCATCCAATTACAACTAGAAGCATAGATTTTGGTGGCATTTTGTACCATTTCCAGCTGCAGGTATCCCAAAGTACTAAGCAGTAAAGCCCAAATCCATGAGTCAGCAGATTCAAGCACTGGGCCCGTGCTAGTGATCATTGCAAAAGAGGGAAGTAGAATCATGACCAGATTGCAGAGTGAATCTGCAAAAAACTCCCACATCTCCCTTGTCTCTCCTTTGTGGAAGTCGAAGGCAGGTTGGAAGTGTCAGAGAAAATGTATTTGATTGAAATACAATTTTTCATTATACTTTTTAAACTGTAAGTTTAAGTATAGCAAGACTTATCTTCCACACACAGTTGTTCATTCTCTTTCTCTCCCTTTTATAAATGAATTCAGTCTTTTTTGATAGCTGCTGGACTGGCAGCTCCAGAACCTAAGTTTTCAATCCATAGCATCGGCAACAGCATGCCATCTTACTCACGATTCCCCAGGAATGGTCTCTTAATGGAACACTCACTAGGAGTAAAAGGGTAGTTCAATCTCACTTTTTGGTCTTTCTACATAACTAGTCAATTGGGATCTCGCTAATGGTACTCAGATGACAATTCAAAGGATGGGCTTGATGAATAAGAGATTATAGGGAGGGTAAGGATAAACCATCAAGGGTCTTGAAAGTAAACCAAGTAGCTTACCTTTGACACAATGGAGGAGGAGTCAAACTGCAAACATATGAACAGGACAAGACTGCTTTTGCAAAGGCCAGAGAAAAGGATGTTGCAGTAAATCGTGCCCACAAGATAAGTGTCTAGGTGAGTGTTAGAGCTGAGGATAGATAGGAAAGGTGGTGTCTTAGAGATGTTTTGAGAAAGAACTGATAAGATTTAGATAGAGCCTAAAGATGGGAACTTAGGCTGTGTCTAGACTACGCCTTTCTGTCAACAGAGAGATGTAGATTAGGCACGTCGAAATTGCTAATGAAGCAGGGATTTAAATATGCCGCACTTCATTAGCATAAACATGTCCACCGCTTTTTTTCGAAATAGAGCTCTTTCGAAAAAAATGGTAGTCTAGATGCGAATCTGTGGAAAATAAACCCTTTTTCGACAGATCCTGTATTCCTCAAAAAATGTGGTTTACAGGATCTGTCGAAAAAGGGTTTATTTTCGACAGATCTGTGTCTAGACTGCCGTTTTTTTTTTTTTTTTTTTCAAAAAAACTCTGTTTCAAAAAAAGCAGTGGCCATGTTTATACTAATGAAGCGCAGGATATTTAAATCCCTGCTTCATTAGCAATTTCGACATGCTTGATTTGCATCCCCTCTGTCGACAGAGGGATGCAGTCTAGACATAGCCTTAGAGAAAGATCTGAGTTAAAGATGATGCCCAGGTTACAGTCCTGAAAGACAAGCAGGATGGTGGCACTGGTCACCATGGCTGAGAAAAGAAGTAGGAGGGTAGGCTTGAGGGGGAAGGTTCAGACCGCTGTTATTACCAATTTTGTGCTTGAGTCGATGGCTAGACATTCACGAGGAGATGTCAGAGAGACCCCAAATTTTCAGAGCTAGAGATTGTATTTCAAATAGCTAATTCCTTTATCTTCCTTGAGTATGGTGCTTTTATAATAATAAAAAAAATAGCTGCTGTTTGGGTATGTGCAGTTTCCTGTTGAAGTTTACAATTGCACCACAGCTACCTTGCTAGCGTCCTTTAGCCCTCTAATATTTTTAGCAATATGAGTGTGCATTTCCTTTTCTGGAGAGACTGGAGGCAGGAGATATGGTCCAATTTTATCTCTGGTATGTCATGTATTGCAGGGAATTAAGAAGTATAACCTGTTTTTTGAAATTCCCAAACCAAAAAGGGTTATCAAAGCACCAGTTTTTACCATCTGTCAGACATAGTTCTCACACTTCATAAAACTGCCTCTCACATTGGTACCATTATCTGTAACAGTTTGTGAATAAATTCCATCCAAATCTTGAAGTGTTTCACATGGCTAGCTGAAGACTATCACTGATAAAGCACGCTAATACTGCTTAGCAGCCCTCCAGTGACTGCCAAGCTAATGTTTTCATGCAAGGAAGCACAGATAACATTCCTTAGCAGAGGATGCCATGCCAATCTTAGATCATTAAATGACAAGTACAGTACAAGGGCTAACCAGGAGAAGGCCCTGATAATCTGAGACAAACAGTTTCTAGAGAAAGTTAAATTCACCTATTTCAAGCTCAGTTTTAGTTCAACAGACTATATTGATATAAGCGTTAAATTCAGTACAATCTCACGTCTGCCAAGAATAGGACTTCATAGTAAAAGAAGGTTTTTATGTTTTGTATCCATTTAATTACAGTCATTTCTCATCCTTTGGCAGACTGCCACACATTAGGAGGCTTTTTTTTTTTTTTTTTTTTTCCCATCTCTTATCCATTCCAGAACATCACACAGTCTATCTTCTTTACTTTTTCAGGACTCTATTTTGTGCCAAGCCCTGAGCTGGCATAAATCAACTTACTACTACAAGCCAGTTACCAGACTTGCACATCATAAGGATCTGGATCCAGTGAACATGATATTATCTCTTGAAAGATCTTCAGATCAAATTGCTCCCAGCTGACCATTCTCTGTGCATTAAACTATAAGTGTTCACATAAGGTGTCTATACCTAGTAGTATTACATAGAGCAATCACCAAGGAAGAGAAGGATGTGCTAAGCTCTAAGGAAAAATCACTAGGAGGACTTAAGACCCTATTTTTATCATTCTGTGAGTGAGACCCACACCGTTGAGCTATGCTATACTTTAGGAAGGAAGAGGATATCTACATTTTTATTGTACAAAATTTCATTGAGATTTTCAGTGAAAATATGATTGGTATGTGATCAATCACATCTTGTTTCAAAAATACCCCCAAAATTTATAGGAAGTACTTTGCAGATGCCAACCCATTATTTAGTCCATTTAAATTACTGATCTCAAATGTCCAAATTCTGAGCTGGATCAACCTCATTCTTTTATGAGGTTTGGTGGTAGAACTGACTCTCGAGCTTGCTCCAGAAACTTGCAATTCCCAGGAGACCTTGCAACGCCCAGGAATATTAGCAGGAGTTGAGTGTCTCCTGACAGGAGGCCCTGTACTCCGCTTTAGTATCCCAGGCAGCTCCCCTGCACAGTCCATTGGAGTCATGCTGCCAGGACTTCTCTGGTCCTAGTCCTTTAAAACAGGTTCCTGATCATGGAAGGGTCCCTGGGGGTGCCAGGGGTATATCACCTTTCCATCCTAATCTCTGCAGTGCCCGATGATATGATTTGTGTTCCCCATCGCTGCCCCCACCCAACCCTATTCCCCATCCATCCCTTTGTCCATACAGAGTAAGCCATCAATGTGTCATGGGAAGGGATGTGATGGTGTTGTGGAAGCAATTGACAAGACCCATCTGTATTAGCAATTTGATATCAGCAAGTAGAGGTTGCCCTCCACGCACAGAATTAGGGTCACACTTGTCCCCCTGCTCTTGAGTATGCCACTATAAATCTGAAGTAACCCCATTCAGTTCTAACCTTGCTTTTATTCACAAAGTAATTAATTTAGCAGCGTTACTGTGTATTTATAGCTCTGTAAGAGGAGAATTTGACCTAAAATATAGAAAAATGTTAAGACAATCAAATACAAAATTATAATTAATCATAAGAACTTAAGAACACCTAAATGACCATGCTGGGACTAATCAATAGTCTTTCTAGCCCAGTATCCTGTTTTCTGACAGTGGCCAATGCCAGGTGCTTCAGAGGGAATGAACAGAACAGGGCAATTATCCAGTTATCCACCCTGTATCCAGTCCCAGCATCTGGCAATCAAAGATTTAAGGACACCCAGAGCATGGGGTGGCAAATACAAAAGTATGAATTATAACAGCTAAGAGGATAAAGTAGCCCAAGATTTTTTTATTCTTAAGGTCTCTGGAGTGTGCATTTCTTCAGGAGCCCAAAAATGCAATAGGAAGATTATTATGCATTCTTCCCTCCCCACAAAAAAAGTAATCTGTATAGTTTATAAGACAGGAATGTCAGCCTTCTGTTCTGAAGCCTGTTCATTCTGTTACAAATTTCACCACTATAAGTCATCCCTTTCTGACACCAGAACATCACCACAAATGGATATGGGTTTTTTTCTTTTCAAATTTAAAAAGTATTTTTATTTAAATAAATATGCTTGAGTAAGACTAGGCTACGGTAACACCACAGTACTCACAGGCTTCATTGCTAGTCAACCACATTTAGTAAGAAAGGGTTATAAGGCTCATGAGTAAATGGCTAGAAAATGTTTCCACAGGAAAAGCTTCAGATCTGGATAGTTCCTTGAAAGAAGCAGCTTCAACCCTGCAGCTCTTTTAAAAATGCCATACCATCAGTACAGTAAGAGTTGTTATTACTTCAGATCTTGGTACTACTGCAAATGACAGGGATCTCAATTAAAAACCCAGTGAACATACTCATTTTATTCTTTATGGTTCAAAACTCAGACAAGGACACACTCTCTCTCTCTCTCTTTCCAGAAATAATTGCCTAAATTATTCATTGCTTAAGACACTGTTTTAGGGTTAATTGAAAAGGACACTACAATGACATTTTTAAAATATTCAAAGTCAAAGAGAAGAGAGATAGAGTGTGGGATGTAACACTAAATATAAAGTTTTATAGTACTAAGAAAATATCTCAGAACTAATATTCTACTGATAGCTAATTTACACTCAGACAACAAGCATTTTGCCATTTTTCTGCATTTAATAGCTAAAAGATTTCTTAAACAAAAGTATTATCAGAGGGAGATACTGTGCTTTTTGAAGGAAAATTTTCAATTTGTCAGCCCCCACATGGGTACACAAATTGACATTTGTATTCACAAAACACTTGCTTTGTACTATATCTTTCAATGCTATTTAATCTGCTGTTCAAGTCTCCTTACTTTTTTACAATTCCAATTTATGTGGTTCTGGCTTTCAGACAGATTCAAGAATGACACATTCTCCTTCCCCCACCCACAGACCTTGGATTCCTACCACTAGCTACACCCCTCTAACTAATGTGGAACATGAAGCTATGTCTGGTCCCATATGTCCATAAATGGAAGGTAGCCTAGCACAGATGATGTATGAGTGAATGAATGAAGCAAGTGCCCACAATTTCCTTGCTGACTGTGCATGCCTAACAGTGGCACAGCAAAACTTATTTTTAACGGATTCATTTTATTCTGGTTTTCAGACAGGAGTGCCATTTCATCCTCAGGTTGTAATTTTTAAAATAAAGTAAATTAATATTAAGCTTTATCTCAGCTGTTGAGGTGAGAGATCTCTTCCATTTGAACATATTAGCAGCAAATAAATAAACTATGCAGAATGTTTGTTTGGCTCAAATCACTGCATAAGCAGTTATGTACACACTTGAAATGTACAGGATTCTTTTACTAAGAAATCCTTCACCTTTTGTGAATTAAAAACTCAGTTATCCTTACTTCAGCTATTCAGTAATTATACTCCCTAGATCAGTCATTATTCTTTGGTTTATTAACAATACTATATTCCACACCACATTAACCAATAATAGAACAATAATGCCAAAAGTGAGAGTTGCTTCCTGGGATTTGTATTTATTATTACCAGTACTAATAATTCAAACCCTGATCTTATGTCCTATTCTCCTATCAGTACTCCTCAAAGTCAATGGGAGCATTTGTGAGTGGTATGCACTTCCACATGGGGTGCAAGACGAGGTGCTTAAGGACTATATATAGAAATATTAAGGCACCGTGATATTGGGGGACAATGGAGGTATAGGTGCAGAGCCCTCCAGAAATACCAGAAAGAGTTGTTGCTGAAGCAGACACAGCACTTTAATCCCTGCATCTCAGACAGTGCTGCTGATCACCTCTGGAAAGAGTAATGTCTAAGTGGCTAGCCATGGTTCTACTAACACTTTAGCCTCCTTCACCCAGTAAGGAAAAGTTAATACTGGCTTTGTCATAAGCCTCAGAGAGACCTTACACCCTGTGGTGGCTGCTTAAGGTATTGGCACTACCTTTGGCAAAATACACAAAATGTGTAAAACACACACACAGCATTGTATGGCATCCAGGGAAAAAGAGAACTCTACACAAAAATATGATTAATTAATTTGGGAGAGCTGGAATAATATGTATAGTGGGGGTGCTGTGAGCCATGGAACCAAACTGTAAACCCTGTATACGATGGAAACTACTTAAGCCAGTTGGTATGGTACTGGATCTACTGATACATGACCTGCTGGCTTGAAGTGGTTTCCATCATATGCAGGGTTTACAGTTTGGTTCCGTAGCTCACAGCACTCCCCACTATAAATATCATTCCAGCACCCCTGGATACAGCAGCACCCCAGAACCCCTCATTCAAGCACCAATGAATCCATTTAAAATAAAAGAATATCAAAACGCTATCTCTGAATTCCATACATGGTCAGAGATGAGAATGTATAGACACGTGTAACATGCCCTACTACCTTCTTACATGTTCAAAGGGGAAAAAAATTTTCTTGAATGTCTATTGAGTACCAAAAGCAGCTATATTGTCATGGTATTCAATAATGATTTGTGCTTTATTATATCTGGAAGCACATTAAGACCTAGGAAAAGTCTTATTCACAATGAACAGTGGAGAGTGTCTCACTTGCCCAATACCCCTCTATTCAGAAATACTTCTGACAGATTTTCAACTGGTGTGGGTTGTCATAACTTTTTGAAGTCACAGCTACAGTTTAAACCTGTTGAGGATATGCTTCGTTGTTGCTTTATGATTCACAACAGCAAAGTATCTTCTTGAAGAATAGTGGACATTCTTAATGGAACACAAGAGGCTGCATTTGAAGTTGAGAGAATATTGAAAACAACATTTTCAGTTCAAATTTTACAATATTAATTTCCTTCTTTGTTTCCTTTCTGTCAGAATTCTAGAAAATGAGTTTATTGCCAGGAACATTTGTAGAAATAAAAATATGTACTCTAATATAGCAGAATACACACAGATAGCTAATATGGAATTTATAATCACCATTAGCTGCACTGGAAACCTGATTCTTGAAGTTGGATTCAGTCCAACAGGAAACAGAAATCTACCATTTGACCCATAAGTACCAAACAATTAAAATGATGAATATTTATTACACTCAAAAAAAGGCACTTGTCAATCTGCAGACCAAACTGGACAATCTGTGGACCAAAAAAAGGCAGATGTGTTCCAAATAAATCATTGGTGAGAAAATATTTGTCTTTGTGGTGGGGATATAAACAAGCTATTGATAGTTTGTTATTGATAAATTATTCATTGATTACCAGTAATTGATCATTTAAATTGTGATTATATGTCTATGTTTGTATGTTTAGTGAGAGGGGTTCTTTTGGATCTGATGTTAGTTTAATAAGTCACCTTTCATTGGATTTATTGATTTAACAGTTATTAAAGACACCCCAGACTGCAGAAGACCTACCCCATAGTTCTCTTACAACCTGTGTTCAATCTTCAAATGCTCTCGCTCTTGATTTCATAGGGTAATTATACCCTTATTATTCCATTATTTATCATTCCAGACTTATCTATTTATTCCCTTTCATACATTCTTCTTATCTTAGGTTATTTTCTAAATCTGCTGTTCTCTTGTAACTTTCCAAATAGGGCAACAGCTCATAGTCAGCAGTTCCCTCTAAGCTGTGCAGCAGCACAGCTTCACAGGTGATTAATCAGCCCCACCCAGTCAGAGGCTCAGGGCTGGGTGCACAGAGCTGACTGACTGAGTGGGGCTGATTAATCACCTGTGAAGCTGTGCTGCCACACAGCTTAGAGAGAACACTGCTTATAGTTAATCATTATTTATGTCCTTTGTTAGGGCAATGTTGTTATACCTCTTCCACACTATTGTGTTTAATGTTACTAAAATATTTGGTTCAGCAATTTCAAAATAAGCTAAAGGTTACCACTTAATAACATTCCACTCCTTAAAGTTAGCTTAAGTGCAAAGTGTCCTGGGGTTCTTGTTCGCAGGCAAAATTTAGACTCTTTCTTTGACCTGTATTAAGAATCGAAAAGGCCCAGTTTCATTGCCTTCAATTGAAGTTATATCTGTTTAAAAAAGAGCTGAATTTGGTCCCTGGATGTCACAGATGCAGTACAAATATCAGCCATAGGAGAAACTAGAAGTTTTAGTGTTCTTAAGGAACAAAAAGAAAGAATGCAACTCCCCGAATTAACATTCTCTATTGGAGGCTTGGTTATACATTAAGATTGGGACTTTCAATCAGAAGTGCTCAACATTGGCTTAATTCTGCTCTCATTTATATTAATGCTAAAACTTCCTTGATTCTGGTAAGAGCAGTTGGCCAGTGCTAGCGTTTTTGAAAATCCCACTCTTAATTAATAAATAGCTGGTAAAAGAATCAAGTGGAGATATATCTGTCTTTAACTGAGGCTATGCCCACGCTGCCGAGAAAAGTAGGAAAAAGATACGCAAATTGTGAACCGCGTATCTTTTTGCGTATCTTTTTCCGCTTTTTTTCCAAAAGAGGCTTTTCTGAAATTTGGCCTGTCTACACGGCCAAATTTTGGAAAAAACTCCTCTTTTGGAATATCCCTTATTCCTCTCACCAAGAGGAATACAGGGATGCCAAAAGAACACGTCTGCTTTTTCAGAAACTGTTCCGAAAAAGTGGACGCGTTCCTTGGACATGGCAGAGCTTTTCCGGTATCCTGGAAAAGCTCTTCAGTCTAGACATATCCTGAGAGCATAAAAGAAATGTTAGCAGATTAATAATCCAAAATTAAATTATTGCATTCTTTATTACACTGCTTAGACATCTTTCTTAGAAAAAACACAGAAATAGATGTATTTAAGAATTATTTTAAATGTTAGAGAACTAGCACTTTTATACTATATAACATTTTTTCCCAAATGTCTTTAAAAAAGCCCAGGCTCATCAGTTTAATGTTATGTTTTGGAATTTAAAAGAATTTTAAAAGAAACACTAATTTTGCCATCAGTTCTTGCCTTATATAAAGTTTTATATAATTTTTAGAGTTAGAAATAAAAATACTTTTATTCATTCATGGGTAATACTTTGGCTCCATGTGCATTTATATAGGTCAGAAGAATTTTGGCCCGCCTTTCTACCACATCAATCAGTTTCTCAATTCCTCGGCGACCTCCTTGGCTCTCCCAATATACTTTGTCAAGGAACAGAGACTGTAGAAGCTTCTCTCGCAAGCGTTGGCTTTTCAGCACTGAAATTGCTGATTCAGGGAACCTGAAAAAGCATAAAGGAGTTTATCAGCCTTGGCATCACTCTGAACTACATGGGTTGTGCCCATGAAAGCTCATGATACCATCTACATATTTTGTTGGTCTTTAAAGTGCTACTAGACTATTGGTTATTTTTTAAGTTTTTCCTGTTACAGACTAACTCGGCAACCCCTTTTAAGCTTTTTTACAATATTTATGTTGTGTTTTAATAACAAATGCTATGTAGTCATCGACGTATTTCAGTGCCTGCCTATATATATGTACACAGTCCCATTTAAATCTACCTCATATACTTAAATTAGACACTGCAGTAGTTTGGTGAGATAGGGTCATAGTTATGATAGTGGTTCTCATAGGCTCTGACTTCTCCTCTAGCTGGGGTCCTTGAGCCCCCACTCTGCCCCAGGCCCTACCCCCACTCTAGCACTTCCTCCTAGATCCTGCTCTGCCTGCCTCTTCCCATTCCAACTCTGTCCCTGCCCCACCACATTCCAACCTCTTCCCAAATTCCTCCCCCCGCCCCCCACTCTGCCTCCATTCCTCTCCTTTCCTCAAGTCCCTGCCCACTTCCTTCTCCTCCCCACGGTGTGTCCCACTTCTGCTCCTCCCCTGCACTCCCAGAACTTGCTGAACACCATGAATCAGCTGTTTGTGGTGCTCGAGAGCACTGGGAGGGCAGGGAAGGAGTTGGTCAATGGGGATATCTGCAGACAAGAAGCACAGGGGGGAAGAGAGGCAAACATGGATTGCTTAGCTGCCCGTAAGTGTTGAACATCTACTAATTTTCCTAATGGGTGCTCCAGTTTCAGGACACTATGGAATCAGCACCTATGATGGCACTTGCTCTCCAGTCTGGCCAACTAGCTGAGCAGTCCCCGATGGGATGTTTATGAATGGATGTACTCTGATCCTGGGGCTATCTGGCCTGCTAGGGATCAACCAGGCACAGGGCTAACCTGGCCATGCCCAATATATTCTGATGGCCAGGAAAGGGGGGATGTAAGAGCTGCTTTGGAAACTCTACATCATCAAATGAGACCCCTATTCAGAACTGAAAGGGAACCCTCCAATGTCCAGTTAAAGCAATTTTTATCCACAAGAGTGACTTAAATGTGCCAATGAATCAAGTCCACATTACTCAAAACTATCCTAAATTCTCTAGGCTTTATAAAAAAAAAAAAAAGCCTAGCTAGCTACATTTTTAAAAAAAAGACTGTAGAGTTCTGCAATTCTTTCCTTGATAAGCTTGAGAGAAAAGTTACATTTTAGGACCTATATTTATAAAGATCTCTTTTTGTTTTGTTTTTCTTTTAAAGCAGTGTGGAATACAGGTGTATCTGCAGGACAATCTATAGAAATGGGGCTTGCACAATCAGTAACTGATGGCATGTGGTGTTTCTGCACTGAGGGTTTACTGTGGTGACTTACCCATTTGCAGAATGTCTACATTAGAAGTTTCTACCATGTAATGACACCAGTGAAGTTAGAGTGGTGCAGATTTTCCTAGTCTAGATAGGCTTATTGATCTTGCACACACACACACCCCTCCATGTTTCCTTCTGCTTCACCTCCCTTTTATCAATCATGCCTTTGAGGGAAAGATCTTGCCTTATCTTTTCTGTAAAGCACTTAGCTGTAAAGCTATGTGTGACTGTCCAAGAAATAATACCTGTCTACACACAAACATGTGTATATCCATAACTTAGTTTAGTCAAATTTTCCTATGGAGGAGACATAGGACAGACACCGGGACACTGGGAAATGTCTTCATTGTGCCTGGGGAAAAACAAGAAAGCTTTCTCATCCCATTCACCAACTCCTAATCCCCGCAGACTTCCTTAGTGCACAGCCTTTTCATTCAGGAGTGGGTAGGAAAAAATCTACTGAACCCCATGCAAATTTGTAAGGATGTTCTAAAACTTACTCTTTGATTCCTTGTAATATTTTGAAATCCAGATTGTCTTCGCTTCTGTCAAAGAAACCTTTATTATCTATAAACACCAAGTGCCTACGGTCATGCCTTCTCTGAATAATGTGTGTCAGGTCAACAGAGTCTTGATCCTCACATTTCAGTTTCAGTCCTTTCTGAACACAGGAATCCTCCTTGCGAGGTTTGAACCCACAGCAGTTTCTGTCCAGTCGATTGTAGACCTAGAAATGAAAATAACATATGACTAAAATGAAATGCAACAGGATACAAAGTTTGACTCATTTAGTCCTTCTGGTCTAGAGGCACAAAAGGAGTTGGGTGCCCAAGTCTGAGTTTTAAGTTCCATTGTGATGACCAAAATGCCCGCTGAACATTGTAGGTACCTAAACTCAGCACCTAAGTTTTTGCAGTAGTAGGTCCTCAGAAGCCTATATTTCTGTCTCTCAGCAAGCACATTGCTGCTTTCCTTTAGGCATCTGGATGCCTATCTTCCACCTTATCTCCAGGGAAAGATAGGTGTTCAATCAACTGAGACACATGAAGGTGACTGAGCGCACCTACCAGATTGGGCCCCTTAGGCAAGTTCAATACACATGGGGGTAGGGAGAAGGCGAGAAAAGCAAGCTCTTCCTGGTAACTTTTAGCCCTAGTCAGTATACTCATCTGAGATGTGGGAGACCATCAGTCAGAGGCTGCCAGACACATGAAGGGATTAGGGTCTACTACTTGTTAGACGAGTGGTCTAACCACTGGGCTATGCTGAGGTGCTACACCCTCGGAAGGTCTCCATGTGGAGCTGTTCCACTGTGGTTAAATAAAGAGTCACTGTAGCAGGGACACTGGATCCCCACATCCTGTGTGAGGGAGCTAACTACCAAGCTACTGAGTCACTCCTCTATCTGCTCTCCCTCTCTGGCCCAAATGTGTCTTCAGTTATTTAATCTGGATTGCAACAGAATGTACAGGAGAGACGAAGGGAGCCCCACCTCAGAATATCCCACAGCCAATGGTCAGAGCACTCAACCAATGAGGAGGCACATCTTCACAATGGGGGACCTCAATCCACATCTCAGGTGTGTACCCTAAGCACTGAGCCAAGAGATATGAGAGAAGGAAGTGGTCGGCCTCCTTTCCCCCCACCGCTGGCTTCTTGCAAAAATGGCATAGGACTATAATTCCAAAGAGGGTCCCTAGCTGTAAAATACGAGCAGCGATAGGTGCCCCCCTGCAGTGTCAACTTAGACACATATCTCGGGGAAGGGGCACTTACCACACACTCCTTTTTCAGTATATCTGATTGGCTAACGTAGGCTCCTTCCCTAATGTGATGGTTATGAATCATATAAAGCCACCTATCTCTCCCCATTTGCTTCATAGGAGCTTTGGTAACAAACTCAGACTTTGTGAATCATATTTAGGCATCTAGAAGTTCAAAGCCAGGCACTGTGATGCTTAGCATCACCATGTCTTACTCCAGTTAAGCATCCAAGCCACCTATTACTTAGACTTGTTAAATTTTGGAAAAAAAAATGATCATGCCATACTCTGTCTCATTCAATGTCCAGGACAGATGGTAATCAATTAAATGAGTAGCTATTCAATGTTTAGTTTTATCTTCACTGTTCAATGTGTGGCCAGAGCCTGATTTACTGCACAGTAGTTGAACCCTGTTGTGAATACAGAATTATCAGTTTCCTGATAATTACCCTCATGGACATGGTGCTTTACAAAACATTGATTTATCTTCTTAACATGTCAGTAAGGTGAGATGATATTATTATCCTGACTTTATTAACCTGTTCCCACTGAGGTACAGGTTAAAAGTGTTCATTTATTTTGTGTTTATGTAATTACTGAATCAAAATGCATCTGCCCAAGAGGTCTGAATTAGGATTACATAGGCAACCCTTAAATCTGGCACATCCTAACTTTTGAGAGCTTGGCTTTGCAACTTTAAATGTTTTAGCAATGTTTTTGTGTACTTAATATATTTTTATATCTTGTGTCTAATGTATTTCCCTAGTTTTAAATAACTCACATGGTGGAGGTTTTACTTGAAAAAACATTGCCATGGTCTAGTAGATTGCACTCTTAACATACTTTCCTTGGTATGCAGACTATTTTCCTCTTTGATCAATGTCATCCGTTCCATTAATCCTTCTTCTGTTTACCAGGACCACCCTGTGTAAGCCCCCTGCTTTCCTGACAGTTACACATTTCAGCTAGTTGTAACGTGTTATCATACCTTATACCTCTCCCTCCTCTATCATCAAATAAGCTACATATATTTACTCATTTTATTTTTTCTTCATTATTCCCTTCAACTACTGTCCCTTGTTCTTCAAATTCCCTCCAATTTCTCTGCATCTTTCTTCTCAGTTCAAAATCAAAATCTTTCCACAAACAGAAATTTACTCCCTTGATTTTTAGTGCTAGTTATTTTCCTAAGACATGGCCTAGGAAATCTTTACACAGGTATAGAATCATAGAATACTAGGTCTGGAAGGGACCTCGAGAGGTTATCGAGTCCAGTCCCCTGACCTCATGGCAGGACCAAATACTGTCTAGACCATCCCTGATAGACATTTATCTAACCTACTCTTAAATATCTCCAGAGATGGAGATTCCACAACCTCCCTGGGCAATTTATTCCAGTGTCTGACTACCCTGACAGTTAGGAACTTTTCCTAATGTCCAACCTGAACCTCCCTTGCTGCAGTTTAAGCCCATTGCTTCTTGTTCTATCCTCAGAGGCCAAGATGAACAAGTTTTCTCCCTCCTCCTTATGACACCCTTTTAGATATCTAAAACTGCTATCATGTCCCCCTCAATCTTCTCTTTTCTAAACTAAACAAACCCAATTCCTTCAGTCTTCCCTCATAGGTCATGTTCTCTAGACCTTTAATCATTCTCGTTGCTCTTCTCTGGACCCTCTCCAATTTCTCCACATCTTTCTTGAAATGGTGCCCAGAACTGGACACAATACTCCAACTGAGGCCTAACCAGCGCAGAGTAGAGCGGAAGAATGACTTCTCGTGTCTTGCTCACAACACACCTGTTAATGCATCCCAGAATCATGTTTGCTTTCTTTGCAACAGCATCACACTGCTGACTCATATTCAACTTGTGGTCCACTATAACCCCTAGATCCCTTTCTGCCATACTCCTTCCCAGACAGTCGCTTCCCATTCTGTATGTATGAAACTGATTGTTCCTTCCTAAGTGGAGCACTTTGCATTTGTCTTTATTAAACTTCATCCTATTTACCTCAGACCATTTCTCCAATTTGTCCAGGTCATTTTGAATTATGACCCTATCCTCCAGATTAGTCGCAACCCTTCCCAGCTTGGTATCATCTGCAAACTTAATAAGTGTACTTTCTATACCAATATCTAAATCGTTGATGAAGATATTGAACAGAGCCGGTCCCAAAACAGACCCCTGCGGAACCCCGCTTGTTATGCCTTTCCAGCAGGATTGTGAACCATTAATAACTACTCTCTGAGTATGGTTATCCAGCCAGTTATGCACCCACCTTATAGTAGCCCCATCTAAGTTGTATTTACCTAGTTTATTGATAAGAATATCATGCAAGACCGTATCAAACGCCTTACTAAAGTCTAGGTATACCACATCCACCGCTTCTCCCTTATCCACAAGACTCGTTATCCTATTAAAGAAAGCTATCAGATTGATTTGACATGATTTGTTCTTTACAAATCCATGCTGGCTGTTCCCTATCACCTTGCCACATTCCAAGTGTTTACAGGTGATTTCCTTAATTACTTGCTCCATTATCTTCCCTGGCACAGAAGTTAAACTAACTGATCTGTAGTTTCCTGGGTTGTTCTTATTTCCCTTTTTATAAATGGGCACTATATTTGCCCTTTTCCAGTCTTCTGGAATCTCTCCTGTCTCCCATGATTTTCCAGAGATGATAGCTAGAGGCTCAGATACCTCCTCTATCAGCTCCTGGAGTATTCTAGGATGCATTTCATCAGGCCCTGGTGACTTGCAGGCATCTAACTTTTCTAGGTGATTTTTGACTTGTTCTTTTTTAATTTTACCTTCTAAAACTACCCCCTTCCCACTAGCATTCACTATGTTAGGCATTCCTACAGACTTCTCGGTGAAGACCGAAACAAAGAAGTCATTGAGCATCTCTGCCATTTCCAAGTTTCCTGTTACTGTTTCTCCCTCCTCACATACTCTACAGTGAATGTGACTGTGTGATATATCAAGGGAAAGCTAGCTGGAAATGGCGATGATCAGGAAAATCTCCAAGTTTGAATAAAGGGAAACTGGTCACCATCTCTCGGGTGACAAGAAAATGTGAGAACCAACATGTCTGAAGTTATTCGGGAAAATAAGTGTGCTTACTAGTACTGGAATAGCTCAGAGGTTAATACTGAAATGCAATACTTCAAATGCAGTTAGAGAATTACTAGCCAACTGAAACATCTTGGTCCCTTTAAGTGCAATCCTCCTAGAATATTGATCACTTTTACTAATGATGAATACAACTCATTATATTGGTCACGTCACCTCAGATTCCCTTGTCAATCTGTCCCTTTTTTATGGATTTTTCAGGCATCAGTTTTCTCCTGCTGAAATGTTTCTAAAGTTTGTTTTATGTTCAAGTACACCCTGAGTGCATTTCAGCATTCAGATGAGCAGATCTCTCAAACACCTATTCAGCTGCTTGGCATACACTTCTGACAATTGGCAGAGCATTTATTGGAATCACAGGACATCCCAGATTCATAGCCTGCCTTGTAAAAGTAATTTGCTTCCTTTTTATTTCATGAATGGCTCAAGCCTTCTGCATCTCATCGAGTAGTTAACTTTTATTTCTGGATAACCACAGAGATAACATAATGTTCATTGCTAAATTGCAGTCTTTACTCTAGAAGATACTTAAATTAAAAAATAATAGATACTTCTGTACATCAGTATAGGAACCATGCTATCTTTTACACCATTAAAAGAGAACACATTAGCATTTTTAGATTAACAAATCAAAAGCCATTTAAAATGCTCTGACACACACTGTGCTATTTCTATAGTGATATTGCTATGTTTAGGATCAATATAATCCACATATGACTTTATATCAGATTACAAGCATTACTCATTCATAGTAGGATTGAGGATGGAGTCATTACACAAATTACAACTTAATTTAAGCAGAAAATTCATGTCCTATAATTACCTCAAGCAGTGTTGCATAAATATATCTCTAAATTGCAACATCGATTCATCCTGGTTTAAAAAAAAAACTTGGGAAGGACAGAGATTTCTACACTTAAAAAACCCATAACTTTCTAGAAAGTAGAGTTGTATGCGAAGTGAAATGCAGAATATATCCAGGGACTATTGTAGTTCCTAGATGAAGGTATCTGGTGGGGACTATGCAGAGATGCACTGAACTAACAGTAGCTCCTGGAGAAACAATTTACCCACATCTCCATATCATGCAAGGGGAAAATGGAAGACCTTCGTAAATTCCCTCCATGTCCTACATCCCAAAATGAAGTTTTCTTCTTTGATCAATGTTACAGTG
This sequence comes from Rafetus swinhoei, assembly GCA_019425775.1. Classification (NCBI taxonomy): domain Eukaryota; kingdom Metazoa; phylum Chordata; order Testudines; family Trionychidae; genus Rafetus; species Rafetus swinhoei. The sequence continues at coordinate 78,630,407 of CM033449.1, read as the reverse complement.
TTGATTCATATTTAGCTGTGATCCTCTATAACTTCCAAGTCCCTTCTTGCAGTACTGCTTCATAATCAGTTTCCCATTTTCTGTTTGCACACTCAATTGTGAAATCCTAGGGATGTGTGAAAAGAGCATTCACATGTCATAGATTATAAAGCTAGAAGGGACCTCTTGTGAATATCTAGTCTGACTTCCTGTATAACACTGGCCACAGAATTTCCCAAAATTAATTCTTGTTTGAATTAGACCATTTCTGTTAGAAAGTAAAATCTGATTTTGGTTTAGAATTGTCTATCGATGGAGAATCCACCACATTCCTTGGCAAAGTGTTAAAAATGTGTGTCTTATTAATAATTAAATTTGTCTTGCTTCAGCTTCCAGCTATAGTATCTTGTTATGCCTTTGCCTGCTACAATAAAGAGTCCTCTAATATTAAATTTAAGTTTTGTACATAGGAAATAATTTTTATGTCGGAATCAAATCATCCCGTAACCTTCTACAGTATTTAGAAAAATAAACAGATTGAACTCCTTGAGTCTATGTTTTCAAATTTTTAAAATAATTATCTTCAGTTTTTCAACATAAATCCTGATTGTCTTATTGGCACTTGAAATGGACAGCATACTCCAGTAGTGGTTGCACCAGTGCCAGACACAGGGGTAAAATATTCTTGACTACTCAATATACCCCTTTTTATACATCTAAAGATTGCATTAGCCATTTTGGCCATCACCTTCACACTGGGGCCCATGTTACATTCAGTCAATGTCCTCTTGGCAGGAAGAGTGCTGAAGAAGGAATGCCGTATGTTCTTTTAAAAACATTAACAAGAAGAAAGACCAATGAGATCCTCGCATCTATGGCTCAGTGCCAGCGGCTTTTTGCTAGAGACGGGGAAATGAAGGAACTGGTGTCATTGCAGGTGATGCTCTGCCTTTTTCAAGAGCATGAGACTGGTGCTGCAAAATGGCTTAGGGCCAAATCCTCCACAGCTAAGTTCTACTAAATGGAATGAAAATGAGTCACATCAGCTAAGGATCTGTCACTGTGCCTTACAAATAGAGGTCCTGACTGTCCAGTGCCTCGTATATTTATTTACACCTGTGGGTGTAAAATGCCACCAAACTAGAATGGCAGCAGTTTACCCTCACTTCGCACAAGTGTAAATGAATAAAGGTGCAAGGCAGTGCTGAATAAGACCTGATCTTTTTTAACTTTAGGGTTGTACAACGTACCAGAAACAAGGCAAAGGAACACAAACACAAACCTCTCTCATTAAAGACAAAACCTAAAACCATCTTTTTAAACACTCCCCTTCTGCAAAACTGCAACCCAGAGTGATTTTATCATTGGATACATCTGTGGAAACGGTTTATCCTTAAGCAGAATGGTGCTCAAGTAAATCTTGCAAACATTGGTATTCTGTGTAAACAGTAAAAACGTCACATTGCTCCCTTACCTGCAGAAGAAAATCAAAGAGTGCCATCTTAGACCACTCATGGTGATGGACCTCAGTACAGCCCCACTCAGCTTTGGGAACTTTGCCATTCTGCCAGCATTTCTGCTTCAATAGCTGCTGATAGGCCCCCCAATTTAGCTTCACTGACGAATGGGTCCTATTATTTGTTGGAGTAAGTGAAGAGTCCCAGAGAATAACAGGACATGGTAGACCATCTGAGAAGAGGCAAAATAGAATCATTACCATATTTGAATAATTCTTTTCTATTGGAAACTAACATAATTTGGTCAGTCTTTAAACATTGTCTTAGGTATCATTGATTACAGCATTTGTTTTTAAAACAGACTTTTCAGATGTAGAAGGAAAAAGCTATCAAGCCCCAATACTTTGGTTTATGTGTTCATATTCCACATATGAGAACAGCCACCACAGAAAAGGAGAATGTCTCAATATCTGAGAACTGCTCTCTGTTTGCCACAAGAGCTGTCCGCTTAAAAGTCACTCTGCTTTGGAAGGCTATTTATTAAATCAAATTTAAAAAGTTTGGCAGCCGATCCACAGCAGGGGTAATGAAGCAATGTTGATTTTTCACCAGTTGAGGCTCTAGCCCAGTGTTTCCTCCTTTCTCAAGCAAATATGAAAAGAGCAAACCCTGGAGTCCAACCACAAAATGGATTTATTTTGTCATCTTTAAAGTTTTGCTTCTACAGATATAAGGTTTCACACCTGTAACTAGAAAAATTATAGATAGACTATGTAAGGGTGTGGCATGACTTTGGCTTTATCATTCATGAGCACCATGTCCATGTCCATGCCAATGAGCCATACCAGTCATCCCAGAGGAGGCCAAAAAGACCTTTCCTCCACCCCATAGCATCATGTGTTCTTCATATATGATATATATCTTACAGGAAATCCATTTTAGAAAGTTTAATCAGTTTCTAAATGCATATCAATAATATTTGTCTTATCCCGCTAGATGTAAAAACAGGTGCCTTAGGCATGATGAATCCATTTAGGCAGACCTCAGAGAGAGGAAGAATTTCTAATCACATAAGCTAGATGAAAAAATAATTGCTAGAAGATTTAAGGTAACACTACTTTAATTCTTAGAATTCAGAGTGATAACAAGAGAGAGTGAGACTCCTTCCTAAAGCAATGAAGCACAATTGTCCCTACCTTGTTTTTACATTGCTCTTTCCAGATTGACCAGATAGGATGCTTTGTTACAGAATGCCCTCCCCCACAAGTAGAAGGAAACCCCCACCTCGTAAAATAGCAGCTTGCCATTCCAACACAATCCTCAATACACCACATTTTAGAAACCTCTAAAAATTATCCCAAATTGCCATTCACTATGTAATAATGTCACCATATTTGAGTCCTATATCACAGAACATACCGCACCGAGGCTATAAGTAAGTGCTGTATATCCTGTTGGGGAATTTTTTTTTCCAATGGTACAAAAGTTCTTGTGGCTAACTCTGATGTCCTGCCTGATGGCTTAAATTTGACACTAAAACACTGAATCAGGATTGAATACTGATGTTTCACTTCAGAGCAGAGTAATTTTTTGAGGTGGGAGCAGGGAAATTACATGGTATGCAAAGAAGGAAACATTTATACGACAAGTTATTAGATTGCAGCTCCTGGAATATGATCTAAGGTTTGTAATTTTTGTGTGGTAGTTGTGATTAGTGAACAAAAAAATATAGGCAAAGTGGTCACATTTTATGGTACATCTAAATAATCATATTGCTTCCAGAACACTCCCAGAACAGTGATTCCAATAGCATCCTCTGACATCTTTCTGAGAGCAACAAACAGATTTACTTAAGAAAGAATCTATCCAGTCCTGACAAGATCTGCAACCAAGTTAGTAAACCATCAGAAGATGCTGACAAACCAAAAATAATCAGCAAGGACAACAAATCAGCAAGGACAACTGGTGTTTGTCCATTCTTAGCAATGTCTCATCTGCCAACAAGGTCAGTGTACTTTTTATACCACTGAATTCTCCCAGGACAGAATGACCTTGAGCAATCCTTCACTAATAAAAACCTGCTCAACCTGATTCAGAAACCTGAGATGCAGCAAAATGGGCTGTACCATTAAGACCAGGCATATTTCTAACTTCACCAAATCCTGGCACTCACACACACTCAAGGCGATCACACTCAAATGAATTCAGTGTATAACTCCAACCACCCCTAGAACTGTCCTATTAGCCTGTTTTCTTAAACTAGGCCTCTCTAACCCAGAACACAGTTTTTTTCTTCTTATGCCCTTCCATCTGCTTCCTTTCACTGCCTTCACTAATAGCTACACCATCTTCCCCGGTCATATTCAGCTTCTTTCTGTTCTTCTTCCCCTGAAATCAATGAGGCTCAGCAGTTTTAAAAATCAGGACACTTATTTAGTTGCCTAAATAAGGATATAGGAGCAAAACTTCAGAGAATTTACATTTGAAAAGCTTGGCCCAAATCTTCCATATTCAGTCCATTCCCCCAGCATCTCTAATTCTGGGATCCACTTCTGAGTCTGTCACCGACGTACCTCTTGACTTTAGCCAGATGACCTCTGAGTGTTGCTTTCTCTTTATTTACGCAATAGGGATAGTGATAATTCCCTTCCTTTGTAAAGCACTTTGAAACCCATAGAAAAAAGCTCTGTATCAGAGTTAAAAATATTATGTCGATGCACCCAGAACTTAATCTATTTTCCTTATATCAATAATCAATGTGCATGCAATAATTTATGGCTTTTCCTCCAAAGCAGATATATCGATGTTCTCCAAACAAAGCAAATGCCTCCCTGCACATCCAAAAAGGTCAGCATAATGACCATCACCTCGTTGTTATTTATTATTTTAAGGTTATGACAATATCATGCCAATTTCCATTCAGAATTTTTAAAAGGCTAAACACAGGAAATGTTTGTGATTCACAGGAAACAAAGATAAACCAAAACAAAACCTTTTAACTTTCTAACGCAAATGGAATTACTGGAGCATACCCAAGGTCTCTTAATTTAAAAAAAAAAAACAGAATTAAATTATGAGGAGGAACATGGCGACACAGCTTATACCAGCAAAGGAGTCTTTTGCTACTGTAGCTTATTGGGGAAGGTGAGCTAACTACAGTGGCAAAAAAAAATTATAATAAACAAAACAAAAATCCACACCTCATTTTTCTGGTACAAGCTGTGTCCCCACTAGGACCAGTATAGCTATCATGACAAAACCTTCTCAGGGTAAGCTAGCCCTCTGAACTATAAGGAAATGGTGTAAGCCATTGAAACAATACTCAGAAGTGTTTAAGCAGTAAGCATTACGCACTTTGGAGAAATCTTGGAAGGGAAGAAAATCTTAGAGCGTGAATGCATATTTCAAGGAATGTGTGAGGTGTGCATAAGTATTGGATTTTTGTTTAACAAATTGTTGTGAGAATATGCCCTCTGGTCTCTCACTCAGAAACAGCTATTTGACAACAAGCAGGTCTCAGTGTGTCAGTCTGATAAAGGGCATCTAAAGAAACATCATTTAAAAGCTGTTGAATACATCAGAGTGAGTTCTCACTATCCTGACATTAATGATTAATAACAAATTAATAATTGAATCATTGATATGAATGTCATATAATTTGGTGTGATGGAAAGAGCATGCTAAATGTGTCAGGTTTAAGAGAAAATCTCTGGTTATATTTATCACTGTATAGAGGTTTGTAAAGAAACATGGCATCTATACTCAGTGGAACTTTCTACCATCTCCATGCCAAATTACTAGCATCCATTTGCACACAGCCAATCTTGGAGTGAGCAGAAACAATGCTATTCAAAATCAAATACTTTTGCACTCTAAAACGGTTTCTGTTGCAAAAACAACTACTGTACATAATATTCAGTGGACAAGATCTTCAGCTGGTATAAACTGGCACAGCTTTGCTGATTTCAGTGGAGTTATGCCAGTTCAAGCCATATGAGGATCAAGCCCACATAAATAGATATAGGACCCATTTCAATACATCAGAAAACCTGAGGTGGAGGGGGAAATATTGCAAGCCCTAAGCAAAAATAAAGATGTTCAGCTGAGGTTGGTCCTGAAATCAAGGAAATCAGAATCATCTCTCTTAACACTCCAGAAATCAATCTTCTGGGGTTACATTTAGTGGATCTAGTAAGGACTTAGGATGCTATAATGTGTTTATTTAGGTCAGTGTTTCTCAAAGTGGTCAGCGGATCCACTCTGAGACATCTGCTAATGGGCCACTCTGGTTTGTTTATTTACTGGCTCTGCAGCCAGGGCCGGACTGAGGCAGAGGCTAGCCGGGCAGCTGCCCGGGACGCCAACCAATAGGGGGCACCTGATGGCAGCTGTAAGGGCAGCCGCGTGCCCATCAGGTGCCGTACGCCTGGCTCCCGCAGCACCAGCCCCCCATCCCTGTGGCGCCGGCCAGCAGCGCCCTTCCCCCCACGGCCGTGGGGCCCTGCACGGCCCGGCACGCGCGCCAGCAGCGATGGCCGGGCCGGGCTGGGCAGCGCATGCGCCATGCGCCCCGGGAGCGGGCCCCGGGCTGCACGCCAGCGGCCATAGCTGGCACGCGCATGCGCCGTGCGCCTGGGGGCGGCGCCGCGCGCCCAGGCTCGGGGCGCCAAAAAGGCTCAGGCCAGCCCTGTCTGCAGCCACAGAGCCTCGCGGCTCCCATGGTCTCCAGTTTGTTGTTTGCAGTCAAGGGGAGCCAAAGGAAGCAGCAGCCAGCCCACACAACTTCCGGTGGCTCCCCTTGGCTGCAAACAACAAACCGGAGCCAATGGGAGCCGCGAGGCTCCGTGACTGCAGAGCCAGTAAATATACAAACCAGAGCAGCCAGTTAGCAGGTCTCTCAGAGTACATGCACGAACCACTTTGAGAAACACTGATTTAGGTAAATATGTGACCGCTGAAAATTTCAACAGTTATATGTTTACATGTGGAGAGCAGGCGGTGCACACAGGGAGCCAGTTTTAAGTCGGCTCCCCATGCATACCAGTTCCTGTGGAGTTGCCTGCTCTTTCCTTCCCCCCATATCCTGCTACTTCACTACAGACTGGGTCCTAAGGAAGTGAAGAAATATCCCCAGTCTACAAGTGAAGAAATTCACTATGGACATGCTATGCAGTCCTTTTGCTTGGCCAAAGTGCAGAATAAGATTGGCTTGGATGTAGGATCATCCACTATTTGATCCAAAGTCCTTACCATACATTTCTGTAATTTTCCCACTTCTTTGCGGACCTTGCTTTGCTCATTTATATCTCGGAACCAAAGGCGATCTTCCAACACAAATTGGTATTTATATTTTCATATGCATAGAAATATTTTTGCTTGGTTTTCAAATCAAAACTGTGAAAAATTTTGTCTAGCTTTAGTCTTTATATCTATGTTACTCTTGATAAGTCACTAGCAAAGGACATTGAAGAAATAGTTATGGCCCAATTTTCCATTCTAGCAAGGCAGAAGTGTCACAGAATAAATATGGCAAGCAGAGAGCTCAGGTAAAGTCTTTTGCAAGCCTTTCTGTCACCTATCAGGGGAGGAGCTGCAGAAACAAACAAATAAACCAAAGTTGTTTGGGGATTTACAAAGCACCTCTGAAAATGGCTGTCATATGAAGAGTGATTAAAAAGCTGTGACTGAGACTTTTCAGCTTAGAAAAAAGGAGACTAAGGGGGGATATGATAGAGGTCTATAAGATCATGACTGGTATAAAGTGAATAAGGAGAAGTTATTTACTTGTTTCCATAACATAAAAACTAGGGGTCACCAAATGAAATTAATAGGTAGCAGGTTTAAAACAAACAAAATGAAGTACTTCTTCACACAACAGTCCGTCAACCTGTGGAACTCCTTGCTAGAGGATGTTGTGAAGGCCAGGACTTTAAAAGGGTTCAAAAAGAATTAGATACATTCATGGAGGATGAGTCCATCAATGGTTATTAGCCAAGATGGGTAGGAATGGTGTCCCGGGCTTCTGTTTTCAGAAGCTGGGAATGGGTGATGGGGTGGGATCACTTGGTGATTGCCTGTTCTGTTCATTTCCTCTGGACCATCTGGCATTGGCCACTGTCTGAAGACAAGATACTGGGCTAGATGGACCTTTGGTCTGACTCAGTATGGCCATTCTTATGTTAACATTTTTCACAAAATGAAGGACCTTTTAAAAAGATTTTAATGCTACATCAAGCATGTCTTGTTACATTAATTACATCATGACTAAGGCAAGCTATAGGAATGTGTCAGCTTAGAAACTGTAAAAGGGTCCAATCCTGCATTGCTCTCTCTCTCATGAGCAGTTATTATCACACAAGCAGTCCCTCTGGAATCACTTGTGCTGCCCACAGACAGGTTACTCAAATGAGTAAAGGCCACAGGAGAAGGTTCATTATTTGTTCATCCTGTTTCCTGAAATAATTTTCACTCCTTTTCCAAATAAGAAGAGAACAACAGATGAGGTGTTCTCCACTGAAATTTGTGCAGTTAATTAACAAGCCAAGCCAAATACACTCTAGCAAGTAACCATGGCAACCAAGACAGCGTTTGAAATCCAGCATGTTTCAAGATTAATCAAATGGAGAGAAATAAGGAGCTGTGGTTGTTCCAGAAGCTAAACTTACCCGTTTAGCTAGAAAACATGAAACAAGACCCAAAATGAAAAATGGCTTTTTTCTCTCCTCATTACCTAGCAACACTTTTCATGCTGTATGAACAGAACCAATTACAGGGAAAAGGAGGCTGAAGAAAATAGAATCTCTCTCCCAGTCAATCCAAAAGATGTTGCATGCTGAAGGCATTAAGCAACTCAATCTACAGTTAACTTAATGGCAGTTTCCAAGGGGCTTGCACTCTCTCCTCTGTGCAGCCATACTCTGCAGAATTCCTGAAACTGAACTACTGTACCTTAATTCCTAATGACAGCTCTATAGCAATAAATCCTGTTCCTAAAAATAGAGTATGCATAATGTGCCTTCCATGCTCTGCTACTATGAATAATATGCAAAAGCCACCAAACTGTTATTCCTAGAGATTCATTCATATTATCATAAAGGCTGCCAGAGAGAAGTCTTACACAGAGTTGATAAATCACACGTTTCCAAGGATATTTTTGCTTTACCTAGATATAGATATATTTAATTTAATTTTAGAATGAAGAAATATATTATATTCTGTTAAAAGCAATTTGCATTGTACATAGTACAACCACAATGAATATAGCAGGTGTGTCTGGCTAGCTAGACACAGGTGTATCATGAGCTTTAAGTTGTCAAACAGAAAAATCCTCTGAGACTTCAGTGACTACACAGTTTCGGTTTGAATTTCCAGAGGTATTTGTGTTTTTGGGATTATGCCAAATTAGTTCAAGAAGGAGCGCTCAGACTTCCCTAAATAGGTGCTTGGGCTATCAGAAATGTATCCCATATCTGCTACTTGTGACAAATGAGTTTAAGATAGCCGCAGTATCTTATAAACATGAAATCTAGGGGCAGCGAAAGGGTAAAAACTAACCTCTCAAGCACAGAGCACTGTGCTGACAGACTTCTCAATTGGGCCCGCCTCAGTTTCATCTTTCTATATAATTTCATATTCATAACAAAGATGTCATAAACACATAAGAAAGTATCACCCCTTTCTTTCTCCCCCTTCCCCCATAAGTCTTTGATGGAAAAGAAGTTGTCTATCTACTCTCAATTACTCTGTTAGTCTATGAGGCAACCAGAAGCATTAGTAAACGTACGGTGTATAACATACTTCAGGACCGAACTATTACATTGCAGGGTAACCCTGAAATTACATAAACACATATGTCAGATTAAGTTCCCTGTAACTGTGCCCTGTACAGTTAGTTCTTGAACCATCTGAAATTAAAGCCCGCTGTTGCCCAAACACAAAATACTGGAATCCCCCAGCTGGAAACTAAAAATCAAGTGAATTTGTTACCTTGGATGAACTCCGATTTCCTGCTTACAGAAGGTAAGGTCTTGTTTAGCCCCAGGATCCTGTCTAAGTGGAAGGCAAACACCTCACTCATATCAAGGGGTCTCTTGATGAGGCCGCAGTACCCTTGACTGCAAGATGCTCCTGTGGCAGTGGGACTCCCCTCAAACACCAGCAGGACTCCATGCTGAGAAGGTGCTTCGTGGATACTGCCTATCCGGGAATCCGCCAGCAAACGCATGCTTAAGATGTCATCTTTGCTCAGCCAAGAGGGGGGCCTCTCACTGTATATCCTGATGTTACTCTCCAGAGCCTTGGGCAGCACATTTACACCTCCTGAAATTCCAACTTGTCTCCGGCGTCCCCTGCCCACCAGCTCCCTCTCTCCACCCCAGTGCTTCTCCAGTTGGTGCTCTGGTGTCTCTGAAGCTACTGCTGCCCTCATTATTCCCACAGAGTGGCTAGTCCTCCCCAGCTGCAGGGCCAAGGCCTCCTCCTGCCCAGGGCCATCTACTGGAAAGTGCTGCCCATAGGGCAAAGGGAATGCATGCTTCTTCCTCAGCTTGGGTTTCACGCTGCCTCGGATGTTGGTGGGCTTACTGCGTTTGGACCGCAGTGTGATGTACACCACATTGTGTGGCACTGAGGTCCCATTGACACCCACCTGGGGCCCTTGAAGATCAGATGGGGAAACGGTGCCATCCAGTAGGATCCCCAGAAAAGGTGTTTGGCCAGCATTTTGAAGACTCCTGGAATTGACCTTCTGGTGTCCCCCTCTGTGTTGGGGTAAAATGTGACCCACTTGACTGACCAGAAACCCCAGGTATATCACACAGGCTACCCCCAGCAGCAGATTCCTCCTGGTCCTGGGGCGCCTGCCACTCCAGAGTCTCCGCACCCGTGGGGTGCACAGTGAGCAAACAAACCAGTTTATGAATTTCCCTGGCTGATCTAGGAAGGTCATTTCTTCAGTGAATCCACATGATGAAAGCAGCTCATAGTCTTCTGTGGTTTACAGCCAGGAGAATGATGCATGATTTCCCTTCACAGATCTCTATTTTTCTTTTCCAAATAGCTTCCAGAGCAAGCAGTGCACAGGGCTAGTGGTGTGTCTGGGAATGTAAATGTTTAATACTAAAGATTCTGACACTCCACCGCAACAAGCTGCAAAACTCTTATCAGCCAGCACAGGGGAAGTGACTTGTTTCAGGGAATGAATGGAGTCAACTGTACAAACAAAGTTAAACAAGTCACGATCCAAAATGTCTGAGTCCCCTCTGCAAGCTGTAAAAGGAAAAGAATTACAAATAATATTTCTTTATCCACACGGATCTAGACCATGGCATCACTCTTTCTCACTTGATAAATCTGGAGACAAGACAGAGATCTAGAGACATGCCATTTTACAGATTTCAGATTAAAATGAGAAAAATAAAGAAACCCCCAACATCATGGAACATGAGATACAATTTATAGTCCCAAGTAAATGAACTCCAGCATTAAGAGGAAAATGCAGAAAAGCCAGATTTCCTCTCCTTATGTTTATGACAGGCAGGTCCTCAAATTAAAACCACAACTTCTGCTGTTAGTTTCAAAATATAGTGCATTAACCGATCCAATACCAATACAAATATGCACATTTCCATTATCAAACAATGGTTACACTCTGGCATAATAATAGTTCACATGCTTCATAAGCCACATTAAAGATAAAATACTGTTAATTCTATACACTTTTGTGAAGCTATAAAACAGCATTTCCTGAATGACTGACTATAATTTTCAAATACAATAAAAAGCACTGATATCTCCTCTCAAGGATATATTCTATACAAAGATATAGAAATAGTCTTACCTATTCAGCTTGTCCCATCCTTGGCTCTGGTAAATCCTTATGCTAATACCAATAACTTAGAAAAAGCAGTGTTTCTTAATGGACTGTGGCACACAACCCAGATTTAAGTGTGCTCCACATTTCAGATATTTGATTGTAGGCTTAATGCTCTTTGTAAATGTACTAGATTTACAGGGAGGCTGCTTGCATGTGAACTGCTATAAACTTACATGAACCTTGTTATAAAAAACCCTTCTATTTTAAATTCTGCAGTGAAAAGTCCTGTGAACTGTAGGTCTTCTGAAAGTAGGTTCCAGCAGTTTCTAACTCAGGAGGGCCCTCTAGTGCATTGCACGCAAATGTGTTTAAGAAATCCCAGTCTTCCCAAGTAAAGGGGAAACCTTGTTCTTTTAACATATCAGTAATCATACATCTTTATATTAAAAAGGTAACATGCTTTAAAAATACTATAATCATTCACTATTTCGCAGCTACATAGTGTCATTCATCTCTAGTTCTAAAAGGGAACTTGTCACTGGCCTCATTTTACAGATGGGAAACCTGCGAACAAAGAAGTTAAGTGACTTGTTCATGGTTGCACAACAAGAATAGTGGCGGAGCCAAGCACAGACCCTGGGATCTCTGATGCCTCCTTTCGTTCCCTATCCAACTAGACCACACACATTCCTATAAAGTTAATGTAAAACAGTAAAAATTTATTCATTCCACACAAGTTCCTATTTGCTTTATGGCTCATAATAATACAGAGAATCTTTTTTCCCCAATTATTAAAAATAATGGGAAAAGCACTGTAAGGTGAGTATATATTTTAGATAAGTTCCAAGATTACTTAAAATTTTGTAAAATTAGTAGTTTTATTTTAAATGGACTTGGGCTTTGTAATTTTTATATATGGGTATTGATTATGAATTCTGTATCAAGCTAGGAACTCCCTATATCCATAAATTTTCTGTGAGGACAATGCTCCAATGAACTGTTCCCTCTAAACTTGATTTCAGTGTGTACCTTGAGTGACATGTAGACAGAAGAAAGACTTTTCCCCTTCAACTTATGGCTCCCCCTCTCAGTTTATTTCAAGTTTTTACTTTAATAACTTTGCACTAATCTCGTGAGTACTTTTGGCTGTTCCTCTCTGCTCAAAAGATGTTTTGGTCCTCTGTGTAAGAGGGTTTAGCGCCAGAAGTGCTGGAAGTTCCTTAGACATGGGGAGCCACTGATGCCTGAGCCATGGTCTTCCCCCAAGGCTTTGTCCTACTCCTTCCTGCCACACATTCAGCCCCATCCTCTACTGCCACTGCCTTAAGGTGGAAAGACATAGACATAATTCCCTGATTCTCCCTGCCTTCTCCCCACCCCCAGTTTGGAAGGCCACATATAGAGTATGTCTACACTGCAGAGGTTTTTTTTTGAAAAACAGTCGTTTTTCTGAAAAAACCTGAGTTACGTCCACACTGCAATTGCGTTCTTGCACAAAAAAAAAATTCAAAAGAACAGAGAGGTTTTTTCTAACAGCGGTAAACCTCTTTCTACGAGGAAGAACACCTTTTCCGAACGAGCTCTTTCGGAAAAAGGCGTGTATGGATGAGGAAGAGGGAGGTTTTTTTAAAGAAGAGGCCTCCAGGAAAAAGCACAGGTGCCCTGGTGGCCATTCCGTCCTCAGTAATCAGAACTTAATTGCAAAATAGCATCCAATTAATGTGGATGTTATCTTTCGAAAAAACAGATCGCTTTTTCGATGCGCTTTGGCAGTGTGGAAGCTCTCTTTCAGAAGAAGGTTTTTGGGAAGCTCTCTTCCGGAAAAGCTTCTTCCAAAAGAAGCCTGCAGTCTAGACGTAGCCATAGAAGCCCTGGCAATGAGACTCCAAAAGAGTCGTTGCAAGAAGCTATATGCTACCTGAGAATTCCCTGTAAAAAGGGGAAATTCTCATCTAGCTAGAGGTGCCAGTTTTCCTGACCTTTGTGCCAATGAAAAAGTGTAAATAAACCCTTGTGAGAATTGGGCCCTGCATGTCATTTTAAACTGAAACAACGTGTGGGTAATGATATACAATGACACGTGGAGAAAAGAGAAGTGAAAGGAAGCTCTTTCCATGGAAGCCTTGCAAATGAAAGCAGTATTTGGTCCACAGCACACAAGATATGGACAAACTACAGAGAGCATGAAATAGATTTCAATTGCTGTGAGCTAGATTCAGTACTGACACAGTGAATTTGGGGACACAGTTCAGCAAGGAATCTGTCCACTGAGTTTACCATATTTATAATTATTTATAGTTTTATTCCTTGTATCGCTTGTGACAGAATCCATCCTACGTTGTATAATATTCCCTGCTATTGAAGCTACTTTAGTGAGTGCGTACAGGGAATACCATTACTTGTCAGTGACATGTTGATGAGATTAGAATATGGATAGTCTTAGTTACTAATGTTTTCTTTTAGCTCATCCAGGCCTGGGGGCCTGGTGATACAAAAGCTACTGTGGCAGCAGCCAGATCTCTGGGCTCTTTAAATCGCTGCCAGAATACCACGCAATGCACTCTGGGCAGCACTGAGGGCTGACTGAGGAAAACACGGCACTCTCCCAGCAGTGCTAAGGACGGCCTAGCCCCAACCCCAGCCTCACCCCCACCCTCACCATTTCGGCGATTGCAAAGCAGAGCCTCTCCCTCCCACACCCCACACTCCCGCCTTGCCTAGGGGCCCAGAAAGGCTGTCGGCCCTGCTGAGCTCATCACCTTTAAACATTATAAGCTATACAAACCTACTCATACAACTCTTTAAAAAGGAGTATAGATGATTCAGAGCACAGTTTTTTCACTCCCAATTTCCCTTTTTGGAAGAGCCCATGCAATTAAAGTAATGATGATCACTCAGGAAACACAGTTTGTGATTGTTGTTTTTGTGATTCTTCCATTATTTTTGTGCTCCAGCAATATTATTCTCTCTTGGTATAAATAATTTCAGTGAAATGGAAAGCTGCCAAGAACTTGACTAAAAAGGGATATACTTTCTTCTAATCTAGCTGAGATTTTTTCCCCCCAAACATGTATACTTTGGACTGACCTTTAAGGGACACCCCATAAACAATGTTCTTAGTTTTTCAACTCACATAGCATACAGCCATTCTGCCTTATGCTAGGATCTCAAAAGAGCTCCCAAAGCTAATCTGTATTGGACAGGATATGGACTTGTTTGGAAAACTGCCCAGGAACACTAAGAAGAGTCCAGTAGAAAGTGTTATTTGTGTTCCCATGGGTGGCACTCATCTCTGGATCAATACTGAACTAAAAACCCAGCATAATGCCTTAGCACTCTTCAGTTGAAGGTGTGTTCTTTCAGGTGGGACACAAAAAACCAAGATCCCAGCATTTGTGGTCATAGAGTATTATTTGAAAGAGTAGAATGATTATCACTGGTATTCAGGTCAAATTCTAACTCAGATAACTGCACTTTGCCTTCCTAAACTGCACTTTGCCTTCCTAAATTTCTTTTGCAATTTCAATTGGATTCTGTATTCATCTTCACTTCCTGTCCTAAACTATTTTGTAGAATTACTATCTGCCACTGGCAAGTCATCTTCTTCTCATGTCAGTAGTTATCACCTCCACACATCTCTATCTTGGCTTTCTTTCACTGACTGCATCATATTCAAGTTCCTTATCCAGAACTTCAGGGCCCTGCATAATTTTGCCCTCACCCCTGAGCTCCTCTCCTCTTATTGATGACATTTGTTGCCTTCTCTGAAACCTTTCCATGTATTACGCCTTTTCACCTCAACTCTCAGCTTGTACCTTCTGATGCTAAGCAGCCTTCGGAGCAGAGAAACCCATGGCCATTGCCAGTTTCAGAGATGCAGAAATATCAAGGCTAATATCAGGGTTTGTTGTTGTTTTTTTTAAGTGTTGTCTTGCCTTTTCATTACAGACAGCCTTGGAAATGTAAACTAATGACTAGAAATGTCACTTTGTTTATTGACTTGCGAAATCCACCACCATCTGTGCCTCAGTATTTGGAAGAAATCCAGTCCAATGTTTAGTTCTAGGACACAGTACCACCCAAGCTGCTGTTGGTGCTAAGACTGCTTCAAGCTCCTGACCAGCCAGAGGCCTGCAGCTATGCCAAATCTTCTACTAAGCAGTCAGCGTGGCCTTTGGCCAAACCGTGGGCAGTCCAAAGAGCATGGGCAGCAGAGTTCTGTAGCAGGCTAGCGCATTAGACATAGGACTGAGTGTTAAAACATCTGCATTCAGGCCAAAGCCCTGATCCAGACCTCCCTTTTCTCTGAGACAAGTTACTTAACCCCTCTGACTCAAATTCCACATCTCTAAAATTGGGATAATACATACTTACCTGTCTTACAGGGAACCACTGAACTGATAGTGCATGTGGCCTAAACTTGGAACAGCCTCCCAAATCCTCACAAGCCTCACTCTGTACTCCATGATGAAAAGTAACAGAGAGGCAGCCATATTAGTCTGATCTTGGTAAAACAAAAAAAGCAGTCATGTAGCACTTTAAAGACTAACAAGATAGTTTATTAGGTGTTGAGCTTTCGTGGGGCAGACCCACTTACACAGATGTAAGGGAATTATCATCTATATTAAGGCCCATTCGCAATGTGTCGAATTTTAGCATAAATAAAAGTTCTGAAGTCTCCCTCTGTAATCTGGTATTAAAGTCTCTTTGTAGTAAGACGCATGTTGTCAGGTCTTTAAGGGAATGGCCAGTTTGATTGAAATGCTGGCTGACAGGTTTCTGTGGGTGGAGATTTCTGATGTCTGATCTGTGAGCATTGATTTTTCTGGCAAAGTGACGGATATTCCTGTACGTCCAGCAATGTGATATATGCCATCATGTGCCAGCAACCTCCCTCTGCGATGTATATTGGACAAACTGGTCAGTCATGTAGATGATAATTACCTTACACATTTCAAAGACAGCCTCCCCACCTTTTGATATTCGTAGTAACTCCTGATTAGCCACTTAATTGACTCTTACAATAAGCAATTTCTTCCTTCCTTATCTCTTTCTTGTCCCCTCGCCCCCATCTTCTGTTCTATGTAGATGATTCGTTAGTTTGTAATTTGTTTACTTTTTTCATTGTATCCCTCTGTTATATAATGGTCATGCCAATTCACTTTCAGAATATGATCTGAGGAAGTGGATCTGCCCCACGGAAGTTCAACACCTAATAAACTATCTTTTTAGTCTTTAAAGTGCTACATGACTGCTTTTTCTGTACTCCATGTACCTCTTAACATCCAGGAATTCCTCCTCTTTCTTCTTACCTAAATCTCTCCTCGTGGCTGTTCCCTTCCTATGTCTGCTCTTCAGCTAGTCCACTTTAGCACGTAAACTCTTTAGCATGTTTCTTACTTAGTATTTATCCAGCAAAATGCACATGAACAGCACAAGGGAAGTCATTTATAATTACATAGTGATGGTGTTACTATTATCATGACAGCCTGCTTAGCAGTTGTCATATTTCATCCCAGAAGGGCGCACACATGTCAGTGTTCTCTGCCTAAGAGTGAATAAAATAGTCCTTGAACAGTTTGCAAAGCACTTTGCAATAAAAGGTGCTCTATAAATTGAACTGCTTGTAATAGTCAACATTTGGAAACTCCTTCCCAGTTGTGTCATTTTCCATTTTAGTAAATACTATATATATAGTGTGTGTGTGTGTGTGTATAGATAGATAGATAGCTTTCTCCACACACAGAACCCTTGGGATGCTAGGGAGAAGCAATGTTTTTAATTAAAACACCTGGGCAATATACATAATGGCTTTTCATATTTAACACTTTGCAACAGCTTCTTCTGTGGTGTCACCGTATCTTGGGAATGTTTTTTTTACAGAAGTGTTGCTTTTGAACCAGCAGATGGAGCCCAGAACATTCAGTTATGCTTATTCCCAGAAAATAGTGATGCGAGGTAGGGTTTCAACTTTCTTTTTGTTCATTGGCATCATGTTTTGGGCTCTGCCTTCTTATCTTCCGCATACATTTTAATAGCTTGATGGACAGATATTTATAATTCCCATTGACATCTTTTGAAAATACAGGCCTCCTTTTTTCTCATGAATAAGCATGAATCCCATGGCCCCATCCACAGCAGGGATTTATGCACCCTCGTGTATCATTGATCAGGACATTTTTAGTGGCTGAAGGAGTCTGTAGCCAGAAATCAGAGGCAAGGATCAGAGTGATAAGACTGGGGAGGACAGAAATCGGGAACAGCACTGAAAGTCAGAGTTGGAGTCAGGAGCCCACGAGCAAGCTGAAAGGTAGGTCTGTCACTACAACTGACAGGGAAGTCCAACATGTTTCAAAGATACTACCTCAAACTCCTCCTAATCTTAAATAGGGTGCCTGGATGGTTGGACCAATCGGGGCTACAAGGAAAGCTGTCAGTCTGGTCTTTTGAGGTGGTACTTATCTCCACAGGGTTTATGTGACAATGCATATCGCCCTGTCATGGCTGCCAGATAGCAGCATTGGCCACCCTGCAGAACCTCCCAAAGCCAGATGCCTTCCCTGGCCAGATGCCTGCGCCAAAGGTCAGAACAGAAATCAAAGCCAAGTTACCTGGAGTGAAGCAAGGCTGGGAACAAGCAGGCATAGGAGCTAGCACAGCTCTGAGCAAATGCTATGAGCAGCCCCCACCCACCTGCTGCTGGTGGTCTTAAGAGCAGATCTGTTGCTCCCCTCAACCAATTGAGTTGTTGGACAATTGGGCAGCTCAGTTGGGGCCCAGCAGCACTCAGACTCCCTAAGGGTTAAGCCAGCAAGTAAGCCAGCTAGCCTGCTCCTGACGCTGCATGTCATGTACTCCGTATTTCTACCTCTAAACTCACTCTTCATTAAAAATACTGTTTACTGAGAGGTTACAAACTAGGGTTTCCAACTTTGTAACATTTGAAAACTGGTCACTCCAGTAGGAGTGCTGAAACTTTCCCGGATCACCCCTCTCTACCCTGTCCTGCTTTGCCTCTTCCCTCCCTCATCCCCACCTCATCCCTGTCCTGCCTACTCCCCAATATCCTACTTCTGCCCTGCCCCTTCTCCCTAAGGCCCCCACCCCCAAATTTGCTCCTCTTTTCCCCTCCCCTCTGTCATTCACTGCTTTTCCTCCCTACTACTCCCCTCCCTGCATTGATGAGGAGGGCGTCATCTGCAGAGCTAGTGCTGAGAATTGCAGCTGCCCAACTCACTTGAGGAGGCAGCCCTGGCTCAGCAGGAGCTTGTGCAGTTGATTACTTGATGCCTCCTCCCCCATAGTAACTGCACTTTAGATGAGGAATGAGTAGATCTGACTGAACACCATCAGGTCCCATTTTCAACTGGACTTTCCGGTTGAAAACTGGACACTTGGCCACCTAGCCACAACTGCCATTAGCATTCAAAGCATGTGCACACAGACTTGCTTCCTGATGTCTCCTCGTACCTCCTGCAATCTTCTCCGGGTTCTATGCAGATTATGACACGCTGTTGCTCTCTCAAAGTAGTTGCATGAATGCAAATCTCTACTGTACACGTTTCACTAGTGTAAACAATGCTGCCCTATTGTAAACCCTCAAGGACCCTGGTTTGAGGGTAAACTGGCCCTTAGGATTATTGTGACCAACAATATGTTTGTGGAGCCTGCCTTACAGTATGCAGTTAATTATAGGGTGACCAGATGGGTTTCAAAAAAACACCGGACACATGTGATCTCAGAACGGGATGGGGGGGGGCGGGATCGGGCAGGAGGGGAGCAGGGCTGGCCGAGAAGGGGTCAGGGGGAGCAGGGCTGGCCAGGGGGGAACCGGCCGGTGGAGAGCAGGGCTGGCCCAGGTGCACACAGACCCTGGGATGCTGCCTGTCTCGCGCACAGTCCCGGCGGGCGCACAGGTGAGTCCAGCCCCAGGGATTTCATCCCACCCAGCCTTGCCCCCCTCCTCTCTACTGTGTAGTTGCGTACTGCCTGACTGGTAGACACGCTCATGCAGTGTGAGCGTGTCTAGCAGCCAGGCAGTACACAACTACGTACTGATACTCATGATAATAATAAAACTTACTGAATTAGAAAATACCAGATATTTGTGTGTCTGGTATTTTCTCAATTTGTTTCCCAGACAGAAAGCTCAAAAACCTGACTGTCCGGTTCAAAACCGGACACCTGGCTACCCTAGTTAATTAACCCACATTACAACTGGACCCCAAGCTCCTTTCTATACAACCCAATGCAGAGTTCAGATGGGCCCACTGCGTCACCCCTTTTGTTCATTATTTATAGAAAGCCAATGGGAAGGTTCAAGAGAAGATATGGGCTGTAATGTGTTCAATACACAGATGACATGCAGCTCTACAAGTTCATCATGTCTGTCATAGTAGCTACAGGGAACAAATATCCGAGTGAGGTGTGGGGAGGAGGGAGAAGAAACTGGCTGAGGATCTGTCTAAACAAGAAAGAGGCTGTAATTAGAGTTGGTCAGAATTTTTCAGACAAAAACTAGTGACAAATTTTTGCCACAATTTGCAAATAAAACTCCCCGTTATTTAACACATTCCAGTAGTGACGGTAGGTGCGAAGACAGTAAGTTTATCTTTTACTTTTGATGTCTGGAGAGGATGGCTTAGGGTGAAACATATTGGCTTTGTGTTGAGGCTCTTATTCTGTGGGGATTGGTAGTAGTTCAATGCTAAATATGTTTACCAGTTTGCTTTAAATATGATTATTAAAAATCACAAAAGAGGAACACATTGCCTCTGGGATGACAGATCCATCTTCTTCACACAGCACAATATTTGAACAGTATGGTGTAACCTGTTGTTCCTCTTGGATACCCTGCTGCTAAATTGTTTCCATAGAGACATCATCCACTTCATCTCTGAAAGCGCCACACACATACATTGTGGTGAAATTGACTGATTGACCACTTTCTATCTACGCCTTACAGTTATGTATGGTTCTGAGGACCTGTTAGCTGGAAAAGCTCTGTGTCATTACGACAGATTATGTAGATTTGTGCTTTGAAGTATGAAGCATTTTGTTTCTTAAGGTTTATGCTCTATTTCAGAAGAGATTGATTGGAACTGCCATTTGGAAACTACATTTAAAAAAGATAAAGGGAAAATGTTTCTTTTGTAACCAAAAATGCTGATTAACAGTCTAGGCTTTAATTGGTCTCGGTAATATCCTTACAGTGGAATTTGTAAAAGGCCTCCTTGAGCGTTCTGAAATCCCCTGCAGAGCACCTGGTTTTGGCACTCAGACTGGGGGGATTTTCAAAGCAGGACTCATTCTTTAAAAATCTGCACTCTGTTTCTGGGGCTCAGATTCAGCTGGGATTCCAGTCACCAATATTTTCTAAACAACAGCATGGCAGTGCTTCAGGCCCTCTGGCAGTGCATTGGCCACTGTTGAAAGATAGGATATTGGTCTAGATGGACCTTTGGTCTGACCAAGTATGGCCATTCTTATGTTCCAATTCTGTTTCTATGTCACTTGTCAGTATCAGCCTGCCACATGCCAAGGACAGTCGAGACACTATCACAATAATCTCAGGGGCACATCTGACCAGCTGGACCCATAAAATGACCTCAGTGTCCTCAACCTGAAGTGCTGCAGAAGTGGAATGAGAAGCTGATAAGAGACAGTAGCTGAAGACTGGCCCCTTAGTACATTATAATGACCACTGATTTCAGAATTGACTGGGGAGGGGGTGGGTAATGGACTTGGCCTCTCACAAGTATCCCGGTGTGTGCAACAAACCCCTGTGGCTTTCAGCTGAATGCTGTGGAACTCTACCCCTTCTGAGGCCAGACAAAAATAACCACTGCAAGCCCAAGCTCCCTTCCCTGTGGGGGTTTTCAGCAGGCCACAGCACATTTCAGCACCCAGAGGCAAGTTACTGGTAAGAGTTCTGGAATATTAATTCAGTGCCTGCCCTCTTTTCCCAGGCTGCAGCCACCAATTAAGCAGGACTTCTCCCTCATAAGGCCCTTCTTGCAGGCCTGACATGCCTTGCAGGTGTGATGGAGTTGAGCTCCAGCCCATAGCAGCTCCTTAAACAATTTCCTGCCCATTGCAGGTTTGTATGCCTTATCACGGGAGGCCAGTTGTATTTAAAAATCTATTCAATATATGATAATTTTAGAATATACGGGTACCACTACAGCTCTCTGATTCTGTGTTTTACTGACAGGAGAGGGGCCCCAAACTTAATTGGGGCCTCCAGCTGGTAAGATAATGTAAACAAATAATAATGTTATAACAGTTACTGATTAGGACAATTTGCTTTCACATATTGTCTCACCTACCTTCAGAAAGAAGTTGGATTCACCAATATTCCAGTGAGGCTGGGAGCAGTGGCAGGCAGTGAGCGGGGAGGATGGTTAGAGCAAGCAGCCAGCAGGCAGCTGATGGGAGTGGCCAGCAGGAGCAGAGGCGAGCAGCAGCCAGGCGGCCAGCAAAGCACCGCCAGAGAGCAGCAAGTAGGTGGATGGTGACTGAGGTGCTTCCTAGCCCTTCCTCCAGGATGGGAGGTGAGCTCTGTAGATCACCTCTGAAATCTGGTCTTTCCTGACCGAGGGCAGCAACTGTGAGTGGGGTTCAGAGAAGAGTTGGGCATGTGAATAGGACACTTGCATAGCTGGACTTGTGAGCCTAAGAGGCAAAGGACATTGTCAAACCTACTTGAGTTGGGATGTTTACTTGTGGTTTGGTTGTGAACTCTGTTTGTGATGTCTTCCCAATGCCATGTAACTTCTCTCTCTCTTTCATTAAAAGTTTCTTTTCTACACTCAGACTCTGTGCACGTGAGTGGGGACACGTTGCCTCCCAGAGGCACCCAGGGGTGGTGTGTTAATTTCCCAGGTTACTGGGTGGGAGTTTGAGCCAGTTCTGTGTTTGGATGGATGAAAAGGAGCCCCTAGATATTGAACCTAGCCCTGGCTGCTGCTGGCACTACCCGGCAGAAGGGTTACATTTTGGGGGGGTATCATGCGGGATTCTTTACAATGACAGCGTCTCTCCTTTGACTGAGTTAAACACAGTCGCTTTTCTGCATTCCCGATAACTGCAAGCACTGGTGGTCATATTTTATAATTCCTACATTTAGGGTTAACATGGATTGTGACGCCACAACAGCCAAATTAGTTACAATAGGCAAAATAACATTCTAACAATTGAATATCTCTCAGGCCTATAGCAACCTGCCTGAACTGTAATTACATAACCACATCCAGGATTTCTTTCCCATTCCAGCATGAACTGTATTTACGTAACAGTTGAATACCTTACAGGGCTAAACAACTGAGTAAGCAAAACCACACCCAGGATTCCTTTCCCATTCCAGGTGGCTGTACTGAAAGCATTGATGCAGACCCTGCTTACCTGTGTATAAAATCAGCCAATGTCACTGCATTATCTTCTTCCCAATCCTTTCATGTGATAACATGGCTTTCCCAAGGCAGTCTGTGTTGGAACAAGCATTAGGACTTGGGTGGGAGATGAGGAAGGCTGGAAAATGTGACCATCCATCAAGTATTCTCAAAGATTCCTTTCCATGGAACCAATCCAGATAGAAATCAGCCAGGGCAGTCACAACCACGGAATCAGCCAATTATCAGTGCAGGACGTTTTGTTCTCCCCCATTCCAACTTACTTTTACATAAAAATCCCTCTCTCCTTGGTACAACCCTGCCACTGTTTTCACTAAGTGAATTTAAAATTACCTAAAGTTTTGTGACACAGTTCTTGGTTGCATTTGTCTAGAGAACATATTTGTGCACTGTGGCAAAGCTGTGTGTACCAAATCCATATCATCCTCAGGCAACCCACAATCCATGCAATAGAAATAGCCATAATGAAAAATGCAAGCAAGATTTTTCTCATGCATACCTGAACTTCTAAGGAATTATTTCAGGCATGAACTTTGCTGTTTTATTTCTGAAATATGAGCACCTCACATACTAATATAATTGAAGCTTAATTTGAAAAAAAAAAAAAAGTGAAGAAACAAACAAGATGAAGACATACTTTAAACTTGAAGATAGGAGACAAAAGTGGGTAAGCAGCAAAGTGGAATGGGGGAGGGAGAAATGAACAGCAGCAGAGGGAAAATGCAGCAGGTGGGAGTTGAGTGAAACAGAAAGGGGAAGTTGAAAAGTCCAGAATTAAGGCACAACCTTAATTCTGCCTGCTTGTGCATTATGAGCCAATCAGTCTCTAATTACATAAGCACTCACTAGCTTTTCCACAAGACCCCACCCAGGAAATTCTATTCCTTGTTTCTACCACAGAGTGATACTGGGTGAGCCATTTAAACCAAAACTTTCACACCTGACCACTAATTATGTCTTCCTGATTTTGGGGTTGTCAAGCTTCACCCCCATGGAACTAGTTTTTCAGAACAGCTGAATGCTCATTCCTGCAAATGAAATAGATTCGAGTGGTGCTTTGACCTTAAGAAGTGACTATAAAAATTGCAAATCCTCTGAAAAAGCAGGTCCAAGGATCTCCAATTGTGCACTAAAAACTGTCAGAAACTTTTGATCTTAAACTCTCAGTTCCACATGTGTAAAATGTATATCACCCCTTTACCTCACCAGAGCATTGTTAAAATAAAATATTAATGTTTGAGAAGCATTCAGAAATGAGAGCGATAAGCGCTACAGAAGCACCTGTCAGGAAGTTAACAACCCTGTTTCCAGAGCAGGGTTGGAATAGTGTGCAGTAAATCAGGCCTGGGATTGGAACCGCTCATGGAATAAGGAGAAAACTGAATATTGATTAGCAGCTCAATCATTGAGCACCATACATCCTGTGCATTGAATGATGCAGGAAAAAATAGTAATTAAAGGCTGTATTTTAATGCACAGGCACAAAGGGGCTGAATAAACATTGCACAAGCAACCTGCCTTCTGGCATTTCCTACATTTTAAGCATTTAACTGTGAAACCTCAAGAACGTTCTTTTCACTTCTTTTTTTAGTATGATAGGGATCTGTCTATTTATCTATCAACTTATATCTCCCCACAACAAAATTAAACTAATAGCTAGTTAAAGCTGCAGGCACATATCAGTGGTATGATGCCTGTTTCCTTTCAAAGCATTAAAGGGTTGGGGGGGAGGGGTGTTAAGAATGCTTTAAGTATTGGAAATCAAAACAAAAATTGGAGTTAAATTAAGCCTGCACTTTTCAAACACTGCACCCAAACTCCTTTAGCTATTGCAGCCCAGGCTCCTCCTCCTGCTCCTGTCAGCGCCCTGGACTCGTGATCAGACCCAAACACATGACATGAAGCAGCTGCTTGTACATCGGAGCCACAAAAGGGAAGACGATGGGGTATAGAGGTCAGAATCAGAAGGCTATTGTGCTTCTTTTGCAATTTGGGAGTTATGCCTTCCCCGACCCGCTCAGCACATATGCATGTAGTATTACACATTCCCTTCCGTAGCAAATGTGCCTCAAAGACAATAAATAAATGCAAGAGAAGGGGGAGCCTTGATCACATGAGGAGGAGGAGCCAGAGCTGGACCCCGGTAGTTTCTGCAGAACAAGTCAGTGCAGGAAGTCGGAATTGCAAAGAAACAATTGTAAGTAAAGGAAAACATGGATATGTGCTTAGGATTTTTATAATGTGAACAAAGTGACTGCAAGGAGAGTCACACTAGCAAAAAACAGAACATGAAGAGGGGAAACATTTGTAAAGTACAAAGGAAATGTTAATTTTCATAAACAAAAGGGGGGGAGAGAAAAATGAAACTAAAGCCATCAGTTGGACTGACAGAGTAAAAAGTTCAATCCATATAACCATATCATTAAAATCAAAGCAAGCTAATGCTATTTAAATTAAGAAATTTCAATAATTAAAATAAATTTAATCATGTAAAGGCAATGAATGAAGGGAATGAAAGAGAGTATGTACTGTGCTTACACTGCTTTTGTGGGTACGTTAATGATCTGAGTATAGTAATTCACCTAGTTAATTCTTCTGGAGTGATTGAGATAAAAGGATGAAATATCTGCTGATGTAGATGAGCACGGCTTCACTGAAGTCTCTAGAGCTGAGCCCAATTCCACCAAGTGACAGTTTTACCTTAGGTCATCTGTACAAGAACTCTGACTGGGAAACAAATCCTTAAAAATTGTAATTATTAAATGTACTATCATCTATACTACTTTTGTTCAAAAGGGGAAACAGGATAACAGAATTACCACTTCAGTTACATTTTCAAGGAGCTGCACAGTATTTGCAGATGACTATGTGGAAAAATAAATTACATGTGCGGCAGTTTCGTTGGGTTTGATTACTTATTTCTGGCCAGATTCAGCCAACAGTATTCTAGTTGGAAAGTCATTCATTAGGAATGTAATTCTGTTGACATCATAGAAAAAAGGCGCTACTCACCATGAGTACAGGAAGTAAAATCTGGCCCTTGCTGAACTGAACTGTTTTATTTTTTAGAGAAAAGATGTAAGTGAGCCATTATCTTTTACTGGGCCACCTTACCTTGTCTCTCAGTATCTTGGGCCCAAGACAGCTACAGCAGTATTCAAACAACTATTTTTTTTACGTAATTTAAGTACAACTTTTTCTCAACTTAGACTAAAGAATCATGCATCAAAAACATTTAATTTAGAAAGGAAAGGAAAGGACTTTTCCTTTGCAAGCAATCAAATCTCAGACTCACATTTCAGTTTCATTGTACTATCTCTCTGATGTGAAAGGATTCTGTGAAAATCACAGGGTAAGTCTACACTACAGTGTTATTTCAAAATAGCTTATTTCGAAATAACATGTCTACACACAAAATGCATTTCAAAATAGCATTTTGCTATTTCGAAATAGCACGTCCACACTGAGTGGACTCTGAATCGCATTTAAGGCTGGCCGGAACCAGTTCCAGCAGGACTCCAGGTCAGGACTTACAGTGTGGGGCTGCTGCCTGAGGCTATCTGAGGTCTGTGCTTAAAGGGACCCCCTCACTCCCCAGACAGCCAGTTCTCAGGTTTCCCTGCTTGCTTGTCTACCTCGATGAGGGACAGCAAAGCATTTTGTCTCTGCATGCTCTGGTTGCCCTCACTCAGGACACCACAGCACTCTGCAACATGGAGCCAGAGCTGCCCCTGGGCACTCTGTTGCTTCTCTTGGATGCGTTGCTGCGAGCCTGGCTGCATTTTCTGCAGGCTGCCATCCGGGAGGTCCATCGGGGGACTGTTAGTATCCAGGAGGCCCTGCGGGAGAGCTTCCATCCTGAGGAGCCTCCCTGGTCTGCCCCACTGGGGGCTTGTGCCTCATTCCTCCCTCACGTCCTTCCACTTACCCCTCCCTAACCCCCCTTCCTGATGTCAAATAAAATACATGTATTTTCATGAACACAAACTCTCTTTATTTAACAAAACTGGGGAGGGAATGAAACTCTGGTGAGACTGGGGAAAGGAGGCAGGAGAGGAGAGAAGAAAGGGTGGGAGAGGGAAGGGGGAAACCTGGGAGGAGGGAACTGGAAGGGGGAAGCAAAGGGAAGAAGGGGGGAGGGGAAGCTCAGGGTTGGGGGTCTCATGGGACCAACTTGATTGTCATGCAAACCTGCTCCTGGCTTCACATGTGGCCTTTGGTGGCCAGCCTGACAGCTATCCTGCCATAGACGGCCACATTCCTCCGTCTAGTGCGGAGATCATGGATGTTGGGGGCATCCCCCCCAAACCTGAATAAGGTCCATGATCTCCACCCTGGACCAGGAAGGCACCCGCCTTCTCTGGGCCCTGGCAGGCTCCTGGGAGCTGGCAGACTGCTCCTGGGGAGCTGTGGAGGGCTGCCTGTCAGTGGCTTACTGGCTCATATTTTGGGGCCACTGGGTGAGGGGCAGTGACAGCTGGCTCTGGGCTGGCAGGCTTGGAGCTGGCACAGGCACTGTGGCCAGAGTCTACCCCTTTAAGGACTCCGGGGAAGCGGGGAGGGAGAGAAGTGGTCTTGGTTGAGGCCGGAGTGGCCACCAGGGCACCTTGGGAAGGCTGGAGGCCCCCTATTTCGAAATAAGTGTCTCCTCGTAGAATGAGTGAATTTATTTCGAAATAGCGGTTTGGCTGTGTAGACTCTAGGAAAGTTATTTCAAAATAAGGGCTGTTATTTTGAAATAACTTTGCTGTGTAGACATACCCACAGTGAAAATATCCTCTTCAAGGAAGAGATTACAGGGGAGGAATGAAAAACTTAAAAAAACAATGAATAGTCCTGTAGCACCTTAGGCAATCTACACTGCACGCTTATTTTGAAATAACTCATGTTTTTTCAAAATATCAGAGTGTGCGTCTACACAGCAAGCCTGTTATTTCAAAATAATGGGCTTACTCCAACTTCTGTAACCCTCATTTCATGAAGAGTAAGGGAAGTCAAAGGAACTGTGTTCTTCCTTAGACTTCCTGCTGTGTAAACAGCGCCAAAAGTCGAGTCAAGGTATTTTAACTTCAGCTACTCAATTAATGTAGCTGAAGTTGCGTCTCTTAACTTGACTTTAGGACGCAGTGTAGACGTACCCTTAGAGACTAACAAAAAATGTAGATGGTATCATGAGCTTTCATGGGCACAACCTACTTCTTCAGATGAATGGAGTTAAGGGGTCCAGGATACCAGGGCAGGAATGAACTGTCAATAATGCACGCAGCCTCGAAAAGCATGTGTTTTATCAGCAAAGCTCCATATCCCAGAGCAAGCTAAAATTTCTCAGAAGTCTTAGCATCCTTCATCCATCTTGAGATGAAAGTTCTTTTGGGGTAGGATCCCTGTCTTCACACTTAACTACAGGAAGCATAGCAAATTGTAAATGCTGTATTGTAAGTGTTTTCTTCGTGGCCCACAAATTAACTGTGGGATATTTTCTAAAGAAATACAATGAAAATATGGGACATGATTTTCAGCTGGTGTAAATTACCAAAACGCCACTGACATCAATGGACCAGTGTCAGTTTATACCAGCTCAAGATCTTGCCAGTGCTGTCAGATCATCAGCCTTGCTATTGGCAATACAAAACATACTTAAAGCGTGTTTAACAGGACGCCCCAGATTTCCCCTCGTTCTGAAGGGGAACGGAAGATTTCTACAGAGACTATAGCAACCGTCTATCCTGCAGTGCTGCTGTCACCCCAACATCTGGAAGAATTAGGGATGTAAAAGGTTAACTGGTTACCCTGTAAACATTAGCCTTACCGGCATCCTTACCTAGTAACCAGTTAACAAGCCCTGTCCAAATCCCTGTGAAGGGCCAGCCAGCAGAGGGGTGGGCAGGTGGGCAGCCCTGTGGTAGGGCAGGCCCAGCCGTGGCAGATCAACATAATCATAAACAAAGGGCAGCCTGTAAATAGATTTCCCCCTCAGTTCATACTTGCCTCACCCCAGAGGAAAAAGATATGCTTTGGCGTGTCTGGGAGGTTAACAAATCTGGACTATAACAGTAAAGGGTAGGAGCAACTAGTCAACCAAGGATCAAATATCAACTCCAAGTTATGTTCCTGTTTGATAGATGTAAATCATATTCCTGTTGTGAAGGAAGCCAATGTGAGTTTTGCCAACTCTTCTGGCAGCTGCCCTCCCCAGCCTAGCTACATTATGTTGTCCTTGTCAGAACTGAACCACAACCAGGTACTTCAAGCCCTGAATCCACCCAGGCTATCATTCCACTGCTTTGGTTGGGTGAGATGTGATGGAGACTTAGTAAGGTCCTGATTTAGTAATGAGAGCCTCTTGCCAGGTGAATTTGATTCATAGATGGACAAACTGTGCAGTTGCTCATGTGAGTAATGTTGATGGCTCAGGAATTATTAGAAAAAAGAGCATTGCAATGAACAGTTTTTGTAAGAAAGAGAAAGTACATAAAACTGTGTAGAATCTGCAGACAGGGCCTGGGTGTATATATGAAAATTGGAGTTTCCTTACTTTGAGCATACTCAGTAGCTGTCAGTGTCCTGCCTTCAAACAGTATTTATATTATATCAATAGTAGGCAACCTTGACACTTCAGTTTTTAGAGGTGATCGCCAAATAAAAAAAACATTAGCTTGTGTCCTTTTTTAGGATGTATGCAAAGAGACTGGAAGGTTCCTTTCCTTCATGTACAAAATTCATTTTCTGCTTTGTGCCCTCCCCTTCTGCCCCCCTCTCCCTGGCTTTGAATTAGCAGAAATGACAAGCCTTGTCTTCTTTGTTCCTCTAATTGTTGTTGGAAGACTCTTTGTCTGACTATTGGAAACTTTTTCAAACCTTAAATGAAGTGAAAGTGCTGAATCTTAAGATTATCATTTCTTTTAAGTGCTATAGACAAATAGGTTTTAAGGAAAACAGAAAATTTTAAACTTATAGTTTAATCAGAAGTTTCATTTTCTTTTGTACTTGTGATGTATAGGTTACATCTCCCTAAGCCAGGGCTCTCTGGTCCAGCAACATCCATGGTCCGGAAAAACAACGGATGTTCCCAGGTCAGAGAACGGATGTTCTCCTGATGTTCCCAGCAGGAGAATTGGCAACTGGGAGCTCTGGGAGCCTGTTGGGCCTGGCAGCAGCCAGACAGCAGATGTGGCCACCACATCTCAGGAGCAAGCCGAGCCTGAGCTGGTGGCAGGCAGCGCTGCCGAGCCAGTGACCAGCCAGGGCTGGAAACAGATCCAGCTGTGGGCTGGGGTCCAGTGGCAAGGGACTCCCCGGTCCAGCAAATTCCGTTGTTTGAGACTGGTCAGGTCCCAACGGTGCTGGACCTGGGAGGTCCAACCTTTAGTGTGAATACTTCTCAAGTCATACATAGTCTTCCAAAGCACACAATATAACAATTTAAATGTCAGAAACAAGCACAACTCTCTCTTGTTTTCCACTGCACACTCTGTTTCCTGGGCATAAATAAAAACATTTCAGGGCTCCTTTATACACAGTAGTGAAGTTCAAAAGAGCACAGACTTCCCCCCCTTTGAAAGGCAGCTGAAAGCACTATCATGTTTTATGAGAATAAAAGCTACAGGGTTGCATATTGTATTTACAGAAATGTAATGAAAGCAGGAAAACCAATATTCAATGTTCCTAAGAGTGAGATTTTTTTCTTCTGCAAGAGCAAATATGATCTCCTACTTGACTTGCAGATTAATACCATGGCTCAGTGAGCAAACAAACATGTTAAATGCTTCTATCTACATTAAACAGCATTTCAGTAGTGTTTCTGTCAGCAAACAAACAAAATGCTAGTTTACATAAGTGAAATAAAGAAAAAACGTGAAATAGCTTTACATTAAACTGACTTAAATCTCCCAAAAAAGCCATGAAAAACCATTTTCCCCTTGCTAAGGCTAAATTACATTTCAGAAAAATTTTACTTAAAGAGGTCCAAAGCAGCCCTTCCTGTGGAAAAATCCTACAACAGTGGGGCTAGTGGGTGAGGAAAACCTTAACAAGCTTTCCCTCACTGAGTTCTTCCCAAAAGTTTCTATGGAGATTTAAGAAAGTAACCCATTGAGTCCCCCTTACACTCCACAGAGAAAAACCGAGGGTTCTGCCCCTTAAATTCTATCAGTCCTGAGCTTCCATACTGACTCTGGAACCACTGCACTGCCCACATTCCCCTCCATTCTGGTTGCTAGGCAGTGTGGTAGGATTAGACTCTCATTGCCAAGACTTCCTCCACTGTAGGAAGATGATTACACTGAATTGCCTAATATTTGCTGTCATGCAAACCCAAAAGACATCAGCCTACTTGGTTCCAGGTGGTCTCCCATAGCAACATTCTCAAGCTGGGATCATTCCAACATTCCAATATTCGCACCTTTCTATAAAGAACCATGGACCTTCCTTTAAGCTGGATACATTTGAGCATTCATAATTCTGTATTATGTCTCTATCTGTTCTTTAACTATTCATGTTTTATATCTCCAAAGGCTCATCTGCTTGAAGTTGCTTTTGAGATGAGATACTGTATTTCATGTGTGTTCTTTTTGTTTCCCCCTTATTTAAATTATATGGCGGTAGCTCATTAGACTACATTATTCCTACAATTTTATCCAGTTTTTGGGAGGTAGAAAAGCAGGATTTTTTAAACTCCCCCATTACTAAAAATCATGCTCCTTTAGGACTGTTATGATCCGGTGACATATATTGGTTTAATTCTGGTCTGTTTTCAGAAGCTGCCTGAACGGATCTTCATTAAAACAGCACCATAACAAGAAGCGCTTTCAGACCCGAAATGAACAACTGGAGGGCAAATAACAGCTCTGTCAATAACAGTGGCACAGACCTCACTATCGGCTTTACCTCTTCTGCGATCGCTGTCTTTTTATTTGGGACGAACTTTGTACCTGTTAAGAAATTTGATACTGGGGATGGTAAACAATTTCTGTGTTTTATTACTTGAAAGGACAATGTTTACGTTTTACACACTAGCAGAAAGAATGTGGAGTCTGGTTATTGAAACTTCTGAGCTAGATCAATATTAGGTCCAGCTCAGCCTTAAGCTATAGAGAGCGAGGTGAAGGAAGCACAGCATTTGTTCTTCACAACAATCAGAAACACTTCGGGACGCAGGAAATTTTTAGAGGCCCTTCTTGCCATCCACTTAGGAGTGATAGAGTATACTACAGGTGGGCTGCAAGATGGAAAAGCAAAAAGTGAAGTGCCTTTCAATCCACCAGTTTGCAGATTTTCAAATACACGCTGAAGTGTGTATTTATCCTTGATAGCTGGTGATGTATTAAATATTGCCACCCCTTGAGTCATATTATTGTAGATAACATAAAAAGCAATGAGAAATGGAAGCTCGAGTATGTATGTCTTGGCAATCTGATAACACAAAATAACCCCTTTAGTTTCCTACTTGCTATTTATGATTTTACCACAGCACTTCACTTGCTTTACACTAGGATTGTGCTGTATCTGTGTATATATGAAGGCATATTATTGTTCATTGGTTTCACTGTGCCATGATCAAAAAAGACTTATCACTGGTTCCTTTTCTGTAACCATATCTGCTTTTCAGGTTGAATCCTAGCCTCTGTTTTATCCTCTTTTTATGCCAATTCAGCACTGCTAAAGTGACAAAAAGCTGGCTTAAATATTCAACCAAGGATTTCCCTTTTGTAAGGGAATTCTTGGGGAGGTGCATAAAACCAGCAAATATGTCACCCATGCTTAGCCACTCCAAGTACAGGATCTGCTGGGAGAGAGAGGAGGTTTGGCCAGAGCATACAGCCAAACCTCCTCATGTGTTACTGAAATAGCTCCAGGACCCCACAGTGCAAGTTAAACCAGCCTAGAAGCTACTCTAATGTGTTCGTGGTTGAGAGTGGACTGAAGGGGGAAGTAATTTAACTCGATCCTCTTCAAGAGCCAACCAGAGCTCATGTGCACCTGAGGATCGGGGATTATATTAACTTTATCCATGTAAGCATAGGTAGCAAGTGTACAGAGAATGTGAGAACTCAGAAATAACTAGTTGCTTGCTAATATCTTACCCCAGAATATAACCTTGTGAAAATATTGTAACCATTAACATATCTGTTTTCTACCTAGGAATGTTCTTCCAATGGATTCTCTGTGCTGCAATATGGATAGTATCGTTGGTGGTGAACCTTGTTCAGAATAGCCCTAGGTTTTGGCCTCTTGCTATGGTTGGGGGTTGTGTATGGGCTACAGGTAAAGAGGAACAGATCCTACTTCTTCAGAGACACAATACAACTAATTCCTTAGAGGAGGCAGAGATAATAACATTGAAATATTTGATATACTAAACAGATCTTTGTTATTTTCAGCACTGTTAGATCTCTGCCATTATTGTGTGTATTACTGTGAACATGGTATTTTATAATTTTATCATTGATGGTAGTTTTTATAGCCTTATTTAAAAACTAAAAGTAATACGGATACCAAATAATATCCATATTTTATAAGGGCTGAAGAAACCGAGGATGCTGAACTTACCTTATCTATACAGCAAGATAAAGGCTTACATTTTAAATGGCCACTAGGGGATTGCACCCCCAGCTCAAACTTCGCTCTCTGAGGATCAGCAGTCCCAGCTCTTCCTGTGGCCGCTAGGGAAGGCCAGGCGGAAGCGTGGCATCCCTGGACTGCCCCGGCTCTCTCCCCCCAGCCACCGGGCCCCCCTGAGGCCAGGCCAGCACTGGCTGTCCCCTACCCCAGGCTGCCAGAGGGTTGGTCTGGGCCAAGCCTGGGCCAGCTCCTTCCCCCTGGCCACAGGGATGGGCCAAGCTAAGGCTCTTCCCTCGCCCCACCCCCACTTCCGGGAAGGGTCCGAGGCAGCCCCAGCTCTTCCCCCCCCCCGCTTCTGCCCCAACATCACCCCAGCTCTTGTCCCCACCCCCTTCTCTTGCCCCTTCTGCCTCTCCCAAGGCCCTGGCTCTTCCCCCGCCCCTCCCCCCCCATATCCCTCCCGACCATGCACAGCGAGGAGTGGGGCCACTGTGAGGCCTCACCAGGCCCTGTGTTCTCCCCTTGGCTGCCAGCGGGAGAAGGGGGGCCACTTTCAGGCCTCTCCAGGCCCTGCACACTCCTCCCAATCGCCGGGGGGAAAGGGGCTGCTTCTGGGCCTCATCACTTTTCAGGAAAAGGTTTTTTTATATATATATAGAGAGAGAGAGAGAGAGAGAGATAAGAAATCTATTAGCCAAGTTTTTCAAAAGCCCAAAATTAAGCTTCTAAATGAATGACCTGATTTTCAAGAGTGCTGATGCCAATGGGAGCAGTTGGCTGATAAGTATTGTGTATTTCCTAATTATGTCATCACATTGGACTAATATAAATTAAACCTTAAAAAAAGAAAGGGGTGAAAGGAATAGTTGTGCTAAGCTATAGCCCAGTGCAGGGCTTTTTAATAGGAAACTTCACTGCATAGACAGAGCCTTCTGCTTAAGGACGGAAATTGCCTTGATGTGTCTTCATGCCATTGGTGGAACAAAACCACCCCAGGTTATGTGAATTAAAACCTAGTTGGTATAATAAGCCCCTTCTACTTTGAGTTCAAAATTGAGTCAGTGAAAATGCAGAATAGACCCAACTTAACCTACTTTAACAACAGGGAAACTCTTTGCCAAATCAGATATTTTCAGTGTAGTAAGTACTAGAATATTTACCTGGCATTGCTCAGGCTCTTAACTCTTTTTTTTCTTCTTCATTTATATCATTGCTCTGTGGTGGCAATGAGGGGTTCAGAATGCAGGCTGCTCCAGAGAGAGAGGACTACCTCAGCCCTCTCTCACCACAGCAGCTTGGGGTCAGGTGAGAGTCAAAGACTCAGGGTTGAGGCAGTCCCAGACATGGGGGAGTGCACCCCCAGCCATCCTCTTTCACCTGCCTGGTAATTCTTTCTCTTTTCTGTATGGTTTTATGAGAAGCAATCCCATTCCAGGCACATCCCATTTTCCTGCCACAACCGAAGTCTTACCTTGCTTTAAGTTATAAGAGAAAGCTGTATGCCAAATTTGGTGATCCTAGCTCTTATAGTTTAGGAGGAATTCTTAGACAGACAGACAGACAAACTCTCAAGTATCTAGTAGATAAGGGCAAATATAAAAACTCAGAAATACGGGCCTTTTCTATTCCTAAAACATAAATGGCATTCTCTTTTTGAGAGAGATTTAGGACCAGAATACCAAGGATTCTTATAGGTCTGAGGTGTGTGCATCTTCCTTTTGTAAGCATCAAATTTACACCAAGGATAGCTTTTAAAATTGTGGATGATGAAGAACTGAATAAAAGTTGAGGTTTTTTGTTTGTTTGTGCATGCACTTGTTAAATATTTAACATCATTTTGTACCACATATTGAGTGTGGTCGTGTTCAAAAGATCTGGTCATATGATCTAGGGATGTTAAATATAGTTTAATCAACTAGTCTAGTCAATTAGTTAATAAGCAGGGGAGCTGCAGCATGGTTAGCAGGGCCGGACGGAGGCATGGGCGAGCTGGGCAGCTGCCCAGGGCGCCAACCGATGGGGCGCCTGATGGCAGCTGTAAGGGGCGCGCGGCGTCCCTTAGAGCTGCCATCAGGCGCCACGCACCCGGCTCCCGCAGCGCCGGCCCGCCCACATCTCCGCGGCGCTGGCCAGCAACGCCCTTCCCCCCACGGCCATGGAGCCCTACACAGCCCGGCGTGCGTGCCAGCAGCGACAGCCAAGCCGGACTGGGCCGCGCTTGCACCGTGCGCCCTAGGGGCGGGCCCCGGGCTGCGTATGCGCCGTGCGCCCCAGGGGCAGGCCTGCGCACCTTAGGGGGCAGGCCCACTCCCCATGGGCGGGCCCGCACATGTGTAGTGCGCCTGGGGGCGGCGCCGCGCACCCGTGCCTGGGGCGCCAGAATACCTCAGGCCGGCCCTGGTGGTTAGCTCCCGGTCCCAGCAGCTAACTCTGCTGCAGCTCCGCCGTCAGGTTCTTAATACATTTAAAAGGCTGAAGCGCAGCAGGGGGGACCCAGTGCGAGCTGGGACCACTGATTGCCAGCTCGCGCTGGGTTCCCCCGCTGAGCTGATTTTTAAATGTATTAAGAGCCCACGTGCTCTTAATACATTTAAAAGGCTAAAGCTCAGTGGGGGGAGACCCAGCGCGAGCCAGGAATCAGCTGTCCTGGCTTGTACTGCCTCCCACCGAACCCCCACCTCTCCCGCTCCACTTCTGATTTTTAAATGTATTAAGAGCCAGCAGAGCTGCAGTGTCTGAGACTGGGCGTGAATTAGGAATTAACTGATTCCTGGCTTGTGCCCAGCCCCCGTTACTCCCCTGCCCTCTGCGGAGATTGTGCTGGGGGAAACCAGCTTTTAAGCTCCAGCTCTTGCTCCTCCCCTCACTGCAAGAGGCAGTGGCAGGGCTGGAGAGCAACCAGTCGAGGAACTAGTCGACTATCTGATAAGCTTTTGCTTATCGGATAGTCAAATAGTCGCTTACATCTCTAATATAAACCACATTGCAGTTCAAAATACAATATGACCTCTTAATTTTGAAACCAAAATATTTTAGCAAGAGAATAATTTTGCTTTTGTTTTTTTTCCATATTGCAGGTAACGTTACAGTTGTCCCTATTGTCAAAACCATCGGTTTAGGTCTTGGGCTCTTAATCTGGGCTTCTTTTAATTTGCTAACTGGCTGGGCAAGCTCAAGGTAACTGTATTTAAACTTTAAATTCATTCCATGAATGCTGTCATTTCTTCATTAACAACTCTAATGAAAACACTTGCCAAGAATATAAAAGAAGTATCAAATAGAAAAGAATTCTTTCTCCCACTAAAATATTCAGTCTAATTGTAATCCATTGTGCTTCCTTATTTGTGAGATTCTCAAGAAGAAGAAAATGTTTTACTGCATCTTTTTTGCAAAAGAGCCTAGATGCTCACTTATCTGATTAAATACAATTATATTTGTCATGTGCATGTGAAATGCTATTTGTACTTTCATTGTTTTCTTTATCATCATAATTGTGCGGGATTAAATTAATTTCTTTTCTCCTGGGCATTTATATACCTTTTGGCAAAACTTCGCTAAACACAAACCCAGTTCTGGTAATCTGAATTTCAGTGGAAATACTTGCATTAACAAGCTCCCAGATGGTGGGGTTAAAAGGGCTAGATGGAGCCATGGGCCCTTTAAATTGGTTCTAGAGTGATGCACCACTCTTTGGGCAATGCTGAGGGATGCCCAGCCCTGCCCATTCTGCCTAAGGCCCTGCCCCTTCCAGTGGTGCAAAGCAGGGCTCCCACCTTACCCAGTGGTCTGGCCAGGCTGTTGCATTAATAAGGATTTCCAAGTCTGTACTCTAATTTAAAATTTGTAAGTATATCATAGATGGAATCAAATGCAACTGTGGTTAAATGTTCCAGATTCGGCTGGTTTGGAATTGACCCAGAAGAGGTATCAAAACCCATCTTAAATTATATCGGAGCTGGACTTTCAGTGTTAAGGTAAATATTATTCCTAATAATAAACAACTCCTTTGATCTGAAAAATCAGATTTAATAACTGATGTATTGATTTAATAGGAGAGGATTTTTGCAAGTTAAATGATCTGCTTTTGCAAAATTTATTCAAAACTTAGTAAGTTGTCTTATCCAGGATGATAGAGAAATATTTTCAGAATTAGACAAATGTTAATTCCAGTTCAGTGGCAAAATAGTTCTTGATAAATGGAGAACATTTTTCTGCCAATAGACGTGTTAAATACCATCCCATCTGTAGAATAATTGATGTCATAGTTAAATTCCTCAAATGTTTCACTTTCCTAATTATTGTTTGGCAAAGTCCTCCCTGGAAAAAGCTATGATCTCCTGGTGGAATCTGTCTTCTATCAATCCTTCAGGGGTGGAATTTGCTTCTTCTTTCCCCCTTTCCATAGACTAGGCCACAGGACCCCTCCTCAAACCTAGTAGACTCTGTGGATTCAGCTGAATCTAGGGGCATCCACACTGTCTCTTGTCCCCAGAGGCTCTGGCAACCCCCCAATAGTGAAGCTCTGAAGCCATGCTTCCAGGAATTCCCGAACCATGGCATCCTTCACGACTCACCTCTAAGGCCTTCAAGTCTTTCTTTATATATGGGAGCAGCTACTCTATGCAAAACACTTTCCAAACACTTAGGGAGGATGGAACTCATGATTTAAGCATCTCTTCTAAGCCTCAGAGGCCTGGAGGGGGGACAGTGTGTGTTTGCCTGGTCTTCATGGAGGAAGCTGACATTCCCTTCTTCCCAATACTCCTTCCTGTCCTCTCAGGAGGGAGAAGAACTATGCATGATGCCCGTCATTCCTTGGCACTAAAAAACAAACCCTGCTAATCCTGATTGCACATATTTACCTGATCAAATGAAAGTTAAATATGTTGCTACCTCTGTCTAATCCTCAATGTCCCCCACTTTTATCCATCTGAAGAGGGGCTTAATATTTCCAGTTTAATTTAACTGAAAAACATGTAGCACTTAAACAAATCAGAGGAAATGGTTTTAGAGTTTCTATTCTCTGTTTACAGCCCAGGCCAAAAAAAGTGCAGAAAGCTGTTGAGCCAGCTGCACAGAGACTGTGAATATAACTGTGTGTTAACACATTCTCATTATGAACTGTTTAGTTACCTTCTAGAAACCCTAATTCTGGTAAATGTAATATGCTTTTGCTATTTTTAAAAAGAGGGTCTCATCCTTTTTTCCTCCTTTCTCTCAGGTTTTAGGACATCCCAGTGTACATCTGCTATAATTTGAAAATACAGTGTGTGGCTATGACAAACGCCTTTAGAAAAATAATGCAATGGTATCTCAGAAGAGTGATATTTGCACCCTATTATTATGATAGGGATAACTTTAAGGACTGTACTAAATTTTTAAAAGTAGATTTGATCAGATTATATACTTATCCTTTAAATTAACAAATAAGAGTAATCATGCTAGCTAAGAGTTCAATTCAAAATACATTGAAATGTGACATTGTCAAATGAAAGATGAAAAACAGGAACAAAATGAAAATGAGGAGTATGCCTTCAACCATTTGTTTGTGCCCTGGGATATTCAATGTTATGACCTCGCAAATGAATATTTGGTATATTTTAATGTATTTTTCTCTTCATAGCACTATCATATTTCTTTTTGTAAAAAGTGAAGTTCAAAGTTCTTCAGTTTCATCAGAAGCCACCCCATTACTGAATGAGAGTGTAAGTACTCTATTGTTTTACATCTCTGAAAATATTCCATGCATCTGCAAAAAGAAAAGAAAAGCTATTACTTGATGTTAACCAGATCTGTCAACATTCATGGTCAAACAGAGATGCCCATTTATACAAACTTCAAATTATGAGTCTTCTAAGATCAATGCATTTTATCAACAGAAAAATATTTTTATTCTTGTTGTTACTGGTTTGGCATGGTTTATAGGTTCATGAGTCCTTTCCCATTATGACATGGGGTTTTAAGAATGATTAAGAATATCCTTTCATGTCAGAGAGGGGAAATAATTTTAATTACAACTTTTGGAAGTTGTAGAAGTACACTGGTAGATGCAAGCAAGCAAACAAGGAATCTGGCTGTCAAGATTCATTGCCGTACAGCACAGTCCACATGCTAAGAGAGGTAATTGACTCTTTGATTCTTGGTCCTTGCCTCGGCACAGGTTAGAGACTTGAGGCTGGTGCCAGATGACTATGAACCAGGGCACATGCCAGGGCACATGAACCAGGCAAGGATAACTTGAGCACAGCACATTCCAGTCAGGCTCTATCCCCCCTCCTTATGTTGCCTGAACTGGGGACCACAGGAAGGAAGTATAGGAGCCAATTATGCACAGTGGGATTCCTCCATATCAAGGGAATCCTCATCAGGAGAAGCAAAGGAAGCAGAATGACACTGAATTAGCTTGTATTAGAGAAGGATTCAGCATGTGCATGGGAAGGTGGGAACACATCGTAATGGTATGCATATGAAATGATACTGGTGAAAGCAAAGGACCTGCATAGTCAACAACACTGGAAATGGAGTACAAACAAAACTTCTAGATTGCAGCACCCAGCAAACTTAAGGGAAAACATGTTTTTAAATTTAAAACTAGATTCAGGAGCAAATTTGTAAGTGGATTCTCTCTCTACAGTATGTTGAGTCAAGGCCCAGAACCAGGCACTACTGAAGCATTTGATATCCTGATCCAATCTTTTTGGCTTGGGCCTATCCTTAAACCCATGTCTCCTGACCTTAGTTCAGAGGGTTTTTTCCTAATGTGTAACTGTCCTAATTTATAGCAAAACATGCCTTTTTTTATGTTTTCCAAAACATTTGACACTAAAATTGTAACTGTTGTCTGCAGTCAGTCAACAATTCTGAAAATACTAATTCTGATGCTTCATGGGTGGACAGTCTTTCTCCAGTACAAAAAAGAGTAATGTAAGTAGTTACCATTTCTTTTCTTCATTCTGCCTAGTTGACCTGGGTTTCTTGAAGTTGCTACAAAACAGTAAAGGAAATTCTGTACTCTATGAAGCATACTGTCACACTTGTAACACATGAATGATACATTCATAAAGCTTCAGAGGGGTAGCTGAGTTAGTCTGTACTGGATAAACTTAAAAAACAACAAATAGTCTGGTCCAGTCATCTGAAGAAGTGGGCGGAGCCCACGAAAGCTCATGATACCATCTACATGTTTTGTTAGTCTTTAAAGTACTACCAGACTATTTGTTGTTTTTTAAGTTTATCCTGGACAGACTAACTCAGCTACCTCTCTGAAGCTTTTGAACTTGCAAGGCACTGCATTCAGCCATATGGAGTGGAAATCCATCAACTACACAAAGGTCTGGTCATCTGAAGAAGTGGGTTGTGTCCACGAAAACTCATGATACCATCTACATGTTTTGTTAGTCTTTTAAGTGCTAGCACACTATTTTTTGTTTAAGTTTACATTTATAAATGTTAGTGCTGCAATAAAGAGGTTTAACTGCAAAACAATGTAGATAAATTTTAAATGGATAAAAGTGTGTGTCCTTTTAATTCTTCAGTGTGCTTTTAAAATCTATGAATATGAGCTCTTTAAGGGTCAGCATGTATTGTGGTTCTAAATGTTCACATCTACCAGCACATCTTTGTAAAATTCATAGAATCATAGGGCTGAAAGGGACTGAGAGGTCATCTAGTCCAGTCCCCTGCCCTCACAGCAGGACCAAGCACCATCTAGATCATTCCTGATAGATATTTATCCAACCTGTTCTTAAATATCTCCAATGATGGAGATTCCACAGTCTCCCTAGATAGATTATTCCAGTGTTTAACCACCCTGACAGAAAGTGTTTCCTAATATCCAATCTAAACCTCCCTTGCTGTAATTTAGTTGTTGTGGCTTTTCATTAATCTTGACTGTACACTCTTTAGAGCAGGGACTCCTTGGATCCGGTCCCTGAGGCTCAGGGCTCCCACCCAGCATTGGAGAGCCTGCACTGGCACTCCAGCCCCTGCCACATCACCATGGAGCACACAAAATCTACTAGCCTGGGCCCTCCTAGACTCTGGTATGCGAGAACACTGTGGGGAGTGTCTCCTTTAGCCAGTGAGAGTTTGTGGTGGGGTTTTTTCATTGGTATTGTTTTTTGCTTCTCGCTTGTGTGCAGCCCATGACTGATTTTCCCCACTTCTGCTCTAGGCACTACTCTCACATATAAAAATCATGTGACAGAAGTGTAAATTCTAAATCATTACTAGCAGTTTGCATGTGCAGCATGATTTATATAGTAGTTTTCTAATCCTGCATATGCCTTAAGTTATTATCCAGTCTACTGGTTAATAATGGTTTCTTTTCACTCTCTCAAGAGGCTGTACCCTAGCAGTAGTAGCTGGAATATTCTATGGTTCCAGTTTTGTGCCAGTGCTCTACATCAAGGACCATGGTAGAAGAAATGGGACATTATACACGGGAGCAAGTCAATTTGGTAAAAGCCAATGAGCCATTTTTATTTTACCTTATAATTACTGTATAGCAATTAGTTTTGTACATGGGTTTGGTGATTTTTTTGCTTTGCCTCCTGGTATTATGTGACAACAAAGGAATCGGTGCATCTTATTCTCCATTACCTGGCCCCATTGGCAGGTAGTGGCCGGAGCCCCAGGCCCCTTTAAATTGCCACCAGAGTGCTGTACCATACACTCCGCATGCCTCTGAAGGCTGAAAGAGACACCCAGTGCTGTGGTCTGGGTGGCACAGAGGGCTGGTTGCTCTGGCCACGCCCCCTTCTGCCCCTCCGTTTGTGGGATGCAGAGCCAGGCCCTCTCTCACACTTCTTGCCGTGGGGCTCGTGGAAGCTATCGGCCCTCCTGCCTATTTTTAGTCATTTACAACTGTGCAAACTGGATGCAAACACTTCCATTCTGATCTGGTAGTGTTTGACACCCACTTTGCTCAGGTGTAAATGACCATACAAGATGTGCGGTAATGGTCAATCAGCCCCAGTGAATGCCAAACTTCACTGATGTTTGGACACCATTTCATTCACAACAAAATGTTCTTAAACATTTTGAAATTTAGTCAGATTTTCTACTTACTTTGCTTATGGGTGTGTATTATGTGGCTTATAGATTTTTCACAACTGCATTGGTAGGCAATATTCCAAATAGGTTAGGCGCCAAATTAATATAAATGTTTGGTTTCTTCATCCATTTTTCAGCTCATGTTCTGCTTTTACTGTGAATAAAATATATTTACTTGATGTTTATATTAATTATCCTCACACTTAATGGGGGTAATCATCAAATATGGGAAAATAGAGAGACCACCTGC
This sequence comes from Rafetus swinhoei, assembly GCA_019425775.1. Taxonomy (NCBI): domain Eukaryota; kingdom Metazoa; phylum Chordata; order Testudines; family Trionychidae; genus Rafetus; species Rafetus swinhoei. The sequence goes on along the minus strand of CM033449.1, from coordinate 78,587,882 downwards.
TTTCAGAGTGGGAATGCATTCAGCTGCAGCCAGGCAAGTTCAGTTTCTTTCCCTAGCTTGTAGGCTTCCAGAGGCATTAATTCTACCTGAGGGGAGTGTGAGAGAACACAAGGATTTACTACTCCATGTTCCTCCTGCCTGGCCAGCACAGTGCCAGAAGTATGTCTGTTGAGGGCATGAGCCCAGCCCAAGCCAGGGGAGAGAAAGTGGTTTAGTACCTACTAACGGAGCTGGTAAGGAGCATTTCAAGCTATCCTTCCTCAGGGTTGACCCATCCCCTTCTCTGCAGCCCTAGGTGCTTCTTATCTATCTTCCAACAATTCATGCAAGCACATTGTACTATTGTCATTCTCTTGCAATTTCTTGTTGCCATGGTGCCTTCATAAATTGGAGTGCTCACAGTGCTGCAGCAATAATGAGCCAAAGTCACTGATTAGGTAGGTGGACAATGAATCTCTTGGCTCCTGCATTCTTCATCAGATGATAAATGCACGCCAAGTGGAGGATCTAGATAGCACATATAAGGGAAGAGTCTGTCTGTTCACACAACAAACTCAGCAGTGCAGCATTAGAACCGAAACAAGGAATTCCTTTTCTTCTTGAGTCAAAAACACAGGTGCTTACATGTGAGGTTTAAGCAACCAAATCCCACTTTTAGGCTTTACTGTGACCCACAAAATTCCCTCTGAACTCTATGGGTACATCTACACAGCAGCGTTATTTCAGAATAAATAACTATGTGAGCATCTACAGAGCTAGCCTGTTATTTCAAAACTAGCCAATTAGCCCGTCATAAGATGGGATTTTCAGGTCTCTCCTCCACCTCGGTCTTCTCACCTGAGCCTCCGGTCTCTCTCTCTCTCTGCTCCTCCTACTGCCTCCCCGTCTCTCTCTCAGCTCTCCTCTGCCTCCTGCCTCTCTCTCCGTCTCTCTCTTTCTCTTCTCCTCCCCCTCCTGCCTCTCACTCGGGGGACTGCGGAGCCCAAACGGTCGCTTGTGCCACTTGCTCCCGTGCAGCAGCCCGGCTGAGCGGCGCAGAAGTCAGCCAGGCGCCACTGCGGGAGGCAAAGAGGGGCGGGGCGGTAACGTTCATGGCCAGGGGGTGGGGCCTGGAGCCGCTGTCACGGCGCACGTCAGCACCCCACCCCCCTTCACCTCCCGCCGTGGCGCTCGGCTGACTTCTGCGCCACTCAGCCAGGCCGCCGCATGTGAGCAAGTGGTGCAAGCGACCGTTTGGGCTCCACGCTCCCCATGCAGCATGGGAGCGGCCCGGCTGAGCGGGGGAGCAAGCGGCGGCCCAGCTGAGCGGTGCAGAAGTGAGCCGAGCACCACGCCGGGAGGCGAAGGGGAGCATGAAGGGGGGCGGGGCACTGCCGTACACGGCCAGGCCCTGCCCCCTGGCCATGTACGTCACCTCCCGGCCCCCCTTTCCCTCCCGCCATGGCGCTCAGCTGACTTCTGCGCCGCTCAGAAGTCAGCCGAGCACCACAGTAGGAGGCGAAGGATGTTACAGAAGCAACAGCGCCGTCCAGAGGCAACACCAAACGTTACACCGTTACAGAGTCACAGGCTACTATATTTCAAAATAATTTCAAAATAGTGGGCGGCTTATTTTGGCATTTGTAAACCTCATTCCACGAGGAATAACGCCTCTTCCGAAATAGCTATTTCAGAATAGCAGGAGTGTGGAGGCTCCACTGATGCGATTTTGAAATAACTTCTCCCCCAGGGCCATTCAAAGTAATTACTCCCTAGTGCTTCCTAGGGCTCTAAATCGAGGTAGCACACCCACATTAGGGGAGCCTGCTTCAGACTAATTTCCAGGCTTTCCTCTTGTGTAGACGTGCTATTTCAGAAAAAGCTATTTCAGAGTATTTTTTCCAGAATAACTTATTCCAAAATAATCATGCAGTATAGACGTAGCCTATATGTGCTTAAACTCACTGAGTACCTAAATTATCAGCATAATAGTTCTTTCAATCCTTATGTTTCTGCTTCTGAGCATCTGCCTCCTGCCTTAGCTCCAGAACAGTCCACAAACCAGAGGAAGATTAATGTTCAATCACCTAACTTTTATGCAGGGCCTACTCTAGCAGAGGTACTCATATGCCACCAGATTAAATTCCATTCAAAATCTGGTCATGAGAGGAAAAAGAGATGGAGATTGTGCCCAGACATCAGAGCACTCACTGGGGATAGGTAAAATCTGGGTTCAGTTCTCCCCTCTCTGCCAGCGCTGGGACGATCCTGTTGAAAAGTCATTGGAGCAGGTGGATTGGATTATGGGTTTCCCACTTTCTTGATATATTTTAACTACATGCTTTGTAGGTGATGTTGTAGAAATGGGATTTTGAGAGGTAATTGAATAAGGTGAGGATTGAGTCTTGACTCAGGATATGTCTACACTATGGCCGTTTTTCTGAAAAAAGCTTGAATTAAGTCCACACTGCAATCATGTTCTTCCAAAAGAAAATTGAAAGAACAGAGGGGCTTTTCTGACAGTGCTAATCCTCTTACTAAGAGGAAGAAGCCTTTTTCCGAAAGAGCTCTTTTTTGACTGGATTACAGTCCTAGTAGATAGGAGAAAAGTAGTAGACATGCTACATTAATAAGGCTTTTGACAGCACCATGTGACTTCATAAAGAGAACAGGAAAACATGGGCTAGATGAAGGTACTGTACAGTGGGTGCATAGCTAGTTGAAATATTATACTCCTCAATTTTTAATGGTTCACTGTCAAAGTGGAAAGACAAATATAGTGGGATCACATGGGGGTCTGTCTTGAGTCCAGCAGTAATCAATATTTTCATTAATGAATTGGATAATGGAGTAGAAAAGAGGCTTATTAAATGTATGGGTGAAACCTAGCTGAGAGGCATTACAAGCACTTTGGAGGACAGAATTTAAACTCAAATTGCCCATTTCTGGGTTCCACACTATAAAAAACAAGGAAAATAGGAGGGGATCTAGAGGAGAGAAACAACAATGACAACATTCTTGAGGTCCCTTCTAGCCCTAGAATTTTATGGTTTTATGGCAGTGTCAACCCCCTTATATAATTTAGCCTGCATGATTGACCTTATCTATAGTACAGGTTGTACCTCCCTTAACTGGGACTCTCCGCTGGTCCATGGATGTTCCTGGATCACAGAGCCCAGATATAAGTAGGTTGGGCCGCAGGGCAAGAGTGGGGAGGAGGGAAGGGCAGCAACTCAGCCAGGAGTCCTGTGTTGAGGGAGGTGGGGTGGGCAGCATAGCAGGGAGTTCTGGCCCCTGTGGCTGGGTGGTAGCACGGGCCAGGAGCAGCTGCAGAGCTCCGGCCCCAGAGCCCTGACCACAGCAGCCATGGAGCTCCAGTCCCAGATGCAGAGCTCTGGTTCCAGCAGCAACGGCCGTGGAGCTCCAGCCTGGGGAGCCAGAGCTGTTAGGCAGCAGCGGGGCTGGACTGGAGTCCTAGCCAGGGGCAGCATGGGCCATGTTGGGAGGGACCTCCCCTCATTCAGCAAATCCCCTTGTTCGGGACCAGTCAGGTCCCAAGGGTGCCGGATGAGGGAGGTCTAACCTGTACTATTTGCAGTCATGTTTGTATCACATGTGGATAATGCTACAAACTTACTTCCTTTGTTTTTCTTATTTTTGTTTTATTTAAAATGGATGAACAATGGCCAGATTTCATGTTGTTATTATTAGTTTCTTACACATTTTTGGATTTATGCACTCTGTGTGAAACATCATAGCATATGTTTAGTAACAATGTTTACCATAACTGTGATTTTATATCTTTACCTTTGTGCCTTTTCTGTTTCAGATTTAGACTATGTCTTTGCACACTTTAGTGGAATCTTTCTTACAAGCACCATATACTTTTTGATTTACTGTGCAGTCATGAAAAATAAACCTAAAGTTTACCCTGAAGTCATAATGCCAGGTATGACTATTTGATAAAGTATCTATTAATGTAAATTACTTCCTCTAATCATATAAACTGTACTACTGTAATTATTCCAAACAATATTCTTGGGATTATGGTTAATCTTGGAAGTACATTTGCTTGACTTTTGGTATCTTTTGAAAGAGCATATGTGAAAAGGTTGGGAGACCATGACAAATTGTGGTCCAATTTGAAATGTGATGTTGCATGTTAAAGATGTTCTGACACTTCTCTGGAACTGAGAACACATTGCCCAGCAAATTGTATCTGACATCTACATATTATACTGACCTTTGAAAATTTTACAACTTCTTTAGGGTAGGAATGAGAAAAAAATCCTCTTAGTGAAAGGCCAGATGGTGAAGAATTTGTCACTGCAAACGTAAGAAAAATAAAAAGAAACTGAATCAACAGTAGTTGCTGTAAATTCACTATTGGTTGACCCATTTGGATTACCTATATTTTTCCAGACCTTGGTATCTAGTAGGATTTTTGTGACACCCATATATTTTAAATAGTCTTAAGCCAAAAGATACTTCGAAATCAAACTAATGTCCTGTTACTAAATGATCAGTGATTAATTGATTTTTTTTTTTATAATTTAATGCCATGAATAACACCCATTGAACACAGAAAAATCAACAAACAAAAAGCCACGCTAACAATACCTAGACCCACATATAAATGCAAAACCAGTTTTCTGAACAGCAATACAACACTAAAGCAATTAATTACTCCATGTATGTGTTCTTTCACATGGTAATAATGCATTATTGTACTAATCTCATTGCCATTTATAAAACAATATTTTGTTCAAATCAGGAATAGGAGGAGAGTCCTGTGCCTGAATTTCTGATGTCTGGCTTTGCTGTAAGTGCTAAGAGAACAAAAGTATAATAATTAAATCTGCCTGTGACAAAGACTTGAGTCTGAAAGAATGATACTTTTGATTTCAGCAGAAGTTCTCTTTTCAGCCCACCTTTTAAATTTTGTTCCTAGTAATATTAAGGCACACTTCAAATTTTGTCTTTATGTTGCGTAACAGAAACAGTTAAGATACTACATTTCATTAGCACTATTAATTGCAAACATTGTGTTGTAAATGAATTTAGAATATGTTTTATATCAGTCCTGGGTGTTTCAGTCAGTTACTGCTGTGGATCTTAGAAAATCCACACAGTGAGATCAAACCACATCTCCAGCCAGGACTGGGCTAGCTGTGATAGACAATATCCAGTAATATCCTGAACAAACTTTAAGGAATTTAGATAAACTTAAATAAATTAATTAAAGTTTAATATCTTTGGGTATACTGCTTTAAAAATGCAATTGTGTATTGTTATTGTATGTACCTTCTCTAGTATGAAGGGGGATACTAATATACTTCCTCCATTATCAACCTTTTGAAGCCTGTGAAAGGTAAACATACATTGTTTCAACCAGATTCTGTAGAGACTAATAGACAAAGAAAAAGGGGGTTAACTGTTCACCTGGTTTTACTCTGTCCCAGAGCCTTATTTTTTACCAGGATGGGACTCCTGGTCCTCAAAAAGTCCTCAAAAAGTCCCAATCCTAGGGTAGGTTGGAAGGACAGGCTCAAGTGAGACCTCATAAGACTGGGTGTTTGCTTTGAGCTGAACTTATAACCACAGGGAATCTCCTTGGGAGGAAGACTGAAGGACAGCTCTCACCAAAATCCATGTTAGCATTGGGGTAAGCTCTAGTGAGCTTATTAGCACATGTGCAGGTTATTATTGTTTTTAATGTGTTTTCTTTGTAACCTTAAGAACAAAGTAAGTTTGCATTGAAAGTGCTGTGTGGTACCTTGTAACTGTAACAGTTATACAGAAGGGAGGGAGGGAGGAAAAGTGAACCTTGGCCTAATAGTGCTGGGAATACAGTGTAGGGAAGAAATGGTTCAACCTGAAATTCCCCCTGTAAGAAGAAGAGAGAGAGAGAGAGAACAAAGATGGAATTTTGGGAGGGGAGGCAGCAGCCGTGCACTCTGGGAAGTGGCTTCCTTTTCATCCCATTCCCCAGACTACCAGGGAGTGAGGGGAAAGTGCTCACCAGACAGGTGTGCGAGGCATGCACAGAATGCAAGTACTTTCCTCTCACTCCCTTAGCGTCCGGGGAACGGGATGAAAAGCAACCCCCGTCCTGAAGCTCACAGCTGCTGCCCCCAAAATTCCATGTGAGAGAGAGACAGTGTCCATTGCAAGAGCAACTGGAAGTTTAACTATCAGTGCCCTTGCTGAACCACTGAGTGGAAATACAGTTGCCATTTCCCTGAATTGTGACACCACCTAATTCCTCATCCAGAAACACTCTGCAACCATTTCACTTGGAGAGGTTTATTTTATCCCTTAAGGTTAGATTTAGATAATTGGTATTCAACATACTATTCAGATTCCATTTTACATTTTCATGTAGTAAATTGTAATGTCTTTCACTGCCCGTCTATATGTTGTTGTACATAGTTTTTTGACTGGAATATGTTGTTCCTAGGGTTTGTTTCTGGTGTACTTTGGGCAATAGCGAATTGTTGCTGGTTCCTAGCTAATCGCTACCTCAGTGCAGTGGTCAGCTTTCCAATAATCACTGCTGTAAGTAGCTTTTTTTAAAGGTTGTATATTGTGTCATTATTATTTAATTTTGGGGTGGGAGGGTTATTTGCAACATTGAGGGATTGAGTCTGTGCAGCCAGTCTGTGGCCTTTTCTTAAGATCCATACTGCTATGTCTTCCACACTGCCTTTGGCTTTTGGGAACATGTGTAATTGTGACAACAGCCATCTTGGGTGGCATCAAGGGGTGAACTAGAGGTCTCCAGAGCTAAAACAATGAGTAGCTTTTACGTAAGAGAGTCAGTCTCTCTAATTTTGCTCAGGTCCAGTGGACAACTGGAGCAACCCCTGTCTGCAGTGGGCCTCCTCACGGCACTGTAGCAGACCACTGTCCATGGCAAGGAGAGAGCTGCTCCAGCCCCCATCAGTTAACTTTAATGCCTCATCCATTAAGGCTTACCGGTTAAACATTCACATCCCTAATGTGGACTTTTCCGATTACTGATAAATAAAAGAAGATGTATTTTTAGTCTTTCACTTTTACAGTGAGTGTTTAAGGCAAACTTTGTTCAAGTGGGCTGTGCCCATGAAAGCTTATGATACCACCTACATGTTTTGTTAGTCTTTAAAGTGCTGCCAGACTATTTGTTGTTTTTTAAGTTTGTTCAACTAGTTAGTTATACTAATGAAGTAAATATTAGGAATAATCTTGGTAACTGCTAAGATCATGTGCAGAAACCTGAATAGCCTCCTCCAATCTGAACTACAGATGAGATTGAGGTGAGGTTTACTAGTTTGGAGAATATCAAGAACGAATGAAGTAGCAGGTTCAAGATACTGTCTCTGCAGTCTAATTTTGGTCCAGATTGTACTCTCTCCTCAGATGTCCTCCCCCTTTTCTTCCTCCTGCAGGATTTTCTGATCCTTCCTTTGAAATCTGTACAATGTTTCTTTTGTTCATGAACATTTACAGTTGCATTACAGAAGAAAAAAGGGTCTGAATTAAGTATTGATAAAATTGCCCATTTTTAAGAAATGCTATAATGGCTAACCTTTTTTCTTTAGGGTCCTGGTTTTATAGCTGCTATGTGGGGAGTCCTGGTATTTATCGAAATAAAAGTAAGTCCAATGGTGTCTTAACTTTACCTGTATCTAACATCAAGAATTGCATGTGAAACCTGAGACTTGATGATATATGGCAGCGTTTCCCAAACTATGGGCCGCAGCCCAGTAGCGGGCCGCAGGAAAAAAATACCGGGCCTCAGTGTGGCTGCCGGGAGGGGAGCAGAGCGGGGCGGGCTGGGAGAAAGTGGCGGGGAACCGGCCGCCTGGAAACTGTTAGGGGCAGCGGTGCTGTCCCGTGGAGATCCAGGCAGGCGGGCGGGCAGCCGGCGAAGCAGGGCTGGGGGAAGCGGAGCTGTCCCGCGGAGATCTAGGCAGGCAGGCGGGCGGGCGGCAAAAGCAGGGCTGGGGGCAGCGGGGCTGTCCCACGGAGATTGGGGGGGGGGTGGCGGAACCAGGGCTGGACAGGAGCCGGGGGGGGGCTGGCTGGGGGAGATCAGGAGGAGGAGGACGGGAGAACCAGCTGTCGGAAGCAGGGCTGGACAGGGGCAGCGGGGCTGGTCATCGAGGGAGAGGGGCTGACCGGGGGAGATTGGCCGCTGGAAGCAGGGCTGGACAGGGGCAGCAGGACTGGACTGGGGACATTGGGAGGAGAAGGAGGGGGGAGCAGGACTGACCTGGGCACATGCAGACCCTGGCAGACGAGTGAGTCTGGCCGGGGATTCCATTTTGCCCCCACCACCACCACCACCACCACCACCACACACACACACACACCCCCTCCCTCCCTGGAGTAGTTGCGAACTGCCTGGCAGATAGAGACACTCAGACAGCGTGAGCACATCCACCAGCCAGGCAGTTCGCAGCTAAGGACTGATACACCTAATTTTAATAAAACTTACCTAATTGGAAAATACCAGGCATTTTATATGTCTGCTAATTTCTCAATTTCTTTCCCGGACAAAACCTTCAAATACTGAACTGTCGGGTACAAAACTGGACACCTGGCAACCCTACCCTTCCTTGCACCCTCCCTCCTAGCCAGATACCATACCCCCAATCTGCTCCTGCTCCCGCCTCCTGGAGTGCTCATGCAGCGCCGGGTCCCCTCATTCTTTTTTTTTATATGCATTTATATTTTTGGGCTGCAAAAAACAGTACTGAAAAAAACGGGTTCCAACTAAAGTAAAAAGTTTGGGAAACCCTGGTCTAGCCAGCTTTCTATCCATCTTACAGTCTATTTATCCAATCCATATTCCCTTAACTTGCTGGCAAGAATATTGTGGGTGACTGTATCAAAAGCTTTGCTAACGCTGGAACTGGGGGCTTTGGGAGGACCAGAAACAACTTATTTGAATATTCATCATTTGCTTAATGAATATGCAAATGAATGTTACCGGTCCTCCAAAAGCTCGTGAATGGATTTACTGGTCCCTGTGTCAAAAAGTTTGGGAACCCCTGATATATGGTACTATGCTGTATCATGAGACTTCTTTTGCGCCTGTCATAAGTGGGCAGATACAAAATGGAGCTATGTTCGTTGTCATGCAAGAGTAATTTTTGGAAGATAAAGTTTGATGTGACTAGGGGGAGCTTTCATTCACTTTGGAACAATGAAAAATTGAATTCCACATCTGCATAAAAAGCTGTGAGATAGCATGAAGGACTGCTAGCAGGATCAGGAGTTCAACAACAAATTGATATTTTAAAACATTTTTTAAAGATAGTTTTTGGTTATTAAACATTTTTTAGATTGACAAGGACCAACATAGATATAGCATTAATGGAGTACTATTTTTGGATATCTGAAAGAAGATTTTGGAAGTCTCATGTATAGATAATATGCTATGCTATAATTTTAAAAAATATACTTTAACATGTTTACATTTTGAAAGATTAATTTTAGCAGTATTCCGTTTTTAGTCTCTTCTGTTTCAGGAAAATTCTAAGTGTCTACAATTGAATGACAGATTTGTCATAAGAATTTGTTTTCCCTAATTGAACAACCTTTGCTTGCTTCTAGTTTGTAAAATTTACATAAAATTCTAATTTTGTTTTTATTTTGGAAAAAAAATGGAAAAGCCATTTTCCTTAAAGTCAATGGCAGTTAAGTGCTTTTCCTGGAAAGGGGCCTAAAGCCGAGATCCTCAGAGATATTTGGCATGTAAGACGATGCACATACAAGAAATATTTTTTTTTATTTCAATCGGACAACTCACATACTTAAGGATTGTAGTGCCCATCTTCAAAAAAGGGAAGAAGGACGATCCAGGGAACTATAGGCCTGTCAGTCTTACCTCGGTTCCTGGAAAAATCATGGAAGGGATCCTTAAGGAATCCATTTTGAGGCACTTGGAAGAGAGGAAAGTGATTAGGAATAGTCAGCATGGATTCACAAAGGGCAAGTCGTGCCTGACCAATCTGATTAGCTTCTATGATGAGGTAATTGGCTCTGTGGACGTGGGAAAGTCAGTGGATGTGATATACCTTGACTTTAGCAAGGCTTTTTGATACGGTCTCCCCACAATATTCTTGCCAGCAAGTTAAGGGAATGTGGATTAGATAAATGGACGTAAGATGGATAGAAAGATGTCTAGAAGGCCGGGCCCAGCGGGTAGTGATCAACTGCTCAATGTCAGGATGGCGGTCGGTTTCTAGCGGAGTGCCCCAAGGTTCGGTTCTAGGACCGGTTTTGTTCAATATCTTTATTAATGACCTGGATGAGGGGATGGATTGCACCCTCAGCAAGTTTGCGGATGACACTAAGCTAGGGGGAGAGGTAGATACGCTTGAGGGCAGAGATAGGGTCCAAAGTGACTTAGACAAATTGGAGGATTGGGCCACAAGAAATCTGATGAGGTTCAACAAGGACAAGTGCAGAGTCCTGCACTTGGGACAGAAGAATCCCAAGCATAGTTACAAGCTAGGGACCAACCAGTTAAGTAGTAGTTCTGCAGAAAAGGACCTGGGGGTTACAGTGGATGAGAAGCTGGATATGAGTCAACAGTGTGCCCTTGTAGCCAAGAAGGCTAATGGCATATTAGGTTGCATTAAGAGGAGCATTGCCAGGAGATCCAGAGATGTCATTATTCCCCTTTATTCAGCTCTGGTGAGGCCACATCTGGAGTATTGTGTCCAGTTCTGGGCCCCCCCACTACAAAAAGGATGTGGACGCATTGGAGAGGGTCCAGCGGAGGGCAACCAAAATGATTAGGGGGCTGGAGCATATGACTTATGAGGAGAGGCTGAGGGAGTTGGGTCTGTTTAGTCTGCAGAAGCGAAGAGTGAGGGGGGGGATTTGATAGCAGCCTTCAACTTCCTGAAGGGAGGTTCCAAAGAGGATGGAGAGAGGCTGTTCTCAGTGGTGACAGATGGCAGAACAAGGAGCAATGGTCTCAAGTTACAGTGGGAGAGGTCTAGGTTGAATATTAGGAAAAACTATTTCACTAGGAGGGTAGTGAAGCACTGGAATGGGTTACCTAGGGAGGTGGTGGAATCTCCATCCCTAGAGGTTTTTAAGTCTTGGCTTGACAAAGCCCTGGCTGGGTTGATTTAGTTGGGATTGGTCCTGCCTAGAGCAGGGGGCTGGACTTGATGACCTTCTGAGATCTCTTCCAGCTCTATGATTCTATGATCCACACTGTAATAGACGCCTGCAGCCTCTGGGGGCTCAGAGCTCAAAACAGTGGACCGGAGGTTGGGTGTTGAAATTCACGCCTCCCTCCTCCAGCAGGGGTTCTGAGCCCAGGCTGCAGATCGAGCCCGAATATCTACTCTGCAATTTTTGAGGTTTGTGAGCTGAAGTCAGCTGATCTGAGCCAGCCACAACCATGCCACAGGCCACGTACTGACATGTAGATACACCCATAAGCACTTATACATAACTTTAAATAAAGGTGGTAAATACCATTGTCCAAGCACTAAAGATGAGGAAAGTGAGGCTCAAAGAGGTTAACTCACCCAACATCACACAGCAAGTCATCATCCAAACCAAGATTAGAACTCAAGTTGCTCAGTTAACTTAGAAGAATCTGATCAGCTAATTTGCTGTTTGAGAATTGTCCTTGAATAGGATGAAATTTCTCAAAAATACTCCAAATTATTTGCTGAATAGTTCTTGTGATTAATTCCTACATAAAAGTAATGTTTGTTTAGATTACCCACTGTGAACTTCTTTGTGAACAATCTTTATGAGGCCTTTGACATCAACAGAAAAGATTCCCTTTTATAGGGCTTTTGGGTTTAAATGGACACATCAATCATGTTATTTTCCCTGACTGGATAAGAGTAATTCTTTTATTGTAAGCACTCATGTTATATGAACTCTGGATTCGCTTTCCATAAGAATTCACTTAACATTTGTTTTTGATAAATGCCATTCCCAGAAACCCACTTATTCATGCAATTTATTGTAAACAACCAACTTCACTTTCATTTTACTCTCTCCCTCCCCTTTTTTAAAAAAGAACCCCACTACTTTGTATACAAGTATTATTACATTTTTCTTTTCTTTTTTTCTTTCACTGCATAGGGACTGAAAAACTACCTATTACTCACCATAGCATTTTGTGTCATTTTGGCTGGATCACTCTCCACAGCGTTTTCTAAAATTTGAAAGGATTGCCTGGACCAGCAGATGGTGCTACTAGTTAATAAAAATACTGTAAGAAGATGTATCTCTGGCATTTTATCTATTCAGCTGATTAATAGATCTTCACTCTGGCAAGAAACAGGCAAATATTCCTAATTTCAATTATTTTCTGACAACAGAGAAAATTCATCATAGTTGTTCTACATCTGAAACAATTAAAGAATAATGTGGAATATTTCCAAGAAAATATATTGGAAGATACCAGTGTTGTCTTTCTGGATGATTGTAGAGCAAAAACTGGATTCTAAGGGTTTCAAATAATTGTATAGTCTATTGGGCTATAAGTCATTGAATCAAGATAAGTTTTAATTCACCTTTACGAGTTGGAGGATGAAGGGAATGTTAAATCTGGGTTTTAAATATTTTATTTCTTTTTGCATGATAGAACACTTGTTTTAATATATTTTATGTTCTGATTTATTCGGGCTGATATGCAAAACAACTTGTCAACAAAGTAATCATAACATTACTGGGGGAAGGTTTGTTGTAGGGAAAGGGATTGTTTTGTATTTTTAAGTCATCATCTATTAAAGTTTCAGTTTATATAAAAATTGTATCTTCCATTCACTGTACAGTTTTGAATATAAAAACATTTTTGTTGTTGTTGAAATAGTCAGCAACATTTGTTGAGGATAATCTTGTTCTGTTTGACTGAAATAAGTTGTTTACAGTTCCATTTAAATTATGCTGCTATTAGTATCTTGGGCATCATTCTTAGAACATTATGTTATAAAATCTACTCAGTAGAAGTGTGCGGAACTATGCAAACAATTAATTCTGTAACTGGAGAAATGCCTTCACTGTAAGAAATGTAAGATTGTTGTCAAATTAATATACTGTTAAATGTTTGCTGATAGGCCCTATTATTGTGCATTTTCTCAATAGTTGACTATTTCATACAGCACATTCCAAATCAAAGTTGTGGATGTCACGGGAACATTTTGTAAGTAGTTATACTAAAATTTCACAATATTTTCTATATTGTCAAACAGGTTTTGCCGAAGAGCAAATTGCATGTGATGTGTCATGATCTGATTTGCATGTTCAGTTTCAAAATAGAGTAAAACTCCCCCCTAGTGGCCATAGAATTGAAAGGAGCAACTGCTGTCTGAAAGAGCTTTGCTTCATACAGAAGTTACCAGAGACAGAGGGATGAAATTCACAGCTCCAGCCAGCTGGGCTACAACAACTAATCCAGACCTTAGTGAAGAGCAGCATGTATAGCTTGCATGAACATGGAGTTTAAGGCTAAAAGACATCATGAAGTATGTGAAGCATTTCTATACAGGCAGTCCCCGGGTTACGTACAAGATAGGGACTGTAGGTTTGATCTTAAGTTGAATTTGTATGTAAGTCGGAACTGGTACATATTGTAGGGGAAACTCTAGCCAAACATTTCTCCAGAGCTCAGTTTTATTCTCCCACACCTCAGTTCCGTCAGTCCTTTATTCTCAAGCTGAGGTGTCTGCTGAGAAAAGCCGCTCCGCCTCCCTGGTCTGCTGGGGGTGTGCTTGGCCTCCCTGGTCTGCTGGGGGGAAGCAGCTAGTGCGGGGTTGCCTCACCCCGTTTGTAAGTAGGGATCCGATGTAAGTCGGATCCATGTAACCCGGGGACTGCCTGTATTTAGCAGGTAGAGCTTGTTTTATAACAATGAGCCAGATCCTCAGGTGGTAGAAATTAGCAAAGCTTCATTGATCTCAGTATCCTACACAGATTTAAGCCAGGCACGGAACATACCTAGCATTTCTTGTTGGAATTTAAAACAATAAACAGCTATTAAAAGTTAAGAAGCAGGCCAGAGGCACACTTTGCTTGTTAATCTCAGCAGCCACTGATGTAGAGTTGTATCTTCCCAAAAATAGAATTTACAGAACATTGAGCTCCCTGAATACAGATTTACCTCTGCTGACCATGCTCTCCAGATATATCTTGCTTTGGGAACCAGTCAAAGAAGTAGGAATAAAGACCTTCTTGATCCTTTAGATTCATCCTGAACCCTGCATAGGAGACAGTGCATCCCTAGGAAGATTGAGCATCCCTAGGAAGGAATTGGAGAAGTCACAATGTTCCCTTTTGCTCCAAAGGGAAGGAAAGTAAGTAATTATAACCTTTAAGTGTGCAGCTCACTTCACTCCTCACACTTGGCCAACAAACATAGAATCATAGAACACTAGAACTGGAAGGGACCTCGAGAGGTCATTGAGTCCAGTCCCCTGCCCTCATGGCAGGACTAACCACCATCTAGATCATTCCTGATAGAGATTTATCCAACCTGCTCTTAAATATCTCCAATGATGGAGATTCCACAACCCCCCCCTAGGCAATTTATTCCAGTGTTTAACCACCCTGACAGGTGTCGATGGTATCCTACACCCTGTATGTACACTCCGACAGGTGTAGATGGTATCATGAGCTTTTGTGAATACAACCCACTTCTTCAGATGAATGGAGTTAAGGGATCCAGGGGACAAATAAATAGCAGAGGAGAAAGAGGGTATGGTGAGGGAAAGAGAAGGAAATAATATATTGTCACATTAATTGACAATATATTTTTTCCTTCTCTTTCCCTCCCCAGCTGCTTTCTTTCTCTGCTATTCATTTGTCCCTTGGGCCTCTTAACTCCGTTCATCTGAAGAAGTGGGTTGGGCCCACAAAAGTTCATGATACCATCTACATTATTTGCTCATCTCTAAGGTGCTGCAAGACTATTTGTTGTTTTTTAAGTTTATTTAATTATCTGGAAAGTAGGAGTTGCTCTCTACACAACACTTCAGAACTGATTTGGTTGAGTAAGGCGTAGGAATACAATCTAGCCCTAAAAATAAGATTTGTTAATTTGTAATTTAGCTCCTCTTTCCCTCACCAATAGTCAGATTTCTCCTCCACTTCAGAATTGGATTTTCTCAGGTTGTTTGGGATTCCTTTTGGTACTTCAGACATCAGTTACTGGAACTCAGACGTGATGGTGGTGGTTTTTCTGAAATTGTTATAATGAAATAAGAGAACTGAATTACAGACGTTTGATTGACAGACTGGATGGCTCAGAAAGTGGTTATTTATCTTATTACCACCATGTGATGTAATATTCCATATGCTTTATGAAAATGTTCAATATGAATGACATACCTTACCTGAGCATTAGACATGCATCAGTTGTCATTGGAAAGGCTATGATTTACTGAATTTGATTATCCCAGTTGTATGTTTGTATCATTTTTGTAGACGAAGTTAGATGCATATCTGTGTTTCATATTTGCAATTTTGGGTTACTCCCACTGCCAACATGTCAGGGACTATAATGGAAAAAAAAGACAGGGCTGATGGCCCATCAGCTAGGACTGTGAAAAAGCATGCCTTTCCGCAATGCTCCCGACTCATGGACAATGGGGTCAAGTGACTTGGTCACATGACGCTAACCAAATCCTTGGTCTGATGAACTGTTCCACAAGGGGGTGAGAGAATCCAAACAAAGATTGCCCAAATGTGTAGAAATTCTGTATAGGGCCGGGAAGGAAAACAATAAATATCTTCAACTGGATTTACCTGTGCCTCCCCACCCCAAAGGGATACTGAAAAACCTGGAAACAAAAGGACTCACTGAAAGGGTAGAGGAAGAAGAGTTGGACCCAGGTCAGAAAGGACACCTCTGGCCTGTGAAGAACTCTGTCTGAAATAATATTTAGGGTGAGAAATAAGTTGTAATCAGTTTCTTTAATGAATCTGACTTAGAATGCGTGCCTTGTATTATTGTCTTTTTTCTGGTTGCTACTTCTTTAACCACTTAAACATCTTTTCATAATTAATAAAGTTATTTTTATTGTATATTATAACCCTGTTTATGTAATTTCTAAGTGGTGGGAGTGAGCAGTTGTCTGTACCTCCCTTCACATTGAAGAAGGAGACAAACTTCATATAACTTTGGGTCTGTACCTGAAGAGGGGTGAACATCTGGGTGCTACAGTAAACCTCTTAAATTGAGTCTTCCCAGAGCTATTCTCAGTGTTAGTATTTTCTGCAAGTAGGTGTGGCCCAGCCTGTATGCTTTTCTAGAGGAGGCCTGGCTCAGCAAGACCGGACTTAAGGGGAGCCCAGGCTGGTGGAATAGGCTGAATCATTGTTCTCTCAGCTCCTCTGTTGCCCTCACAAGGGCCCTAAACCATAACACACCACTTCCATGTAACAGTGCTAATCTCACAAATTAGTAGTAACCCCCAAATCTTCACCATGCTAGTGCTCCTCAGTAGCCTCTGTGAAGTTGGTTAGCGGTGTCTGAGTCTGATTCCTTGTAAGTGGTCAAACATCAGTATCATCAGAGAACCCAAGGTCTGACTGGCAATGGAAACTAAACTAATCTCTAACTCTATGGAATAGAACCTGTAGGGCATGGTTTAGGCCAGGAGTGGGGAACCTCAGGCTCGGTCCCCGGCTTGCCTGGATCCGTCTCCCAAGGCTCATGGGCTCTCCCCCAGCACTGTGAAGCCCACACTGGTGCTCCAGGACCCCCACACACTACCCCGCCGCAGGACTAGAGCACAGAATCTAATAGGCTGGGCCCCCCTAGGTGAACGTAGGGAGTGTCTATCTTCTCATTCAGGGGCCATGTCAATGAGCGTTTTGTTTTGTTTTTTTCCTTCTCACTTGTGTGTCTCCTGACTGATTTTTCTGTGGGTGGGTGGCCCCCGACCCAAAAAAGTTCCCCACTCCTGGTTTAGGCAGATTGGGAAACCATAAAGAGCCTTATAGCATTATGGCCAGTATTATACTTGCTCGGTTTCAAATTCTAGTCTATCTGCTGCATTTACAAATTAGCATATTTAAGGCAAATTGGAGGTGACCCATAAGTATGCTATGTCCTGCCTGTTTCCAGTTATAGTATGCTAGCCCTGATAATGGTTTACAGGTAGTCCCCAACTTACAAATGCATCGATGTACCACCAGCCGCACTTACGAACAACCGCCTATAAAGCACGGCCCTGACTTAAGAACGACGATCTGTGCTTACGAACAGCGCAGTCCAATTGAAATGAATGGGGTCCAACTTACGAACACATCGCATTATGACCAAGTGGTTGGTACGTAACTCGTTCGTACGTCGGGGACTATCTGTATTCAGAAAGTGAAGCTGTGCTTTATTATTCAGAGCAAACTGAAGAGGTTCTTCGAGGGGAGGGAGTTCTTTGACTTTAAATCTTTCCTATTGCTCTATAGGGACTGTCTTAATGTTTTGCTTTGTACAGGACTGAGTACTTTCTTGATACTTGAATAATGATGGAAGAATTAGTTGCATATTCTAAGCACCCAGTGGCCCCCCCCTACATTTATGATGCTCTGCAAAATCTAACCTTTCATTTGAAAGAACAGTGGAAATTTCTATGGCAGTGCAAACTGAAGCACTGGTATCTTGTCAGATTTAAACAGTAACAGTATGAAATGTGTGAATTCTCACACTTATCTCAGTGGGGCATTGACTATAAATCCTTTGAAATGTCAGTGTTACTAAACAGTTCCTTACTGACGGTTTTATCAGAAGCTTCTAGCCAGTGTTTTAAACCGGAGTAGCTAGATGTCTCTTGCAGCTTTACTTTCTAGAAAAGCTTTTTTCAGAACAATGGACTATCAGGATGCATGTTTTTAATATATAAATAATCCAATTTTTGTTCAGTTCATCCCAAGCCACTTTAACTTAAATTTCAAGCACAAATTGATGTCTGCTGTGCTCTCACCTTTGAAACGCTGGGCTAGTATGGGTCTGTCATATCATTTCATATTTAAATTTAAGTGCCACTCCTGAACTATGGGCTAATTCTTCAGCTGGCACAAATAAATATGGGTCTATGGATATTCTCTAGGCCAGTGTTTCTCAACCTTTTTTTTTTATAAAGTACCACCCTTTTTCAAAAAAAAAAAAAAAATTTAAAGTACCCCAATGCCTACAGTTTTCAGACACACAATTTTTTTTTCTACTATTGCAACACATTTGTTTAAACAACTTAATCATAGCCAGGCAGGTAATGACATTTTTGGATGTAAAAAGTAGAAAAATAATAAAGCTCTGTAAAACTTATCTCAGTGGGGCATTGACTATAAATCCTTTGAAATGTCAGTGTTACTGAACAGTTCCTTACTGACGGTTTTATCAGAAGCTTCTAGCAGAGTGTTTTAAACCGGAGTAGCTAGATGTCTCTTGCAGCTTTACTGTCTAGAAAAGATTTTTCAGAACAATGGACTATCAGGATGACATTTTTGGATGTAAAAAGTAGAAAAATAATAAAGCTCTGTAAAACTTAAAACAAAAATTCAGTTTTCTCCAAATTTCAGTTGTGTTGACGTACTCCCCAGACGTCTCTTGAGTACCCCTAAGGGTACTCGTACCACTGGTTGAGAAACACTTCTCTAGGCTATGCCAATTTACATTAAGTGAAGATCTTGCCCTAAATATATTTAAATGACTTTCTCACTGCCCTACATTATCTGTATACTTGATAAGCTGGACCACAAACAAATAATGTTGGGAGTTTTTTGGGTTAGGAGGAGAGAAGGAAGGGAATATATCACTGCCGCTATCTTCAAATTTTTTTGTCCACCGATTTCAATTCACCTATCACTATCTTGCATACTATTTTCAACTTTATTTCTCTACTTCTGTCCAAATTGGTCTTACCAATCCTTTAAAATACACGAAGTTTAAAATTAATGGCACATATCAATTTGTAAAAAATAAAAACAAAGTGTTAACCATGCTGATATCCTTAGCACCATATAGATTTTCTACTACTTGCCTGTTGCTTCTCCATGTATTATCTGGATATGGTCCTATGCCCTCCTGTCTTTTGACTATTAGATCAGCTCTTCAGTTTACACTTCCTTTTATAACCTAAGTTAACAAACTACTGATGCTGCCAGAAGGAGGGGATGGTATCTCTTTTTAAACACTTACATTAAACTACTAGCCCTTTTAAAAAACAAATGTAATCAGCAAAACTGAATTTTTGCATCAGTATGTACTATTTATATTTAAATCCTATTTCTAATATCTCCTCTACAATTTTTTTGTTAACCCACAATTAAAATTCAGAGTCGGACTTGAGTTCTTACAGATGTAAAAATGAAATGCCAACCAAAATTATGAATACCATCAATTGACTCAAATGTCAGTTTTAATTAAGACCTCCTTTTCAAAAGCAATTCAGTTTGAAGGTGTCTACACAATTGCCGTGTGACAAATGGATTCCACTTTCTTTTTAATAGAATCAGCTGCAAAGCATTATATTAATTTACATGTTTTAGTTGATTGCAAAAGTGTATGGATATTAAACTGTAAAGTTGTTTTTCATGCTCATCACAAAATGTGTCCTTTTTTTACTAAAAGTTCATGTAAAAACAATGTATTTAAAGTATACTCTTTCCATCACCTTTGTAAAATTTTTATTTAGAGCACACATACCATCTTGGTTCTCTGTTTGTACAATGTCAGGCATAATGGGGTCACAGTCCATTACTAAGGCTCTTAAGTACTATGATTATATAAATAAGTATTAGTCTATTGTGTATAGATACAAGTGATTTAATTAATGAAATTCTAACCTTGCTGGGCCTCCATCTTCCCTCTTTAAAATAGGAAAATATTTACTTTTTTCCTAAGTTATGTTTTTTTTTAAAGTTTACATATAGTGGCAGAAGTATAGTGTAAACATCTTAGTTCCCATCTCTGTGACTGATCACTACATGGCTTTTGGAGAGATGACAGCATTTCAGTCAAGTCGAACTTGAGAAAATTGATGCAGTTTTTACAGAGTTTTAACCCGTAGGATCACTAACTGAACTAAAACATAGCAAGAATGGGTGAATTGCCTTTGTCAAATATCTAACCAGCCAGCAATGAAGTGTTCGTGTCCATATTCAAACTAAAATCAAGCTAAGTTGTAAAATCCCTAACATTCCCATCAAATATTTAGAGTTTTCCTGTGTAAGGCTATACAGTAATTCCTCATTTAACACATTCCCGCTTAACACGTTTTCGCGATAGCATGATTTTTTTTTTAGGGAACTTTTTTGAATTACACGACTATCCCTGGAATAACACGATTTCCCCAGCTGGCCTGTTGCCGGCGGCTGTGCGGGGCTTCCCCCGCCTCCCTGCAAAGCGGCGGAGGGTTCGCCACTCGCCGCGCCGTTCCCCAGCGACCCCCCCTCACCGGACGCAGTGCGGGTCCCGGCAGACCCGTCACAGGGGCATACTCCCAACCCAATCCCCCTCCCCTCTCCTCCCCTTCCCTTCCCCAGACCCAAACACCTCCCCCCTCCCTGCTGGCCACACCGGACAGCCCTGCTGGGTTGTACCTAGCAGCCCGGATGCAGCATGCCAGGCAGACCAGCTGCAGGGAGCCCAGCTGCTAGCCCTCCACTAGGACTCTCTGGTCCTGGAACATTCATGGTCTGGCAGGTTTAACCTGCATTTTCCTGCACATTTTTGACTCCCATGAGTTATTTTTTCTTCATGGGAGGGATGATTTTGCCTTAAACTTTATTCAGATAAAGATAATACTTTGCAAGCTACTTAAGGGTGTAATAGGTAATTAGCCAGTTAGCTTGTTCAGCATAATTTCCTTGTCTTGCTCCAGAAGTGGAGCATGTAAAAAATGCATTTGTTTTTACTTTTTGAACTGAAGTATTGGGATGCTGATGGTGAATTTTAGTTGATGACTGTATACGGCAAGGCTTAATATAAATAAGAAAACTTAGTTCTTACACAATCACTGATATTTGGCAGGCATTTTTTCAAGTCCCATTACAAAATGTGTGAAAAATGTTTTTCCTCTTGCCTTTTAGATAAGACTTTGAATTTAGCAGATGTTTAAAAATGTTCTGCAGCTGCTTTTGTTGGGGAAGTTTTACATGAGGATTGATTTTTATCAAGCTATGCATCAGCATGCATTAAAATAATCTCTCCTTACAAGCACTTGTCTGATGCACATGTTTTGTGCTCAGGATGGAAGCTGTTTAAGCTAGCAATATAGAATTTGATGGAGGCTTGTTAGTTGTTTTCAGGTTTCATATGCCAATGTGACAGTTTGAAGTGAGCCAGAGGACGGTAAGAAGGGGTCTATTCCCTGGAGGTTCCATGAGAAGTAGCATGAACAACTTCTAGGATAAAGACTTACAGAATATTGCTCACACATCTCAGAGTACTATTTCAAATTGAAGGCCCACACCTGTATCAGTGGAGTCAGTAAAAGCAGCATTGGGCCCTAATTAGAAACCAATATCCCAACTTTTTGTTTACTTACAGCTAAACAGTGGAATTTAACCATGTCCTTGAGTAAGGAGTGGCATATAGCTGTGGCATTCCAGGGCACCTCTCTGGATGCAGATAAGAAATAGTATGCTGAAGCCCTCATATGGGTGTAGGTTGCTTCCTTCCTTGTGGCCAGCCAACTTTGATTGCTATCACATAAGAGGGGAAACAAAGGTGAAATGATTTGCTGCAGGTTAGCAGCAGGGCCAGGAGTAAAACCCTAGTCCCCTGAGTCCTAGTCCAGTGCCTCTATGCCCGATCCACTAGATTGCACTGCCTCCCACTCTCAAAGGGGAATTGGGGGAGCATTAAGATTCTGGGTTCAAATCCCACTATTGGCCCAGATGAGAATACTAGAACATGCAATACAAATGCTCCTATTCTGGTGCTATAGTGGCAGTTTCTCTATATTTGGTTCTAACTGCAGACGAAAAGGAGATAAACAGAGGACAAATTTCTTTAGTGTTCTGGAACTTGCTGTCTTGGAATAGCTGCTTAGTTTTGTTTTTTAAGTGTTAGACGTGGAAAACTTTTTAAAACTGTCAAACCAGACAAGTGAAAAGCACAGCAATGTCTGTTTTGAATTTATAAGTAGCCACATGAAACTAGGACAACTGAACATTCATATTAATAAATGGAGTAGCCACTTGAGAAATACAAGGAAACGTGGGGCTATCACTCACAATGAACTTAAATATGGAGCTGCATGTTTATGGGTAAAAGTTAAATAACCAACCCATGCATATTTTCTGCAATTTCCATATTCCTTCACTGAAATCCTTATCTTAGCAGAGGGTTTGATATAGTAGCATCTTTTAGAACTGGAGGGAAGGAATTAACCCATCCAGCTTCTGCATATTAGCACTTGACTCTTCTCTTTCCCCTATAGACTATAACCTTTTTAAACAGGGCTCTGTAAGGGTCAGAGGAAGGGGGGGGTGGGGGTGTTAGCACCCCCAATGTGCTAAGCCTTATCAGAATACAAATAATTACAGGCAATTCAGATCCACAGGCTTGTCATGTTTTTAGTGATATCCGGACCCTTCAGATATCACTAAAAAATGAAAATTACCAGGTTTTAGACACATACCAGTTACCTCTAATTCAACAATAAACATCTCCCTTCACTTGACTAAGGGTATATCTACACTGCAATTCAAAACTAGCTGCTCGCCTGAGCACACTACACATGTGGGCTCGCTGCAGGAGAAAATCTTTATCATAGAATTGCATAGTACAGTCAATGTAACTATAGTCAGGTTTCTGCGCTGAAAAGCCCCAACCAATAAGGTCCTGTGGAAGAAGACACCAAAGTAACTTTTAGCTAATTTGATAATTTATTTGTCCTTCTGTGGAATTCTCTTAGGAGTTGGGCTGCCCCTCAATAGAGCCCCCAAAGGTCTTTCTTTAAGAGTTAGAAATGAAATGTAACCTATTCCTAATGTCCTTTAGTCTCCCATGTACACAGGGAGAGAAGGTGAGCAACTGCAGGGATGCTGAAACAATTTTTATAGTGGGGGGAGGGTGCGAAAAGTGGAAACCATGTATTTGGTTTTTACTACTTCCAGCTAGGGGATGTAGCCACACTTCCAGTGCCAGTTCTCCCAACATTCTCTGCATCTAGCTAGAAGGGTGTTACCCCTTCTGGCCCAAGTGGATAACCAATATTCAGGGTGTTGCAGGTCATTGCCATTAGAAGAAACCGATGATAGACCCAGATATTGTTCTGACCCAGTCCTGTTTATCTACAGAGAACAAAGTCCTGCTTCCCTGAATATAGTAGGAACCAAACAGGAGACGGTTTCCTCACTCCACATTCCAAGCCTCTTTTTCCAGCCAATATTCTGCCCAAAAAAACTCTGTCTTGCCTTTCTGTCAGGGCCACATTACAAGTATCTGACTGTCCTGAGCTTCCTGCTTCTGTGATATGTCTGGCTGCATCTGCTCTCCCTCTCCCAACATCGCTACATGTCCCTACTGACCCCTAGCAAAAACAATACCCAAACTTCCACATTTGCATTCAGCCCCAGTGAAACCCTTCCACCCATAGAGCTCTGTTTCTGACCAGCCTTGTATGTAATCTGGGTTTTGGGCAGTGGCTTCTGTTGTTTTCGCTATCTTACTTCCAAAGGCAATTAACTATTTCTTTGCATTTAGCAGCTGTTATGCTCATCAGCTTCAACAACATTTTGCCCAACTCTCAGCACCAAAACCCAGTTTTCATTTGTCCTTGGTAGGTCACAAAGCAACTCACATAACCAATGTTAATGACACCATTTTTTCTGACTGCTGGGACTTTTTGAAAGAAGATAGAAAATGATTTCTGATCTTACACCAGGCTCCTACTGTGCCAATATCCAAAAGATCTTATTTAAAAATGCAATTCACAGTTTAAAACACATGCTGCTTCCTGCTGACTGATCTTTCAAAAAGCTGTACTCAAGTACAACTTTCTTTCAAAGCCTGACACATCAGCTTTAATTCCAAATTTGTTCACCTTCACTGTCACAGCCTCAGTTGTTTGACAGGCAAATGGATTAAAAGAACTTGTTAATTTAAACTCTATTTTTAACCTTATTCTTCTCTGCCCTAAACTAGTGGTCCATTCTTCCCTACGGACACAGAGTAACCCTGCAGAGGTGACTGGAAAAAGAGTTTCAACTAACTTCTTGGTAATTCATTAGCCATTAAAACTGCATCTCTCAAGAAATCCATAAGTACTCCAAGGGGTGTCCATGTTGAGGCCTTGCATCCATTCTGTTTCATGGGTTCCCCAGAGTTCTTCAGCAGCATAATTTTTTTTTAAGTGTGATGCTCAAGGCTCACTAATCTGCAACTGTTGTCCCCAAAACCTGCTTATCAGAGAACTTACATTGTCCATGTCTGAGGTAAATTCTCCTACAGCTGAGGGAGAATCCCACACAGAATGGCTGAGACAACATAAATGCTCTTCTATACAATTGCAGATGATGAAAAGAGAAACCTGTATCACCATAAAGCTGTTTTCTTCCTCCAGCATATCAAAATAATTCCTCCCTCATTCCTTGCAACTTCCTGCCCTTGCCAGACCCATGGTTCCACTAGCTGAATCAAAGAATGGACCCTTAGAATTCCTCCTCAGCTTTTTAAGAAGAAAAACTTTTGCCACCGTTTCTACAAATGAAACAGTCATCTGAAATGAGAACACTGGAAGGTAAGAGCAATCTGTAACTCCAAATATTTGAGCAACTAAATTTGCATTTCCCTACCATTACCAAGTATTCTGTGTAACCATTTGTTTAACTCCTAACTTTAAACCTAATCCAATATTGGCAGTATCAGATCAGCTACTAATTCAGGTTGTGATAAAATAGCAACCTTTCATTCAAGTGTTTCTAGCCCGTAAAAATATTTTACATATACAATAAATAATGGAATAAGTTAGCAGTATTTGGCCTGAAAATTTTTCACTTACACACATGTATGACAATGGTTAAAAAAAAAGGAGAAAACTGCACCAGTTCAATTAAAACACGGCTGCTTTGGGAAGAGAAAATTTCTTTCATGGCACTTACAGTAATAGTGGAGCCTGGTTTTAGCAAGCATTTGCAAATTCTTCTATTCATTCAGCTGCAATGTCTCAGTACCCAAGGATGAGACGTAGTTATGTCTGATTTTTGTCCTTTCGTAAATGATTTGATTAGTGCAGATGCAGAGCGATTACTAAGTTACAATTTTTTCATTTTGTTTTAATCAAAAGGTATTTGGGAGCAAAACACATTACATTAGAAAGCAAAGCTGGCTGGCAACTAAAGACCCCCCCCCCCCCAAAAAAAAAGAGATGCAAATAGACATGGATGTAGATTCACTCTCCTAGAGATACAGCACATGCAAAAGATTCCTAACCTTAGCTCTCCAACACTGGAGCATATTTTCTGCACTCATATCCCTTGACTCAGACTTTATATTTTCCCAAATTTGGCTTTTTGCAGGATATAAAGATACTTTGAATTTTGTTATTACTATTCATCAGTCACACAAAATATGAGCAATTGTTTTCCAGTAATGTCATTTGGTAGAGAAAAACTTCATCCTCCTTCCCCTGAAGTGGACATTTCACATTAGTCACACACTCAACCTTATTCTAGAGATATGGCAATTTCCCTTCAACATTACTAGTAGCCATTACTAAATCACATACATAAATGGAATGGATTTCATATAATGAAGGAGGTCTTTATTAAGATGAGCAAAATATGACTAAGGCTGTTTAACAATCTAGTCTTTTGGACGCTTTCAATAAATAACTACAAATTTTGTAGCTTATCCTAATGGAAAGTAATGCGGGGAAGGGGGGTTGAGATTTCAGTTAAAACACAAGCATTCAAACACTCTCCTTGTGTGTAATCTTACATTTTATCCATTCTCACAAATCTTCATCAAGCCCTCTTTACTACAGATTGTCCTAGCCATTTTCTTCCTACTAATTCAGATTTAAATGGATCACATGTGACCAAAGCACAATTATCTGACACAAGGCATTTAATAATAATGAAG
Organism: Rafetus swinhoei; assembly: GCA_019425775.1. Classification (NCBI taxonomy): domain Eukaryota; kingdom Metazoa; phylum Chordata; order Testudines; family Trionychidae; genus Rafetus; species Rafetus swinhoei. The sequence goes on along the minus strand of CM033449.1, from coordinate 78,561,841 downwards.
CTCTAAGATACAATAAAAAGCTTGTCTAAATAGAGTCATTTTCATTGTGGAGCAGAGTGTGCAGGGGAGTTATTCCAGCATAATTATTCTACTGTTGCTTTGCTGGTCAGTTTTCCCCATGATAAATCGTTACTCTTATGAAACTAGAACTGCCTTTTCTTTTTTGTTTAAACTTCAGCTACATGTATAGTTCACTGGCTATTTAGAGAGGCAGATTAAGTGCATGATGAAATTAAGAAAAGGAACCTTGACATCTTCTAACAATTTATAATCTTGGGTTGTTTCCAAATAGTGTAAGTGCCTCCAAGTACTGATTTACAGTGCTTTAAATTAGATTGTTCCATTTGCATTTCATCATTACTTTAAAGTCTTCTTAAATAAAGGTTACTAAAATAAAAACTCACCCAAGATTTTGTGAAAACTCAGAAGAAACCATTTTAGTTTAATAATATTTAGATTTTAAGAAGAAGTGTTTTGCTCCACAGGAGCTCTCTTCGTATGGTCTGAGGTATGCAGGGTAGCGTAAGAAGTGACAAGCAGCAGACTGGAGCTTCCCAGTTCTTTTCATATCCCACCAAGCAGTCAGGAAAGGAGGACACAGGATAATGTCCTTTGCCATCAAGAAAAAGAGCAATTGTGAAATTAAAAAAAGAGCTAGATAGATTCATGGAGGTTAGGTCCATCATTATGTTCTTATTTCTCATCTATGTCTCCCTGCATATTCTTGCTCTCCCTCCTTACTGCCCTCCACCACCTGTCTACCCAACACCCAAAACTACTTGGTCTCTCCCTTCCAGACATGCCCCCACATTCTCCATCCCATTATTACCATCTGGTTTCCTGTCCTCTAGTGCCTTCTTTCTCACCCTCTCCATTTTGTGACTGCCACTGCCCATCCAGCCACTAATCCTCCCAGCTATTTCCCATATAATTTCCCTCCTATCTACCGCTGATATAGTTCAACACTGAGAGGGCTACCTAAGATCAAGACATTCTTTGGATCAGTCTGGCTAAAGGAAGCCACTTCTCTCTCTCAGGAGGCCTCACTATAAGAAAAGGTTTACCCTAATTGAAATATTTGTATTTCCTTATACCAGGTGTAAATGACTGCACAACCATATCTTCACACTGGAGAAGATTAACGTTCCCACAATTGATCTTCAGGAGTTTGATTTAGTAAGTTTAGCAAAGTCCTGCTAAATCAAACTCAGAGGGCACCCCCATCAACAGAATATTCCTGCTTCTCTGAGGAGTAAGCGCTTCTGCAACGAGTAGGGATGGCAGGGAAACTTGAATCAAAGTACGTCGACTCCAGCCACATAATAAATGTAGCTGTAGTTGCGTACCTTAATTCTACCTTTCCCTTTAGTGTAGACCTGCCCTTTGTTATTATTTCGATCATATTTGTATAGATATGCACCCCTTATCTCACTCCCTTTTATTTCATTTTCATTCCCTCATGTAAAGCAAATTCATATCCCTTACCTCTATTATTATTCTATGTTTTATTGGCAATTACAAATAACCCAGGCTTCAGAATTTATCGGAGAATCTCCTTCATTACTTCTAAAGAGAGTCTGCACAGAGAAAACACAAGAACAGTAATATTGCTATATGTAGGTGGAAGCATATCACATAATCTTCTTACAGAGGGATAAAGAAATTAAATACCACAGAGGCAGTAGGGCTGACAGCCACCACTGGCCTGGGGCAAAGTGCGTGGGGGTCATCTCTCACCTCCGGAAGCAGTAGGGTCTCAGGCAGAAGGAGTGGGGCCAAGAGCATCCAGCCCTCAGTACTGCCCAGACCGTGGTACACCTCCCCACAGCCCTCAGAGTTGTGCAGAGCAGCACTCCGGCACCAATTCAAAGGGCCCAGAGCCCCAGGCTCCTTTGAATCACTGGGCCCTGAGGCAAGTGCCCCCTTTTCCCCCCGCCTCCATCGGCAGGCCTTCATGAGGAGTTTAAAGCTGACAGTAAATATTGGCTTCATTGACACTGGATATCTCATCATTAAGATGCACTTTGAAAAAATAAGAATTCTGTTAGTGTTGAAGGGAAAAAAAGAACATTGCAATCTGGATATTTTCAAACATCCTTTTAGCACCAATTATAGCATTCTGTGACATTTTCTGAAGGTTATTAACCATCAATTGATTTACCTGAAACCACTAAACAGAAGCTGATTTCACAGGAAATGTTCCAGGCAAAGTTAATAAAATATATTTTATTTTTAAAATAAATAAATTATGTGGTACCTACTGTAGTTAAAATTATGAGCTGACAGGAAACAAAAATTAAAAAAATTCATAGCCACCACTCCCTTCAGAAACAAGAGGAAAGTTAGAACTCAGTTACCAGGTTTCTCTCTCTCTCTCTCTCTGGCTATGTCTAGACTGCAGGGTTCTTTCGGAAGAAGCTTTTTTGGAAGAGATCTTCTGAAAAAAAAAAAAACTTCTTCCGAAAGACAAGTGACTACACAGCAAAAGTGCATTGAAAAAGCAATCTGCTTTTTCGAAAGATAGTGTCCACATTGAATGGATGCTATCTCACATTTAAGCTGTGATTACTATGGATGGAGTGGCCACCAGGGCACCTGTGCTTTTTCCTCTTTCCTCTTCTTTCGAAAGAACTCCCTCTTCCCCATCCACACATGCCTTTTTCCAAAAAAGCTCTTTCTGAAAAAGGCTTCTTCCTCATAGAAAGAGGCTTACCATTGTTGGAAAAACCCCTCTGTTCTTTCAATTTTTTTTTCAAAAGAATTCAATAGCAGTGTGGACATAACTGGGGTTTTTTCAGAAAAACTCTGCAGTATAGACATACCTCCCCCTCTTTCTCAGACACACTTCTCTATAAATCAACAATATCTCAAACGAGGATGGATTGACTTATTTAGATTTAATAAGATGATCCAAAACTCTAATTCCACCTTTTTCAGAAGTCTGGAAAAAATATTACTTTTTCTCATTCATCCAAATATCTGGATTGGGCCAGGAGCAGAGCATTACAAATATTACAAGAAAGTCTAGTCTTCTCAAAGTTAAAAACATAGAGGAAAACAGGTAACCTGATGAGATTTCTGACACATTTACTAGACCTTCTGAACTTTTGGCTGCTTATCAAACCCAAACCTTAGATTCAACTAGGGATTTTACTAGGAACTGAAAAATTGGTTCAAACTTGGCATAGGGTAGCAACCCCATCCAAAAATCTTCACACCCCTATTTGGATAAATATCACCTTTCCCCTAAAATCCCAAAACTGCTCCTCCACCCTGACAATACTCTCCCCTCAACTATCTTTACAACCTTATGGGTCTTCTAGACCTTCTGCAGCTGCATTGCCTCTTTAATGTGTGAAATGCCCTAATGTCTTTACTCTATAGAAGCCAATAGACTACTCTTAAAATCTCCCTTCTCATCCCAAAAGGTGACTCAGTGAAAGTTACATTCTGAAGAAGTTACCTAAGTACAGAAGGGGTTTTGTTTGATATTGTTTTTAATTATTAGAACATGGTACTGATTAGAAGACATCCTGTCTAACTATCAAGATTTAACTGACATTTCTTGTATGTATGTAAGATGAGGTATGTAGTCATCACAGGCCCAGAATTGGTTAACATGGGCCTACCTGCACCAGGAAGGAGAGTCAGGCTTAGCTGATTATGAAGCCCAACTGGGCAGGGGCAGGATGGATAGTGTGAAGAGACTAAGTTTGTAGGAGGAACCTGTAAAGAGTGGGTCAGAGGCTGTAGTCACTCTCTGGGGATGTATAAGCAGTGGTGTTCAAAGAGAGCAGCAAAGTGTCTGAGACACTAGACCTTGACTGTCAGATACAGGGTGTCTGGGCTGGAACCCATTTTAGATCTTATTGGATAATCCTGGGAGGTGGGTTCTCTCATGGGCTGGCAATCTCTTCTTTGTTTCGGTCTTCACCGAGAAGTCTGTAGGAATGCCTAACATAGTGAATGCTAGTGGGAAGGGGGTAGTTTTAGAAGGTAAAATAAAAAAAAGAACAAGTTAAAAATCACCTAGAAAAGTTAGATGCCTGCAAGTCACCAGGGCCTGATTAAATGCATCCTAGAATACTCAAGGAGCTGATAGAGGAGGTATCTGAGCCTCTAGCTATCATCTTTGGAAAATCATGGGGAGACAGGAGAGATTCCAGAGGACTGGAAAAGGGCAAATATAGTGCCCATCTATAAAAAGGGAAACAAGAACAACCCAGGAAACTACAGACCAGTTAGTTTAACTTCTGTGCCAGGGAAGATAATGGAGCAAGTAATTAAGGAAATCATCTGTAAACACTTGGAAAGTGGCAAGGTGATAGGGAACAGCCAGCATGGATTTGTAAAGAACAAATCATGTCAAACCAATCTGATAGCTTTCTTTAATAGGATAACGAGTCTTGTGGATAAGGGAGAAGCGGTGGATGTGGTATACCTAGACTTTAGTAATGCGTTTAATACGGTCTCGCATGATATTCTTATCAATAAACTAGGCAAATACAACGTAGATGGGGCTACTATAAGGTGGGTGCATAACTGGCTGGATAACCGTACTCAGAGAGTAGTTATTAATGGTTCACAATCCTGCTGGAAAGGCATAACAAGTGGGGTTCCGCAGGGGTCTGTTTTGGGACCGGCTCTGTTCAATATCTTCATCAAAGATTTAGATATTGGTATGGAAAGTACGCTTATTAAGTTTGCAGATGATACCAAGCTGGGAGGGGTTGCGACTAATCTGGAGGATAGGGTCATAATTCAAAATGATCTGGACAAATTGGAGTAATGGTCTGAGGTAAATAGGATGAAATTTAATAAAGACAAATGTAAAGTGCTCCACTTAGGAAGGAACAATCAGTTTCATACATACAGAATGGGAAGCAAAGGTCTGGGAAGGAGTACGGCAGAAAGGGATCTAGGGGTTATAGTGGACCACAGGCTGAATATGAGTCAGCAGTGTGATGCTGTTGCAAAGAAAGCAAACATGATTCTGGGATGCATTAACAGGTGTGTTGTGAGCAAGACACAAGAAGTCATTCTTCCGCTCTACTCTGCGCTGGTTAGGCCTCAGTTGGAGTATTGTGTTCAGTTTTGGGCACCGCATTTCAAGAAAGATGTGGAGAAATTGGAGAGGGTCCAGAGAAGAGCAACGAGAATGATTAAAGGTCTAGAGAACATGACCTATGAGGGAAGGCTGAAGGAATTGGGTTTGTTTAGTTTAGAAAAGAGAAGATTGAGGGGGGACATGATAGCAGTTTTCAGGTATCTAAAAGGGTGCCATAAGGAGGAGGGAGAAAACTTGTTCATCTTGGCCTCTGAGGATAGAACAAGAAGCAATGGGCTTAAACTGCAGCAAGGGAGGTTTAGGTTGGACATTAGGAAAAAGTTCCTAACTGTCAGGGTAGTCAAACACTGGAATAAATTGCCCTGGGAGGTTGTGGACTCTCCATCTCTAGAGATATTTAAGAGTAGGTTAGATAAATGTCTATCAGGGATGGTCTAGACAGTATTTGGTCCTGCCATGAGGGCAAGGGACTGGACTCGATGACCTCTCGAGGTCGCTTCCAGTCCTAGTATTCTATGAATCTCTGTGTTGGGGTATGCTGCAGCTCCCATCCCAAACCAAGAGCAGAGGGAGCCCAGTTTGGGTGCGGGAGAGTAGGAGCCAGGCCTGAAGGAAGAAGTTAGGACAGTCCAGTTTTCAGAAAGTGGTCAACTCTACTTGATGTAAGTGGTATAAGGACTAGGAAGTCTCATAGAGAAGGAAAATGCACTGTAAGGTCATTGCTAGGTGGGCTTTTTCTTGTCTTGGAAGGGATGAACTAAAACATGACCTGGCCACTGGACTCATTTGTAGAGCCCTGCGCAGATATAAAATCTGTATCCACAGCCACATCTGTATTAGCAAAACTGAGTTGCTGATATCCACAGCCACAGATGTGGATACCTGTGGATATAAAGCAGATAGCCACATATCTGCAGGGCTCTACTAATCTGCATTATACCAGACCATAAGTAAGTGCACCTTTGGTGAATGAAATCCTTTTACAGGCTTTATCTTCAGTATACTTAATGGCCAGAGCCCAGGATATCTAAAAGACTGTTTAAAACTCTGGAATTTAAGCCATAGTAAAGCACTCCTCAGGAACCAGAGAGCCTTCTATCACACTGGCAAAGCTGCTCTGTGTGGAAGAAAGCTTTCTTGTAAGTTGTTCCCACACTGTGGAATGAGCTCCCACAGGTACTAAGAATGACCACAAACCTCACTCTTCTGCTGCAGCTAAATAGCGCATTGCATACAAACTATTTCGATATTTTTTTTTTAAATGTGCCATCTCACATGGGGCTTCTACTTTGATACTGAGTTTCTTCCTTTCGCTCTGAAAGCCCAGCGAGGGCCTACAGGTTCACTCATTACAATCCTCCCCATACACACCTTTTTTTCCTGTCATTTTGTGGCATAATAGTCTCAGCATGTGAGGCTATGACTATCACCTACCACAGCTGTCACATAAGCAAAAATCTATATCTGCTCACCTGGTCCGGTAGCCATTAAAAAGTAAGTGAAGCAATGCTTGTTTTTTAATGCGACCCCACTTTCCCTGAACACCAGAGATGCTGGGAGCTATTGAACTAAACAATAAACCTGGCATACAATGGAAACCATATCAAGCCAGGGGGTGCTGCAGCACCCCTACTTCCAGCACCTGTGCTGACCACTCACCAATCCTTTCAAAGTATATTCTTTCCACCCTTTCTGTTGCATAGTTCCTGGCTTTATAATTATCCCTGCTTGCTTCTGCTCAACTGTGCTCCATCCTTAATAAGGGCTTGCTCATCAAGCTTAATTCTCCTTCAGGTCTGGCCTATCTGATTACTTGGCCCCTTCTTAGCCTCATTAATCCCTTCCAGGCTAGGGTGGGATGAGAACACCCCATCACAAAGAGATTTTCATCAAGGTCAGATTATGCCACACACACTTACTATTGCAGGGATTTCTTTACTTTCTTCAGAAGCACCTGTTGCTGTTCACTGTCACAGGCAGGCTACTGGATGTGATAGACCATAGGCCTAATGCAGCACAGTCATTCATATGTTAGCAATGGTTGGAGGGTTAGGTTCTCATCCTTCTTGTGCCTGTCACCAGCTGTGTGATCTCAGGTAAGCCATTTCACCTTTGGTTCCCCTCTGTAAAATATGGATAACACCACTAATCTCCTTTGTAAAGAGCTTTGAGAGCTACTGATTAAAGCAGGGGTAGGCAATAAAAAAACAGCAGCCCACCAGGTTAGTCTCTGGCAGCACACCACCGCTACGTTTACCTGCACTTCTGTAGATATCAGATGATCGCAGCTCTTGTTGGCCGTAGATTGCAGTTTGCAGCCAATGGGAGCAGCAAGAAGTGGTGCAGACTGGGACTTACATTGACCACAAACAGCAATTCACAACCAACAACAGCTGTGATTGTCGGATACCTGAAGAAGCGTAGGTAAACAGAGGCAAGAGCCCATTAGGGAGTAACCCTGCAGGCTGGAATTTGCCCACCCTGGATTAAAGTCATAGAATCATAGGATACTAGAACTGAAAGAGACCTCAAAAGGTCATCAAATCCAGTCCCCTGTCCTCACTGCAGGACAAAGCATCATCTAGATCAATCCTGATAGATGTTTATCTAATCTGTTTTTAAATATGTCCAAAGAAGGAGATTCCACTACCTCCCTAGACAATTTATTCCAGTGCTTAACCACCCTGATCGTTAGGAAGTTTTTCCTGATGTCCAACCTAAACCTCCCTTGTTGTAATTTAAGCCCATGTCAGTGTATAAGAAAGAAATCATGTTATGATAAGGGCTACATTAATATTTTATTAGCTTTATATACAATGATGCTGTCGGATCAGGTGTTCTATGGGGGTAATGATCAGAAAACTAAACATATGAATATATACCGGGCACAAGATTATTTTGATAAATTAAATGACACACTCTAAATATTTATATTATGTACCAAAACCATGTAATTGCCTATTACCAATAGCATAGTTTCTATTATTGCAGTGTTTTAATAATAGAAAAGCAAACATTTCTAATGGCAAATAATCATTGCTGTCTTCACACCCTTTGCAGTTACATTATCACAATGACAAAATATTTTCAGGCATGGTTAATAAGGCAGAAAATCAACCCTCTTATCTCTGACTATGCAGCATTTTGATAAGAGGGAAAACTAAAATGGTTATTCCAAAGCAAAATGCATGAAGGAATATATTTTAAAGTATTCAGTTACAAATAGAGAGGTTTAGCATAAAGGATAAGCTCATCTTCTGACTGACAGATGAGTGCAAAAAGTGAACTAATCAAAAAATGAGCATTGCTCTTAGAAATCCCTTGCTAAAGGTTTGCTTTTTGCTCTGAGAGTAAATCAAGTTAGCATTACCTTGCAGGGGCTCACATCATTTGTAAACATTCAGCAGAGAAAGAAATAATATTTCAATATCAATTTTTTTCTAACTATTTTTTGAAAAGAGGATCGTTGCAACCAAGCTGCAATGGAACAGAAACTGGACACCACTTACAGATGACAAATGATCTTGGTAAAGATGATAGTTCTTACATTTGCAAAAACCAAAATTATTTATGCTGTTGTTAAAAACTAGGTTTTTCAAAGGAGCGTAGTGGAAGTTCAGCAACTACATCCCTTAGGTTCCTTTGAAAATGCCAGCCTAAATATATGACCTACGAAGTGTTCTTTCAGATCCAGATTCCATCCTTAATGAGTGCAGAGTTGAGGATGGAGGAGGAAGAGTTGCCCAAGGAGCCTTTTCACACAGCCTGCAAAAGGGCAAAGTTTAATTGCTATCCCTGTGCTCAAATAGGCAAAAATATTTTTTCCTAATCCAATGGGATATGCAAAAGAGACCAGGGTTATGTGCCTCTAAAAGTTCTTTTTTCTCTCTGTTGACTGGAAAGTACTATCTTTCTCCATGACTGTGTATAGTGGATGGCAAAATGATACAGCAAGATGTTAGCTAGGTTATTCCTGCTACAACAAAAATGCTCAATTAAATTTATAGTACAGGTTTATTCAGGCAGCCATCTAAACAAAAAAAGCAACAACAAAAACCCCGTTCTAGTTAAATTGTGATTGCTTCTAAACAAACTGTCAGTGACACTTTATTTCAAAAGCTTCAGAGGGGTAGCCAAGTTGGTTTGTAACTGAAAAACTTAAAAACAACAAATGGTGTAGCAGCACCTTAAAGACTAACAAAACATGTGGATGGCATCATGAGCTTCCATGGGAGTGTTGTACATACTAATAAAATGGTTTGTATCTAATGGTTTTTATATCTTGAAAATATTTGTTGACTGCATCATAATCCTGCATTTCGCTTGTGTACTAAACACTGCTTTAATGAAAATTGGGGGTTTGCACCTTATTTTTCAGACATTTATGTCTAAAGCAAGGTAAAATAGGAGATTTCATGTACACCAACCAGGGCCAGATTAAGACCTTTAGAGACCCTAAGCACTGAAAAGATTATGGTGCCCCCCCATATGTAATTCAATATAAAAACAATACTATACTGTAAAATCTCTTTTTTTTTTTGGTGCCCCTGCTTTGCTGGTGCCCTAAGCAGGTGCTTAGTCTGCCTATTGGCTAATCCAGCCCTGACACCAACTAATGAAGCTGAATACATTTAGCAGAGTGTGAAACAATCTATATATACCTTTGTGAGATACAAAAATGAAAACTGAAGAAGGCTAAAAACAAGAGACACATTTTTTTTGACCCATATGTAAATACTCTGGCCTATAAAGAAGTTCAACATGTGTTTTTAGATTTTGTTAATTACAAAATATTATCCTTACAAGAAGCATCAAGATAAACATCCTGTGGGCTTATCTGGGCTACTACTGCACTTGGAACATTTTCTGCTGCAAATATGGATAATTGTTTTCAGTAGAGAGGCAAAAATAGCAATTTGCTAAGATAGGAGAAAGTGCATGTTTATTTTACTACAAAACCTTTCTGTCTATTTGAAAGTGTCATGTTCTTTAGATCTGGCCTTTTATTGGTGACCGTTGGTGTCCAGTGCTGCAAAACTGCTCATGTGATGAGGGCAGGGACAACATGGAACTGTACTAATCTCCTCAAAAGTCACAGGTAAGGGAAAGAAAAGAGGTGATGGTGGAGCTATTGTCCTGTCCCTTGTAGAGCTGTCCTCACATAGAATGGAATGCAGGCTGAATCCAGAGGCCCTGAACCTGCCCCATGAACTCCAGCCTGTAAGGACTGAGGGGAAACTGAGGAAGGATCTCAGGATTAGCCATTATGAAAACTTTTCTTGCAGAGGAATCAAGTATTTCCAGAGGAGCCTTAAAGAAACAAAGAAAATCTATTGTTAGAGCAAACAGATGGGTAAAAGAGAACACGATGCTTGGTGCCCTAAAGTTGATCCTAATGGAAAGAGAACCATTCATATGCGATCTTTGGAAAAGAGGATCATGTGATATGGACCTGTAAACTAATAATTTCAGTGAACTACGGTAATTCTTATAAAGTGCCAATTAGCTACAATAAAGATTCTGGTAATACAGAAAAAAATAATACTTATCCTGATGGCAGGAAGGATTTTAAAAGAATGTGCTAGTTAGTTAGAAATAGCTCCATCATGTCTAAATAGATAAGCTGCTCCAAACTTCCTAGATTAATGTTACAACATTTTTAGAACCTTTACATGTTTGAAGTCTAAACACTTTTTTAACCACAGATTCTCTAACCAACCCACAGCCAGAGCCAATCCCTGATAAGCCATAGTGCTAGCTAAATCAGTAGCAAAATTATTCCCTGCACAAATTGAGCTGATCTGGTTTGCACAAGGCTCTGTCCACTTCCTTCTTTTTCTCTACCCACCACTACATTGCCTGACTAATCCCCCAGGTCTGGAGAGGTTGAGGAAGAACACAGGAAGAATAGTTAGACCTCATTAGGCAATTGCCCCACCCACAATCTGAATCTAAATAAAAATTTTAAGGAAACAGAAAAGAACATCCATTTTTTAAAAAAATTAGTATGGTGATGATTTTTGATTGGGTTTGTTGGTTTTTTTATGTTTCTAGTTCACATTGATACTAACTGCATGAAAAAGTGAAAGCTATTTTTGAGTTATAAGAAAGCAAGTAACTGTAGCTGGACAAACAGAGCCACTACATGTATTTTCTGGATTTTCTTTAAGAATTCGTCCCCTTTTGCTATGATTAAAAACAATTAATTTTCCAAAACAGAAATCACCTTATTAGAAATAAAATCAACTCACATCATTTTGTTCTTATAACAGATAAATGGTTGATCAAATTATATGCTATGTATAATATGGTTTTCTTCAATAAATTCATGCAAAGCAGGCAGTTCATCCCCAGAGTAATTTTATCTTTCTAAAAAATACACAAAAAGTAGATTTTCTGCACAGTTCTCTCCCTCCAGGCAATTTTGTTTCATTGTTAATCTTTAAGAAAAGCAATCTTTGTAAAATTTCAGTGCTAATTTTCTGGTACATTTAAGATGAAGTAATTAAATTTCATTTCTGAAACTAAAGTACTTCATTTCAGTTAAACTGTATAATGCTTGATATTTAATACCCTTATTTCTATTAAAATAAGCTGGGAGAAAGACAAAGCTTCATCTAATAAGAAATTTGGAAAGCAAAAATATAAACTCTTCTTCATTGTACAGTTTCATGTCAAACCAGACTTTACAAGGCATGTTATGGAAGATGAATATTATAAAATCTGTAGTGTTCATCATTTATCAAGGAAAGATGAGTTCAGTTATTGAACTTCACCACTACACCTATGGCAGATATGAAGTAATCTAATGTTCTGCCATTATTCTTTTTCCCAGTGGTGCTCAGATAATGGAAAATGAGGCACCAGAGGTATACTCTACACTTGCTGACGGTCTTTAGAATGGCGTAGTTTCAGATTTAAGCACCAATCTAAACAGTGACTATAAGAAGTGTTGGGAATTTGATGTAATGATATTCACTAGTTTTAGACACACAAACTTTTGGAGGTTATTCTTCTTCATGGTATTCATCTAGATATTGTCTCAAATTTCTAGACTACGTAGAATTTTCAAAAGAGGGGAAGGAAAAAAAACCTTTTGAAAAAAACGCTCTTCCTTAAAAAAGGAGGTTTACATCGGGGGGGGGAGGGGGTTCGAAAAGGGTTTTTTCCCAAAAAAAACCGCGTCCACGCTACTTTCACTTTCGAAAGATTCTCTTTCAAAAGTGAGATCAGAAGAAGATCCTGCAGAATTTGCATACCCCTTTCGAAAAAAAACCCCGTAGTTTAGACACACCTATGGCATCAATTCTGCAAAGTGCTGACAACCCTCTTCTTCCAATGGCTTCAATGCTAGACAAACCTGGTAGGATTATGTTCTGTAAATGCACGTTGCAATTCAATTGTTTTGGCTCCTAGGAAATAAGATTAATTAAAAAAACAAAAAAACAAACACACATCCTGTTCACCCTGCAAATCACTGAAGCATGTTCTCCCAGCAGTGTGTGTGTTTTGCTTTTTACCTGTCAGGCTTATACAAAACCTAGCTCATATGAACCACAATACTTACTTGGGTCTAGTGAAGACCCACTAAGTCAATCACTGTTCACTCTTCCATCAACTCTGGTACTCTGCCAGAATGAGAAAAGTAAGGGAAGTTGACAGAATAGTTCCTTCTTTGTAAAATTCGAGTGCTAACTAAGAAGGGAGTTGCAGACTTAACTCTTTCTTTCCTTTTTTTTACTTTTACTGTTTTAAAAGCAGTTACAGGTTGAACCTCTGTGGTCCGAGACTCTCTGGTCCAGCAACACCTATGGTCCATAGGGCCATGGATGTTGCTGGACAAGAGAGTCCCAGCAACAGAGGTTGCCAGAGGTTGCAGCAGAGCTGACCGGTGAGGCCAGCAGAACAAAGGAGCTTGTGGAGCAACAAAGGCCATAGCTGGAGGGGCAGGGAAGCTGGCAGGGGGCCCGGAGCTCACAGAACCACAAAGAACAGGGCTGCTGGCGCTTACGGGGAAGCAGAGTCCGCAGCTGGCAGGGCCGTGCGGTTGGCAGGGCCTTGAGCTTCTGGGACCACAAGGTCAGCAAGAGGGACCCAAGTGGCTGGAGAGAGGAGCCCAGAAGAGAAGCTGGCACTTCCGCCTCCCAGATCTCCACTTGTCCAGCAAACTTCCTTGTTCAGGACCAATCAGGTCCTAAGGGAGCCGGACCTGGGAGGTTCAACATGTATTAGATATAGAAGTTATGTCCCTAGGGAAAAGCAACTGTTGCTAGCAGGGCCTATAGTAATTAAGTTGACGGGAGAGCTCTCGCCCCATCAGCTTATAGTCTCTGTACTACAAAGGCATGGCTGCAGCAGTATAGCTGTGCCACTGTGAGCTGTGTAGAGTGGCCGTAGCCTCAGATTTGCCCGAGGATGGCTACACAGAGTGGACACAGTCAGACCTAGCTCTGAGCCAAGTGACCTTGTATATTTGCAGTCTGTTGCCACACTGCCTTCCTGACTCCCCTTGCCTTATGCTGAACCAAAACCTGACTAAAGACAACAATGAGCCTGTAACATCATTCAGCCAATTATACATGCAGAGTGAGGGTCTCATTCTTTAGCAAATCGCAGATGGCTGTAACTGTAACCAATGACCTTGCACAAGTCAGCATGGAGTGAATAACAAAACCCTGATCCTGCTTGCTGACAGCCTGTACTCCTCAGCATTAATACAATGGAAAAGTCAATAGCACAATAATTGTTGTACTTTGGGCTATCTATGTAAAAGTATATTGATTTTAAAAGATGTTTTATTGCATGATGCACTAGGTCGGGGTGGGGAACCTCAGGCCCGGGGGTCAGATGCAGCCCCTAGCTTGCCTGGATCCATCCCCCAAGGTTCAGAGCTCCCCCCAGCATTGTGGAGCCTGCACTGGTGCTCCAGCCCCTCTTCTGTTCCACTACAGGGCTGGGGCACACAAAAATCTACGAGGCTGGGGCCCCCTAGGCTCTGGTGGGAAAGGGGAATGTGGGGAGAGGATTGGGTTGGGTTTTTTTTTCTTCTCACTTGTGTGCAGCCCCCAGCCCAAAAAAAGGTTCCCCACCCTGCACTAGATACTAGTGATACATGCTTTTATTTCCTTTTCATTCAAAACCTCCTACAGGTGAGACCTGTTGGGGGACTACTGACCATTTCAAAGGGTTCATCTGTGCATAAATAACCCATATCATTCACTAATACTGATAAAATTCATGGTTGCATGGTTAAGTGAAGTAAAAATGAAGATCTCCAAATCAAACAGCAGTAGTGATCTGAAAAACATACAATAGATGAGTTAACTATCAGGATTTAGAGGAGGATAGATGTTTCAGATCTGCATCTTCTGAATTCCAATGATAGGTGCTACTGGAAAGACAGTAGACTGGCTGGATATGTTTACAAAAAATCAATAAGCCCCGTGAAAGAGGACAAAGTGAGAAGAACATGGATGGCACTGGATAGTGATGATTCACAGCAGTTTTTCCTAACAAGGTGATGAGCTGGATGATAGTTTTATCTATTGTATTCAAAATGGTTCATTATTTCAATCCCTGGTTGGAGTCATTTTGATAAAAATCAGTATTTGAGTATAAGCTAAATCATGCAATTATATGCATGGAACCAAGACAAAAACAGAGGTGACCTATTTCCATTTATAGCTCACTTTGTTTGAAAATCATTGCCTTGAAATACATTGAAGCATTTAAAATTAAATCAATGGACATTGGAACATCATGTCATTTTTTGGAGTGCATTATGGTTTCAGTGTGTATAATAGGCTGAATTAGCCAAGAAGAATGAGTGCTCTCTGACCTGTGTAAACCTTCCACTGAATCTTTCAAGCCATCTTTTAGAGGATATGTAAAGCAAGGTTCTAACTACTTATGATGTGAACAATCCAAATGCATTCTTTGTATGAGTCTGTTTTCTCACCAGATTCCAATATTGTGGATTTCATTCTGCTTTCCTGAAGTTCTTATTTCAAATGGATAAAGCATTCTTCATTTCCTCCCCTAAATGATTGTGTAGTCTCTCTGTACACTCTTAAAATGGCTCCATTTCATCCCACATATGGCTTTCATTTAAATAAAGGTAAAGGAAACTGTTTTACAGATGCTAGTAATAAATACATATTTGCAAGTCAGTTTTTAACAATCAGAGTGCCTTCCATATTATGTGAATGTAATTCCATATTTTTCTGATGATTATGATAATTTATGGAGTTAGAATTTGTGCTAAAAGAAAGTTTATACAAAAATGTCTACTCCAAAAGACTTATCATAATTCCCAATGCTTTTCCTTTTTTTGTCTGAATTCAGTGATTGTAAAAAGGGGGTGGTTTGTACCTGTTGTGATTTATATATACAGAACATGTAGAATACAAGCAGTAATAATTCAAGTTTCCCTAGACAACCCTGCCAATGTGTCTGTGCCTTCCAATATGGAGTGCCTTCCATATTATGTGAATGTAATTCCATATTTTTCTGATGATTATGATAATTTATGGAGTTAGAATTTGTGCTAAAAGAAAGTTTATACAAAAATGTCTACTCCAAAAGACTTATCATAATTCCCAATGCTTTTTCTTTTTTTGTCTGAATTCAGTGATTGTAAAAAGGGGGTGGTTTGTACCTGTTGTGATTTATATATACAGAACATGTAGAATACAAGCAGTAATAATTCAAGTTTCCCTAGACAACCCTGCCAATGTGTCTCCTTATTGACCTAGCACAATGCTCACCTCTGAAAGTAAGAAGGCAGTTCAGGCTCCAGGACCCATTCTTCAGAGTTTGCGAATGTCTATTAATGACAGTTGTGGTGGTATGTTTTGCCATATGGACAGTTGGAGCTAGATCTCACAATCCCCTGTGCACAGCTGCAACAGTCTAGTCTGGTGCACAAATTATTCCATTACACTAATAAAGCCCATGTTGGGATGAGAAGGCTCTTCACCATGGAGCTGCTGGTGATGTCAATGTGCATGTGTGCACACACGCACACACAGAGTTTTTCTACTTAATATCTCATGGCTGCCATGACAACCATAAAACTGGCTGGTGGGTTTTTGAGCTTATATAGGCCATGTCTACATATGAAACTGAATGTAATTCCCCCTGAAAGCAGACTTACCACACCAGCTCTGATAGAGCTAGTGTGCTTAAAAACAGAGCATAACCACAGGGATACAAACAGAGGGAAGAGGAAGCTATCCTGAGTGCATACCTGTTCATTATGCTAACCCTTCTGCTCCTCACACACAGCCATGGCTATGCTGTATTTTCAACACACCTTTTCTATCGGAGGTTAATAGGTATGCCTTCTAAGCCTGGGAATTACACCCCATCTTGGAGTATAAACATAACCCTAGAAGTTGTATTCTGCACATAGTGTATGAGATGGACTGTAGGATGAAGAGGAACAAGCTACTCTGTTTCAGTGGACTAGCCACTATCTCTGTAGGTGTGTAGGAGTAAAGTAGGCAGATATTTAACTGTTATTAATTATGATTATTCATATTACTGTACAATGGCCCTGAAATATCCTTTCACCTCTCTCTTATACATCACCGTTTTATGCCGAAGACCTGTGGTGAGTAAAGCTGGAAGATTGATGGCATGAGCTCCATTGGCAGAAATCTGAAAGGGGCTCAGACAAAAGGTAACAAAGAATGTTACAAGTTATATTGTGGCTGTTCAGGAGGCAAAGCAGGATTTTTGTGCCCCCTTAGTCTGCAAAGTCTCCCTCAGTAACAGGTGTTCAATATGTATTTTAGAGGGGTCAGAAACCAGTTGAAAAGGCTGTGGAGGGCAATTCTAGAAATATCTGAGTCCTTAGATCGATGGATCTCTCTTTCTCTCTCAGGTTTTAGGCCTTAAATGTAAACTATCCTGGAGGCATTGCTTAATCTTCTTGCAGTTGAAATGTCCAGGGCATTCTTGATGTAGGGCCCTTTCAGGTGAGACTCAGTTACCCCCTCGATCTGTCATAGCCAGGAATTCTTTAACTTTACACACCTGCTATAAAGCCCATATTTTTCTTGTGGTACCTTTTATGTACATGAAAACTGTTAGGTCCTCTCTCAGTCCTCTCTTCTCCAGACTAAACATACCCAATGTTTTCAATCTTCTCTCATAGGTCATGCTTTCTGGACCTTTAATCATTTTTGTGGCTCTTCTCTGAACTTTCTCCAATTTGTCCACTTCTTTGCTGAAATGTGGCACCCAGAACTAGACACAATACTCCAGCTGAGCCTAATCAGCCTAGAGCAGAAGAATAACTTCTCATGGTCTTGCTTACAACACTCCTGCTAATACATCACAGAACAACAACAGTTTTGCAACAGTGTTAAACTATTGACTCATATTTAGCTTGTTATCTCCTATGACCCCCAGCTCCCTTTCTTCTGCACTTCTTCTTACTCATTTCCCATTTTTCTCCTATTTCCATCTCCCGACAGCAGGAATAGGATGAGTGATATGTTAGTGTTACATATTGTTAGTCTTTAAAGTGCTGCATAGTTTTTCCTTTTGTTTTAGCAAGTTCAGACTAACACGGCTACCTCTCTATTAATATTGTGTAGTATAAATCTTTTCTCTTAAGAAAGAATTTAAGTTTCCACTCTCCTCAATTAAGTTAACCACTAAGAACAATTTGTATGTTTTAATGGGAGCACTATGTGGGATCATAAATATTTAAAAAAATATTCATATTCCTCTAAATCACTTTTATATAGAACTAGTAAAATACTTTTAACTGTTTTAATTTTGGTTTGCTAAAGATTTAAATCTGGGATGTTTACAATATCATTTATTGTGATAAAAAATGTAGTATTTTCAATCAGAAATCTCTACAAAAATGGAAAATGTGTGAAGGGAAATATGCAGTATAATATCTGATATAGGAAATAATGTAACAGCCGAGAGAGGTAGTTGGAAAAAGATGAACTGCTGTAGTGTCAGAGGCCAGATGCACAATTTACTACAAGAATATATGTTTTGGAATTATAAGAACTTTTGTCCACTTCTAGTGCTGTAATTCAGTTACTTGAAGCCTTTTCTAAAGCAAAAGAAATGTTACACTTCAGGAACTCAGCAAAATGCTTTTTATTTTCTTCTCTCTTCTAAACCTTTTATCAGAGGCCTTTGACTTTGAAAGACTCTTCTCTTTTAAAGAGGAAGCTCTCAGTCAGCTCTGTTATTTTTCTTGGGCTATATCTTGGTTTCCCATTTGAAATTTAATGTTTTTATATATTGTACAGAGTACTGTTGAAGTCTTTCAGATATGACAAACCGACCTAATGTACTTCTTTGACACGGTTATTGGCCTGGTGGCTGGTGGCTAGGGAGAGGGAACAGTTGATGTGATATCTTGATTGTAGTAAGGCTTTTGACACAGGTTCACCTGAATTCTAAGAATGTTCTACTCTAGTCTGAAGTGTGGCCCATCTTTTTTTTTGTTTTTTGTTTTTGGTTTTTTTTAAGAACAATAGGTCCAATACTACTGATGGTAATAGCACTATACCTAGAAGTGGTGTTACCGTATCAGACAATATTGATTGACAAAACAATGACATTAGCAAGCAACGATAAGTGATGTTGTAGGAGAAGGCAAACCTCAATACCTTGTGGCAAAGTGGGTGTGTGAGGAATAAACCATACATAGGATAATAATCTTATGGTAATATTTATGCAAATACTGGGAAATAAGGACAAAGAGAGCAAATTTCATGTGCAGTGCGGGGCTGGTGAGCGGCTTTCACCGCCGTTTGTCAAACCCTGCTTATATTTATAGGGTTAACTCCTATGTAGGTTCAACTTATTCATAAATGATCTGGAGAAAGGGGTAAGCAGTGAGGTGGTAAAGTTTGCAGATGATACCAAACTGTTTAGGATAGTTAAGACAGAAGCAGACTGTGAGGGACTCCAAGAAGATCTCACCAAACTGAGTGATTGGGCAACAAAATGGCAAATGAAATTTAATGTGGATAAGTGTAAAGTAATGCACATCGGGAAAAATAACCCCAACTATACATACAGTATGATGGGGGCTAATTTGGCTACGACAAATCAGGAACGAGATCTTGGAGTTATCGTGGACAGTTCTCTGAAAACTTCCACACAGTGTGCAGTGGCGGTCAAAAAGGCAAATAGGATGCTAGGAATTATTAAGAAAGGGATAGAAAATAAGACCCAGAATATCTTACTGCCCTGTATAAAACTATGGTACGCCCGCATCTTGAATACTGTGTACAGATGTGGTCTCCTCACCTCAAAAAGATATTTTGGCCTTGGAAAGGGTTCAGAAAAGGGCAACTAAAATGATTAGGGGTTTGGAACGGGTCCCATATGAGGAGAGGTTAAGCGACTGGGACTTTTCAGTTTAGAAAAGAGGAGACTGAGGGGATATGATAGAGGTGTATAAAATCATGAGTGGTGTGGAGAGGGCCGATAAAGAAAAGTTATTTATTAGTTCCTAAATAGAAGAACTAGAGGACACCAAATGAAATTAATGGGTAGCAGGTTTAAAACTAATAAAAGAAAGTTCTTTTCACACAGCGTGTAGTCAGCCTGTGGAACTGCTTGCCAGAGGAGGCTGTGAAGGCTGGGACTATAACAGAGTTTAAAGAGAAGCTAGATAATTTCATGGAGGTTAGGTCCATAAAAGGCTATTAGCCAGGGGATAAAATGGTGTCCTTGGCCTCTGTTTGTCAGAGGCTGTAGAGGGATGGCAGGAGACAAATCGCTTGATCATTGTCTTCGGTCCACCCCCTCTGGGGCACCTGGTGCTGGCCACTGTCGGCAGACAGGATACTGGGCTAGATGGACCTTTGGTCTGACCCGCTACGGCCGTTCTTATGTTCTTATGTAGTCTTTACTCAGGGCGGATTATGCATTCCTAACACACACAGTCTCATTATTGCACGTGGAACTGACAAAATGCAGGATCAGGCTCTTAAGCCCTTATTCAGCCACCGTACCTTCAGGTCATCCCTTATGTCCTTTGTTGGCGGTCCGGTGGCTCCCAGGGTGGGCCTACTAAGCATGTGAGTAGTCCCAGTCCTACTCATGCAAAACTCCCATTAACATTGATTTTTCTTTTTGTAATTATGTTGAAAGAAATAAAATGCCATATTGAAAAATAGAACCAGCTGGCAGAAGTTGCCTCAACCTCAAAGCTTGTTTTGTTTCCTTCTCAATGAATAGTGGTGATTCTTGTCTACAATCAAGGTTTCATGTTAGGATCCGTATATTTTAAAATTGATCTTTATTGAGGTTTTTTGCTTTTATTTATGAATTGGTACTGACAAAGCAGTAGAAATATCACAATATTTATAAGCAAAGCATTTCTTTTCAGGCACACAGATGACCTTGATTGCAGAACCTCATTCAAACAAAATGAAACCAGCTGTCACACTGGAAGATCAGTTCTGGTTTAGGCCATTTCCTTAAAGATTGTTTGAAATTCAGTTGGGGTCATCATTTTCCAAATTGTACATAAGATTCAGGGGCTGGAGCCTGAGTACAAACATATACTGCTATTTTAGCCTACGGTCTGAGTCAGCTGACTCTGGCTCGGAGATGCAATGCCTTGCGGGTTTAACAGTGTAGACCAGTGGTGGACAACCTGCTGCCTGAGAGCTGCATGTGGCCCGTTAGGGTTCTATGTGTGCCCACAACAGTCATTTTGTTAACTGTTGCCCATGTGCAGGGTTGCCAGATTTTGCTGGTTTCCATCTGTATAGATTTTTCCTACTGGTATTATTAAAATGACACAAACATAAAGCAAGGGCACATGAATTGGGGTGCATGCTGATTGCACATAACATTGTCTTGGAGAGCCATATGCTTTCTCTGCGTTGAATCAAAGCACTGCTATGGTTCAATCAGTGCACCCCACAAATTCTAGGTTCATGAGCACAATTAACAAAACTACCCTATCGGGGGAGACGGTCTTGGTTACAGCAATGTTGTGACCCACTGAGGTGAAGGGGGTGACTCATGTGGCCCACTCGCTGGCCTAGGTTGCCCATCGCTAGTGTCGATGAACCTGAAGTCTTAGCTCAGAAGTGTTGTGCAGGGGCTTACATGAGATGGCTCGTCTCAGGCAAGTTCCTAATTGCCAGGTGCCCACATCATAATGGGTAGTCTAACACCACATCATAAACAGTTTAGATGTACAAGGCAGACTGCCCATAACTCCATTATGACAAGGGAGAGCAGATAAGGATCTAGCTCATTAATATTTTCCCTTTGATATTATAAGTATCAACTGCACCAGAGAGTAATTTAGAGAAAGGAGGCTTACAAGAAGAGAGTTGCACATAGAAACATGGGCCTTAGACCCAATTGAATAAGTTCAGAGGGACACCCAGCTTTGTTTGTATGAAGAATAGAACTATAAACACCATGAAGCTTACCACAGCAGCCACCAGAAAAAGAGGCAAGGAGGCAAGAGTGAATAAAGCCATATAACAGAAATACAATTGTAACCCTGAGCACTGATAAAGGGAGAGTGAAGTCTGCTCTACAGCCCTATTTAAGGGCCAGTTGACTTTTAGCTTATGTGGTAAAGGCACAAGGCATTAGCCCCTAAGATTCCCAAGTTCAATTCCACCTGCTGACAAGACAATAAGTTAGAGTAGCTTTGGAAAGAAGGAATTTAAACTTCCATTAAAAATGCTCATGTGGTTACATAATTTTAATTGAAACAATGAAAACAGACTAAACTCTTGTTAAACAGGCATGAGATAAAGCTGGCTAAGTTGAGCTATATTAATTACTTAGAATTGTGGTAGAAACTCAGGTCTATCTAGAAAGTGATAGGCAGCTAAACTACAGCTTAAGGGATAGAGGTACTTCATAGTGGCACAGAGGTGTGGGGCCATTGTTTTCATCACATCACAAAATTATACAGAAATAGTTGGAAATTTCTAAAGGTTCTCATCAGACATGCAAAGGAAGTAGCCCTAGAAGTATCTCTCCCTGTGTGCATATTACAGATCCCATTAACTACCCAGTATGTAGCTGAAAAAAGTGCTCAAGATAGTTAAGACCAAAGCAGACTGTGAAGAGCTTCAAAAAGATCTCACCAAACTAAGTGATTGGGTAACAAAATGGCAAATGAAATTTAATGTTGATAAATGTAAAGTAATGCACATTGGAAAAAAATAATCGTAAGTATACATACAATATGATGGGGACTAATTTAGCTACAACTACCCAAGAGAGAGATCTTGGAGTCATTGTGGATAGTTCTCTGAAAACATCCACGCAGTGTGCAGTGGCAGTCAAAAAAGCAAATAGAATGTTAGGAGTCATTACAAAAAGGATAGAGAATAAGACAGAGAATATCTTATTACCTCTTTATAAAACCAAGGTACACCCACATCTTCAATACTATGTACAGATGTGGTCACCTCAACTCAAAAAAGATATATTGGCATTGGAAAAGGTTCAGGAAAGGGCAACAAAATGATTAGGGGTTTGGAACGGGTCCCATATGAAGAGAGATTAAAAACACGTGGACTTTTCAGCTTAGAAAAAAAGGAGACTAAGGGGGGATATGATAGATGTCTATAAAATCATGACTGGTATGAAAAAAGTGAATAAGGAAAAGTGATTTACTTATTCCCACAATAAAATAACCAGGGGTCACCAAATGAAATTAATAGGCAGCAGGTTTAAAATAAACAAAAGGAAGTTTCTCTTCACTCAGCACACAGTTAACCTGTGGAACTCCTTGCCAGAAGATGCGGTGAAGGCTAGAACTTTAACAGGGTTCAAAAAAGAGCTAGATAGATTCATGGAGGTTAGGTCCATCAATGGCTATTAGCCAGGATAGGTAGGAATGGTGTCCCTAGCCTCTGTTTCTCTGGAGGTGGGTGACAGGGGAGGGATCACGTGTGGATTGCCTGTTGTGATCCCTTCCTCTGGGGCATCTGGTATTGGCCACTCTCGGCAGACAGGACACTGAGCTAGATGGACCTTTGGTCTGACCCAGTATGGCCGTTCTTATGTTCTAAGATGGTGAGAAAGAAAAGTGTGCTGGTCTCACTCTTTTTTGTAGACCTAAAGTCATGGTTTATTTTTTGGTTTGTTTTTAAGCAATGTCCCTTCATTACTGGAAAACATTCCTTAAAGGGGTGGAAGTCTTAATAGTATAAATGCATTAGATCAGCACTATCAGGAGGAGGAATCATAGACGTTGAGATTGAAAGACATACCCCCACCCATAAGGCCCCCTCCTATAGGTTTATATATAAGAGGGGACAAGCTGGCCTTCTGAAAAGAGTAAAGGCTTCATCACATTACTAAGAACAAGAATAGATAAAACAAAAAAAGTAGATTGTCATTAAAGTTGATAAATTGTTACTTAAGTATCCCCATATGCATGTGGAACACAGAGGAGACAGAAGAGGAATATAATGACTGTATATTCATGCCCTAAGCAACATTTGGCAGTATGAGAATGCTTCAGATTCAGATCATGGCTTTCATCATCTCTTTTGAATTTATAATAGAGGAAAACTACAAAGGATGTGTGCAACTTCTAGGAAAAATATCAATCAGTATTAATAAGTAGACTCTCAGGCTATGTCTACACTACGGGGTTAAACTCTCGTCCAGGGAACGCATCTGCTCTTCTGCCTTTTTTTTTTTTTTTTTTTTGCAGAAGAGCGGACGTGCTCTTTCGGAAGCCCTGACTTCCTCCTCCCATGAGGAAGACTGGCTCTTCCAAAAGAGGAAGCTTTTCAGAAATTTAGCCCAGTAAATGGGCTAAATTTCGGAAAAGCCTCTTCTGAAAAAACTATCGAAAAAAATTGGGGAGCGCAATTTGCTTATCTTTTTCTGATAGATCACTGTAGTGTAGACATAGCCTCAGGAATATTATATTCTTTAAGAAGGATACTTTGTTAAGAAGGATACTTTGTGCCCTCTGGGGCATCTGGTGCTGGCCACTGTCGGCAGACAGGATACTGGGCTAGATGGACCTTTGGTCTGACCTGGTACGGCCGTTCTTATGTTCTTATGTTACAGAATGAAGATAACTATGAAAGTTCTCTGTAAAGTCTGAAGATGAAGCAATATGATTTACCTGTCTTAACACATCAGGCTCAGCATCCAACAGCTCTTAGTTTGACATCTAAATAAGTTTTCAATAGTGCTCATGCCTAAGAGTTACTGGAATCTCCGCTTTTTTTAAAAAAAATATTGACCACTTCATTTGCCTAAAAGAAAGCTGAGCTTTCTTGGAAATCTTGAGATGTATTAAGTACATCTGAAAATCTGGCCTTAATTGCTGTGCATTAATTACACTTGGGATGCCTCTCAAAATGTCTACCTTTCTAGAACGGACAGACTTATTTTAATCATGCAATTTAATACTTTTAGAATAAAAAATGCATGCTCAGGCCACATCCTTCACTCAGGAAATGCAAACAAGAATTCAGGGAGGTCTACAACCATAGGAGATTGTCACTGATTAATGTGAGAATTACGAATGAAATATTGGTGGGATGACCACACAGGCACAGAGACTGCTCCCACTAGCAGCTGAAATTCATGACAAACAAATTCTTCTCTATGCTTCCATGGAATCATTTTACATTCCTGACATAAATATGGTTCTCCCCATATTTTTTTAGTTCAGAAATCCAATAAGATTATTGAAATGCAGAAAAGTGAGATAGGAAATTTGTCTATAATGAATACAAATAGAATGTATATTGAAATGGTCCATCCTGAAATGTGGCTTTCTTGTTTTATGTATGCATTGAATATCAGTTGAAATGTGGATAGCATTTCAGGACCCTTCTAACTTCCATATTTCTAAAATACATACAACCCAATGGTATCTGAGCACCATGCAAGAGCTGAAGCACTAAGTACGCTCAGCCAGCCTCAGTCTCGCACTTTCTCAGTGGATGCAGAAAGAGAACATGATCGTGCAGCACGAGTTTCCACTCACTGTCAAGATCATGGGAATCCTACCTTCATCCAAAGGAAACCAGGTAGCTTCAGACACTTTAATATGAGCATCCTTTTCCTTCAGGTTCTTATACAGAGCCTGTACCTGTGCCAGGGAGTGGGACGAGGTAAAGGAGGTACAGTGGTTAGGAACACCAGAACAGGCTAGCTCAGGCACCTAGAAAACTGGGGAGCAAGGGCTAGAGACACAAAATAAACAAGATGCATCTCTAACATCATCTCCAATATTTTGTTTGACTGTTGTCCAGAAAAATGGAGAGCCATTTTAACAAATCAGTCTCGTATCCCCAGGATTCACTTTCATCTCCTTAATTAATACAGACACACTCAATGTCTCCTCATAATCTCTCTTTAAAAAGACATCTGTTATTACAGTAATAGTTGCAAAGGTTCTTTAGTTTTTATGAGCCAGAGCTATTTATATTCCCAATTCCGTCTTCTACAGCTGGCTTTTCATTTCATTCAGCCAACAAGAAAAACTTTACTGCAATTTATCAGCTTTGAAGTGTCATTATAGGTACCATTTAAGGTGAAAAGGACAGTGGGAAGAGAGACATGCTATTATAATTATTTTAAATTATAAATAGGCCCAAATTCTAACAGGACTCCAAGTGGAAGGGGAAGAAAGAATAGGAGGGACATAGTTAGGGTAAAAGCAAGGAGAAAGAGAGGTGGCAACGATAAGGCAAACAGGACATTTTGGGCAACCCTTCTAACTCATCTGACTTTTTACTCTCCCTTATGTCACTGATTTGAGCCAAATAACTCTGAGGCTACGTCTATACGGCAGCCTTCTTCCACAAAAGCTTATGCAAATGAAGCACAGAGAAGAATATTGCCCCGCTTCATTTGCATAATTAATTAGGGGCCATTTTTGCACAAGAGGCTTTTGCACAAAAAGGAGCTGTGTAGGCGGCTCCTTTTTGTGCAAAACCCCCTTCTTACGCAAGAGTCGTTCTTCCTCATTTTTTCAGTAAGAATGGCTCTTGTGCAAGAGGGGGGTTTTGTGCAAAAAGGAGCCATCTACACAGCTCCTTTTTGTGCAAAAGCCTGTTGCGCAAAAACGGCCCCTAATTAATTATGCAAATGAAGCGGGGCAATATTCTTCTCTGTGCTTCATTTGCATAAGCTTTTGTTGAAGAAGGGTGCCGTATAGACGTAGCCTGAGGGCTAGAGACTGTGGTATCTGTAGAAAAAGGAGTGAAGAGATGAAGATTTGAGAAGGGAATAGGCAGGAGTAGAAGGGATACAGGAAAGGGATGGGGATTCTCTTCTGAGAATTTTAAAAAGGTTAACTGGGGTTTGTACCATGCCTAGCACAATGGGGTTCAGGTCCATGACAGGGGCTCTTAGGGTATGTCTACACTACAAAGTTAATTCGAACTAACAGCCATTAGTTTGAATTAACTTTAATAGCGGCTATACATGCAAACCGCTATTTTGAATTTAATTCGAAATTCCGGAGCACTTAATTCGAACTAGGTAAACCTCATTCTACGAGGAGTAACGCCTAGTTCGAGATAGTTCAATTAAGGGCTGTGTAGCCACTTAATTCGAACTAGCTGGAGACTAGCCCTTCCCAGGTTCCCCCTGGTGGCCACTCTGGGCCAAACCAGGAAAACTCCTCTCCTCTCCCCCAGCCCCGGTGCCCTTAAAGGGGTAGACTCTGGCCAGACGGCACTTGCCAGAGACAGCCCTGCCAGCAGTCTCTGCCCCTGACACAGTGGCCCCAGGATGAGCCAGGCAGCCAGTGACAGCCAGCCGTCCCCCGCCCAGTCCCCCAGCACCCAGGGGCCAGCCAGGGGCCGTAGACGGCGCGTGCCCTCCTGGACTAGTGCGGAGGTCATGGACCTCATTGAGGTTTGGGGGCAGGCCCCCAACATCTATGATCTCAGCACTAGGAGGAGGAACGCAGCCATCTATGGCTGCATAGCGGCCACCATGGCCCGAAAGGGACACAGGCGCACCCAGGAGCAGGTGCACCTGAAAGTCAAAGAGCTGCAGCAGGCGTATGCCAGGGCCACCAGGGGCAGCGCCACAGCAGGGGCTGACACCTGCCCCTACTTCCCCGCCCTCGACCAACTCCTGGGGCGCGGGGCAGTCCGCGCCAGCCCAGGAGGCAGCGAGCCAGGACCGGAGGGCCCTGACCCGGGCGCACCGGAGGGGCCACCGCCAGCTGTTCCAGCACCGGAGTCGGCAGGGTCGTCCAGGGAGGCCATACCGGGTAAGTGCCAGCACTATCCCCTGCCCGGGGGGAAGGTGGGGAGGGAGACCAGGGACCACGCACGTGGGCCATGCCTCCCACGGATCACGCAGCCACCTGTGCATGTGTGAGCACGTGCCATGCCACCCTTGGGCAGGTGGCTCCAGCTGCGTGACACCCAGGGGCTGTGGCCCAATAGGCACACATGTGTGTGAAGAGATCTGACATGCTCCCGACCCCGGGGCGGGACCCAGCAGGACGCCCTCCCTTCACACACCCCCTCTACACAGAGGCAGGGGACATCTTCCCCCCGCCCCGGCCACACTATACACGGCACAGGGGCATGGGTGCAGTCTTGGGGCAGCTCCCAGTCCCGGGGAGAGCCAGACATCCTGACCATGGCCTCTGTGCAAGCACAGCGGCTCTGACAGTGCAGGTCACGGTCACCCTCACATCACGGGGAGGGCTGGGCATCATCCACTGTGTCCCCAGGGAGAACTGACCACTTCTCTTCTTTCTCTACAGCTGCACCAGCTGCTCATGCAGGGCGCACCACCCCGCCCGGGACATGCCCGGGATAGGGGGTCGGGTCCCTTTAAGCACAGACCTCGGCTAGCCTCAGGCAGCAGCCCCACACACTAAGTCCGACCCTGATGCCCTTTTGGCACTGGTTCCAGCCAGCCTTATCTTTGATTCAGGGTCCACTCAATGTGGACGTGCTATTTCGAATTAGAAAAAACTTTATTTCGAATTAGTTTTTGTGTGTAGATGCGTTATTTTGAATTAGCTTAATTCGAATTAACTAATTCGAATTAAGTTAATTTGAAATAGCGCTGTAGCGTAGACATACCCTTAGGTACTACCACAGTACAAAGATATAAAGGAAAACTTCTTGGGGGGTAGAGCAGTACATGGGACAGACTGAAAAATGTTGGCTTTTCCATATTTAAGCTTCTAACCCGAAATACTGCATTTCTGTGAAATGAGGCAGAAACTGACAGTGGCCAGATGTCACAATTTCATTGCTAGAGTCCTGATATTAAGAGCTTTGTTATCCATTATCCTCCTCATCCAGGCCCGATTTTTCACAATTGTTATATGGTGATTCTACTTGGAGTCTGCAACTAGGTACATCTCTTAGAAGCAGCCATGTAGAAAAGGATAAAGACAAGCCTCAGTCATCCACAAGCTCTCCTACTTTTCAGTGTTTCCTTACTCTGTGCTGTAACCCTTTTACTGCAGTTTAGCAGAGAAATAGATTTCTTGCTATCACTAAATCCCAATGCCCCTGCTGCCTGTATCAATATAATCTGACTATAGAACTAAACAAGGAAATAAACATTGCAAACAGCCATAACACAATTGCACAAAGGACTACTCAATATAAATGCCCAAAAACATTTGTAAAAATCTGCATGGTCCTTTTCTGGAAGTTATGGGGAATTTAGAGGCAGGACTTATTCATGGTGCTAGTACAATGCTCTCAGTCTCCAGTATTTATGTTCTTGTTATGGGGACTTTAGTATACCCTCTTTACTTTAATCCTCAAAGCTGAGCCTTTAAATTAATGCAAAGTGCACAACCACTACCAATCGCCACAGACCACCTCCCTGCATCCCACCCTTTGAATCCTTCCACAGCCTCCCGATTTCTACTGCCAACTTTAACTTCTCGTACTCATCTTCAAAGACCTTCACAATTCTTCCCTTCCCTACTTATCCACTCATTTCTTATCATATTAATCCAACTAACAATATGAAGCTTGAACATCCATTGTCTGCTTCTTCCACACTACTTCAAAGTTTGCTTGAATGCCCTCCTAAATTATTACATAAAATTGCTACCAGTACCCTATTCTTCTTCTTCAAATCCCTCTTCAAACCCCATTTTAGCCATGAAATCCACAAGAAATCAGCCAAACACTGAGAACAGTGCTGTGTGGCAGTCAATGATAGACTTACTTATTTTATACACCTTCCAATGATCTAGAAGCATGAAGCTATGAAATAATTAACCTATGTAATCACCTGATCTTATTTTCATCATCCTCATCATTTTGTTTGGCATATTTACTAGCTGCTGGAATAATGTCAAATTAGTCTGCAAGTTTTGTGCATTTGTTGGAGCCTGGCCTGCTTGGCAGATCCCTGCACTACAAATGATGATAAAAATATATAATGGTGCTGTCAAATAAGTCCCAGTGATATTATACCTGCCACTGGCCCAAGACTGAATATTACCTATGCTTGTCCTTGGGCTAGCCTGGAAGAGACATTTCTGATTTAGAAAGAAAAATGAAACACAAGTAGGTGTTTTTTTTAAGTAAGTGGTTGTTAGAAGTTGCTCAGAAGTTTATAACAGAGTAAATCCAGGAGGAAATAGAGCCCCATGTTTTTAGCAAATATAAAATAACACAAAACAAAAACAAAAGTTATACCCAAGATAAAACAGAAATTGTACCTTGTGACTCCTGTCCCAGGAAGGAAGGCCTGGCTTCCTACCCTGGGCATCGTAGTAAGGTAAGGGCCACTCATTCAAATTTGGCCCTTCCAACCCCAGTTGCAATGGAGGGAAGACGGCCAGCCCTGAGTCATGCTGTGACCCCACTTACTTGGTTGCAATGCCAAGAGCTAACAGCTGGGCCAGGCCTAATCCTGTGAGACAAGAGCTACCACTGCCGAGTGAGCTCTCATTGGGCTTGGTCTGCAAGCCATATCAGGGCCTTCCATTGCCCTGGCTTGCGAACAGGAATTGCTAACAGGGAGTTTGGAGAGGGAGTTCTCCAGGTGAAAGAGGAGTAAAAACGGGACCCTTGTGGTAAGTGGCTGTCTGGAGTGTGTGTTTGTGTGGGGAGTTATTTGCTGTGTGCTGAGCTTGTGTTTATCTGGTTGGTTGGTTGGTTTGATTGTTTGATTGCTTGAAGGAGCTTCTAAAAGGTTTGAAATCTAGAAGCCTCTGTTAATTGGCTAAGCCTCAGTCAGGGGAGGCTACCAGAGCTATATAAGCCTGTGACTCAGCGACCAGGGAGCTTGCGAACAGGAATTGCTAACAGGGAGTTTGGAGAGGGAGTTCTCCAGGTGAAAGAGGAGTAAAAACGGGACCCTTGTGGTAAGTGGCTGTCTGGAGTGTGTGTTTGTGTGTGGGGGAGTTATTTGCTGTGTGCTGAGCTTGTGTTTATCTGGTTGGTTGGTTGGTTTGATTGTTTGATTGCTTGAAGGAGCTTCTAAAAGGTTTGAAATCTAGAAGCCTCTGTTAATTGGCTAAGCCTCAGTCAGGGGGAGGGGCTACCAGAGCTATATAAGCCTGTGACTCAGCGACCAGGAGCGACCAGGAATTGCTAACAGGGAGTTTGGAGAGGAGTTCTCCAGGTGAAAGAGGAGTAAAAACAGGACCCTTGTGGTAAGTGGCTGTCTGGAGTGTGTTTGTGTGTGGGGAGTTATTTGCTGTGTGCTGAGCTTGTGTTTATCTGGTTGGTTGGTTGGTTTGATTGTTTGATTGCTTGAAGGAGCTTCTAAAAGGTTTGAAATCTAGAAGCCTCTGTTAATTGGCTAAGCCTCAGTCAGGGGGAGGGGCTACCAGAGCTATATAAGCCTGTGACTCAGCGACCAGGGAGCTTGCGAACAGGAATTGCTAACAGGGAGTTTGGAGAGGGAGGTTAGAGGGCACTAGTGACTTCTGGCCTTCTTTAAAACATAACTCTTATCATAATCTATATTCCAGAGGTTTAAAAGAATCCCAGTTTATACTTAAACTTGTTCATTAGAAAAATGGAGACAGAAGCCCAGCAGCAGAGTGGGGGCTATCCTGTTTATTGCGTCAGTGTAACATGTATGATTACCTGCCCTGTGGGGTGGCGTATGTGTGCACCCGTTGCAAGGAGCTCCTGACCCTCAGAGACCGAGTTCGGGCTTTGGAGGCCAGGGTGGCTGAACTGGAGGAGCTAAGGGAGGTAGAGAGATTTGTGGATGAGACTTTCTGGGACACTGTAGTACTGTCCCACCTCCAGTCTGAGAGCCCCAGTGCTCTTAAGGAGGATGAAAGTCTCAAGGGAACAGAGCATTCAATGGGAGCAGAGGAAACCATCCCGTGGTTGGGACCCTCCTCCCAGAGGATGTTGCGGTATCCTCTCGCACTGAGGATACCTCTGAGGGGAGGAATGCCAGTTCGGAAGAGGCAGGTGTTAGTAGTGGGTGATTCGATCGTTAGAAACATAGATAGTTGGGTTTGTGATGACCGGGAGAACCGTATGGTCACTTGCCTGCCTGGTGCGAAGGTTGCGGATCTCTCGAGGCATCTAGATAGACTTATGTGTAGTGCTGGGAGGAGCCGGTGGTCGTGGTACATGTAGGTACCAATGACGTAGGGAAGGGTAGGAGAGATGTCCTGGAGGCCAAATTTAGGCTGCTAGGAAAGAGACTGAAATCCAGGACCTCTATGGTGGCGTTCTCGGAAATGCTTCCAGTTCCACGCGCAGGGCCAGGTAGGCAGGCAGAGATTCAGAATCTCAATGCGTGGATGAGGCGATGGTGTAGGGAAGAGGGTTTGGATTTATTAGGAACTGGGGACACTTTTGGGAGAGGGGAGCCTATACAGGAAGGATGGGCTCCACCTAAACCAGGTGGAACCAGACTGCTGGCACTAAACATTAAAAGGCCGTAGAGCAGTTTTAAACTGAGAGATGGGGAAAGCCGATTGGTGTGGAGATGCACGTAAATCGGAGGAGACTACTCTTAGAGGAGAATCCATTGATAGAGATTCTCTAAGCTGTAGTCAGAAAGAGAGGAGGAGAGAGGGCAAACCATGGGCCAGAGCAGACAAACAACCGTGTACAAAGGAATCCAATGCATCAGGAAGGGCAGACAAATAAGCAGTGGCAAATTTTTAAAGTGCTTCTACACAAATGCTAGAGTCTGACTAATAAGATGGGTGAACTAGAGTACCTAGTATTAAATGAGGAGGTTGACATAATAGGCATCACTGAAACCTGGTGGAATGAGGAAAATCTGTGGACACAATCATACCGGGATATAAAATATATCGAAAGGATAGAGCAGGCCGGGTGGGTGGCGGAGTGGCACTGTATGTGAAAGATAATGTAGAATCAAATGAAATAAAAATATTAAATGAATCAACATGTTCAATAGAATCGCTATGGATAGTAATTCCATGCTCCAAAAATAAGAAATTAGCAGTAGGGATATATTACCGACCACCTGACCAGGACAGGGATACTGACATTGAAATGCTGAGGAGATTAGAGAGGCTACCAAAACAAAGAACTCTATAATAATGGGGATTTTCCCCCATATTGACTGGATACATGTCACCTCAGGAAGAGAAGCGGAGATAAAATTTCTCAATGGCTTAAATGACTGCTTCTTGGAGCAGCTAGTGCAGGAACCCACAAGGGAGAGGCAATTCTCGATTTAGTCCTGAGTGGAGCGCAGGATCAGGTCAGGAAATAACTGTTACAGGACCGCTTGGGAATAGTGACCATAATATAATAACATTCAACATTCCTGTGGTGGGAAGAACACCTCAGCAGACCAGCACCCTGGCATTTAATTTCAAAAGAATTACACAAAAATGAGGAGGTTAGTTAAACAGAAATTAAAAGGCACAGTGACTAGAGCCAAATCCCTGCAAGCTGCATGGAAACTTCTTAAAGACACCATAATAGAAGCCCAACTTAAATGTATACCCCAAATTAAAAAACATAGCAAGAGACCTAAAAAAGAGTCACCGTGGCTTAACCACCATGTAAAAGAAGCAGTGAGGACAAAAGGCATCTTTTAAGAAGTGGAAGTCCAATCCTAGTGAGATAAATAGAAAGGAACATAAACACTGTCAAATCAAGTGTAAAAATGTAATAAGAAAAGCAAAAAAGATTTTGAGGAACAGCTAGCCAAAAACTCAAAAGAAATAACAAAATGTTTTTAAGTACATTAGAAGCAGGAAGCCTGCTAAAAACCTGTGGGTCCCCTAGACGATCGAACTATAAAAGGCGCAATCAAGGACGATAAAGCCATTGCGGAGAAACTAAATGATTTCTTTGCTTCAGTCTTCACGGCTGAGGACGTTGGGAGATTCCCAAATCTGCACCGTCCTTTGTGGGTAATGAATCTGAGGAACTGTCCCGGATTGAAGTGTCATTAGAGGAGGTTTTGGAACAAATAGAAAAACTTAATGTTAACAAATCTCCGGGACCGGATGGCATTCATCAAGGGTTCTAAAAGAACTCAAATGGGAAATTGCTGAACTATTATCTGTGGTTTGTAACCTATCCCTTAAATCGGCTTCCGTACCTAATGACTGGAAGGTAGCCAACGTGACACCAATATTTAAAAAGGGCTCTAGAGGCGATCCGGGCAATTACAGACCGGTAAGTCTAACTTCAGTACCGGGCAAATTAGTCGAAACAATAGTAAAGAATAAAATTGTGAAGCATGTAGAAGAACATAATTTGTTGGACAAAAGTCAACATGGGTTTTGTAAAGGGAAATCCTGTCTTACTAATCTATTAGAGTTCTTTGAAGGGGTTAACAAACATGCGGACAAGGGGGATCCAGTAGATATAGTATACTTAGATTTCCAGAAAGCCTTTGACAAGGTCCCTCACCAAAGGCTCTTGTGTAAATTACATGGCCATGGGATAAGAGGAAGGTCCTTTCTTGGATTGAGAACTGGTTAAAGACAGGAAACAAAGGGTAGGAATAAATGGTAAATTTTCAGAGTGGAGAGGGGTAACTAGTGGTGTCCCCAAGGGTCAGTCCTAGGACCAATCCTGTTCAACTTATTCATAAATGATCTGGAGAAAGGGGTAAGCAGTGAGGTGGTAAAGTTTGCGGATGATACCAAACTGTTTAGGATAGTCAAGACAGAAGCAGACTGTAAGGGACTCCAAGAAGATCTCACCAAACTGAGTGATTGGGCAACAAAATGGCAAATGAAATTTAATGTGGATAAGTGTAAAGTAATGCACATTGGGAAAAATAACCCCAACTATACGTACAGTATGATGGGGGCTAATTTGGCTACGACAAATCAGGAAAGAGATCTTGGAGTTATCGTGGACAGTTCTCTGAAAACTTCCACACAGTGTGCAGCGGTCAAAAAGGCAAATAGGATGCTAGGTATTATTAAGAAAGGGATAGAAAATAAGACCGGAATATCTTACTGCCCCTGTATAAAACTATGGTACGCCCACATCTTGAATACTGTGTACAGATGTGGTCTCCTCACCTCAAAAAGATATTTTGGCCTTGGAAAGGGTTCAGAAAAGGGCAACTAAAATGATTAGGGGTTTGGAACGGGTCCCATATGAGGAGAGGTTAAGCGACTGGGACTTTTCAGTTTAGAAAGAGGAGACTGAGGGGATATGATAGAGGTGTATAAAATCATGAGTGGTGTGGAGAGGGCCGATAAAGAAAAGTTATTTATTAGTTCCTAAATAGAAGAACTAGAGGACACCAAATGAAATTAATGGGTAGCAGGTTTAAAACTAATAAAAGAAAGTTCTTCTTCACACAGCGTGTAGTCAGCATGTGGAACTCCTTGCCAGAGGAGGCTGTGAAGGCTAGGACTATAACAGAGTTTAAAGAGAAGCTAGATAATTTCATGGAGGTTAGGTCCATAAAGGCTATTAGCCAGGGGATAAAATGGTGTCCTTGGCCTCTGTTTGACGGAGGCTGGAGAGGGATGGCAGGAGACAAAGCGCTTGATCATTGTCTTTGGTCCACCCCCTCTGGGGCACCTGGTGCTGGCCACTGTCGGCAGACAGGATACTGGGCTAGATGGACCTTTGGTCTGACCCGGTACGGCCGTTCTTATGTTCTTATGTTCTTATGTTCTTATGCCCAGGGCAGGACCTGAGCCTCTGGCTCCCAGGGGCAGGACCTGAGCCCACCCACCCCCAATAAAACCAAATTTCCAAAAGTGAAATGAAAAATTTTTTGTAAAAAAAAAAAAAACACAGGGCTCTGGAAATGAATGAATGGCAAGACATGCAGGTCAGAAGCTCCAAGGTGCTCGATAGACTCAATATGCCATATAATTCTCGTATGTACGTGTTTAGCAGGGGGTGCTCTCTTGCTCCTCTGATGTCTTTTCATGCCCCACCCAGGTTAGGTCTAGACTGCAGGCTTCTTTTGGAAGAAGCTTTTCCAGATGAGATCTGAAAAAACTTCTTCCGAAAGAGAGCGTCCACACTGCCAAAGTGCATCGAAAAAGTGATCTGCTTTTTCAAAAGAGAGCGTCCATTCAGTGTGAACGCTATCTCGCATGTAAGCTGTGATTACTATGGGCGGAGTGGCCATCAGGGCACCTGTGCTTTGTTCTCTTTCCTCTTCTTTCGAAAGAACTCCCTCTTCCCCATCCACCCATGCCTTTTTTCCGAAAGAGCTCTTTCAGAAAAAGGCTTCTTCCTTGTAGAAAGAGGTCAGAAAAACCCCTCTGTTCTTTCAATTTTTTTTTTGAAAGAACGCGATTGCAGTGTGGATGTAAGTGAAGTTTTTGCGGAAAAATGGCCGTAGTGTAGATATAGCTTCAGGGATTAGCTCTCACACAGCTGGATACCCTTCCTGCAGTTGTTGAGCCTCTAATCACCCTCACATGCTCCACGGTCTCTTCTTGCTTCTAGAACTGCAACACTTTCCCTTCTGTGAGCCAAGTCACACTGGAGTCCACTTTCTCAGAGATTATCAAGGTCTCCTTCCAAACTAGCTCTGGAATAGGCTGTTCCTAACATGCCACTCCCCAGAGACTTACAGGAGAACCCAGGCCTGTTCTTTATCCCAGTTACCAATCCAGGGACCCTCAACCCAGCAGCTCAGCTCTTTATTCTCCCAACCCTTACTGCTCCTTTCCTGGACTGTAGGGTTGCCAACTTTGGTTGATGAATTCCTGGATATTTCATCACATGACATAATTTTTAATGAAAGGTTCATCTTATATTCTGGGAGACTCTGGGACAATCCCGGAGGATTGGCAACCCACTGTTTCCTACACTCCCCAGCCCTTTGCATAGGGATTGTGACTGTAGGCAAGGTCCTCCACTCCCTGTTGCCAGCTCCCTAGTTTTACAGAAAACCCACCTGTTTTTGCCCAGGTGAGCTTCATCCCCAGCAAGTCTGCAGACATGGGGGCAGACAAAGGAGATAGTTATCTCAGGGCCCAGCAATTCAAAAGAGCTCGGGGCTCCTGGCTGCCACCACTTGCTAAAGCCCTGGACCCTTTAAATTGCCGCACCACATGCTCCAGGTGGCTCTGAGGGCTGTGGGGTAAGGGTTGTGGCACAATCTGGTCTGGGCGCTGCCCTCACAGCCCCTCTCCCTTCCAACCCAGCCCCCACCCCTTCCGGGAGCATGGAGCCACCTCCCATATACACAGTGCCCTGGGACCAGTCAGGTCTGTCGGCTTCCCTGCCTTCATTTTGTATAAATACATAGTCCAATCCTCCAGTGTTATAAGATACACACACCCTGATTTGTCAGCAGCATTGTTTTCACCATCCCTTCTAGAACAGAAGCCATATTAGACCTCTTGCTATACGTATTCTGTTTCCAGACACCTACATCCCAAACTTTTAAGTAGCTATTAATATTAGGATCAGCTTTGCTGTTCTAACTACCAGATTAGTTGATCTGAGTGGACAAAAGTGCATGTAACAGGTCGTGACTGAGCTCTCTGCTCCTTTGCTTTTAATAAGATCAGTCCACCTCTTCACCCTTTTACAATATTTATTTGTGGAGATGCATCTGACAAAGAGTGCTCTCCCTGTTATTTCTTATGGGATGGACAATAAGCAAGAATTCATTCATTATATCCTTCGTGCTTGAAAAGGTTCAGCCACATTTTATTCTGACATCTCCATTGCCTAGCAACAAACAGTTCCCACCCGCTTCCCAAACAAATAATAACTAACATTTGGATTTGTTCTAAGTCCAAGTGGCCATCTGTGAAAATTCCAGAGTAGAAAGTAAGATTGTCTACTCCCTGGTATGTTGCACTGTGTTAAATGATGCATTAAACGTACCATTCAGTCACCTGGCAGGAAGAATATGTCAAAATAACTTTTACCTCAGAACAAGAAGCCCTTGTTCTGAAATCAGCTCAGTGCTATACTGCATTGTTTTGGTGTGCTTCCTTTCTGCCTGAGTTCTTACCGCATCTTCCAAGTCTTCTTTCCTCCCTACCTTTGTCAAATCCCTGGAAAGCTATGCAGGTTGAACCTCTAAAATCTAGGACTCTCTGGTCTGGCAACAACTGTGGTCCTGCTGGACCAGGATATTGCTCAGAGAGCCCCAGCTGTCCAGGTTCAGGGCCTGAGATGACAGTGGAGACCGCAGCTCTGGCGGCAGCAGGGCTGGCATGGTGGGGAGCACAGCCCTGGCTGGGACCATAAGCCCGGCCAGGAGCGCAGCCTGAACTGGCAGGCAGAGTGAAGCCCTGGCCAGGGCCAGCACTGTGGGGAGCACAGTCCTGGCCCCAGGTGGGAATGCAGTCCCAGCAGGGATTCAGGCAGCAGGGCTAGAGGTAGGCAGCACAGCCCCAGTCGGGGCTGGGAGCAGAGCCCAGTGGCCAGTACTGCCACCAGGAGCTGGGAGGGGAGCCTTGACCTCCCCTGATCTGGTAAATTTCATGGCTCAGGACCTCTGAGGTCCAAAGGGTGCTGTCCTAGGGAGGTTCCACCTGTAGTATGTAGGGTCCCAAGTTTGGTTTTTTTCAGATCTTGAATAATTCAAAAAATACTTTGATGTATTTTAATTCATCTACTGGAGCTTTGTTTTCAACAAAAAGTAAGGACATTCCTCCAAGAGTTGAATTAACATTCTGAGAGCATACAAGGGTCCATTTTCAAACAGGCTCATTATTAAGAGGCCAAAATTCTGTGTTGGGATGTGCTAATAGGCAAGTAAAAGAGGCAGTTGCCTGCCTAATTAGTGGCCTGAGCCTCCAAAAAATAGCATTTGGTTACCTTGTATCTTATACTTTATAGGAACAGGATTCCCATAGGTGCATGCTGAGTGAGAACAATCTATACCACACAAAAACAGAATGACTAGTTCTACAGTATCTCAAATTACCTGCACCAGATGCATATTCTCAACACCTGACAAGTATTTCCACAGGTTCCTTCCTAAGTTTCGTTATGCTTTGGCTTTTGTTTTATTTTGTGATATTTTAACAGATCCAAGAATAAAATATCAGTTGCTGCTTCTATAATGTAAATGGGTAGTGGAGGAAAGCTACATTGATGGACTACAGTATTTACTGCTCGGAGGCTGTGTCTTCCATGTGCATACACACGCCCGCTGTGTCTTCCATGTGCAAAACAGGAGAAGAGGGG
Source organism: Rafetus swinhoei (assembly GCA_019425775.1). Classification (NCBI taxonomy): domain Eukaryota; kingdom Metazoa; phylum Chordata; order Testudines; family Trionychidae; genus Rafetus; species Rafetus swinhoei. The sequence continues at coordinate 78,523,210 of CM033449.1, read as the reverse complement.
GTGTCTCCATGTAAAATGCTTACGGAGACTGCATGTAGCTACTCAACTTATTCTAGGGGTATAATGCTAGCTACATAGCTCTAAAAGCTGCCTGTATCTTGTCACCACTGGGATTTTATACTGAAACAGTTAAATAAAAGCACATTTTTTGTGTGAGGAAGACATAGCCTGAATGTGACTGCCACACATTATCTTTACCTCCACCTCCCCATAATGAATCACTTTAGTTCTTTCTCATCTCAACCTATTCACTCAATACAAGTGCCATGATTGCTATACACACCCTGCAGCTGAGGAGAGTAGTGCCTGATTACCAGTGTTGCACTTCAGAAGAAGGAACATGCCTAAGTGGCGCAGGAATTGCTGCTTACTGCCCCTTTTCCCACCTAGTAATACATTAACAGCACACCCAGATTTCAGCCCCAAAAGCCAGAATGCACATTTCAGTCCCATTGTCTGCTGCATGGCAGTACACAATTCTCTGCCCTAGGCCACAGCAATCTTTTAAATTTACAACCTTGTGAAAACCAGATCTGTGAAATCCCTCCCTCTCCTGCCCTGTGACTGATGGGGCTCAGCATGTAATGCACCTTGGTACAGAATTCCTGATGATAGTGAAGGGGAAAAGTGTCATAAAAAAGCCCAGAAGTTTGAGAATTCTACACTTTGTTTGAGTGACAACTCCTACATCTAATGAATTTTTAAATCTACTGAAACTTTTGGCTCAGTCCATGTCTCCATTATGTCCAAGTCTCATTCACAGTAAGTAGCAGTTGCTGGCAGACACCTTTTCTAAGGGCATCCAAATGCTGTCATCTAACTACTGCTGAGCCGGCTTTTCTCCCTACATACATATTAATATAGCATGCTCAGACACAGTGCTGATAGTCTGAATAAATTACACCTCCTGATCACAAAGAACCACCCACATTCCTGAAGCGCACAACAGACATGTGGAACACTAATAATTAGGGCTTGTGCTATTGTTGTTTTAAACACCAGCCTTTATTTTTAAAGACATTTTCTAGTCTTTAAATTTGAAAGAAAAAGAGGTTTAAAAAACCATGCAGGCAATAATAATTTCCTTTGTGGAATTTTGTGGTTGTGTCCTCTCTTCCCCCTTTACTTACCTCTCTTCAGCTGCAAGTGCCATTAATTCAGAGATTGGGCTATAGGAATCCTCAGAGAAGCACCTCTCAAGGGCATCAGCAGACATTGTACTCTTCACACTCACCAAAAGAAAAGAGTGGGGTGAAATGTCCCAAGCAGCTGTTTTAATATTAAACTATTGAGGCTGTTCTCCTCTGAGCGGCCTTCCCCCTTTCCTATCATTGGCCATGAGACTGGAAATGGTTCCTTTTCAATCCATGGGAGTTGGTGGCTCAGGAAATAGCTTCTGTATGCTGCATAGGGCAGCAAGCTTATGGCCAATGCATTCACAGCTGCTTCTAGAGATCCCACAGTTTCAAAATGGGGCTTTTTAATTTACATGAAATTAGTACCTTTACTTTCAGAAGCATTTTACCATTATTACAGTCAATTGAACTGAAACTCAAGGCCTAATAACAAACAATAGCAATAATAAATAATTAAACCTCACATCTGATCTGTTAAGTAGTTCTTACTACACCCATTCATTCTAAAATAATTTTGCTACTAATTTCTAATAATTATCTGATAATTTCTGTAACTTTGTTCTAGTATCTAAAACTGTTTGGTACAGTGTATGGCAATTAGTCTTTGAACTCTTTGGCAGTATCATTCCTCAGCAATCTGTAGGAAATGGTAATTATTATATATTTTTGCCAAATATATTAACAGTACATTTCAGTGACATGGAACACAGTCCTATAGATTAAAATATTACCAAGCCAAGATGATCCAAATCAAATCCTGTGTCTCTACTATAAAGGCAGTCACTGGGAGCTTTGCTTGTATCAGGGCTATAGTTTCATATTCACTGAATATAGTGAGTTAGATCCATGGTTGGTATAAGCAGGGTTCAAGGGAACTATGCTGATTTACACACCCATAGATCATATGGCTGTGTCCTGTCAATGTTGGGATGATGCCAAAACTCATTAAACAGCTGTAATTCCAAGTCCAACTTATATCATTGTAGGAGGCCAGATTTGCTTAAAGTGGACCCCCCTCATTCTACATATAAATTCCAACATCTTGACACCAATCTTCCACAAATGTATAAACGATGAGATGTCCTTTGGCACTCTAAAGACTAACAGATTTATTTGGGCATAAGCTTTTGTGGGTAAAACCCACTTCGTCAGTTGCAAAAAAAAAAAAAAAAAAAAAGTGGGGGTTTTGCCACACAAAAACTTAAGCCCAAATAAATCTGTTAGCCTTTAAGGTGTCACAGAACTCCTTGTTGTTTTTTCAGATACAGACTACCCCTCCTAGACTCGTCACCAAAAATGTATGTATAAACCTAACTTTCTGCACTCCTTCTGAAGTATTTTCAAAACATGTAAAACATGAATGTTTTAAGTAGAGGCCTAATTGTAAAAAGGAATACAAGGTGTATTATCAGAGCAATAAATCTAGGTTAAGTGGTCTCTAGTAACACCCATCTCTTCCAAAAAAAATGTTTGTGTTCTTAAAAACTTTAGAGGAAAATGTATAGTTGGAGACCTTCCCTGGCCCTTTAACAAATTTTGCCGTACACAGTTTTAAGTACAGGTTGAACCTCTCTGGTTCAGGTCTCTCTGGTCTGGCAACATCTGTGGTCTGGTAGGGATGAGGGAGCCCCTGGACCAGATGGCTGCAGCAGCTGTTAGCTGAGTCTGGCAACCTCAGGGGCTAACAGCGGAGCTCTGTTGGCAGCCACTGGGAATGGTCACGGAGTAGAGCCCAGCCATCCCAGCAGCCTCTGGTAGCCAGGAATGCAGCCAGCCAGTGTAGCCTTGCCAGCCCGGCAGAAGCAGAGACCGGCAGTGCAGCTGGGCCAGTCTGGCTGCCCCAGGGACAGGAGCAAAGCCTTTTAGGGCACCGCAGGGAGCTGGGAATGGGGCCATTGGCTAGAAGGGGAACCAGTCAGCAGGTTGGTGCTCCTGATTTTCCCTTGTCCAGCAAACTCCCTTGTCCAGGACTCGTCAGGTCCCAAGGGTGCCAAACCAGGTAAGTCCAACAAAAATGTTGGAAATAATGTTTGGCCTTAATTTATATATAAAAAAACTCCAGAAGAGATTCATTCTCAAGGGTGTCATCTCTGTAAAAAGCTCTACACAGACTCAGAGAAAAGATTGTAAGGGATATAACCTGTTCATCATTTGTGTTTTGTCTAATTTTTTCTTTTCCTCTCACTAATTATAAATTATTAATGGTTAATAATTGTAATTATTTTGGCTGGTTTTGATTATGGTTGTTCCCTAAGGGACATTAAAAAAATCATTAAAAAAGGGATAGAGAATAAGACAGAGATTATCTTATTACCTCTATATAAAACCAAGGTACGCCCACATCTTGAATACTGCATACAGATGTGGTCACCTCTTCTCAAAAAAGATATATTGGCATTGGAAAAGGTTCAGAAAAGGGGTTTAGAACAGGTCCCATATGAAGAGAGATTAAAAAGACTTGGACTTTTCAGCTTAGAAAAGAGGAGACTAAGGGGGGATATGATAAAGGTCTGTAAAATCATGATTGGTGTGGAAAAGGTGAATAAGGAAAGTTATTTACTTATTCCCACAATATAAGGACTAGGGGTCACCAAATGAAATTAATAGGTAGCAGCGCACAGTCAACCTGTGGAACTCCTTGCCAGAGGATGTGGTGAAGACTAGGACTTTAACAGGGTTCAAAAAGAGCTAGATAGATTCATGGAGGTTAGGTCCATCAATGGCTATTAGCCAGGATGGGTAGGAATGGTGTCCCTAGTCTCTGTTTGTCTGTAAATGAGTGACAGGAGAGGGATCACGTGTGGATTCCCTGTTGTGTTCCCTCCCTCTGGGGCATCTGGTATTGGCCATTGTCGGCAGACAGGATACTGGGCTGGATGGACCTTTGATCTGACGCAGTATGGCTGTTCCTATGTAAGGTATATAAACAACCCCTGTGACTAAACATCACTGCGATGGCAATAAGAGAAATAGTAGGAATTGGACTAGCATTTCTTGATTTTCTAAAATAACCACTTTTAGTAACAGTTCTAAGTAAAATTACTTGGTATCCAACAATTTCAAACTACCCATTTCTGTCACCATAGGCAATGTTTCTGATGTGGCTGACTCTCCTTCTTCCTCTTCTTGGTTTGCCTGCCATCTTGCCCAGCAGCATGAACGATGGAAGTCATTCTGTGATCATTCAAAAACCAGTAGGAAAACACTTCAATCTCCGTGGACACTAACTTCAACAAAAAAAACCTCAAAACCAAACTTCAGCATGAAACAGCAGAGCTGGAATTCATAAGCAAATTTGAAACTGTCAGACTGGGTCTGAATAGAGACTGGGAGTGGCAAGCTCACTCCAAAAAGGAATTTTCCCTCTTTTGGTGTTCACACTTTCTCATCAGCTGTTGGAAATGGGCCACATGCACCGTGGTGGAATTGACTTCGCTAGCACTGAGCCTCAACATAGTAATCATAGAATCATAGAATACTAGGACTGGAAGGGACCTCAAGAGGTCATTGAGTCCAGTCCCCTGCCCTCATGGCAGGACCAAATACTGTCTAGACCATCCCTGATAGACATTTATCTAACCTACTCTTAAATATCTCTAGAGATGGAGAGTCCACAACCTCCCTGGGCAATTTATTCCAGTGTCTGACTACCCTGACAGTTAGGAACTTTTTCCTAATGTCCAACCTAAACCTCCCTTGCTGCAGTTTAAGCCCATTGCTTCTTGTTCTATCCTCAGAGGCCAAGATGAACAAGTTTTCTCCTCCTCCTTATGACACCCTTTTAGATACCTAAAAACTGCTATCATGTCCCCCCTCAATCTTCTCTTTTCTAAACTAAACAAACCCAATTCCTTCAGTCTTCCCTCATAGGTCATGTTCTCTAGACCTTTAATCATTCTCGTTGCTCTTCTCTGGACCCTCTCCAATTTCTCCACATCTTTCTTGAAATGCGGTGCCCAGAACTGGACACAATACTCCAACTGAGGCCTAACCAGCGCAGAGTAGAGCGGAAGAATGACTTCTCGTGTCTTGCTCACAACACACCTGTTAATGCATCCCAGAATCATATTTGCTTTCTTTGCAACAGCATCACACTGCTGACTCATATTCAACTTGTGGTCCACTATAACCTCTAGATCCCTTTCTGCCATACTCCTTCCCAGACAGTCGCTTCCCATTCTGTATGTATGAAACTGATTGTTCCTTCCTAAGCGGAGCACTTTGCATTTGTCTTTATTAAACTTCATCCTATTTACCTCAGACCATTTCTCCAATTTGTCCAGGTCATTTTGAATTATTACCCTATCCTCCAGATTAATCGCAACCCCTCCCAGCTTGGTAAAATCTGCAAACTTAATAAACGTACTTTCTATACCAATATCTAAATCGTTGATGAAGATATTGAACAGAGCCGGTTCCAAAACAGACCCCTGCGGAACCCCACTTGTTATGCCTTTCCAGCAGGATTGTGAACCATTAATAACTACTCTCTGAGTACGGTTATCCAGCCAGTTATGCACCCCACCCCCATGGGGGTGTAATGTAACACCCCCATCTTCACATGTGTATATGTACCTGTTAAAGTGAAGTTGCCATTTCATGGATGTGACAAAGTGGTTTCCAGTCCAGGAAAGCTTATGCGCAAATTAATTTCTTAGTCTTTAAGGACCACAGGACTTATCCTTGTTTTTGCTGAAACAGAATAACACAATCAGTGAGCAATGTAACTGCAAAAAAAAAAATGTTTTTAACTAGAATCTCCAGTACGCGGGCTCTTTTAAAATTCATCCTTCTCATTACCTCATCATTCATAGTTTTGGTTATCCAGCTAATTTAACACTATTTTATAAGATAAAACTATAGTGGCACCCAGTTTTCCTGCCTGAAGGGACTCTGGAAAGGTAGACGGATCCGAAGAGGTCATAGACATTGTTCTCAAAAAAATGTTTTGGACCTCACCTTGAAACTCTAAGTAAATTACTACCAGAAAAGAATTATAGTCTATAAAATTCTTATTTACAGTGGTTTTCTTGTAACTTTTTACAAACAGATTATAAATTTAAGATAAGTTTATGTGTGTAAAACAGCCTCCTATGAGAGAAAGCATATCAGTGTTTTGCAGAGCTCCCTGTTGACCAGCAAATTGCTTCTCTTTTCCCCATTTTGCTTTTGAAAGTCGTTTAAAACATTTTTTTCTCTCTTCTAGGAGTGATGTTGCAAACTCTTTAGTCACTTTCTGATTATTCCAGAACAGTCAATTTACCTTGAAATGAATGTGTATTTTCTTATTCAGATTGCACTGCAGCATGGCATCAAGTAGCTAGGAAATGTAACTCTTCGGGACTTGACCTGCGAGGGATTCATACCCTGTGTTGCAAAAGGCTAAGTTCACATTAGCCATCACTTTTCAGTAAAATGAATAATGTATAAGAGTTGTGGCATATAAGCTTTTAATAAAATGTGGATTAAAAATAGATGGCTGAGGGGTATGTGACACAGAGCCCTTAGATGATTGGTATGAATACAAACTAGAACGGTAGCGAGTGAAAGTCATTACCATCTGATAGCCACTTGGTGTCCTATTTGAAATGAGTTAATGGTCTGAGTTCAATTCCAGCAGACAAATCTCAGCATAACTACCGCTGCTTAGCACAAATTTCCTCTTCTGTGGAGTGTCATAACAGAGAAGGCCAGGAACCAAACCGGCACAGCAAATGCACTATTATCTCATGCCTATGAACAAACATTCCTGAAGATGATTCAGGTACTTGGACAGGGTAATATGCAGAAGCTCTGTACTATCATGGTGTATTTTTCCTGTTATTAATCTAGAACCCTTACAAACGGTAAGTTCACAAAGAAAACTTTTCAGTGTAAAAAGGAAATGTTAACAGAGAACCACAAATGATAGCTTTTAAGAGCATCAGTGTTCACTGACACTTCAGCAAGGTACATGCAGTTTAGCTGCTTGTTCCATTTACAATATGTCCTTTCATTTCATTCACTTCCTGTGAATAGGGACTTTTTTATATTAATGGAAATCAAATGTATCATACTAAAAACACACTACCTACCCACGTTTTCCCTTATAATCTTTCCATAGTGTTTACCAACTGGCAAATCTTGTTGGCTTAAATAGATACTGTCAGGATTTGTTGTTGTTGTTGTTTTTATTGTTTTTAGCTGACCAGATTTCAAAAAAAAAAAAAAAAAAAAAAAAAAAAAAAAAGATCTGGTTTTGGACAGAGCAATACTTTAAATAGTATATCCTGATTTTGAAAAAATCTACAAGGGTTTTTTGTTCCTCATTGATATTTATAAGGGTCTTTCAGCAAGAAAGAAACTGACTTGCTACAAAAGGGAAATAGAGAGTGACTATACAAAAAGCAATTTAAATTCGCGCAAATAAATAAATAGATTTACCCCTTTCCTCTGCCCCTTGCTATACCTTAGCAGTGTTGGTCATCTGTGATGAAACCTATAGCTACACTAAATAAATAAATATATTCATACAAAAAAATTTTATATTTCAAGTTTGCATTGTCCCTATTCACAAATAAACAGATTTACCTCTTTTCTTCTGCCTCTGACTAACATTTGTACGGTATAGCAATCTGTGATGAAACCTATAGCTACAATAAATATATAAATATATTCATACAGGAAATGTTGTATTTCAGGTTTGCATTGTCCCTTATATAAAGATTTAATCCTTCTCAGTCCAGTTTATGCTATTCAGGTAGTATCACAATATTTTCCATGGCAACAGACTGGGATGTTAAATGCAGAATTATGGCCAATGGAGAATCAAGCAGTCTGTGATTCAGAAAACCCTGAAGACATTTTTCAAAAAGCAAGCAGAGGAAAATAGCCAAATCCATATATTTTATTATAAATTATATCTCTATGAAAGTCCCACTTTAATGATCATTCTATCGTAAATGTGACAAACTGACTAAAAGACATTTCCATTCTGGCAGGAGCCATGAGACTGTAGAATTGGTAGCTTTTAACATGTCTGCTTCCTTTCTATCTTTGAGATACATTTACTTTACTGACAGTGCTACTCTTAACTGTAGAGTTAATACAACTGTAAAAGGGTGAGCTACATTCTTCTGCACTTGAAGAGCTGATGAGTTGTGAATAAGGTATAAGACAAATTTAACCCTTCTTCTCTGGGCACCATTCATTCACAAAGTGATCTTCATTTCTGTAAATGTAGATATTTTTCACTGGTTTTGTCAAATTTCAGCCTCTCAGGCCTGGTCTACTCTGGGAGTTTAAATTGAACTTAGCCACATTAGGTCTATTTTCTAAACAGTAAGTCCACACTACCCATTCTGTCAACTATAAGGGCTGTTAAAGTCGATTTCTGTACTCATACTTTCCCAAGGAGTAACTGCTAAATTCAATACTACACGATCAAATTTTTGGAAGTGCAGATGCAGCACTTTGAAAGTTGACATTCTTAGCTTCCAGGAGATGTCCCACAGTGCCCCATGGTCACCACTCTGCTATGACTTTGAATTCTACTGCTCTCAAGGTCAACAAGAAAAGCCCCGGGAAAATTTGAATTTCAAGGGAATTGCAGACTGGTTAGCCTCACCCCAGTCCCCTGAAAAATCATGGAGGAGGATCCTCAAAGAGTCCATTCTGAAGCACTTGGAAGAAAGGAAAGTGATCGGGAATAGTCAACATGGATTCACTAAGGGTAAGCCATGTCTGACCAACCTGATTGCCTTCTATGACAAGATAACTGGCTCTGTGGATATGGGGAAGGCAATGGACGTGATATACCTTGACTTTAGCAAAGCTTTTGATATGGTCTCCCACAGTATTCTTACCAGCTAGTTAAGGAAGTATGGATTGGATAAATGGACTGTAAGGCGGGTAGAAAGCTGGCTAGATTGTCAGGCTCAATGGGTAGTGATCAATGGCTCAATGTCTGGCTGGCAGTCGGCATCAAGTGGAGTACTTTAAGGGTCGGTTCTGGGGCTGGTTTTGTTCAGCATCTTTATTAATGATCTGGATGAAGGCATGGATTGCACTCAGCAAGTTTGCAGGTGACACTAAGCTAGGGGGAGAAGTAGATACACTGGAGGGTAGAGATAGAGTCCAGGATGATCTGGACAAATTGGAGGATTGGGCCAAAAGAAATCTGTCAACTGGAATATGCAGAATTGTTGTAGCTATGTTGGTCCCAGGATATTCAAGAGACAAGGTGGGTGAGACAATATCTTTTACTGGACCAACTTCTGTTGGTGAAAGGCAAACTTTTAGCTAAAACAGGATTCTTCTTCATGACCAGGAGAACTCTGTGAAAACTCAAAAGTTTGTCTCTCTTGCTATGACGGGCCGCCAGCGGCCTGCACTGGTAACAGCCCAGACCAGCCGCGGCGCGGGCGAAGGAAGACGGCGGGGCCAGACCCAGCCACCGCACCTGCACCAGTGGGAAACCGCTGGCCCCTCCCCGGGGGCGGCGCCGGGCGGAGTCAGGGCGGAGACAGGTGGCCGGGTGGCTGCGGGGAACGCCGGCACGCCGCCGGAAGGGGGGGAGCCCCGGGCGGGGTCCGGCGGGGCGGGCCATTTTAAAAAGGCCCGCCGCCAGAGAGGGAGGGGGCAGCCTCCTCGCGGAGAGGGAGGGGAGCCCCTGAGCGCAGGACGGACCCAGGGCAGGACTGAGGCCAGCAGGCAGCCCGGCCTCGGCCTAAGGACTCCCGCGACGGACGCCACAGCCGGCGATTGGCCAGAACCAACTCCGTCGGTGACTGGGCCCAGCGCCGCCAGACCTGGAAGGAGTGCCCTGGCCGGGACCGGACTCGCCGGCGGGAGCAGACCCGCGGGACATTGCCGGAGCAACACCGGACCCGAACTCCTGAACCTGGGTAGGCTCCGGGAAGCAGGACAGCTGCTCGAGGGACCCCAGGAAGGGAGGAAGGAGCCCGGGGAGGGGCCCTTTTGGCGCCCCTGGGTAGGCGGGTTACGGAGGGAATTACCCCCATCTACCGCGCTGGGGGCGTGAGTGAACCCCTGCACTTAGGGCCCCGGGCTGGGACCCGGAGTGAGGGTGGGACCGGGTCCCCCTCCCCATTCCCCAGGAGGAGTCAATCCCGGTCAGTAGCAGCACACGCGAGAAGCAGGGAAGGGTGACAGCCGGACAGTAGGGCCGGCCCAGATAGAGGTCCAGGGAAGGACTGGACTGTGGGCACAGGCCCCCACCCCGCAGAGACGGGCTACAGTCGCAGGGTCTGCTGAACCCCCTTCCCTGGCCTGGCCAGGAGGAGGTGATGGCACCCGACTGACAGGGCCTGCAACCGGGGACCCCAGGCGGGACCTCGTTAAAAAGGGGTAAAGGGGTTCGCTGACCCCCCTCCCCTTCCGGGAGGGGGTGATCGCACCCCGAATCGTCCACACTTGCCAACAGAAGTTGTTTCAATAAAAGATATTACCTTGCCCATTCATGATAGCAAGAACACCTAGGGCATGTCTATACTAGGACATTATTTTGAAATAACTAAATATGAAATAATAACTCCCAAAATAACTATTTTGAAATAAGCTTATTTCCTGAGGAAAGGAGGAGTACCAATTTCAAAATAACCACCCTGTTATGTCAAAATAATGGGCTTGGTAGTGTGGATGGTCTGCTTATTATTTCAAAATAAGGGGGGTTATTTCGAAATAATTCCCTAGTATAGACCAGGGCTCAGTGTGGTCAGCCTCTAACAGGCATGCAGGAGTAGTGAAAGGCTCTTTACATCTTCTCCCATGCTTGTGTAGTAATGCAGCAGCTAGACACAATCAGTTTCTATATTGCTAGATATCAAATAGCATATTCTAAAATTATAAAATAACCATAATTCTGTCAACAATAATAGTTAAATGACATTTATTACTGAATGTAAAATCTAATAGAAAATCTCCGGGACATAACTTTACGTGCAATAAAATGTAATAAAAAAAAGTTAAGGTACATCTACATTGCACAGCTATTTCAGGATACCAGAGGTATCCAGAAATAGCTACCCTGCATTTACACAAACCACTCATTATTTCGAAATATTTTTTGAAATAACGGGCGTGCTTTTTCGGCATCCCAGTAACCCTCGTTCCACGATGGCTAAGGAAGGTCTCGAAATAGCACGTTATTTCAAATTTGGTTCTGTGAAGACATGCCAAATTTCAAAATAAGCTATTTGAAATAGATTTGAAATAAGATACACAATTTGTGTAGTGCAAATTGCATATCTTATGTCAAGTTTAGGGTGCTGTGTAGACGCACCCATTAAGAATAAAAGAAGAATGGGCTACCTCCTGTGCTGGTGTAAATTAGCATAGCTCTATTGTCATCACTGGCACTAGGCTAATTTACACCATTTTAGCATCTGACCCAGTTACCAATTTCTAAAATGCAAACTGAGAAGTGAACCATTGCTAAAGTTACAAACTAGACCTTGTGCATTGAGATTTCCAGAATGTGTTTTCTAGGGTAAAAACAACATGTGACTCAGCTGTCAGTACATAGTCTTCAATAGGAGGAAAAGAAAATCGCTATGTTAGCATCAAAATGCTAAATGATTTCCAAGAATTTGTATGCCTTTTTTAGTCATGGCAATTTCATTTTCTCTGCATTCATGACCATTCAATTCACTATTGGTTAATCAAATTAAAAATAACAAACTATAGAACCCTGAAGTTCCTGTTCCCAGATTATGATGATGTCAATAAAAATCTGAGCCATAGAGTGTAGCTGCTGAAGATATATTTAATCACACAGAAGAACAGCACTAATAAGAGATAAACCCTCTCAAACTGGCTTGGTATCTTTGGAAACCACTTTGAAGCCTGTTTTTGCCCTGGGTGTGACTTATTTTGTTCTTACTAGGTACATTTTCATTTTTACAGGACAAAATATTTAATTCCATTGGACTAGAACTTTCACTCAGAAAGGAGGGAAAGTAGCTGTAAAACCCCTTTTCCCTTCCCTGATCCCTGGCTGGCTGGTGACTGCTCCAACCCCAGTACAATTCAGTCAGCTTTAAATGATGCTCAACTTCAAGAGAATCCAAGGGAGCATTTCAAAGCTGGGAGACTGCTAGAATTCAGAGGTATTTGGGCCATGCCCTATTCCCTCACCATTCCTACCCAAACTACACCAATGCTCCCTTTATTTTTTTCCATCCATGTGTAGAATAAATTTTTATGTGCACGAAGGCGCATGAAGAAGTGTACCACCAGTAGAAACTCATGCCACAGGCTGTCGCTGCTGTGGGCATTCTGCTAATCAGTTAGGCAGCATCTGAATCTCTCTGAGTGGCCTCTCAAACACTCAGCTTACAGGGAACAGTAACCTACTAGGACCAGAAGAGGGTGATGTAAAGCAGACTACACTGGTTCTGAGCTTCCTGAGGATTCTCCTAGATGATTGTGGAGATCCACAACTAACTGAATCAGCCATTCTTCTGCCTTCCTATCCTTAGTATACTGGTTCTAGAGGAAGAAACCAGGCATGCAAACCTGAAAAATACATCACAAAGAAGGGTTTTGGAAAAACAATCAATTGGAAATGTAGGTCTTTTAGACATCAACTTCTTCACATATCAAAAGTTAATTTTGTTGCAACCAGTCAATGATATGTGGTAAATATTTGGTTGGCATCAAATTCATGGTACAGATATACATATAGTTTTACAATTTTGAAGACAGTAATTAACTGGGATTTTTAACTGATGTTTGAAATTCTGGAAATTTTTCAATATTTCTCTTTTCACACATAACTGAACAGCAATATGATAAAAAGGGCAGGATTTTTGCTCAGGGTTTGATATTTTTTTCCTGAACAAAGATAAAATAACTGATATTTATAGAGCTCTTAAAGGTTAGTAGCTGCTGATAAGCTGGTGGTCTGAAGAATAGCTAAATAAAAGCTAAAATGTCAGATGTGTGGAGAAAAAGGCAAAGTGACTAACTAAACATTTCAGGGCTTTTCAAGCCAATAGGTGTTTTGACTGTGTAATGACTTTTAGGCACAGCCCTTTAGTTTACATAATTTATCTTTTGCATAGAGATGTTGCTACTATAGGTAGAAAAAAAGGGTAAAAAATAAAGTTCTTTCTGGCATGTCATCAACATGAAGTCCTTTAATGGGGCCATATAATATAAAGGGTTACTAGATTCTTTCAGACTTCATAGCAAACCCCAATGAATGTTAACCAAGAGGAAAATAAGAAAATAAATCATCTATCAAGGGCCAAATCCTATTCTAAACAGGAAGCCTGAGTATCCAGGCAGTGTGGGGGTAAATTCTACAAGTGAACAGAATCTTCTGTCATTTCAAGGCTATAGTGACCCTTATTGTTGCTATACCATCCTACTTCTGCCCCTCACTCCACTCAGGGGAAGGGGATTAGTGTGCAGGAGACTGTGCGGGGTCCTGATGGTGCTTACCTGGGCTTCCAGGAAGTAGCTGCTAGGTCCCTGTGGTCCCTATGCACATGGGCAATGAGGGAGGCTCCATGTCCTGCCCTTAAACCTGCAGGCACCACCACCACAGCTCGCATTGGTTGTAGTCAGGGCCGGCCCAAGCCCTTTTGGTGCCCTGGGCCTGGGCACGCAGCGCCGCCCCTGGGCGCACGGCACATGCGTGAGCCTGCCCCCAGGGTGAACGGCGCATGCGCGGGCCGGCCACGGCCGCTGGCGTGCAACCCGGGACCCGCCCCAAGGGCGCACAGCGCATGTGCTGACCAGCCCGGCCTGGTTAGCGCTGCTGGCGCGCGCGCCGGGCTGTGCAGGGCCCTACAGCTGTGGGGGGAAGGGCACCGCGGGGCCGGCGCTGCGGGAGCCAGGCGCACAGCGCCTGATGGCAGCTGTAAGGGATGCCGCGCGCCCCTTACAGCTGCCATCAGGCGCCCCCCATTAGTTGGCGCCCTGGGCAGCTGCCCGGCTCGCCCATGCCTCCGTCCGGCCCTGGTTGTAGTTCCAGGCCAGTGGGAGTTGTGGAGTCAGCACTGGGCCGGGAACAGTGTACAAAGCCTCCCTGAACCTAGAGGCTACACAGACCAGGCTGGCCGCCGCTTCCAGGAATTCCACAGTACAAGAGCAGAAAGAAAGCCTGCCTTAGTCCTGGGCTACCAGTGCTGCTGATGGACTTTTACCGGCCCAGTCAGCAGTGCCAACCAGAGCCATCAGGGTCCATTTTCAACTGGGCATTCTAGTTGAAAACTGACCACCTGGCAAGCCTAGATGCAGAGAAACTTTCAAAACTGCCCTCAGAAGTACATGACTAGTGCCCTCTTTCTGTATCCATCCCAGCAACTGGACAATGAAACCACACGAGGTTCCACTCTGTTTAAGTACATTCTAGGCACATCAGCTTGAGGCAAAAGTTGCTCCCAGAAGCTACAGAGAAAAAAATGCAAAACTAATGTGTATGGCAGTGTGTGACAGCAATCTGATCCCAGCTATTGCTTTAGAATTAAATGTCATTTTACCTTTCAATGTATCAAGGGAAATGCTAGCTGCTTAACTTTTGAATAATAAAGAGAAAACCATTATGTCTTTAAATCTTTGAAATAAGACCTCACTAAGACATGAGTCCTTTTCCCTTTCTTATGAAGAATGAATAACATTGGCCATTGACATGAAACTGATTTGCAATCTTTAAACTTGCAGTCTTCTGCAGCAACAGATTAAATTTATTAATAATAGGTCATTATTTAAACTGCCAATTTTCACCATATGTTTGTTATCAGTGTTAGGAAGGAGTTACGAAGGGGAGTTTTAAGGGAAATAAACATTTTATTGTAAAAACCCTTTTTCTCTCTGCCAATTTGTTTTGAGCTGCTTCCAATTTTCACAGCACTGGCACTTAGATTCTTGAAAAAGTGACTGACAGTTCAGAGAAGCCGATTTGCAGAGGTGCAAAATTTAGCAGCAGAAAAAACAGGTAATCTTTTATCATCTTATAACCCACTATTAATCACTGGGGAAGTCCTATTTTAGTCCAACAGCATTTTACTGGTAGATATGATTTAGACTATAAACAATGGAAGCCATAGTTATTGATATAATCTGCTTTTATATCACACTATAATCTGCTTTTCACACAGCTGGCTTTTCAGACTAGTTAATATCGCTGGAGTTCCAGACTTCACTGAGATATCAGAAAGGAAATATTTTTTGGCTTTTAGCCATTACATGGCTGACAATGAAGCCATTTAAACAGATTTTTCCCCCCACACACATAGTACATTTTGTAACAGAAATTAGATTTATTGCTTATATGACCTGATCCTTTTCACAGTTGGGTCCAATTTGGTTAATTTTTTGAAGTACTGTACATCCTAGGGCAACATGTCCTGCTGATACAATAAATGATTTCTCTGAAATATTAACTATTCTAAAACAAAGTCTGATAAAAATGCATACATTGTGTATACTGTAATAACAGAACTGATGCCAATCCCAGCTCATGAGGAAATTATCTACATTAACCAGAAGGCATTTTCCCCCAGAGTGCATAACTGTTCCTTTTATTAAAGTTATTGAACCAATTTTAAGTTTTAATATTCTGCAGCTTCTTTGCTGCTATTTTCATAAGACATTTATCCTTCCAAAGAATATGTTCTTCTTCCAGGACAGACACTTATACTATTTAATAATGCATTACTATTTTTAATTAAGGTACCTCTACAATGTTCAAAATTGACAGGCCTGGAAATTCAAGTTTTCTTGTGATGTTTAGGGGATTATCCAGACCGGTAAAAGGTTCCCTTACCACTTGCCATGTAATCTTGGGTGCGTTTATGCTGTGCAGCTTTAATTCAGACCCCTAACACCAGTCGCAAGGTCTCATCCTAGCTTCCATCATCCTACATCCTCCTTATAGCATGACATCAACAGTTTTTTCAGTCCTGAGTCTCCCCAAATCAGTCCTCCCCAAAATCTTAACTACCAGACATTTGGACTTTCCCCCTCTAGTTTGCTGCCCCTGAAGGTGAGAAAACAATCCCCAGGTACAGCCTACTCTGGCACACACACACACACATTACACCGTTTGCACAACAGAATCCTGTGTGGGGCAAAAATAAACAGAAGGCTATTTAATAGAAAAGCCAACACTTGCAAAGTGAAATGGCAGTTCCCTCTCTATATTCATTGAATTCTTGGCTCCCTAACTGAAATCTTAACCAAGTGGCTGTAACAATCTAGCCTTCCCCTATCTTAGGAAGGGCCCACTGCCACACCTAGTCTCTTTTCCAGGAAGTTCATTTTCTTCAAACATAGACAAACACAACAAAACTGGTTTTTATCCTACCCTGGGCTACAGCTTCCAGAGATCCCCTCCTCCCCCTTTACTTTTCTGTCCTTCCACTTCAAGGATTCCAGCAGAACTTCTCCATGCTCTGTTCACTATCCTCCCTCATCCTCTCCCCAACACACTCCCCATGCTTCCCTTCCCAGGGCTCTCTAGAAGCCTCTCCCCAGAACTCCCTGCTGCTGCCCTTTCTCCATGTTCTCAAGGAACTAGCAATGAGAGCGCTAAATCTGCTCCCTTTACCCTTTTCCTGACTGACTCTCCATGCCAATTCATCTAGGCTTCCCCTCCATCAGGCCTTAGGTGCTTTTTCTTTTAGCCCAATTGGGAGGAGATATAAATGTATCAGTGCTGCTCCCTCTTACAGGCCCAATGTCATCGTGTGACAGAGGTCTTGCCAATTTGGGTGATGTTTTGCTGCCAACACCTATTTACTGATCCTGACTGTGGAGAAGAAATGTATTTTTACTGGGCATGGAAACTGTATCCTCTTCCCTATTTTTGTCTGTGGGCAAGGGACATTACGAGAATAACAGGGGACTGATGTTAAATACAATGGTAAAGAGGAATTATATTAACTCAGGAGGTCTTTGACAAGTGACAGGTTTTACAGTAGGTAGTCTTGGGAAAGGAGTCAGTCTGTATGATGGCCTGATTACTGAGAGGTGATTCACACTATGTAAATGTTTGGGAACCCTGATTTAGAGGCTTTTAAAAACAAGGATACATTCCTAAGATATTCAAACCAGAGTATTCTTCATCAGAAAGCCCCAGACTAAATATATGTTTTTCTGTGGTGGAATTATATACATATTGGTATATGAGGTTATAATTCGGACATTACAAGTCCCTAAATATTTACAAACACAAAATATGATTTTATTTATTCAAGCATAGGGACAAAATCAAGTCATTTTAATGGCAGAACACAAATCTGAGTCTGAGACTTGTGACTGCTGAAGGGAATTTAGCATTTATGCTTTACTGAGAATCATCCTTTCATTGAATTTAAGTTAAATAGGAGAGAGAGATCTGGAGTTACTACTGAGTCTCCTTCCTTCCCAGACCAAAATTATGAATCCTAACTGCATTCATGTCCTTTACTTCCTTTAGGACCCATTCCAGCAATGCACTTAAGTATGAAATCAATGGGATATAAGCAGATACTTTAAAAGTGTTTTGATGAATTGGAGCCATAATGTTCTTAGTTTTCTTTAATTCTGTTTTTTCCATATTTTACAAAGAAATTAGTTCAGTGGAATCAGAACAGAGATGAATTTGACAAACATTTTCAAAATAATCTTTTGTATTCCACCATGATATATTTCATCATTTGAACCGCAAAATATTTCAAATCAATATGTAAATAAAACTGAAATATTATTTCCTCTTTTCTGATTTTTAGGGTCTAGATTAATTATTGTACCTCTTTTCAATTAGTATTATTTGGTAACTTCAGAATCGCAGTAAAGTGGTAGCGCTACTGAAAAGTATAATATGTTTGTGCTTAATTCAAAAAATCCATAGTGAAGTTAGCAGGGGTCAGCTTTAAAGTGTGATTCTACCTTGAGAAGTAACTAAACAAAATTAATCCTTGTTACATATTTGTTCCTTTTGGGTATACATATGTTTATTGTTATTTCTGCTTACCTTACTGATTAACATAACAGTTTTTTTATTAATTTATGTTCCTGCTAGCCCTGCAGAGTAAACCTAGCTATGGGAAAGTCTCCCCATTGGGCTTTTAAGGATTTTGTTTTGATAATACAACAGTTGTGTGTGCAAACATGTGTTCATATAAAATGCACAAATAAATGGACTGGAGTAGAATTATCTTCCATTGTATTTTTCTTACACCACTAGTTTATTTTTATGTTTTTAAAGCATAATTGTCCTGCAAAAGAAAATAGCTGTGTTGGATCTTAAACATCTGACATCCTCGTCTCCAGACCCAAAATATGACTCATTTAAGTTCACAGAACTGAGGGGAATAGTTGTTAGGAAAACCCCACAAACTAACAGCCAGAACACCAAAATTGGTTTTCTATTTCTTTAATTAAAAGAAAAAAATTGTGATTTTTTTAGAAACTGTACAAAATACTTATTACATACTAGTCTTAATCCTAGTATCATGCCAAAATTTTAACTCAGATACATATAATTTTCCTCTCTACATTTCTCCTGCAGTTTCAATTGAATGCAGTAAATCTTCAATTCCAGTCCTAAACTGTTGTGTGCACTTTTGAATAGCTACTTCATTTGACCCCAAATATGGATGCCATTCAGCAGTGGATGATGAAGACATCCCTTATATCAGTGTATTCAGCATTTTAGGGTCTTTTGGGGTGAAATGGGCTATGTAAACTTTAAGATTATTATTCTCTCACTTTCAGGAAAAAAAATCTCTAAACTGCAGCTTGCCACAAATGTGAAGTGGGAAATTCAAGCTATTTGACTCAAATATTTCAAAACTTTCCCTCTGCCTTCTGATGTGCCAACCAACCAACTGTTAGGGTTTGATAACATTCAGCACACTGCAGCCTTCAGTAGCTAGAAAGCTCTGACTACTATACTTTTTCTACTTGTATTTTCATTTGACCACCAATGGATTAGAACTGCCACCAAGCATCTAAATTCACAGAGATGACTTTGTTTCATTTTCTTTATTGCTTCTTGTGTAAAAGGAGACAGCCCAATCACAGTAAGGCACAGACTTTTGAAAAAGTGTAAGAAAGTCCTAGCTTGCACGCTTGTTTCTCTTAAATGATTTAAGGTGACCATATAAGTAGACAATGTTTGTGGAGCTTCTTGCACATGTAAAGTAGAATAAATTATTTTTCAATTAATTATTGTAAAATAGATGCACTTGGGCCCAAATGCTACATTCATTTGTACCCAGGTAACCTCTTGACCAATAATTTAAAAAAGAAAAAGCATAACAGATTGTAACAGGACATGCTGGCTCTCTAAGGCAGACTACAGGAACCAGTTCATTCCAGGACCAAGTTATTCTGGGGATAACAATTCCTGGGAGGGAGGGAGGGAGGGAGGGAGCTGGGACATGGCTCAGCTGGGCTGTGGGGAGGAGGCAGGAGCCAAGAAGCCTGTGGCATGGCTCAGCTGGGCTGTGGGGGCCAGAGAGCCCGTACATAGCTTAGCTGGGCTGTGGGGAGACGGAAGCGTGTGGGTGGAGTAGGGTAGGGGTGGATAGAAATGACCTCACTTTGTATGGCAAAATCCCTCATCCAGGACCAGTCAGATCCCGAGAGGGTGCCGGACCAGAGAAGTCCAATATGTACTAGCCTTTATATGCACTACCACAGGGTACATATCAAACCTTCTAGCATACCTCATTTAGTAGCCTCTTTTCCAACCTGAAAAGTCCCAAACTCTTTAATCTCACCTCACATGAAAACTATTCCATCATCCTAATAATTTTGGTTGCCCTTCTCTCTACCTTTTCCAATTCCAATATATCGTTTTTGAGATGCGGCATCCAAATCTGAACACAGTATTCAAGATAAAGGAGTACCATGGATTTATATAGAAGCATTATCATATCCTTTGTCTATCCATTTCCTAATGGTTCCCAGCATTCCTAACATAGTATTTTTGGCACACATTGAGCAGATGTTTTCAGAGAACTATTCATAATGATTTCCAAGATCTCTTTCTTGAGCAGTAACAGCTAATTTAAGCCCCATCATTTTATATGTACTGTGGAAATTATGTTTTCCAATGTGCCTTACTTTGTATTTATCAGCATTAAATTTCAGCTGCCTTTTTTTTCCCCCACAATAAACTACAACTGTTAATGATGAAGTCTGTCTAGACAATTTAATGTCCTTGGTCAGTGATGAATTATCATGACTAAAGGTGATTTACTAATGGAATTAACATTAGCAAAATTTATTTTTAATGCAAACATCAAGTTCATTACACATTAATTAAATTAGACAACATGTTCTCCTGTCTGATGATGGATTTCCACCTCAGTATTCAACAAATCAGGCACCACTGATTTCTAAGAATATTAAAACAACTGAAGTTCTGTCATCTGCTTTGTTTCAAAACATCTTAATATGTTTGCAGCCCGTAGAAAATAGTTTCAAGGAATATATACCAATTTAGTTTTAGAATACTTTGGGCTACTAGTTTAGGCTGTAATTCAAATTCTATTAAGGTAAATAGAAAGACTTCCAATGACTTCAATAGGATTTGGATCAGCCTTTTATCCCTTTGTACATAAATTTATGGTTAACATGTATGTGTACAGTATTTTTCATGGACAGCAGTAACTAAGAACTTTACAGGATACAGATATAGGTATCTGAAAATGCAGTTATTTCTGGTCTGCAGTCTGATAGCCATTCTGTGCTAACAACATGCACATAAAGTTACTAGAAGGAGAAATTAAAATTAACTTCAACTGACACTGTTGGGCTACTAAAATGGTCAGAATGTAATTCCCTAATCAGGAATTGTCAGCATCCTGATTATGTCCAGTGCCCTGTGATCTTTATAATGATTGGTTAGAACCTCTATTTTATGCATCTCTTACAACACCAGTTCTCCAGAGTTGCTGAGTTAATCCTAAGAAATCTGTTATGTGTTAGCAAATTGGTTCACTTTTGTTAGAGACCAATAGATAAATAGTCACTCATCAGGAAAGCAAGATAAGAGATTAAATGTTTTGCTTACCTCCAATCCCATTAAAAAAGCACAAAACCCACAACTATATACAGGAAATAGGACACTTTTCCCACTGTACTACTTTGGTAACCATTAGCAGTAACTCATTGCCCCCTAATAGCAATCTGATAATAAGCAGCCCTCCTGTAGTACTCTGGCATTCAAAGAGGTAGATGGTATAGCCCCATTCTCAGGTAGTTGTTCTTTTAAATACTCTGGTAAAAGAATAGTCCACAGAGTCCCTTACAACTGGAGTTGGAGACTAACTTATTACAAGTCACATGTAAGACATTTAGAAGTCCTGCAAGGACAAGAGCTATATTTGCATGAGCTACCTTCCTCCCAACAAAAAGTAAGTAACTCCTTTGGAAGGCCAATATAGTTGCTGAGTTCAGCAGCTAAAGAAATTATTTCACATTAAGCCAGTGTCTTACACAGCTATTAGCACAATCCCTACAATACCAATATGTCATGTCATTAGTATAGTCCCTCTTATATTTTCTCTAAAAATATCCTCACAATTAAACTTCTAGAAATGTAGTGATACACATGGCTTACTTTAATACTTTAAGAAGCTGCCAGAACAGCACTGTTTATAGATTTCTTTCAGGCCTCTGATTCAGTACATCTAAGAAGTTGGAGAAATCTGATTAAACAACATGGCCTCTCTAAGAAGCTAGTTTCCATTATTATATAAGAGCTTTACAATGAAACAGAAAGCTCGTTTGAGTCAATGGCAGACACATGGTATGGTTTCCAATGGAGTACAGCAAAGTTGTGTTCTGTCACTGGCGTTCTTCACCAATTACCATTCACTGATTGATATTGAGCAGAACAGCATTATACTCTGAGCTCTTGATTGTGCTGATGATACTGTCTTATTAGCTCAGCATGGTGAATTGCTGCAACTGATGGCCCATCTAAGTCATGCACGAAACAGCATGCATTTGTCTAGTTAGTCATCTGATTACTAACTCGCTGGCCACTTCATCAAACAGCCTCCAGCTCCAGACTGCAACCACTTCAGTGTTAATTTGTTGGTACAGAACACTGAGCAGCTGGCATCTGTCAAGTATGTTTGCAGCATCATAAGCAGCACTGGAGAATGTTCAAAAGATGTTGATGCGCATCTAGCCGCAGCTGCTGTTATATTCTAGGTCCTTCAACTGACTCTGTAGGGAAGCTGTGACACCAATCTTGCTACAAAGCTATGGATCTATAGAACCACAATTATACTAAATCTGTAGTATGGAGTGTACTGCAGAAAGCTCAGGAACACCAGACTGACTTTTTCTGTTCTTGTCACTTTCCTCAACAGCTTCATAACAAAGATGAGACCAGTCAGGAGTTATTCAAAGCTGAGCCTAGCAACTACCTCCATCACCACCAGTTTAGTTTTGGCAGTTTTCTCAGTGCAAACATATTAGAATGGCAGATGAATGATTGATCCAGAGTGTGCATCATTTGCAAAGAGGCCATGTCTCTTTCAGATGTGCCATGAAGAAGATGACATGGTATATGTTAATATGTGTATTTGTTTCTGAAGCAAATCACATCTAACATGTTTTGACATGCTATTTTATTTGATCAGCATCTTTAAAAGATGAAAATCTTCGGAAGGATTTGTTCACCTTATGGTGCTTCTTAGGAGGACAGTTGGCTCCTCGCTGTAACAATGACAAATAATGACCAAAAGAGTGCTCTTATTTCCAACAACTATAATAAAAATGACAAATTGGAGCATAGCAGGGGATGAATTAAAAATGTATGGATACAGATCTATATTATCCTCAAAGGGTGGCAAGCTAGTTAAAGTAGTAAGAAAAGCAAGCTACAACAATTCAGTGAAACTGTATTCACAAACTAGTACCAATATAAAGTAAAAATACAGATTTTCTTAAAACAAAAAATGCAGAAATATAAATCTCCACATGATCCACAATATACCTAAGTGTCTTGTGCTTTCTCCTCCCAGCTCTCAACTTGTGCGGCACACAGGCTCTGCACTGAATAAATGTTTTTTTTATCATTAACAGTTGGTGACTGGTGTGCATTGCTTTTGTCCACTTTGATCACTTCAAAGAACAGTGGAGGATAATTAATGTTTTTTTCCTTTATCCAGATACTGTTTGAGAACAGGGGGTTTTACTTTATTTTAAATCAATAGCAATTGTTACTGAAACTTTATAAACATTTCTAATAGCAAAGCTGCATGTTAAGGCTGCTCAATACACCAAGCCCCTAGGATGCCAGTAGCATGCCCAGTGTGCCAGCACTATAAGAACTTCGGCTGCTAGGCCTTGTTGGCACTACCCCGATAGATCTCAGTAACCACTCAGACCCGTAGCTAAGGGAAACATTATTTTACAGCACCTGATAGGAAAGGAAAAGGTTGGAAATGCCCTGGATACAGGGGCTTAAACAGTTACAGTTCATTAAGAGCAAGGAAGTAAATGTTTGGACCCCAGGGCGAGTCAAGTCTCCTTAGACCTAGTATCTGGAAAGCCCTCTCTATTTCAATCTCTGTTCTAAGCAAATAGGCACTTACAGGTTTCCAGGCCAGGCTTAGTTGATATATCTTTTGTTAGGACCCCTCTACAGTGGCTCCCTGCCTTGCTGCTGCTGCTTCTGCTTCCCCTGCACAGGCCTGCATCCAGCTGAAATTTCTGGCAGTCACACCCTGCCCCACCCAGATTTCTGCACACCATTCCTAGAGAATCTTTGCTGCTTTTGGCTTCCCTGAAACTTCTAGCTAGCCACAGAGCTGACACTTTCAAGCAGAGCTTGGCCACTTCCTGGTTCAGGACCTTCTCCTTCCCCTACCTGCACATCATAGATAGAGATATCTCTGGGGAGATGTACTGTGGGCTCAGGCCAGAAGAATCCTCTTTTCCAGGGCACAAAACAGTGCAAAGTTCTTTCATGGAGGCTACTCCTAACCAACCAGATGGAGAAATCAATGTGACTCCTTGCATAGACTCTATGTACAGTATGAAAGGAGCAGGAGGATTCTCTAGGCCACATCTCCTCAGTACACCCATGTCTCTCACTTTCCAGCCTCTGGACTCTACTATATACAGGACTCAGTTGGAAGCAGGTTCTGCACCAACTCATATTGCACACCCACTGGACAATCACAGGCTCGGCAAAACACACCTTGCACAGAATAGCCACACCTCTTCCATTGCACACTCTCAAAACTGTCAGCAAAACCATAGCAGGAGCTGAGCCCTTTGATTGCTTTTCAGAACACCCCAGCTGATAAAATCAAAGATCATCACATGAGAATTTTTGCTTTCATTTTTAAAAAGTTTTGCCGTGCAAATATCCCCTAAGGCTCAAAAATCGGGAAGGAAATATAAAGAACTCAAAACAAGGTGTTTTAAAACAATCTCATGACTGTTCTGACTTATGATTTTTGAATGCTTTGGACTGGCAATATGCTAGAAGCAAGAAAGAGGCCTTAATGCCATGAAACCTTCAGTTGGGATGTTGTATTTAGCATGTGATGATAATACAAAACACACACAAATAGAGAGGAGAGGAAGGTGAGGAAATTAATGAAGGTGAGGAAGTTAAAATTTAGAACCAGGGAAAAGACAGTAGAGGGGGAAGTGCACTTCGTCTCCTATCTTGATTTATATTTTTTTCCTGAATAAAATAAAGCTATATTTGCCTCTGATTTCCACCATCTTTTTTCCTTCCGATTTTTTTTTCCAACAAGACATCTATATATTAACTTTTTACCATAATTTTGTAATCCTGCTCTAACTGGGTAATTTGATTTTATTACATTTTGAAAATGTATTGTACAGTCAATTACCTTTAAAACAGAGTTAAGAAGCTGTGGTAAAAGTCCATCCACATAGCCTTCAACATGTAAAATAAATTTATTTTTTTCTGGTACCTACTGATGACTAGATATGAAAACTCAGCCCTGCCTAATCATCATAAAAGTGTTGTGATATGTGCATTGCTAGCCTCTAATTTCATTATCTATTTATCTGAAGTGAGTGGTAGACTACATTGAATGCAATTTTAAAACTACATTCCTAACAATTCTTCCTAAAAATCATTGTGTACAATTGTTGCTTTCCACCCACCTTTATTTTTAATAAAACATAGCCATATGAGACATATACGAAGAGGTAGTGACATGCTTGTAGATTTCTGCACATTCCAGTAGGAAAGTTTGGGTGGAATATTGTCTTGGTATGCTATGCTCTATATCAGGGGTGGGCAAAAGGGCCTCCGCAGGCTGGATTAGGCCTGCCAAGCTGGTGGATCTGGCTCACGGAGGTCCTGCTGCTCCCCTGTCCCCAAGCCAATTAGGGCCTGAAGCCTTCTCCACTCTGCCCCCGCCCTTGAGCAGTACGCGGCACTTCCAAGCGCTGCACGCTGCTCGTAGGGCGGGGCAGAGCAGAGAAGGCTTTACACACTCCCCCGCCCCAGGCCTTAATTAGCTGGGGGTGGGGCAGCACACGAAGCCTCTTCCCGCCCTGCCAGGAGCACGTGGCGCTTTGAAGCACCGCACGCTTCTCACAGGGCAGGGGGAGAGAGAGGAGGAGGCTTCACACGTTCCCCTGCCCCCAGGCCAGTCAGGGATTGGGGGCAAGGGAGCTGCGTGAAGCTTCCTTCGCCCTGCCCCCGCCCTGCGAGTAGCCAGCAGCACTTCAAAGTGCCACGTGCTCCTTTTGGGGCGGGAGGAGGCGTCCCGCGCTCCCCTGCCCCCAGGCCCTGATTAGCCTGCGGGTGGGGGAGCATGCCAAGCCTCTTCCAGGGCATGGATGACTAGTGGGAAGGGGGCATCCCCAATTATGGTCTGGGGATGGGGTAGCCCCACTCCTTCCTGTTTAGGCCCCGCCCTTCCGGGGTGGCCAAGGGCTACTTCAAAACATTTTTAAGTGGCCCGTGGGCAAAAATTATTGCCCACCCCTGCTCTATATTATGGATATCTTTAAATTGTTAATTATGAAAATGTGTTCTTGAAATGCACTTTTTTTTTCCTACTACACAGTGATGCTGTAGTCATGTTGTTCCCCGGATACTAAGGAGACAAGGTGGGTAAAGGTTATAAACTTTTATTGGACTAACATCACCTGTTGACACAGACATGCTTTCAAACTCACTCAGGCTGTGTCTAGACTACATCCCTTTTCTAGAAAACGGGACGTAATTTAGACACTTTGAAATTGCAAATGAAGCCGGGATTTAAATTTCCCATGCTTCATTTGCATAATGTGGGCCGCAGTTTTTTCAAAACGGGGCTTTTCGTTAGAAAAACGGCAATTTAGACGGGGATCTTTCAAAAATAAAACCCTTTTTCGAAAGATCCTGTACTCCTCCAAAAATGAGGTTTACAGGATCTTTCAAAAAAGGGTTTTATTTTCAAAAGATCCCTGTCTAAACTGCCGTTTTTCTATCGAAAAGCCCTGTTTCGAAAAAAACCGCAGCCCCCATTATGCAAATGAAGCACGGGAAATTTAAATCCCAGCTTCATTTGCAATTTCAAAGTGACTAATTTACATCCCTTTTTCGAGAAAAGGGATGTAGTCTAGACACAGCCTCAGAGTTCTTCTTCAGGTCTGGGAAATGTATTCAGGGCAGATCTACACTTAAAAAACTACATCAGCTCAGCTGCACCATTGTAACGCTTCAGTGAAGACTCTACTACACTGAGGCTATGTCTGCACTATCAGTTTTTTCCGGAAGAGGCAATGCAAATGAAGCACTGATTAGCATATTGTTGCACTTCATTTGCATAGTCTATTCCGAGCTGTTTTTGCACAAGGGGTTTTTGCACAAAAACAAGCAGTGTGGACGTGTCCATTTTGCGCAAAAAAAACCTTTTTGAGCAAGATCCTTATCCCTCTCCAGGATAGGGATAAGGATCTTGCACAAAAAGGGATTTTTGCACAAAACGGACACGTCCACAGTGCTTGTTTTTGTGCAAAAATGGCTTGCAATAGATTATGCAAATGAAGTGCAACAATATGCTAATCAGCACTTCATTTGCATTGCCTCTTCCGGCAAAAGCCATAGTGTAAACGTAGCCTGATGGAAGAACTTCCCATAGTTAATCCATGAGAAACAGTAGTTATGTCAATGAGAGAAGCCCTCCCATTCTCATATAGCCCTGTCTATACCAGGGATTAGGTTGGTATAACTGCATTGTGCAAGGGTGTGACTGGTCTTCAGAATGTCACAGCCGTGCAGAGTACATGCCCATTGTTAATTTTCAGAATAGAACCACACTTATAGGAATAGAAATATCCTCTAACAATAATTAATAGATTTTTGCAATTTCAAATTAAAGATTCATTCCTGTAACTCTCAACCAGCTTCTTAAAAAAAATTGTACTATTGTGAGGTAGCCCAGTCAGTAATAATAAAAGAATAGAAGAAACTAATATTTGAAATTTATCCATTGCTCATGGATTCTGTTCATGACCTATAATTCCTTCTTATGATGCCACCATTTTCCTTTTAGGAACTCCTTAGTACACACTGTCAAGATACCACATAAGCAGTCCAAAAAAAAATTATGACTAGACATTGTGCCAAAGATATACTGATCAAATCAACCATTAGAGTCTGTAGCTTCCTGTTTTATATACTTTGGGTTCTATTTTGGTTTGAAATAATGCTATAAAAGAGCAACTCAGAACAAAAATTAAAGGAAAATTAAATGACAAAAGTTATAATTAAAGGTCTAACTTTAATCCCTCAAGAGCAATCCCATCATCCTGTGCTTTCAAAGGCTCACATCCTAACCACTGAGAAGTCATTACCAACTTTGACTTCACTGGGACTAGGCTTACAACCAAACGTATGAGAACTATGCAAAATACTAACAGGAAGAATGAGGAGAAATCATATTTTACCAGTTTAAAGAAGCAACGTTTTTTGCAGTTAATCAAGTGTTAAGAATCCTCCTATAGCACACACTCCAGACTCCAACTACTTTATCCAAGTCTGAGCTGGTATAAGCGGATGCTGCTTGCACCAGATATTAATTTGGCCTCAAACTTCTACTGTGTTCCTGTTACAAAGGCAGTCACACTCAGGACAAAAATGTTTGCAATCCCTGAAATGCTCCATATGGTGATCAAAAGCAGCTGTCCTGGAAAACTAGTTGAAAAGAGCAGATTCTGGAAACTTGTATGACTACTGGTCTGATTTCTCTCATTCATTGGTGAATCTCTGAACAATACATCTTAGCATTTACAAGATCCAACTGAATGTTTTTTATTGTTCAATACATACAGTGTTCGTTTCTGCCTCACAATCTGACAAAAATGAAAAGCAGTTCCAAGGACACAAGGATTTGTGGGGGGGAGTCATAAAATTTGTTTTCACTGTGAAAATAATGAATGTAAGCCCAAGGAAAATTTTAAACAACTCACAGTTTTGTGAAGGAACAGACTTTTGATTTTCATTTGCTTGAGCAAAAATATATTCCCCCTGCGTCGCATTCCAGGGGAACTGCTTATTTCCACATTGTGTTTTCAGATTAAAATTATATTTTTCTGGGAATTTAACTCAAGAAAACATCATTTTAATTTGAAAATACAGTGTAAAGATTGGCAAGTTCAGAGAGTTCTAAAAGTGCAGAGATGAAAGCTAGTGGATTCAAGTATGACCTTATCTACCATCGGTGAAGGGGAGGAAATGGCAAATACAATTTAAAATGTTCTGTGTAAAGCCTGTAATTTAAGGATGGGTTCATCTTTGGTCTGGTTAGCTTCTCCCAATCCATTAAACTAAAATAGGTTTAGAAAGTTCCAAGCATTCTCAGTTATTATTTATCACTTTCCCCATCCTAAAACCAAGTTCAAATATAAGGTCTAGCTCTTATCTATATACAAATTGACTAGTCACTCCTTTACAAACAATAAATAGCAGAGTACACAAATTCTGTCTGCTTTCTGAACCAGAAGTACTGTCTGGTAACAGAACACTTATCACTAAAATGTAATTAACTAAAACTACTCCCACAAATGGACATTTTCTTGTTAACTGTTTCTAATCAATATCCAACTGGTTGACACTGAACTCTGTAAAGAGCAAAATCGCCCTAAGAGGCCTTCTTTACTGAATGTCAGGTACTGCTATCATTTAACAGTTGAACTTTTTTCTCCTGCCCCAAACAGCTTATAAAGATAGCTAGAAACAAGTTCAGAGAAGAGAGGGTATAGAGTGATTATTGGTGAGGAGACGGAAGGAAAGAATTGGGGAGAGGGAGTAGAGCTGGGCAATAGTTTAAAAAAAATTGGGGGGGGGGAATACCTATTGGAAAACACCAAACTATTTTGTGAATTTGTGTCTATTTTGCAGTACTGTTTCAATAAATAAACTCCTAAAAATATGCAGCATTCCATTTTGAAGCTTTCCTTGTAAAATGTTTCAATTATTAGTATTCAAAGTTACTTTTCATATCTATTAGAAAAGGTTTTGAATCAAAAGGATTCATTTCCTTTGACCCAAAGCAAAAAAGATTTCCTCTCCCCCCACCATCATGGATTGCCAATGAAGCAAAAAATCTATTATTAATCCAGCTCTAGGAATGAGCAATGAGGAGAGAAGGAAGGAATGCTAGCAGAAATGTAGGATAGAGGGAAATTATGTAGGACCTTGAAAATGGGGAAAAGTAGCTTGAATATATTTTGCATTGAAACAAGAATTTAACAGAGGGATTAAAGGAGGAGAAATTTGTTTGTGTTGAACAGCAAAAGAAAATGACAAACTCCAGGGATGTTTTAAATGGGAGGAGCAGTGAAAAATGGGGGAGATTGGAGAGATAAAGTTAAGGCATCCAGTTTCAGAAAAGATCAAAACAGGGAAATCAGTAAAAATAAGCACAGACGTTATTCCTTTGAAGTAGTGGGAAGGAGTGTGCTATTGCTATTTTCCTTGACAAGTTTTAATGGGCTGATAAATGTGGAGGCAAAACTGGAGAAAAAACAAGATGCATGTTGAAGAGGAAGTCTAGAAATCAGCAGTTGCCTGCCTACAGAAGGATTCTGGTGAGAGAGGAAAAGGGAGACTAAGGTTACGGTAGAAGAAGCAAAGAGGGTGGACATATTGGCCACAGAAAACAAGAGGCATGCTTTTAGATGGTGAATGAAATCAGAGAAATTAAAGATTAAGTGAGAGAGGAGGGTTAAGTGAAGGAATAGCAGCATGTAGGAGCTGAGTAGGGGGCAGCAGGTAGGAGGAGAGAGAGCTGAGGTTAGCTAGAGCCACACAATAGAAAGGAGATCTTGGAGTCAGGCCAAAGTGGAGGAGACACAGTGGAATAGGAGAATAATTTTTGTTTTGGCAGGAGAATTGGCAAGACCTTGGGTTGAGGGGAAAGGGAGACTAGGAAAAAATTGAGAGGAGAAAAGCTAGGTAAAGTCAAAAGAAAGGAAAAAGGGGGAGAGCGATAGAGTGAGTTGGGGTAGCCACATGGGGAGAGATGGAAAGAAGCAGCATACAGAAGAATGGACTTGAACAGAAGGAAGGGAGTGGAATGAGGAAAAGGGGAACAATAAGCAATAAGGAGGTTGCCTGGCAAAGCCTCTTGTTTCTATTAATACTCACAAACAGGAGGAACACAGGTGAAAAGAACTCACTGTTTTGTGTGTGCTCTATGTGAGCCTGAAATAGCTGAATAAAGGGCAAATAAATCACTCACTAAAAGTGTAGAACAGTAATAAACTATTTAATTAAATGTTGCTTACCAGCTATCCTGTGCATCGAAGCGTGTACAAGCCCTCTATGTCTGAACTATTTTCTTCACTACCAAACCAATTGTGTCTTTCAGTTAAACTCTGAAAGGTCACTTTAAAAGGAGTATAACATCTCATGTGTAGAAAGAGAAGATGAAGGGAGCAGTCTAGTCGGAAGACCTCTTGACTGTGGCAGAGCAATCATCCCTTAGAAGGTTGTTGGCCATTGACCTTCAAAATCAGAAATTGGCAAAAAGCCACCTGTTTTTGCCTGGTTGGTTGGTTGATTGGTTAGTATACTCAACAGTTACACTGTAAATGGTCCCAGAGAGATGAGTTCAATTAGGGCCCCAATTTTATGACGTGCTTAACACCTTTAGCATCCACAGAGGAAGTTCACTGGGAGCTGAGGGAGCTCAACACCTTCCAAGAAGAGTCTAATAATATCTAAATTATGACTGAGTCTCCATCCAGGGAGAAGACTGGGGGGAAGTAATAGTATTCTTCCAAGCTCCACCCACAATGGGAGTGGAGAGAGCTCAACACCTTCCAAGAAGAGTGCAATAATATCTAATATGACTGGGTCCCTAATTATTTTATTTCTCTAGGGATCTAACAAACAACTATTCAGTTGGTTCTAAGAGTGTTTTTTAATCACACTTTAAAAACTTAAGTATAAACTATTGATCTTCTGTTCACTTGACCACATTAACTATTTTTAATGGAAATGTGTCACACTTGAAAAAAGCATAGATTCCAAAAACTATGTACTGTAATATTTTCACTGGGTCACAGTGACTCTATGTAGCCATTTTGTTGTGGTAAAAATTAAACTGCTGCTGTTTCAGTTTATTTATACTAAACTGAATGTGGTGAAGTGAAAATGAAGAAAAAATTAAACAGCTATCTTCAAAGTCCACCTTGTACATTCCTGTGTGTGACATGAAACTTAGCTCATGGCCAGTTACTGAATTAAAATAAAATTACTGTCAGTAAATTGTCTAGTATCACTTTTTAAAAAAAGTAAAATATTCTGACTTAAACAAATGCATATGCAAATTAATATCCTGGCACTTGGCTATGCTGAGAAATAATGTAATTTTAATATGTATGTCTAGAGTTGTATGCATAGGCGACAAAAAGCCTAACTCAAGGCAGAATGATATTTTCCAGAATGAAATTACTGAGTAAGACCCCAGTTCAACAAGGTTCAGGCTGAACCTCCCAAATCTGAAACTCTCTGGCTGGCAACGTCTGGCAGGGCCACAGATGTTGCTGGACCAAAGAGCCCTGGAAAAGGAGGTGGGAGCCAACTGAGAGAACACAGAGCTGGGGAGCCCTGGCTGAGCCAGCAGTGGCTAGAACAGGCAGCAGCCAGGGGCTCCCACCCTGGAAACCCCAGCTGCAGCAGAGCTTTTGGTGTCAGGCAGCCCATCCAAGGACACACCCCTCTTCCCCCCTCCCCTGTGGCAGCAGGGCTAGCAGTGACCGGGCAGCCTGGCTGGGAACTCCAGGATACTCCTGATGGTAGTGGAGCTGGATTGGGCAGCCCTGGCTGAAGCAGGGCTGGCAAAGGCCAGTGGCCCTGGCTGGGAACCCTAGCAGCGGCACAGTGTGGCCAGGCGATCCCGGCTGTAGAACCCCCAGCAGCAGTGGGCCTACCAGCGGCAGGGCCAGCCTGTCCCAGCTGGGAACTCTGGGAGACCTTGGGGCAGCGTGCAGGCAGCAGGATGGGGAACCTCTGCCAGGCCAGTATTAGCAGGGCCAAGAGTAGGCCAAGAAGCCCAAGGGAGAGGAGCCTGGAGTGGGCAGCCAGCAGGGGAGCACTGACCTCCCCTGATCTGGCAAATTCCCACATTCAGGACAGTTCAGGTCCCAAGGGTGCTGGACCATGGAGATACAACATGTATTTGGCCACATGGCTAACCATAATCAGGCAAGTACAAGTTGTACCTCTCTCAACTGGCAGGACCACAGATGTTGCTGGACCAGAGAGTCCAGGTATAAGGAGGTTGGGCCGCAGGGCAGGAGTGGGGTAGGAGGGATGTGACTCAGCCAGGAGCCCCGTGTTTAGGGAGGGCACGCAGCAGGGATTCTGGCCCCTGCTGCTGAGTGGTAGCGGGGGGCCAGCGTGGTCCGCAGAGTCCCAGCAGCCGTGGAGCCTTGGTCCTAGCAACTCTGGAAGCCAAGGAGCCCTGGCAGCCCCAGAAGCTGCAGCAGCCCCAGAGCCCCAGCAGCCGCAGAGCTCCAGCCTGGGGAGCCATGACTGGGCAGGCAGCAGCAGGGCTTGGCTGGAGTCCTAACTGGGGGCAGCATGGGCCATGTTGGGAGGGACCTCCCCTAGTTCAGTAAATCCCCTTGTTTGGGACCAGTCAGGTCCCGAGGGTACCAGACCAGGGAAGTTCAACCTGAAGTCCCAGGTCCCTTTCTGAATTGGACCATAAGGCCCCAAGGTACCCAATGACATAGCAATATACAAGATATGGAAACACATACCCAAAAAATGGCATCAAGTTCAGAGATCTTTGAGTCCTATGTAGGACTCAGCAGTATTCTTCTGAGCTCCATTCTCAAAATGACCTCCACCCCCATGAATTACAGCCATGAGAAACTGCTCACAATAGATTGTTTGAAACATGACTGGGCTTGTTCTATGGGATTGACTGAGCTTCTTAAGGTCCCCATTGGCAAAACATGCCCTTAGCTCTGCAAACTCCTTGGGCTCACTACCTGCAAGTACCCCAAAATGAGATGCAGCAAATTGGGCACATCGGTGATCTTCTCTCTCCTTTCTTTTCTGAAAAATGAAATAGTTGGTAAACATTTCACTGAGATTAATAGAGCAGTTCACAGATCTCAGTGCTTGTCTGCACAACAAGGTGATGCACTGCAAGCCAGGGTGTGACTACAGCTCACCAGCTTCCAAAAGAATAACACCTGGAGAGAGGCATTATGCCTTCAAGTAGTAATGAGCTAACTACCTGAAAATATAGGACAGAAAGCTGCATTCCAGGGTGTTCACTGCATTAGAGCACTGTCCATGTGACGGTGGGTGTGTCCATGTGGATTTGCACCCTGGCTTGCTGTGTAGTAATTTGCCCAGCAGTCAAGCTTTCAGAGTTTTTATCCCACACTCTGCAGCATGACACAGACATCCCTTTCATTGGTTATGCTCAGTTCAGATTCGAGGTTTTCTTCACAACCATAACTGGAGATTTGATGGTTGGGATGAATGGAGGGATATTGAGGCACAGGTTGGGTTCTGGTTTGGTTTGGTTTTTTTAAATATAACTGAGATTCTGGGGAAGATAGCAGCTACAGAGAGGTGCTAATATTGCAAATTGTTATGTACTGACTATTTCTGAGTTATGACCAGGTCCCAGGAACTGCAATGCTTCATTGTATGAGGGGAAAACTGGTCCAGAATATAGCCTCTCAGCCCACACTGTCATTTAAGGAGGTAAAGACAAAGGATAACAGCTGACAGTTGAAAATATATAGGGTTTCATTAATTGGTATATTAAGGAAAGAAGCTTTAAAAAAATGTAATGTCATTTGCTTCCACTTAAGGCCCTTTTACATTGTCAAAGTGGCTTAAAGGAGCCTTAATGTAAATGAGAATTAGGTCCATAGAGTTCATGCAGTGACTGTGAGGAGATGCAGAAATACCATTCCAGATAACAAGGGAAACAGGAAAAAAAAGTCTTGCATCAATAATGGAACTACTGCATAGGGAAAAGAGCATCCTGGTGCAAGTTCAAAAGAAGGAATGAATAGGGTAGAAGGAAAAATCTGTGATAGAGGCCAGAGCTATTCATGGAGGATTTGCAGGGGGGAAGAGGAGTGTTAAAAAGGCAGTTTAAATTAGCTCCTAAAATTAGTTAATATAGAAGCTATACTAATATAGACTGAGAAACGCCTCAGATTCTCATGAGGGAAAAAAAGAACAGGAGAAAACATTAGGAGGAACATTAATTGAAATTGTCATGAATGCCAGCAACCACTAGCAGGTGGCCAGCACTTAAGTGGAAAATATGAAGGGGAGAGAGTTTTTATTTTTGCTGATTTCAGTCAAAGACTCGAGAACTGGGAGACATTAAACAGGATTTCTTGTATGAATGAGTAAAAGGAGCTTTACTGTTCCTGGCCAAACTTCTTATTAATTACAAGAAAACCTTCATACATCTTCTAGGGAACTGGGAGTCCATAAATAGTGTACTGGAAAGGTTAAGAGGAAAAATGCATCTCAGGAAGGCGTGCAAATCTGACTGAAAAGAATGATCAGATTATTTGTATTTCTTTCTATTTCTCTCCTTTCAATGACTCAATAGTGCACTGAAAAGAATCTCATTTCATCAGAGCATTGTGGGAACTATACAATACAAGAGGGGGGGAAATGTGTAAAAATATCTCCAAAAAGAAAAGTTATATGAAGCAATGGTCTTCATCAACTATACTTCTATGTACCTTTCATTTATAATAAGAGCATTTAAAAGAATTAAAATGTATTTTATTTTGGCATTGATTTTCTATAATAGTAATCACCATAATTACTAACTGCTGAATGTTAGGAACACCTGGGAAAGGGCTAGGTAATCAGACAGAAGATATCACAGTGCCACTGTACAAATCCATGGTACCCACACTTGGAATACCTGCAGTTCTATCACCCCATCTCAAAAAAGATATATTAAAATTGGAAAAGATACAGAGAAGAGCAACAGAAATGATTAGGGGTATGGAACACCTTCCGTATGAGGGACGATTAAAAAGACAGTGTAAGGAAGCAGCATGGCCTCCTGATGACCCGGAGAAGGAAGTTCCCCTAAAAACTCCTTGGTGGGCGGTGCCAGAGCACCCCGGTCCCGCTCCCAGGAAGCAGAAGGGCGGGTCCAGAAGTATAAGAGAGGGAGCTTCCAGCTGAGTTGGAGCCCAGCAGCTGAGCGGTGAGCAGGTTCAGCCGAAGCTCCAGAGGCAACAGAGAGCCTTACCCCGCCAACCCCAGCAGGACAACTGGGTTGGGCCACCGGGGCCACTGCCGTGCCCCAGGGACTGTTCCTGGCTGCCGCGACTCCTGCTAAAGCGACTCTGCTAAAGCTTGAGGCCTATCCAGGACCCAGACAGGGCATGGGGGAATGGACCGGACCCCCTGGACCTTTGCCTGAGCCACCTCCGGAACCTATGGACACCCTGCCAGCTCCTTCGTCCCCCGCAGAGCTTACCAACTAGACGCGGAACCAGGTAGGACCCCAGGGGGAACCAGGAAATAGCCCAGAGGGAGCTGATCTAGTGCCGGCCGAGGACATGGAAGTCAGCTGGGCTGTAGGTTGTGGCCCAGACCCCTGCTATCCCACTGACCAGACCAGCATGTTGCGGCCAAGAGCCCCGCAGACCTGGTGGCAGCCAGCGCTGCCACTGTTAGGGCCCTGAGCTGGGACATAGTGGAGGGGTGAGCCTGTATCCCTCTCCGCCACCCATTTCCCTTGGATGGCAGGTTCTCCCCTGAAAGGAGAAACCACCTGTGCCAGCAAAGAGACCCAACCCCTGACTTAGCCTGCAGAAAGGCCTGCGCCCTGGAATCCTTTGGATTACTTAACTGTTTATTTGTTTGCCCGCCCTGATCCCAGGGCTGGGCTCAAAGACTGCTACTGTTTGTTTGTCTGCCCTGCCCGGCTCGAAGTGCCTGGCTTAAAGACTGCTATTGGTTGTGTGTTCACCCTGCCCTGCCCCCACAATGGGGCTCTGGGACTGGTTGTAGGGAGGCAGCCAGGCCACCCATGGCCTGAGATGATTACAGATGGGGAAGCATTTTCTCCTGTAAATTTATACAAATGTGTTCGTCTCAGCAATTGTCTGAACAAGAAATAGGACTGAATGGATTTGTAGACTCTAAAAGTTTTTCCTTTTTTTGTTTTTGTTTTGAGTGCAGTTATGTAACAAAAAACTACATTTGCAAATTACACTTTGATGATAAAGAGATTACACTATAGTACGAGGAGAACTGAAAAATACTATTTCTTTTGTTTATAATTTTACAGTGCAAATATTTGTAATATACCATTGGCACTTGTGTTGTAATAGAAACCATAATATTTTGAAATGTAGAAAACATCAAAAAAATTTAATATATTTCAATTTAAATTTTCAGGACTTTTCAGTTTAGAAAAGAGGAGACTGAGGGGGGATATGATAGAGGTGTATAAAATCATGAGTGGTATGGAGAGGGCCGATAAAGAAAAGTTATTTATTAATTCCCTAAATAGAAGAACTAGAGGACACCAAATGAAATTAATGGGTAGCAGGTTTAAAACTAATAAAAGAAAGTTCTTCTTCACACAGCGTGTAGTCAGCATGTGGAACTCCTTGCCAGAGGAGGCTGTGAAGGCTAGGAATATAACAGAGTTTAAAGAGAAGCTAGATAATTTCATGGAGGTTAGGTCCATAAAAGGCTATTAGCCAGGGGATAAAATGGTGTCCTTGGCCTCTGTTTGACAGAGGCTGGAGAGGATGGCAGGAGACAAATCGCTTGATCATTGTCTTCGGTCCACCCCCTCTGGGGCACCTGGTGCTGGCCACTGTCGGCAGACAGGATACTGGGCTAGATGGACCTTTGGTCTGACCCGCTACGGCCATTCTTATGTTCTTATGTAATTATAGTGTATTGTTTAGCAGTACAATTAATCACAATAAAGTTTTTTATATCACAATTAATTTTTGAGTTAATTGCATCAGTTAACTGTGATTGACAGCCTTACTGTGAACAATTAGTAAAACACAAGAGCTGACGAGTCACATTTTCCTTGTGTAGTCATGTTCCGCAATGACTAGTTAAAGACTTCTGTTGGTAAAATTCAGGTAAAGATTAATAAAAGCTTTACACTCCTAATTCTAAATCATAAAGTTTATCTCTAAACTGTAATTTGTCTTTACTGCTAAAAACATTATGAACAAAATATCTTTGCGATGGAATTTGTGGTGTGAAGATTAATTGGCTAACATCTGCAAGTGGCTTGCGGATCTGTGGGGGTGGGGGAAGAGTGCCATGAGATATACTGAGGGGTTCATAGTGTACCAATTATTCTCTTTCAAATAATGTAAAATGTTCTTTTATAAGCCATATTGGCAGTGATTTTCTTTGCAGTAATGCACTCATAAAGTTGCTATTTTGTATTAATAAGGTAAATCAATATGCTGTCATGCCTCATTAAATGTGCAATACATCAAAAAGATACCTTTTAAAATAAATAAAATGTTTAAATCTTCATAGCTAGTTTAATACTTTTTTCCTCTTCAAAGAGAACTGAGGAGTCAAGTACTCCAGTTGAAGTTACTGCCATTATACTCCCCAGTTGGATTCACAGCGAGCAGAATATGAATATCACTATTTGAAATGTAATCTCACCCTCAAATGACTTTAGACCAGTCGAGAATTATACAGGATACTTGAAGACAAGGAAGGGACCGATTAAATGTGAAGGGATTTCAAATATCAGAGGAGTAAGAAATGTTACAGGAAAAACATGCAGGTTTCATTCTCCTCTCCAGAGCATGTGTTTTAAAATTGAAGTGATGTCATTATTTGGTGAGGGACAGAGAACCTCTCT
The DNA here is from genome assembly GCA_019425775.1 of Rafetus swinhoei. Classification (NCBI taxonomy): domain Eukaryota; kingdom Metazoa; phylum Chordata; order Testudines; family Trionychidae; genus Rafetus; species Rafetus swinhoei. The sequence goes on along the minus strand of CM033449.1, from coordinate 78,484,749 downwards.
CATATTCTCTGTACATTAGGATAAAGTACTGGCCATTTTCCAGCTGCATTAAGACAATGCCAGAATAACAAAGGGTATGTCTACACTTGCACCCTATTTCGAAATAGGGATGCAAATGCAGCAATTCGAAATTGCAAATGAAGCTGGGATTTAAATATCCCATGCTTCATTTGCATAATCGCATTATGGCGCTATTTCAAGTTAGCACTATTTCGAATTAACAGATGCTGTGTAGATGCGGTTATTTCGAGAGAAAACCCTTCTCTCGAAATAACTGTTAAACCTCATTGTACGAGGAATAAGGGTTATTTCGAGAGAAGGGTTTTCTCTCGAAATAACCGCGTCTACACAGCATCTGTTAATTCGAAATAGTGCTAGCTCGAAATAGCGCCATAACGCAATTATGCAAATGAAGCGCAGGATATTTAAATACCGGCTTCATTTGCAATTTCGAATTGCTGCATTTGCATCTCTATTTCGAAATAGGGTGCAAGTGTAGACATACCCAAAAACCATAAAAGCAAGGGGATCTCTTATTCTTTCTTTGGAATAATTTCTATGAAAATGCTTTAAAGAGAAATTATACTAGAATTTCACTGACTGTTTGTGAAAATGTGATAGCCAAGATCAATCAATATCTAACAATCTCCCAGTTATCTAGAGAGTCAGAACAGTCACACCTGTGACTGACACTTACTTTTAGGAAATTATGGTTGGCTGAAGATACCACTTATTAAGCAGAATTCATGATTTCTGAAACAGCGTCTTGCGCAAATCTAACTTTCTTGATGTTTTTGGATTTTGCATCATTAATATATATCTGTTTGCAGTCCAGAGATCTATGCTGCCAGGTCTGACTTTAGGACTGAGTCCTTAGTTATTCAACTCTTTGTACTTTAGGGGAAGAGATTACGCACAAACAAAAATGTTTTTGTTTCCTAAGCAACAAATTTAATCTTCATTCAACTCTCTTATAATTTATATACTGCAAACAGGCTAGAAAAATAATCAATTCATCAATCATCATCATCAACCTTCCATGCAAAAATTCCCTCAGTTAATCCGTATTCTTCAGTTTAAAAAATATCCCAATAAACTGGACACTCAGGGCATGTCTATACCTGTTCTGGAGGTTGATCTTCTGGCGTTCTATGTAGTGGGTCTAGTGTAGACCATAAATCAAACACTGAGGGCAGCTCCCACTGTCACCTCTACTCCTCATAACTGTGAGGAGTAAGAGAATTTGATGGGAGCATCTGCTCCCTTCAGCCTCCTACTGTGTGGATGCTGCCAAGCTCAGCTTATGATAAAGCAGACTCCAGCTACACAATCTGCATAGCTGGAGCTGTGTACCTTAAAACGACCTTCCTGGTCTAGTGTAGACCAGACTTCAGTATGTAAGTGTCTTGAAAGGCTTTGAGCTAGAGTTCACACTACCTTCTTGGTTATAAGCATCTAATGTTCTAGTCATGCCCTTGTTATAGGAACCACTGTTACAAGAAAATAGAAATAGAATCTTCTCAACATTCGCTGGCCATGCTATTACATAAAAAATCCAAGATTAAGCATCTTTAGCAATATATTAAGAGTTATATTATACAACAACTCTCTGATTCATGCTGTACTGAATATCAGCCTCTTGTTTACTTACTCTAGTCCACAAAAAGCAACCCACTCCTCCTTTGCTGAAAGGCTCTTTAAAAGATACAAAATACTTTTAAATAGCCATTTTACTCAACCTATCACAGAATAATTTTCACTGTTTCAGGATTAATCTAGGGTACACGCTAGAAACAACATCATATAATTTCTCTTTGGAACAATCTGAGACCCTCTAAAAGCATTCATTGTAACTAGATCAAACTACATTCACTCATAAATAACCAGCAAACCTCAACGTCATATTTAATCTTTATACTGGACTGCTAAAACTAGGGAATATTACATTTGAGATCGAATGCATATACATCTACTATGTTATCCATCATTTTTTAGTTGTATGCTATGCACCATGACTAGCAACTAGAAACTGTTTATATGGAATGACCTAGAGAAAATTATCCAAAGTCCACTGTCTTCTATAGCAGCATATTTTGGCAAACAATTCTTAAGCCATGTGTTGCTCCAACTCTTCACCCCTTCCTGTTCTTGGACGTTAGTTAGGAATCCTAGTAATGTGTGAAATACAAACAGTACTAAGAAACCAGATTAAGTTAAAAATAAAAACTCTTCCATTAAAGTTCAGAGATTTAAGCAAAACATTGTTTAACAACCAATGTACAATGCTGAAAATTATTTATTTTTTCAAATTACTGGACTATGGATTTTCCCACTAAAGGGCAAAAAATCAGGCTGATGTGATTAGATACAGATTCACTTTGGAGATGAAGTCACATTTTCCTTACAGCCAGATATTTGTAAAATAAAAATGTAACCAAAAACATTTTCCATTTTTACTTTTATAGTAGCCTTTTATTAAATGTGGTGTCACTTCAAACTTTTGAGGGCACTCATATTTGGACATATTGAGGTTATTCCTCAGTATGTTTAGAAACAGAATTAAGAGAAATTTACTATCAGAAAACTCACTTAACTGTCCTGCAAATATGCAATTTGTTTTGTCAGGAGTAATTAGTCATTTGTCCACATTTTGCATCTGGCCCCTATTTCTGTAGCCAAACCAAAACCCCAGGACCAAACACTCGTCCAAACGACCCTATAAACTTTGGGAAAATTCATATCCAGATTGGGACTATGTAATCTGAGCCCATCTCCAGTTCCTGTAGGTAATTTTGCAAATGCTCCAGTAGTGTTTAGGAGAAAAGATTAACCAAGGTAGAGCATATTGGTGTCCATAAGGAATCAACTGTTTGTAAGTAAATGGAATCTTGAATGTTTTCTTAGACCCAACACTTAAATTTGCAGAGCATAATTATTCTGAGCTGCCTCTGAAGTATTTTTCCCTGTCCTCAAAGATGATTATTCTGTCCTCTGCTTTGGAAATGCTGGGTGTTACATCTGAGAGATGATAGTCATGTCACTTAATGCACTTCTGGATGATGATGAAAAACATGGGGATGACAGCTGTATAAGAAGCTGAGCAGAATACCACAGAACAATTTCGGTGTGGTTTAAACCTAGCACTTTTTATATTGTTGGAATGTTACTTCATTAACTGGCCACTCTCTGTGTAGAGAAACTTAAATTCATAGGTATTGTAGTATGTCTCCAGGGGTTAGTATAACAGAGGTATTTCAGGAAGGGTTTGGAAGGCACTTTGTTCTCAGGAGGTTGCAGGAGCTCTGTCTTATCTTTCTGCATTCCATTCTAGGGGGTCACATCACCCTGGTTTCTGAATTACCCAAAAATTTTCCAGGATGTTCAAGAAAAGCCATTTTCCTTGGAGTCAAGGGCACTTAAGTGCTTTTGCTGGAAAGGGGCCTAAGACATAAATCCTCAGATATATTTGGCACTTAAGATCATGCACATAACAACGGGGCAACTCACATACTTAAGCATGTGCTTATGGGTACATCTACATTGTGATAAAAACCTGCAGCCCAGAAGCTCAGAAATCAAATCAATTGATGGAGACTGGGCTTTGAAATTCACCCCTCTTGCAGGGTTTCTGAGCCCAGGCTTCAAATCAAGCCCAGATATCTACTCTGCAATTTTTGAGCCGTGTGAGCCTGACCAGCTGATCGAGTTGACCTATTTAACAGACTCAAACAATTGTAGAATCCTAGGGCTGGAAGAGACCTCAGGAGGTCATTGTGTCCAATCCCTTGCCCAAAGCAGGACCAACCCCAGAATTTTTACCCAGTTACACTTGCAGTGATCCCCATAACTTCAATTTGACGGAAGCATATTTTCCAGAAAGGCTTTCATACTTGACTTGAAGACAAGAGATAGAGAATCCAGCTGGAGTAATTCCTATAATAATTAGTTCCCCGGGGTCAATCACCCTCACTACCAGAAGTGTGTACCTTAGTTCTAGTTTGAATTTATCTGGTTTTAAACTTCCAGCCAATGGGGTGTGTGTTGGGGAGTTATGCCTTTCTCTTCTGGATTAAAGAGCCCTTTAGTATCCTGAGTATTCTCTCCATAAAAGGTACAGGAGGGAGTGAAGGCTCTGGCTGAGATTGTGGGCTTTGGGGTGGAGCTGGGGATTTGGGGTACAGGAGGGGGCTGGGGCCAAAGGCTCCTGATCCTTTTGACTGAGCTGTTGAGTCTTATACTACAAGGTATTTTCCCACTCCATAAATCATATCTGTGGCTCTTCTGTGCACACTGTCAAATTTTTCAATATTCCTTTAGGTTGTTTGACTTATGGCAGGTGACTGGTATAGAATCAAAGAAGGGCAAAGATGAATATTGCCCCAACTTTGCAATTCAGAGCTAACAATGTGAACAATTCTTTCCAATTAGATCTGAGGACCCAGCCCATTTTTTATGGGGTTGGGGTTTGTTTGTTTTTTTGTTTTGTTTTTTTTTGATTATACAGCCACTTCTACGTGGTGCTCAAAGATGTCACCAAAAGCTAAAATACATATGTATGTTTGAAATAATGACAGCGTTTTTGTTTGGCAGTCTCAGGAAATGAATGAGTTGGTCACAGAAAGAGACAGGAATTGCTCAGGAAAAAAACTGCAAAGCAGCTGTTTGATTAAAAAATGTAAATGTAGGTAAAACCAAATGAACTGAATGAAATGTATAGATGAGGCCAAAACAAACAGGATAGAAGAAATGTATTGTTAAAGCAGTGTTGTTATTTTAAATGGTAGATTGTGAAATGTGGTTGAGAATAGGCTGTACTCTTGGCTGAAGGTCAACAGTGGGGTGAGAGAACCTCGGAACATCTACTTGCACACAGGTCTGCAGGAGACAATATAGTATCAGGGTCAGAGCCAAGCATGTCCACAGAAAGGAAAGAAGATGTTGCCCCAAGGTAGGGGCGTGCACAGTAAAAAGATTAAAAACAAGGCCTGTCTCCATCTGCAGGAGCCAGTCCTGCACATTCTCCTTTGTGCTCCTGCATCCCATGAAAAGAGGACAGCTAGCTTGACAGAAAATGTGGAAATTGCAGAAGTGCTAAATGACTTTTTTCCTTCCAGTTCGCACTAAAAACTTTAGTAGAATGCCAGTGAAAATGAAGTAGACTCAGATGTTAACATAGAGAAATAATAAGTCAAAAATTACTTGGACAAGTTAGATGTCACGAGGACCTGATGAAATACATGCTAGAGTACTCAAGAAGCTGACTGAGGAGATATTTGAACCATTAGTGATTATCCTCAGAGTCATGAAAGCCAGGGGAGATTCCAAAGGACTAGAAAAGGGGAAATATAGTGCCAATCTATAAAAAAGAGGAATAAGAACAACTTGGAGAATTATATACTTGTCAATTTAACTTCAGAACCCAGAAAGATAATGGAGCAAATAAATAAGCAATGAATTTGCAGACACCTAGAAGTTAATAAGGTGATAATAACAGCATGGATTTGTCAAGAACAAATCATGTCAAACCAACCACTGTCCCTACGGATGGCCATGTCCCAGATGTAGTTATTAGTGGTTCAGTCAATATGGAAGAGCATTTTGAGTAGGGTCCCACAGGGATCAGTTCCAGGTCTGGATCTGTTCAATATCTTTATCAATTATTTAGATAATGACATAGAAAGCACACTTACATAGTTTGGGGATGATATCAAGCTTTGGATGATAAGATTTAAATTCAAAATGATCAGGACAAACTGGAGAAATGGTCTGAAGTAAATAGGATAAAATTCAATAAGAATAAATGCAAAAGTACTCCACTTAAGAAGGAACGATCAGTTGCACACAATTGAAATGACTGCAGAGGAAGGTGTACTGCAGAAAGGGATCTGGCAGTCAGAGTAGATCACAAGTTAAATGTCTGTCAACCACAAATATCGTTCTGGGGTGTGTTGGTAGGAGTTGTAAGACACAAGAAATAATTCCTCCACTCTTCTCCACATTGATTAGGCCTCAAATGGCATATTGTGTCCAGTCTGGATGCCACATTTCAAGAAAGATGTGGACAAATTGGAGAAATTCCAGAGAAGAACCACAAAAAATTATTAAGGGTCTAGAAAACATGACCTATGAGGAACGATTGAAAAACTGGGTTTGTTTAGTCTGGAAAAGAGAAGACGGAGACATAACTGAGTTCAAGTATAAAAGAGGAGAGAGGAAAAAAAACTGTTCTCTAACTTCTGAGCATAGGGACAGGAAACAATTGGCTGAAAAATCAGCAAGGACAGTTTAGCCTGGACATTAGAAAAAACTTCCTAAATATCAGCGTGTTTTAGTACTGGAATAAATGCTAGGAAGGTTGTGGAATCTCCATAAAGGGAGATTTTTAGACAAACAACTGTCAGGGATGGTCTAGATAATATTTAGTACTGTCTTGAGTGCAGGGGACTCGACTAAAAGACCTTACAGTCCTACAACTCTATAATTATCCTTCATATTTGCTCACATCAAGTATTTCTCCTTAAAATTACATTCATTGGTTACCATTTATTGATGCTAAAAACAGTTTTACATAATGTGAATATTACAGAGAATAATAGCTCCTGTACATTAGATATTCCATTTCTCCTCAGAGATCCAGTATGGACAGCAGCCTTTCCTCTACACATTGTGTATAAACAAAAAAATATACATTGGACCCTCGGGGTCTAAATCCTTGGAAGTGTATTAGACCTTTAATATACTCAGCTATTTTCAGCCTGATCTCATTTAGACCAGTGTAAATCAGGAGTAACCTCAACGAAGTTACACCTATATAAAACCAGCATGGATCAGAATTAGTCTCATGATATTACTAATTACTCAATTCATCCTTTTGTTCACCTTAATTTGTCTATGAACTTTGGATCACAACTCTACAATAAGAGATTATTTCAAGTCAAAATTTATGGCCAAGGGATGCTCAGGAACCCATTTCATGTCATCTTCTGAATACATAGATAAATAATATTTGTTTGCCCAGTTTTGACAACTGTAAGTGAACCAGTCTGCATAAATCAATAATCTCTCTAAACTTTCACACAACATTTTCACTGCACCTTTTCTGAATTACGGGAGCATTTGATCTTTTATTCATTAGTGCATGGAAGGACCAGAAATCTCACTAGAAATAGATTCCGTGAGATTACCACTCTATTTTGCACAGTGAAGAGTTTTAGAGAGTTTATACAAGTTTCCAGATTTGGGGGTACAGGTCAGAACATGTAAACAAACATAGCAACAGCGTGCAAAGTTTTAAATTTGTAGTCCTACCAAATGTGGCACAGAATTTTATGGTTAGTCAATACTTTTTGCTGGCTCAGTGGGCTCATAGAAACATTTACTAAAATGTACAAGTTGGCATAGACAAAGGAAGATAAACATATAACAAAAGTATCTGCTGAGGACCATCAGCATAACATGGCTGACATCTTTATTGTCTGTGTTTAGCAAGCCTTATTTTAATGCTCTCTCTAAACTAATTCTGGATAGGGGTAAAATGCAGCATCCTCGTTGGTAATTGCACCAACTGAATGTCTTGTCTATGTGCAACAAAGAATCTGAGTTGTAAGCCAAGTGCCAATGAACACAATGTATTAGTGAATTCAGCTTCTAGATGTTTACTGAGAAAGAAAGAATGGTATTTTACTGACTGCTTGCCATTACAACTAAAGCCCTCCAGACTGTTAAATTGGATGGCACCCTTTTGCTCATGCTCTTCTGTTCTATGTGGACAGTTTTAGAACTGGAAAGTTAGAAATAGATAATAAGATGTTATGACTAGGCAAATGGATTTTGAAATACTATTTCCCTGAAGGCTAATTCATTATATAAAGTATATTTCATGGCACCACAACATTGTTTCATTTACCCATGGAAATAATAATGTATATCAAAGGCACATACAGCTACACAGATTGTATCTCTAAAATATCTTCCAGTGATTCCCTTTTTTCTGGTGGAGTCTTCTCATATGATACATTGGCAATTAAGTGCACCTCATCCCCAAGCCCTTTTTCCTTCTCATGTCCATTTTCCCCTTGCACAGTTTGTTTTCTGTTTGTATTCTTTTGTATTCTTATTTTTCCTCTTTGTCTTGTTTTAATCCTACCTCTCTCCCTTGCTGGCTCCCATTGCTCTCTGTACCTTCCCTCAAAGTCCAGTTAAATATTTGCTTTCTTATGTCTCTCACTGAGGTTCAGAAGTACTGGAGTGCTTTGAGCTGCAACCTACAACCCACCTTCCTTCTTGCTAGTGAGGTCTAGTGAGGAGGTATCAGTCTTTTGCTGGTAGGCTCTAAACAGTCCTCTTTTCTGTTGTGCAAACCAATTATCTTCTGCAGAGCATGGAGATAATGTTTTTATTGTTTGCTTCCTTGTTTGTGTTGTAGCAACACCACAGACACTAGCCAAGAGCTGGAAACTGAGTTTAACTATGTTAGAGAGAGCACAGGAAGAATAAAACCAAAACAATTCAGAGTGTAAGCACAACTCTTTACAAGAATGAGTACAAATCTCTGCCCCAAAAAAACCATATCTTTGAAGTCTGCACTCTGGCTTGCAAAGCAGTAGTAAAATATACATGTTATGTAATTGGCTGGTACTTGAGACTAAATCCTGCTTAGGGATGCACATGTACAAAAACATGAACAAATTGGTCACAAAATCATGGCACTACCACCACCATCTCTCTCCTACTTGATAGTGGGCCCAATGATCCCCCAATTCAGAAGTTCTCAGTCTTTTGTATCTGAATCATCTAAACCATGCAGTTTGTCTCCATGTCCCAAAATTCTTTGCATTTCTTTAGCCAATAACTCCAAAAATATTTTACTATAACATGGTTTGTTGTTTGTGCTTTTTAAAGACACATCATGTTAAAGCATGTACTTCCATTCACTGAAAGTGATAATTTTCATTTTCATGTTATATACACTTAGTGAACATTTCATGAACTAAACATTATCCAATGGTATATCTTCAATCAATTTACTGCAGCTAGTTAGCAAGGGTTTGTTTTTGTTTTTTCCACAGACATTCTATAACCATTTTTCAAATGAAAGCTTAGCTTCCGTAGAAAATTTTACAGCCTCAAGAAAACACTGTGACCTAGGGGTTATGTTAAAGGAAAAGGAAATCCGCCCCAAAAAAAAAAAAAAAGAGCTATATGTAGAAATAATGACATTGAAAAAGCACAATATCACTTAGAACACCTAACAGATTCCCCAGTCTTAAATTAGAATTACGGTTGCTGCAGTAAGTAATAGAATTCTTATGTAAAATATACAACTACAGCACTATTGATAAAAGCAATAAACATTAGAAAGACTGGAAATATTATCCACAAATTCATACACTGGGTTAATGATAACATTGGCAGAAGAAAGTCACCTTTCACATTCTGTTATCAGCCTTAGCGTTGATCTACAAGACGTACTGCCAGCTTACACACTTTCAAAAGGGATTGTTTCGGCGAAGCTCTATGTCCTGAAAACAGATGGGATGATCACAGTGGACCCTTCTGGCCTTAGAATGTTGAATCTATTGGATATACATGGCTAGAGTACACCTACGCATAGGTCTTGGCCTATCTACAATAGAACTCGATGTTTGCACCCCCTTCTATGGGTTGATGGGGTGGAAACCTCCACATGGTTGTCTGACTTTCCCTACTCCGCAGCTAGGGAGGGATTGCTAATCAAGCTGCTGCATGTGGCGGCAGACCACTCAGCTCCACAGCTCTCAGAAATGGGGAGCAATTCTGAAGTAGCGGTGAAGGGCAGACTTTTTTTTTTTTTCCCCACAGAAGGAAGGGAGGATAGGAATGCCTATAAATGCTTCCTAAACAGGGAAAATTATCCTCTGGAAAGTTCAGGTAAGTTATCAGCTGCTACATCCCTCTACCTCCATTCCATTCCCACCTACCCCACACTCAAAACTAGTACATGAAGGAGCAAAGAGTAATCACTGAGCTGTGGGGTTTTGGTGGTTCTCTTCCTGCCTCCCCTTCCCCTGCAAAAACAATTGAATTGTTTCTCCCTGCTCCCTCTCCAACAACCACAACAATATGGTCCCATCCCGAAAGCCTGGGAAAAGTTGAAAAGCACTTCCTAAAGGTTACAAGGGGGAAGTGGCATGCTTTGAGTGTAGGGAGTAGGACCTGGGAGGCCGTTTGGGCATGTCTACACTAGGAAATTATTTCAAAATAACTTATTTTGAACTAACAGCTCCCCAAATAACTATTTTGAAACAGTGTGTCCACACTACAGGGAAGCCTCAAAATTAGTCCAAGGCAGGCTCCCTTAATGTGGATGCACTACCTTGACTTAGAGCCCCAGGAAGCAATGAAGAGCAATTGCTTTGAATTACTCTGGGGAGTAGATATTTTGAAATAGCAGCAGTGGAGCATCCACACTACCGCTATTTCAAAATAACTGTTTTGAAATAAGCATTATTCCTCATGGAAAGCAGGAGTTATTACTTCAAAATAACCAGCCCCTTTTTTCAAAATAACCAGCTCGGTAGTGTGGACATTCCACTTATTTCGAAATAAGGGGCATTTCGAAATAACTCCCTGGTGTAGACCAGGGCTTTGAGAGAGATGCAGAAGGTAAGACAATGAAGGAAGAAAAGACGGTGCAGAAAGGGATGAAGGCCTCACCCCACTGCCCTTGGCTAGGAGAAGCAGCAATTCCCTCCACCAGTGGCTTCCTTAAGCAGTTCATTCCCCCTCCATTTTTGTTCTGCGGAGACAACTTCTGCATTGCTCTGACAGATTTTGCAAAATTCATATCTACCGATTTCTTTTTTTGATAGTTATTTATACACCAATTGACAGTTTCTCCCACCAGCCTGTGGGAAATCCACTTAGGGCAGCTGAGGAAATTTGCTCTCTCTGACAAAGGCAGCTGATGGTCATGGCTCTTGTGCAACTGCGATAATAGGGTCTGGTAGAGGAGACAAGACGCAAAATCCAGTGGCAGCACAAATCACAGGCCCCTATGCAGATTTCCCAGCCCCTCATATACAACCCCAGGCTCTTCAAGTGGTGGGAGTTATTTCCTAAAGGAACAGGCAAGTCCCTTCTTCTATCTCCCTCCTATAACTTTTTCCTTGGGAATGGTAATATTTCTAGAAACAATAGAGCAGATGCAGGGATAAATCAATGCTGCTGACACAGGTAAGTTTAGTACGGGGAAACATACTATTGGAAGAGAAGTGTTGCAGATGAGGCCCTTAAAACTCTGTCCATACTGGCTTTGCTTCTGTAATGAAGATCCTCTAGCACTTTTCCTATGTGTTTGCCCATGGTCTCCTTCCCACAATTTCTGGGAGGTAGCTGTAAATTTTATGCAAGCAAGAGCTAGATCACTGATGGGCAACCTAGTCTAGTGAGCGGGCCACACGAGTGGCTCTCCTTTATCTCAATGAGCTGCAAGATTAGTGTAACCAAGACAGTTTCCTGGGATAAGGTAGTTTTGCTAACTCTGCTCACGTACCTAGAATTTGCAGGGTGTACTGATTGACCATAGGAGTGTTTTGACTGGATGCAGAGGGAGTGCATGGCTCTCACAGTCAACGTTGTGTGCAGTCAGCACACACTTCACTTCACATATCCATGTTTTATGTGAGTGTCACTTTAGTATTACTGCTTGGAAAAAAAACCTGCGGAGGCAGAAAACAGCTGAGTCTGGTAACCCTGTACATGGGTAACGGTAAACAAAACGTCTCACAGAAGACGCAAAACCCCGATGGGCTAAATGCAGCCCTCAGGCTGCAAGTTGCCCACCACTGAGATAGATGTATCCTTCCAAAGGTATCCATCAACCTATAAAATATAAATACACTGTATTTCATTCTAGATCATACCGTATTTGCAAATTACCTTGATGGAGCCTTACATCCAATGTAAATTAGTTATAGTTAAACTAATGAAGTAGCTTTGCACAGTTAAATCTTCAGAATGTCAGCACTGTTAGACTGACACATACAGGAGTATTATATTTTAAATTCAGTTGGTTGGAGATTTAAATCACATTAATGTTAATGAGAATCATACACAAGGCTCAGGTTCTGCTCAGTCTGTTGAGAAAATAAAAACTACCTATTGGAATAGACATTTTATATGAATTATAATTGTTAGTATTCCAGGGGAAAATATAAACCAAGTCTGCTCCCATTCAGCCTCCTGTGTATATTTCCAGAGACAGGTAGCAGCTGATAACTTAGCTGAACTTTCCAAAGGATTATTTCCCCTGTTTAGGGGACTTTTCTAGGACAAGGAGAGTCTCCAGAGTGTAGCCTCAGTGCTTCATGATTGCCATAATGGTCCCTTGGGTCCGTGGGTAGTCTCATGTAACTTAAAGTAGCCTCGAGGCTGTTTTAAATTAGTATGGAGACCACGACAGTCCCAAGTGTAGGCAGCAGAAAAGTTGACAAAGTAACTGTAAGGTTACATTATAATGTTAAAGAATACAACAATATCATTTGGTGAAACAAGGCTGTGAACAGACTTTGTGTTAATGTGGGCTCACTGGCCAGATCCTTAAAGCCCTTTTGCTTCAAAGCTAGAGCAAATGTATTTCAGATGCAGCTGAGTAGAAAGCCCAGATCTGGGGCTAAATCCTCATGGACATCAGCATCAGACCTACATAGGTAAGGCTTTCCTTCTTAGAGCTTTTGGGCATCCCTAAATTTAATTTGTTAAAAACATTGGTGATGCTATTTTGCTTAGAGACTCTTCACTCTCAGCTTCAGTAACCATAGCCTTAATTCAATGACAGATATTTTTCTATTGCTTACCTTGGTAATGTTTTGTTTGCTTGTATGAACATACCTGTAGGCAGCAGCTGCAGCTAAACAGAGACCCAGTCAAAAAGATTCAAGCAAAGACAGCAGAGTTTGCTGGTGCTGTGCACAGCATCTTTTAAAAAAAATGCATCATAGCTAACATTAAGTATTCCATGCGAGGTCAAACTTCTGTATGTTCAGATGAAGGACATTTCTAACAGCACTGCAATAATATTACAGCCACAGCATATGTTTGGATATAGTGGGACAAATCCTCGGATCTTGTAAATTGTTGTTGCAGCAGCACTGGCTCCAATGCAAGATTATACTAGCAGGGGATCTGTCTCCATGAGTTTCCATGAAGAAAGCAGGGTCTTTATGGATGTTTCCAACCAACCTCTGCTGCTAGGCCTGCTGTGGGAATCATTTACAAGTCTGAGCAATTTGTTTTTCAATTGTGGAAGCTCAAGTGAGGGGGTTTTTAATCAAGCAAAAACTAGATTAACATAGCTACCTCTTTCAGAGTCTATCAAGGTCTTTTATGAGTAGAACAGTGGTTTTCCAGTCATGTCTTACCATTAATGGAATCTGTCCATGCCCTCCCTCATTTTGCACAGCCAAGACTTCTACCTTACAGCCAGGCTGCATCTGCTAGGGAAGGACCAATACCTGCACCTGGGGTTTCAGGATGGGGGAGGGCATATGTTTTAGTCTCTAAGGCTGGAGCAAGCATGGGCAGGGAGACTGCTGGTAGAGGAAATCAGTATGGCACACTGACTCAAAGGCTGGGTGACCCATTGAGGTGAGTCGGTGGAGGTGGCACTTCCTCCTACAGGGGCAAACCATGTGACATCATCACTCATTCCCCCCACCCTCCTCAGAAGACCCCCACTCACAGTTTACACAACACTGAAAAAGGTGACAGAGGCTTTTTCTATAATCAACATTGTATTCTTACATTTAAATTTCACTTGTGAAATAGAAAGGTTGCTATAGCTACAAGTGGAAAAATTATTAAAATGTTGACCCTCTTAACATTCAAACACACTTAAATATCAGCCTGAAGTTGATGGGAACAAAGATTTTATTACAGTGTTGTGTACGTACAACTGCCTGCTTTCTGTGTCAAGTTGACTTAAAACCAACCCATTACTTACTTACAAAAGCAACTTGAAAACTGTATTATAATGATCCCCCTGCAGTCTCCTCTTTCCCTTTCAACACCCAGAACTGTTGTTCTAAACTAAGAGCAAAAGTGGTTTTAATAAAAAACAGTATTTTAAAAATCACCTTCATATGATCACAATATGGAGCACTATGCATCATTAAGATGCTTAACAACATTAAATGAACAGCTGCATTGATAAATCGTATGGTATGAGCCAAACATTTTTTATTGTGAGGATTAGCTAAAGGATTGTGTGTAAGATGGAACCTTACCACACACTTCTATGTTCACCCCTGGCCTTGTTATCTGCTATAATCTCTGTCCCCAGCAGGGTAATGGGGAGTCAGAAGTTTCATGATTATGCAGTCAGACAGCCCCTAGATCTCCTAGGTTTAGAGCCTTCTGCAAATAGTTTGGCTAGAGCAGGTAGGATAACCCAGGCTCAGCCAGCCACCCACCCTACTGTGGTCCAACTCAGGACCCCCAGTGTTTCTTGAGCCACCCTCTACTTTTCCACCTCTACAGCTTTTCCCAATCTCATGTACTACTGCTCCAGCTCTGATGTGTTAGGCTAGAAATATCTCCACAGTCTTTCCCCTCTTCCTGCCACTTTCTGCTGAGGCATTTCCCCCTTACTCTAGGTCCTTACCCTTTTATTATGCCCAGGTGCTTCCTGCCTAATTAACTGCCTCCCAGTTAACCACTCTCAGGTGAACTTTGGCTGCCTCATTCCCTTGTAGAGCCTGTCAGAGGCAAGTTAGTCTCTCTCCCCTTCAGAGAACCAGTTATGCTCTGACACTGTGTTAGTAAATCCAAATTATTTCTGAAGAGATAAAATGGGGATAGAACTGGTCATGTATGTTTGCATAGCCCATGAGCATGTAAACACTCCCCTTTCTTCTCTGAAGTTCACGTCTACATTGTTTAATGTCACTATAGCTTGTTTGCTTAAACATAATTTTTAAAAAGAGACTGGGTATTTCTTGGGATTGAAAATGTAATATATCCTTAAATATAAGTCAACGTTTGTCACTATCTTTGCTTTTTGGTGGCCTACATAAAATCAGGTTTTTTTGTATCACAGCAGTTCCCAGGGAACAGGTATCTCTGTCAAAACTGACTTTAATTGGCACCTCATTGGCAGTCCTCAGAAGAGTAACTAAAAGTTAAGTAGGCATGAGACAAAAATACTCTTTTATTCATCAATCAATCCTAATGATAGTCTGGTTGCTTCAGTTGGCACTTATGTAGTTCTCTGGACAAAGCCCTCCGTGTTTAACTTTTTTTATTGGGAGTTTCATGTTGGCTCTGTAGTTACAACAATTTATAATATACATTTCATTAACACAATTGCTATAGCAATAATGTGGATTTCACTCTCCAATATGACCAGTACTTTTCACATGCTCTAAATTCACATTCACACACAAATATAATGTCTCACAATTTCCTTTCCTAGCTAGAAGTGGTAGTACAGCAGTTGGCAAGTTACCAATTATATTTCAGGGCTCCAGGTGTGTCAGCTTTAAACATTTTTGAAACTGGAAAATATGAAAGTCTTTTTTATTCTGTTTTCTGAGCTCTGGTAGTGGGAGATGAACCCTAGACTTACCCCCTTCAGTTCACCTCAATCAGCTAACAGATGTTAAAATAAAACTTGCCCTGCCTAAAGGTATTAGCTATCACATTTTAGAACCTTGCTTTCCCTCTTCCCCCCACCCCAACCTTTTGTAAGCAGGTGTAGGGGATGGAGGAACAAGTTGGTGTTTAAAGTGATAGGTGCTTCTGAAACAATAAACCACGTCTACTAATTAAGGTTAGTGCTCCAAGACTAGTGGTGGAGACTAAAGGAGTTTGGGACTCTTGTAATGGATGTTACTATGGGCAGTAACACAAGAGAAATGAAATAAGGAGAAAATAGTTACTATAGCAGGAAATACTTTCTAGGAGCTATAGCAATATTAATTCATCTGTGAAAAATGTTTGGATAGGGCTCTTTTCTTTACCCTTTCAGGTAATTAGTTTAGCATTAGTAAAGATGCAAAAGTAATACTTAATGTTAATAATATAAACAAATATTCTTTTTAGTAAATTATGTGGTGTTATAGAAAATACATTCTGTTTATAGTCCTATACATTAGTTAATCATTAATTTCCTAAT
The DNA here is from genome assembly GCA_019425775.1 of Rafetus swinhoei. Classification (NCBI taxonomy): domain Eukaryota; kingdom Metazoa; phylum Chordata; order Testudines; family Trionychidae; genus Rafetus; species Rafetus swinhoei. The sequence continues at coordinate 78,468,596 of CM033449.1, read as the reverse complement.
AGGAAATTTTTTTATACATATTACTTCCCCTTACCAGAAAAACCTCTAATCTTTTATCTGAACTGTAACAAATGTTTACTTGAGAAGGGATTAATTTAAATGGGGTCATTTTTCTTTAATATTCTCCTCCTGACAAGATTAAGAAGTCCCTAGTTCCATTGATAATTCTCCAGAGGTCTGATTATTCTGGGTAACAGTGCCTTTGAACAGGGCAAATATCTGTCAATGCACCCGCTCGAGCCTTAGTCTGTCACAGGACACAGAAATAAGATCCTTAGTGTAAACAAGAAGAGACTGTACGTTCTCAAAACTTTTCCCCTATCACTGCTTGGCGGGGGGGCGGGAGGGGGGAGAAAGAGAGAGAGACTGCAAGGAGAGTAAGTGAGGAAGCAAAAAGAAGGGAAGGAAGCTTGCTTTGTATTCTGCAGAAGGTTGCATTCAGAAATAGAACATTCAGCAATCACTGTGGTTTGAATGCAATTTAGGAGACAATATAGGTTCACTTTTATTAACTCAATTGCTGTGTGAGAGAGAGAGAGAGATGACATCTGGCTGCTGCTTCTACCTAGTCTTAATTTTTGTAACAAATTGTAAGTACACCTAACATTTTTATATTATTTAGTACATTGCAAAATAAGTATGTGATAAACTTCAGAGAGAGATTTTTATAATAAATATGGGTATGATTCAGCACTTTATTTTAACAATCCTTTGTGACAGTTCATTTTCTTTTATGGATTCCTGCATTATAAACATAGTCATTTACTGTCTGTTTAGCTGACAGCAAATAGGGCTAGAATTGTATCAAATGTTTTTGCACTGACTCTTTGATGGTTATATTAACAGGAATTAGAATGAAATTCAGAAATAAGTGACAGTGTTTAAATATTGAAGTAATGGGTTGTGTTTGCAATGAATGTCTCTAGTGGTAAATCTTTACTTGCTGTAAATACTTAATGGAGACTCCTGTAACAGAGAAGCTCATTTCAGAAGCCCTATATAATACACATTTTAGATACCTTTAATTTGTTAGTTTGACATCCTATACTATGTTAGCACTGAACATTTTTGATTGTTTAAAAAGCAAATTACTGTTTAGACATCCATAATTCTCACTCATATTCAACATTGTCAACAGCCTTCTGTGAAAGATGAAAATAGATTTTAATTTTAGTGTTTCGTTGAAATGCTAATAAGGCTTATGATAGGCTTTTCAGCTGACCTTCTGTGATCTTTGTGTCACACTTTGTTTTTAATGGATGGCTTTTCATTTAATTTGAATATTCTATTTTAAAGTGCTGCACACCCACTTGGGTAGAGCTGTCCCCATAGAATTACAACTCTTATTTAACCTTATTTGTGTCTTCAGAAGAAATTGGGCTAGAAAAAGTTTTAGGCACATTAGACTATTTTATAAATCCAAAGGACATGTGAGCCCTCTGAATTAACAACTTATTCTCTTCCTGCCATAAGAAAACACTGTAAACTCAGTAGTAGGAATGTGTACTGCACTATTCAGAATATGTTTTTCTAGTTATTGATTAATACATTGGATTGTTCCTTAATAAATACACCTGTTTCTTATATAAAACTATAACTACTGTTGAATTCTATAGTCACTGAAACTAAATTTAACTATTTTGTACACAAAATGATTTAGTAAAATGCTTGACATATTAATATGTCATCATCGCATAGGGTTAGATTCTATCACCCTTACTTATTTTTAGCTGTACTTTGCTTTTCGTGATGTTCCATTGAAAGCAGTCCTTTCTGCAATAGTGGGAGTACTCAGGGGTAAGATACTACTCAATGTAAGTAAGATCATGTATCCTTCAATATGCTAAGCTCCCATTAACTTCCATGGGAGTTTAGGGTATATAAGAAATTAATTGCAGATATCATTCCTGGAGTTATCTGATCTAAACCCTGTTAATGGTAATGGAAAAACTTTTGTTGCCTGCATCTTGCTTTGGATTATGCCCTTACAGACTACTTGCTTGATTTGCCTTCATCTGATCCCATAAACCAGTGTCACTGGTGAAGTCCCATGTAGTACATGTGATTGGCACAACTTTGGCAAACGGGCTTGATTTGAGATCAGAATTGTCATTCATCAAGATGGACTGTTTTCCATGACTGAGCCCCACCTGCCCAGAAAGATGCACCCAGATGTGAAATGACTTGCCCAAGGCCATCCAGTAGTTCAGTAGTGCATCTAGGAGTAGAACCCAGGTCTCCTAAATCACCAATCAAGTACCCTTTCCCCTGGACAATGCAACCTCCCCTCAAGCCTGTACAGATTATATCATAATATGTGAGCTTTAGGTATGCAAGAAATTCAGTATTGAGCTTGTGTAATAACATTACTGGAGGGATACAGATCATAAGTTTATATAACATGTGATCTTGACTAGTCTGTGAGCGATATATGACTTAATAAAGTCTTATTTTCTGGTCAATCATCCAATAAATTGTTTATTTAAATTAGAATTCCAAGTCTTATAGTACAAGTAGCCTTGGAAATATTAGACTGGTAATGCTAATTGTTGGTAAACATTGATCTCACAAAACATGTACAAACCCACTAAAGAATATTTCCATCATTAATATCTGAAACTTACAAATAAGCAAAGAAAGTAAAATGCTGCTTAACTTAGAATTTGATGTGAAGATATTTAGTTTGTATATCTTGACATAGGATGTTGACAATTTGTGTATTAAGAGTTGTAAAGCTTTACCTTTTTGAATCTGAATGTCTGCTGTCTTTAAAAAAAATTGTCTGACACCCTCCCAATAATTTCCTGTAACTGTGAATTTAAATCAATAAAAATCTAAAATTACTTAACAAAAATCATATGAAATATAATTCTGTCAAGTCTAACTATAATGTCAATTAACTTAAGGTGTTTATTGACTCCCAATAGGTAACATATGAAGAACTGTTGTACCCATGGTCATCCCAGGATATTAGAAAGAGAAGAGAAGTAATATATTTTTATTTGACCAATTTCTGTTGTTGAGAGAGACAAGTTTCAAAGTTGATCCAATAAAAATATCTACCTTGTCTTTTTAAAGTATATCATAGTAACAAACTATTTGGTTACAAGGAAGATCACATGGCCCACCTACATTTATTAATCCACCTCTATCATTTGGATCCTCTGGTGTTTTTACCCTCTAAATATCTATAATTTTAATATACTTACACACACTGAAGCCTCTGCCTTCAGTATTCAGTTTTGCACATGAATTACTATCTGTATAATTACATTTCTCCCAAACTTTTTAAACTTTCAGTATTTTCTTAATTTTACTTTGTTCATTTAGAGTCTGTTCAGTCACCATCTGGACCACCAAGTAATATCAGATATCAAGGAGTTTGTTTTGAGGTTGTTCTATTTTTAAAGACCTCTTCCAGTCCCTCCTCAGTGTTTCTTTAAAAAAGCTCCCAAAAGCATTAGTCCTGCTAAAGTCACTGTTATCCAACAGACAAAGACTCACACAGAATTCTGTTCAGTATGCTACCTCACACTCTCTTTAAATCCTTAAGATACACAATTTTTGCTTGGGCTTTCATTACATATCTCCATTCCCTCTTGAGAGACTTTGACTATTTACAGACTCAAACCATTAATATTGCAATTATCAAGAAAGAAAAGAACTATAGTGTCACAACACAAGAAAGATAAAATGACAGCTTTTACTGTTGTTGTAGCCCTGTTTCTTTCCAAGCACTCTCTAACTCTCTCTTCACTTTGTTATTTTCTGTTACTTTCTATGCCCAACTTAGGGATACTTTTCTTTTTCAGTCCTCTCTCTTCCTTTCTCTCTTTCTCACCTTGGTGCCTGCCATTTTCCTCTTATTGTTTTTCCTCTTTTCTTTCCATTCCTTTTCTCTTCCTTTCCTCTACTAAACAAGAAGAAAAACATACTTAGCATTACCTGAAACTTGTCTGCACTTCTTTGTACCTCTGTTTTTTCAAGACCGGTTTCCTTTATATCAAAGGTCCTGCTCATTTAGTCAAATACAGTGAGACATGCAACTGTAACAAGAAAACCATCCCAAGTCAGATGGAAAAATTGATAAGCTTTACCAGTGATGCCCACCTGTTTTAGCTGATTTGCCACTAATGTCAAACCTCTTCTGTATTCATAAATATTTCCATTTTCCCCTTTATCTCAACCTCTAGGCAAGCTGGAAAAATCATTGTATAGAATATTTTTGTTAGCTTCTCAGGGCTTTCATTTAACCTACTTTTTTTTTTTTTTTTTGTCACCGGTAGACTCACATCTAGAATTAATTCCAGCTTTGAGTTATTGTTACATTATCATTTCCTTCTTGCTAACTAATGCACATAATCAAGATCTTGAAAGTTTAAACATTGGCAAATCAAAGAATTTGAAAATTCACTCTGTGTGTGTGTGTGTGTGTGTCTGTCTACACTACAAAGAAAAGTTGGAAAAAGATACGCAAATTGTGAACCACAACTTGCGTATCTTTTTCCGCTTTTCTTCTGAAAGAGGCTTTTCTAACATTTGGCCCATCTACATGGGGCCAAATGTCGGGGAAAAAATCCCTCTTTCGGACCATCCCTTCTTCCTTGTGAAACAAGATTTACAGGGATGCCAACAAAACATGTCCTCTTTTCCGACATTTTTCTGAAGTATCCCGGAAAAGCTTTGTAGTCTAGACGTAGCCTGCCTGAAATAGTGTTATAGTTAAGGCAGGAAGTTTTGACTGTTATTTAGGTTGCCTGATATTTCTCATTAGAAGACCTTGTATTCAGCTGCTCTTTTCCAAACTTTAACCATTTGGTCTGAAACTTTCCCTGCCAGGTGTCTGCCTCAGGCTGGATTTTTAAGAATATTTCAGCCAAAATGCTTTAACTGTTTCCAAGAATCAGGATGAGTTATTTTGTCCATGCTAAAGTCTGGTGTCCTTCTCTTTGAACAGCTCCAGCATCCCCTTGCTTTTTAGAATAGACTTAAAATTTGGCAGTGAGTGGCCACTGACTCAGGAATGTTCCTTTTACTGTCCCTGTGAACATTCACCCAAATCTGAACAAGTTACAAGCCTTTAAAAATTATCTGAAGATTTTTATCCTCAGAGAGCATGCTTGAGCCTTCCAGGACTCCTGGTGCTGACTGGACTATGCCTGCACCATCCATACAGAGTTACAGCACATGAACCATCTTCTCACAGCTATCTCCACAGAGCGATTGAGCATGCTCCAGCCCGGGCATACAAGGGTGAAACCAAACCAGGCACTGACGGTGAGAGCAGGGAGTCTGTCTCTCTTTTGGTCCCAGTGAGACCCCCTCCACTGTCCTTACTGGTACCCAGGCTGCATGGAGGAGAACTGGGAAAGACAGAAGACAAACTGGAGTGGGACTAGCTAGAAGGGAAGCTTGGAAGTGGAAGAGACAGAAGGCTGGAAGAAGAAGGTGTGCTTTATTTAGACTCATTATCCCAAATCAATATCTGGTTTTTGCACTGGTAATTTACACTCACGTCTGCAAGTCTGATACTGAGCTCAGACTGAAAGCAAAGGTAGTTAAAACATTTCAATAGAAATTCTGTTTCATTAAGGCTGAGATAATAGAGCATGTTCTAAAGCAAAAGCAATTATCCAACATCATGTTAAGCTTCTTTGCATTATTCATTTATCTGTGACCCTTATTCTGAGTTTTTGTTACACATTGGGCTAAATCCTGCTTCCATGAGTCAGTGGCAAAAATTCCCTTTAGGATACAGGACCATTTTACTACATATTGGTGCTCTGCCAGATTAAAAGATAGGAGTCAGATCTCTGACAAGGTGCCATGTATGTACTTTGAACTGTGTTGCTTGCAGTTTGTGACCAAAGAGCTGATTTGTGGGGCCATGGGCTAAGGAGAATCTTCTGGTGGAATGGATCCAGCTTACAGATGGATTAATTAGACCCCAAATTATCTGCAGTGGAATGGATAACTAAGTCATTTTACTGTTGTTATGTGAGAGACTTCATTTTGCACACAACTGTTGATATTTGCTGGACTTATAAAAATTGTCCTTCCCAAATTGAAGTATTGGACAGCAGTGACAAAAGGGAAATCCATCTGATTAAAAATGCATTCTAAGGCAGAACACAAAAGTAAACCTGGGGCAAACACCATATATATCTGCAATTTATGTGAGGACAATTGCAACACAACGCAAAGATCTCCCACACAGGAGGTATAGCAGCAGCATTCAATAAAAACAACCATTCACTTTCAGTACAAATTGCAAAGAAATAGCAAATCAAAAGACATACGTCCACGGATGTACAGCTGGCGCACTATGCTCTGATGCAGAAACAGTTTCTGAGCAACTTGATAAATTTTGTAAAACAAGACTGTATGACAGATAGGGTTTGTGACACTGGGGAAAAAAATGAACAAAGGTGAATTTCATGTTCGAGCTTCTAGTGATTATGCTCAAGAGTACTCATAAATAGAAAAAGCAAAGAGTTGCAGAAAAGGAGCCTTAAGTATGTCTGACTCAAGTACTACCCATTACTGAAACAAAACTTGACATTCAAATGAATACAAGATTACTCAGTGCTATGGACTGTGAGAGTGTAATACTGGATATATGATCAACAGAAACAGCCCAGGTACCACCAAATAATTGGTATCATAGAGGTGAAATCGTTATAGATACTGGGAATCTGAACAAAGGATATCTTTTCATAATGCAATGTGAAATCAGAAATTCTAAGGGTAATTCACAAGTGCTCATATGAATGTTGAGAATGGCATAAAGTCAAAGAACAGTCCATGTAGGAGGAGCCAGAAATGCAGGAAGGTGGAGGGACAAAACATCTTAAAGATATGAAATGTAATGCATCGCCAAGGATCTATGGTAGTGATGCTCCTATAGAATCCTTGAGATCATTAAAATGGCTTTCCTGGTACAGCCTGTTACAGTTATCTACCTTGCCCTGAGTTAATGCTGCTGTTGCTGTTGTAGCTGCCTCATTGGAGCAAAAGTCAAGGATCAAGTCCGGTAAATAAGCAGCATTACAGTCCCTCCAGACTTTCCCTGATCCATTTCTACTAGTGTCTATCAAACTGACAAATTATTTTCTTTTTTCCTGTTCTAGATTCCAGAATTTTATTTTCACCTGAATCACCTAGTACATTTTTAAGGCAATGAGCCCAGTGTCAGGAAAAGATTTATCTCAATAAGTACATAAAATTGCAATTAAGTTAATAAGCGAAGTGCTAATGTTAGGAGGGCCATCTATTAATCATTAGTTGAACAAACAGATCCAGCGCACTTTCATTGCTAAAACAAGCATAAAGTAAAGCATCCTTGGACAGTTTATTTGAATAGGCATGCAGTTACTTTCCTTTCAAATTATGCCTTCAGTCTTTTTGAATAGCTGTTTTAAGCAAAGAGTGCTGGATCTTCTTCCTTTTTTAAAACCAACAAGTGTGTGACACCTCAGAAAGGTGGTTGCCTTCTCGTTTTCAGTGTAAAGAAGCAGAATGCTCTAGAGAAGAACAAGGGAGTAGATGAAGACATGTAAAAGAATGAACTAAATGACATTCACCATCAGCTGTGATTGCTATGGACAAATAGATCTATCTCATATGGGAAAATGTATTCTTATTGTTTAGCCCACAGAACCTGATAAGTAATGATAGGATTATGTCATGCAAGTTCCACTTATACTCCTATGCAGTGTAGGGTGACGCTAGAGCAATCAGCCACTGTGGACACTGAGGGGACCTCAGCTCTCCAAGCTACTGTGGCAGGGGTCCTGGAGCATGCTGGACACTGGGGCTACGTCTACCCTATGGTATTTTTGCGGAAGAGGAAATGCAAATGAATCACTCATTTACAAATCTCACGCTCTCATTTGCATATTCTCTTCCAATCCTTTGTGCGGAAGAGGTTTTTGTGAAAAAAACCGCAGTGTAGACGGGGCCATTTTTCGAAATAAAACCCTTTTGCACAAGATCCTGTAAACCTCATTTTTTGAGGAATAAGGGATCTTGCACAAAAGGGGTTTTTTCCGAAAAATGGCCCCATCTACACTGCGGGTTTTTTTGCAAAAACCTCTTCCGCAAAAAGGATCGGAAGAGAATATGCAAATGAGAGTGCGAGATTTGCAAATGAGCACTGCATTTGCATTTCCTCTTCCGCAAAAATGCCATAGTGTAGCTATAGCCAAAAACACAGAGTGGAGATAGACTGTCTTCCCCATTCTTTGGCTTCAGTTAGGGTCCCTCATTATTTTTAGTAAAAATCACAGGCTTTCCCATGACCTGTCCATGACTTCTACTGAAAATAACGTAACAAAATCTTACCTTTACCAAGCATGAATTTGATTATTTATAGGAGATCAACACTTGATCAACAACCATTGCTGGAGAAATATCTAATTTGTGACAAGGACACTAGAAGAAGAAGAGTTAATCCTTATCTGTACGTTTTATTTAGTTCATAACAAGTGATTCCTCAAATTCTAGATTTTTCAGAGTTCACTATTCAGGCTGTGTGACTGGCCACTAAGTTACATGGTTTCTGTTTCCTGATGAATGGAGGAAGTGTGATTGAAGAGAGTACTAGTGCATTGATTCATCTCTTAGTGCATGTCTACACTACAATTAAGGATGCAATTGTAGCGCAAGTTGGCATAACTCTGGCTATCAGGGCTAAATCCAAACCCAAGAAGTATGTGCTGTGGTATGGTTAGCAACACAGCTATGAATCTGGGGTCCTGGACATGTTTGCACAACCTATGCTGTGGGCTGTGTACCTGTGTCTTGACTGCTATCATTAGTCATGCTAGCTAGATTAACGTTAACATGGGAAAGTTTCTGCCAAGCTGCAATTACACCTTCAACTGCAGCACAGACATACTCTAAAAGAGAAGTCAGTGCCCCAGTGATCTCTTCCAGTTTGTAACAGTGAGGTCATACATAAAGGAACAGAAACATATGCTTGCTAGTGAGGCTAAAGATAGCCATGAAAACATGGTGAGACAGACTCTGGTTCATCTTGCACAAGCTCACCCAGCACCATGGGGAAATACATTACTAGCCCATGCTGCAATCCGTGCTGCTGCTGTATAGTCACTTCTGGTTTGGGCCATGCTAACTAGATTAACTGTAGCATAGGTGTGCCTGCATGAGCTACAATCCCGCCTTTTGGATGCAGTGTAACCATACCATTAGGCAGAATGGGAAGACACTTTTGGGAGAGGCACACTGTAAGAGTGACCTGTGATGTATTTCCAGTCCTCTTGTACAAGAAAGAGCACTATATTTGGTTAATATGTGAACCTCAGAACTTTACATGCTAGGAATCTTTCTTGATTGAGACAGAGACTGTTCATTTGACTTCTTTTTGACATTTTCCCAACAATTACTTACAGTATCTCTTGCTGTTCACACCATTCCCCTCCCCCCCATGATGTTGGCAGGACTAATGGCTTTCCTATGCCCACAGCATGGTGTTACACTGGGCATAACTTCCTGGTGCAAGTGCTGGAGGGCCATGCTCCCCTTGACTGGTTGCTCACAATCAGGGGAAAATTGGTAGGGGAAGTAGAAGTAGGTGGGTACCTGGGTAGCAGTGACCATGATATGGTTGAGTTCAGGATCCTGACAAAAGGAAAAAAGGAGAGCAGCAGAATATGGACCCTGGACTTCAGAAAAGCACATTTGTACTCCCTCAAGGAACTGATGGACAGGATCCTTCAGAAGGTTCATATGAGGGGGAAAGGAATTCAGAAGAGCCTAATTGGGGGTGTAGGAAAAACAGTAAATATGGCAAGCAACCAGCTTGGCTTAACAGAGAAATCTTTGGTGAGCTTAGACACAAAAAAGAAGCTTATAAGACATGGAAACTTGGACAGATGACTAGGAAGGAGTGCAAAATATGGCTTGTGCATGCAAGGGTATAATCAGGAAGGCAAAACACAATTGGAGTTGCAGCTATCAAGGAATGTGAAGGATAACAAGAAGGGTTTCTACAGGTGTATTAACAACAAAAAGAAGGTCAAGGAAAGTGTGGGGCCGACTGTGCGAAGGCAACCTTGTAATAGATGATGTGGGAAAGGCTGAAGTACCCATTGCTTTTTTTTGCCTTAGTCTTCACAGACAAAGTTAGCTCCCAGACTGCTGCACTGAGCAGCACAGTATGGTGAGGAGGTGAGCAGCCTCCAGTAGTGCAAGAACAGGTTAAGAACAATTTAGAAAAGCTGGACATGCACAAATCCATGGGTCTAGATGCAGTGCATCTAAGGCTACATCTACACAGCTTCCCTCTTCTGCAAAAGCTTATGCAAATGAAGCACAGATTATCATATTGCTGTGCTTCATTTGCATAATTAATTAGAAGCCGTTTTTGCACAAAAAGGCACCGTCTACACAGCGCCTTTTTGCACAAAACACCCCTCTTGAGCAAGAGCCATTCTTCCTGAAAAAATGAGTTCACAATTTCATATCTTTTTCCGACTTTTCTTTGTAATGTAGACATAGCCATAATGAAGTAACTGGTTCTCTGGATATGGGAAAAGCAGTGGTGACATAATATACTTTGACTTTAGCCAAGCTTTTGATAGACTTCCACAGTGTTCTTGCTAGCAAATTAAAATAGTATGGCTTGGGTGAATGGACTATATAAGGTGGATAGAAAGCTGGATATACTGTCAGTCTCAATGGATAGTAATCAGCAACTTAAAGTCCAGTTGGCAGCTGATATCAAGCATAGTGTCACAGGAGTTGGTTTTGTTCAACATCTTCATTAAGGATTTGGATGATGGTTGGTTTGCACCCTCAGCAAGTTCACAGATTACACTAAGATAGGAAGAACGGTAGATATGTTGGAGGGTAGGAATAGGGTCTAGAGTGACCTAGACAAATTGGATGATTGGGCCAAAAGAAATCTGATGAGCAGGGCTCGACAAATAATACAATGTACTTGCCATGGGCGAGTAGATTGTAACCCGGAAGAGCCGGGTTTGGGCGATCTGCACATGCACAGATCGCCGGACAGCGTGGCTGGCGAGCGGGGCTCACCACGGTTCAGCGAGCCCTGCTGATGAGGTTCAACAAGGACAAGTACAGAGTCCTGCACTTGGGATAGAAGAATCCCAAATACTGTTACAGGCTGGGGACCCACTAGCTCAGCAACAGTTCTGCAGACCTGCGGATTACAGTGGATGAGAAGCTGAATGAGTCAACAGTGTGCCCTTGTTGCCAAGAAGGCTAATGGTATATTAGGATGCATTAGGAGAAGCATTGCCAGCAGATTGAGGATAGTAATTATTCCCCTCTATTCAGCACTGGTGATGCCATATCTGGAGTAGTGTGTCTAGTTTGGGGGTCCCCATTACAGAAAGGATGTGGACAAATTGGAGAGCAGTGGAGGACAACAAAAATGATTAGGGGGCTGGGGAGCATGACATAGGGGAGGCGGTGGGAACAGGGCTTATTTAGTCTGCACAGAAGAATGAGGAGGGATTTGATAGCAGCCTTCAACTACCTGAAGGGAGGTTCCAAAGAGGATGGAATGAGGTTGCTCACAGTAGTGATGGATGGCAGAACAAGGAACAATGGTCTCAAGTTGCAGTGTGGGAGGTCTAAGTTGGATATTAGAAAAAACTATTTCACTAGGTAGGTGATGAAGCACTGGAAGGTCGTGGAATCTCCATCCTCAGAGATTTTTAAGGCCAGGCTTCACAAAGCCCTGGCTGGCATGAATTAGTTGGGGTTTGGCCTGCTTTGAGCAGGGGGTTGGACTAAATGAACCTCCTATGGTCTCTTCCAACCCTAATCTTCTATGATTCTATATCCCACAGAGTAGGGGGTCACATGAATCTCTGAAGCCAATGACTACATAAAGGGGCCAAAAAGCTTTTGTGACCCTAACTCATACTTCGATGTAATTGGAAAAGGATTGCACCACTCCTAGAACAAAAACTGTCAATCAAAGTGACACATGCTTTGGGAAACATTCATTTAAAGCAACAGGAAAGGGATTAACTGGTAGAGTAGAAAGTCAGCTAATAAAAATTACAGAAATTATTTTCTCACAGAAAGTGATGAAGTTAAAATGAATATCAGCCAAAAATGTTTTGGTTTAAAATAATTAATAGTTTATCTTGGTGACATTCTATTTGAACTAACTGGTAAGTTCTTGGGAAGACAAAGTTTATTAAATACAAGCACTTAGCCAAGGCTTGAGAGATGCCTCTTGTGAATGCAAAGGTTAGCACCTTGCACATTTTTAATACAGTGAACATAATTTTTCATTCACATGAGGAATACAAAGTCTTAATAGTTCAGTTGTGGAAACTTTGTAGATGGGAAGTTACTAGTGGTGCATATTTAACTTTTAAGCAAGTCTGTTGCTTAGTTTTTTTTAAACAATGTCCAATATTTATAATTTATAACTAATAAGAATCATAATATGGCATCACTTACACATGGGGGTGCCTATAGTTGTAGTTTCACTCAATAAAAGAATGCAGTAGTGCTTATTTCAATGCATAAAGCTATAGACATATAACTTCAGATAAATATACTCACTGGGCCTGATTCTGATTCCACTTATACTGTTGTAAATCAGGAAAAACTCCAGTCAGAATGAAACTACTATAAAATGGGTGAATTCAGAATCAGGCTCATCTTGTTTATGATGTCCAATCAGCACATCATGTGTGTTTTTTAAATGTGCCACAATGACACTATTAAAATAAACCCAACCTATGCTTTTTTTAATTTCAGTGTCATGTCATATGTTTAACTTGCAAAGAGCATTTCAAGAGCTTCATTAGTGTAAATAATAAATATGTAATTGTAACAGGCACAACACACTGCCATGGGCGCCTCCTGCTTGTCACTCAGGAATTAGCTCATTTCAACGCTGGAGCACCCCCTTCGACCTCTGTCACGCCTTCTGTTACCTGTTCATGGCTCCATCACTCTGCGTTAGGACCCCTGTCCCTCCCGGGCCATAGCATCCTCCCCTCTGGGTACTGCCCTGATGCAGTGCCCCTACACTCTGAGGTCCTCCCCTTTAGGGAACCTCCAACCCCCTATGTCCACTGCCAGTCATTATCTAGCCCCTGCCTCAGGGGCAAACTGCATTTTGAAATGGCCACTCAGCGTTGGCAAGGAACCTGCTGCCTTCTGCTGCCCTGGCTGCCTCCCTGCAGCCCTAGTACCCCCAAGACCTTGCTTCAAGCCCTGCAGCCTGGGAGCTTGCCTGGCCAGAGCATCCCTAGCTCTGCTCTGTATCAGGAAGTCTCTAGCTTCACTATCAGCCAGGTCCCTCCTGCTCCATAGCTAGAGCTAAAGCAAGAGCAAGTGAGTCTCTGCCCCCCCAGGAGCCCTTATTTATACAGCCCCAGATGGGCCCTAATTGGCTGTCTCTGCCTCAGCCTCTGACTCCACTGCTCCAGCCCTCTCCCAGGGCTGAGTTTTAACCCTTAAAGATGCCCCATCACAGTAATTAAACTATCAAACACATACAAGATGTTATATGCCGCTTGGCCTGAATTACTGTATCTTATTTTAAATAGCAGACCAGAACTATTTCCATATGCAGATTGCCAGCTGATCTCAACTGTATTAACCTGAGAGTAGAATTGTGTGAACCATTCCCCCAAAAAAACTTTTAGCTTTTTTTCTCCCTGTTCCCATGTTGCCTGAATAGAACAGGTTTTTAAAAAAAAAACTTTTGTGAACTGCCCACAAGCTCTTTGTTTTGAGTATACTTTGAGTATTGGAAGTTTTGTAATTAGAAGGCTGAGCTGGTCTCATTGGGCACATAAAGGTAACTGTGACAGGGTTTTATCTGAGCCTCCTTTGGACCCCCAACCCTGCCTCATTTCCCTTCTCTGGCAAATGCTCTTGCTGTCCCTTGGTGAGTCTCCAGCTCCTGGCATTTCTATCTTCTATTCTTGGATGCACCAATTCACATGCTTCCTGGGGCTCAACTAGGTAAATATTAATTTGTTTTGAAGTGTGAATACATTTTGCACGATTTGCTTGGGTTCTGTTGTTAATCTTAGAAATTGAAAAATGCTGTTTTCAATAATGTAATGAATAATGGCATTTCACCCTGGTCAATACCTAACTAGAAATTGTCATCAGCAAAGTCTTGCAGGCTGCTTCAAGGTCACAATGTTTCCTTGAATCCTTTATATGTTCAATAGCTATTGCCACATGTACCTACAATCTTTAAAGCTGTTATGACTTTTCCAGGACCCTCATACTGTTTCTCTCCTCACTCATTTGATAGTTCATGTTTTTCAGAAATTCCCCTTCATCAAACTAGCAGCTGGGTTTTCAAAAGGGCTGCCACTTTCAAAAGCCAGACTGCTAGTTGTTCCCGTTTGGAAGAAAGAACATGATCTGCTGGCTTTCAGCCTAATGCCAATAGGATTTGAGATTCATTTTTGATTCACTCATTCATGTTCAATGAGGTTGAGCCTTTATTTGTTAAAAATAGAATAATTAAAAACCTTTTCCCTACTACTTTGTTGTGCCTTTATATGAGTATAATAATGTGCTTGAAGCTGATGTGACTATTCAGTAACAAGCGGTGAATCATGCTGTTTTGATTAATTTCATTCTCAGGACTCTTGGCATTTAATCAGCATGTGCTGTTTTCATAGCCTATATTTGAATTCATATTAATTTTCTTTACAGAAATGACAAAACAGGCATATACATTTATCATTCCTGTAGTGCATATGGGAAGATGGAAGTAACGAAACCAAACATGAAACATGTCAATAATCCTACTTTATGACCTGGAACACTAAGCTGTAAGCTGAATAAAACCCAAATAATGTCAGGTTGAATGGCTTAAATGAGTGAAAGAGCTGTATCTTTTAGTTCAACCGCTAAATATATTCTCTTGGTTCTCTTGGGTAGACTCTTTATGTGGCCTGCCCATATGTATCCTCTTATTCCGTTTTCTCATCTTTTAAATGGGAGTAATAAAAGTAGGAGCTTGCGAGGGTGTGGCAAGTAGCATGTTCCACTCCAGGGATTTGGCAACAAAGGCAAAAGCTGGAGCTTCCATGCAGCAGAATCATAGAATACTAGGACTGGAAGGGACCTCGAGAGGTCATCAAGTCCAGTCCCGTACCCCCATGGCAGGACCAAATACTGTCTAGACCATCCCTGATAGACATTTATCTAACCTACTCTTAAATATCTCTAGAGATGGGGATTCCACAACCTCCCTGGGCAATTTATTCCAGTGTTTGACTACCCTGACAGTTAGGAACTTTTTCCTAATGTCCAACCTCAACCTCCCTTGCTGCAGTTTAAGCCCATTGCTTCTTGTTCTATCCTCAGAGGCCAAGATGAACAAGTTTTCTCCCTCCTCCTTATGACACCCTTTTAGATACCTGAAAATGGCTATCATGTCCCCCCTCAATCTTCTCTTTTCTAAACTAAACAAACCCAATTCTTTCAGCCTTCCTTCATAGGTCATGTTCTCTAGACCTTTAATCATTCTTGTTCCTCTTCTCTGGACCCTCTCCAATTTCTCCACATCTTTCTTGAAATGCGGTGCCCAGAACTGGACACAATACTCCAACTGAGGCCTAACCAGCGCAGAGTAGAGCGGAAGAATGACTTCTCGTGTCTTGCTCACAACACACCTGTTAATGCATCCCAGAATCATGTTTGCTTTTTTTGCCACAGCATCACACTGCTGACTTATATTCAGCTTGTGGTCCACTATAACCCCTAGATCCCTTTCTGCCGTACTCCTTCCTAGACAGTCGCTTCCCATTCTGTATGTGTGAAACTGATTGTTCCTTCCTAAGTGGAGCACTTTACATTTATCTTTATTAAACTTCATCCTGTTTACCTCAGACCATTTCTCCAATTTGTCCAGATCATTTTGAATTATGACCCTATCCTCCAGACCAGTCGCGACCCCTCCCAGCTTGGTATCATCTGCAAACTTAATAAGCGTACTTTCTATGCCAATATCTAAATCGTTGATGAAGATATTGATCAGAGCTGGTCCCAAAACAGACCCCTGCGGAACCCCACTAGTTATACCTTTCCAGCAGGATTGTGAACCTTTAATAACTATTCTCTGAGTACGGTTATCCAGCCAGTTCTGCACCCACCTTATAGTAGCCCCATCTACGTTGTATTTGCCTAGTTTATTGATAAGAATATCATGTGAGACCGTATCAAATGCCTTACTAAAGTCTAGGTATACCACATCCACCGCTTCTCCCTTATCCACAAGACTCATTATCCTATCAAAGAAAGCTATCAGATTGGTTTGACATGATTTATTCTTTACAAATCCATGCTGGCTGTTCCCTATCACCTTGCCACCTTCCAAGTGTTTGCAGATGATTTCCTTAATTACTTGCTCCATTATCTTCCCTGGCACAGAAGTCAAACTAACTGGTCTGTAGTTTCCTGGGTTGTTCTTGTTTCCCTTTTTATAGATTGGCACTATATTTGCCCTTTTCCAGTCTTCTGGAATCTCTCCTGTCTCCCATGATTTTCCAAAGATGATAGCTAGAGGCTCAGATACCTCCTCTATCAGCTCCTTGAGAAGGCAAACCAACAACAAGCTATCTTTGACTAAGCGAAGCACAAACTGCCTCCTCGCTCTCCCTTGTGCTAAATTTGCCCATCATCCAGAGTTCATCCGGAAAAGGGTTAATCTTTCTCCATCCAGCTAGAGGAAGGATCACATTTGCCTGCCCTGAGCACAAGGATGTCAAAGGAACAGGGATAGGCCAACTGCTTGGAATTAATTCATTTCTTGATAACGAACAGTTTAGAGGGGCACATTATGTAGATTTGAAAACTGAATCTGGAAATGAGAGTCAGGACAGAAGAATCTCAAGGAAAAAGGATGAAGCTAAGATGACCACCATCTGAGCTTCCCTCTGTATCTCTGGTATTTGGCAGAAGCAAGCCACCATCGAATTCCACTTCGTCTGAAGGAAGTCCTGTGCAAGCATGATTAAAACAGGCAGCAGAAGACTGAGTAATAGGCAAGAAAATATAGGTGTAGGCAACAGTACAGTTGTGCAGGGCCATGAATATTTAGTTGATTATGTTAGTCCTTTCTTATGTGAGATGGCATGTACATTGCAGACGAGTTGGGGATTTTTCATGTCTGGACTGTCTTATGTATAAATAACAATTCACCTGTTTCCAATTTACTTGATGCCCAATGTACAGAAAATAGAGCTCCAAACTACTCCACTGTTAATATTGTGAAAAAATACATTTATCCATGCAGGGTGATCACAGCTAAACTGGAGGTGCTTGGCTGAGCTGATACTTAAAGGGACAATCTGTCTAGCATTTACACAATGTTATTGCTCTGTACCATTTTACTTACAAAATATGTGGATGAAAAGCGCTAGAGAAAACCAAGACTTGCTCTAGTGTTTATTTACCTTCCTCATCAAGTTCAGACATCTTGTCTTCACAGCTAAGCCTGTGAATAACTTTTCCTTCTTTCCATTTTTTTCTCTCCTTTCTGCTAACTTATCTAGGTACTTATGTCCTTCATTCCTATAGTATCTTAGGTTTTTTCTTCCTTCTTTCTTTTAAATTTCTGTCTACCTGATTTGTGAGCACATACACAGGCTTTAGATACAAATCTGTTTATATCCATAAAACTTGAGGCTAAATTTGAGGACACCTTTTGAAAAGTTGACCACTTCTGCCTAATAATCCTTCACACATTACGAATCTCAATTATTTGAAAATATGAATCAATCCATATTGATGTTCAGATTGTTAAAGTTAATGTATAAAGTTCCCTGATGGTACTTCTTTTGCATTATAGGATGTCTCAGGATTTAATGGTTCAATTTTGGGCCATAGGACTAAGAAGCAAAGGTCTCCTGTTCTATCTTGGATGAGCTGTGAATGACAAACAACCTATAAAGCAATAGAGGTACTTCTGAATCTCAATATAAATATGAGATTATAAAAATAATGAATTGGCAATAAAAATGATTAAAATTAAACGTTTCCCTTTGTCTTTGGTTTAACATCAATATGGAACAATCCTTTGATAGCTATAATGGAGTTAACTAGAGCAGTTAATTTAATAGCATTATGCACACTCTTGCGCAGAACTGCAAGATTATGTAAATTAAGATAGGTCTGTGATAAGATACATTTAAAGGCTATCCACTCATTCCCAGATGAAAACTGAATTAAAACTTGAAGGTTGAGAGTACTTTAGGGTACATAGATGGCAGAAATACTGCAATTATTCCAAAAACCAAGTACATATTTAATGCCAGGAAATTCAAAGTTAAAGTTAAAGCTTAAAAGAAATCCAAATATGCTAATATATGGAAATGCACATTCAAAGAACTCAGCCCTATAGTGACAAAATGCAATGACCCTATGGTTATAATTAAAACATTTTAGTGTTTGCAGTCCCAGATAAAATTAGATTAATTTTTAATTATACATTTACTTTTTCCCCCCCGGTGTCATCAGGGCAGAGTTAATGTCATTTTGTTGCTCTAAATTTTACGTTTGGATTTTTTTTAAGTTTAACCTGGACTCTGAATTTCCTGTTTGAGGAGTCTCTGGGTATTCAGTTATAGAATGAATGTTTGTAGAATTTACTAATGTTACAGCTGATCTTGCCCCCATGGACAATCCCCAGTGCTTTATTGGGCCCACACTTTGGATCCCATATCCTTCTAAACGTACTGAGTCTAGACAACATCCCAACACTGGGATAGAGAAAGCTATAGAAAAATAAACACCTCCGTGCACAATCCTGACAGTGCAAAATTCTGTTTCCTCACCAATCTTGAGCATCCTTAGGGTCTTAGTGTCTTTCAGGGAGTCCAGGATTCTTCTATACCCCTATAAGCTCTTGCCTTCTGGGTCTGATCTGCTTTCTTGCCACTTGCTGAAAAACTGTTCACTTCCTGTCTTATTCCCAGGGATTTTCCATTCTCTAATCTTCTATGGGCTGCAGCTTCCAACTCAGTGAATAAGTGTCTCTTACCAACTGCAGTTGGTCCAATAAAATATATAAATAACATTGCCCACCAATCTCTCTGCTCCATACAGAGACAAACACCCAGGCTATGTCTACACTACGAGTTTTCTTGGCAAAAATATGCTAATTAGGAACTCATTTGCATGAATTGTGATCTCATTTGCATATTTTCTGCAGATCTGTTTTTGTGCTAGGGGGTTTTGTGCAAAAACAAGTAGTGTGGATATTTTCTTTTTGCTCAAAAACCCCTTTTTCTGCAAGATCCTTATGCCCCAAAAAAGGAGGTATACTGATGTTCCGGAAACGGGTTTTTGCACAAAAAGAAAATGTCCGCACTGCTTGTTTTTGTGCAAAAACCCCTAGCGCAAAAACGGATTGGCAGAAAATATGCAAATGAGATCATGACTCATGCAAATGAGTCCCTCATTAGCATATTTTTTGCCAAAAAAACTCGTAGTGTAGACGTAGCCCCAGATGTCAGATTCCCTCTCTTTAACACAAATAGGGTGGTGCAAGGATTCAGTGAAGGACCTAAATAAGGGTATAACTTAAAGAGTTCATAAAATCTATATGAAATTCATGTATAGTCCCAAAGAGTCATAAGAAATAAATCCATTCATTAGTTTAGGAATTGACATTTTTGTTTAATTTTAATTGCTAATCTAATGAATGGATTTATTTGCAAATTTTGTACAAATTTATATTATAGTCAGAGAGGCAAGTGCTGTAACTTTGAAGAGAATAAATCGCACACAATACAAAACTCCACTAAGCCTTAACTGTGGAACTGCAATTGACATCTCAATAATACACTGTTACGAGCTGAGTGAAACTGCTATGATGGTGAGTTAAAACCTCACTGAGATCAATAGGTATGAACGTACCCTTTAATTAACATAAATTTAAGGATAAATAAGCCTGTACCTAGGTCAAAGGAATATGTGAACCCACTCTGGAGTTTCTGGAGAGTATTTTTGTAGTAGGTATAAGTGTGTGTGTCGGAAGGCAGAATACAGAGGTAGAGAGAGAAAAACAAATGGACTGGAAGAGCAGCTACAAGCAGTGTGTCTGACCCTGCAGGACACCTAGGAAGAGGATTTGGGATCAGGAGTGCAGGCAGAAAAGAGTGTTGGTGCTGTGAGCAAAAGAAATTGTTTCCTACTGTTTGATTCCTTGTCTTTTTAAGGACAGAGAAGTTTGTACAATCTTTGTAAATAAATAAGATGACAGCAAAGAAACACGTTATTAAGGATATTAAAATGTGATTAGCCAGATAATCATATAGTCAATACAATTTGTATTGACTATATGATTAGTCGATAAATGCTGCTCTGCAGGGCCACAGCAGGGGTCTCTCCAGGAGCAGACTCGAGCTGGGACTGAGCAGTCCTGGCTTATGCCAGCTCCGGAGTCACCCACGCTTCAGCTTTTCATTTTAAATGTACTAAGACTGCTGGGCTCTTACTACATTTAAAATGCAGAGGTGCAGCAATCAGGACAATCCGGGACTGCTCGGTCCCGGCTCACACTGAGTCCAGCAGCCCCTGTTCATGGTACTGCGCCAGCACCAGCTGTAAACAGGGATTGCTTGGTGGCAACAGTCCCTGTCAGTGGGGGGCCCAGCTCCCCACTGGGACCTCTGTGGACAGGGCCTACTTCACAGCAGACTCCCCTATATTCCCAGCACCAGCTTCTGTCCCCCTCTTGGTGCCTCTAATAGAGGCAGAAGGGGGGGGCACCACAGAGAGCACAGGGGAAGTCAGTACTGCTCAAGTCCCTGCTCACATCATGCGGCACTTCTGCTTTTGAAATGTACATTGTACATTTCAAAGGCAGAAGCATCCACAACAGGAACTGACGCGAGCAGGGACTGTGCCTCTGCCTTCTCTACCCCTGGCAGAGACAGTGCTAGGCTTTACTGGTTCCCCGGTGCCGTTTCGTGCTTCTCCAGCCCCCGCTCCCCACCCCCAACCCCCCTGCTGCCACTCTGATAGAGGCAGCAAGGGGGAGCGGAAGCAACTAGTTGAGTTTCTATTTGGTAAGCATTTGCTTATTGGATAGTTGACTAGTCACTTACATCCCTAGTGGTTATCACTAATTTCTCCTCCTAAATGAAATATCCTTGGGTCCCCTAACTTTAACTAACTGCCCCTTTTTTATCTGAACTATAATAACAAATATGTGTGCAGTAAAATATGAATTTTTTTTATGTTCCAGACCTAATATGTTAACCAATATTTAATGTAAGATTGTCAAAAAAACAGTCAGTGCTTTTTTTTATGAAGCTCCCAAATCTCAAACATCAAGTGTTAAATTTAAAGTTTTATCTTTCTCTCTAAAGGTTGCCAAATGTAAAACTTAGCCTCTTCTAGCCTTTTCAAGTATGCTTTCATATTGGCCTATAAGTCACATCTCTAAAATTCCCCTGCAATTCATCTGGGCCTACAGTAGTGACATATTAACCTATGGGCCACGTGGCCCAAGGCTTGAGAAAGAAAGGACTGGATTCGGGCTAGATGAAAATGTTTTCTTAAAACTAGTCTTGGCTGAAATTTGGGTTTTCAACAAAATGAAAATGCTCAGAAAAAGTGTATGATAGCTCAGCAGTCACTGAGGCTCTGGGTCCTGCAATTTAGTCCATCCACCCAAACTCTAGTTGTCTAACTGCTCAAATCTTTTTGGTGATTGAGGCTTTAGACACACACAAACTGCTCATTTGGATCTGATGTGTTGCTTGTGTGCTGATTTCTACCCCAGTACTGTGCACTGGTGAAAGAAGGTTGTTACATCTTGTCCTGAGGTGGAGCAGATTGGAGTACAGTATTCTGAATCTGAACCCAGAGCAATGGAGAAAGTTAATGAGCAGTGAATTTCAAAAATCAAAAAGGGGGGCGTGATGCCAAAAAGTTTGGGAACCACTGGTCTAGACCATCCCTGATAGACATTTATCTAACCTACTCTTAAATATCTTCAGAGATGGAGATTCCACAACCTCCCTGCACAATTTATTCCAGTGTTTGACTACCCTGACAGTTGGGAACTTTTCCTAATGTCCAACTTCAGCCTCCCTTGCTGTAGTTTAAGCCCATTGCTTCTTGTTCTATCCTCAGAGGACAAGATGAACAAGTTTTCTCCCTCCTCCTTATGACACCCTTTTAGA
Organism: Rafetus swinhoei; assembly: GCA_019425775.1. Lineage (NCBI taxonomy): Eukaryota > Metazoa > Chordata > Testudines > Trionychidae > Rafetus > Rafetus swinhoei. Next base: position 78,446,409 of record CM033449.1, on the reverse strand, counting down.
TACCTGAAAATGGCTATCATGTCCACCCTCATTCTTCTCTTTTCTAAACTAAACAAACCCAATTCTTTCAGCCTTCCTTCATAGGTCATGTTCTCTAGACCTTTAATCATTCTTGTTCCTCTTCTCTGGACCCTCTCCAATTTCTCCACATCTTTCTTGAAATGCGGTGCCCAGAACTGGACACAATACTCCAACTGAGGCCTAACCAGCACAGAGTAGAGCGGAAGAATGACTTCTCATGTCGTGCTCACAACACACCTGTTAATGCATCCCAGAATCATGTTTGCTTTTTTTGCCACAGCATCACACTGCTGACTTATATTCAGCTTGTGGTCCACTATAACCCCTAGATCCCTTTCTGCCGTACTCCTTCCTAGACAGTCGCTTCCCATTCTGTATGTGTGAAACTGATTGTTCCTTCCTAAGTGGAGCACTTTACATTTATCTTTATTAAACTTCATCCTGTTTACCTCAGACCATTTCTCCAATTTGTCCAGATCATTTTGAATTATGACCCTATCCTCCAGAGCAGTTGCAACCCCTCCCAGCTTGGTATCATCTGCAAACTTAATAAGCGTACTTTCTATACCAATATCTAAATCGTTGATGAAGATATTGATCAGAGCTGGTCCCAAAACAGACCCCTGCAGAACCCCACTAGTTATACCTTTCCAGCAGGATTGTGAACCATTAATAACTACTCTCTGAGTACGGTTATCCAGCCAGTTCTGCACCCACCTTATAGTAGCCCCATCTAAGTTGTATTTGCCTAGTTTATTGATAAGAATATCATGTGAGACCGTATCAAACGCCTTACAAAAGTCTAGTTATACCACATCCACCGCTTCTCCCTTATCCACAAGACTCATTATCCTATCAAAGAAAGCTATCAGATTGGTTTGACATGATTTATTCTTTACAAATCCATGCTGGCTGTTCCCTATCACCTTGCCACCTTCCAAGTGTTTACAGATGATTTCCTTAATTACTTGCTCCATTATCTTCCCTGGCACAGAAGTCAAACTAACTGGTCTGTAGTTTCCTGGGTTGTTCTTGTTTCCCTTTTTATAGATGGGCACTATATTTGCCCTTTTCCAGTCTTCTGGAATCTCTCCTGTCTCCCATGATTTTCCAAAGATGATAGCTAGAGGCTCAGATACCTCCTCTATCAGCTCCTGGAGTATTCTAGGATGCATTTCATCAGGCCCTGGTGACTTGCAGGCATCTAACTTTTCTAGGTGATTTTTAACTTGTTCTTTTTTTATTTTATCTTCTAAACCTGCCCCCTTCCCACTAGCATTCACTATGTTAGGCATTCCTTCAGACTTCTTGGTGAAGACCGAAACAAAGAAGTCATTAAGCATCTGTGCCATTTCAAAGTTTCCTGTTACTGTTTCTCCCTCCTCACTGACCAGTGGGCTTACCCTGTCCTTGATCTTCCTCTTGCTTCTAATGTATTTATAAAAAGTCTTCTTGTTTCCCTTTATTCCAGTAGCTAGTTTGGGCTCATTTTGTGCCTTTGCCTTTCTAATCTTGCCCCTGCATTCCTATGTTGTTTGCCTATATTCATCCTTTGTAATTTGTCCTAGTTTCCATTTCTTATATGACTCCTTTTTTATTTTTAGATCATGCAAGATCTCGTGGTTAAGCCAAGGCGGTCTTTTGCCATATTTTCTATCTTTCCGATGCAGCGGAATAGCTTGCTTTTGGGCCCTTAATAATGTCCCTTTGAAAAACTGCCAACTCTCCTCAGTTGTTTTTCCCCTCAGTCTTGATTCTGATGGGACCTTAGCTATCAGCTCTCTGAGCCTACCAAAATCCACCTTCCTGAAATCCATTGCTGTTCTCCCTTCTACCGTTCCTTAGAATTGTGAACTCTATGATTTCATGATCACTTTCACGCAAGCTGCCTTCCACTTTCAAATTCTCAACCAGTTCCTCCCTATTTGTTAGGCTCAAATCTAGAACAGTTTCCCCCGGTAGCTTTTTCAGCCTTCTGAAATAAAAAGTTGTCTCCAATAAGTTCTTGGACTGCATTGGATAGTCTGTGCCCCACAGTGTTATTTTCCCAACATATATCTGGATAGTTGAAGTCCCCCATCACCACCAAATCTTGGGCTTTGGATGTTATTGTTTAAAAAAAGCCTCATCCACTTCTTCCACCTGAGTAGGTGGCCTGTAGTAGACTCCTTGCATGACATCACCCTTATTTTTAACCCCTTTTAGCCTAACCCAGAGACTCTCAACACTTCCATCTCCTATTTCCATCTCCACCTCACTCCAAGTATGTTCATTTTTAATATATAAGGCAACACCTCCTCCCTTTTTTCCCTGTCTATCCTTCCTGAGCAAGCTGTAACGTTCCATACAAACATTCCAATCATGTGTATTATCCCACCAAGTTTCTGTGATGCCAACAATGTCATAACTGTACTTATTTATTAGTGCTTCCAGTTCTTCCTGCTTATTACCCATACTTCTCGCATTTGTATATAGGCATCTAAGATACTGATTTGACCTTGCCTCCCAGTTTTGCCCTGACCTTCCTTTCTCTCTGCCATTATAGCCCACACTCCCTCCCATTTCCGACCCATCTCCCAGGTCTCCATGTTCTCCACTTACCCGTGGGCTTTGCTCACCTGTCCCCGTCGAACCTAGTTTAAAGCCCTCCTCACTAGGTTAGCCAGTCTGTGTCCAAACAGGGTCTTCCCCCTCCTCGAAAGGTGAACGCCATCTCTGTCTAGCAGTCCTTCCTGGAATAGCATCCCCTGGTCAAGGGAGCCAAAGCCCTCCTGGCGACACCATCCTTGCAGCCAGGCATTCACCTCTAGGATGCACCTGTCTCTGCCTGGGCCCCTACCTTCGACAGGAAGGATCGAAGAGAATACCACCTGAGCCCCAAACTCCTTCACCTGTGCTCCCAGAGCCCTTTAGTCACTCTTGATCCGCTCAGTGTCACACCTTGCAGTATCATTTGTGCCCGCATGGGGTAGTAGTCAGAGGGCTGGATAATCCTCGACAATGCCTCCATAACATCTCGGATACGGGCCCCCGGCAGACAGCATACCTCCCGATATGAAATGTGAGGGCGACAGATGGGCACCTCCGTCCCCCTCAGAAGAGAGTCTCTGACCACCACTCCCCTATGTTTCCTATTCGCAGTGGTGGCAGCAGACCTCCCAGCCTTGGGGCTATGAGGCTTCTCCTCCTCTGTTGTAGGGGGTGATTCCTTATCTTTTGTATAAAGAAGAGCATAACGGTTTTCTAGTACCATGATGGGAGGGTTCGGAGCAGGGGTGGAGCAGTGCCTGCTGCCAGAAGTAACCAGCTGTCAATGTCCACCCTGAGCCATCTCCTCCTCCACCAGTGGTGTGTCCACAGTCCTGTGTACTGGGACAGCTACCTCAGCTGTCTCCTCATAAACACGGTCCAGGAATTGCTCGTGGATTCGGGTGCTCCTCAACCTAGCCACCTCCTCCTGTAGCTCTCCCACCTGCTTCCTGAGAGTTTCCACCAGCAGGCACCTTTCGCATTGGATGATCTCCCCAGCCTGGATATCAGTAAGTGGGAATTGCAAGCCACGGTCCCTGCAAAACCACACCAGGAACTGGGTAGAGGCATCCATGCTCAGGCGCTCTGTCTGGCTACAAACGTGGGTGGAGGAGACAGAAGGAGCGCTGGCACAGGTGTTGCGGGTCTTCCTGACCATAGTAGGCCTCCCTCTGTCAAACTCCCTCTTAAGCTCCCCTGTCTGCAGCCCCCTGTCCACTTTTGCTCCCTGGTCACTCTGCCTCTGGCTTTTAAAGCCTGCTTGCCTAGGCCAGGCCTGCCCCCTCCTGAGTCACACCAGGGAAGGCTGACCAGATGCAATCAAGAGAGCAATTAAGGGAGCAAAAGGGAACATTAATGTAGAGTGTTGGGGTTCAGGTCCCCTCGATGGTTGGGGGGAGGGCCCCCCAAAGGTGGAGTCAACGCCCCTTTCCCACAAGGCCGGTAGGGTCCCAAAATACAATCCCTCTTTTAGGGTAAATAACATCCTGCAGGCCTAGTGTCAAAAGTCCTGTTCCCTCTTTCAGGGTAAATATGGCCCTATGGGCCCAGTCCAAAATACTGTCCCCTTTTTCAGGGCAAATATGGCCCTTTAGGCCTAGTCCAAAACACAATTGTCTCTTTCAGGTAGGCTCTCTGGCCTGGAGGCCTAAGGCCCTGGTAAGTCTCCCCTGACTGTTAGGGAGACGGGTGTCGTAGGGAGGGGAGGGAGGCTGACCCGGGCCCTCCCGTTCCACCGGGTCCCAACCCAGGGCCCTGTTGGCGGTGGACGCTTCCCGCGAAACGTGCTGAGCTCCCGGAGGGACGACCCTCTGCCCTGGGTCACTTCCTGCCATCCCTCACGTACCCCAGTTCGCGGGGCCTTGCTCGATATGTCCAACTCACGTGGATGGCCTCCCTGGTCGGGGCTGCCATTGAGGCTGTGGCTGAAGCAGTAGAGACTGCGAGCTGCATTGGGGTGTGTCATTATCATGAGGGTTAGCCAGCAGCCTGGGGACTAAGGGGTTAACTATGTCCCTTACCTAATCAGGTAGAGTTGGCCAATAGGAATGTAGGTAGGAATTTCAAACTGGGACAAAGGAATTTTTTTGGTTTTTCCCTCCTTTGGTCCTGGGCAATTCCCTCCAGCTACTGAAGGAGACAGACATGTCTCTGTCTCCAAGAAACAATTCTTCACTAGCTATAAGTAGGATAAAGTTTAGATAAATCCGTTAGGTTTTACTGTTTTATGGTTTGGGAAATGGGATCTGATGTCTCTGCATTTAAAAATGGGTTTTGCTCTCCTTTGTAACTAAGCCTGACCCATGGTGGGTTTCCCTTCATGAGTATATTATTTTGTTACTTTTCCATCTAGTCATTATGCTTGCAACAGGGATATTGTGGTGATAATAAAAGTTCCTTCTCTTTTATTTTTATTAACCTGGTATTGGTTAATTTTTGTGTCCTGGTTTGTACTTTAGGGGTGAGATTTCCCAAGTGATCTCTCCTCTGATTTTTGTATCAATACTTGGGTGGTGGCAGCGGAGTTTTTATCCCAAAAATCTAGGTTGTTGAGATTTGGGGGACGGGGGCAGTTTTTTTCCAAAGCCTCAAAGATAAGGTTTTGAGGTACTTTTGCTGGCCCCCACTTCTTTTTCAGTTAGAGGTCTGCCAGCTGCCTTACAGGCAGCTTCCCACGTAGAAGGCATTGGTGAGGGGAGAGGAGGGCTGCTACATCTTGCTCCTGCCCTCTCCTTGGGGTATGAATCTGTCCTAGAGCTGGACATCTTTCCTTGCTCTGAGGCTGTTTCTACCTCAGGGTGTTGCTTAGAAAGGGTTGGTTTCTTTAGGGCTACTTTGCCCAATTGCAAAAGCATGTACTGGGCTGTTTCCTTGCCCTATTCTAGCTATCCAGTTGCCCTGAAAGCTATAAAAAAAAAAAAAACAGTTTGGGTTGGCCTGTGTCTGGCTTAAGCTTAACTTTCTGTCTGCCCTTCCCCGAGGCAGCACAGAAAACAAAAGAAAAAAAAACAAAAGGGAAAAAAACTGCAAAGCTTGCAACTCAAAAGAAAAACCTGTGTCCTTTTAAAAATCCTGGGTTCTCAAAATAATCCCACCGCTATCCACCATGTCACAGCTCCTTCCCCACTCTGGCATGATAAATGCAGAAGTGGGGGCCGGCAAAAGTACCTCAAAGCCTTATCTTCCAGGCTTTGGAAAAAAAATGCCCTGCCCTGCCCTGCCCCCCCAAATCTTAACAACCTAGATTTTGGGGATCAAAACTCTGCTGCCACCACCCAAGTATTGATCGGTAGAGTATATCTGAGAGGACAATATTGCTCTTATATTCTAATTTGTAAATGGTTGTGAGTGTAGTCTTGACGTTTTAAGACAGTGTTTAAAGTAAAAGGATTTATGGGGAAATTATCTAAGGGACTGTTAATGAGACTTACGCTCCTATGTTGTGTTTTGAAAATGAGGCTTGGACTCCTCAATCACTTGCATTCTTTTGAAAATTTTACCCCAGTCTAGGATAAGAGTGAGAACCCAAATGCAGTGCCACAAAGAAATACATGCATGATACACAGGCAAAGATGAATACAAAATTTGCTCTAGTAACTAGTCCAGCAAAATGATCATGTCTTTCAGAATCCCAGTACTATCTGAGGGTATGTCTACACTAGCCCCCTAGTTCGAACTAGGGTGGCTAATGTAGGCATTCGAACTTGCAAATGAAGCCCTGGATTTAAATATCCCAGGCTTCATTTGCATGTTCACGGGCAGGCGCCATTTTTAAATCCTCTTAGTTCGAACTGACACCTCCTCCTGCAATGAGTAACAGTTAATCCGAACTAAGGACTTAGTTCAGATTAACTTCTGACTGCTGCGTGTAGCCGCGGGCAGTCAGCTCGAACAAAGGGGATTTAAAAATGGCGCCCACCCGGGAACATGCAAATGAAGCCTGGGATATTTAAATCCCGGGCTTCATTTGCAAGTTCGAATGCCTACATTAGCCACCCTAGTTCAAACTAGAGGGCTAGTGTAGACATACCCTGAGCAAGCAATTCAACAGAGCTTGTGATGATTATGCAAAGTATTTCAAACACTGTGAGTCAGGGCCAGCCTTTGGGCTGGGTAGTCTGGGCCCACGCCTAGGGTGCCGCAGCCAGGGGGGTGCTGCAAAGGGCTCAGACCCTGCCCCTCTCACTTGGCTCCTTTTGGTTTTTCTCTTCTCCTTCCCCTCTGCTTCCTTCTTCCTGCCAGCTAGCAGGCTTTTCTCTACCCCCTCCCCTCTAGTCTCTTCTCCATCCCAGCTGGCAACTATCCTGTCAACTATCCGATAAGCATTTGCTTATCGGATAATCGAGTAGCCGGCTAGTCCTTCACATCCCTAGCCCTCCGGCCCTTTCTTTGCACTGGACAGCAGGCTTCTCCCTACCTCTCCCTTCTGGCCAGCTGAGGGCTCCAGTTATACCCAGCCCCTCCCTCCTGGGGCGCCCTCCCGCTGCCAGCAGCAATAGTTTGCAGCATGTGAGTGAGCAGGTGGGGGCCAGGTAAGGTTGGGGAGAGGTGGAACCGAGCTCAGGGAATAAACCCAGGCACAGGACTTCAGGGATAGGTGCGAGGGATGAGGCTGGGGATGGCTGTGACAGGAGTGGGGCTGGGAAGGGGAAAGAGGGGGCATTGTCTGGCTCAGTGAGCTAAGTGAATGTGGTAGGGCCACCTGGGGAGCAATCTGGTGTCCCTGGGGGACAACAGCTGTTCCAACCTGCTCCATGCACTGCACCTGCCCTTCTCCCCTCTTCTGCCCCCATGTCTTGCCCCTGCCAGCAACTCCCTAATCTCCTTTTCACTGTCTCTGCTCTGAAATGTAAGCCCAAATGCCAAGGATCCCCTCTCGCTTCCCCAGCAGGAATCAGCAGCAGACCTGGGCTGGGGAAGGGAGGTGCAACACAGAGCCTGGCTACGGAGGAGGGGAAGTTAAAAGAAAATAAAATGTGACTGATCCTGCCCCTGATTAACAATGTGCCTGCGTTAACAAGAAATTGACACTAAAACAAAATGGGGGGAGTTATGTACCTGGGGCAGAAAAGCAGCAATCAGGGCTGCAGAATGCAAGGGAGGGAGCGACTTGTTATCAGAAAGATGGACTTGCTTTTGAAAACTTTTATTTAGGGAAAAGAGACATTTATTTTTCTTATGGGTGTGCCTAAATAAAACTCCTTTTCTTACTAAACCGCACATTCCAAGCACCTCTTTGTATTTCAGGCTGAGAGGATAATGAAAAGGCCATTTGGAAGGTGATGCTCCAGAGCCATGGCAGGCAAGGGCTTGGATGAGGACTGTACTCTTGTCACTAGCATTAGTTATTTCTTTTTTTGTCATTCAGATGGATTTTGGATCATGGCTGATAACTTAACCATCATGTAAAATTCTTCCCTGTGGCCTTTTGCCTTGCAACCAGAGGTATCTCTCAGCCAAGTCCCTATCCTAGTAGAGGAGTGTGGGGGAGGAGGGGTTGTAGAGGGGGGCGTGTAGTGTGATTTCCTACCTTCATGCAGCCGGTGGCCTAAGCTTGCCACTGCCATAGTGGAGAATCCACATTTATTTATTGACAATAAAATTTGCAGAATTGTAAAATATTGTGCACAGAATATTTAATTTTTTGGTGCCAAATGCCCTCAGGAATATGGGGTGCTGGGTAGTGTTGGGATGGTGGGCAATGTGTGGGGGGGTCTGTGGGTGGAAGGTCATTGGGCACAGGGATTTGTGGTGATCTCTGGATGAAAGGACCCCAAGAATGGACATTACTGGGCATAAGGGGTCAGGTGATACTGGGCAGGGAGGCAGTATGGTAGGCACACTGGCAATGCAGGGCTGAGGTTGGGGATGTAGGTGGGAGGGAAGTGCAGGGGTTAGGGTAAAGGTTGCAAAATGGGGTTGGGGCACAGTGTAGGAATTAGGTTGCAGGAGTTAATGGCAAAGGGGGCAGAGGATGGGGTCCAGGAGTGGGGGTGCCATGCCTGGGGAGGGGTTTAGGGGTGCCAAAATAGAAGTTTGCCCAAGGCGCCATTTTCCCTAAAGGCCAACCCTGCTGTGAGCCACCAGTATTTGCACAATATTCTTCACTGGCACCCGTATTTGCATAATTAAACAATACTGGCACCAGTATTTGCACAATATTCTTCACTGGCCAATTTGCTGAGCCAAATTCACTGAGGGCCATTCTAGTGTGTACTTTCAAAAAAAGGTGGATTGTAGCATGGTGGCTGGTGTTTCTTGAGATTATGCATGAAAATTCTACAATTTTCTACAAACTTTGGGGAACATTCAGGCTTTTGTTTGTGCTTTCTGGCAGTTTGATTTATCCATTTGATTTAAAATACTTTATTCATATGTATTAAATTGTGATCTAAAGGTTTATGGAGTGTAGGCATCTATATTAAGACCGTTCAAAAATTATAGTCTTACTGCTAGAGTTATGGTTGATATGACAGCTTCATTATATATTTACAGAGAGCAAGAATTTTCAGAAAAAAATTCTAAGCTGAAATTTGTTAAGCTCCTTGTTTTTGTTAAATGAATAATTCAAGAAAATCTTTTTTAAAAAAAGTTCCCGATTTTGCTGCAAGCTTAACTCTCAAGTAGGTCAAATACATTTGATATTTAATGGAATTCATTTTCAAAATAACGCTTGTAGGTGATTAAAAATTGCATAGTACACATGCATTACAAACATTTTAGCATCATACTCTAAACAGCAGAGTTTATTTCAATAATTACACATTCTTAAATGTATACTAACATCTATTTCTGTGTGCATTTCCAGATGGGACGGTTGAGGAGGGTGGTTATTAGGTGTTTCTAAAAATCCCAATAAGTGTACAAGGGTTTCTCCTTTCAGACCACCCCCACCCAGTCCCCTGGCATGAGCTGTGCCTGAAAGATCCTTGCCTGAGTTTTCCCTCTGGACTTTTCATCTCTTTCATGGATTCATATGGTGCAGGCCACAATGTGGGTCACTCACAATTCATGATACTCAGTGCCCAAATTAAATACAATCTTCATCAGTAACCTAAAGTAAAATGTCAGCAAGACCCTCCTACACCTTCCTTCACTCAGACTTTTGAGCCTTTCCCACCCTCACCAAAGTGCTAACTCTTAAGCGTTTTCCCCCTCTGAGTCCTACTGCTGCAGAAACCCAAAGATCTTCTATACCTCCAGGGCTTATTTCTCTCCTAAATGAACCACCAGACACACTAGTCTTCTACCTGCAGCTTTCCACCAGGCACGTCTACTTCTGCTCTAGGGATCTACCTTTAACTCCCAGCTTGTCTGGACTTCCCAGAGCAAGCAGTCCCCATTCTGTCACTCTCCCTTTGGCTGAGTCTGCCCAGCCTTTTTATAATGACTCCATGACCTTTTCCCTAGATGGACCCAATAACAGACCATCCCTCTGATCCCTAGTCACTTAGCACCAGCTGGGAGGGTGATTGACCTATTGAAGGTGAGCAGGCCCAGCAACAGCAATTCTGGGCCTCAGAGCAGAAATCAATAGGCCCCTGTCCCCTTCCCTCATCCAGGGCCACATCCCACCCACCTAGAGAAGCCCCAAGTGCCCTCCCTCCTGACAAAGGATCCATGGGCCAGGCCAGCCCCATTCCCCAACCCCCTTCTACTCACTTGGATGAGTCCCTGGGTAGCCACACCATGCCTCCCTCCTCCCTGGATCCAACCTGCCTACCCTGGGGAAGACACAGCAGCATCTCTTGATTCAAAAATACTTTGGATAGGCCCCATGTAAGTTCGGGGCCTAGTAACTCCACTCTGGAACCTGGATGGGGCATATCAAAAGCAGCTTTGAATCAAGAGAATCTTTCTCTAGAGCAGATAGAAGTACCGCTGCAGCAGCCTGGCCCCAGGCCTTGTTAAATCAGCCAGGACCCCGAGCAATTGTCTTCTATCCTTGCCTCCTGCTACCATCTCATCTGGAGGTGAGACTGGGCCTAACTCCTCTTAAAGGGCCAACTAGCCTATAACAGTGATGATATCCACCTTATGTGCCTTGATACCTTTGAAAATCTGGCTCCATGTGCCTCATTGGGAGCTTTAACATTGATGGTAGAGGACCCTGCAGTTTGAAGCACCAGACTATATGTATGGAATATATATATATATAAAGCTAACGGATCTTTTGTACCTTATTTTCCCTGGGAGACTCTCCCTTATCTTTGTAGCTGCCACTGATGTTTCCCTTCTATGTGGTCCTTACAGAACAAAATACCTAAGTGCACTCTCGCTTTCCATTTTAAAAAAAACCTCATTCTATCATAAGTACTCAGCTAACACCAAAAAAGTGAATAAATTTAGTAGTATTGTTTATATACAGGACACGGTATTAGTGATGTTTAATGTTTCTTAACATTATGTAGAATTTCTATGTTCCTGAACTTTCTGGGTGAGTTTTCCTAGTGATGTTACTGATTTGTATGGAACACTTGCATGGTTTGTCCTTTCCTATTTTACTTTTGCTATCAGTGAATAGCATGGCAAAAATCTGTGTTTTTATTAATATTGTTTGTACCTCAGTTTATCTGCTTGGTATCATTCTGTCTGATTTACATGGAGTTAACTCAAAAGGGTCTATAAGAAAGAACAATCAGTCACTAAAATAATGGTCAGAGATTAGACATCCCTGGATTATACAACTTGAAGAGGAATAAAGGAATAATAATTGGGCCATTAATTGGGAGAGTGCTAAATCCAGGCAATACAGATGCTTTGCCAGGCTTAGGACCTACAGTTCCAAGGACATGAACTAGTTTACATGTTTCAAATATTATATTTATGGCACCTCTTTTTATCATTTAACGAATCCATGTCATTGTCCTGTACTTTGATATTTTTTCTCTCTGATCATTTGTCTATAACAATCACTCTTTACCTGGTATAAATTAGGTAAAACACAAGTCTGACTTACATCTTTAATTTATTTCTACTGGGTCAGAAGTTCCAGCACAAATTAATCTTTTCTATAGCTACACAGCTCATATGGTGTAGTGCTATGACAAATTAATGTCCAACAGGAGACCATCCTTTCAGACAGGGCTTTGGGATATCATCTTTGCTTGTGGTCTTCCTAGTGTTTTGTGTGTGACCTAGGATGTGAGGGGAAGAAATTAGCCTGTAATTTTAGTTATCTTGTGACACATGAATATTTCCTCCTAAGTTAACACTGGTGATACAGTACAGGTTGAACCTCTCTACTATAGCACTTTTGGGACCTCATCGGTGCCAAACCAGAGAATTTGCCAAACCACAGAGGTCAATATTGTTTAGCAGCATTACCAACACTTCCAGGGCTTGCTTACTTGGTTCTTAGAAGACATTTAGGGGTAAATTAGAGCTAAATAACAGCACAGAACACAAAGACCCAGGACTAGTGGCTGTAAACAAATTTTATGAGACTGCAGGAAACTTAGCCACACCCATGATAAGTGGACATTGCGCTAACTAAAAATCATGCCTGACCACGGAGGGTGCTGGACCAGAAAGTGCTGGACTAGAAAGGTTCAATCTGCATTACAGTTACACACAAGGCAAACTAAAATGCATTGTAATTTGGAGGTTCACATTCAAATGTAACTGAGCAATTCAGCTAAGCATGAAAACATATGTGTGAAGAAAGCATATTCTTTGTTTTGTTTTTTATTAGTTATTCTTTGTACTTCGGAAAATCAGGATTCTGGACATGAAGTTACATGCCCTCTTGGATATTTCCCTTGTGGCAATATAACAAAGTGTTTGCCTCAACTACTTCACTGTAATGGTGTGGATGACTGTGGTAACCAGGCCGATGAAGACAACTGCGGTAGGCTAATAAAGCCTTTCTTTTGTTCATTTCTAGTACATATACCATGAAGGCCACTTTTCAGTGAAACTTAAATGCTGTGAAGGCTAAATAAATAGTCAAAGTTAATGGAATCGTAGAAAAATTAAATATACTGTAGATGAGAACAACATAGATATTCGCTTAAAATAAATACAGTGAGGTCATCGTTCATTTGCTAGGAAAAGAGCAAATCTTTGTCTATCTTGATGTATATGCCAGTTTAATCTTCTGATGTGAGCTTTTGATACAAAAAGTAAAGATAATTATGAAATAGCTACGATAAGACCACAAGATTTATAGTAAAGATCAAGTACCTTACATACAGTTTAGTCCTACACTACGGACGTTTAGTATAAACATCCAGAGGAAAGTGCACACACTCTCACACAACATACACAATACATAGCATAAATTACACTGCAAGCAAGAGAGCCATGCTGACAAAGAGTGGACATGTTCACTTCCTGAAATAACATTACACTTAAGCACTGAAAAGCATAATTTTACTTCATTTTGACAGCACTGGGCATAGTTCTGGAAAAGGACTACAGAACTGAAGGATTCATAAGATCCAGTTTTTTTTTCTCAAATAAATCTACTCAGAATTTGTGGTTCAAAGCATATGACTGTAGAGACAAATCTGGAAGGTCCTCTGGTAATGCATATAGAAACTGTGGGCCAATCTGCTTTATTCACATACTGAAGCTATTATAATTCAGGTAAGCTTACCAGGAACATACAGCGTCCACTCAGATATTGTGTGATCGAGACTCAGAATGCAAAAGCATTATGGTAATTCATGCAAATTGGCTCTCCCGCCTCTGCATAATCTTCAATTTCATTCTCAGTAGGACCCTATGGAGTCTACTGTTTTCCTGGGGTTATAGCAAACGGAACAGCCTGCGGGTGTTTAGGAGGCCTAAGGTGGCTGAGGATCCCTGAGTTCAATGTAAGACTGTCAACTGTGTGATCAGCTGGGTTGCTTTGCCCCTGAACTGATTTTCCTGGATGTGTATTCCTTTAGGTCCTGTCCCTAACAGCCAGAAACAATGCTTCAAGGCAGAGTCATTTGGCCCCATCAGTGTCTGACTAACTTTCACTCAGTCAGCCAGGGAGCATCCTCTCCCAGGTGCATGAATGCCAACCTCCCCAAATGTTATTCCCTTGCATCTCCCACTGCTGTGCATGGCAGGCAGGGGTGAAGTCACAGGGCCTAATACTGATCTTGAACATGCTGATGTAAATCAGGATGAAATCTAGTAAAGTCAATGAAGTTGTATCACTGTTAAACTGGGCTAACTGAGGTTATCATTTGGATCACAGATTTGCCTTTGAGAGTAGTTGGCAGTGCTATGAAGTTGCTACTGTGGGAGGGTAACATGTCAGCAGGATTCTACTGGTGCTCCTTAGTCATAGAGCCTAGTTCTGCCATGGAGCTATGGCTGGGACACATGGTCATTATGTGGCTTGGGAAGAAAAGAAAGGGGGCAGGAACAATTAGATCAATTCTTATCCCCAGTGATGGTATAGAATAGTTTTTTCAGTATATTTTGAATGCTTTGGGAGAGGTTTAGTGTTTCTTGCCTTAAATATCATTTCATGCTGCCTGGCCTTATTGGCGATTTATACATGCTATATGTAGTTATTAATGAGTACCATTCATAAGTGAAAAAATGTTGATTAGAAATGGAGTGAGAAAGCAATTGATTCAGATCTTTGACCTGAAACTCAAACTATACTCTTATTAAAGCCTGAAAAAGTTCAGATGACTTTCTTTCACTCTTTCATTTTTCCCCTCCTCTCGTCTGGAAAAAGATGTTCCTGTGATATTTTCTGATGGACTTGAACAAAATCCTGAAACACTCACAAAAACACCATCCCAGTTTTAGAGACCCCAAAAGTTTAGATAATTCTGGTAAGTTTTCAGTCAGTATTAACTAGACAAAATCACTGAACCTTTGTAAGTGCACCTATCACTTATCAGTTAAGGCTCTGGAGTGAAATACTCTGGCAATGAGTGACTGGAGAGGTGCATTTTTTTTGGTCTAGTTAATGTCACTTTGCAGAATGTTAATGTGAATAAAAAGTGAGTTGGAGTATGCAAACATAGCAATTTGTGTTTAAAAAAAAAGATTTTAATAAACATTTTTGGTCTTGCTGCAAGGACTAGGCCACCATTAAAAGTGAGAATTCTCCATTCTTTATTTCTTTAATAAAAATTGGCTTCCTTTCTTGAAGATATGCTTTAGTCCAACACAATTTATTGGGTTCAATACAAAGGTAATTGGATGAGGTCAGACTAGATGATTTCTGGCCTTAAAGTCTGTGAGACTGTGACAAACACTAAATCAATATTTTTTGTGTATATGAGAGACTGAGGTTTCTATTTTGGAAATATTTGTGTTCTTTCCCCTAATGTGAATGCATGCAGTTCACAACTGAGGTGTCATGGAATATTTGGCCACAAATCACTGTTCAAAAAACAGGATCTTCTCAGTACAGTGGATAGCATGGCATCAAAATCTGAACATCTGCACTGAAATTCTATTCACAATTGAAAATAAATTTGATCTCACCATAGTCGACACACCTTTGCAGCATTTTATGTGATGGAAACCTTCTGCTTAAGTGAGACTCCAGGCTTAGAATAATAAGGGTGTTGGAGTCAGGTCCAGGGTATTAGGGTGAGGTGTTTACCCTACACAGGCTCTGAAAATATTTGTGTGGGTCACTACTTAGCTATGCAGCCTGACTGAAATTAGAGAGTAGGCCAGGCTTAAACAAAGGTGAGTCCCAGCTAGGAGAGAAAGTAAGTGGTAAATTTAAACAGAGGAAGTTTGGTGTAGAAGGGGCTACAGGGAAAGTGAAGACAACTGCAGTCACTATCGGATATGACAGAGGCTAGGAGTGTCAAGGAGAAAACTTGGAGGGAACCCACAGAGAGCAGGAGCCTGGCCCTCAGGGAAGAGTGGAAAAGAGAGCTGGTGAGTAGGAAGCAGCCTACGAAGTAAGTAGCACTGAACAGACTTTGACTGCATGTG
The DNA here is from genome assembly GCA_019425775.1 of Rafetus swinhoei. Classification (NCBI taxonomy): domain Eukaryota; kingdom Metazoa; phylum Chordata; order Testudines; family Trionychidae; genus Rafetus; species Rafetus swinhoei. The sequence goes on along the minus strand of CM033449.1, from coordinate 78,430,947 downwards.
GTAAGGGTCCTGGGCTGGAACCCAGAGTAGTGGTGGGCCAAGGTTCCACTACTAGCCACTGACAGAGTGGCATTTCCTAGAAATTGGGTCTAGTGAGACTTGATAGCCCAGAAGGGGAAACCACATACCAACCTAGCTGGAGGGCCAAGTCATGAAGAGGAAGCTTTAGCTCCTAGAATGAAAGAGTGGCTGCAGAGTGAGAGAACAACAGGTTGAGGCATCGGACCTGGAAAACAACTAATTCCCAGAGCAGCCCAGACAAGATGCCAGCCACAGTGAGTGAGAACCCCATTACACAATGCTATTAGTCTCTTATGTGCAGAAGGATGAAATTCAGTCAAATTTAAATAAATAGTCATTTCCAAAAGACTGAAAATAGAAATATTCTTTGAACATATACTGTGGACTCTATCTTCCACTACATGGCCTGCAGACTTAAACATTAATGTGATATGAAAAATTCAGTTATGAGAACCAAAGCTAAAAAAAAATGTATAATGGAGAAGGCAGATGGTGTGGGGAGATTTCACTATCAAACTGACTCAAGAATGACTGGTGTCCTGTAAGCAATCTCAGCAGAGAGGCCAAGGATTAAATGATTATCGAGCATGAACTTTTCTTTCACCCTTAGAGATGAGACATTCAAAGCCAACGCATCTAGATGAAGAAGTGTAGGGCAACTTGCACTGCAGTCACCTGTGCAATATGTATTCTTTGGGTGGAAACACAAATCCAGAGTTGTCAGCTTGGCACCCTCATGAACATTAAATTCACTTTAAAACAATTAAAGAAGCAGCAACATTTCCTGTTGGGTCAGAACAAAGGAATGTGGGGTACTTTTGTAGAAAATCTGTTTTTCTGTTTCATCAAAACAAACTCCCACTATACATGCCAAGACGGGGGACCAGCTGAGATGCATTCAACCAAAAATCTTTAATTACAGAGGAAGAACAACACACATCTACAGTTTGCAGTTGAAAAGGAACATTCCTTGTCAAAGCGAAGAAGATTAATCTTGTTTAAAGTTTAAGCATGGTTCTGATCAGATATTGACTGTCATTTTGGTAAGCCAAAGTAGCAGCATGTAAGCTACCATGATATATAGGTAATTCTTAGGCAGGCTGCCTATAAAACACAAAAGGCGGAGAGGGTTGTCTTCAGAGACCTTGAGTAGCTGTGTGCTTTCATGCTTTCACAGCACTTAGAGGCAGATGAATCAGAGGACCTATAAAATGCACAAGAGCTTCAGGAAGCATGCATTTCTCAGGGATCAGAGATGGAAAAGGTTGTCATAATATGCCCTTTAGTATTATTTCTGTGACCAGGCCAGTAAATTTAGGATCAAAATCTTGAATCGCTCCAATTATCATTCATGTCTAATGAATAGCACCATATATTCAAGGAAGAGGGTTACTAAACCTAAAACTGTGGTCTAACCACACTATAAGGTTTTGATAAGCCAGGGGGCTCACTATCCATACAAACGTATCCATTGATCAGTAACCATGTCATGATAGGATTAGTGATAAAAAGCCAGTCCAGGATGTAGCCAGAATGACTGACAAAATGATAATACAAGTCTGGCACCCTGGGGATCTGACCAATCTGGACAAGGGTGTTTGCTGGACCATGGGAAGTTTGGGAGTGGGGCACCAGCCTCCCTGCTGGGCTCCTCTCTCCAGCCTCCCAGCCACACAAGCTACAGCAGCCCTGCTACGAGCAGGATTTGATGGTGATGTGGGACTTCGACTATCCAGACATATGTTGGAAACCTAACACAGCGGGGCACAGACTATCCAGTAAGTTCTTGGACTGCATTGGAGACAATTTTTTTTATTTCAGAAGGCTGAGAAAGCTACGGGAGGGAAGCTGTTCTACAAATATATTAGAAGCAGGAGGAAGACCAAGGACAGTGTAGGCCCATTGCTCAGTGAAGAGGGAGAAACAATAACAATGTGATGGAGGCAGAATGCCTAACATAGTGAAAGCTAGTGGAAATGGGCTAGGGTTAGAAGTTAAAATAAAAAAAGAACAAGTTAAAAATTACTTAGAAAAATTAGTTGTCTTCAAGTCACCGGGATCTGATGAAATGCATCCTAGAACACTCAAGGAACTGATAGAGGAGGTATCTGAGCCTTTGCTATCATCTTTGAAAAGTCATGGAAGTTGGGAGAGATTCCAGAAGACTAGAAAAGGGCAAATATAGTGCCCATCTATGAAAAGGGAAATAAGAACAACTTCAAGTATCTAAAAGGATGTTACAAGGAAAAGGGAGAAAAAATGTTCTTCTTGGTCTCTGATGATAGGACAAGAAGCAACTGGGTTTAAATTGCAGCAATGGAGGCTTAGGTTGGACATCAGGAAAAACTTTCTTTTAGGGTGGTTAAACACTGGGGCTATGTCTACACACGGCAGAGCTTTTCCGGGATACCTCTGGTATCCCGGAAAAGCTCTGCCGTGTCCAAGGAACGCTTCCGCTTTTTCGGAACAGTTTCCGAAAAAGCAGACGTGTTCTTTTGGCATCCCTGTATTCTTCATTGTATGAGGAATAAGGGATGTTCTGAAAGAGGAGGTTTTTCTGAAATTTGGCCTCATGGAGATGGGCCAAATTTCGGAAAAGCCTCTTCTGCGAAAAAAAGCGGAAAAAGATACGCAAATTGCGAATCGCAATTTGCGTATCTTTTTCCAAAAAACCCTGCAGTTTAGACATAGCTAGGAATGAATTGCCTATGGGGGGTTGTGGAATCTCCATCACTGGAGATATTTGAGAGCAGATTGGATAGAAATCTATCAGTGATGATGGTGCTCGGTCCTGCTGTGAGGACAGGGGACTGGACTTGATGACCTCTCAAAGTTCCTTCCAGTTCTAGCATTATATGATTATATCGTTTAACCGCACTAGAGCACCTGGCGTCCCCGCCAGCCTTGCAGCAACCCTGCCATCCCTCTGGAGCTCCTGGTGGCCTCCCTCTTGAGCTGTGAGCTCCACTATCCCACGAACTCCACCCCCTCCATCCACCTTCCCACCAGCTTTGGGCTCTGGTGCCTTGCTGGCCCCGCCAGCCGGCTCCTCTCTGAGCTGCCGGCAACCTCAGCCACTGGGGCTGTCTAGTCGCACAACATCCATGGTTCTACAGGACCATGGATGTTACTGGACCAAACAGTCCCAGACCATAGAGGTTCAACCTGTGCTAGTTCCTGTGTTTCATAGGGTTATTGTTTTCTTGCTCTTCTGTTTCTATTTTTTCTTTTATTTTTTTGTAACTTCTGGCTGTAATCATGCTTGCATTGGAACAAGAATAAGTTAAACTTATTCATAAATGATCTGGAGAAAGGGGTAAGCAGTGAGGTGATAAAGTTTGTGGATAATACTAAATTGTTTAAGATAGTCAAGACAGAAGCAGACTGTGAAGAACTTCAGAAAGATCTCACCAAACTGAGTGATTGGGCAACAAAATGGCAAATGAAATTTAATGTGGATAAGTGTAAAGTAATGCACGTTGGAAAAAATAACCCCAACTATATGTACAGTATGATGGGGAATAATTTGGCCACGACAAATCAGGAAAGAGATCTTGGAGTTATCGTGGATAGTTCTCTGAAAACTTCTACACAGTGTTCAGTGGCAGTCAAAAAGGCAAATAGGATGTTAGGAATTATTAAGAAAGGGATAGAAAATAAGACACAGAATATCTTACTACCCCTGTATAAAACTATGGTATGCCCACATCTTGAATACTGTGTACAGATGTGGTCTCCTCACCTCAAAAAGATATTTTGGCGTTAGAAAGGGTTCAGAAAAGGGCAACTAAAATGATTAGGGATTTGGAACGGGACCCATATGAAGAGAGGCTAAAGCGACTGGGACTTTTTAGTTTAGAAAAGAGGAGACTAAGGGGGGATATGATAGAGGTATATAAAATCATGAGTGGTGTGGAGAGGGCGAATAAAGAAAAGTTATTTATTAGTTCCCATAATAGACGAACTAGAGGACACCAAATGAAGTTAATGAGTGGCAGGTTTAAAACTAATAAAAGAAAGTTCTTCTTCACACAGCGCATAGTCAACCTGTGGAACTCCTTGCCAGAGGAGGCTGTGAAGGCTAGGACTATAACAGAGTTTAAAGAGAAGCTAGATAATTTCATGGAGGTTAGGTCCATAAAAGGCTATTAGTCAGGGGATAGAAATGGTGTCCCTGGCCTCTGTTTGTCAGAGGCTGGAGAAGGATGGCAGGAGATAAATAGCTTGATCATTGTCTTCGGTCCACCCCCTCTGGGATACCTGGTGCTGGCCACTGTCAGCAGACAGGCTACTGGGCTACATCGACCTTTGGTCTGACCCAGTACGGCCATTCTTATGTTCTTATGAGAAATATAGTTATTGCCAGCAAGGCTGTATTGTAAGTCCTTTGTTAGCAGGGACAGGAATTTTTAAATCTATAATCATAATCGATAATTATAAAACAGTGCCATAGACTAAATCTGATCTAAAACAGATTTGAATTGATTACTGTCATTGGTGCCTGAGATGAACCACAATGAGAATGCTACACTCTGGTCAGACTGTAAGAAACAGGGCAGACAATCCCCCAAAACTGGTAATTATAATTGGATTTGCCAAAAAAAAGTAATGAAAGAGCTTCTGTAGCATAACACTGGTCAACTGGAAGCCAAACACCACCCTGTTTAGGCATTCTGGCCCTGGTTTCCAGCCAGACAAACTGGTCTAATACAGTGACAGGTTATTGAAAACCATATTCAGAATACTTAAGTTCTACCAGTCTCAAGGGATCAGACACCACCTGCTCAGTATATATTTCAGATCTTACCCAAATATCACAGTCAACCAATCCTTAGTAAACTACCTAAAGATTTATTATTAGTAAAAAAGAGAGGTATTGAATGGTCAAGGACTTGTATACATACAAGTGATTCTCAGTGTTCATAGACCAGGATCATAGCAGTGATATTATGTCTACTGGCTTGCAAAAGTCTATTTGGAAATATCCCAACAGAATCCAAAGGCAGCTTAGATATAAAGTCTGTTAGGGTATGTCTACACTTGCACTCTCTTTCGAGAGAGGGATGCAAATGAAGACATTCAAAATTGCAAATGAAGCCAGGATTTAAATATCCCGCACTTTCATTTGCATATTCACGTTATGGCGCTATTTCGAAATAACAGATGCTGTTAAGACACGGTTATTTCAAGAGAAAACCCTTCTCTCGAAATAACTGGTAAACCTCATTGTATGAGGAATAAGGGTTATTTCGAGAGAAGGGTTTGCACTCAAAATAACCACGTCTTAACAGCGTCTGTTATTTCGAAATAGTGCTATTTCGAAATAGCGCCATAATGCAAATATGCAAATGAAGCGTGGGATATTTAAATCCTGTTTTCATTTGTAATTTCGAATGTCTTCATTTGCATACCTCTCTCGAAAGAGGGTGCAAGTGTAGACATACCCTTAGTCTTTCTATGCATTTTCCAGGCGATGCCAAATGACTACTTAGAAGATCTCAGTCTCCCTGAGATCCTGAACTTTCCCTGTTTAAAGTTCAGCAGACTCGAGATGAAAGGATCAGGCCCTACATTTCTCGCTACGCAGGTTTTTCAAGAGCTGCAAACAAAGCATGTGACTGAGGGTTCTTCTTTTTGAGCAGGCACTGTCCCATTGCCTAGAAGTTAACATTCTATTTTCTATGCATAAACAAGTAATCCAGTTTACACTGATTAACATAAGGCAACTCCTAGTCATATATATTATAACAGATAAACTGAAGCCATTATATATAATATTGTAAATTTCATGCAGTGTCTCACATCTTTGATCTTAAGGTTGACTGAACACAGACACATACATAATATAAAGGCAATTAAGACATAAGAGAACTAGCATCTACAAGCTAATTAGGTTACATTGTTAAATCTCTAACACAATACAGGTATATAGACAAACACATTTGCTGCCTGTCCATTGATTTCTATTACTATACGTGAATGGTCTAGTTCATTTCTTTGATATTCCTATACAAATCAGTAGTCCTGATACAATTGTAATGCCTCTTGTTAAAAGTTGTTATGAGTCCTACAGAGGTTGTCTGGTCTGCCAGTGTCACAATGACAGAGGTGAAAAGTTCCATATCCCCCTTATTAGTCTGCTGAGCCACACATCCCTACCTCCCCAATAATAACTATTTTTAAAAATCTTGTATAAAATGATTGAAAACAGAAGGTATAATACAAGGCTGCATATGAAGAATTTATAGATGAATCAGCTAAAGGTTACCAGTTACACAAGCTCAGTTTAGGTTATAAAACTATATTCAGATATAGTATTAAACTGGAATAAACCTCTTTGATTTTTCAGGAATAATGGCTTTGTCTATATGGTCTCAGTGTCTCAGATTTCTGACTTTTTCTGAAGGATATGAATAGAAGCTTGAAAAATGTAAATGGATCTGACTATAAAAATTTAACAGCTGTTTTCTTATATGACATGCTTGTTTGTTATGGTTGAGGATATCTGGTGAGGAAGGAGAAAAGCACACAAACAGAAACATTTTCAAATAAACTTTTTCAGTCAAAAATATCATTCCATTGAAACTAAAACGTTTCATGGAGGTAATGGGTTTTTTTGTTTTTGATTCAATGTTTTCTAAAGTTCAGAGTGGACTCCCTGATCAATTCCAGAGAGAGAGATGAATTGAAAACCTGACATTTTCCTTTTAAAGACAGACACTTTATCAAAATTCTGTTTCTCAACAGCTTCCAAAGGTATTATTTTTCTTGTTGCAATGTGGAACAAGAGCAAACTTGAAAAATCTCAAAAGTTTTTGTAAAAAGAATCAAAGGTCCCTAGCCGGCTATACAAAAGCTCTTCTTCACTATAGTGGAACATTATGAGCCTCTTCCAGTTACTTTCATATCCTCTCTTATGGGAGAATGATGCCAATTATTTTTTTTAAACAATATGTGATCACATATTAGTTATCCAAATAAAGCATAAATGCTGACTTCTGCTGTATATTGCACAGATAGGTGTAATGGAGGCTTTTTGCATGGCAAATCTCCTGAGCAAAGACTGAAAGGCACAGTTTGCACACATGGGGCTATGACCACCAAACATTTTTCATCTGACTTCTTTCAGGAATTGAACATAGGTCTTACTGGGTCAAGCAGTGCATTAAGCCACTTGTGCTCATAGGGAACAGTCCCAGCAGTCTGTTTAGCAATGTGTGAATTAAATAAAGCAATAAGGTGACCATCGCTCTCTTTTTAACAGAGTCTTTTGTGTGGAGGGGGTTCAATTAGACCTAATTCTACAGTAACAGATTCAGTGCTTTGCTCCCAGCTTTGGAACAGCTTCAAGGATGAAATCCTTCAGTGTGCCAGACCAGCTAGAGGTGGGACTGTTGCTCCGGGGTAAGCCAAGCAGCTTCACACCCTCCTTAGGCTGGACCTCTGGGCCTTCAGGATTCTTGCTTCACACCATGAGCCCCGTTCAGTGAGTCCAACTAAGGTAGTCTCCTGATTAGACTTGTACACTCTTCAGGGATTAATAACCCTCACCAAGCATTTGCAGTGACACTCAAACAGTGTAGTAAAAAAAATAGGTTTATTAGTTCACTGAAACATAGGAAGTTCTTTGGGTAGCACTTTTGAAGGTTAAAGCATAGTCAGTTCTGATTAGCCATGAGCTCCACCTAGCTGTGGCAAATCTCTTCGTTTAAGCTCTGTCGACCTCCTTGTTCAGACTGCAAGTGAGAATTCTGACTCCTTCCAGCGCCCAGTTCTTATCACCCCGATTCACACCTTCTTCCCAGTCCTTTGTGCTTCAGTTCCCACTAAGCTGCACATCCACACAGCTTTCCAATAAGCTCCATGCAGGGACTCAGAGCTGCAGCAGGGAGAAATGCCTCTCCCCAAGTCCCTAATCAGCCAGGCCCAGTGAGGAGACGCCCGTCCCTGCTGGCCCTAGCATGGAGCTGCCACAGGCATGCACATCACCTCCACACTGATGCATATAACAAAATTCATTCCGCTCAGGGATGGAAAAAATTAAAGGGAATACTGTCAGGGAATATTGTTCAGTCCCTCTATGAAAAAATAGGAAATCCATATCTCTCTGGGTCAAGGCTAGGTATCAATGACTGGGTGATTGGATTTGCCATTGTCTTCTCAAATGCTCCATTAATTTGGGGACCATCGCTCACAACAACTAAGTGACACCTACACCTGTGTGTCTGAGGGCTCATCTAGACTACATTCCTCTGTCGAAAGAGGAATGTAAATGAGCCCTATCGAAAGTGCAAATGAAGTGCTGATTTAAATATCCCGTGCTTCATTTGCATATTTGCATCCTATCGCTGTTTCGAAAAAGGGTTTTTTGAAAGTGAAACTGCAGTCTAGATGTGGTTCTTTTGGGGGGGAAAAAAAACCTTTTTCAAAAGAACCCGTACTTCTCATTTTTTCAGGAGTACAGATTCTTTCAAAAAAGGTTTTATTTTTTTTTAAAGAACCGCGTCTAGACTGCAGTTTGACTTTCGAAAAACCCTTTTTCGAAACAGCGATCAGACGTGAATATGCAAATGAAACGTGGGATATTTAAATCCGCGCTTCATTTGCACTTTTGATCAGGCTCATTTACATTCCTCTTTTGATAGAGGAATGTAGTCTAGACGAGCCCTTAGTGTATGCTTAGAGCAAATGGTATTTTGTGGCTGCCATTGGGTAATAATACAGAATAAGGTGGGAAATTGAGGCGCGTGCATCGGGTTAAAAAAACATTACAAAGAATCCCCCTTTATCGCACTCTGTCAAACTTATTTTTAAAGTGTCTATCATCTTGGTATCATTAATGTCTCACTGGTTCATTGACTCTGGATATAAGAGCTTAGGTCAATCTCAGACTAATTCAGGGTAATAATTGTTTTACAGAGCAAAACAAAAAATTTAAATTTGGGCTCCTGTATTTCTTTACCAGTTTACAATGTTGACTGTGCCAGTGTCAAATGGTCAACCCAATCTTGAAAGCCTCACATACTCCGCAGCTCTAACCAATTTGGATGGGAACTGTGAGTGTAAGCAGACTGTAAGAGTTGGCTCTTTTATATGTAAAACATAAAAACAAAAAAATAGCTGAGACTTTCCAGGAAATTGAGACTAGCAATTTTTTTCTATGTATGTATCCCAAGCATATCAAATCAAAGCAACTTCTTGAAGAGTAATTTCTAAAATGTTTCATAAACCTACAGAAAAATGTTAAATTATAGACCTTCCAACAGCTATAACAACTAGCACTGCAAAACAAAAATCTTCCACAGACAGCAATTTAGTGATAAAAGGGACACTTAAATTACTGAGAAAGTAGTAGAAGCAAAAATAGTAACACAAATATTTTGTGAAATCCATTATGAAATGATCGTCCAAGGAATACTTTAAGGTATACTTAATATTGGTGTTCAGAAATAAACCTTGAATGTTTAAAAAAAAATTGCCAAAGTAGTTCTGCTATTTTTGAAGATCCATAAAGGCACAATGAGAATTTCAACTGCACACAAACACTAACTGCAGTCAGTTATACAGAAGTTGCAGTTGGAAACAAATTTTCACGGTCAGGGTAATTGCACTTGTATCCATTCTGTGGTCAATCTCCAGAGCACCCAATCAGGTCTCAGCTCTCTAGCAGGCCAATCGCCTATCTCTGGGCATAGACCCTTGCCCCACTCCTTTCTGACCTGCAGGTTTTAAGTCTGCCCAGTTCACTGCCTTACACTGTGATATCCCCAGCAGGCCAGTCTGCTGAAAGGCCAGAGACTGTGCATTGCTTTTTCTTCAAGGGCAATGAACAGTGCGTTGCCAGCAGTTACAAGTTACTACATCCTGGCTCCTTTCCAAGCAAGCACATTTGTTCTTAAGGTAAATGCATTACAGAGAAAACATAAAAGCAATAATCGTATTTAAACAAACATTAAACGTGGCATTACCCATCAATCTTATGGAGTGCAATTTGCGTATCTTTTTCCGATAGATCACTGTAGTGTAGACATAGCTGAAGAGAGACAGCTTCCCCAAAAATCTGTTGCAGGGAGCTACAATGGGAGACCTGGGGTCCTCAGCCCCAGAAAAGTCCATATGGCAAGCTCAGGCTGTTAGGAAATCAAGCAGGGTTCTCTCAGACACTTGCCTCTGGTTTGTCAGAACTTCCTCAAATCCTATATCTTTCTGTGAAATTTCAGGTTTACCAAATCCACATTTTCCAAATAAGCCCTGATTTTTCAGAAAATTCCCATCAGCTCTAGTCCTCACAGGGATAGGAGGAAGACAAGAGAGGTCCAGAGAGGAATAGATTCACAGCTCATAATACCACATGTGATAAGATAGGGTAAGGGAAGTCTCCTTCCACACAGTCAGCAGGTAGGCCCACGTTATTCATGTGCACTGAGAACTGCTTTGTGAACTTAGGAGGACATCACACCAACAGCAAGTGAGTGACTGTACCCCCTCAAGGTTTGTAAATCAGAAAACTAAAAGAAATCCCACAAAATTCTTATTTCAAAGTGTCTTAATATTGCAAGATTATCTCTTAGACAACTTATTTCAAGTTCCCAAATACAGAGCATAGCAGCAGAGAGGATGAGGTGGAATATAGTTTCTATCGTGTAGTTTCTTTCTACCACCCTTACTGCTGCACAGCTGCTGGCAGTGGTGCTGTCTTCAAAACTGGGTGCCTGGCCTGGAGCTGCCATTCTCTGGCCACCCAGTTCTGAAGGCAGCACCACCACCAGCATCAGCACAGAAGTAAGAGTGGCAAACTAGTACACACAAACACCACTATTAGGGTACCTCAGGAATTGCAATATCCTGGAATTGATGTTAGAAAAAAGATGAGCATGGAAAAATCCCAGATATTTATTCATATTTCAAAAATCTGCCTGGGGATGGAGGTCACAGGAACAAAAATGCAGTCATGTGTGGCTAAAAAAACCAGTCTCACTCGTGGTTTTTTTGAATGGCTGGGGTCAGCAATAAATGGCTTTGAGTTGCCGTGCTGGTCCTAGATGACCACAAATTAAATTCAGTGTGTGCTTGCCTTGCTCAGACAATTTTGAGGGCTCCCAGATGGCTGGTATGGAGACTAACTTTGATTTTTCTGGAACATTCCATGATAATAGGGATGAACTCTACTTTAAAAAATTACAAACAAATAGAATCCAGACAATAGCAATCGTTACAATTGCAATGCATTGTAAATATTCATGCACTCTGTATTCAAACCTGAACATGTGTTATTTTAAGTTTATTTTTATTATTTTTGTCATAAATTGTAAAATATTTATTAGGCTTCAGACACTCGAAGTAATTGCTTGACATATCTGTATTCATAAGACCAAATTCGTCCCTAGTTTAAAAACTCCATTAAAGGCAAAGTAGTAATACCAGGGATTGATTTATTTCAGTGCCCCTATTTGCAACAAGATCCTGATGATTTAACACCAATAGTGTTTATGTTAAGGTTTTCTAATGTTAAAACACAGTAACACAAAGATATTTTATGGTCAGGACTCTCTTACCCATTGCAGGATGTTCTCAGAAGCTTTTAGTTCCTTTTAAAAAGGCTAAGGGTGATGTTGAACAATTTGACCTATATGCTGTATTTTATTTGAAGCTGCTTGTGAAACTATTAACAAACACAGGAAGCGTGTGAAAGTGGTAATAATTCTAGCACCCTGCTGTGCATGAGTTTAATTACAACTCAAGTTGGCAGGCAGCAGAGCAAGCTTGGTAAATTGTCCTACATTCTGATTCTTCAGTCAGCTTTTCCAGCAAAGTCCATGTTCAGTAGAAAAAAGAAAACTTTTCTTCTTATTTTCTGACTGCAAGACTTGGCCCTGCAAATTCTGTAACAGGGATTTTGGAATGGAGGTTTAGAACAGAAAGTATTTCATTTGTTATTTACCTAATTGATATGTATATGAATTGTTAATGGTTGGCTAATGTGCAATTTAAATAATCATGTATTGCCATGTGAATTAAAATATTAAAGTAAAACAAGATTTCCACTTGAATGTAAGTTTCAGGGGGTAGCCATGTTAATCTGTTTCAGTAAAAACAATGAGGAGTCTAATGACACCTTAAAGACTAATACATTTATTTGTGCATAAGATTTCGTAGGCTGGAACCCACTTCATCAGATACATCCGACAAAGTGGTTTCCACCCATGAAAGCTTATGCCCACTTGAATACAAGTACCTTGTGAATATTGAATGAAACAGATCAAAGATAATGACAACATGTAGCCATAAATACTATCTGCTGTCTTACCTGCACATACAATACTGGTTTTGTCCTAGACATTATACTTAAAACAAACAAACAAAAAGATTTTGTACATAGTAAATCAGTACAAAAGAAAAACTGCTGCCCAATAACACTGTTATTAATAACTTAATCAAGATTTAGGAGAGGACTGTAGACTCTAGGATAGACATCTAACAAACTAACTGCATTTCAGGGAAGGTACTCAAAGGGGCAATCAGTCTACTTAATGATAAACAACATGATTTTAGAATAACTAATGATAGACGAGGACAGTACTTCTGGTTCTACTTTCTTTAGTATTTGTCACATTGGAAACATCTATATATAGCACTTATTTCAAAGCAGAGCGCTCTTCCTCCGACTTCCCTTACTCCTCATACAATAAGGGTTACAGGAGTTGGAGTAAGAAGTCCTGCAGCTTCACAGTATTATGACACTATTTCAAAATAACTGCCTGCTGTGTAGACGCAGACTAAGTTATTTCAAAATAAGGCTAGTTATTTCAAAATGATGTTGCTGTGTAGATGTCCCCTTAGTTTCTTATAAAAACAATATGTATTTCATCAGCTTCATGGGAGCGTATGTGTGTTTAGGCGATAGCTATGTGATAAATGGCAAAACCATATGATAAAATACAAGGCCATGTCATAAATAAATGTCCGATTAATCCTTGCCCACTTTACCTGCCCTCTGCCTACTGGTCAGTCTTTGAACTTTAGAAAAAAATTCAGACCCCCCGACTTGCTTCAAATAGCCACCATTTTAATAACAGCCTGTCAGATACATATTTTCTCTGCCTTCCATTAAATTACATCTGCCTGAGCCCCAGGATAAGCAAAATTTTATCCTGTGGCAGGGACAGGTTGTTGTTTTTTTTTAATGGATAAACATATCATGATTTTAAATCTAGTCTATTAAAAAATGGGATAGTTAATCCAAGTGTGCTTTTTTTGGAGTTGGAAATGGATCCATCTGTTAGACCAAGGGCCTGCCCACTGCTTGGCATTTAACCTGAGGAAAAAAGAGAGAGACTGCCATCTTGCTGTGGGGCAAGCTTCCAATGAATCAAAAATGGGCAAGGAGATTAAACCTGAGCACATGTGCAGCCCATTTGTGGGGAGATGCTACTGTCCTGTATTTACTTCTGAAAGAGACATGAAATCTTTGTTCCCTTTATACTTTAACAACATTATGTAACTTGTCATCCCAATAAAGAATTTTGAATTTGAGTGATAGATTTGGGACAATGGCATGTAGTGTGTTGGAGACGGGATTAACACAGAGCCAAAGGAATTTGAAAAGAGTTTGAGAAATCCTTTTGGCCAGAGATCACAAATATAGAGCTGTGTGGAGTTTTCTGCTTGACTATCGTACCATCTTTGTTCAAGAACAAGAACTATTTAAGATCTCTTGAACTGTGACTTTTTTCTAATGATAAATGATTGTCTTTTGTGCTTTTTTCCAGTGATATATTAACCTAACTTAGGAATCCAAACTCTTCTTGACAACAGTACTCTCACTAACCCAGCACTGCCCCAGCTTCCTAAATTTACAAAAACACTTCTGAATACCTCGATTTACTGATTTTTGTGATTACTCTCATTATTGTCATTCATACACTCCTAAAAATGTGGGCCTAGTTTACCAACTCTCGGTAGTGTGGTCACCAGGTACTTAGCAACCTTAATAGACTTTTTCTATTTAATATTACTTACTGAATATTACATCTCTTATGTAAAGGTTCTGTAAAATTGAATAGGATTAAACCAATAAAAATTACATAGAAATGTAATAATTTTAGTAGAAATTCCTCTAAATGCATATACAGTTTAAAAGAGAATGATGTTATTTCTATAGATTTTCTACATGGCCTATCAATTTCTATAACAGGAATATAAACCTGATTGGGATATTTGAAAACATCTATGCAAAAAGTTATTTTGTTTATTAAACACTACTTGATTTTGTATAAGAAACAGAGGTATTTGCATGGTCATTTGTTTCTGCCTTGCCACAACACACACAAGCTTATTGCTTCTGTATGTTCAATCAAAAATAAGAATCAATAATTATTTTTACTGTTCTGTTACTTAAGTCACATCTTTCCCTAACAATAATTTTCCCATCATAATAAATTTAAATAAGATATTTAAGATTGTGTGAAATTATCCAGCCTCAGAAGTTATGCTTGTATGTGAATTGGAAATTACATATATGCTAATAGAACCAAAAAAAGCAGCTTTTATACTAAAACATTTCAATTATTAATTGATTTTATTTTTTCACACCATATTTAGTACATAAAATGTAATCACTCATATTGAAGAACAAAATAGAAAACAGGATAATTTTATACAAATTAAATGGATCACTGTAAATCAGAGAGAATTCATGCTTATGCAAAATTTATCAGAGGAGTACTGGTACTGAGAAGATATTTGTAAATTAGGGATTGTCTGTTTCAAAACAAAATTGCACTAATTTAATTAAATTTATTTTAAAACAGTATTAAACTGATACAAGACCCCTAATGAAGATGCACTCAGACCTGTCTAACTCTTGCTGATACAGGTCAGTAATTTGTTCAATTAAATTGACCTGATTTAAGTGAGAGTTAAACAGGTTTAAGTGGTTTGTACATTATGCATTTGGTATATTAGTTTAAAGTCAGTTTAGTTACATTAATGCATCTTTTCTAACATAGGTTAGGCCTTAATGTGTACAAACAGAACCTAATCCTGCAGGCTATATGAAAGTAGTCCCATTAAAATCATGAGTGAAATCCTGCCTAACTGAATTCAATCAAGTTAGAATTTCATCCAATGCAAGTAAGGCTGCAGGCTCAGGAACAAATAATTAGAGTTTATCATATTGGGACAGTGGTGGAAATAGTGGGAAAAATTAAGTGTGGAGCAACTTTGACCATATTATAAATCTGAAATAACTTGATGCATTTCTTAATAGAAGGAGGAAATATACTGCAATGGATGTCATGAAAGAACATAGAATCCTAGGGCTGGTAGAGACCTCAGGAAGTCATCGAGTCCAACCCCCTGCCCAAAGCAGGACCAACCCCAACTAAATCATGCCAGTGAGGGCTTTGTTAAGCTGGGACTTAAAAACCTCCAGGGATGAAGATTCTACCACCTCCTTAGATTCACCATCCTCCTAGTAAAATAGTTTTTCCTTATATCCAACCTAGACCTCCCCAACTGCAACTTGAGACCACTATTCCTCGTTCTGCTGTCACTACTGAAAACAGCCTCTGTCCATCCTCTTTGGAACCTCCCTTCAGGAAGTTAAAAGGCTGCTATAAAATCCCCCCTCACTCTTCTCTTCTGTAGACTAAATAAGCCCAAATCCCTCAGCCTCTCCTCGTAGGTCATGTGCTCCAGCATCCTAATCATTTTCGTTGCCCTCCAGTGGACCCTCTCCAATGCATCCACATCCTTTCTATAGTGGGGGGGAGGCCCAGAACTGGACGCAATACTCCAGGGCTATGTCTACACTGCCCCCTCTTGTGCAAAAAAATGCAAATGAGGCGAAGTGTGGAATATCGCCATGCCTCATTTGCATAATTAATGAGGCTCCATTTTTGTGCAAGAGGCTGTTGCGCAAAAAGGCGTCATCTATACGGCTCCTTTTTGCGCAAAACCCCCCTCTTGTGCAAGAGCCGTTCTTCGGCATTTTTTTCATTTGCCCTCTTGCGCAAAATCGGAGCCTCGTTAATTATGCAAATGAGGCACGGCGATATTCCACTCTTTGCCTCATTTGCATATTTTTTTGCACAAGAGGGCAGTATAGACATAGCCCAAGTGTGGCATCACCGATGCTGAATAAACAAGAATAATAACTTCTCTCGATCTTCTGGAAATGCTCCTCCTAATGCAACCTAATATGCCATTAGCCTTCTTGGCTACAAAGGCACACTGTTGACTCATATCCAGTGTCTCATCCACTGTAATCCCCAGGTCGTTTTAGCCAATCGGTCCCAGTCTGTAACAGTGCTTGGGATTCTTCCGTCCCAGGTGCAGAACTCTGCACTTGTCCTTGTTGAACTTCATCAGATTTCTTTTGGCCCAATTCTCCAATTTGTGTAGGTCACTCTGGACCCTATCTCTACTCTCCAACTTATCTACCTCTCCCCCTAGCTTAGTGTTATCTGCAAACTTGCTGAGGGCGCAATCCATCCCCTCATCCAGGTCATTAATAAAGATGTTGAACAAAACCGGCCCTAGAACTGACCCTTGGAACACTCCGCTTGACACCGACCACCAACCAGTCATTGAGCCATTGATGACTAACCTTTGAGCCTGACAATGTAGCTAGCTTTCTATCCACCTTACAGTCCATTTATCCAATCCATACTTCCTTAACTTGCTGGCAAGAATACTGTGGGACACCGTATCAAAAACTTTGCTAAAGTCAAGGTATATCACATCCACCAACTTCCTCATGTTCACAGAGCCAGTTACTTCATCATAAAAGGCAATCAGGTTGGTCAGGCATGACTTATCCTTGGTGAATCCATGTTGACTATTTCTGATCAGTTTCCTCTTTTTCAAGTGCTTCAAAATGGATTCCTTGAGGATCCCACCATAATTTTTCCGGGGACTGCGGTGAGGCTGACTGGTCTGTAGTTCCCTGGATTGTCCTTCCCTTTTTTAAAGATGGGCACTAAGTTTGCCTTTTTCCAATTGTCCGGGACCTCCCCCAATCTTCACAAGTTTTCAAACATAATGGCCAATGGCTCTGCAATGACATCTGCCAACTTCCTCATCACCCTTGGATGCATTAAATACAGCCCCATAGATGTGTGTTCCTAAATATTTCTTAACCTGTTCTTTCTCCACTGAGGGCTACCCACCTGCTTCCCATGTTGTGTTGCCTAGTGTGGTAGTCTGGGAGCTGACCTTGTCTGTGAAGAACATGTCCCACAGTCTGCTGCTAGCAACAGAAAAGACAAATCACTTGCTGGTATGAGGCTTTTTAGATCTGTAAATAGTTGACACATTAAACTAAGTATAGTACTTATGTACAGATACCTATCAAAGAGTTGGAGTTCTTATATACAAAACTCATGTTGTAAATTCCATTTCTAAACAATTTATTATTTATCTTTAATGGAGAGGGAGCTCTTTTCTTGGATTTGTCATAATATGTATTTATTCAAATCTGTGGTTTGTCAGGATTAGTGTCAGTATTTACCTTCCTTGACACTAGTACATATACGGTAATCAGCACCATATAAATCCATCCAATTTACCCAGGCACACTGCAAAAATCTGTGGTAAGACATTGGCACTTACTTATTTCATTTATTCTACATCATAAGAGATATGGTGATGCCCCATTGTTACCAGATTTGCCCAATACTCTGGGGTATGCTCATTTATTAGGGTTACTCTTATGGGACTGGGGAAGGTTAACAATTCTATCAGTGTGCTGCTTGTGCTTACTTGTGCTCTCATATGGAGCTGAATTCTCCCTGCTGCCAATTCCCCCTCCCACTGGAGCGCTCCTGGAGGAACTAGGTTCCTCAGATGGGGTTCTTCCCACCTTAGCAACACACTCACACCCACTAACAGAGTACACCTGAAAGGACTGAGTAATCAGCACTCACAAGCTGACCCCTCATATGTCTCTGGATTCAGCAGGCTGGGTTTAACAGCACCCTCATGAGCCTTTGGACTCAGTGGGCTGGATTAAACAGCACTTTAAGCTGCCATCCTCATAAGCCCCCAGGTTCAGCACTTCCCTATCCCCACTTTCACACCACAATCATTCACTGGTAAACCACACGATAAGCAAAACCCACAGGATTTTGGGTACTACAGGGATCTTCAGCTTGGGTACAAGAAGCGTTGTTGCAGAGCGAATGGGGAAGCCAAAACAACACCCGTTGAGGAAGAGTGAGCAAAAGAGAAAGAAAGAGAGAGAAGCAACCATCTTAACAATGAAAGTTATTTATTATATATATATATATATATATATATATATATATATATATATATATAGGGAGCCAAACACACAAAACAGTTACAATATTAAATCTAACTGTTACAATATTAAATCAAAATTGAAACTGATTACAAATGTTAGGGCTAGCTAACCATATAACAGTTTGCATAGGGCAGAGTCAGGAGGCTATGCTTAGAGAGACGTAGTTGGGGGCGGAGAGAGAGAGAGCCCCCAGCACGATCAGACAGGAGATGAAGTCTCAATGGAACTGATGCACTTTAACAGTTTTTCGTGGGTAAGGGTAGGAGTTTTATAGGGATAGGACAATAGTTTGAGGAGGACACTGGATTTGTTTATGGGTAAACAGAGGCGAGACAATAGAGACTGATCACATCTGGCTGTGACTAATTTGGGTGTGAGCAGGCCTGGGTTCATTAGCATCTGGAGCAGACATTTCCCATCAGGCAGTGCTTCTTTGCTTTCGGTATCCCATAGTTCAGTGTGGTTCCTGCTTTGGAAGAGCTGGTCTCCATTCTGTACGCTAATGGAGATGTCTCTCTGTGCTATCTTCCATGCAGATGAGGCTGGGGTGTTTCCTTAATTCTATCACCCTTGTCTGAAGCAATTTAGGTGTGTCTTCCCTGGCCTTTTCATTGATTTGTCTTGGATTCTAGCAGAGACCTGGGAGAGGGGGATAGTTTTCCCATGAGTGTCACTCCCTGGCTCCCCAAGAGCACAGGGCTGGTAGGTAACACCATTATCTCAAAATCTCCTTTTAACAGAAGTACAGCCAGTAGAACTTATTTTAGAATTGGCTCAGGAAAATCATGTTATCTGAGCTGGACTCCCCAAAATGAGGCATCTTTAATCAGTGGACCAGTACTAGAATGAAACATTTCTGAAAGTGCTTGAAGAACTTCTTTTTAATGGTGTATAAAAAGATCAGACTCCCCCAATATAAACTTTAAATGAACAACATATGATTTATATCTCTGGCATGCTGTAGCTGACTGAGTGCTTATATTAAATATAGGTATTTACACATGCCATGTATCTTTGATTAGCTAAAATAAAAGGTATCTCACATTTTGTCCTGAAACATGAACCAGACTAAATCAGATCAATTTCTGAAGTTCAGAAGAATGGGGCTAACTTTCTTTCTGTTTGTTGGTTTGTTTTTAAATGTTTCTATGTCTCTTGCTAGTGGAAACCAGGACAAGAAGAGCCATAAGATCAGTATTTTCAATCAGCTGACACAAAAAAACTTGGGGAATCAGGGCAGAACAAAGCAAAGTAATATGTATGGAAGCCCCTCTGACTTCCTTTTTATGTGTGACTGGATCCCTCTTAATTACTGCACCATGCTCATGCATGACTACCTCTTGGACCATCCAGAAACGTTCCATACACATAAGCACTCCACAATGGGCTGCTTGCCATTTGGCAGAATTTTCTCAAACACTGTCAAATGGGATAAAAGCATATATCCCTGTTTCGCCTTAAGAAGTTGAGTGTCACACAGCTTCCTGAATGCAGTTGGGAATCTGGCCCGATGTCTTTGCTTACTTAGAAGAGGACAGGGAGTTAGGATTGTTTGTATATTTTAACACCAAAACAAATGGTTTTCAATAATATATCAGAATATCTAAGTGGTTAATATATCACTGCTAGTATTGCAGTGTTTAGGAAACCCAAAAATATTCTGAGACTGTAATTTTGAGTGCAAAGTGTTTATGTAGTACAACAGGACAGCCTGTCCCTTTAAGGGCCAGGAGGCCTGGGCCTAGTCCTTTTCCATTAGCCCGATAATTATCTGTCTGCCTACTTAGAAGACAGGATTATTTGGGGTCAGGTGATAGACTAGAACAGTGTTTCCCAATTGGTGCTCCGCGGAACCCTGGGGTTCCGCGGCGCCACTGAGGGTTCCGCGAGGAGCGGCGCTCCACCACCCCCTCTGAAAAAGAGAGAGAGAGAGAGAGACGGCTAGCCAGCAGAGGCATGGGCGGCGAGTTGTGTGGGCTCGTGGTGCCCATGCTCCAGCAATATTTGGAGCTGAAGCAGGTCCCGACCCCGCACCCCCCGCGAGTCCTCCCACCCCGTCCCCAGAGTGTCTCATCCCCGGACCCGGACCCGGACCCGGACCCGGACCCGTCCCTGCCTCTGCCGTGCGCAACCTTCTCTGAGCTCCCCGTTGCTGGCTGCTGCTGCTGCCCTGCGCAGCGCGCTCAAACCAGTGGGTGGGAGGCGCCCGGGCGTGGCGTGCGTCACGGCCCGGGATTTTAAACTTGCTGGCGCTGTGTTGCGCCTCATGGCTGAGTCGCGGGTTCAGTCCGGGGACAGAGCACAGACTCCGGCCCCGCAAAGTGGAAGGCAGAAGGTACGGGAGAGGGAGAGGGAGAGGGAGAGGGAAAGGGAAAGGGAGAGGGAGGGAGAGAGAGAGAGAGAGAGAGGAAGGGAAGGGAAGGGGCTTGTGCAGAGGGAAAGGGGAAGGGCTGGGAGAGGAAGGTGCTTGTGCGGAGGCGGAGGGGAAGGGGAAGGGGAAGGCACCAAAGGGACAGGGTAGAGGAGAGACAAATGGCAGGGGGCCAAGTGCAGACAATGAGGAAAAGGTCAGGAGGAGAGGTGTCAGTGGGAGGGGGCAGGGTGATGCTGGGAGGGGAGAAGGTAAGGGCATTGGGGGCTAGAGGGGTGAGGAGGTGCTGGGAGAAGGCTTGAAAGAAGGGGTGGGCATGAGGAAGGCTGGGGTGGAGCAAGTCGTGAGGGCACAGGGACATGAGGGAATGGGGGCAGAGGGTGGTGAGGGGTGGGCATCAGGGAAAAATGGAGCAAAGGGGCAGGGAAGTGAGGGAAGGGGGAGGCACCAGAAGGGTGTAGGGGTAAGAGAAGGTGCAGGTGCCAAGGGATTCTGGGGATGAAGCAGAAGGGCAGACAGCTGCAGTGGAGGGACCACCATCAGAATAGAGATGCAGGGCAGGTTTGTAGAGGGAGGTGTTAGAAGAGGGGATGAGGAGGGGTAGCTCACATGATCAGAGTGAGGCTACTGGAGAAGTGGGCACAGGGAGGAGAGAAGGGCTGGTGGAGGGGGGCAGGTTGCAGGAGGGCTGAGGACAGTGAGAAGGGAGTCAGGACAGCAGAGGAGGGTGAGGAGTGGGGGAGAGGGGCAGCAGAAACCAGGGAGCTGATGGAGCAAGGGAGGAGACATGGCAGCAGAGGGAAAAGGTAGAGGTTTAAAAATATTTATTAATAACTTGGGTGGCACATCCAAACAAGCCACATGAACTCAATACTGGTGCACAACACAACATTCATTTTGCTCATGTGAGGAAACTCTTAGGCTATGTCTACACTGGTTGTTTCTTGCGCAAGAACATCTTGCGCAAGTGTTCTTGTGCAAGAACACATCCACACTGCCATGTGCGAGCTGTGCTTTTGCACAAGAGCATCTATGGCAGTGTGGACACTCTCTTGCCCAAGAAAGTGCCGATGGCCATTTTAGCCATAGGGCTTTCTTGCTCAAGAAATTCATGTTGCCTATCTACACTGGCCTCTTGCGCAAGAATAGTTGCTCAAAAGGACTTATTCCTGAGTGGGAGCATCGTAGTTCTTGCAGAAGAAGCCCTGACTTCATACATGAGAACGTTAGTGTACTTGCGCAAGAACACACGGCCAGTGTAGACAGGCAGCAAATTTTTGCGCAAGAGCGGCCGCTTTGGCGCAAGATCGTGCCAGTGTAGACACAGCCAAGGGGAGGGAGGAAGGCAGGGGCAGGGAATCAGCACTGGTTCAGCATATCTACATGGTTTGGGGAAGGTGCAGGGAAATTGAGCTCAGCTGGGTTGCAGAGTGGGGAGGTCTGGGGAGCTGGGCTGGGCTGGGCTGTGGGGTGGGGGTGTGTGTGTGTGTGTGTGTGTGTGTGTGTGTGTGTGTGTGTGTGGAGCTCAGAGCTCAGTTTGACTGCAGGAGGAGGGAGGTGCCGGGAACCGGGGCTAGACTCAAGGGAAGGGAGGGGCAGGGAATCGGCTCTTGGCTCAGCAGTTTTGTGGGGCTTGGAGGAGGTGCAGGGAAACAGGGCTCAGCTGAGCCCTGTGGGGGAGGCATACAGGGAACCCATGCAGGGCTCAGCTGGGCTGAGGTGGATGGGGGAGGGCATACAGAACAGATGGGCAGCTCAGCTGGGCTGTGAGGGGCTGCAGGGAACTGGTGCTGCACTCCCTTGGATTGTGAGGGATGGTTTTGGGGGAAGTGCAGGAACCAGCAGGGGTGAGCAGCTTAGTTCGGTTGCAGGGGATAGAGGTGCAAAGAAGCCTAGTGGGAAAGGGGGTACCAGGAGCCCTGAAATGACCTCCTGGTCCAAAAATTCCTCATCTGGGACCAGTCAGGTCTAGGGTGCCAGATCAGGAGGTCCAACTCCTACCCAAGTCCCCTCCTCGCACCCTCCCTTGTAGCCAGACACCCTACATCCAGCCTGCTTCTGCACCCTACCTACCACCCAGACCTTGTCCCCTTCCACCCCCCAGCTCCTTCCCAGATCCTGCACCCCATCCCTATCCCGCTCCTTGGCAGCCCTGCCATCCACCCTAGCACCGCCCTGGCCCCAGCACCTTGCCTCACACCCCAGGACTCAGCACCACCCTGGCCCTGGCCCGGGCCCCAGCACCCTGCCATCCATGCTAGCACCCAGAAGCACCCTGTTCCTTGTCCCAGCACCCTGCCAGTCACCCTAGTGCCCAGCAGGACCATGTCCCTGACCCCAGCACCCTGCCACCTGCTTGCCCCAGCACCCTGCCACCTGAGCCAGCATCCTTCCACCCAGCAGCACCCTCTCCCCAGCCCCAGCACCCACTAGCACTCTGTCCCCTACCCCCACCAGCACATTTGGGACCACATTAGTGAGGCTTGGGGGGTTTTGGAGAAGGTTTTTTGTTTGTTTTTTTGCATCTCACTTGTGTGGCCCCAACTGACTTTTCTGTGGGTCAGTGACCTTTGACTCAAAACAGGTTCCTCACCCCTCTCATATATAAAGACAATGCTAAAACCTTTTGAGTTTGACATAATATTTTATTTAAAAATGAAGCCTGGCCAACAAGCCTCCAACTGGGACCAAACCCCCATTTCACTGCAGCGTCATAACACTCCTGCACCACCTGACCCCAAATCTGAGCCTATCATACACTGGAACCCCCTGTCCTGAGCCTCTTACATCCCCAAACTCCTGCATCCCCACATCCTCAGTCTTCTGCCACAACATTCCTCCACCATCCACACATCACAAATCTGTGTTCTGAGCCCATCATACTCACAACCTTCTTGCCCTGAGTCCCTCACATATCCAGCCCAAACTCCTGCACCCTCACATCCACAAGCCCTGGCTTGCTCAGCACCCCAACCTTCCACCTGAGCCCAACACTCCCCAGCCTAGAGCCTCCTCCCTGAGCCAACAGCCCCTTCTCCTGCATCCAAATTCCCTCCCAGAGCTTGTACTTCTCACCCCTTCCCACACCCAAATCCCTCATTCCCACCTCACTCTCACTAGGTTGAGACAGGTATAAGGGCTGGGGATAGCAAGTGATGGAGAGGAGGGGAACAGAGCGGATGAGGCCTCACGGAAGGGAGATGGGGAAGGGTGTCTCAGGGAAGGAATGTGATTTTCATGAATTGGTGGGTCCCTCTCTCCTCCCCACCCTTTTTTTTTTTTTTTTTTTTTTTTGTGCTTGACAAACTTAGGGGTTCCTTGAAATTCTGAAAAGCTGAAAAGGGTTCCTCGGCCAAATAAAATTGGGAAACACTGGACTAGAAAAAAAAAACAATGCTGAACCTCATAAAAGGGGAGTGAACAGAATTTAGAAGAGGAAAGATAAGCAAGTTGAGTTCTTGTAAAATGCCCTAAAGCAGGGTCTGGTAGAAGTGGAGCAGAAGAGCAAAGCAGTGTGGGAGTTAGAGTTCTATCCCAGAGCTGAGAAGACTAAAAGGTAGATGAGTGAGGCTGAGAGTGTGTAAGGCTCCCTGGAAGTTAGCTCTCTATCAGAGTCTCTAAAGAGACTTAAGGGAAGCCCTGAAGGGGCTGGGAACTGAACCTAGAGGCTGTGTCTACATTGGCACCCTTTTTCGGAAAAGGGATGCTAATGAGACCAGTCGCAATTGCAAATCTGCGGGGATTTAAATATCCCCGGTATTTACATTTACATAACTGCGCTTTTTCCGGCTCAGGCTTTGCGGAAAAAGCGCCAGTCTGAGCAGGGATCTTGCGGAAAATAACCCTTTTCCATAAGATCTCTTATGCCTACTTGCAAGTAGGAATAAGAGATCTTGCAGAAAGGGTTTATTTTCAAGATCCGTCTAGACTGGCGCTTTCGGCAAGCCCGAGCAGCGGCAGCCATGTAAATACGCGAGAGATATTTAAATCCCCATACAGTGCGACTGGTCTCATTAGCATCCTTTCGAAAAATGCCAATATGCACAACCACAAGTAGGGTGGAAATAAATAAACCTTTTGTTTATTTAGACTTTTATTACCCCAGAAAAGAATTGAACTCTGAGAGTGACTAATCCAGAGTGATTTACACAGGCTGGGCTGATCCCTGGAAGAGATAGAAATCCCTGATGAGAATTCCCTGATGCAGGTGTGCTGCAGTTGCCACCATGCCTGTGACAGTGCACCAGAAATGTGCAAAATTGACATACCTCTTTAAAGTGCTCTACAAAAAGTTTCTTTTTAATTCCCATGTCAATCCTCCTTCCTTTGGGAAAAAATAAGGTCCAGGAGATTCCAGCTTTATATAGAAAACTCAGCCACCCTCCCTATACCCTGATCTTGCAAATAAAAGTCAACGGAGTCATTATGTTATAAATGTTTCCTGGTACCCCAGAAAATATTGATAACATATAATGATCCACCTACAATGGCGGAAGCCACTCTGATCCTCACCTATAACTTTATTAAAGTCATGCTGCTAGTCAGCATTTCAATCCATTTGTAATCCACATCCTAAAATGAATAATGCCTGGCATTTTCTCCCTTGTGGGCATCTGGTGCTCTGTGATCCATTACAACTTAGTTTTTCCTCATTTTCCAAGCAAGGAAGCATCTTGATTTTGTTTTAAAACTCTGTTCCTAGCTTAACAATGCAGTGCCAGGCAGTGACCCTGTTCAGATACCTGAGTGCCTCTCTAATTTCCTAGTATTTCACTTCTGCTTGAAGTGGAAGGAGATTCTTCTAGGCTTTTCCTTTCTCTAACTCAAGGCAAGAGCCCTTCCCACTGTTTTTATTAATATTTAATCATTTATTATTCTCCCTCTTCTTGATGTCCCCCTGGTATACAGAGGATTTTTGAGAATCATTGTCTGCAGGAAAATGGTATTTGAGGAGAAAACATGGTCATGTAGCAGACCCAGGTAAGATCAAAAGGGTTCCTTATTGTGGTCAAGTGCACAATAGAATGCTATTTTGCCTGCTTTACAGAAATGTGGCTAGCTAGCCTTCACCTATTTGGGGTAGAAATTCAGGAGCTGGCTTTGCAAAATCTCCCCAAGCCAGTATTCCCTAGCTACTTAGTGCTCCAGGCCCAGGTGAAACATGGCAGCCAGGGCTGTTTTCCATAGCAATAATGTTGAAGTCTTGCTTTGCCTTAAGTCTCTTCCATTTTTTGTATAATAAATGAATGTGAATAAAATATAACACTAGCCTGCCCAGAGATGGCTAATCTTCTACAATATTTATTAATTAGAATTTATAATTTGTTTTCTCAGCTCAGGCAGTTTGCTGGGGTAGGTACTATACAGATAACCAGCAAAGCTGCTTGGGAATTTTATGACTAAACATTCTTTCATCTGAAAATACAGATTAAACCTCTGTAGTCAGGCACCTTCAGGATCTGATGAATGCCAAATCAGAGAATTTGCCGAATCACGGGAGGTCAATATTGTACTGAGTAGGTTTCTCTTTATTTTTATTTTTCCGAGGTGAATAAATGGAAAATGCTTGCAATGCTGCTTAATAATATTGACACGCCATATATAAGCCTATGCCTAGCCAAGGCTTATCAGCTGTCTTCATAACCAAGTGTTAGTGTTATTACAAAATGTTACTGTGTTGGCACAAGGCTATTAGTAGATAAAGCATAAAAAGCATGCTTATGTTTATCGGCATTACCAACACTTGCACTGCTTGCTGGGATCTAAGAAGACATTTAGGGGTAAATTAGATCTAAATAACAGCACAGAACATTGAGAGACAGGCCTGGCAGCTGTAAATAAATTTATGGGACAGCAGTAAACTTGGCCACACCCACAGTAAGCAAACATTCAGGTAATTAAAATCATGCCAACCTATGGAAGTTGCTGGACCAGAGAGTGCTGGATTAGAGAGGTTCAACTTGTATTGATTTGTCAAAGCCTTTTCACAGAAATGTATCTGTTACCACCAGGCTTTTGTTCAGAAGGCTTCTCAGATCCAGGTTAGAATTTCTGCTCAGAACAAGCAAATGAGAAAATTCACCCTAGAATATCTCAGTTGTCCAACTATGTGAATCTTTCCTCTCCTGGATCTGGAGCTGGGTCTTGAACCCACATGAATGGCCTAAATTCTGGGCTATATTGGCAGTCTCTCTCTCTCTCTCAATCCTTCCACTTGAGGATGTTCCACTTTGTATAAATAAGTAAACATTTACCAGACCAGAAACAGACTAATGGTTTATATATATTCTCTATATCCCAATGGTTAGAGAACTTTACTGTCTGAATCAAGTAGAGTAGAGACTCTGAACCTATGTGAGTGCCCTAATCACTAAGGGTATGTCTACACTACAGCGTTATTTCGAAATATCTTATTTTGAAATAGTTATTTCGAAATAGCTTATTTCAAAATAACGCGTCTAGACACAAAATGCATTTCGAAATAGCATTTTGCTATTTTGAAATAGTGCGTCCACACTGATAGGATGCTGAATTGCATTTAAGGCTGGCCGGAACCGGTTCTGGCAGGGCATCAGGTCAGGAGTTACCTTGTGTGGCTGCTGCCTGAGGCTATCTGAGGCCTGTGCTTAAAGGGACCCCCCTGAACAGCTGGTTCTAAGGTTTCCCTGCTTGCTTGCCTACCTTGCTGAGGGACAGCAAAGCATTTTTTTCTCTGCGTGCTCTGATTGCCCTCATTCAGGACACCACAGCACTCTGCAGCATGGGGCCGGAGCCGCCCCTGGGCACTCTGGTGCTTCTCCTAGACGTGTTGCTGCGAGCCTGGCATCATGTTCTGCAGGCAGTAACAGTCTCCCTGGTGTGCCCCACTGGGGGCTTGTGCCTCATTCCTCCCTCATGTCCTTCCACTTACCCCTCCCTAACCCCCCTTCCTGATGTACAGTAAAAGACACATGGTCATTACAACAAAGCCTCTTTATTGAACTGGGGGGGGGGGGGGAGAATGTAACTGAGGTGAGACTGGAGAAAGAAGGTGGGAGAGGGGAGGAAGGAGGGTGGGAGAGGAGAGGGGGAAACCTGGGAGGAGGGAGCTGGCAGGGGAGGCAAGGGGAGGAAGGGGGAGGAGAAGCTCAGGGTTGGGGGTTTAGTTGGCCCAACTGTCTCCCAGCACCACGGGTGCGGGAGTTTCGGCATCCCTGGGGGTGTGGGGAGGGTGGGGAGGAAGAAGCGGGAGGGGGAGAAGGAGTGGGAGGAGGAGCGGTAGCTGGGGAGGCAGCAGGGGCTGGAGCAGCAGGAGGCAGCAAGCTCTGCCCCAGTTACGATGACCACCTGGGGGGCACGGACCATCCTGCCCCCCAGGATGTGGTCCATGGCATCAAAATAGGGGTAAGGGTCTGGGTCTGCCCCTGGTTGGGAGCTGCCCCCTGTGGCCCTGGCATAGGCCTGCCGTAGCTCCTTTATTTTCATACGAACCTGTTCCTGGGTTCGCATGTGGCCTTTGGTGGCCAGGCTGGCAGCCATCCGCCTGTAGACAGTTGCATTCCTCCATTCAGTGTGGAGATCATGGATGTTGGGGGCATCCCCCCAAACCTGCTCCTGTGATCTCCACACTGGACCAGGCAGGTGCCTGCCTTTTCTAGCCCCTGGCAGGCTCCTGGGAGCTGGCAGACTGGTCCCGGGGAGTGGTGGAGGGCTGGCTGGCACTGGTTGCCTGGCTCATGCTGGGGCCACTGGGTCAAGTGCAGCGACTGCTGGCTCTGGGCTGGCAGGCTTGGAGCTGGCACAGGCACTGTGGCCAGAGTCTACCTCTTTAAGGGCTCTGGGGAGTGGGGGGAGGAGAGGAGTTTTTCTGGTTGGGGCCAGGGTGGCCAGCAGGGCACCCTGGGAAGGGCTGGAGGCCCCCTATTTCAAAATAAGCGTCTACACAGTGCTTATTTCGAAATAGCAATTTCAAAATTGGCGCTATTCCTCATGGAATGAGGTTTACCAATTTCAAAATAAGCCCTCCGCTATTTCGATTTAATTTCAAAATAGCAGTTTGGCTGTGTAGATGCTGGTAAAGTTATTTCGAAATAACAGCTGTTAT
Source organism: Rafetus swinhoei (assembly GCA_019425775.1). Classification (NCBI taxonomy): domain Eukaryota; kingdom Metazoa; phylum Chordata; order Testudines; family Trionychidae; genus Rafetus; species Rafetus swinhoei. Next base: position 78,402,165 of record CM033449.1, on the reverse strand, counting down.
TTCAAAATAACTTTGCTGTGTAGACATACCCTAAGCTATTGGCTTTCTTGGGAAAATGCTCTCTCCTTTTAATTAAAAATGTCATTCTATATTGGAATCAAAACATATGTCAAAATATCAAAAGTTTTCATTGTTTTTGGCTAGTAATCAGTTTTCTGAACTGCTCCAACTGTTGGCACTATACTGTTAAGCTATAAAGATGGGGGGGAGGTTAAAAATAAGAACCCTCCATGGTTGGAAGATAAGGAGGAATAACTCACATGTCCATTTCAGAGAAGAAAAAATTACAGGTAGGTAAGTAAATTTACCTCTGGTCTATTTTCCCGTTTTCATTATTACCAGACTGATAAATGTGGATATGGATCCTTGACACTAAAGCTTTAGTAAATGCTTCCACAATGAATGAAATCAAGTATACACTAAATTATAAAATTGAGGAGGAAGAATTTCTGGAAATTCATGACTCTTGGAATAAAACTATAAACATCTGGCTAAGCACATAACACAAAAAGTGTTTCTGACAATAAATATATAGTTTCATTTACAAGTAACACTTTAAATTACCATTCACATTTCTGAATCATCAGGTGGTGAGGGCTGTATTGAAAATTAGTGGCATTGTTTGTGATATTGGTCCAAACTGATCAAAATGAAAAATTTTAGGCCGAAGTGAGTTAAAGAAAAATCAAAATCCATCTTGGGAAATGGAAACTTGGACACAGTCAACTCTAACAGGGAAATTGATGCCATTTTCTGTATATTAGCACTGTCCTCTTGCTTCATTAAGTTTTGACTTGACTAGAAAAAAATCATATGTGAAAGTCTTCCAAAGGTGCAGTGCTCTCCTGGTTGCATAACCATATTTGGAAGTCCCTACTGGTGGGAAGAAGTTAAAAGAACAGCTCTTTATTTCACTTTTATGTCCTTGACCAGATTCTCCAGTGTATGCACAGTAACTAATTTCAGACATTGGTATTGAATGCTATTTTATTTAAGGAAATGTATGGTGATCTTACTTTATGCTTGTTGGTTTTAATATGTTACATAACTCGTCCTCAAAAGTACTGCACATATAACCTTGATTTAGACACTGGGCAAGAGAAAGGCTGGTTATCAGGAAACATTTCCTCACAATGTTGTCTATTACAATGTGGAACAGTCTTCCAAGAAAAATTATGGAAGTCCCATCTTATGAGCATAAACTAAAGATGTTAAGGGGCGGATAATTGGGTAATCAATACAATTTGTATCGACTCCACGTTTAGTCGATAAGGGAAGGCAGTCAGAAGGAGCTTCCCCCGCTGTGGTTCTGCAGTTTAAATATAGTAAAAGCCAGGCGCGCAGGCAGCCCAGCTCCTACTACATTTAAACTGTAGAGCCGCAACAGGGGTAGCTCTTGGACCTGGCACAAGCCGGGCTTGCTTCGTCCCCTCACATCAGGGTCCAGCAGCCCCTGTTCGCGGCCAGCCTGGGCCGACGCATACAGGGGCTGCTTCGCCGCAGCAGCTCCTGTCAGTAGTGGGGTCCTGACTCCCTGCTGGGACCCCCCCCACACAGGCAGGGGATGCTGCCTCTAATAGAAGCAGCAGCGCAGGGTGGGAGCAAGTAGTGCTGGGGGGAACTGGCTTTTTAGCCGGCTTCCCTCAGGATTGGCTCCTGCTCCCCCCACCTTGTTGCCTCTGATAGAGGCAGCAAAGGGGGAGGAAGAATGCAAGTAGTCGACTAATTGACTATCCATTTACATCCCTAGCATAGACGGTGAGTTATATAGGCCCACGGTGCCCGTGTTCCACCAGTATTCAAGAACATGGGCCCAGCTCTATCAAAGTTTGGGCTTATGTTTTCCAGGGTCATCCCATCCATATAACTGACTGGGGAAACCACTTTGGGTGACCGTGCTTTTCATGTTTCAGGAGGACACAGGGTCCAGGGCAGCCTGGGAATTAGAGGTACCTGACACCACCAGCAGCAAGCAACCTGGTCTGGTCCCAGCCTGCCTGGCTTCACTCTGCCCCACTCTGTGAGCTCTTAGCATTGCATGGAAAGCTGGAGAAAGACAGGGTGGAGGTTTTGGGGAAGAGGTGGAATGGGGCCAGGGACCTAGCAGGAGTGGGAAGATCAGGGTGGACTGGATCAAATCACTCTCTGCTGCTTGCACCAGGCCCCCATCTAACCCTCCAGCCCACCCTAGATCCCACATCTCCCTGAATCATGGGGCTTCCCAAAGCACAGGGACTGGGGCAGTTGTTCCAATCCATGCTATGGAAAAGACGGCTCTGCTTGGACCTGTTCTGGGCACCACCAAAAATTACAGAAACCTGGTGCCCATTCATATGAATCGTTTAAACTAAACTGAACAAAGCATTTGAGAATATACTAAGTGGATAAGCCTCAATGGTCTCTTTTTACCTCTCATTTTTAGGATTCAATTATATAATTAATTTTGCTTAAGGGAAAATTGTGGTTTAAGTCTTTTTTTTTCTTTGTCACAACAGTCACAGCAAAACACTGGGGCTATGTCTACACTGTGCATTGTTGCGCAATAAGATATGCAAATGAGGTATGGGGATGAATATCGCCGCGCTTCATTTGCATACCTAATGAGCTGCCATTTTTGCGGCACAGGCTTTTGCGCAAGAAGGAGCTGTCTACACTGCTCCTTCTTGCGCCCCCTCTTGCACAGAGCCGTTCTTCCTGAAAATAAGCGGCAGAACAGCTCTGCGCAAGAGGGGTTTTTTTGCGCAAGAAGGAGCAGTGTGACAACCCCTTCTTGCGCAAAAGCCCATGCCGCAAAAATGGCAGTTCATTAGGTATGCAAATGAGGCACGGCGATATTCATCTATTCTGTAAGATAGAACTAACTTGTCTTGGCACGTGCACATAATTCTTAACGTGTATGTCTTTGTGTTTGCGCACATACGCGTATAGACCGCCATCTAGTAGGAGCCTTTTCCTTTTTGGTGTGTGTGAAACCCTGATAGATAACATTACAAAAGGAAAAAAATGAAGAATCTAAGCAAAGAATTGTGCTACCAAATTTAAGGAAGCTCCTGTTATCTGTCATATCTGTAGGAAATGTTTTCAAGGGTGTAAGGAGGGGGTGTTTTGTTTTGGTAAAACATGACTTCTGTTGATTTTTTTATTAGGAGACAACAATGGATGGTCTCAGCAACTGGATAAGTATTTTGCAAATTACAATGAAAGGACTTCCCCATATGCTTTAGAGGCAAAGACATCTGAGTGCTGTAAGTACTAATGAGTTATTCATGCATTTATTACAGTGAGTTCCCAGAACAAAATATGTTGCAGTCTTCTTACAACATATTCAGTTGCAATGTAATTCCATTTATAGTGAAATAGAATGAAAATCTCATATAATTTCAATAAATTGATGCAAATTTCAATTCCATTATTGGTGACTTTCAGGCTACAGTGAGTTGCTCTGTGAAAAAAATTATTCCTTTATTCCTTTATTAGAAACATCACAGATATGCCATTTATGAGCTTGTTATAAATTCTTAGAACTCAAAATGGAATGACCTGACCCCACATCTTTGAGAACAAAATATAAAAAAAATTCTCAACCTAGCTTTCTCACAATATCCACACACCAAAATAAATACATAAATAAATATTGAAAAATAATCCAATTCTTTTGGCAGAGGGAGAAACCCAGATCCTGTGTACTTCTTTTAAAATTTCTAAGCTGTTCAGATAATGTAGAGAGCCAAGAAGAGAGTGATACAGGTTCCTAATATAACTGTGATTAGCAATTTGCTATGGAGTATTATAGGTGAATATGGAAACAAAATAGAAAATTCAGATGCTGATTTTGAACAAATTCAAATTCGGGAGTTTTTAGATCAGGTCTTTTGGGTTGTGCCCATTGATTTCAGCAACATAATTGCATTAAGAGATGAAATCAGTCAATTGCCAGAAGTTCTGCTTCTGTATTATTATACCATATTCTGCACTGAATCCTTAGTGACTTCAGTGGGCGTTACATTCATTAAACTAAGGTAGTGTATTGTTCACTGTTCTTGACAGTGGGGTCATGCTGTATTAGATAGGCTCATTACTCACTATCTACTATGTGCAGAGCTAGGATTAAGAGAAGACACAATAATTGAGTTTTGCATCACACTCACTGTAGGACATATAGCTGGTAGCTTCACATCTTGGGAAATAAAGAAGAGCAGATATTATTTCTTTCCACAAGTACTGTGTCAATATTTTTTCGATTAACTTTTTCTGTACTGGAAAATGTTAAAAAATAAAATATCTAGTTTTAAGTGGTTCTGAATTGGGCAGTTCAATTTCTGAACCAAAAGGCTTAACCATCTTTCCTCACTGCAATAATCACTATGCCGAATATCTTATCCTTTTGAAATGCTAACAGTTGTAGAAAAACATAACAAAACAAACAGAAATTATCAGGATTGTTCATGTGCAAAGAATAGTTGATGGTACAAACTACAGGGACCAAAAGGAAAAAAAACATCTTGGTATTGCCTGTCAGTTTTTATTTAACTGAATGTGGTTTTGTGCAAACTGACTTAATTGAAGAACCAGACGTGAAATACACTGTAGAAAGATTTTTAAAGCTGAATTAAATGCACATTTCCTAAATGCACATTTCATTCAGATTAGGTCTTCTTACTTAAAAGTAAAAGCTCACAATCTTATACACAGATAATTAAACACTAAGTTAGGCTTGGTCTACACTAAAAAGGTAGGCTGACATAGCTATGTTGCTCAGGGGCATGAAAAATCCTCACCCCTGTGTTATATAGTTATGCCAAGCTAACCCCCAGTGTAGACAGTGTCAACATAGCTATTGCCTCTCAGGGAAGTTGATAACCTACACTTATAGAAGAAGTTCTCCCATCAAACAGGGAAGGGTCTACACTGAAACCCTATAGTGAAACTGATAGCAGGTTGGCAGTAGCGTTTCAAGTGTAGACAAGCCCTTAGTGTCTGAGATGGAAAATTTGGAAAGGTTTGGCGGTTCTTATGAGAGACTGTATTCTTTCTTTTGTGTATGCAACTTAATTTCATTAAGCTCATTGTTTAGGGCCAAAATTGTAAAGTGAAATCTCTCTGTGTGAGCACAGTTGCTTGTAAATCAGGCTATTTGCCTGGACTAATGGCATGTGCAACTACCAAATTGGTACTGGCAATCATAATTCTGCCACACAAAACATGCACTTGCATTTTGGGCACGGCTCTCAAGTCTCCATTTTTCAAAATGTAGCCATTTATATGAAATTTAAAATACACTTTGCTAAATCTTCTCAAAATGTGTGGTTTTGTTCTGCTTTTTACATCCAGTGTTTTCCATTGCATGCTAAAATACTGTGCCATTAAATCTAACACCAGGGGCAAACAAACCCTTCTTGTGATTGTGTGTTAGAGCAAATGTACATGCTCCATGCAAAACCCATCTGTATTTATGACACAATCACTCAATTTATGTACACAAGTTGATATTTAGATATGTAAATGCATGTATTTACATGTGTGCTTTAGTTTGGACATGCAATTGCGGGGGGTTTTTTGTACCTACCAATGCAGCCTACTGTCATGTCCCACAACCTGCTTTGTTCACAAAACCTGTTAGCATTAGCATAGCAGGCAGATATAAAGTTTCTGTCACTTGCATCTAAAAATGGTCTAACTAGCAACTTCAAAAAATGTTTAACTCCCTATCACCATCTCAGCACCACACATAGGTTATAGAAACAAATGAAGTCAGTCCAGCAGACAATGGTTATTTTTCAACCTGCTCCTGAGTTAATTATTGGCTACAATTTTTAAGACTCCATCTTATTTTCTTCTCTAGTTCCTCTGTTGAATGTATTATTAAAATACATGTTTTCACTAATATTATTTATTTCAAATTATACAGGCATAGAAAAAAAGTAAAAACCTCTAAGGCTTCACAGCACTCACAAGGAGCCACACTGTACCAGCAAGAGCTTCCAGAGACATAGTGTTGGTGTCAGACTCAGCATGAGGGGGAAGTAAGGGAGGAGCGTATTTGCTACAACCAGGGGAGATTTTCTGAGTGGCAATTAGGTCTCCAATCGTCACTGACGTCCAGTGAAAATTGAGCACCTACTAGCAATTTGTGCCTTTGAAAATCTCTCATATGCTCATGAAAGCCTGCATCATGCTCTTCAATGGCCAGTGCAGATCTGGGAAGGGGCCACAGACCTTCCTTCCATCTATCCTAACCTTAGCTAGCACTGCTGGAGCTGCTAGGTCAAAGCACAGAAACTGGCATTTTGCCCAGGCATGGCTCAGGGTTGATAATAAAGGGAAAAGAAATATTCTTGGACCCATTCTTATCCCCTTGCACATCTGCACAGAACAGTGCATAGTCTAGCCCAGATAATGCAACACAGATTGACTAATCTGGTGGGGAGTCAGGCAAATGATGAATTTAGGATTTCACAGAAATAGGACCCAGATAAAACATCCTTCCCACCACATCAGGCCACAACCACAATATCAAGCTTAAAGATGTGTTCCAAATGTGCTGCTATTGTATTAGTCTCAGGAGTAAATACCAATCTTTTTAAATTATCTGTATTTATGTCAGTTACTGTCTAACTAGATCTAAATTACATGTGTACTTGAGAACCTTAAAGTGAAGCATTTCCCAGCTCGCTTCGGTGTTCTCTAACATATTGTTATACTAACTGTTGTTTTTCTACCCACCTCTTTTCTACCTACCCCACCGCCCACTTTTGCCACGACCGCTATCTTCTCTTCATTCAGTGGTTGATTCTGTGCCAGCTGAATGCCTGTGCCGAGGGCTAGAGCTTGACTGTGATGGTGCCAATTTACGCGCTGTCCCTTCAGTCTCTTCAAATGTAACTCTGATGTAAGTAGAGCAGAACAAGCAGCTTCTTGATCTGAGCAGCATTGAATATCAACTCTTCAGAACATCTCATAATTATATCCTTTTAATTATAGCCATTTGGCTTAACTGAAACTGATGTAAACTTCAAGTAAGTTTTCACTCTGCATGGACAAAACACAGATTACCCCTGCATAAAATAAGAGAAAAGAAATTAAAATGCAATTCAAAGTTTGAGATACAGAGAGTCTGGGTCAGCTGTTGTTTGCAGTAGTGGCTCAAAAGAGTACAATTTCACCAGCATCAAGAAATACTGCAAGAGAAATAACTCTGTGATACACACATGCTCAGGAGCTGGTCTGGAAACACTTACTCCTGCAAGTAATCTGTAATTATAACAATAACCTGGAATTCAAAGAATTGCCTGTATGAATATGGGCCTAGACGTGGAGATTTTGCTCACTACCTCAAGACAAGAACTCAATATAGCAAGACTTATGATTTCAGAAAGATTGGGGGGAGGTGGGGCAAGAGGTAGCCTGACCTCTTGTCTTGGCTTACACACTAAAGCGGGAAGCTGTGCTTCCTTCCTGGCAAACAAAAAGCAGCATCAAACATCCCCACCTGAAGATTTTTTTCTGTAAAGTTTCTTGCTGTTTTCGGAACATGAAATTACTTGCAGTGGCGCTGTTAATGGCCATGTGGGGCACAGAGGTACATGTGCTGGAGGGAAGGTTTCGTGTGCAATTTAGGTTAGAAATAAACTCAAACCAAAGAGATTCATCTTCTAATTTTTTGAATTCTTGGGTTTAAACATGCTGCCATTTGTCAAGTCAGACTTTGGCCACATCTACACTAATAAGTTAAATCAACTTTACGTGAGTCACCATCATGCCTCTGATTTAAGCAAGTCAATCTTATGTGACCACGCTAAGCTCATTCTGTTGACAGTGCACCCTCATCAGAGTGGTTTGCATCAATGCACAGAACACTGCACTGCAGGTAGCTATCGCACATTGCACATAGTCGAGTGGAATTTTGGGTTGGGCTTGTAATGCCTTATGTGATTATGTCAACATGGTGTTAACCTCCCATGATGCACTTATCTCCCTCCCTTCTTGAAATCACTGGCAACAAGCCAAGCCTCTTTCTGGGGTTACCTATACAGGCTCCATCACACAAATAGTATGGACCCTAGCTGTACACTGTTCTTGTGAGCATTACAAACACCTCATGCCTTATCTTGCACCTTTTCTGGGCCCAGGAAACAAGCACTGAACGGTGGGACCACATTATTATGCAGCTATAAGATGCAGAACTTTTGAATGCCTAAGGGCACTTTCCCAGATCTGCTGTGAAGAGCTTTCCCCAGCCCCAAAGTACAGCAATACTAAAATGACAGCTGCACTGACAGTGGAGAAGCAAGTGATGATAGCCCTGTGGAAGCTTGAAATGCCAAACTGCTTGAAATGACAGGCATCAATTTGGAGTAGGTAAATCTGCCATGAGATCTGTTGCGATCCAAGATTGCAGAACCATTATCAGGCTTCTGCTAAGAAGGGTAACAACTTTGGGCAACATGCAGGACAGAATGGATGCTATTGCCAGGATGGAGTTTCCTAACTGCGGTGGGGTGAGAAACAGAACGCAGCAGACCACCTGGCCAAAGAATACATAAACCAAAAGGGGTACATAAACCGAAGGGGTGTTGCAAGCGCTGGTGGATAACATGGGTTGTTTCACCAATATCAGGATGGAAAGGTTCATGGCATGGTCATTTTAGGAATACATGTCTGTTCAGAAATCAGCAAGCAGGAAATTTCTTTCCAGACTATAGAATAACCATTGGTTATGTTGAAATGCTAATTGTGATCCAGGGGGACCCAGTGTACCCTTTGCTCCCATGAAGCCATACACCGGCAGCCTGGACAGCAAGAAAGACTGCTTCATAATTCTGTTGCTCCTGCTAGTTGGAGAATGTAAATATGTTGGAGATGGGGCATGCAAAAACCAAATAACCCTCCCTCACCTTAGTTGTTTTGGTAACAGGAAGGAATTTTTCCAATTGGACAAAACAATCAAGATCTGATGGGGTTTTTTCACCACAGTCATGGCATTATAGGGTACGTCTGTTCAGCAGTGAGCCTCTGAGCCTATGTCAGCAGACTCAGGCTTGCAGGACTCACCCTGCAGCACCAATAGCAGCTGTGTAGATGTTGAAGCTTGGCCAATGCAGCTACTACAGGTTGAACCTCCAAAATCCTGGATTCGCTGGTCTGGCAACATCTGTGGTCCTGCCAGACAGACCACAGATGTTGCTGGATCAGTGAGCCCTGGCCCCCAGAAGTGTGAGCCCCATTCCTCGGGGAGCTTTGGCCGGGCGGGGCAGCAGCAGGACCAGCATGCCCCATTCCTTGGAAGCCCCAGTTGGGTGGGACAGCAGCGATGCAGCCAGTGGCAAAAGCAGTGCAACTGGCAAGCCCAATCACAGGGGATCCCCTGCGGAGAGCAGCAGAAGCAGAGCAGTGTCAGCCGACGGTCAGGGCGTAGGGCGTGTGTGTGTGTGTGTGTGTGTGTGTGTGTGTGTGTGTGTGTGTGTGCTGAGAAAAGGTTTAATGTCCGTGACTTTACTGCTAGGACCGGGGTCCCGTCGCAGAGGGCAGCCAACAGGCTGACAGACGCCCCCTGTTTATAGGAAGAGCTTATTACATCTCAGATTTTAGCTGCTAGGATACAGGATCCCTTCGCAGCGGGCAGTCTAGGGAAGACTGAGAGATACCCCAACGGATCTGTCACCTGGGAGTGACACGATCCAAACGCCCAAGCTCCTCCTATACCTGTCCCTTATGACCGGCTGAAGTTCTTTTAAATTGTGCTTGGTTCTGTTACAGCAACTGAAGGAGTCAGGTTAAAACTTAAACAGTTACAGGTTTATTAAACAAGCTTATAAATCATATGGTTACAATGGCTATTGCTCTATTTCTTAACTGCTAGCAAATATAGATCTTAAAAAATGGTTACAAAGAAAATAAAGATAGAAAATAGAAATAATGGTACCAAGTGACAGCTTAATCTTTAAAGAGCTCTGAATCTATGTATACACTTAAGACAAAGGACACATACAGGTACAATTTTTACCCCCTTCTGTGCCTCTCGACTCCAGCGGGTCAAGCCAGGGCCGGTCCCTCAATTCCTAGGAAAGACGAATACGAGGTGGGCGTCCCCGTGGAACCTCGGGAGGTCAAACACCTAACCCGACCAGCAGATAGATGGTAGATTGACACTCAGAGTAAATGTGCTGCTGGACCCATCTTTATACCCATAGGGGCCCGTATCCTCTTTCTTATCTAAGATGACAAATTGTACTGGTCCATTTTTGTGGCACCAGTTCTTACAAGCAAGTTTCAACTTAATTTACACTTGCAAGAGAGATAACTAAATTGTGAGTACTAGACATTTTTTTACTGGGCGGGAGATTCCTTCCCCCCACGGACGGCTGTGTGTTCGTATCAATATGGGTTTCAGTCAAGGACACTCCTCTGCAGCCTCTTGGTCAGCAATTGGCATATCTCTGTTTACAGCCATTCAGGGTTACAGCAGCCTGCCATATCCAGGCCTTCTGTTCAAGGCTTTTACTGCTCTGTGTGCCCTGCATGCTCCAGGCAAGCAAAGGTGGATGTTACAGGGGGGTTCCTGTCTGGCTACAAGCAGCCAGCAAGTCTCTTCCCCATGAATTCCCAGGCAGGTGGGAGAGAAGCGGGGCTGCTACAGCTGGGGAGCTCTGTCCCCAGGGAGCCCCCATGGGTCAGAGCCCAAGTTCAAGCCATGCAAGCTGGAGCCCAGTGGCAGTGGAGCTGAAGCAGAGCCAGCTACAGGGAGGAGGTGCATCCTGAGAGTATGGTGGCAGGGACCTCCCCTAATCCAGCACATTCCCTCCTTCGGGATGGGTCAGGTCCTGAGAGTGCCAGACAAGGAAGGAGTAGGCTTCAGAGCCTGAGACACAACCTCAAAGTGCTGTCTATACAGCTGTATTATGAGCCCAAATCTGCTGATGAGGGCCTGAAGGCTTGTTGCCGTGGGCTGCTGCTGGCTGTGTAGGTCTGCCAGTGGAGGCACAGCTGGGTCAAGCAATACGACTTGGAAGTGTAATAATAAGAAGAAAGCACTTAGTGCATCACACCTTGCAGCCAGTCTCTAGTGTGGATAAATGGCCAGCTCCCAGAGGTAAATGTGAATGTCACTTGTGCCTATAGGCGTAAGAGAGATCTGAAGTCTTTATCAATTGAGGTCTGCTCTTAGTAATCTCTGTTCACCCTTCACACAGGGGCAGGCAGAGAGGATTCAGAAGCAAACTGAGTCCCCAGGTAGGGCTAAGTGTGTCTACCTTGAGCTATTGGTTATTTGACAGTAGTCTCATACTGAGTTTCAAAGTTTGTTGTGTGGCCACATATCCCTTTCCAGGGTTAAATTAATAAAGTGGCTGCTTAAATCCATCCCTTGTATCTGTTGTTGATTTGCCTTCACATTCTGATCAATATAGTGCTGTCAAGCATTGCCCTGGTTTTCACTCCTGAATAGAAGTCATAGAATTATCACTTTATTTAAACAAGCTGTTCCTCCCCTCAAATTGTGTTACGAACTGATGACAAACCATGATCAGGCAATGCCAGAGACAAATTTTCTTCTGGACATCTTTAAATTCTATCTTTATATATGGAAGTTTCATTCACATCTCATACCATAAAACAGACAGCCTTCAAACTGAGTTAAGGCACAGCAATAATAAAGCCCAAAGTGAGTCCCTTCCAGTCATCTTTGGCCAGAAGGACAGTAGTTGTTATGTGACACCCTAAGTGGGGATGTTAGTGAAAGTGGAGTAAGGTAAAGAGAACACTGAATATTTCTCAAAGCTGATCTGAGATCTCCACTAGCAATTTTATGTATTGCCCTATGGAAAACCCTTGATCAACCACACATTTCTCACTCCTGGGTCTACAGGACTGATATTGTTAGGGTATGCGTACACTGGAGTTAGAGAGTGTGATTTCCAGCTAGAGGAGACACATCACCAGCTATGATGGAGCTAGCATGCTAAAAACAGACATGTAGCCACAGCAGTGCAAGTGGCAGGAAGGGATAATCACCTGAGTACATACTCGTCTGAGACACCAGGTTTGTAGTCAGGCAGCTAGTCCCTCCCACCACTTGTGCTGCTGCAGCTATGCTTATTTTAGCGTGCTAGCTCTGTCAGTGCTCGTGCAGCTATGTCTCCTCAAACTGGAAATAATACCTTCCCACTCAAGTATAGACATACCCCTAGGCTTTTTCAGTAAGATTAGTTGTGGCACTTTAATTGCATTTTACAATTGCTGCATAGTGTGTAACCAATGTGAGTTTATACGTACAAGGGGGACACAGTGCTTTTGAAATTCAAACCAAAAGGTAGCCCAGAAATGTACGAAAAGTGAACTTCAACACCTCTTAACCTTTCTAAATCATCCCTTCCCTACTATAAATCCTTTTATGTAAATGGATTACAATAATCTAATGTGATGTAGAGGCAGGTGAGAAGGGTATACAACAAAAAAATCCCATTTCCATTTAGTTTTCAAAATAAACATGTATACATATTGGAATATAGGATCATCTTACTGGAAATATTTAACTTGTTATAGCCGTGTCTGTTAACTAAAACTCAGTACAAATTCATTAGAGCAAATATAAAGTTGGCAGAGTTGTGGTAGTGATTAATTTGGCCTTCTTAGTATATGTACAGAGTAATTTTATTTTTATTACAGGTCCCTTCAATGGAATCAGATAAGAAAACTCACAGCTGATAGTTTCAAGAAGTACCAGGACCTTAAAAATCTGTAAGGAATTGTTTTAACCTAAAACGTTAAATAACAGCAAACTGGGATAAGGAATTTTCATGGGTTATTGATAACACTCTGATTATACTACAAGATCTCCTGTTTCTTACTTGTAGCTGAAATTTCCAATTATGCAGGTCAGCTGTAATGTCCAGAAAGTTTAAGCTGCAAAAAAGAGACGAAAGCCACATCAGTCTTGGGGATGTTAAGGTCTAGTCGACTATCTGAGAAGCAAATGCTTATCGGATAGTCAATCAACTAGTCGATTCCCCCCCGCTCCCCTTGCTGCCTCTATTAGATAGAGGCAGCAAAGCGGGGAAGAGGAGATATTTTCCCCTCAGCGTTTGAAAGCAGCAGCACCTCACAGCTGATCCCAGGCTCAGCTGTATGGCACTGCTGCTTTGAAATACCCGCTCTTCCCCCACTTTGCTGCCTCTATCTGATAGACGCAGCAAGGGGGAAGGGGGGCGGGGAAATCGACTAGTCAACTGACTATCAGATAAGCATTTGCTTCTCAGATGGTCGACTAGTCCTTAACATCCCTAAGCCTGATGTGGCTTTTGTCTCTTTTTTGCAGCTTAAACTTTCTGGACATTACATTTTTATCATTTGGAATTTTGTACATTAAAAGTAAAAACAATGTGGATCTTAATATCTGTCATGTCTTAAGTAAATTAAATTTGTAACAAACAGCAATATGTCAGAAGAAATTAAAGGAAACTGAAACAGTTTCACTCAATATTACAAAAAAAGCATTCTTTGCCATGGAAATACTTGTTCATGTCTTTGAGAACAGTTTATTTTTTTCAAAATAATCACATCTCTGAGCCTTTTGATGATGAGTTCTTCCTGGTGCCAACTACCAAAAAATGGCTTATACTATGGCAAAATCTTTTGACTGAATTATTTCTTGTATAGTACTATACATGTTCTGTATACATTTTTTAAAATCCTCAGTCCTTTTATATAGGTGAATCATGAGAAATAAGAGACATTTGAGAAATAAAGTGTGAACACATAGGATCACCTTCATTGTTGCCAGCTCAAGACATAGACAATGTTTTTCTTAAAACATTCTTAGATACTAACTTGAATTATGAGTTATACAGCACCATCTTGTGTTCCCATACTTAAGTACAGTTATGATCTCTAACTAAAATAATTCCATAAACCAAGTGTCTTGTTTCGTTAAAGGAAATATATACATTACACTTTTGCTTACAGAATTTAATTCCTTTCATTGACTTCTGATTCACAAGTGTGAGTTTGCTAAGGGATCTCTCACAATGTGATAAGATCTTTTTGAGTCCAGTCCTGTCAAATCCAATGTCAAATCTCCCATTGATTTCAACAGGAGCAAGTCTGAATCCTGTGCAGTACTTGATTTTATTGAAAAGATATTTTTCACAGCTAAGAAAGAAAATAATGTATAGAGAGAGAAGCAAATTTAAAAAAATGCCAGTCTTAACATCTTATCACAAGTAATTATACCATATGTAATATTCTGAAATTCAGTTCAATAATTGCAAAGGAGATGGAGCAAAAAAGGGGGAAAGTATGCATAATACCTTCAGTGAGCAACAATCAGCCACTTGAAACATATTTTGTGTTTAAATTACCTTACAAGGCAGCCCTTTGAAAATTGTCCCACATTATAAATTCCAGCAAAATATTTTAATTAATCTTTTCTGCAGGCATTAATAAGAATGACATCAATCCCACAACTGTCTACATACATCAGTAATAAACAGACCACGGCATGCATTCTATTATCCCAGTTTTATAATCTTGTATGCAGGGACAGGTCCTGCACACATAGATGCCTTTTGACTATAGTAGGGCTCTACACAGGCATAAATGTTTCCTTACACAGATCAGATTATAAGATTAGGGATAAAATCAGGAGGCTGCATGTATGCACTGCTTCATTTACAACAAATGCAAAGCAAGTCAGGTGTTTGTTTTGGCTGATTTTGAATTATCACTGCAGCAAAGGATTTTTTTTAAATTTAAATACAATTTTTGAAATATTTTTGAAATAGTTTTTGAAGCTAAAACATCCGTGTGAAATAGCTGTCGTGCGAGTTTAATTTTAAGACCCAGCCACCTTGACAACATCCTTTTAAATGATATATGTACCTAAGTTTGGAATTTAGTTGACAAGTTTGGGGGATCTTTTTCCATTTCCATTTTTACCAAATTAACTGTTGCCATTATTATGTCTTCCCAGGTATCTTCAGAATAATAAAATTAGGGCTGTATCGGAACATGCTTTTAGAGGATTATACAATCTAACAAAACTGTAAGTATCACCATTGCAGTATTGGTACAATGTGGAATGGGGCTACTTTTGAAAAGACCTATAGACCTATAGATTTCTCTTTAATTTGTAGTGAACCTTAGATAATTCTGAACCATGCCAAATCCTGAACTCCATTTTTTTATTGAGCTCTTATCCTCACTAAAAAGTTCAGAGGATTTGAACTAGTGATAGCAAGGTTATTTGGTGGTAGGAAATACAAAATACTTCTCTCAGCTTTTGTAATCTGTCTCTAACCCCAAAATTTGCTGTTCCAGAAAGAAAAAGAAGACCCCCTCACTGATTTTAAATGCCAGTTATCCAAGGAATTAACAGCCAGGAATGAAAACAGTAGGACTGCCATGTTTAATTTGAGATAATTGAAAATGCTTATTTTTCTATAGAGAAGTAATTACATAAAGACAGGACTCTTATTTCTTATTCTGCAGCAGATTTTACAAAAGATGACTCTTTTCCAATTTAAAATACTTTTGGCCAGTGAGTGAAGCTTTAGAAAAAAAATAAATCTGTGTAGTAAAATTACTTATAATTCCAAATCTGTCATTATCTTATTTGTATTTTTCACCCCAGTTTTGGATGATAGTTCATTATTATTATTATTACTATTACTATGGACAATTTGTAGCAATGCTCTTTATTTTTCAGTCTTTCTCATTATCTAAAATTATGCCTACTGATCCCTATACCTGTTCCCATTTTAGACCATTGATATTTTGCCATTGATTTCAATGGAAGCTGAACCAGACCTCAAATGTTTCTGATGCAGGAAAGGTATTAGAGCAGTGGTCTCCAACCTTTTTACACCTAAGATCACTTTTTAAATGTCAGGGCAAGCCAAGATCTACCCCATCCCTTCCCCAAGACTCCACCCCTTCCTTGAGGCCCCGCCCTCTCCATTCTCCTCCTGTCCATCATTTGCTATCCCCAGCCCTTACTCACTCTCACTGGGATGAGACAGGAGGTGCAGGCTCTGGGGTGGGAATGAAGGATTTGGGTGTGGAAAGGGGTGAGAGGTGCAAGTTCTGGGAGGAAATTTGGGTGCAGGAGTGGGAGAAGGTGATGCTGGCTCAGGGAGGGGGCTGCAGGCTGGAGGGTGTTGGGATCTGGTGGAGGGTTGAGGTGCTGAGCAAGCCGCAAGCTTGTGGATGTGAGGGTGCAGGAGTTTGGGTTGGGGTATGTGAGGGGCTCAGGGCAGGGAGGTTGGGAGCATGATGGGCTCAGGACACAGATTTGCAGTGTATGGATGGTACAGGAGTGTTGTGGCAGAACATTGAGGATGTGGGGTGCAGGAGTTTGGGGATGAGGGGCACAGGACAGGGGGTTCAGGTGTATGATGGGCTCAGGGTTGGGGTCTATTGGGAGTGCAGGAGTCTTATGATGCTGTGTCCAGATGGGGGCTTGGCCCCAACTGGGGGCTTGTTGGCCAGGCTTTATTTTTAAATAAAATATTATGTCAAACACAAAATGTTTCAGCATTGTCTTTATACGGGCAGGGAACTTATTTTGAGTCAGGGGTCACTGACCCACAGAAAAATCAGTCAGGGACTACACAAGTGAGATGCAAAAAAATAAACCCTCCAAAGCCCCCCAAGCCTCATTGATGTGACCCCAACTGAGACATCTCACTCCCCTGACACTCCAGCCCCATAGGGAAGGGGTGTAGGAAGGACTGAAGTTCAAGGCCTCAGGCCAGATTAACTCTTCTGAGTTCCTGGGTTAGTGGAATTTGTGAGCTCCCCTACACTCTGAGGTGGGGCCAATAATGAGGGATCCAGTGTGTGGGACAGGGCTGCCAGTGACTGGGAAAGGGATGGGGGTGCAGAATCTGGGTGGAAAATAGGTTACAGGAGCAAGCTAGGAGTAGGTGTCTGGCCAGGAGGGAGGGGGCAGGAGAACAGTACTTGTGGTTGTCTGGCCACGAGGCAGGAGCCAGGGTGCTGGATGGGGGTCTGGCCAGGAGGCAGGAGCAAGGTGTTGGTGGGGGTCTGGCGAGGGAGAGGGAATGGAGGGATGATCTGGAACACCTCATGATTGACTGGTCGTGCCCCCGCAATCGACCAGTTGATCGCAATTGGCGAGTTGGTGACTGGTTTTCTAACAGAAAAAAAAATCAAGGCATTCTAGATTATCCTTGACAAAAAGCTCCAGGTGGAGTAGCTTCACTGTTGTTTAATCAGAAAGTCAGGCTGCTACGTGACAAACAGTAGCTTCCTGAAAGAGATCAAGGGTCAGTGTGTGATCATAGTCACACAAAGTTAAATGTTTTATTGTAAACAATGGAATTTCTTGAGGATGCAATTTAACAGTACTCTTAGGAATAATAAAGGAAAATCTTACAATTCTTCACTGATTGGAAAGTCTATTGTTATATTATCTTTATTGATGTTGTTTCAGGTATCTGAGTTACAACAAGATAACCTTTTTAAAGCCTGGTGTATTTGAAGATCTGCACAAGCTTGAGTGGCTGTATGTACTGTTCTTATTTTTGTATAAATTGTCTCAAGAAATAGTTACGGCAGCACACAAAAATATTTTTTATCTGTGTAACATTTCTTTGTATACAGTGTGATAATTAAGGGTCTCCTTTTACTCCCAAGGGCCTGGTCTACCCTAGGACCTTAGTCCGAAATTAGCCCCCCTCACTCCCGGTTGAATTTGTAAGCAATGCGTCCACACTGTCAAGCCTGTTATTCCAGAAAAAGGGGTCACAGAATTTGAACTCTGTAGTCCTGCTTTTCATGAGGAATAATGCTATTCCCAAACTTGTAAGTCCAAAATAACATTAGTGTGGATGTTCCGGTGCCACTAATTTGAACTAAATGGCCTCTGGGAGGCTTCCCACAGCCCCCAGAGTACTTCCTGGGACTTGACTCCAAGGTGGCACATCCACATTAACGGAGCCTGCCTCGGACTACATTCGATCCTTCCCCGTAGTGAGGGCACAGAACTTTGAATTTGTAATATCAGGTGCTCAGAAGTTGAACTTAGTAAATTTGGACTAATCTCCTAGTGTAGACATGGCCAATGGGTAAAAAGTGCTGTAGCTTATTTTTCAGTAGTACATACAGTTATAAGTAACTGCTTACCACAGAATAATACATAAAATAAAGGAGATCATAGAATCATAGAATACTAGGACTGGAAGGGACCTCGAGAGGTCATTGAGTCCAGTCCCCTGCCCCCATGGCAGGACCAAATACTGTCTAGACCATCCCTGATAGACATTTATCTAACCTACACTTAAATATCTCCAGAGATGGGGATTCCACAACCTCCCTGGGCAATTTATTCCAGTGTTTGACTACCCTGACAGTTAGGAACTTTTTCCTAATGCCCAACCTAAACCTCCCTTGCTGCAGTTTAAGCCCATTGCTTCTTGTTCTATCCTCAGAGGCCAAGATGAACAAGTTTTCTCCCTCCTCCTTATGACACCCTTTTAGATACCTGAAAACAGCTATCATGTCCCCCCTATGTTCCAGAATGACAGATATGGATCTTTTTAGAATGGAATTTCTTGAAAAGCCCTTTCTCTGTATAGGGTACTTGAAATCCCATAGTGGGGATAGTATTCATAATATGAAATCTTGATGGTATTACTGCTTTTTTTGGCAGTGGGATTTGAAGAAAAAAAGCATTGAGATTTGAGGGCATGAATAGCCTATCTGTCTGATGAAGAATGACTGACAACGTTTTACTGTGCATATTCAATTGCAGAATTTGTTAGGGATGTTTTTATATACTGCTACTTTAAAGAAATTCTTTGTGTGGTGTCAAAGTGCTGGTGACATTGGTTTAAAAGTTAAAAACAAGAGCAATTTTTTTATCAAGTTAAAAAACCTCTTTCAAATCATGTGAACTACATGTCATCTGATGACGCTTCAATACTCTAATTCAGTTTTCCTATGTAGTTCGAATAGGTATTTGAATAATGCTACATCAGGGTACATTATATTTGCGAATGTCTATTCAGTTTCAGACCCCAGTGATATATCAGTCTGATGTAGACTTTATTCTGATTCACAGGATAATTGAAAATAACAAGATCAGTCAGATCTCTCCACTAACATTTCATGGACTCAACTCACTTATTCTCCTGTAGGTATTGAAATATGAATTAAATGGAGTGGTTTTTGTTCTTTTTTTTAAAGAGAATAGATGAAAACTAATGTGTGTTTATAAAATTTTGTTTGTCAAATTATATTGTCAAGTCTTTCCAGTAGTGGAGCTTATTTTGAGGAATTGATTTCCCTCCCCTCTCCCCAAAACCTGGCTTTTTCATATACTAAAGTACCTGGGTCCTCTATTGTTGACTGAACTCAAAAGGACAAGAATTGAACTTTATGTCCTTGCTTTTCAAAAGGCACATAAGAAACCAATCAGGCTGCACATCATTCTCTACCTTTGGCCTTGTCTGCTCAACAAAATTTGTCAGCCTACAGCCCCCTAAGCTATTGAATTGTTTGTGCCCATGTACTCTTGGCTCCTTGTGTCAGCAATGAGTGTCCTTACCAGGAGTGCTTGTATCAATGCAGAGTGCACTGCACCATGAATAGGTATCCCACTGTGCAAATTGCCATCACAGGGTCTTTTGGGAAGTTTCTGCAACACCTGATGGCGCTGAAACAAATCACACATTGATGAGTAGGAGCATGGGGTCAACTTTGCACAATGCAGTTTCTCCAGCACATGATTTCATCTTCATCCCATAATTTTCATACCTTCTTTTCAAACTCCCACCACCATGTTCATCCTTCCTATAGAAGCATCGGACCTGCACATACTCAGCACTTTTGTCATGAGCATTGTAAACACAGATTGCATGGTCATCTGGGCAGTAATACTACACAATAGAGGGCTGATAAGTACACTCAAGAAGCCAGGTAATCAGGAAGAGGAATTTTAAAAATTTGCAAGGCTTTAAAGGGGAAGCGGCACCTCTGGTCTATCTGAGTTCACAGCGGTGACCAGAATGTTCAGTGCCCATTATTAATAGTTGACCTTATGGGTATGTCTAGACTGCGTTGCTATTTTGGGATACTGGAAGTATCCCGAAATAGCAACGCTGCATCTTTAAAAGCACCTGCTATTTTCCAAAATAGTGGGCACACTATTCTGGCATCCCTGTAACCCTTGTTCCACGAAGGCTAAGGGATTTGTTGGAATAGTGCCTTATTTTGAAATTTGGCGCTGTGTAGCCAGCGCCAAATTTCAAAATAAGGTCTTTTTACGGACTTGGAATAAGCTACACAATTTGTGTAGTGCAAATTGCATAGCTTATTCTGACAAAAGGGTGCTGTCTGGCCACACCCTAACATATCAACTGTGATGCTACACTGCTTGGGGAGATGGGGTTTTTAAAAAAAGTCAGCATAGTGGGGGCATCTAGGTCAGCAGGAGTGGCCTTATAAAGTCAGTCATATATCATATCCCAAACTATCAGCTGGATATTTGGGGAACCAATAAACACACAGGTACTGACAAATTATGGAGAAGGGGAAGGAAAGAGAGATTTGCCTGTATCCAATTTTGCAGGAGGTGGGGGACAGTGATATCAGCTTCTCCATAGCTTTACATTGCATATGGTTGTTTCATGGAAAGTATGGCTTTCAGTAAATTGTATCTTTTTCCAAGTTTTTTCAAAATGTTCATGGAAACTTACAATAAGAAAAAATGTTTCCTTTTTAAAAGCTATCTTTATCTGATTAAATACGTATACATCTTCACTGACCTTCTTTTATTTAGTATCTTTCTCTCAGACTTACATTATTTGGAATTTTTTTCCAGTAAATAGTACCTTGTGATATTTTAGTGCTTGGCTACTTCATATTCTTCACAATAAGATATTTAGCAGCATTTTCACTCATCAGTCCTTTATAATTGCAAATTTACCAGTTTTTAAGGAAAGGTCTGGGTCTTTTTACCTCATCCTCTCTACTCTATTGTGAAGCAGATTTTAAAAGTCAGAATCTTCTCCCACCAGTGTAAATCCAAAGCAATTCAATTTAAAGCGATGTGAGAACAAACTATGGTCAATGAGTTAGTAAACATAACATGCATCTGTGCAAATGTAAAGTGCTGCTGAATATAAACAAGGACCAAGCCTCACTCCTGTTGATTCACTGGGAAAACTGTCAGGCTGTAGATTTAATATTAAAAAGATAAATGGGATCAGATTCACATATGCACTTCAGTTGCTTTGTGCTGCTCTAGTAATGCAAGACAACCAGCGTATACCAGTGAATCTGCCCCAACCTCTGCAAATAATTTCCCCTTTCCAGTCAATCATTTAGTAATTCAAGAGATGATAGGATCATAATAGTATTCCTAAGGAAATACACTGAAAAATTTTAATAATTTTTTATCTCTTAACAATATGAAAATAATGAATACATTCAGCCTTCCTTGTACTGAGAAGTAGTAAAACTATAAAGGGGACATGGCTTTTCTTTAACATCAATTTATATCAATACTATTTTTCTTTTTCCAGAGCGCTGTTGAATAATTCTCTTGCCCGTTTGCCTGATAAACCTCTTTGCCAACACATGCCCAGACTACATTGGCTGTAAGTCTTTATTTTATATATACAACTTTTGTCTTCTTTACATCGGTGTTGTTCCATGACACTTTTTACTAAAGTAATACAAGGGATGTGGCAAAACAAACAATCCCCATTTCATGACAGCCCATCTAGCCAGACTCCTGAGGCATGTTGAATTCTTTTAGGAGAATTGTGGAGTCATGGTGAGTAGGCAGCTAAATTATGGTTGTATCCTGCTGGAAGGATTATATACAAGGGTCTCCTTGAGTTCTTTCCCCATCAAGACCATAATCCTTCGGGCAGCTAGCATAATTTGGTTCTCAGGTTTAGTAAACAAAAAGAGTTGGGCCAGGTCTATGCTTAGGGAGAAAGGTGACTTAAGATATGTGTCGTCAATATGCAATTCCAGCTTCATGAATAGTATAGCTGGAGTCAATGTACCTTAAGATGAATTTCTGCAGCATCCCGACAGTGGGAAATCAATGGGAGAAACTCCCTGCAACCATGTGGAGTACAAGGGTCAATGGGGGCGCCATCTACGGTCAATTTAGCAGGCCCTTACTAGACCTGTTCTAAATTGAACCCTAGAAGATCAATCTCCATAAGTATAGACAAGGCCTTAGTCCAGGGGTGGGCAAACATTTTTGAAGTGGCCCTGGGCTGCCCAGAAGGGGCGGGGCCTAAACCAGAAAGAGCAGGACCATGATGCTTCTTGGCTTCCCCACCCACAGACCATGATTGGTCTGGGGGAGCCCCTTTTCCCCCCCTTCCCACAAGACATCCATGCCCCAGGCAGGGCAGGAAGAGGCTTCGAATGCTCCCCCACTCCCAGGCCAATCACGGCCTGGGGGCGGAGGAGCGTGCGAAGCCTCCTCCCGCCCTACCCCACACTGTGAGGAGCACCATGGCACTTCAAAGTACTACACGCTCCTCGCAGGGTGGGAAGAGGCTTCATGCGCTTCTCTGCCCCCAGGCCAATCAGGGCCTGGGGGTGGGGGAGCTGCACAAAGCTTCTTTCACCCTGCCCCTGCCCTGCGCGATCTTACGGCACTTTGAAGTGCCACGTGCTCCTCGCAGGGCTGTGGGGGAGGGTGGAGGAAATGTCACATGCTCCTCCTGCCCCCAGGCCAATCAGGATTTGGGGGCAGGGGAGCGCGTGAAGTCTCCTCCTGCCCTGCGAGGAGCGCATGGCGCTTCAAAGCGCTGCGTGCTCCTGCAGGGCGGGAGGAAGCTTTGCACTCCCCTGCCCCCAGGCACTAATTGGCCTGGGGGAGGAGGAGTGCGTGAAGTTTCCTCCGCCTTCCCCCTAATTGGCCTGGGGGCAGCAGAGTGGCAGGGCCTCAGTGGGCAGGATCAACCGGATCTGGCCCGTGGAGGCCCTTTGCCCACCCCTGCCTTAGTCTCTATTACATCTATCAAAACCTGAGTTCAGGATCCAGATTTTCACCCATCTGAGTTGATGACACTGCTGTCACCTGAAGGAGTTAAGGGTGTGCTAAAAAATGAAACATCCAAGATTTACACTTCGTGCAGTCCTACAGTTCTTCTGAGGTTCATCTTTAATAAATAATTATTTCAAAGTCATCTGATTGAAATTAACATTTTTCAGTAATAAAATGTTTTGGTGTTATCTCCTAGGGACTTTGAAGGCAATCATATATATAATTTAAGAAATGTCACTTTCGTCTCCTGCAACACTCTAACTGTACTGTAAGTAATAGCACATTCTGTGTGGCCAGAATGAACAGTGGTGGCGGACAACTGTTACATTATGCACAATGCCCAACATCAAGTTTCCAAAATATTGTTGGTGCTTAAAACTGATGGAGATTATTAAAATGCTAAACTTTAATTATGGACAAAGTAGAATTATTCCATGAATGTATGGCAAAATTCACCATTGATTAATGCAGCTTGACTTCATTTAAGTGAACTTGATGAACAGCATGAAATTCCAAAATTTATAAATATATATATAGAATTATGCCACTAAATGTAAAAAAAAAATCTACCATATGAACTGAGCAAATTGGTGGACAATATCATTCAGTCAGGTTGCTCATCCGAGACATGGTAGGATTTCCCCAAAGCTTCCTCAGAGCCACTGCAATAATCTAGTTCCCCTTCACTCCCTTCAGAGGCTCTCATTTCTTCTATACTTCTTCCTCTCAGCTGTCTCCTTCCTACCCAGCTCTCCCCTGATTATTCCATGGGTATTGGGAAGGTTTTGGTGAACAAAGTGCAGGCTCAAATACTTGATGGATCAATTTCTCAGGAATAATCACACTTTCGATTTGGACTTTCACACTTTTTGCATATGTTTCTGTCATAAACCCAAATGTCGCAAATTTTCAAATAATCAGCATTTAACACCATCATATTGTCACTTGGCATACAGAATTAAGATATTTGACATTTCTGAATAACTTTGGATGTTAGTAGATACAAACACTACTAGAAAAGGAAATAGCTAATATGTGCTACATATTCACTATAAAACTGTTTACAGAATATTAAAATGTATAAACTTGTAATAATTTGGTATATCTTTAATGCAGTGAATAATTAAATAAGATGAAACTTTTTAAAACAAGATACAAATTGAAGACAGAATATGCAAAATTGGATAGAACAGTGGTTCCCAAACTTTTTGGCATCACGCCCGGTTTTTGATTTTTGAGAAACCCTCAGGCCCCTCCCCCCAAAAAATAGCAGCAAAACTTGGGGTGGGATTGACGGGGGTGTATGTGGCTAGATCACCTCGCAACCCCCTCCGGGATTTCTTCACGCCCCCCAGTTTGGGAACCCATGGTATAGAATGTAAGCAATTATTTGATTATATATCACAGTCTTCTCAGAAAACAAACAAATTTGAAGAAGCATAAGTTTGTTTTTATACTTTCAGAGTGATGAGAAGAAACAAAATCAGGTCCTTAAATGAAAACAGCTTTTCCTCTCTTCAGAAGTTAGATGAACTGTAAGTTTGATTTTTTTAACTAACAACTGAATAATTTAGATCATTTAAATAGTGAAGGTGTATTTTATATATTTGTCAGTAATTCTGCTTTCATATAACAAGCCCTAGAGAAAGCATCAAACTTCATGGTCATTCACTATATGAAAGAATTTATCATTTCAATAAAATACATAATTCAGGAGAAACAGTGTTATGTGTTCCATTGTGGGTTAATGTTACAGAGAAGTTTGTATTGAGACAAGTCTCAAAATGTATGTTTACCTCCTATTTACCTGATTCTTGTCAGTGAGGGGAAGGGTCTGGCTACAGCACCAATTCTGCACTAGTTACATAGGTAGAAATGGGCAGTTTGTTAAGTCCTCCCATTCAAGGAGACTAACCACATGGCCCTGCCACCAACTCCCATCTGCTCAAGCCCTGACAGCCCTCCACCCTACTGGTCAAAGGAGCCCTGGCTGAACCACCCTGGACCTCTGGCTGGCCCCAGCACTGGCCTGCCAGCTGGCCCCTGCCCGGCCCATTGGACTCTGGTCAGTGGCAGAACGGAGTTCCCACCAGCTTGGGCACTGGCATGGGGGAGATGTCAGAGCATGAATAGGGCCAGGCTTAGCTTAATTGAGACTTAGCCCCATGCTGGCCTATAATAACCGCTATCCATGTTGGTAGATGAATGACTCATGTAATGGATAAAAGGTCAGGGGCCAGATTCTCTATTCAGGTAACTGGATGCATCTCCATTGATTTGAAGTATTTGATTTGTTATTGCTCAATGGTTAACTTAAAATTTGGGGGAAACTTCTGGGATTTTAAAAAATATTATAGTTTTAAAATGATGTCAAAGCATGCAAATCCCATTGTCCAGAATAGGCACATTTTTAATCTTTGCTAATAGCTATATTAAGTGCTAAAATACTATTATTAATAATTAGATATAACATAATGCACCCATAGGACATTTTTTAAAAATCCACTTCAATTGCACAGTGCATAGGAATTTTGTTCCAAATCAATTAACTACCATAAATAAGGAATTAAAATGGAAACTGACTAATCATTCACTGTAAATATAATTGAAATGGTCTTATCCTACTAACTCAGGAGTTAGATTATTTAGTTAGCATAGTGAAAAAATCATTTGATTTTTGTCCAAGATCATAAATGAACTGACTGGGAAGGAGGTGGGGAACTACTGAGAAGCAGCAGCACTAAAGAAGAGAAAATGACCATTAAAATAAACGCAAAAGCAAAGTAATAAGCCCTGTAATTATTAAATGGTCTCACATAGTCAGACAAAGTAGAGTCTGAGGTTTCCAAGTTTCACCTTTTGTTTTAACATCATGTGTTTATTTTCTAAGTTTCTGATCCATCTATTTAACCTATAAATGTAGTTGACAAAGGGAGTCAAAATAATGGACCTCTTTACATTATGAATGCTTTTTGACGTAATGAAAAGAAACTACTACTAAGAACTAACTATATTTTATCTGGGATTGTTTCCACAGAGACTTGGCTAGCAACAAGATAGAATCACTTCCTCCGTATCTATTTAAAGATTTGAAGGAGCTCTCACAACTGTAAGGCTTTATAATAACTCTTCCTTATGTTGTATGCTGTTGCACATTATTCATTCAAATTACAGTTTCAGTCATCCAGACCATGAAGCATAACCAAGAAATTCTTAAACAATGAATGCAGGACCATTCATTGCTTACGTTTTTTTCAATTACAGACTAACATGGCTGCCCCTCTGAGACAAGAAATTCTTGTTCATGTCTGAGTAATCTGAAAATGCCAAACTTAGTCAGAAATGCGATTTTTAGAAAAAAATTATATACAGAATAAATTGCATAAATGATGCATGGTATCATGATTTGGCCAAAAAGAGCAATTATTTAAATTATTCCTCCCCAATAGATGGTTAGTATTTGTAATAATTAGATGCCATTACCCAACATACACAAAATTAATAAATCATTTAGAATGAGATCTCATGCAGCTCAGCATGTTGCAAGAGTGTATTCTTTAAGAATATACTCCCCTCCTCCTCCCCCCACCCCCTCCAAGTATTGAATGAACTGTTAAAATGGCACGTTTTCTCTACTGGCAACTATTAGTTTCTATGGTTTATGCTAATGTGCTTCAGTGTTCTATGCACTGCAACCTGAAATGTAGAACTCTGCCTCTGTACTTGACAGTATAGCTGCAACACAATTCAAGAGAGAAGTTACCACAAAAAGAAAGGAAAAAAACACTCTTCATTCTTCCTGGTGGAGGGTTCATATTTGTTTGAATCATAGAATCATAGAATACTAGGACTGGAAGGGACCTTGAGAGGTCATCGAGTCCAGTCCCCTGACCCCATGGCAGGACCAAATACTGTCTAGACCATCCCTGATAGACATTTATCTAACCTACTCTTAAATATCTCTAGAGATGGGGATTCCACAACCTCCCTGGGCAATTTATTCCAGTGTCTGACTACCCTGACAGTTAGG
Organism: Rafetus swinhoei; assembly: GCA_019425775.1. Classification (NCBI taxonomy): domain Eukaryota; kingdom Metazoa; phylum Chordata; order Testudines; family Trionychidae; genus Rafetus; species Rafetus swinhoei. The sequence continues at coordinate 78,375,100 of CM033449.1, read as the reverse complement.
AACTTTTTCCTAATGTCCAGCCTAAACCTCCCTTGCTGCAGTTTAAGCCCATTGCTTCTTGTTCTATCCTCAGAGGCCAAGATGAACACGTTTTTTCCCTCCTCCTTATGACACCCTTTTAGATACCTAAAAACTGCTATCATGTCCCCCCTCAATCTTCTCTTTTCTAAACTAAACAAACCCAATTCTTTCAGCCTTCCTTCATAAGTCATATTCTCTAGACCTTTAATCATTCTTGTTGCTCTTCTCTGGACCCTCTCCAATTTCTCCACATCCTTCTTGAAATGCGGTGCCCAGAACTGGACACAATACTCCAACTGAGGCCTAACTAGTGCAGAGTAGAGCGGAAGAATGACTTCTCATGTCTTGCTCACAACACACCTGTTAATGCATCCCAGAATCATGTTTGCTTTTTTTGCAACAGCATCACACTGCTGACTCATATTCAGCTTGTGGTCCACTATAACCCCTAGATCCCTTTCTGCCATACTCCTTCCTAGACAGTCGCTTCCCATTCTGTATGTGTGAAACTGATTGTTCCTTCCTAAGAACAATTTCAGTACTCAAATCTACAAACACTGCTGTTGGACATTATGATATCTATCATGAGCAAAAAGTCTCAGAGGAGTGGCCGAGTTAGTCTGTAATTTTAAAAATAACGAGCAGTCCTTTGGCACCTTAGAAACTAACAAATATATATCATGAGCTTTCATGGGTAAAAATCATTTCTTAACATGAGACTGTTCCTTTGACTTCACTGACTCCTGACTTCAGTTGGGCCAATTGCTATATCCAGTATCACATCAAACAGCATGTTTGTGGGATCAGGCCCTATCTGTGTTTGCCTTAATCTGAAATGGAAGTAATGTAGGCTGAAATAACATATTTTGCTTTTTGTGCAAGGAAAATGTAACAACGTTGGGATTTGTGTAATGATGAATTCTTTGGGGGCATTTTTAAATATATAAAGAATGTAAAGTTTAGCAACTAAAATATATCCACAATTAAAAACACTGCATAAAACATCTTGTGTTAACACCATGCCTGTGAAGCATCACTCTGTTCTTGTTGTCAGGTAAAGGAATATTACTATTTACAATTGTAACTGCCATTATTATGAGTCATAACTATAGAAATTAAAAACAAAGAGATAACATGGGTAGACTTCATCATTAGAACAAGCTTTAAGAACTCTGTACAGTACTAGATATCACTCTTTTTATTTACAGAAACCTTTCATATAACCCAATACAGAAAATACAAACAGACCAGTTTGATTACTTATTAAACCTCAAATCCCTGTGAGTATTTAGACCTTTTGATATATGTGATATGGATATTTTCTTTTTAATTTTGTTCAGAAAAACTATGTCTCCAGAACACGTGTCATAGCTGAAATACTTTGCCTCTATTCCTCTCTTGTAATTGCTGTGTCCTTGAAAGATGTGCGCCCCCCAAAAAAATTACTGACAATATTCCTATTTCTTCGTGAGATCTCCAGCTTCTTTTGAGGAGTAGGGAGAGAAATTTTGAAGCACAAAAAGAGACCAGTCCAATATTATATAGAAATATTCAGAGAGGGTGAAATTAATTCCACTGTCATAATGGACTTTTCTAGATGAATAGTTGGTGTGCCTCAAGCTGGGTGTAAATATATAGCATACTAGTGTGTCACACTGTATGAATAGTTCTGGCACACATTAAAAGTTCCCTAGTGCACAATGAAATGGAACTTGAAATGGTAGCAGAGTCCACAGAGCTACTTAATGCACTGCAGATGTTTATGCTGTAGATTTACACCCCCAGTTTGTTGTGCACTAAATAAGGATATGTCTACACTAGCTCGTTAATTTGAGCTAGGTAGGCAAATCAGGCAACCGGAGCTGCAATGAAGCTCGGGATTTAAATATCCCGGGCTTTATTTGCATGTTCGTCGCCATTTTGAAATTTCACTAGCCCAAAGTAACTGCCGGGCGGCTACACGCGGCAGTGAAATGGTAATTCGAACTAAGCCCTTAGTTCAAATTAACTGTTACTCCTCATGGAATGTTACTCCCATGAGGAGTAACAGTTAATTCAAACTAAGGGCTTAGTTCGACTATCGTTTTCACTGCCGCTGCAGCCGCGCAGTTACTTCGGGCTAGTGAAATTTCAAAATGGCGACCAGACGGGAACATGCAAATAAAGCCCGGGATATTTAAATCCTGGGCTTCATTTGCAACTCTGGTTGCCTGATTTGCCTACCTCGCTCGAATTAACGAGCTAGTGTAGACATACCCTAACTATGTGGTCAAGTCCTTAGGTGTCTAACTTCAAGCAGTAGAAAGGTATCTCCCTCTGCCTGGGATTTCCTGCCATGAGCCCTCTCCTGTAGTTAGTCAACTAAACCTGTTTGTGAATATGCCCCACCCTTTTAACATTTAGCTCACTGGATTAAGGTATTTACCTGAAATATGGGAGATACACTTCTCTCCTCCAACCCTGCTTGTTGTGGAGAACAGATCTGAAAATAGGTCACTCCTTTTTCAGATGAATGCTTAATTGCTGAGGAATGAGGATTTTGGAGCAGATTATGCTGAGTTTCTCCTGTTGAAGCTGTTCTACTGTGTATAAATGATTAAATAATCCTTGGGCCACAAAGCAAATATGATTGTCTTTATCCCTGGACTAGAGAATCACTCATCTTGAATGTAGAAGACCCAAATTCTAGTCCTTTCTTGTTTCAGTATGTATTTAATAATTTATATGCGGTGAAAGAGTTTCCACAGGGAACTCCATACTCCAGTGATAAATAAACTATATTTAAAGATACTATGCCGAAGGACTTAATAAGCTTTAGTATGTAAGGACCTAGGGGGGAGTGAAAGGTGATGCCCAGATTATAGGCCGAGTGATAAGAAGGACAGTAGCATTGTCCATGGTGATTGGGAAAGGTGGGATTAAAGGGGCAAATTAATAACTTTGTTTTAGCTTTTTGAGCCAGAACTAATGGTTAGACATCAACAAAGAGATTTTGTCTGGACAGGAGACAGGTTTGGAGTAAAGCAATAAATCTGTGAGTTGTCTGCAGAGATGATAGTTGAATTTGTGTTTATGGATGAGAATATCCAAACATCAGATGCAGAGGGCGGAGAGAAGGGGACCATAGAGTTTTATAGCAACCCTTACCATATTTGAAGATTTATCAGGTTCCCCTCACTTCAGGCTTCTTTTCTCAAGACAAAATATGCCCCATTTTATAACCTTTCCTCAGAGGTCAGGTTTTCTGAACCATTCCTAATATGTAGCTACCAAATAAGGGTAGTTAAATTATTGAATGGGCTTTCAAGGAGTCTGTGGAATCCCTATCATTGTATGTTTTTAAGTCTAGCTTAGACAAACACCTGTTAAGGATGGTCTAGGTTGATCATGATCCTGTCTCAGTGTAAGGAGCTGGACTTGATGACTTCTCAGGTCCCTGTGGCTATGTCTACACACATTCTGAAATAATGTAGTGTGCTTCTACACAGCAAGCCCATTATTTTGAAATAAATTCAAAATACTCCAACTTCTGTAAACCTCATTTCATGAGGAGTAAGGGAAGTCAGGGTAAGAATACTCTATTTCGAAATAACTAGTATGTAGACCACGCCATAAGTCGAAGTAAGCTACGCAATTTGAGCTATGATAATAATTGCGTAGCTAAAGTCAAAATAGCTTATTTCGAGTTTAGACCTGCTGCGTAGACATGCCCTGACAGTCCTACATTTCTATGATCCCGTGATTTTCTTTACTCCTTGTGCTATGTGCCAAAGTAAATTCCATTGGTGATTACTATAACTAGTGAAGTGCTTTGGATCCTCTCTGATGAAAGGCACAACATAAATTGCAAATCTCTTTCCTCTGTAGTTTCATATCACAGTTATACAATTATGCCCATACTAAGCCTGTTGTTCTTTTTCCCACTGATTTTATGTTACCTTTTTTGATTGTGAGTATATTGGTTATAGCAGCCTGGAGGGCATTGAAATTACAAATATCCAAAGAAGGATGTTCAGACCACTTAGAAATCTCTCCCACATGTAAGTAGATCACTCCAGTTTTCCTCCCTGTATTTGGATTTTAACTTGACAAAGTATATAAGGTTTAAAAACAGAAATGTATGAAAACTTGCCACTCTCTCTCTGGCTAGTGAGTAGTTGAAAAACCAATTGATGCTGTTATGTAAACTGAGAGTGCATTGAGAGAGAGACAGGTAGGGTTTTGTTGTTGTTTAACATAATGATAAAGTTATCATTATTAAATCTCCTACACAGCAAAGTACAGTTATTTGTAAACAGATATAGTACCTTGACTCTGTCTATCTTTGCTTATTGATGTATACATAATCTAAAGCATTTTTCAAACTTGGGTCGCAGCACCGCCAGGATAAGCCGTTGGCTGGCGCATGCTGCTTTGTTTATTGGTCTTGCAGCTCACATTGGCTGTGGTTCACCATTTCCAGCAAAGGGTAGCTGCGAAGCTCCATGGCTATGAACACGTTCACAAAAACAAAGCAGCACAGGCCTACCAGTGGTTTATCCTGGTGGCACTATGACCCAAGTTTGAAAAACGCTGATCTAAAATAATATTGATAATACCAGGTTAAGTATGCTAGTATATGCATAGTTTTTATGATAGACTATTATTAATAATGTTTCTGTAGCTCTCAAAATGTACACTATCACTTTCAGCTGATGAAGAAATACAACCATAGTCGGCAAGAATGAGTCAAACCTTTATCAGAATAGATCAAAAAAACCTGTCGTAACTAAAACAGAAGCTAAAAACCTAACTCAGCAGCTGGATCAATATCTCAGTCTCCGCTCACGCTGCCTCTAGCTGTGATTCTGCATTTGAAATGTACAAGATCCCCACAGGGAGCGGGAGAGTCCCTGCTGGCCCAGCGCTCCCTGCTGGGCTCCTGCTCTTGCTACAGTTCAAAAGCGGAAGACCAGTGCTTCCTGTGGGGCTTCCATTTTTTAACTGTAGCTCTTGCTACAGTTCAAAGGCAGAGGCACTCTTATAGACTAATCAAATAGTTGATGGAAATTCCATCAACTATTCAATTAGTTAATTTAAATTTAACATCCCTATTGCAGACATTCTTATATGCCTTCACAGGAGCAATTAAACACGAGAAAGCAGAAGAGGGGCAAGAGATAGTTAACTCCCAGCTTACTGGTGACCACCATATGTCTCTGCACTCTGTCACAATCCTGTCCCTTTATAGTGTGCACTATGGATTCAATTCAAATAATTACTTTAAAAAAAATACAGTTATTACTAATATCTAGCACACATACTTAGTGCTTTTTATCATCAAACCACTGTACAAATATTAAATAACTAATCAGTTCAGATCCTGGCAGGTTTTATACAATTTGAAGTTTATTTCAAATTCACACTAGAAAGAAGGCTTAAGTTTTTAACAATGAGAGTAATTAATCATCAGAAAAATTTGCCAAGGTAGTGGTGAAGTGTCCATCACTGACAAATTGTGAATAAATATTGGATGCTTTAGAAATTATTTTTTGGGAAGTTCTATGCCCTGCATTATACAAGAGTCTGACTAGATGATCGCAATGGTCTCTTCTAGCTTTATAATCTATGAATTAATTTATGCATTTCTTTTGGGGGTTTTCTATTATGCCCACAATCCTTTATTACTAATTTTCTATTACTATAAAATGTTATGCTTTTGATCTTTAAAAGGAGGTGTTTAACAAATGCCTATATTACTGTGAAAAATATATACTGATTTTATAACCAGAGTAAAACATTTTTCTCTCATTTTCCCCTCAACCAGATATTTTAAGAAATTCCAGTATTGTGGATATGCCCCCTCATGTACGCAGCTGTAAGCCAAATACAGATGGGATTTCATCCTTTGAGAATCTCTTAGCTAGCATTATACAGAGAGTGTTTGTCTGGGTTGTTTCTGCAGTCACTTGCTTTGGAAATATCTTTGTTATCTGCATGCGACCTTACATCAGATCCGAGAACAAGCTCCATGCCATGTCAATAATGTCTCTCTGCTGTGAGTATTCCCCTGATTAAAAGGGTGTCAAAAACAAATATAAAAATCTGGTTTTAGTATGTTTGGTATAAATTTTAATTCAGCAGTGACGCACCCACAGCAATAGATGGTAAAACCTGGAAAATTCAGCCAATATAATTGGATGCTATTATTTAAACAATACAAAGGCTGTTGGATTCTACCTTTAAGTTGCTATGGAGAGTGGGTTACCACCGCAGGCCATGTGTTTGATATTACTCCCATAAAAGTTGAAGGCCAACTTACTGTCTTCAATAAGAGAAGGAATGAGCCACAGATTTTCAAAGGATCATTAATCCAACTTTAACACAAATATGAACACATGGTAACTTGTGCACTTCAACAGGATTTGTGTTCAAAACAATCCAATTTTCACAGCCATTGTAACAACTCAATTTACACACATTCTGTTTGCATGAGAAAATTCTTTTCTTTACATGACCAAATGATTGGGCAAATGAGGGACTGAATTTGAAAATCTGATCCTGAATGTCAGCTTCATTTTAAATTTTACAACCAACAATTGTTATTGACAACCTACTTTGTAAGTCAACGTAATCACAAATTTCCTGCCTGTATCTGAGAGACAAGGTAAGTGAGACAATATAGTTTATTGGACCAAGTTCTGTTGGTGAGAGAGGCATCCTTTTGATCTTACACAGTGCTCTTTTTCAGGACCTGAAGTTGGTCCAATAAGATGTTACGTCACCCACCTTGTTGCTCTGATATCCAGGGACTAGCATAGCTACAACACTGCATATATTATAAATTAAATACAAAGGGGTCTGCCTTAACTTTGGTATTTGATGAGATTACATTAATCACATTAGAAAGTAATTGTCAACTGTATGTAAAACAGAATAGCAACATTTCTAAATTTCTCACTTTCCAGGACACTGTGGTTTGTTGGTGTCACATAAAAAGTCATATGTGCATTTTGCAACTTGGGCCTGGGATGGAAGTTTCCATCCTAGCAGTACATAGCATTGGAGTATGCAAACACAAACTGCAGCTGGGCTTTATCAGCTTTAACCCATGCCTTGAGCTGGGAAACTACTAAGCGGTAAACAAGTTTGGTCTCGGCTCATAAGAGTGATAAGAATGGCATTGGGCCAGTACGTGCACACCCATAAACAACTGGGCTACGTCTACATTGTGCTCTCTTGCGCAAGAACATATGCAAATGAGGCATGGCAATGAATATCTTCGCAGCTCATTTGCATGCTTAATGAGCTGCCATTTTGCACAAGGGGCTTTTGCACAAGAAGGAGCAGTCTACACTGGTCCTTCTTGCGCAAAACCCCCCTCTTGCGCAACAGCCGTTCTGCTGCTTATTTTCAAGACTGTAGACTGCTCCTTCTTGCGCAAAAGCCCCTTGCGCAAAATGGTGGCTCATTAAGTATGCAAATGAGGCATGGCAATATTTATCGCCATGCCTTATTTGCATATGTTCTTGCACAAGAGAGCGCAACGTAGATGTAGCCCTGTAGTATAATTAGTGTAGGGAGTCCCGTGCCCAGTGAGTCTCACCAGGGACCTAGACTTTGGAAGGTGCCTTGGATTCCCCCAGCTGGAGCCATGTCCACTGTGGCCTGGTGCAAGGTGACAGGAATGGGACTCCTCACAGAGTGAAGGGGCATAAGCATTTCCAAGTGCCTGTTGCTCGTTTTTGTGCATTGCTCTGTTTATGCTTATTGATCAGTCACTTTGCAGTAGCTGTGTAACCATCTGGCAGTATTAAGCCTATAATAATAGTGATGTGATGAGATTAATAAACGCAACTATTCCTAATCGACTCTGTCTTGAAGCAAATCCATAATCATGTTTGGCTGTGCCCCCGTGAGTTGACAGTTGGCTTGTCCAAAATATTGGAAATACAAGAACCCGTCCTAGGAGGTTTGAAGAAGGAAAATCTTATCCCTCCCACCTCCAGCATTACTCTTTTACAACTTCCTCATATGTCTCATGATATTTAATTTCCTTAAAGCCCCAACTACTGAATAAAATAAAGAGATTGCATAGCAATTTCAACTGTTATTTTACAAAAGAGTTTCTAGCACTCATAATTGCAGAAAAAGACATGGCAAACCAAACGTGAAACAAATGCACCCTACATACTCAAACAGTAGATGACAAATAAAAAGAATCTCAAATGTGTTATTAAGCAATGTGCACAACCCTGTTTATAAACCAATCTCATGTTTTGGAGATAGGAGTGTCTGATTCATGCTTTTTGAACATTAGTGTACAGTCCCCTTCAGATGCATGCAAGGAGTTCTGCAACAGAGGGCTTCCGCCTTCTATGTCTGGTCAGAAATTCTCCACGAGAGAATGCTGATTCATCAAAATCCAAACTTCTGCAGAAGCTGTTTGATTTTTGACAAAGGTCTGATGGAAAGCAGGGAGGGTTGTACTGGAGCCCTGCCTACCAGCCCTGATTCCAAGGATCATGACTCTTTAGCAGCCTGCCAGGCAGACTGACTCCAGGTCTGCTTCCAGGTTCCAGACTCCGGGGCAATCACTCATGCAGACTACCCTGGAGTGAGGAACTCTGTGACTTTCCCAGGTCTGTGGCTCGAAGGCAGCCAGCTAAGTGGACAGACCCTGATCCAAGGGCCTCCAAGTTTCCACAGTCCACGCTTCCAGGTCATCAGCCACATGTAGTTGCCTGAAGTTGCAGACTCCAGGGTTTTCCCATTTGAGAGTGTTTAAAAAAAATGGGTTTGTTCGAGATCACAGTTAAGCCAAATTTCAAAATATTGAAATCCTTCACAAAATGAAATGACCTTGCTTTGCAGTTTTGCTCCTGACAATTGCTAAGGTGGCTCAGCAAGGGATTCCTTAATGCATACTTCAAAAAGTGTGAAGGAACTAGGAATGCAAGCGCCTAGTGCAGAGATGGCCAACCCACGGCTCTCGAGCTGCATGCAGCTCTTTGGTTAAAGAAATGCAGCTCTTGTTCTTAGCCGTGTGCCTGGACTGCTCATGACCAGCTGCTCTGCGCATGCGCCCCAGCGCCTGAAGGGAGAAGCATGTGGCTGTGGCTCCAATACCCAGGCATTGGGTTAGAGTGGAGGGGTGCCTGGCTCTGGGGCGGGAGGGGATTGGGTTGGGGGCTGGGAGTGCCTGGCTGTGGGGGAGAGAAGAGGGATTGGGTTAGATTGGGGGGGCTGCAGGTGCCTAGCTCTGGGGCAGGGGAAGGGCTTTGCTTTAGAGCAGGAGGGTTGGGGGTTCCTGGGTCTAGGGGAGAAAAGGAGGATTAGGTTAGAGTGGGGGGGTTGATTAGCTTCCTAACCACTATTTAACATCCCTAGTAGGAACCCTCCCAAAATATATTATTTTTCACTATGGGGATAATTTAGCCAGCCACACATGTGGGGTATGTCCTGCCTTGTGACCTTCCAACTGCATCTGAAGGCTCTGTGCAATCTGTACTGTACATGCCTAGCATATGACTTTAATAGAATCATTGCTTGGTCAAACCAAAACCACGTTTCTGTAGCCCTAGCAAAGACACATCTATTCAATGAGAACTCTTTGCACACTACATTTCAGTGTTCTAACCCTTATGGGACTAGAACTGTTCATAAAAGATGCAAGAAGTATTTTTGTAATTATAAATTTTCATTCATGCCTCAATTTTTTTAAATTTTTTTTTGCATGAACTTAAAAAAAATCACTTTAAGTATCATTGAAAAATCCATTAGAAATGAGAATTTTGCAACCTTAGAAATTCAAGTACGTTATTTATATAGACTGTGAAATAAAGGACAGTTCAGCTATATAAACCAAATTATTCCCTCTTGCTATTTCTACAGGTGCTGACTGTTTGATGGGAATATATTTATTTGTGATTGGAGCCTTTGACCTTAAATATCGTGGAGAATACAACAAGCATGCTCAGTTGTGGATGGACAGCATCCACTGCCAATTGGTGGGATCATTGGCCATTCTGTCCACAGAGGTGTCAGTTTTACTGTTGACTTACCTGACTCTGGAAAAGTACATCTGCATAGTTTACCCTTTTAGGTATTTGAAGCCAGGAAAATGCAGGACAATTTCCATTTTGATTCTCATCTGGGTTATTGGCTTTGTGATTGCTTTTATTCCACTGAGCCACAAGGAATTTTTCAGAAACTACTATGGTACCAATGGGGTCTGTTTCCCTCTTCATTCAGAACAGGCAGAAAGTACAGGAGGTCAGATTTATTCTGTTGTTATTTTTTTAGGTGAGTATATTCTGTTTCTTCCTTTATGTATGTTGACTGGAAATACAGAAGGAGCCCAATTTTCAAATAAATATGGCAGCCTCACTAGGATGCCCAAATCCATACTTGGATCCTATTTTTGTCATCTAAATGTCTCTCTTATGCCCATCAGTACACTGATCCAAGAATTACATTTAAATCCCTAATTTAGTCATGTTTGAAAATGGGCCCACTGTGAAAGTACGAGACCCAGAAATTTATAAAAATATTTTTTAAAGTACATTAAAAAAAACCTTCAGTATTATACACAAGTTTACTCATTTTCTGCTTAGTTTGAGGATTGTATGGTGTGAGATGACCAGTTACTGGCTAGTTGGATAGAACGTGTGCTAATCAGGCAAAGGCAAAGGCTCAAACCCTGTGTAGGTCACATTTTCCTAGGGGTGGGCTAGGGTTTAATGGACAGTATAATGGACTGTGGACTGCACCAGGATTTATGAAATATTCAGTTCCTGGATCAGCCACAGACTGACCATGAGACCTTGAGCAAGTCAGTTAATCTGTCCTGTGCGTCAGTGAGCCAGCTGTAAAATGGGGATAATGACTTGAAAGGGGAGGCATAACCAGAAAATCCATTTGTAGATATGAGGTGCTCAAATACTACAGGGATTAAGAGTTATATATGCATCTCGGTTGATGATTATCAGAGCAGTAAAAAAAGCAAGTTGAAAGCAAGGAAAACAGACCTATACAATGCACTAAATCGTATAGATGACAAATCTGCACTATTTAGTGCTAATTAATATACTTAATGATTGGGAGTATTAATCTCAATGTCCTGGATCAAGTCCAGCCCATGTTCTATCAACCTGAATTCCAGTTGCACTAGTTGCCAGCAAGCTGTGTGCATGGAAATAACCATTCGTGTCTTAAAATATTTCTTAACTTCTTAAACAGGTGTAAACTTGGCAGCTTTTATCATCATTGTATTTTCCTACGGAAGTATGTTTTACAGTGTTCACCAAACAGCCATCACAGCAACTGAAATCCGGAATCATATTAAAAAAGAGATGACCCTTGCTAAACGCTTTTTCTTCATTGTTTTTACTGATGCATTATGCTGGATTCCCATCTTTATTTTGAAATTACTCTCTTTACTTCAGGTAGAAATACCAGGTACGTTGTTTCTTTTCTAAATTAAAACAAAAAAATCAATTAAATGGCTTGTTGGAAAGTCAGGTACAAAAAGCAAGCTAAAGTGCTACCACAAAATAATCCTGTATCAGTTAAAGCATAAATATCCCCACCCTCTATTTTTTCTAGCCAAAGCAGTAAGTGCTCACAAGCTTATGACCATATTACTGCACAATGGACAAAATTTGAAAAATACTGTTTCAATTACAACTGCTATTTCTGAACCTATGGCAATGGTGACAGCCACATTGCTGAAATGACATCCTTTGGGGCTCTGATGATGTCTGAACTCATTACAAGACTACACAAAAAGAGTGTCTCTCTACACTGCTACAATGTTCCATTTGAAGTACTATTTTCACAATTCAAGGCACCTGCATTCCCCCTCTGTGGTCCAGCAAGGGCACCTGCTCTTTGGCTTCCACCTCTTAGGTGGAAATATATGTTTCTCCCCCTATTGAGCTGCACATTTCCAGGCTGCAGTTCTCTGCGTACACAGTATATTCCCTAGATAAAAATGCAAAGCAGATCTACTTTGCTTTTCTCTCTGAGGCTATAGACAGCATAGTTACTACACAGCTCTTTCTAAACAAGTATATTTATTCTTTTAAAAATGCATGGCAAATAAAAAGATTAAAAAAAAATCTATACATGTTATTAAGCTTATTGCATATCACCCTAACTCAAGGGCTCTAGCAGGTGAACAGTCTTTCACACCCCCACAGGATTACAAATTCACAGCATGTCCTCAGAACAAATACACACATGATTCTGAAAAATCACTACTTTTACAGTGTGGACCACTGATCTTGTCCTCATGTAACAAAATCAGACAGCAAAAGGTCCCTTCCTCATGACAAAGCTTCAAAAGCCTAGACTTTTGCATAGAGGCAGGGGAGGTACATTGTTTAAAAGTCCTTTGAAGCTCACACTTCCCAGGGTTTACATTACTCATGTCTCCTCCTAAGTATATTACACAATCCCACAATACATAAACATTTGTTTTTTTTAATACAGGGAACTCCTAAGAGTTCAACTTAATGCAGTAAGATTTACCTTAAAATACTAAGGTTTGTCCAGGATATTACAGAAAATTGCTGAATCAGTCACCTGAAGAAGAGCTCTGTGTACACTCAAAAGCTTGTCTCACCAATTAAAGTTGATCCAATAAAAGATATTATCTCCTTGATCAATATCAATACTTCAAAATAATATTCATATAATTACAAACAAGGAGGATCTATAAGAAGCAGAAATTAATTTTACAGTTAAACTCTGGAACAATTTACAAAGGGTTGCCAAGGGTGGCAATTTTAAAAGCAAGAATGGATGTTTTACTAAACAATATACTGTAGGAATTATTATAAGGAAGTTCTATGGCCTGTGTTATACAGAAAATCAGATTAAAGGATCACAGTGGTCTCTTCTGGCCTTGGAATATATGAACTCATGTTCTTCCCACACATATATAGAAACTATAAGAAGTTCAAGCAACAGCACACAAGATTTTAAATACTAAACCTTACATTTTTCCCTTCAGTGTTCTAAGAGCTCAAAACATGTTAGAGACTGACTGTCTTTTTACATAGGACTTTTATACCATATCATAAAGGACACTTATTTACTATAAAGGGTGCCGCCAGCAATAGTAGGCTCAGAAATTACAACTATTATAATTGTAAATACATGGCACCGGAGAGGCCTGGTCAGAAATTTTTGACTGTCTGAAAAGTGAGCACCGCAAAAGTATGTTGGCCTTATCTTTTGAAAGGTGTAGAGTTAAATATCAAATATCTGACACAAAAATGTGTGTAACAAATGTCCCACAACTCTAGTAAGAAAATGAAACTTAAGAAGTGCAAGTCTCCTCCTACCCAAGAAAATGTAATTCTGCATGAAAGTATTGTTAGAAGTAGGCATAGTGGCGTTTGAAGGAATAAGCAAAAAACAGTCAGGAAATCCAGAAATCTCACTACAGCTCTGCCAGTGCCATGGCTGGGTGAGCTTAGACAAGTCCCTTTAACTCTCTACCTCTGATTCCCTATACTGTAAAATGGAATAATATTCATCTACCTCAAAGGTCACCATGAAGGTACCAGTTAATATGTGTACACAGTTTAACTAGTACTAGAGGGCTGCACCCTGCTCACTATGCTCACCAACCCCCTTCTCGAGCCTGATGATGTCCTTCTGTTGTGCGGCAGGAAAAATGTGTATATATTATTATACGTAAAGAGACTATATACCAATACAATGTAATTGAATACATACACTTTTGAATATTTAAATTTATTTTTTCCCCCCTCAAGGTACTATAACCTCCTGGGTGGTGATTTTTATATTGCCCATAAATAGTGCTTTGAATCCTCTTCTCTACACTCTCACCACACGACCTTTCAAAGAAATGATTCATCGGGTCTGGCATAATTACAAACAAGGAAGATCCATAGGAAGCAAAAGCAGTCAGAAAATGTATGGCCCCTCATTTATCTGGGTAGAGATGTGGCCAATGCAAGAGATCACACCGGAGTTAACAAAGCCTGCTATTTATACAGACTCCTCTGAAACATCAGTAACCACACACTCCACAAGACTGAATTTATACAGATAAATATGTGTTTTGAACGGTCATAGTAAAATGTGCACAGTCATCTTCCGATATGGACTTACTGTTTTATAGCAGTAAGGAAAAAGGGAACAGCTGTAACATTGATTCACACCAGTGATGGCCAAGAAGTCAAATCAGAAAAGGACAACTGATTGAACATAACATTACATCCATTTCTGAAGAACCTTAGGGAGTAGTAGCCATAGGAAAAAAATATTTATGCTAATAAAATTCCACTAGCAGTCCAATTTATTTTTTCATTTTGAGACTGGGCAGGTAAGTCAAAAAGATTAAGACAATCAATTTGTACCTTTTCTAAGTTCTAAAATGTAATTCATATGCATTCAATTGTTAGATGACCAGATTGCTAGCAATATAAAAGTTAACTCTGAATGGCTATGCAGCTTCCTAAACTTTAGTCATTTGCAGTATTTTTCTGAAGAACTACTCATATATCAAGCCGGGGGCCCTGGACACATACTAAAATTATTCAGATTTAGGAATTCTTTAAAAAGATATAATGTTGAGCTATGTTTTGGGGGATTTCAAGTGGAGCAATTAAGCAGATTCTTCCGTATATGTATGTCAGGTTTGATTTTTAAGGCACTTTTTTAAATAATGAAAGAAAGGAGTACTGAGTAAGGAGACTTTCAGTAACTGGTTTGTGGCCAGCTGAATTCCCAAGATGACACAGCTGGTGAAATGCTTTTCTGCATTTACACTTTGAAGCTTTGTTTAAAAAAGCAAAAAGGTATTTTTAATGTTTGCACTCAACTTCTTAAAAGATACAAGAAGTAGAATATAGTGTGACTCACACATTACTGTTTACAAAGCTTTGGAATATGTTAGAATCAAATACAGAGCAGATGTGTACCATATTTCCACTACTGTATATATTGATTTATCTGGAATAAAGATTTACTTGTGGATCAAACTGATTGTTTTCCCCTTGATGAAAACAGTAAACACCCCATATTTCATTTTACATCTTCACTTAATACTCTGTATAATGCAGAATGTCTAGCATGACCTTTACTCCACTTTGAAAGCATCAAGTTCAGTAGCTAAACAATACTGACAGCCTTCTTTACACTGACAGATGGAAGAGAAAAGCTGCAGTAATTATCTGTTGAATATTTGTTCTAATTGCTTTTATTCTTTAGGTAAAAAAGTAAGATTTTCTTGAAGAGTAGGGAGTCTAGAAATAGCAATCAATAACTACTCAGTCATGGCACACCACTACACTTTTCGGAACTGAGTTGGCAAGCTACAGTACTGCTTTTTTCAAGCATTTCTGGGAACAGTAACTATGATCCAGGTATTTACTAGGTATGTGAATGGTTAATGGGTGAGGCTTACTGGTTACTGTTAATTGGTGGGGCCTGCTCCAACCTCACAGGGCCCACCACGGGCGAGAGTTACTCCAGCCCAGCTGCAGCGGCCCCCCTCCATTTTATCGATTAACTGGTTAAATGAAGTTTAACTGGTTAACTAATTAAAAGGGATTTTACATCCCTAATATTTACCACAAATTAGAGATCTTTTATATAGTAGGTTCCGGTTTACATTGGTATGCCAGATTATAAGGTTTGAATCACAGCCCTATGGCCAATTAAATGGGAGGCATGCACAACAAGTTCTAAAATAGCATATTATCTCAAAGATTACAGTATATGGAGTATTAGCACAGATGCCATTGAGACTGAAAGGTATACTTCAAAAAGCAAATGAACCTTTTAATACACAATACAGCTGAGTTTATATAATAAGAAAATATATGGTTTAAGGATACAATAAGGCACTATAAATAGAGTTTAGTAACTGAAATACATAAAAAGATCAGGTGTAGAAGGGTTTGAAATGTTAAAAATCTGTAAAAATGCAACTATGTATTAAAAAAATGGCTAAGATGATTGTCACTGAGGAGAAGGAGTTGGGCTATAGTCTTAAAAGTGACAGACCAAGTTCTAGACTTAGTTACATCTATATTAATCTCCTGTTAAATTGCATAGTAAGGGCAGACAGAGCTGCACAAATAGTCTTGTTCTAAGTTCCCTCTAAATTACATGGCTGCACAATTTACTATTAAGCCTCACGCAGGGACATAGCACTGAAGCAGGGAGAACCATCTCTCTCTGACCCCTGAAACTGCCAGGGACGGAGAGAGATGCATGGAGCATCCAAGGACAGCAGAGAAATGCCCCTCTCTATGGGCCCCACTACGGAGCTGCTGAGGCTGGGGAAAAGGAGTCCCTCCTCACTGTCCCTAGCAGGGAGATGCCTAGGTAAACCTAAGCCCTTTCTTCACCTTAAGCCTCCCTCCAGCCCTGAGCAACCTCCTGCATCCCAAAACCCATACTCCCAGCCCAGAGCCTGTACCTCCTCCTGCACTCTAACCCCCAGCTTAAAACCCCTTCCCAAACCTGGAGTGCCCTTCCTGCTCTCCATACCCATCATCCCCAGCCCCATTCCAAAGCCTGCACCCCAGCCAAAGCCCATGCACCCAACCCTTTATCCCAGCCAGTACTTCCTATAAGTCAAGTGCTTGGGCAGCTGCCAAGGAGATATTCAAATGCCACCCACCTGATTAGCAGAGCACCCAGAGCCAGCAGCATGCATTTCTACTAGTGTGCACATATATTCAGGTCTCAGGGCACATAACAAAATTTATTCCTCATGTGGACGGACAAAATCAGAGGAAACATGGTCCCAACCCCAAGTCCCTCAACCTCCATCCACCCCAGACCCTGCACCACCAGCTGGGGTGCTCACATTCTTGTACCTTGACCCATATTGGTGCACATGAGAAAATTCATTCCACTCAGAGGTGGAAAAAATTAAAGAGAACACTGGTCTCGTTTGATCAAGATTTTTTTAAAGACTTATTTTGACTGTGACAAGCTTATAAACATTCCTGAAAGAAGAGGATTAAGAAAAATAGAGCCGTCTACGAGTGATTACCATGACCCCAAAACTGGAGCATTCTTGATTTACAGAACCATGGTGGTCAATTAGAGAGGTATCATGTATCTCCCTGTGTGTAGTACCTGAACACAAGTGTAACATTTAGTACACTTCATATGTACTTCCTAATCAATAGGTTTCCTACAAGGAAACCAACAGTTTAAAGTCCAAACTTGGTCCCTCCCTATTAGGGATGTTAAGAAACAGTGATCAGCTAATCATGGAGTCGATAGAATTTCTATCAACTACATGATTAGTCAATAAGGCTGGAAGCATGCACTAGCTTACCATGGCTGCAGCTCTGCAGTTTAAATGTAGTAAGAGCCAAGCACGTAGGCAGCCTGGCTCCTATTGCATTTAAACTGCAGAGCTGCAGCGGGGGTAGCTCCTGGACCCAGCGTGAGCCAGTCCTGAGCCGGGCTGGCTCAGTCCTGGCTCATGCCGGGTCCAGCAGTCCCTGTCCATGGTCAGCCCCAGGTGCAGCGAAATGCGCTGGGCAAGCCCGGCAAGAGGCACCCCACAGGTGGATTTGATTTGTGATGTGGCTTCCCAGTGCATCTCATTTAACGCCCTCGCCGCCTTCCCGTCCGGGCAAGTGCTGCACAGCAAGTGCTGCCCGCCGCACACATCCCGCAGCCAGGAGGGGAAGCCAAAGGGCCGCAGCATCCCTGGGCGGGCTGGCTGGGCTCTAGAAAGGCAGTGCTGGGTCAGCAAGAGGTGCTTAATCTGCCTATTCAGCTGCCCAACTCACCGCACAGGCCGGGCAGAGCCGGCCAGGAATTGCAGGGCCAGGGCGGGTGGACAGTGGAGGCTGGGCCGCAAGCCCAGCACTGCCGGCACTTGCAGAAGCCCCGCTCAGCTGTTTGCCGGCTCTGCCCCTTCAGGCTGCAGCACGCCCAGGCCAATCCACACAGCACCTGCCCACCTGCCTGGGATGAAACCCCGGCAACGGTTAAGCTCCAGTCCCTGCCCCTGAGCCTAGCTGGCTGCCGCTGCCAGCGTACAACGCCCAGCACCCAGCCGGGGCTTTCTCCAGCCACACCTCCTCCTAGGTGCCCGGAAGTTGTGATTGGGCTCCCCAAGCCCTGCCTGCCAAGCTCAGAGAACCGCACAGCGCTGCCAGCGGCATCGGCCCAGCTTGCCACGGGAGACCACGGTGTGCCACGGTACACAAAGCACCGCCAGCCCAGGCAAGCTGCATCTCCTTGAGCCCAGCCTAGGAGTGTTGAGCTTGTCTGGCCATAGCACTCCACCCGGGGTTTGGTCCTCAGTCCCTGGCCCCTTCCCTGCCTGCTGGGCATGAGCGAGGCTCTCAGGAGCGTGGCCAGCCCAGACCATGGGACAGGCAGAGAGTGGAGCCGCAGCTGAGCCGCCCCCAGACCAGCTAGCTCGTCTCCGGTCCTTGCAGGAAGGGAATGCAAGTAGAGTCAAGTATTCCACTACTCGCTTACATCCCTAGTCCCTGTTTCCAAGCTAAAGTAAAACAGTCTATTGTATTATCAACAGATTATGAAGGGTGTTCCATGCATGCACCAGTAACAGGCATTTCTTCCTAAAAACAGCTTGTGCACAGGACAATACATTTCCTTGAAAGGGGATAGTCGATGAAAAGTTCTGTTGAGCTATCAAATACACACTTTTTTTTTTTAAAGGCACAAAAAGTTGTTAAAGTCTTCATTTACATAGATGTTCCTCAACCCTGCCTGACTCAGAGCCAAGTCCTGGCATTGCAAGGCAAGGGCAACAAAATGAAAATGCTACGGGATGTTTCAACTTGTCCAGGTACCTTCTTGAGATTTCCTCCCGTGTGTGTTTGTGATATGTCAATCACTGGGTTTCAGAGATTCATACCCTTCCTTCAGAAGATCCCGCCATGTTTTAAGAAATCGGGCATTTTCTGAACATTTGGTTGCAAGCTCTTCTACTTGAGCTGACACAGCAGATGTTGCCTCCAGGATCTTTGTTAGTGAGAATGCCGCCTGCAATGAGAACGTAAAAACAACCATGATGGGTCAGACACAAAGTCCATCAATCCCTGTGTCCTGTCTTCCAATAGTGATCAATGTCAGGTACCTACTCCCAGTTTCTAGCAATCTGAGACTAGAGACACTGAAAGCACAGGGTTGCATCCCAGACCATCTTAGCTACGACCTATTGGTGGACCTGTCATCCACTCATTTATCCAATTCTTTCTTTAGGCCCATAACAGTTTTGGCCTTCACAGCATCCCTAGGAAATGCACAGGGGGGGTGTTCACTGATGCAGCCGGTCTGGGGTTTGCCTCATGCTGGCCGGTTACTGGGCGGGGGGGGGGAGGGGTTCCCCCTGCTCAGACCAAGGGTCTGACTAATGATTCTTTAATCAGTCCTTGTCTCCACAGGCTGGAGCGGAGATCGGATTTCCCTGCCCACCCCCATGTAAACACTGAATCCGATTTACAAGACTTTAGGTGGCTCTAAGGGGGGGTGAAACTGGCCCCGACGAGCCCCTCGAACGCAGGCCGGCCGCGTCCACACGGCGGCGGGGCTTACACCGGCGGAAGGGGCAGCTGCAGACCTGGCTCCGACCCGCACGGGGCAGACTCACGTCATCGATCTGCATCTCCACCTCCTCCAGCAGCTCCCGCGGGTCAGTCAGCTGCTCCAGCGGCCGCTCCCCCTGGCTGCTGCTCCGGCTCCTCCTGGGCCCGGCGGCGCCGGAGGAGACCCCCTGGGGCTGGGGCGCGGCGGGGCTCACGGGCTGTACCGGCCCCGCCTCGGCCATGCTCCGCGCCTCGCCCTCCGAACGGCCGCAAAACGCCCCTGCCAAGGCAACCGGCTTTGCAGCGCGCGCGAAACTCGCTAGCCACGCCCACTAGTGGAGGGGCGGAGCCGGAACCTGGCGACGACCCCGCCCTTTCGGATGGAGCATATCCCCGACTTCCGGTCTGAGGGCCGTATTCCGTTCTGAGGGTCGTACCTCTTCCTGGGCCGGGGAGGGGCTCGGTAAAATGGTCCGCAAATAGCCCGACATGCAGTGCCACTCAACGGGAACTACTACTCCCAGCATGCAGTGCGGCTCTGTCCCGAGAGCAGGGGTTCGCCCCGTGATAGCCGCACTGCATGCTGGGAGAAATGGTTTTCTCCACCCGCAGTGCACACCGGATTCAGACATTTCCCCTGCCTAGGGCCGACCAGCGCAGGGCATTCTGGGAGCTGTAGTCCCTCGTTGGGCTGGCCGTTGCTCGGGCGAGGAGAGAACTCCGTTTCCCGGCAGGTTGCCTGGCTGGCGCGCAGGCGCGCTGGGGCGGGGACGGGGCAGCGAGGTGCGGGTGTGTGCAGCTGGCCGCGGCTGCCTGTGTGTATGTGGAGCAGCGGCTGGCGGACTCGGGGAAGGCAGAGCGGGGAGCCCGGGCGCTAGGGGCCAGCGCGTAGCGGGCAGGGGGGCCCGAGGGACCCGTTCGCCCCCGTTCCAGTCCCTGAGGGAGGCTGCCCCGTCCCCGGGAGCGCCCCGGCGGGCAGCATGCCGCTGCCTCTCTGCTCGCTCTCCAGCCGAGGTAACGGAGGCTTTGCTGGGCCGGGGGCTGTGGGCGACAGGCTGAAGCTGTAGTCAGTCGCCCTGCCCCAAGCACTTTCCTCTTCTGCCCTGTGAACTTGCTGCCCCGACTCCTGCCTCGTGGGAAGGGAGCGTGTGGCCCTGCTGTGTGTGCGGGAATAGCCGTGGGGGTAGCACGGGATAGTGTGAGTGACAAGCCAGGGGGCCTGTCCCGCATCCGGTAAGATTGTGGGCCGTGCCCACTGCACGCAGCTCCCCCTCCTTTGTATTTACAGCGAGACACAAAACTGGAGCAAAGGTCGACTCTTACAAGAGCCTGTCGACTCTTACAAAACGTACATTTGAATGCAGCTCGGCCGTGTTGTGATGCTCCTTGTACTTGATGTGTGAGGGTGTGATTTAACGTCGTTAGAATGGAAAGGACACTGGCCCCACAGTTTTGGCCACCCCAGAATAACAATTGTTAGTGTATTTACCACATTTGACTGTGTATTCAGTTTCTCCCTCTTGAAGTCATTGCAAGGCTGTATGTGTCCATCCTTGCAGAACTCATCACAGGATCAGAGCCCGGAAAAGTCTTAATTTTGTAGAATTCGATTCTACAAGCACATACACATGTGAGCACTTTACATGAGATAAAGCATCCAATCTGGGGAACATTAATTCATAAAACTTTACTCATCATATGAATAAAATTGCATGTTTAAATGTCTGTGGTACTTGACCTACATATTATATATTTTATTTATGGGTGTGTGTTATCTGCTGTAAACTACCACGTACAGATATAACACTGTATACATTCTTTTTTTATTAAGTGTTGGTTTCCCAGGGTTGTAATGCATTGATAATAGAAGAAACTGGCAGGTTTTTTCCCCATCTTTGCTCCCTTATTTTAAATAATGAACATGTAAATAATCCCTTTGGTAGCAGTTAGCAAAGAGCTTCATACAGATAATATCCTTCACTTTTAAAAAGTATTTGCAAAATTCAGGCTTATATATGTTATAAGTAACATACTGAGTCACTGAGGTCTGTCCTTTAACGAGTTCTGTGCAGGAATCTTCCTGTTCCTTTGCCAGTGCAGGATTAACCTAAAATAGCATTAATGAATGTACTCTAATGATCTTAGTTTCATATGACTTTAGTCAAGTAGGAATTTTATCGTAGCGCTCTCAAATGCTAAATGATAGTTGCGAGTTCTAAGTTGTTTCTGCAGTTAAAGTATGTTCTATTCTGCAAAACATTATCTGTAAGGTACTCTGTTTTGGAGTAAATATTGCTTGAGATTCTCACTCCTAAATCTGTTGTAGTTAATTGTGACATCTGGATTGTCTATTTTAGTTAGTGTGACTTAAGTTACATAAATAATACTTGTAGTTCATGAGTCACTGTCCCAAGAGACTACACAATGGAATGTAGGGATATAAATCTTATATTGGTTTTCATTTTGTATGGGTATATTATTCACAAGGGCCAATAAAAAATTGTTCATAGTCTTGGATATTTGGCTTATGCTACTTTACGCCAAAGTAGCTTATCTTATTTAAGGTCTCTCTTTACCTGTAAAGTCAAGCTGAGGGATTGAAGTTGGGAGTGGGGGGCAAAGGAGGGAGAGAGAATTCTCAGTTTGTGATGGTATGATACAGGTGTTTCTAGTTCAGATGTTTTATGAGCTGTGACACTTATAAAATTCATATATATTTACATGAAGTTTTGGAAACATAAGCTTATATCTGAAATTCTAGAGAATGTATAGATGAATCTGGGTAGTTAAGCTAATGCATTTTGAGTATTTCAGGCCTCCTCTTATGCATTTAGCTTAAAAGGAACTAACGTGACCTACTTATGTAGTCCTCACAGGCAAAAGTGCCATTGGCTTTATGGCACATAATATGATTAGGTCCATAAATTCTTTTATGTCCATTATGTTTAAAATGACCCAGTATTTGATTTGTTTAAAGAGTAACATCAGGTAAATCAACTTGTAATATTCTGAATCTTTTGAACCAAGACAGGGTTCTATTTCGCTTTTGCACACTCCAAATATTTATTATTTCATGTTACATTTACCAATTCCTCTGCATAGTGATGAGTGAATAATAGTCCTCAGGCTATACTTCACATGATTACCTTTGAAAGAGGGAAATTAATTTTATATGTCGTATGTAATAAAAGTGGCTATTCTAAGAAGGTCTTGTTTTAATTACAGAAAACTTACATTGTGGATACTTGCTCCTAATCATGATTTTGTTGTGCTTTTGCAGTAATGTTTATGAAATGCAGTTGAGAGTTAACTGTATGTGTAAACCTTACTTTTGAAACAAAGTATACTGTAACCAGTCTAAATTTTTACTATTGTTCATGAAATTTTGTTTAGGCCAGGGTTGGGAAATAATTTTTGACGGGGACTGCTCCAAGATTTTGGAAAGTGGTTGAGGGCCACACTTTTCCATGATATTAATGGAGGAGATGTGGGGTCTGGAATGGAGGTTGGGTACAGAAGGGATCTTGGAGTAAGGATTTGGGGTTCAGAAGGGGAGACTGGAGTCTGGGAGGGAGTTTGGCTGAAGGAGGCGGTTGTGACCTAGGGCAGGGGACTGGAGTGAAGGGGTTTGGGATGTGACCTAGGGTGGGAGGGTATTGTGATCTGGGGCAGGAGATTAGGGTGCCAGATCTGGGAGGGGATGTGGGTGTAAGAGGGGGACAAAGGATTTGGGTATGTTGAAGGGGGGGGGCAGAGGGTTGGGGCAGGAAAAGGCTGGGGTGCCAGAAGCAGGCTGTGGCCAAAAGACTTGCCTGCCTGCTTGCAGAGCTTAAAACATTTCCCAGCAAGTCAGCCTGCCTGCTTGTCTGGCCATGTGCTTCATTGAATAACTGAGCCAAGAACACAGGGTGTGGTTGTTCTTAACTACCTGTTGTTCCAACAAGCAGCTCCCATTGGCTGGTTTCTGGACAAAAACCGGCCAATGGGATTGTGCTGGGGGTGGGGCGGCTCCTGAACGTTCGCAACCCCCGGTCAAGTTTTAAAACAGAAATGGAGCCCTGCAGCCACATTTCTACATGGCGTGCGTGGCTGCAGGGCAAGCAAGGGAGCCTGTCTGGGGTTCCCTGCTGCCTCCACGGGCCAGATTCGGCCCACAGGACGTATTTTTCCAAGGCCTGGTTTAGGCCCACTACCAAGGACTAGGTGCCCATCTAGTGTTCACTAATGTATGTTGAGGTTCAATATGAAACAAACTTACATGCACAGTGAAGGTGTATTAAATTTTAGTAATCATCTTTTGTTTGTACATTGATGTTTACTATAGGTCTTTTAAAGTTTGAAATTAAAATGTTTCCTTACAATGTGTTATCTTGTATGTGCATACCATTTTTGTTAGGACTCTTTGATTGTGGGGTCTGTGAAGATTGTTTTAATCAGAAAGATGGGGGGAAAATAAAGCATTTGGATAAAAAGCACACACAAGGAACTAGATTCACTTTGAAAACTGATAAAAGGTTATAATTTAGACTTCTTCACTTTGACATGGTCTGTGTCATCATCTGTGTATGTGATTATGCTTGCAGTGCTGTTCATGACTGGTAAATGAAAACTTGGGAAAAATTCTGCTGTTATATAATGTATTCTGGGTTTGTGAAGTCATAGTTTTGTGGTACAGATCATAACTTCAAGTAAAAAGATATAGATTATACTGAATAAAAGATCTGGTTTCAAAGATTAGTGAATGTGCCAATCTCCCTATTAATTGTAGTAGCAGTAAAAATAGAAACAATCCTAGCTTTTTCTGAGTGACTAAGGTTCTCTTGTCTCACAGAACTAAACAAAGACAGTTGAAAGTTCTGGTAAAGAAAGGCCAAGAAGAAGACTAGCCAGGGATTAGCTGTACTTTGAGTTGGTGGAGCAACATAGGGAAAGTTGCATAGCCCTTCCCGGTACTTAGACTAGTTTTTCAGAGTTAAGATTATCCTGAGCTCTAGCCTAGTTCAACTTTCTTTTAAGGACCAAGCAACTATTACTGTTTGTCATTACATGATAGGCTAGTTGACACTGAAATTTTATGGCTATTTTTCTATTATTTTAACTTGTGTTTCAAATTTATTCTTTTCCTGAATTATGTTTTAGTGTCTCAGCTAAAGCAGAACTGGTCACATCTGTATATTTTAAGTATTTAAAAATTCAAGTTTAGTTACCGAAATGAGGGGTGGCAAAAACAAGTTATATTATGGAGTACTAGATACGAGAATAAACCCTAATTTCGATGCCTATGTATTATGATGGTGGACCCTCTATAAAATATTATCCTAGACTCAATTTTAATATTAAATTCATCTTCCTGATCCCCAGCTCTCCAATATACAGCAGCCATAGACCTTTTTTCTCTCTCTCTACTTACTTGCTTTTCTTTAAAATTTCTAAGAACCGGTACAAGGCTAACTGTGCAAGGAGTAAAGGGAACTAGAAAATAGGAGAAAACTAGCAAAACAGAAAATAAATATGCTGGGTGCTAGGAGGGTAAATATCCCAAATACAACAGCTGAAACTAAGGCTATGTCTACATTGTGTACCTAACAGAAGCATAACAGTAAGGTCTCTTGTGTAGCCTCTCATTTTTGGCAGGAGAGATATTTCTTACCAGCAAAACAAACCACACCTACTGAGTGGTGGTAGCTTTGTCAGCTGGAGAACATCTCCCACAGACAAAGCGCTGTACACACTTGTGCTTTTTTCAGTAAAACTTTCATCAGTTGGGGGTGTGAGGGTTTTTTTCCACACCCCTGACAGACAAAAGCACAATGTAGACATAGCCTTAAAGTAATGTTAAGAACTGTTATGTTTTTTTTCCATGTAGAGGTCACTGTTTTTCTACTACTATTTCCTGAGCATGGGAGTGTGATGGTACAAAATATATCATGTGTAAGGTGGAATGATGCCTCCTGCAATCAACTTCCTTTAATCCTGAAACAGAGTAGAGGCGTGATTTATTAATTTATTCAGGATTTTTCTCTATTAAGTAATCTCAAGATTTAAAACAAAATGTAGATGCAAGCCTTTATTGTTAACTGCTAGCTGTGTTAATAGTTAAATGATTCAGCTAACATAGTTATCCTTTTTTACAGCACATCATTGTTCGCATGTGTTAAAGTTGGTAAAGAAAGACTGTTTACTGCCATTGTGTATTGCAAGA
Organism: Rafetus swinhoei; assembly: GCA_019425775.1. Classification (NCBI taxonomy): domain Eukaryota; kingdom Metazoa; phylum Chordata; order Testudines; family Trionychidae; genus Rafetus; species Rafetus swinhoei. Next base: position 78,349,327 of record CM033449.1, on the reverse strand, counting down.
TGGGCTTCTACTTCCTCTGTGCCTCGCATCACTACACACTATACTATTCATTCTCGAAACGAAGACAAACGATGGGAAGGTAAGTGAAAAATTTGCTCCTAATTAAACTAAAGAAAGTATGAGACTTCAGGATGCAAATATGTAACTACTAGGGATGTTAACTAATGAGTATTTCTGCAAACATTAAACCACTGGTATTTTTAGTGGTTACATGTTTACACACGGGGGGAGACGGGAGCCAGTGGTCATGGGGAGATAGCTTTAAGCACCAGCTCTCACCTGCTTTCTTCCTCTTCCCCCCCCACCCCACCCCCCAACTCTGCTGATACAGAGGAGTGTGGTTGTTAGGATTAATTGATAAGCCCAGGGTTATCAGTTAATTGTGTAAATGACTACACGCTAACATCTCTAGTAACTACATCTTGTAGCTATAGACTGAAGGGCCCACAGCCTCACTAGGCCCCTGGGCAATGTGGGAGGCGGGTTCTTGGATGGAAGGGATAGGGCTGGAGCTAGGCAGCCCTCAGTGCTACCCAGAAATGGGTTCGGCAGCAATTTAAAGGATCCAATGCTCCAGCTGCTGCCATAGTAGTCCTTTTATATTGCTGGGTCATAGGGCAGTTCCCACCCACTTCCCCGTCGGCAGGCCTGGCTATAGGTATACATAGTAAAAAGTTAACCTTTACCTTATTACTTTATTGCAGTCAGGATATGTATTTTCTAGTTTTTGCAATGGGGTCTCATAGAATTATGCATTGATCATGATGAAATAGGGCAAATAAGCTATTTATACTATTTTAATTTATAAATTTACTAACCTTAGTAGCGCCTTAAAAGAAGGGAGGTGTGACTGGGTCATCTTTATGTCCCAGCAATTCCTCTGGCCAGAACAGTGCTTGTGGACCAACTTTCCCATCATTAAGAAAGAAGGAGGACCATCAAGATTGCTCAGTGGCACTTCTCCCCCCTCTTTCTTTCTGAACTGTATCAGTTATATCTGAGATGTAAATGTAGAGCTGGGCCCTTCTTTTTAGCATTCTAGGATGGCACAAGCACTGGAGATAAAATCTAAAGTTCTTTCTGTGTTCTCTTTATTGGCAGAGGTTGTTTTATGTTCCAAGTGTTAGGCAAAAGCACAATTAAAATGTTGTTCATGTATATTCAGTGTTCACGTCTATTGAATATTAGCCCCACCTTAGTTCAAGGTGATAGTATTTTGATACTTGACGGTTGATGTGACACAGCAAAACAATAAGCTTCAGAAAGAGAGGGAGAGAGATGTATTGTTGGACACATTTTGGTAAATCCTACTTTGCTCTGTTAAAGGGGTGAACATGGAAAGATTTGCAGAAGAAGCAGATGTTGTCATAGTTGGAGCAGGTCCTGCAGGTCTTTCTGCAGCTATTCGACTCAAACAGTTGGCCAGTGAGCATGGCAAAGAAATTCGGGTTTGCCTAGTGGAAAAGGCTGCTCAGATTGGTGCACATACACTTTCTGGTGCTTGTCTTGAGCCACATGCTTTGGAAGAACTCTTACCGGACTGGAAGGAGCGAGGGGTATGAATGCTGAATTATGATTTATCTCTACCTTGAAACACAACTCCCTATCAAGTTCTATGCTATACCTTTATATATTTCTAAATAATGTAGATGATTGATAAATACATTTTTTTCACTGTACAGTTGTTTCCTTTATGTTTGTTGTATAAAAAGCTGTTGGGTAAGAAAGGAACTGTTTGGAAAAAAAAATCACTATGCCAGTTCCAATAGCTGAAGTGTTAATTTTGTTAACTTTTTACCTGAATATTGTTCTGCCTATTGCACTGTGCTTCTCACAACACCATTGTAGCTCAGTCTCATACTACACTTGATTTTGAATTAGTTCCTTGACTGACAACAAAAATTGCTCACAATTATGATTTTTCTTATTATTTAGGCTCCACTTCAGACTCCTGTAACTGAAGACAGATTTGGGATTTTAACAAAGAATTCCAGAATTCCAGTGCCAATTCTTCCAGGTACAGGTTGTGGAAAAGCTAGAAGACTTATTGAAAAAATAGGCCTAAGGTTAAATATAATTATCAAAAGCTGCTTTTTAGCAACCTTGTGCACAATGTAATAAACTATAGTGATGAGGGCCATAAAAGTAGGTAGGTTGTACATATTAAAATTCCCACAACTACCATAGCAAAGTGATACTAGTATATTGTATTGAATCAAACTTGTGTGTTTTTAAAGTATTAAATTTTAAGCACGTACATCTCCTATATGTGTGTATATAGATAGATAGATATATTCTTTAATCCATAAACCTGAATAGATTGTGGTCTACTTCTCCCTTTTGCCCAGGCCTTCCAATGACTAATCATGGGAATTATATTGTGCGCCTGGGGCACTTTGTGAATTGGCTGGGTGAGCAAGCAGAAGCTTTGGGTGTTGAGGTGTATCCAGGCTATGCAGCAGCTGAGGTAATAACATAACTATTTATGTGTGTGAGACAAGCCCATCTTTCACAGAAATGCTTGAAATATTAGGGCTCACTTCTGCGAATTCTAGAATACTCTTATCTCCCGTCCAGCAAAACATTTAATTAACATGATTAAACCTGTTGTTTTCAAGATTGAGCCTTTAGTTAAAAGGCTTGCATTTTTTAACCTCCATGTTTTCTGCATTTGAAAATAATTTTAGAAATGGAGTTAATATGACAAGTCATTAAAATAATTGTTTGAATATTTCCAAAGGTTCTTTTTCACAAAGATGGCAGTGTGAAAGGGATTGCGACTAATGATGTAGGCATTCAAAAGGATGGAGCACCTAAAGTGAGTACTTTGTCTTTTTAATAGGCAAAGGTACAATTCTGTAGTTCAAGGGTGGGGAGCCTAAGGACTGGAGGCAGTGTTCCCTCTAAGCTGTGCAGCAGCACAGCTTCACAGGTGATTAATCAGCCCCACCCAATCAGTGAGCTTCATGCAGGGAGCCTCTGACTGTGCGGGGCTGATTACCAGCTTGCAGGGAACACTGCCTGGTGGCACAAGTGACTGTGTCATAGTTGTCTGGGTCCACTTAATGCTTCCTTTGTTGGCCTATTTTATTCAGTTTTTAAATTGTGCTTATCCTACATGTAAAATAGTCAGCTATGAAATGATATATTTATTACACACTCATCTTGAAATAATTCAAACAGAACAAATGTCATCTCAGTTTGTTACACCAAATAGCTAATATTTTCCGTTCTATATTTTCACCAGTAGATGGTATCAGCAATAGTCACGTGAGCTTCAGTAGTTGAAAGCCTGATTTTATTCCTAATTTTAAAAGCTTTGGAGCTAGGAATTGTAGAAAAGGACCAGAATGTTTCTTCTATTACTTTCAAGAAAACAGTACCATTTGTTCAAAAATGTCTCACTTGACAAACGTTTTATTAATTAATTTATTAATCTTAATTATTAGAACCCCCAATCCAACAAATACTTGTACAGGGATTTCATTTGAGGCTCTGTTCCGTTGAAGTTAGCTGTAATACTCACAATGGATGGAGTTAAAGATGTGCAAGTAATTGCAAGATCAGGGCCCTGATCAGTAAAATTTACTAACATTATCTACTTTTTGGGGCTGGGAATGTACAATGTTCTAAGACAAAGAAGAGACATCTTCTTTGTCTTAGAACATTGCCTAAGCAGAGGGCCTGATCCATGAGTGGACTCCCAACATACTGCCATAGTACAAATTAAAATGTGAAAGCAGTGGTATAAATATACAATAAAACAAGCATTGATTCTTGTATAGGTGCAGGAGAAAGATGCAAACTGCAAAACATTTTTGTTTACTTAAATTTATAGCTTATGTAATTGCCATTATCTTTGCAAGGACATAGCTTCTGGAAACTGTATCATATGCATGCACTGTCATATTAATATAAGTATAGTAATTCATTGTTAGTCATCTGTATGCTATAAATATATTTTACCTTCTGCTTCTCAATCAGAAATGCAGAAAGTGGGGGGGAAAATCTAGCAAAAACTGGCACTTATCTACTCCTTAATTATAATACCATGTGGCTAGGTCTCCTTGGCATTGGGGTGGCCTAGTGGTTAGGTCCCTGATTTAGCAAGCAGAAAAGGGGTGCAGACCCCTGCCACTGATGCCCCAGGCCTAGGAATTCTGGCCTACTATCTGCGTACAGTCCTTAAGTTTGGGGCATGGCCCCAAAAATCCAAATTTCCCCCTCCTCAGTGAGGTTTTTGAGGAGGTTCCCCCCCTTTTGCCCAAGGTGTGGCATTGGAGGCTTACTTGCTCCTGTGGACGGGCTTTGGCTCAGGTCCTGAAGACTGCAGAACCACACTTCTGTCTCCTTGCTTTTCAGCCCCTAACAGAGCCACACTCCTTCCTTTTATCCTCCTTCCAGGCCTGGCACTGGCTACAGGTAAAGAGGAGCAGGGCTAGCTGGGCCTAAAGACTTTGTTTGACTTTGTTTGATGCCAGGCCCTCATCTCTTCACTCCCTCACATACCAGTATACAAGGAGCATAGTATTTTTTATTCCATCCCCAATGACCTGTAAGTAAATTCTATGGGTACATCTAGACAGCGGGGAAATAGCTACTCCGCATCTTTTAAATGTACCCATTGTTTCAAAATATTTTTCTAAATAACAAGCATGCTATTCCGGCATCCCTGTAACCCTCATTCCATGAGGGTTAATGGATGTTTCAAAATTTGGCGCTGTGTAGACACGCCAAATTTTGAAATAAGCTATTTTGAAATACAATCTAAATAAGATACGCAATTTGCATAGTGCAAATTGCATATCTTATTTTGAGTTTTGGGTGCTATGTAGACGCACCCTATTAAACTTATGTCAAATTTAAAATTTCAGTAATACTTTTTTAAGTTCAGGTAGGATATAGTCTTATGACAAAATGCTGAAAGAATTATTAATCCAAATCCTGGGAGATATTTTTTTAATCCTGTTTTCCTCCTAAAATAACATTTGATTTTTTTTCCATAGTATAATACATATATGCACTAAAGCTATGTCTAGACTACATCCCTCTTTCAAAAGAGGGATGTAAATTAGATCAAAAATTGCAAATGAATTCGGGATTTGAATTTCCCATGCTTTATTTGCATAATGGCAGCCGCACATTCTTTCAAAAAAGGGCTTTTCGAAAGTGAAACTGCTGTCTAGGAGCGGTTTTTCAAAAAAACAAAAAAAAAAAACAAAAAAAGACCTATTTTGAAAGATCCTGTACTCCTCAATGAGGAGTCTAGACAGTGGTTTCACTTTCAAAAAGCCCCTTTTTGAAAGAACGAGCAGCCGCCATTATGCAAATGAAGCGTGGGAAATTCAAATCCTGGCTTCATTTGCAATTTCGATCTGTCTAATTTACATCCCTCTTTCAAAAGAGGGATGTAGTTTAGACATGCCCATATTAATACAACTCTTATGGTAACAAAGACAGTTATTACTAAAATAATAAATCTAGTTTTGTATTCAACATATCCAAATTTACCTTGCACTGGATCTTCTTTTGTTTGATTTTTGTTTTGTTTTGTTTTGCTAGTATCCAGTCCTAGTGAGATCTCATTGTATATTTTAGTTATTTGGTGCAACAAATGAAGAGAGTTGACCATTGTTCTGAATATTTTAGCATACTAGGTTTGGGCATTTCATCTCTTTTGACTTATCAATACACTAGGACTGAGTTCATATCTAAATCCCATATATGAACTGCAGACACTTTATTATAGTTGGCAATCACAAGATGCATCTCAGATTATATTACTGGGCATAGATAAGCATTCATGTCACGCTGCCTGTCAGTGCCTGGCCTGGGCCAGGGAGGCTAATGATCTATCCAGCACACCAAATTCAGTGATGAATCCTGGTCATGTGCCACCTGAGGTACATTGCACATATGCTAAGAAGATGTCAAGATTCATACTGAATCCTATCCTATCCTATCCAAACAATGGACAAAATGCCATGCAGTGGAAGGATAGCAGCAGAATGACCTGCTATGACAAAATGGGATTTTTTTTTCATCCTATGTGTGCCTCAATATCTTGATACTTTGCATGGCTACCCAGGGCATGATGGGAAAAATTATGTTTGCATTTACAGGAAGCTGAAGAGCTATAGGGGTGTGGGTGAGTGTTACTTAGCTGAATGTACTGAATGGGTTATTAAAGAGAATTGGCTTAGGCTAACCCAAATCGTTGGAAAATCCAGTTACCGGAACCTGGATGCTTAGCAAACAATGACCTTGAAGGAAAAGAATTTCCCTGCCTCTAAGTAGGGAAGCTAAGCAGAAACCTCAGCTCAAGAAGAATAGACTGAGAGAGAGGAATCAAGAGTTGATTTCTGGAAGGAGCATGGATGCTTTCACCCAGGATGGATTGATTTAAATCACCGAAAAAAAATCATTCATTTAAATCATGTTTGTGATAAGATTTAATTGCAACTTTTTTAATGAGAAATTTATAATTTTATAGATTTTTGTAATGAAAAAGTCCTATTTAAATTAAAAAATCCAGTTTTTCTAATCATAGATTTTTTTTTTTTTATTTACCCTGCTTTCACCTTGGGAACTGACTAAAGTGGTCAGAGAGAGGCGGAAAATGGAGTTCACTGTAGCTTGACTGGTGAATTGCATTGGCTTGGCTGACAAGTATAAACTGTTTGACCCTTTATTTCTCTGTGCTAACTGAAGGACTTCCAGTGCTATGTCCCCGTTGACTACCAAAATCCACAATTTTGAAATCGCTGATTGCGTGTCACTGCAAATACTTGATAAGCCACATTTGTCCCTGAAGAGCATACAGGTCTCTAACCAGGAGTCTCTCTTGATTGGACTTGCTGAGCAGAGCTCACAATGTGAAGCAGGAGTGCTGAAGCCCTTAAAAGTTGTCTCAGGAGGCGGTGAGGCTGCATAGCCTGTCCTGAGGGAAGAGCAAGACCCTCTGGGGATCTGATATACTGAAGTGGTTCCTCCCAAGGGGACTGTTTAAAAACTGGGGACACTGCAGCAATTCTGTGGATCCATGGCACAGTTATCTGGGTGAGGTCTTCACTTCCACTCTGGCCTCTTGATGCTTGGTAAAAGGGCCTGAACTAAGGATGTTAAGTAGCAAGTAATTCACTAATTGAATAGTCAATGCATTTTTGCATCGACTATTCCATTAGTCAATAGGGCAGCACTACCTCTTTGAAATGCTGCTATGGCATTTCAAAGGGGCAGCACCACACAGCTGATCCCAGGATCCGTGTGGTGCTGCTCCTTTGAAATGCCGCCACAGCGTTTCAAAGGGGCAGTGCCGCCCAGTGCCTCCCTTTCCCTCTTTCATGTTACCTAAACAATTGTGATGATTACAAATTCTCTACTTTTACAGGCTACCTTTGAAAGAGGTTTGGAGCTACATGCCAAAGTCACGTTCTTTGCAGAGGGTTGTCATGGACATCTTGCCAAACAACTGTACAACAGATACAATCTAAGGGAGAAATGTCAACCCCAGAGTTACGGTATTGGACTGAAAGAGGTACATAGCTTTATTACAATACTTGTAAGCTTAAATAATTAGAGCATAAGACTTTCCGCAAACTAGACTGTTTCCAATTGTGTATATAAACTGCTTTCTAAAAATAATGTTTTTGCTTTAGATTGTACACTTAAGGAGTGTGAGTGGTAGATTTTGACAAAATCTTGAAGTTTTTAAACTTTTGAAACATTTTGGTATTACAAAATAAAGTGAAAAGGCCTAATTTCTGACATCCATCTATGCAGGGTTATTGATTATGGTACTTTTCCTTTTTAGTCTTCTTTAACTTCCTATATGACATTGACTTTTGCTTTTCTCCTGCTAACTCTGGGTAGTCTTGTTTGACACCCCCCTTTTCCTTGTGAAGCTGTGCAGGTCATTTCACTGTCCATTTTATTTTGTTTCCAAATTAAATTCACTCTTTAAATTGATGTAGTTTATATTCAGTTTCAGATTGTAAGTGTACAAAATATTTATTTTTTAAGATCCACTTTTAGCCTAGCACTGACTGTGTCTCTGATTAAAGGAGAACAAAGATACCACTAAGTTGGAAAATGGTTCAGAATATTGCACAGCTGTTTGCAAGCCCTAATAATCTTTCCATTTTTTGACTATTCTGTGACATGTTGAGGGTATAAGCTAGCCTGGTCCTCTGTTCCATTATAGTGAAGTGATGGCTGAAAATGTTCTGTGATCTATACCCAGCAGACAGTGTGTGCTGGGTACACACTGTCTTCAGTGTTAATTCAGTATGCTTAGTTAAGGCACTGTGTTGCAGGTTTTAATTTTGGAAAATATTTGTACAGTATTTTTTTTAATACAGATATATTCCACTTAAAAAGTAACTGTTGGTTTTAAACAAAGTATATTCAAAGTTTTTGAATATTTTACCTTTTGTTCCATAACCATTAGTGTTCACTCCAAACTATGTATATTTGCAAAATAAAATTTTAGACTTTTGTATTTTTTAAATCTGTGAAATTATATGAACTTTAAGTAGTGCAATATAATAGAAGAAAATTGGCCTGTGAGGTTTTGAGGTTCCAAATTAGATGATTTATAGTAGCTTATTTGAAATCCTAAGTAAAAATGTTATTAAACAAAAATTTCACTAAGTAACCCAAAAGTTTTGCTTTCTTTAAAAAAATCAGTGTAAGCACATGCTTTTCTTCCATTCATTCATGCAGAAGTTATTAAAATAATTGATGCAAAATGCAGTCTCTTGTGTGATTAATGATGGATGCAGGAGCTGTGAGAAATTTTATCTTCCATGGTATAAATACAAATATGGACTATGCTGTTTGTTGAATTTGCTGATGTTAGGTGTTTAAGGAAGGAAAGTATTGGAATTGCCACTTGAAAATACGTTCAGAAAGTATTTGTACTGCCTTACATTTTCCTCAGCTGTATGAGCTTTATCATATGCCATAGTAATGAATTCAAAGTAATGTGTTTGTAATCTTGCCCCAATCATTTCTAGTAGGGTTTTGTTTTTATATTGTATTACTGATATAGTTTCCCTATATTTGCATTATAAAGTAGTCTCTATTCCAGTTGTGGCTTATTGATGAAAAGAAATGGAAACCTGGAAGAGTAGAACACACTGTTGGCTGGCCCTTGGACAGACACACATATGGAGGATCATTTCTTTATCATTTAAATGAAGGTGAACCATTGGTAGCTCTTGGGTTTGTGGTAAGTAAAATTTTGCTACTAGAACAAAATTTTAATTTCTTGCTTTAAAGCAGGACATTTTAGAACTTCTCAACAAACAGTTGTAAGAATATGCAAAACTCTGTATTTTTCCTTCACTTCATTCTGAAAATGCAAACCATTTATATAAAAGTTTCTGAAAGAAATTCAAGCTACGGCAGGCACCCAGCATTGGAAATTTCATCCCAGATGGTTACATAAGGAAGAGTCTTTTATTATGGGAAGTGCTAGGCAACCATAATTACAGATATTGTTACTTGTGTCATCTATAATAAGAGCAAGATAGTGTTGAGTAGAATTGTAAATGAGTTTACATAACCAGTTGCATATGTTAGCACTCACGTACTCACTTACAAAAACTATATCAGCTTTTTTTCAGAATGATTGTTAATATTTGGTTCTTGTATTGCCATGCTGATCATGGATAAATGTATTTCCTCCTGTTTAAGTAGTAAACAGCCTTTTCCACTGCACAGCTATATTTTCCCTTTGTTTGCCACTGTCTCCTGTACCTTCATGACCTCTGGACCAGTCTGTTGCAACAAGGGCTTTTCATTAAGACAGTGGCTCCAAACTGTACAACACACCACCCTCAGGAGTGTGGAGGAACATCTGGAAGGTTGTGGGAGGGCTGGCCTGGGCCTTTCCACTTGGGATGGGGAGAGAACACCATGTGTTCAGACCTGCTCCACTCCAAACCTTTTCAGCCCCTTTTCTTTTCCGCCTACATGCCCAGCTCTGTTTCCAGGCCAGAACTGCCTCCGGTCCCGTTCTTCCCCGAGCTCAATTCTGTCCCCCATTCCCGCTCTGTTCTCATTCACTCTCCTCTCTCGGACCAGCTCTGCCTCTAGTTACAGCTTCTCCCCCATACCCAGTTCCTCTGCCAGCTCCACTGCTTAAGGGGTCTTGGCCATGCAGTAACTGATGGGGGGAATAGAGGGATTCAGTTAATGGTAAGTGGTGGCACAACTAGAAAAGTTGGCACATGAATGCTTTTAAGGTCTTTTGTACATCAGGAAATAGCACAGAATAGCAACTGCACATTAGCTCCCAATGTGGTCACTCATGTTCCATACAAAGAGTGACTTTGTGACTAGTTCACCCATCTTATCCTTTAGACTTTTAGCATTTGTGTACAAGTACTTTAAAAACTTGTTACTGTTTATTTGTCTGTCCTTTTCTGATGTGTCAGATTCTTTTTTATGTGAATGTTTTTCGTCTGATCTGGCCCATATTTTATCCTCTTCCATCCTCTCCTCCTGACTAGAGAATCTCTATCAATAGACTCTCCTGTAAGAGACGTCTCTGTCCGATCCACGTGCTCCTCTGCACCAGTTGGCTTTCCCTCATCTCTTAGTTTAAAAACTGCTCTGCGACCTTTTTTGGAGTCACTTCCCTTGGTACATAAACCTTGGTTGTGAAAGCTTCTTGCAAATCTGATGAAGTAGTTGTCTGCTATTAAAGCATGGCAGGCTGTCATTTCCACTGGCAATGAGTAGACTCTGAGATGCAATCAAGATGCTGTAAGTAACCTTGGCCAAAATGATCTCTCTTTCTCTCACCCATGATATGTTCTTCTGTTGCCCCAAATCCTGAAAATAATTGTTCCAAGAGTGAAGCTTACAGGATCCAGAAACAGGGTTTTTTAACATAAGGATCGGGCTTCTGGAATTGTTACTGTCAGGAATATATCAAAACTGAAACTTGACCACATCTAAAAAAATGCAAGACACATCTTTGTCCGCGTTTTTGCTTGAATGTAAAATATAAACTTCTGGGCATTCAGCCAACTGGTGAAGTCTCTTCATTCTGTCTTTATATCATTGCTCCCTTATTAATTTCTTCTGGGGATGGCTTAGTTATGAGAGCTGGTTACAACTTGGTTAGATACTTTTGTGACAACCTTGTAGCAAAGTCTTCTGACTTGGCACTGAGCATAGTGTTAATAGCTCTGCAATAGATCATGAATCATGAATATAGTTTGATTGCTTCTTGCATCTTGAATTTTAATTAAAAGATCCTGAAGTTGTTGTAACATGAAAATAGATTTAACATACCATATTTTAATGCTGATGTCACTTTAAAGTAGGAGTATAAAATAACTTCTTTTGTTGAAATGTTCACATTTTAATATACCTAATGGTGTGTTTTATTTTATTATTTTGATTAAAGGTTGGCTTAGATTACAAAAATCCCTACTTAAGTCCATTTAGAGAATTCCAGAGATGGAAGCATCATCGCAGTGTGGAGCCCACTTTAGAGGGTGGGAAAAGGATTGCCTATGGTGCTAGAGCCTTGAATGAAGGTGGTTTCCAGGTAAGGGTATACTTGGGAGTTTTGTTTGTAGGCTTTTTCGGAACAATACTAGACTATTCACCCTGAATTCTCTGTTGACCTGGTTACAAGAACTAGTTATGCTCAGTGTCTGTTGAAATAAAAGATTGGAAAGGCCAAAAGGAATTTCTGGACAGAAAGTGATGCCTTTTGGCACCAGGAATTCTCATTGGCCATTCTCAATAAATTGATCAATTTCTAGGAATATTTGCTAGGCTTAGGAAAGTGACATGCTCTCTGCTCAACTAACATATCATAGGACATATCTTGTGTCTGTGTTACTGCAAAATGTAAAGAGAGAGAGTGAGTTGAATAGTCAATATTGTATTATTGCTAGGAGGAAGTAGAATATGTGCCTCTTTGCCTTGGCCTATGCCAATTTATGTGAGAGAATAAAGCAGTTGCTATAGCGATTTTCCAGAGCTTTCATGAGTTCACTTGTATACCCTGCATTTGTACCCATCTCTCCCCTGTCCGTTTTGAATAATGTGTAACTTACTTTATGTAGTTCCTAGTGCAAAGCTTGGTTTATGGGATGTAATTAGTTTTATATCTACTTTAAATGGGGTTTACTTTTCTGTATCTTAAAGCCTGCTAGTTGATCATTAATTTTTAATTGCTCCCTTTTTCAGGATGCATGGCTTTTAAAAGTGTGCTTGCTGGCTTTACAAATGTCTCATTGAATCAGTAGGAAATAAAATGCCCATAGGAAAAAAAATTGTAATTGTCTGGAATGATTATACTAAAATATATGGTGCCTTGACCATATCTATAGTAGAAGTCTTTGACCTGTTAGCATATGGAGTAAAGAATTATATTCATCTGAGTAGAATTATAGCTCTTAGTTTCAATTTTGTTGCCTCATAGATATAGAATATAAAAAATTACCCATCGCAGGCAATTTCCAAATTTGTGTGCTAGAGATAAACGTAAGGCCATATCCTTCTGCCTTTGAATATAGTTACATTATTTATTTGAGGTAAAAGAGATCTGGCCCTGACAAACCTTCATTTCTTTGAGAATTTAAATTAATAGATTAAGTTATAGGAAAGAATTTCCTTCATATACTAAAGGGGAACATTTAATAGTGGGCACAGACACACTATCTACACTCTGAACCCCAACTTCTCTGTAGTTCCATCCTATCTCTTACTGTTCGTGACTCTTTATCCCAATCGTATTACCTTTACCTACCCAGTCCCAATCTCCACTGCTCAGGCTCTCATCCTGGACATAAGAATGTGAGAGTGGCCATACTTGGACTGAACAACGGACCATCTAGCTCTGTATCCTGTCTCTGACTGTGGCCAGTGCCAGAATCTTCAAAAGCAATGTATTGGTCAGGGCAATTTCTAGTGGTCACTGTTTATCTAGTCCCAGCTTTGGGCAGTTATAGGACTATCAACACCTAGAGCAGGGGTGGGGAACCTTTTTTGGGTCGGAGGCCGCTGACCCACAGAAAAATCAGTCGGGGGCCACACATAAGTGAGAAGCTAATAATAATAATACAAAACAAACTGTCACTGACCTGGCACACAGGAGTCTAGGGAGACCCATCCTAGTACATTTTGTGTGCTTCAGCCCCATGGTGGGGTGGCAGGGAGGGCTGGAGCACCAGCGTCAGCTAGGGGAGAGCCGTGAGCCTCAGAGGCTGAATCCAAGCAAGCCAAGGGCCACATGTGGCCCCCAGGCCTGAGGTTCTCTACCCCGACCTAGAGCATGGAGTTGTATCTCTAACCATCTTGGCTAATAGCCATTAATGGATGTGGTCTCCGTGAACTTATCTAGTTTTTTTTTTTGTTTGTTTGGTTTTTTGTACCTAGGTATGCTTACAGCCTTCACAACATCCCATGGCAGTCAGTTCCATGAAATTATACACAATCCCTGGCCTGCAATGATAGACTTAATGCAGTAAGGCCCCCCAAAATGTTTCAGAAGATTGCCATATCCATAAGGGCATGTTTGCACTGTTGTAGGAAGATACGGGAATTTTACAAAATTTAAAACCAATGGAATAGGAAAAATATAATAAGAACTAGCCAGGAAATCACTTTTATTGTCCCTGGTACTATGCCAAGCAGACTTAGTTATAAAACAGTTATTGTAGTATTTACCTTGTATTCTATCCAAAGGTTTCATGAACACAGAGGATGTAACAAGTGCTTTTAATCCCATGAAATCTGTATTTAGCTATCTAGCTGTGTTTAGGGACATTAATTGGACATTTTCTCAGATGAAGACTTTAAAAATACTGTTGTGTTATGTCTGTCCACCAAGCCCCACTATCCTGTAAAGAGAGAAGAATGTTGTAATGTGTGAATTTTAGTAACTGTCTTCTGTAAGCATTCAAACTTAGCAAGAGAAAAAGAAATATTCAACGATAATCCAAATGTGGTTAAATATACTTACTGGGATTTCTTGGTGTGGTTTTTGTGGGGGGGGGGGCGGATTTTCCTCCATGTGACATATTGTGAATAATTAGTTATTTTGGGGATGTGGCATTAGGGGTTTACTTTTCCACAGGCAAACTTCTGAGAAGTGACACTACTACTTTATATTATACATCTCAGAAGAAACGGGGAGAGTTATTCCCAGAAACCATTCTATTATTGGTCTCTGCACAATTTTTTTTCCTTAGAGGAAATAGGATTTAGTGCCCAACTCAGTAATGCCAGAAAAATCAATCTGTCAACTAAGACAACACAGATTTGTGAACTAAACAGGGAGATGAACTGATATGATTACTGTGGGAGGAGGGAAGCTTGATTTTTATTAAAGCAGAGACTAGGTTGGTGAGACTATCTTTTACTGGACCAATTTCAGTTGGCAAAAGAGACAAACTTTCAGGTTAAAGAGAGCTCTTATTAAAGTAGATATTTGTCATTTTGTACTAGAGAGCAGAAGATAGAAGGATGCAGTTGCTGAGTGACTTTATCATAGTCTATGCAATAGAGCAATTGTTTTGAGAGGAATAGTGTAACAACAGATCATATTTGCTTTCTCAAGCTTCCACTTGATTAAACAAAAGCTATTACATTCTGCAGTACTGGCCTTTATCTTTTATTTGCTCAGGACTTGGTCTGGTGGCAGATTTGTTTTCAATCATACGTGCTCATTTAAAAAAAAAATCTTAATGTTACTGTTTTTTTCTTTAGTCTGTACCCAAACTCACTTTTCCTGGTGGAGTATTAATTGGTTGCAGTCCTGGTTTCATGAATGTTCCTAAAATCAAAGGTACACACACAGCAATGAAAAGTGGAATGTTGGCTTCAGAAGCTGTTTTCAGCCACCTAACTAATGAAAACCTCCAGTCAAAGACAAAAGGTAAGATCTTATTTAAACTTGTAGCTGGCTTGTGTGTTCAGCTGAAACAACTATTTGAATGTTAGATAAACCATCTCTTCTAAATTGATTTAAGAGAAAATAGATATACTTATAGTAAATTACAACACATACAAGAAACAAATAGAATGGATTCAGAATGTTTTGTGTGGCTATTGTGATTAGATCTGGTCCTTGGACTGGAGCAGAGAATGAGAAATGTTTTTAACATTAAAGGAATATTCAGGAAGATTAAGCCTAAACTTACAATGTATATGTCAATTATTGTTTACAACCCTTAACAGATTTGTTTTCATCACTTAAAAAATCTGTAGAAAGTGTGTCTGTTGGTTGTAAATTCCTCTGCAGTGTTTGCAATAGATTATTGCTTTGGTGCAGACCCAGAAAGTGAAAGATTGAACCAGGAACAAAGATAAGACTAGTTTGTTTTCATTGCCCCCAGATGAGGGAATTGCAAATAAAACCTAAACCCTGATAGTATTAGTGGTGAACAGTAAATTGAGATTTTAAAAGGTTTTTTTATTTTAATGAACCGTAGTACTAATGTATGTAAGAACCTCTTCCCCAACTCCCTCTGTAGAACTTTTCATCCTAGTGTTTCCCTATACTGGTTGCTTTATAGTTCATCAAAAGGTCTTTATAGTTCATCATACTGTGAAACATTGTTTGCGCATTAATTGTTCTCTTAAAAACTGTGACAGCAGTAGTCAGTAGGGATGTAAATGGCTAACTGGTAAGTCTCACCCTTAATGGTTAGGGCTTACTGATTCCAGTTAGCTGGTAGGGGCTGGAACAGCTCCCCACCGCCCCAGTCAGGAGGCTGCTCTTGCTCCAGTCTCACAAGCCTGACCCCCCACTACAGGTTACATACTGGCTCCCCAAGAGCTGCTGCAACAAAGCCTCCTCCCTGAGAGTGGGGCTGGCAGCAGCTCCTACCGGCCCTGCTCCCAAGGAGGCTTTGCTGTGGGCTCTGCAGTATAAAGCTTATTATTAAAGCTTTATACTGCAAAGCCTGCAGCGCACGTAACTGCTGTGATTTTTAGTGGTTACACGGTTACATTTTTAAATTAATTTTTACATCCCTACTAGTCAGCAGATGTCTAGAGAGCCCAGTAACCTACCCACATCCTGAGCCCTTCTGGAGTTGGCCGCAGTGATTCAAGCTACATTGTTTAAGCAACCTATACTTTTTAATGACAGCTGCTTCCCCACAACTACAAGTTCTACAAGTGTAGTATTTAGTATGTATAGACATGGGATGAGATACTATCGTGGTCTCTTTAGCAACTGGACTCTCCAGCTTTTCCTAACAGAGCAGCAAAACAAGACTATCTACATTAACAAGCACGCTATTTTAGTGTACTGTTTTCTTGTGTGATCATCGAGGTCTTTTTGTGTAATAGACCTGTTGTCAGTGTGGACAGGGAAATAGTGTTTCCTAATTTGGTTGGTTACAGTACTTTTCCCTTGCGTCTAGGTCAGGTGGGCAATAATTTTTAATGGGGGGGGGGTGACTCCCAAGATTTTGGCAAGTAGTCAAGGGCCACGCTTCTGCGGAGGGGGGTTGCAGTCTGGAATGGATGTTGGATGCAGAAGGGAACTTGAAATAGCGGACTGGGGTGCAGGAGGGAGCGAGGGATCTGAGAGGGAGTTTGGGTGAAGAAGGGGGCTGTGATCTGGGGCAGGGGTTTGGGGTGCGTGGTACAGTAGGGGATATTGGTGCAGGAGAGGATTTTTGCCTGGGGGAGGGACCCTAGGAGAGGATGCAAGGTCTGGGAGGGACTTGTGACCTGGGAGAAGGGGACAAAGGGGCACAGAGGGTTTGGGTGATGGCCTGGGGCAGGGAGTGAGAGGGGAGAGAGGGGGTGGGGAGCCAGAGGCAGGCTCTGGCTGGGAGGCGCTTACCTGCAGAAACCTGACGCAGACTGCTGCTCACTGCTCCATTTGGCACCGTTCTAGGCCTAGTGGGGCCGGGGGGAAACGGGAAGGGAGAGAGAAGGCTTTCCGCACTGCCCCTGCTCCCAGCAAACATTCTTAGCTCCCATTGGCCGGAAACTGAGAGATTGGCCAATGGGGGCTGAGATATTTTGCTGCGGGGTGGGAACAGCATGAGAAGTCTCCCTCCTCCCTCCCCAGCTGTCCAGAGTGGAGAGCAGCTGGCTTTTTAAAGCATGAATTGTTCTCTGACTAAGGGTTCCAGTGAGGCAGTTGTGGGCCGGATCTGGTGGCTTGGCAGACTAGATCTAGCCTGCTGGCAGCCCCTTGCCCATCCTGCCCTAAACAGTGGCAGAGAAGTGCACAGTATAGTAGTTGCTCTTTTAGTATAGATGGTTCTGTAAATTCTATTATTTCAGAATTCATTGCCATACAACATTAGTAATTGGGAGAAAAGTCCCCTCATGGAGTTAAATAAATTAGCTTTGCTGTACTGTACTTAAAATGGACTGCTACACTGAAATTACATTTAGCATAGTATAATAAACCTGGTGTCAAGGATGGAGTTATACAAATCACAGTGCTCATGGTTGCCTAGCTTGTAAATGTGTGTGTGTATATATATATAATTCAAAGATACAAGTTTAAACTAAGAAAACTTGGTGCTCAGTGTGACAGACACCTCCCCCATGCTTTATGAAATGGACTTATGGACATAAGGTGCTTTGAGCAAATTATTTCATGTAACCTATCAATCTTCATGTCATAAGCCGCTGGTTCTGTTTACCTTATTTTGGTGTATGTATCATTCTTGTGTGTAAAATTAGACACGTGGAGTAGGGAATAAGTTGATTTTTAAATGTGTAAATGGAAATCTATCAAGGGTAATTCTGCTGCTGAGAGGCCTCAATGTCTGGACAATCATATGCAAATAGCCTTTTCTCCTTAAGTCTTAGCAGTGGTTGGTAGGGAGCGGCGAGGTGTCTCCCCATGCAATAAGGAAATTCTTTAAAAGGAATAGAAAGGTACGAGTCTGGACACACCCAAGGAGGGTGAACTAGAGACCCCAGGGGAAGGGAGATGACCCTGGTTTGAAGGTGCAGCTGGAAAAAAACAGTTTTAGGGTGAGTTTGTAATAAGTTTGTGCTGAGGATTTTAGCATTAGAATTAGCTAAGCGTTTTTTGTTACTTTTGATTTGTAATCTACTTTGCTCTACCTCTTCTCACTTATAACCGCTTCAATTCTACTGCTTGTACTTAATAAAATCACTTTTACTTACCATCAAGCCCAGTGTAAATAATTATTACCTGAGGGAGCAATCAGTGTATACATTCCCCCTTTCGTTGTTAAAGGGGGGTTCATGGGGGGAGGAGGGGTTGAACCCATTACGGGAGTGGTATCCCAGGAAGCACTCTCCTTGGACCTGAAGAGATTTAGTGTATGTACTGCTTCTCAGTGGGGGCCATGATTCTCTGCTCTGTGCCTTGGCTGGGGGAGACAGCTCAGCAGGACAGGATGGTGAGAAGCCCCAGAGAGAAGGAGGAGGGTGTCAGCACCCTGGGAATCACCCCCAAGTGGTTGTCTGTGACCTCACCCCGTCACACTGAGATAATAAATAAGTGAATTAACTCTGGTTAGCTTTACACCTTATTAGAATCTAAAGTGAATTTATAGCATTGGCATCCCCTCATGTTGTCCTCCTTGTCATCTGTGCAGTCGTTTTGCATTTTCAAAGACAAAACAATTTTGATAAACTACCTGTGACTGGAAGTTTAACATTTCTCAGAGAATTCATAGACTTGTGTTCAGAGCCAGAAAGAATAATTATATCATTGTCTGACCTCCTGTAAATCACAGGCCTCTCTAGAAATCTGCCATCTAAACATCAAGGTGCTGAAGTTCAGTAGTCTTGTGTATTCTGAGTTTTCCATTCTAAAGTCTTTTTTATCCTATAACCTGGCAAAAGTTTCTGAAAGGATTTTATGTAAGGGCTTATGTGTCTTGTTCTGAAAAAGAGTCTGTAGTACCACTTGCTTTGTTTTATAAATATTTGAAAATGGAATTTAAGGATATCTATTTTGATGATCTTGCATATAAATATACTAGAAACTCCTAGAAAGTGTCTGAGACAATTATATTTCAGAAAAGAATCATTATTTTAGGAGTACAGTTGGCTTTAGTTACAAGCTCTCATTTTCTTCAGTGGCAATACACAATTTAGTAATATAGATTCCCTATATTATAAATGCGTCTAAATCTAGTTTAAAAAAAAACTGACTTAAACTTTGCAAATTATTTAATCCATTACTCATCTTGAAACAAATTCTTATTTCAAGGACCTAATCTGCCCTGAAATCATGTTATAAGCATTTCAAAATAATGTATTTACCACTAGGGCTTGATGTGCCTGAATACGAAGAAAATTTGAAGAAATCCTGGGTGTGGAAAGAACTCTATTCAGTTAGGAATATTCGACCTTCCTGCCATGGAGCACTGGGTATCTATGGAGGAATGATTTATACTGGTATATTTTATTGGATATTGAGGGGAATGGAACCATGGACATTAAAACATCCAGGTAGATTTCTTTCAGAAATTACAAATGTATGTTTTATATCTGTCTTATGGTCTCTTCTTGTTTCGCATTAAGCAAGGTTAGACTGGGTCAGTACTCAAGTCAGATGTTAAAAGGGAGAATACAGAAATTAAGAATCTATAGGTGGTGGTTTTGTGTGTCTATGGAATTAGTGACCTATGATGTAGTTCAGTGAAAGGATTGGGGGTACTACACTACTGGAGAAAATATCTGAGACACAGCTAACAATCATTTGTGGCTAAAAATTCTACAGAACATTTAGCAAAGACAATGGGAGTCTTAGATCCAGTGTCTAATTTTTAATTATAGTGTTTAATTTGGATAACTGTAAATTAATTTCAACTAAATATTTGCACACTAAGCAACTTTAATATTGTGTCATTCAAAATTACTTTAGGGGCAGACTCTGATCAGCTAAAGCCAGCCAAAGATTGCACTCCTATTGAATACCCAAAGCCTGATGGAAAAATCAGTTTTGATCTCCTGTCCTCCGTGGCTCTAAGTGGGACAAATCATGAACATGACCAGCCTCCTCATTTGACTCTGAAGGATGACACTGTCCCAGTGAACAAAAATTTAGCTATATATGATGGGCCAGAACAGAGATTCTGTCCTGCAGGTAGGTAATTTAAAATGAACAATGATTATGACCAGACTAATAGCTTTGCAAAGTGAAGACAAAGGTACTTGTATATTTTTACTGAAATTTTTCAGTCGGGGAAACGACCTGGCCTAGTACACCATTTATTTCCTTAAGACAGTGATTCTCAGACTTTGAGATGACTACCAACCACATTTTTTCTTTCTTGGAGACCCACCCATATCCCTGGTTACTCCTCTCCATCAAACAAGGTGTGCTTTTCCTGCTTTCTCCCTCCCCCCAGCGAGCTATACACTCCCCATGGTTGGACTGTGATTTATATCAGGCTGCTGACTCTCCCAAAGTTCACTCCACCTGCCCCACTAGGACATATGCTGGGCGGGGCCAGGCTGTTTAGGTGTGTTCCCTGGCTCCTTCCTCTGTGCTGCTGCTGCCACCACTTCCTAGGGACAGCAAGCAGAAGCAGCACCCAGAGCCTGTTCCTGCCCTGCATATGCTTCATGGATGCTCTCCCCCGTGGTGCTGCTGCCTAGAGGGGAGAGAGGCTTCTGGGGCACACATGACCTAAGATCCTTAACTACTTTGGGGTGGGGAGGTAAGTAAATTAATTTCTTGATAAAGCAACTGTCAGTGGCTCCATCTTCACTGCAGTGTTCTAGCGCAAGAAGTCTGTAGCGCTAGTTTTTTGGCGCAAAGGCTTCTTACGCAAGACCACGTCCACACATCAAAGCACCTCGTTTTTGCGAGGCTCTTTTTCGCAAGAGAGCATCCACACTGCTGGCCGCTCTTGCGCAAGAAAGCTCTGATGGAGCTCTGATGAAACCTCTCTGGAGCATCCACACTTGCCTTTTGTGCAATAGCTGTAGCGCTAAAAGCAGTTATGCCTCAGAAAAGGAGGTTTACCTAGGGCAGAAAAAGCCCTCTGTTCTGCCGTTTAACTGCCCATTTAATAGTGCTGGAGCTCATTTGAGGTGTGGACGCTCCCCAGGTTTTTGCGCAAAAACCTTGTAGTGTAGATGTAGCCAGTGAGTATACAAGATAAAACTGGACTGTAGCTTGTAGTCACCGGATGATAGTCATAGCATTTGTAAGATAATGGCTGTTGAGAAGTGCAGGAGTTAGTACAGGTTGCACCTCTTTATACTAGAACTCTCTAGTCCTGGACCATGGGTGTTACAGGATCAGAGTGTCCTGGTGTACTGTGGAGGGGGGAGGCCGGGCAGTGCAGTAGGGCAGGGGGAGGGGCCAGCAGCCTGGAGGCCAGAAATGGTCTGACAAAATCCCTCATCTGAATCAGTCAGATCCTGAGGATGCCAGACCAGTTCTGTTCAACCTGTAGTAGGATCCTTTAAGTCTAAGTCATAGCAGTTAAATGTATACTCCTCATTTATCCACTGCAGTAACATTCTTATCTTTGCAGGTGTTTATGAATTTGTTCCCCTGGAAACAGGAGAAGGGCTACGGCTGCAGATAAATGCTCAGAATTGTGTTCACTGCAAAACATGTGACATTAAAGACCCAAGCCAGAATATTAACTGGGTAGTACCTGAAGGGGAAGGGGGACCAGCTTATAATGGAATGTAAACTTGAACAAAACTATTCAGTATTTCCCTGACATACTGTAACCTCACTCACCTATGTAAATTTTACACAAATATATGCTGTGGTAATCTAAGCCTATCACTAACTGAATGTTAATTGGGTGAGGTTACTGAGCTGGTGAAATTTCATACTGCTATGTGGTAGGAAATGTCATGAACCACTATTATAAATAGTGAATGCAGTCAGAACTAGCCTGAATTATAAAAGAATATGCCTTTTTATTGGTTCAAAGATGGTGGTGCAGCATCTCCAAAGAGCTGTTTTCTGTGACTTAAACTTGATGTTCGATCTATCTTTTGCCAAAGTTCAGTGGAAACACCCTGAACCCTGGTTGTGAAAAACAGTGAAATCTTGTAATTTATGTTGATTTTGTTTTTTTCTTCTTCCTAACATTCTATCACTGCACTCTTGGTTAACTGCTGCTTCCATTAAGAAAAGTCAGTTAAGTGAGGAAATACTGTAACACTTTTTTCAAAGGTTACATTAAGTGGACAGGCAAATATTTAAACTCTCTCTTGTTTCAAGGGAAGACATTTTTAATAAAGCTAATTTGCCATAAAACTTAGTTTGGAACGTATAAGTTTATAAATAATGTTTATAAACTGTTTATTTTAGACAGCACAACTTATACAAGTGCTATACTCATACATACTGCTTTGGGAAAATCTTATTTATGGGAGACTAGTGAACTACAGTAAAACTCCCATTGTCCGGCTTCCAGTGGTCCGGCAGTCCTGATAGTCCGGCACCAACTGGAACCCAGAAGTGCTCCAGCCAGCTGGACAATTGGAGCTGCCCAGAGGCGGCGGCAGAAAGGGGGCGAGAGGCAGGCGGGTGGGGGTGTCGGTGGGGAATGGCGTGGTGAGGGGCGAACCCTCCGCGGTGTTGCAGGGAGGTGGTGGAAGCCCTGCACAGCCAGCTTGCAAGTGGGGAAACTCAGCTGCCGGCTTGTAAATGGCAGCAGCGGAGAGGGGGTGAGAGGCAGGCAGCGTTCCCTGCCGACCCCTGCCTGCCCACCTTAAACAGCTGCCTGCCTCTTGCTGCCGCTGCTTGCAAGCCGGCTGCACAGGACTTCCACCGCCTCCCCACAACATGGCAGAGAGTTCACCCCTCACTGCGCCATTCCCTGCTGACAGCCCCTGCCCGCCTTAAACAGCTGCCTGTCTCTTGCCTCCTCTCCACCGCCGCTACCTGCAAGCCAGCTGCGCGGGGCTTCCACTGCCTCCCCGCAACACAGCAGAGGGTTCGCCCCTCCCCGCACCGTTCCCTGCCAATCCTCCCATGCAGTGGGGGTCCTGGCAGACCTGTCACAGTACCCCGCCAGAGTACCTCCAGCTACTCCGGCATATCCATTAATCCGGCACCCCCTGGGTCTCAAGGGTGCCGGATTATCGGACGTCTACTGTACTTGCTTCCTGGTGTTAAAAATGAAGTTGTTCTGGTAAACATTTAGAAGAATATCTACCCTGCAAAAGGACAAGCATTATCACCAGGCGTATGGTTAAGTATTATCTTATTTTCTGAGAGTCACTTTAGCTATAAAAACAATTAACATCTATTTTTAATTTCTAACTTTATTGAACTCCAGTTTAAATGGTAAACACTGGAAATAATCAATTGCAATATGGTTCAGATAACAGAAGTAACATTTACTTCTATCCCATACAATACTGTAAACACTCCTCCTGTATGAGTCATTCAGTGCCTAAAGTTTAATAGGAAAAAAGCTTCACTCAAGCAAACATTTTAGCATAAGCTGCTTTTTCCTTTTCCTTTTGAGCCTTTATCTTCTGTTTCACTTTGATTGTTTCAGTCTGGATAGCTGTTAAAAAAAATGCAATCATACATAATACACTGTATTCCACTTCCTAGGGCTGTCCCATAACATTATACTGATCACCCCTTTTTATTTTATGCTTTATATAAGCTAGACTGTGAAACATGCATTCTGTTCATAGGGCATAATTATCAAGCTGGGTAATAGTGAAATAAATCCTCCCAGACTGTTTTTTCCATTCAGTTGCAGAACAGGATAAATGAACTCACAGGATTGGAAGTAGGAAACAGTGACATAGAATTCCTGATCCAAAGAGTAACACTCATAGTTAAACAGCAGAGAATGTGGAATCAGACCAACAAGGAGCTTAGGATTTTTTGGGGGATAAAGGATGAATAAACTGCAGTTAGTTCTTGCTGAAGCAGAACTGTCTGACTCAAGGAGATGAATGCCTCTCCTATTAAAAAAAAAAAAAAAGTGGCTGACAGATTTTTTTTCCAAACACACTAGTGAAAGATTGACAGCTATCAGCAGAAAACCACTTCTGTATTCCATTCTCCCTATGATAGGGAATTATTTCAGCCTTAATTCTACGCCCTGCAGGAGCAAGTATAGGAGAGGGGTTGATTCTGAGGTTCTGAAATTTTGCCAGTTTCTCGAGAGTAGGAACCTTACAAAATGAAACCTCATTAATCTTATCAGGTCCAATGTTAGTTCATCTCTAAGAGTTTGTCTACATTGCATTCCTCTTTCGAGAGAGGAATGCAAATACCGACAAGTGAAATTGCAAGTGAAGCACGGATTTGAATTTCCTGAGCTTCACTTGCATAATCGCGGACCACTGCTTTTCCGAAATAGCGTCTTTCAAGAAAACAAACGCGGTCCCCTTGAGGAGTAAGGGTTATTTCGAAGGAAGGGTTTTTTTTAAAATAACCCTGTGGAAGATGCTATTTCGGAATCACAGCAGTCTGCAATTATGCAAATGAAGCACGGGAAATTCAAATCCACGCTTAATTTACAATTTCGCTTGTCTGCATTTGCATTCCTCTCTCGGAAGAGGAATGCAATGTAGACATACCCTTACAAAACTAATGTAATACTACATACAAGCTTCCTAAAGTGAATATATGCCCATTATTAAAAATAGCCTGACAGAGTACCTTTATCTTCAGGTGTTCTCTCTTGAGCCTTCTTAAGATCAGCCTTCAATAAAAAATACAAATAAGTAAATGCTTGTTTGATTCTTTAAAAAGTAACAACAACAACAAAATAAATAGTTACCAGTGCCTGATCAAAATCTCTTATTCCCTGCCAGCCTTGAGCCCGTCTGTAAAGTGCTTTGGTGTTTACTGGATCTATTGTAAGTGCCTGCAAAAATAAGTGATGCAGTATTCATCAGTGTACTCTTAAAGCCTTCAACAAACATGAAAAGAACCAACACACACACAGTTGGGCAACACCATATATATTTTAAAGGTAAAATGCCTGAAAAGAAAGTTAACCAAAAAAAAAAAAAGCGCCATGAATCTAATAGGGCTGCAGTATTACTATAACAGGGTTTGTCTAGCACATTGCTGTGTTCTGTATTATTAGTGCTAATACCTTGTTTACAGAAGTGAGTCCATAAGTGGCTGCAGCTCCTCCTACCCAAAAAATTCAGGGATGGTGAGATTAAGGATAGATTTGTATAATAACTGCAAATTTTCTAACTTAAATGAAGGATTGAGTATTTAAGGACAAAAAAGATCAGTGCATCATCCAATCTGATCTGAATATTTCAAGCCATTAAAATCCATCCAGTTATCCCTGCAGTGAATCTTGTAACTGGCTAAACTGCATATTCCAGAAAGGTATCTCGTTTTTATTTTTAAGACATCAAGGGATAGAAAATCCGCTAATTCCTTTGATAGTTTGTTCCATTATTTTATCTTTATTAAAATTTGCACCTTATTTCTCATTTGTATTTGTCTGATTTCATCTTTCAGCCTTTCATAGGTTGATTAAGGTACTAATCCCCCACCCCAAGCTACGTGTACACTAATCAAATCACCTCAATCATTTTGGTAAAGTTCACATTGTCAAATCATTTGAGTGTCTCTTCTACACCACTACCAATTTTAATGGCTTTTTAAAATGTAGATTACAGAACTGAGTATTATTCTAATATTAGCCTTACTAATGTCACATACAAAGTAAATTCACCTCCTTAGTCCCACTGCTTCTGTTCATACAAAGGATTGCATTAGCTCCCTTTACCACTGCTTCACAGCTGAACTATTTGTCCTTAGTGATACCTAAAACCTGTTCCAGAGTCTCTGCTTTCCAGGAAACACCCCCTCATTCTGTGTGGGCTGAATTCCTTTGTTTCTTTATGTATAGTTTTACATTTGGCTGCATTACATTTTTAATAAGGATAACAGCAATCCAGATTGCTCTGCTGGACTATCCTGTCCTCATCACTGTCCATTTTGCCAGTCTGCAGCATCTGCAAATTGTCAGCAATTTTATATTGGCTTCCCAATCTTTGATGAAAATATTGACTAACATCAGTCTTAGTATCAATCCATGTGGAATCCTACTTGAAACTCCCTAATTTGATGATGATTTCCCATTGACAGCTACTTTAAGATCTATCAGCTAGACAGTTTTGTCTATTTAAAGTTGTTATTTTTTAATCAGAATGTCACATGGTATTAAGTCAAATCCCTTAACAAAAGTTTAAGTATATTACATTTATGTAGTTAATTTGCTTTTTCCACCAGATATGAAACAGTTATTGAACACTCTCTCATCATTACCAATTTGAGGTCCATATAGTTATGGACTTATCAATTGTTGGTAGGTGTTCTTTTGTTCCTTAAAAAGAACTCCTCTTTGTCTTTAATCCTTGAAGACTACAGTTTTTTCTCAGTGATCTACACTTCATTGCTTCCAGTTTACATCAGTTTACTATGTTCCCCTTTCTCAATTCATTATACAGGTTGAAACTCTAATCTGGACTTTCCTAGTCCAGCAATACCCCTCAGCGATCCTATGAGTACTTCAGGACTGGAGCACTTACAGGGAAAAACTGGAGAACTAAATCCAGGATCAGAGGCCAGACAACAAGAGTCACGGGTTGGTAGGGGAGCCCCAGCAGGCTATGGAAGTAGAGTCCAGTGGCCAGGCTGGCATTTGTCTCCCCTGGTCTGGGACCGGCCAGGTCCTAAAGGTGCCAGACTAGGCGGTAGTTCAACCTGTAATACTTTTTCATTAACTGCTGCCTTCGCTTAACAATTTAACCAAAGTAGCCATTTATTACAGCTAACTTATAAAATAAAACTAGAAATCTGATTCAGAGGGTGAGGGTAAAGCTTGCTGAATGTTACACAAAGATCCCTTGTTTCTAAAAGATAACATTGTTCCATCCTAATTAACAGTACTCCTAGGAAATAAAACAGCCTGACAAACACAGCTCCCATTTGGATCCAAAAAAATAGTACCTTGTATTCTGAAATATTACTGATATGACTCTCATAAGGTTAGTTGTTCAGAAGAAATACTATCAAAAATGAGAGAGAGGCTCTCTAAATGGGACTTTCTGGTCCAGGAGGACCATGGATGTTCCTGGACTACAGAGCTCAGGGGAAGAGAGGTCTGGTGGTGGGGCCAGGAGTACGGTGGGGGGAGAGGGGGGGTTTGCCAACTCTGCTGGGAGCCCTATGGAGGAGGGGGGTGGACAGGCGACATGGCAGCAAGCTTGGGCCATGGTGGTGGCCATAGAGTTCCAGCCCCAGGGAGCCTTAGTTAGGCCCGAGCCCATGGACAATAGGGCCGGGCATGGGCCAGAAGAGCCAGTAGTGCTCTTTAGGTGTGGGCTTGGGATCTCTTGGCAGGGGACCTCTCCTGTCCGCAAATCCCCTCATTCGGATCTGGTCAGGTCCCAAGAGTGCCAGACCAGGGGAGGTCCAACTTCTAGTGTAAACCAGTGTTACTATACAAAAAGATTTGCCTGCCTGCCTTTATTATAGGAAAAAGAGCCTTTCCAAACCCGATTTTGAATGAAGCCTTTTAGTTTTGTCTTTATTTTCCAAATCACTTTCTGCTAATCAGAAGATTAAATTTAGCTTACCTCACAACAACTTTCAATAGCTCCCTGCCAGTCTGACACTTTCAGTTTACAAGCAGCAATATTTAAAAGGCAGGTCAAAGCAGCAGGATTCAACTTTGCTGTATCTGACTTCTCTGCTATGGCTTTAGAAGCCTCCACATACCTGCACAAAACAAATTTATGAAGAGTATGTATGAATGTATATTCTGTAATTTGCAATACTAACTTTTTCTACCCTTCACTATCTTACTGAAAGTGTATGAACTACTAGTTGCATGTACTCCATCTTAGTTTATTATTTCTAAATACCCACACCCATTATATTGTTAAAGGAATTAAACTAAACTTTATCTTGCTTTCTATAATTGGCTGTAAAAAAAAAAAAAAAAAAAAAAGCACAATTTTAAACAGCCATCTTTTACACAACATTGCCCTTTCCTCCTCTCCAATTATTTGGCAACCCTGATTTACTATACTGAATTATTTTAACTCATTGTACTTGGGCCTGTACAGGTCAACAATAAAAGTGGCAGTGTTTGCAAAATGCCATCATTTACCTCCAACGAACAAGACTGCTGTCAGAAAATTAGTAGAGAGAAAAAAGGATGGCTATAACGCCCATTTCCTCAAAACTGTAATACTCCCATCACAAGGAAACTGCACCTGTATCTCCCCCACCCAGTTCCATCATTCAGGGATACAGGAATTCCTAGTGGTCTTATGTCTCCAGCCATCACCAATCCCTGCACAGGAAACTTTGTCAGTCCCTTCTGACTGAGGGTTTTAAGACTAGAAGGCTCCCTGGAATATCACAGTACAAGGCAAGCAAGCTAGTCTACCAAAATGCCATTGCTTTCTCTCCCAAGCCTCTGCACATAATATTTACAGCAGTTAGCGAAGTTACCAAATGGCTCTTTTGAATCAAACATTTTTTCTTAAGGTAAAAGTATTACAAATAAGACCAAAAAAAGTGAACACACCTGTCTGCATGCTAAAAGCTCACCAGAGATCAACCATCAGTCTTATGGAGCCTTAGTGAGTCAATGCCCTTCCAACCCTTCTGCACCCGTTGTGGGGCCTCCCTTACACATAGTCCTGTCCATTTGCTGGACCAGAAAGAAGGCCATGCATCAGTTTAAGCACAGCCTTGCTAACTAGCCTTGTCTGTCTTTCAAGACTCTGAAAACCCAGATTAAATCAGAATATGAAAACCTCCAAAGGACATAGTACCTCCCTGGATGTGATTACAAATTAAGTGATTCTCCTTAACCCCTGCTGTTTTCGTTCCTGTAGAGCTGCGGTAAAAAACTTCTTGGAGTAAAACATGATCATACATACAAACCCTGACCTGCAGTGAAACTAACACATTAGGTTTTCCCCAATGCTCTTGCACACAGTTGCAGCACTTGTTTTAGCCAGTTCAAGGCCCTGTTCTTGAACTTCAAAATCAACATGATTCAGGACACAACTACATCAGTGATTTTATCTCTATTCATAAACCACAAAGAAAGTTTTCATCTTCTGTGATAATGCATCTGGCAAAGGCAAGATGGAAGTATTATCTGATGAGATAAGGAGATCAGCTAGGCAACAAAATGATCACACTGAGGAAATCTGACTTATTCCACAAATCATCTATTTCTAAGACCCTCATCTTTGGAACAGTGTTAACATCATCACAAGATTGACATTTAAAAATAATATGATTTCACATATGTTCAGCTCAGGCAGAGCTTTCTGTAACCAAAGAACAGAAGAGAGTAGAGATCACTGAAATTCATAAGGGACTTAGATAAGCAGATCCAGTTGAACTGTGAAATGTTTGAATGCTGCAGCAATGGATGCTATACAAAACAAAACAAAAATAGCTTGCTGGAGCAGGGGAAGGAAATTAATTCCATAGCTGAATGCTTTGCCCCAAATTGATGTGACAGTAAAAGGGGTTTTAGAACAAACAGACAAACAGGAATAAGTCACTTGGAAGAGACGGTATTCCCAGAAGAGTTCTGAAGGAATTCAGACATGAATTTGCGGAAATACTAAGAATACTACATCACTTATTGAAATCAGCCTCTCTACCAGACGACTGGAAGTTAGTAGCTCATGGAACACACATTTTTAAAAAGGGCTCCAGAGGCAATCCTGGTAATTATAGGCTGTTAAACCAAGTTTCAGTACTAGAAATGATAGTAAAGGACAGAATTATCAGACACAGATAAACACAGTTTGTTGGGAAAGAGTCAACATGGCTTTTGTAAAGGGAAATTGTGGCCTCACCAATCCATCAGAATTCTTGGAAAAGTCAACAAACAAATATCACAGTCAATACAGTGTACATGGTTTTCAGAAAGCCTTTGACAACATCCCTCACCTAAGGCTCTTAAGAAAATTAAGAAGCCATGGAATAAGAGGGATGATCCTCTCACAGATTAGTAATCACTTGAAAGAGATGAAACAAATGGTAGGAATAAGTGGTTCCCCAAGGGATCTGCTTGGGATTCTTGCTGTTCACTAATCACCTAGAAAAGATGGGTGAACAATGAAGTGGCAAAAGTGTAAGAATAATACAAAATTATTCAAGACAGACAAGTCCAAAGTAGACTGCAAGGAGTTAGAGAGATCTCATAAAACTGGGTTACTGGACAACAAAGTGACAGATAAAATTCAACTCTGAGAAGTGCAAAGTAAGGCACACTGAAAAAATAATCCCAACTCTACATATACAATGGGTTCTAAATTAGCTATTACCCCCAAGGGAAGTCACTGTGCATAATTCTCTGAAAACACAGCCACAGTCAAAAAGGCTAACAGTGTATTAAGTAGTAACAGGAAAGAGACAGAAAATAAGACAAACTATCACAATACAACCATATAAATCCATGGTGAACCCACACCATGAATGCTGTGTCCAGCCCTGATCATCTCATCTAAAAAAAAAGAAAGTGGAATTGACAAGGTTCAGGGAAGGGCAACAAAGATGACCATGCATATGGAATGGCTAAACGATGGGTACTGAAAGAGAAAAAAAAAAAAAAAAAAGAGAACTGAATGGAATAAAAGAGAAATCTATAAAATCACAAATAAGACGGAAAAAATGAATAAGGAAGTGTTATAAAAATGCATCAGCTAATGAAATTAATAGGCAACAGGTTTAATACAAACAACAGACAGTGCATAGGCTATGGGGGAGGGAGAATAATGGTTGAAATTGCAAGCAAGAACGATTATTAGTCACTATAAATCTGTACCAGATTCATACTAGTGATCTAGAGCAGAAGGGGTAATCTACTGAAACACTCAGTCTCTTAAGTCTCTTACTTATTTTACTTTTTTTTTTTTTTTTTTTTAAAGTATTTAATAGAACATTGTGCTCCAAGTTTCCTCTAAGCTGCATGGTTGAGTGGCTGCTATGTTCTGAGCCCTGTGCAGAGGTTCAAAGCTCCCTGCGCAGTCAGAGAGATCAGCTGATTGGTGGGGACCGGACCTCCATATATAGCAGCTGAACGCTGCCTGCTGGAAATGGAAGACAATAAGCCAGCTGAGATAAGCAGGGAATGAGTGGCTGGGAGGAGGAAGGGAGTAATTAATTGGCTTGAGGGAAAGTCCCATCTGCAGGAGGAGAGAGAGAGGCAAAAGCCCAGCAGTTTCTTCAATCCTCCTGAGCTGGGAAGGAGTAGGTAAAGGGGCTGACTGCCTGGGGTAGGTGGGGGAAAGAGGGAGTGATTGAGTGCTGGCATCTGTGCAGCGTGGTAGAGGCAGGGGACTGTTTGTTGGGGTGTCTGACTCACTACAATCCTCTCTGTTAGGCTGGTTTGGAGGAGAGTAGGGGAGCCTGGTGTATGTGTGCGTGCTAGGACGTCTGCATTTCAAACAAAGTTTGCATATAGATGTTAATGGCTTAAGATAAGGGGGAAAAAAAGATTATTTTAGCAGTTTCAGAGCGGTAGCCATGTTTGTCTGTAGCTGAAAAAATATTAAACAGTGAATAGTCCTAAGCTGCTGCAGAATTATTTGTTGTTTTTTAGTTCTTTTAACAGAATTTTTTGGACTGTTGCAGATATTTAAACTCTGAACTTAATGATTTTTTTAAATCCTGTGTTACTAATTAATACATGGTAAATTATGTTGCATTAAAGCCTGATCTTTGCTTTTGAGTCACAAAGAGCAAGTGTGCTGCTAGCTGTTTTGTAGGATGAAGCCATATTTGCAAACTCTTTGAAACATGCAAATGTCTACAAACCCTGAAGCCATGTGTTAATTTGTTCTGGGGCTTCTATTCTTCCTCCAGTGGAAGGCTAATTCCCTATCTTTGTACAGCACCTTTGTAGTTATTAAGGGTACCTCACAGCAACTAGACATAGGTGTCTTGTTTTAATATATTTTCTTCCACATATAGGGATCAATATATATGTATGTGAGTGAGTGAGTGAGAGAGAGTGTAAAATGTGTTTTCTTTGTATTAGTGGTACACATCAATGCACTACCTCAATATTGGTGGTGCACATAAGAACATTCAACCCGCCCAAGGATAAAAGATATTAGAGGGAACGCTGATTGTTTCCAAATGAAAATGAGCACAGGACAGCAATACATGATCCAATTCTTTCTGACCTTGCTCTTAGCATTTCAGAACACACCCAAGGTATGCACAAAAGACCCATTTGTGCAGCATGTAATCACTTTTAAATGAACAACGAAAAAAAAATCACACATTCGTTTTCCAATACAAAGGGCAGAGGAGATAAATTTTTTTTTAAATAACCAGTACTAACATTTCATGGAAATGTTAATATTGATTAAAAGCAACTGTTTGACTTACAATAGCAAAAACCCTTACCGTAAGCCCTTGGTGTACTTTTTAGTTGCCATTGCCCAGTTCTTTGATTTGAAGAAAGTATTTCCTATATTCTTTATGTCTTCTGCTATGGACACAACCTTGTCAACCTATTAAGAAGAGGAGGAAAAACCTTATACAATTTAAGTATTACATTATGTAATTTACACCAACCTGCAAGTCTCTGAACTAAATATTTAACAGTAGGAATCCAAGTCTATTCTCTTTCAAAGACTGCCAAAATACACCAAAACCACAACTATTCTAGTGTTGAAGAAAAACATTCAAACAACTGCTACAATAGTCTACAATATTAGCAACACATTCTCCTTGATCCATGGTATGAAACTCCCACTGAATTGTACATGAGGATAAGAATATAAAAATGGCTATTCTGGGTCAGGATAGTGGGCTGGATGGACCATCTGTCTGTCTTCAGACAGTTGCCAGCACCAGAAGGAATGAAGAGAACAGGACAATTGAGTGATCCATTCCTTGTTGGCTAGTCCCAGCTTCTGACAGTTGAGGCACCAAGAGCACAGACTGCATCCCCGCCCATCTTGTCTAATAGCCATTGGTGGACCTATCCTCTAGGATCAGAGGGACTGATCCTAAGAGAAGAAAACATAATAGCAATAAAGAACCAGCAATCACTAATTTAATTGATTCCTTCCTAAATGCAGTTGCATGAATTTTGAACATCCATTCTTCCTTAATCCAAGATCAGGTAAGCAAGAAGCTTTGGTTGTAGTCATTAAAAACTGGAGATTTATTAGAGATGCAGATACAACCAAACACTTCTCATACCTAAGAGTATTTTGTCTTGTGCTTCTCATAGTTCAAGGCACAGACACTTGATCTGCATAGGCCTTCCAACCAACAACCACCTACTGACACTTGTCCTGCCCTCAAGCCACTTGCTAGATCAGTGGTCACCAACCAAGAGATCAGGACCTACTGGTAGATCTTGGAGCCTCTGACAGGGGATCCTGACTGGTTTGGCCAGGAAGCTCTCAAGTGCTGGCACTTCAGTTGCCCCTCCATCCACTGTCATGTTGTTCCTGTCCTCTTGCCTTGGAGCTGCCCCTTGGAAGCCTCCTGCTTGCTGTGCAGAGTGTGCGAGGGAGAAGGGGGGGGCGTACTGACATCAGGGTGTCCCTCCTCCCCCCCAATCTTGTACCCCATCTCCACACTGAGAGAAGGGGATGGAGGGAGCTCGGCAATGCAAATCTCTGTGTGAGAGTGACAGTGTGTGTGTGTCTGTCACTCACAAACACACACTGTCCTTCCCTCTCATCTCCTGACCCAACATGTACATGGGGTATTGTTACTCCTTTTACTGCTTGCAAAGTGGGTTATTTTTAGTTTTTGATTGGTCTGTGCATTTCATAACTTTTGTTTCTCTTATGCCTAAATTTAATTCTTTGAGTACTAAAATGCCTAACCTGTTATGTCTGGAGTAATTATCCCTACGGTTGGTTGTGCTCCTGGAGGTAGCTGGCATGTCCCTGCAGGCCCTGAGAGGGTCAGAGCAGGGGGTCTCCACATTCTGTCCTTAGCAGCAGACACCACTCCTGCAGCTCCCATTGATCAATAATGGAGAACTGTGGCCAGCGGAGGGTAAGGGACCTGCTGAAGGTAAGGTGGTGGGGTGAGTTCTGGAAGGGCTTAGGAGATCAGGACATTTGCCTGGGGAACATATGGTGGCAGGCTCAAGGCCTGTCCTGTCCCCCCGTTCCCCCAGGCAGCCCAAGCTCCCCTGCCCAGCCTGGGAGCAACCAGACACAGGACAAGGCACCCCGCAAAGGCGGGGGGAGAAGGGGCACGCGCGTCTTGAGTGGACCAGGAGATACAGCACTTGCCCAAGGAGGACAGGGTTGTGGGTTGGAGTCTCCACTCAGCAGCCCAAGCCCTGCCCACCCTGGGAGCAACCAGACAGCCAACACAGGATACAGAACCCACCAAAGGTGTGGAGGTGGGATGGGCTCAGTCCTGGCGTGGCCTAGAGGTTAGCACATTCACCTGGAGAGCACAGGGTGGTGGGTGCAAGTCCTGGGAGCAGCTGGACAACCAACACAGGTTGCCCCAGGGATGGGCCAGGCTCCTGCATTAGGAAGGCAGGATAAAGGACCCCCCCTCCCAAAGGCAGGGGGAGGGGTGGACCCTGGAGTGGCCAAGGTCAGTGCCCCTCAACCCCCAGGGGGCACCTAAGAGAAGTCTGGGGGTACATCAAAACCACTGAAATTTGGAGAAAACTGAATTTTTTTGTATTATTTTTGTACTTTTTACACCCAAATATTTCATCACGTGTCCAGCTACAATTAAGTTGCTTAAACAAATATGTTTCAATGGTAAACAAAAAGCGTGTGTGAAAACTGTAGGTACTGGGGGTACTTATCAATTTTGTGTGTGGAAAAAGAGGTATTTTATAAAAAAAGGTTGAGAAACACTGGCCTAGGGGATAGGGCATTTGCTACACGCCCAAGACTAGAGCCTGCACCCCTACCCCAGCCTGGGAAAAGTGAATGATATTCGGGGAGGAAGGGCAACAGAGTGAGCAGGGTGAGGCCTCAGAGAAGGAGTGGGGCAGGAGCAGGGCCCCAGAGAAGGGGGGGAAGGAAGCCAGGCAAGGGTATTTGGGTTGGTGGTAGATCTTACATTGAAAAAGTGATCTTGTGGTTAAAAAGGTTGGAGACCCCTGTTCTAGATCCATAAAGTAAAGCTGATAATTATTTGCCTGTCTGTTTTAAATCTATTGATCCAGCTTCAATTTAGAAGATACAAGGCTTTCAAGTGTCAACAACTATCTTTGTATTGGTAATTTAACAAGATATCATTACTGTCTTTACCACAGCCAAACATATTTATATGCAACAGCTTACTCCAACATCCCAGCAAATTCTAGATATTTCTGAAACTTGAATTTCAAAAAAGTGTTTCAATTCAGCCTACTGTAACACTAACCCAGCAACACCATACATGTGACAGTTAACTTTCTAGACACTAAATATAATGGCAGTGTCATCTGTCTACATGGGGCATGCCTAAAGATTGCTTGATGCGTGAAAAATTGTGGTAATGAGATGAATTTCTAACTATAGAAACAAACTACATAAATCTTTAAATAATTTCCAAAGTATGCTATTAATACTATGAAATCTTAAGTTACACTGCTGGACCCCTTGTTATTTCAGCATCACAATGAAGAACTAGGAGGCAGAAATAAGGAATAGGAAAGAAAGGTTTTAGTTTTAACCTTATGTGCACTGGGAAAAATAAGTCACAGCATTTAAAAGAGCAGCTAAAAAAGAATCACAAAATTCCACATCATTACAGCTAACTTGTCCTAACAGACTTCTTAGAAAAACTGAAGTCTGATGAACCTGACAAACACTAGGTAATTAAAGTGTCATCACTGTACAGGAAAAATAATTATCTTAAAAGAAAAAACTTACATCTTTTAAATCCACATCTGAATCTTCAGGAAAATCTGGGTGAGTGTCTCCAGAGCCATCCGTTGGGGAGATTCCCCAATCATCATCTTCCTTCAGTTCTCCACATTCTGCAATAATGCACAACTGTAAAAACAGGAGGTAAACAATATGCAATGTTGCCATTCACTAATCGGAAAGCGTTAGTTCTTGTGCACTGCCAAAAGATCAGTGAAAGTATTCTCCTGCCACTCCCAAACTACAGATTTCAGAGGCCTACTTCAGCTGCCTCTTACTATTCCTTATGAAACTGATCAGCTTCACATTCAGTTTTACTGCAAGGTAAACTCATCAAGTTCAACCCCTGGAGGGAATATAGTTTAACTATGGGGTCAATAGCCCTAAAGTGCCTAGTTTTCACTGTTTTAACCTCAGGATAGGTCATGCATGTTACTTACTGAGGTAAAAAAAAGAAGGCCATATGCGAAAGGATGACATATGGGATGTTAACTTGCATTTAATCAACTAATCGACTAGTCAATGGAAATTCCATCGACTAGTCAATAAGCAGAGGAAACTGCAGAGCTGCAGCAGGGTTAGCTCCTGGCCCTGGGAGCTAACCCCACTGTGGCTCCACCTTTTAAATGCATTAAGAGCTGCCAGGCTCTTAATACACTTACAAGGCTGATACGCAGTGGGGGGGCACCAGACGTGAGCTGTGACAGCTGATTCCCAGCTAGTGCCCGGTCTCCCCTCTGCGCTTGAGCTTTTAAAATGTATTAAGAGCCTGGCAGCTCTTAATACATTCAAAGAGCACAAGCGCAACGGGGTGGGGAGGAATGGGTGCGAGCCGGGAATCAGCTGATTCCCAGCTCACACCCAGTCCCCGCTATGCCTCTGCCTCCCCTGCCCCACCTGGAAATGGTGCTGAGGGAAAATTGGCTTTTAAGCCAGTTCCCCCCAGCATCAGCTCCTGCTCCCCCTCCCCCGCTGCCTCTCATAGAGGCAGCAAGAGGGGGGGGGGAAGCGACTAGTCAATTCACTAGTCCACTATCCGATAAGCATATGATTATTGGATAGTTAACTAGTTGCTTATAACCCTAGATGACACACACTTTGATTCACTTCCTCTTCCTGCTGCATCTCTGTTTCCTGGAAATCTCCTAAGTATCAACCAAGGCTAAGATCACTTAAACTTAACATTCTAGCAGGATTCCTCCACAAGAAGCCATTGAGCTAGGAGTGACAGAATTGGTCATCTATGCTACCACACATGCAAAGAGAAACAATAGGTATTTTTAGTTTATATAGTGTCGTAACAAAATGAAGAAAAATAAATGCTTTCTTCTCCAACAGCAGAAAATTTTCAGATATTGTGGAGGTACAGATGATGAAAAGTAAATGGGTCATAGATTACGTCTGAAGAAGAAGCATGTTTAAGTGTATTAATTATACTGTTTGCTCAATGTTATTAGACCAGGGTTAGGCAAACTGCGGCCTGCGGGCAAGATCTGGTCCGCAAGGTTAGTCCCAGGCAGGCCCCCACCTCCATGTTTCCCTGCACCTCGGCAGGCATCGGAGGATCACAGCTCTCGTTGGCTGCAAATGGCGATACGCAGCCAATGCAAATGGTGGGAAGTGCCTTCCCACTGCTCGCATTGGCCATGAAAGGCAATTCGCGGCCAATCAGAGCTGTGATCCTCCGATACCCGAGGAGGTGCAGGGAAACATAACGGTGGCGGCCTGCCAGGGACTAACCCTGCGAGCTGCCGTTTTTGTATTGCCCTGTATCAGATCATTATACCCCCCACCCATCCCCTAAAACAGGATTAGAGCCAAGAATTCCATATTTCTACTCAGCTCTAACACTAACTCCTTCTGCAACCTTTGGCAGGCCACAACTTCATTAATACAAGTTGGTTTCTCTCACCTTCAAGGTGCAGGCAAATTCCTTCCTGATTTCCAAAGGTTGTGTGAAAATGGATTACTAGTAGAGGTGTGTAAAATGTTTTACACGTGTAAAGTATCAAGAATTATTAACTACAAAATAACTCTTTCCCAGTGTTTAAGACTTACTTTGATCTAAATATTTAATTTAGGATTAGTAAAAGGCTTCACCAATCCTGTCACATTTAGCCTGGAAATCATTTTACAATGGAAGACAAAAGCTAATCTGAAAATATTACATGTTCTGCGGACAAAGCTCTGAAAAAGCTTTACTTTTTCTAGTTTTGATTTAATAGCAAACCAGTTTTGTCTTATACTGAAAATCAACTAAAATTAAATTTCACAGAAGTATTTTTACAGAATACTAAAACAGTTCTCACAGAAGGTACCATATAATGGTAACAGTGACCTCAGCTTACCTTTGCAGGTTTTTCTCCATTCACTTCAACATTTTCTAATGTTTTAGCAACACCCATTCCTTTGATCACCTGGCCAAACACCACATGTTTCCCATCCAAGTGAGGGGTTGGCACCGTTGTGATGAAGAACTGAGAGCCATTTGTATTAGGTCCTGCATTTGCCATGCTCAGCAGCCCTGCCCGATCGTGCTATATGAGAAACCATTATCAAAGCAAATATAAGTAACATCTGATTATTCTACAAGGTTACTACGATAAACTATCAAGGCATCCAGTGAACCTCAAATGAGAAGCCTGCAATGGGTCTACGGACCACACATAATTTACAATTGGCTTCATCTTCCCTCACAGAAAGACATGTGTCTTCATTGTATTTCCCACAGCTGGGGGCAAGGAAGCTTACTGATTCAACCAGTTAAAAGGAAATGTTGCACTAGCTGCTTAACAACATCAATCAGTTCCATGCTGTCTGAACACCAGAACTGGAGGAATCATTTGAGGGGTGCTGAATGTGATGCTCCCTAATCTGATCTTCTAAGATTAAAAACAGCTCTTTGTGCACCATTTAAAAAAGATACAGTAAGTGACTTAGTAATAATGTAATTAAGAGGAAATTGTTAAATACTTTCTTAAACCCTATCCAGCAAACTCTTATGCATAACTTATCTTACATTAGTAGTATCATTAATCTTAATGTTCTGATTTTTCATGTAAACTGAGTTACTTCCATGCTGTTTGCAGGATTGAGGTCTTATTTAAAACTTACCGCTGAATAATCACTTTTCCCCTACAATTCCTTTTCCTCCTTGTAAATAAGATTATGGATTATTTTGCA
Organism: Rafetus swinhoei; assembly: GCA_019425775.1. Taxonomy (NCBI): domain Eukaryota; kingdom Metazoa; phylum Chordata; order Testudines; family Trionychidae; genus Rafetus; species Rafetus swinhoei. The sequence goes on along the minus strand of CM033449.1, from coordinate 78,310,333 downwards.
TCCAGATTATTGTTCTTTAATCCTGTTTTCTAATGACAGCCAAATAGCTTCATGTATACTAGAAATACAAACTACAACATAGTCTTTGCTCAAGTCTTCTACAGAAGAATGTTGCTTACCCTACTGCAGCTGTGCTTCTTGAAGTAATTATAGTTACTCTGGATCTCACAGAAGGTGCATGTACATTTCATGTATTCAAGATGGATTTTATAGCACTTTTTACAAAGTTATACATACAACCAATGGCTCCTTATGCTCCAGTATGAAGCAAAAAGAGTTGGACAGCCACAACCCCCTCTCAAGTCCCTCACAATTTGAAGCCCCTGGTAGATGAGGACTCTGCAGAGCAGGAATGGAACTACACTGATCTCAAAAGAACATCCTCCAACAATCATAGTTACTGTATTGCAATTACCCAATTCTTTCTTCTCAGGGGCTGTGTCTACACTGGGCCACTTATTCCGGAAAATCAGCTGCTTTTCCGGAATAAGTTGCGAGCTGTCTACACTGGCCCCTTGAATTTCCGGAAAAGCACTGACGATCTACTGTAAGAAATCAGCTGCTTTTCGGAAAAACTATTCTGCTCCCGCTCGAATAAAGTCCTTTTTCCGGAAAACTGTTCCGAAAAGGGCCAGTGTAGACAGCACAGTAGTCTTTTCATAAAAAAGCCCGATCGCAAAAATGACGATCGGGCTTTTTCCGAAAAAGCGTCTGTATCGGATGCTTTTCCGGAAAAAGGGCTTTTCCGGAAAAGCATCCTGCCAATGTAGACGCTCTTTTTCCGGAAATACTTATAACGGAAAACTGTTCTGTTTTAAGCATTTCCGGAAAATCATGCCAGTGTAGACGTAGCCAGGGTGTGTGCCAGGGTGTGTGCCAGTGTGGATTCCATAGTGGATGCTGGCAAACAGTATCCCTTCAGGATAGTGGAAATGATGGGTTTCAGCTGCTTCACTAGAATACTCCCTGCCCTCCCAAACTTGGCAACTGACCTATTAACTAAGTTCAAAACATGGTGTTTGACAAATGTCCATGATGCTGCCTCACAGCTCTCTGATACTGGCACACTTAGAAAAAAAGGCAGTGCATCACTTGAGCACTGATGAATAAGTTTAAACATCTGGTACCACAGTTGACTGGTAATACAAAAAATGCACTGTATTTTCTTCCACTCATCATAGACAAAAAACAGGACTATGTAGCACTTGTTTTGTGTTTCAGCTAGACCAGACTAACACGGCTACATTTCTATTACTATTCATCATAGACAGACTTCATTATGGATCATAGTAAGTGTACTAAAAATCCACTGGAATAAAAAGAATCTAACCATCTCAATTTCAAAAACTAACTCAATTTATCGTTTTAACTACTTTACCTTGTAATGAAAGTTTTCATCTTCGAATTTTTCTCCATATATACTTTCTCCACCTGTGCCATTTTGATTTGAGAAGTCTCCACCCTGGATCATGAATTTCTTAATAACTATTAAGTAGAAAATAGGTTACAAGAGATGGTGTCAAGATAAGAACAGCATTAAAAAGAATTACTTTCAATGATGAAGATCAACTCCACTTCATCAACATGAGCCTTAATTATTCTATTATATGAGAGAGAATCCTCTAAACACTTCTTGTAGCTTAATATAGCAAGAGTAAAATGGTTAATGCTCCCTCAAATGTCTCACTGAGAAAATAATTCTGTAATAGACATAATAAGCTAAATATTCTTAGTAATAAAATATATAGGAGGATGTAGGTGCATATTACCATTTTTAAGCATCAAAAGGACAGGGATCAGGAACGTAATTGAGGGTAACAGAGAGGAAATTATAATCAGCAAAACAATCAAGAATCAGTTATATTCAAAAGTAAACAATACTTAGTTATTAGATTCTATTTTCAGCTTTTCAAACACCACAAACTCTCGCAGCTCAACTGGAAAACCATTTAATTTTTTTTAATCACGCTCAGTAAAATAGTTTGTTAAATAAATAATTTATAGCTGCAGATATCAAATTCAAACAGTATCACCTAAGTGAAGGAACAGAGCTCAGGGTGTCAAAAGGCCAACTTTCTAGTCCAGACTATCTCTGATTGTGTGACCTTGGGTGAGCTGCTAGACTTCCCTGAGCCTCAATTTCTCCATCTGTAAAATGGGTAAAGTACTATTATTCCCCTTTCATAAAGCACTTAAAAATTCATGTATTTTATTTTTAACCATCATACAAGAATCTCTTAAAAACCTATTCCTGAGTATAAGAATCAACGATTGTTTTAGAGAAATAGACTATTAAAGCTTTGGAAAGTACATCTCAACATAGGAAGAGAAGTCTGCAATTACAACAAACAAAGCTGGAAATTTAAAAAAAAAAATCTTATTAATTATTTTTTATATTTATTGTAATGCAGTTTCATATAAGGGAGCCTACCCTACAGCACGGACTACAGGCTGTTCTGGCAAAGCATAACATACACACACAAAACCAAGATTTAGTCAACAAATGACTGTCCTTTGTAATAACCTCAACTACCAGTTGTTGTGGAGAAGAACACAAGTAAGCAGCAGCAAAGAAAATTCCTTGCTCCTACTGGACCTCATCCAAAGCCCACTGAAGTTAATGGAAAGATAACCCATGGAGTACTATACCATTGGCTCAAACATACTACCCACTATTGACATACAGTCTACAAAAATATCGTCAAGGTAGACAGAAGATAAAATAAGGAGGAATAAATAATTCATTCCCACTATTCTCTAATCCATTGCTTTTTAAAAGAAAACTTCTGTATTAAATCAAAAGAGCTAATGAGTTTAGAAAGGCACTATTTTATGCTAACTCACTTTTAATATATTTTGACTGTAGCTTGACTCTCTCTTTCTCCCCTTCAGAATTGCTAACCCAAAAGAATTTAAATATTGAAAGTCCAAGAAACCTCTTCCTGAGTTCCATAAAAGCCAGATCAGCCCATACCTTAAATCGGGGCGGGGAACCTTTTTTGGATCAGGGGCCAGTGACTCTCAGGAAAATCAGTCGAGGGCAACACACAAGTGAGAAGCAAAAAAAAGAAAAAAAAACACACACACCCCCTCACTGACGTAGCCCCCAACTGAGAAGGAGAAAGACACTCCCCACATTCTCCTAACAAGAACAAGCCTAGCGAGGCCCAAGCGAGTAGATTTTGTGTGCTCCAGCACTGCAGGGAGACAGCAGAGAGCTGGAGTACCAGTGCAGGCTCCTCAGTCCCTGGGGGGAGAGGGAGATGGAGGGGGGGGCGGGAGGGCTGAGCCTCAGGGGCCAGATCCAGGAAGGCTTTAGGTTCCCCACCCCTGCCTCAAGATCATTGTTAGAAATCCATACACATACCTACTACCACAATATTGAAATCAAACTGGTTTCAAAATACTCGGTCAGCTGTCAATATTATGCAACTTAAATACTGGAAAAAATATTTAAAAAAAAGACGATTCAAACTTACTTCTGTGGAAAGGGCATCCTTTGTAATGAAGAGGTTTTCCAGTTGTAGGCCCTATCCCTTTTTCTCCTGTACATAGTGCACGGAAATTTTCAGCAGTTTTGGGCACAACATCTGCAAACAACTCTAAGACAATTCGACCAACTGAAATATGAGAGAGTGTACACACATTTCAGACCAATCCTAAAAAAAAATAAGGACTCAAAGGATTAAAACTATACCACATCTGTGCAGCATGTATTCTTGTTAGAACTGATTGTGAAAATAAAGTTGTATTTCCATTGAAAATTTCAACTTTCTTTTTCATTGTCATTTTTCACGGAAGATAACTACTTTTGTTGAAATATCAAAACTGAAATATTTTGGCTAAAAGCCAGGGTGGTCATAAAGGATTGATTTTTAGCAGCTCGTGTTTAAACAAATCTCTTCCACCGAAAAGTGAACACTTTTTGTGGAAAAAAAAAATTATCAAACCCCTTTCCACTGAAAAATGGTATAGATGGAAATTTTCTATTCTCCACATTTAGACTTCAATACCACAGAAATGTACATGCAATAGCATCTGTATGTATAGATAATCACTGAATGGAACTACAGTTTCCCTTTAAAACACATCGGCTACGTCTACACTTGCGGCTTCTTGCGCAAGAACATCTTGTGCAAGTGTTCTTGTGCAAGAAGTCTTGCGCAGGAAAACGTCCACACTGCCATGTGCGAGCTGTGCTTTTGCGCAAGAGCGCCCATGGCAGTGTGGACACTCTCTTGTGCAAGAAAGCTCTGATGGCAATTTTAGACATAGGGCTTTCTTGCGCAAGAAATCCCTGCCGAGCGTCCACACTGCCCTCTTGCGCAAGAGCCCCTGCGCAAGAGAGCTTACACCTGTTAAAAAAGAGCGTAGCTCTTGCGCAAGGAGCCCTCTCTTACCACGCCGTACTGTAAATTTACTTACGCAAGAGCGGGTGGGCAGTGTGGATGCTCTGCAGATTCTTGCACAAGAACGGCCGTACTTGCGCAAGAAGCCGCGAGTGTAGACATAGCCATCTAGTCTTAGATGCGACGACAAATGTTGTCACTTAAAAATAAGAGAAACCTCAACTGGTAAATAAATCCAGAGAGCATTAATCTAACTTCATAAAGCTGCCTTCTCACAATGATTTTCCACTCCAGGCAGCTGCTAGCTGTCAATGATGCTGCTGTTCTCTCCTCAATCTGACAGTCAATTAGACAACTCTCAAGTAAGGCAATTTTAATATAATTTTGCTGTATTGAAAGCTAAATATATGAACAGTAAATCTAATAACGAAGTGAAAGTAAATTAAAATGTTTGAAACTGTAATTCACTACTGTGATGGGGTGATGCAACCCCGCACTTCCCCGACCCCCTCCCGAGGGCAGAGGGCCCCGGAGCGGCTTTTCCCCGCCGCAGGGGGAGCAGGGGCTGAGGCAGCCGGCATGTGCCGCCCACTTGGCGGCAGGGCCTCCGATCCCCCAGAGACGCCGGGCGTTCCCCGCCGGGGAGACTGCGGCAGTGGCAGGGACGCACCACCCTGGAGGGGGCGGGGTCAGCGGCCCCGCTGACGCCCCGAGGGAAACCCCTGTGCCCGCGGAGGGCGGGAAGGGGGGAGGACGTGGAGGGCGGGGCCGGCAGGAAAAAGGGAGGGGCGGCCGCCCTGCAGGACGCAGGAGCGGGCGTCCCGGAGGGGAGGGTTTACACCCCCTCCTCCCTGATAAAGACGGAGGTGACAGAGGCAGGAGGAGGCCGGAGGAGAGCACCCGATGAAGGGGCTCAGGGCCTCGCAGAAGCAGCATTCAAGGGCTCCCGGTAAGCGGGAGGGGGTGAGGAAGCAGCCCAGGGCAGGCGCCATAGAGAGGCCCGCGGGCTGATGAGTTTCAGCACCTTGCCCCATCAGCCAGGCGACGGGAGAGAGGATACTCTCCCCCCGCCTTAGGGCCCTGGGCTGGGGTCTGGAGAGAGGGTGGGCCTGGACCCCCCGATTGGGGAAGCATAGCAGAGCAGCCCGGGAGTGGCCGGATTGCCCCGCTCGGGGGCTGGAAAGGACACGGGGTAGAGACTGGGGCTAAGGGACAAGACGAGGGTGGACTTGTGACACTGGGGCTAAGGGACAAGACCAGGGTGGACCTGTGACAACTACGTTAATTTTAGCGTTTCTTAAAGAATTGCTTGTTTTTACCCTCTGTTTTATTCTCAATAGTACCATTAAATACATTCTGGCAATATGGAAATGTCTATCTTTACTAGGGATATAAAAAATGAAAAAAATATTAACCGTGTAACGGATAAAAAAATCATTTAACCACTCCGGGGCTGCCAGCTCTCCCAGCCCCACGCAGGGCTTCCGGCAGTCCCAAGAAGAATTTAATCGGTGGGGATAACCAATAAGCATCATCTTTTCAATTCACCAGTTAAACTCTTACATCTTTAATCTTTGCCTCAATCTTGAAAAGCTAAATTTTCCAACAGTTGTTTATTAGTTGATTTTGTTTCTGTTGGTATGTTTTTTTGTTTTACACAAGCCAGAGATAATTTTTGAAAGTTCTACTTCAGGACATCCGTGATCTGAAGAGGCAGTTGACTAACTTGCATTTGGAAGCAAAAATACCTTTGAAGAACCATTCCTCACTACTTCCTAATATGCCACCTATTGCTCCCTCTAGCACAGTGGTTCTCAAACTTTTTGGCCCACGTCCCATCTCCCTCAATGCAGAACTTTCTGCAGGCCACCAGCCAACCAACCATGATGACAAAATGGGCACAAGAAGGGGTTGGGAGGGTACGGGGTATCGCCAGGAGGTGAGGTGCAGGAGTGAGCTAAAAGTGGGGGGGTCTGAGAGGAGGGAGGATGCAGGATCTCAGTGAGGGGGGGTGCAGGGTCTGGGCATGAGTATAATGGAGTGCTTACCTAGTTCCATGCCTCCCGCAGCTCACAGTGGCCGTGATTCCAGCCAAAGGGAGCAGCAGGGAAAGCCTCCAGGTAAGCGGTGGTGCTGCTGCTCCAGCCCCACGGGGAGACTGCAAGCCTCAGCATCCTCCCACCTCATGTGGCTGGAGTGCAAGTGCAGGCTCCCCACTGCTTCCACTAAAGCCCCTGCATGACCAGTACTACCTGGTGGTGTGGGGGGGGGGGGGGAGGAAGTAGCTCTGTGCACTGCTGTTCCCCCTCCTCGCTGGCTGGGGAGTGCAAGGAGATGCTTGCCCCTTTGTTCCCACTGGCTGGGAATCATGGCCAAAGGGAGCAGCAAGGGGAGATGCCCGCAACCACACAGTGGCATTGAGCCACTGTGCCCCCCCCAGGAGCTGCAGCAGGTAAGCACCCAATGCCCTGCCCCCTCCCACACTCTTCCTCCTACCCAGTCCCCTGTTCCCTCCTGCAGCCTACCCTCTGCCCAGACTCCACACTCCTCCTGCTCCCCTAACTCTCACCCAGACCCTGCACCCCCAGTCAACTCTAGGGATGTTAAATTGTGATCAATCAGCTAATCAAGTACTCATTGGAATTTCCATCAACCACTCAATTAGTTGGGGGGGGACGGGGCGCATTCGCTACCCCAGCTGCAGCTCTTACTATGTTTAAAAGGCAGAGCTGCAGTGACCCAGAACGGGCGCAACCCAGAACTGTCCCAGGAACTAACCCTGCTGTGTCTCTGCCTTTTAAATGTAGTAAGAACCTCCCAACTGCTGCCGCTCTTACTAATTTAAAATGAAGAGCCTGGTGCGCCTCTGCCTCCCCTGCCTTCCGCACCGCAAAGATAGTGATGGAGGGAAACTGGATTTTAAGCCAGCTCCCCTTAGCAACAGCTCCTGCTTCCCCCCCAACTTACTGCCTCTGATATAGAAGCAGCAAGGGGGGAGAATGTGACTGTTCAACTCCACTATTCAACTACTTTTACATCCCTAGTCCATTCCTGAACCATACCTCCCCACCCAGACCCTGACTCCTCCTCAGACTCCACAACCCCACCTTGTTCCCTGGCAGCCCATGTCCCACATACCAGATAGGAATGTGAATAGGGTGATGTTTAGTGGTTATGGTTATCCAGTGGGAGCTGAGGCAGCCCCTCACCTGCCATGGGCGAGGGGATGCTCCCCCACCAGGAGTGGAGTGCATTCATGTCCCGCAGCAGTAGCCCCCGCCCACAGCAGGCCCAGCATGCCTGGACAGAGCAGCCCCCTGCAATGTCTCCAGCCTGGTTAACTGATTAAACAGGATACTGCATCCCTAATATTGAATCCCTCATTTTTGGCCTGACCCCAGAGCCTGACCTAAATGAATGGTACAGTGTTTGCATGTAAGTGAATGTTAACACCAGTGAATATGGCAAGCTGGTAGGTTTTGCCACTTGAAAAGAGTAAACAGTATGGATGTTAGACAGACAGCATGCAACTGAATAGTTGTGTAACCTCATCAAATGTTAATGGTTACACGACTATTCGATAGTACCAGGGACAGGCCAGCAGCCAATATGTTCCTAGCCCCACTCCTGGGGAGCTCCCTGAAACTGAGTGGCAGGTGGGAGCCAGGCTGCGAGAGGAACTGGTTTAAAAAAAAAAAAAACGGTTCCCTGTGCAGATCGGCTCTCACCTGCTGCCTCTGTCCGCAGGGGCCCGAGCATCCCACAAAGCAGCCTCTGTCCACAGCAAGCCTGGGCCTTCCACAGACAAAGGCTGCTAGCCGGGGGAGGATGGGAGGGGACGGAGGTTCCACAGAGCCAGCACACAGAGAGAACTGGCTTAAAAGCCATCTCCCCTTGCATACTGTCTCCTGCCTGCACACACCCCTGCTCCCCCTCCACTGCTGCCTCTGATAGAAGGGTAGCAGCACCGAGAGGGAGAGGGCAGGCGGCTCCGTGGGAGTCAATGTGTGTGGGGGAACCTGCATGTACCAGCTCTCGCCTGCTTCCTCTCAATCAGAGTGGGCAGCACGGGGTGGAGATGAAGGTGGCTCTACGGGATCCAGTGCTTATGGGGAGCCGGCTCACAGGCACTGGCTCCCGCCTTCCACCTTGCGGGGGGGAGGGTGCATATTGTCAACAGGATTAACCGATAAGCCCAGGCATATCGGTCAATTGTCTAGTCATCTACATGTTGACATCTCTTGTAAACAGAACACTGTATTCCTCTCAATGCTGCAGCATGCATGGGTTTGGGAAAGTTTAGGACTAGATGAATGGAGTATCACATCAGCCAAGCATAGTAAAGAAAAAGCAGTCTGTGATCACAGCTGGCGAGCTGCTGGATTCACTGTGGCTGACACAGATGTACACAACCTAAGTGCCAGCTGGCCGCCTGCACTGCCCAGGCTCCATCTATACTAGAGTTAGGCAGAGATAACTACAGGCTTGCTCCAGCCAATTTAAGTGCCCTACTCCACTGACTAGTAACTCCTCCCTCACAGGAGACATAGGGCTTATGTCCCTGCTGTTACAGTAACACACAAAATGTGTAGAGACGCTGTATTCCTTATATTAGAGGTCTCTGGGAGACCTGAAAATCAGGCACCTGGCCCTTCCACTCCCAGATGGGCCCAGGAAGGTGAGACGCTCCGAGGGGCAGCTGAGAACCCAGCCCCTCTGCTCTTCAGGGAGTGGGAGCGCTCCAGTGGGGGTGCGCAACACAAGGCCAGGAGAAACCTGGTGTAAGCCACCAGCCGCCACCGTGATTGCTGCGCTGGCTGTAAATCAACCTACGGTCGGTACTTAGCACTGCAGTGCAGACGGGAGCCACAAGCAGCTGAACGTATTGAGGCCTCACGGCTGTCCCGGGAGCAGCCCCTGGGCAGCGCACGCAGGCCCTGGCAGGGGGATGGGCGAGCAGCGCTCAGGGCCTGCACGGGGCGGGGCAGGCGAGGTCAGGCTGCGCCGTGACAGCCACAAATCCCTTTGTCATAGCGGAGCCGCCGCCAGGCTCCGAGAAGCAGCCGCCTCTGCTCCGCGGCCTGGCCCAACGCGCGGCCGCAAGAGGCTGCAAACGCACCGCAGCCTGGGTGCCCGGGCAATGCGCGCACGAGCCGCGGCTGCGGGCCCTTCCCCGCTACCCCTGCCCGGGGCCAGCAGCAGCCGCCCGGCGCCCCCGCCGCCAACGTTCCTACCGCGGACTCTCGCGCCCGCCCTGCCCGGGAACGCTCCGTGGCCGCACCCACCTCGTTCGCCCCCGATGTCCACATCGAAGAAGACCCTGGGGTTAGCGGCCGAGGGCGGGTGCGCCATGCTGCAGCTACCGCCCGGCAGCTCCTCCCCGCCCGGCCACGCGCGCTGCCTTAACTTACGTTCCGCCGGGTCGGAGAAGAGCTCCGCCCGCTGCCTCCGGGGCAGCACTAAGCCTTGTGGCCCTCCCACTGCTGCTGCCTAGGTGCTAGCTAGCGTGGGGAACCGGGCGGGCATGCAACTGCAACTGCACCCGAGCCTTCCTTTGCGGCGCTCCACGGACACCCAAAAGAAGCGGCTGCTTGTCCTAGTAGCGGCTGCTTTTAGTCACCTAGGTTAGGGGTATAGTGGGGGACCATGGAGGAGGAAAGGACTGGAGCAACTTGTATTGTGGGGGTGCTTGAGAGCCACTGAACCAAACTCTAAACTTGCATATATAAGAAAAACCACTTCAAGCCAGGGGGTGCTTGCAGGCTGCAGTAACCCCTGCATCCCTAATTCCAGCACCTATGCATGATGGGACACCAAACAGTGCACTGCCCTGAACTAGGGTGTGCTATGTCCATGGTTTCTGACGGCTGACTTGGAGATGTGGGAACCCCATCCCATGTAAATGTGCTTCATTTCCTCTGCTGATAGAAGAATTTGTATTTTGTGGATTGGCTCACAGAATCACTGTTTGAGATTTCCTCATTGCCCTAACCCCAACCCCCATTCTCAAAGCTATTTAGGCTTTGAGGATCTGGGCCTTTGTGCTTGTCTGATGTTGGGATGGAGACTCCACTACTTCCCTCTAGGTAACCCATTCCAGTGCTTCTACCCTCCTAGTGAAATAGTTTTTCCTAATATCCAACCTGGACCTCTCCCACCACAACTTGAGACCATTGCTCCTTGTTCTGCCATCTGTCACTACTGAGAACAGCCTCTCTCCATCCTCTTTGGAACCTCCCTTCAGGAAGTTGAAGGCTGCTATCAAATCCCCCCTCACTCTTCACTTCTGCAGACTAACCAGACCCAACTCCCTCAGCCTCTCCTCATAAGTCATATGCTTCAGCCCCCTAATCATTTTGGTTGCCCTCCGCTGGACCCTCTCCAATGCGTCCACATCCTTTTTGTAGTGGGGGGGCCCAGAACTGGACACAATACTCCAGATGTGGCCTCACCAGAGCCGAATAAAGGGAATAATGACATCTCTGGATCTGCTGGCAATGCTCCTCTTAATGCAACCTAATATGCCATTAGCCTTCTTGGCTACAAGGGCACACTGTTGACTCATATCCAGTTTCTCATCCACTGTAACCCCAGGTCCTTTTCTGCAGAACTACTACTTAACTGGTTGGTCCCCAGCTTGTAACTGTGCTTGGGATTCTTCTGTCCCAAGTGCAGGACTCTACACTTGTCCTTGTTGAACTTCATCAGATTTCTTGAATCCTCCAATTTGTCTAAGTCACTCTGGACCCTATCTCTGCCCTCAAGCGTATCTACCTCTCCCCCTAGTTTAGTGTCATCCGCAAACTTGCTGAGGGTGCAATCCATCCCCTCATCCAGGTCATTAATAAAGATATTGAACAAAACCAGTCCTAGAACCAAACCTTGGGGCACTCCGCTAGAAACCGACCGCCATCCTCACATCGAGCCGTTGATCACTACCCGCTGGGCCCGGCCTTCTAGCCATCTTTCTATCCATCTTACCGTCCATTTATCCAATCCGCATTCCCTTAACTTGCTGGCAAGAATATTGTGGGAGACCGTATCAAAAGCCTTGCTTATGGGAATAGTGACCATAATATAATAACATTCAACATTCCTGTGGTGGGAAGAACACCTCAGCAGACCAGCACCCTGGCATTTAATTTCAAAAAGGGGAATTACACAAAAATGAGGAGGTTAGTTAAACAGAAATTAAAAGGCACAGTGACTATAGCCAAATCCTGCAAGCTGCATGGAAACTTTTAAAGACACCATAATAGAGGCCCAACTTAAATGTATACCCCAAATTAAAAAACATAGCAAGAGACCTAAAAAGAGTCACGTGGCTTAACCACCATGTAAAAGAAGCAGTGAGGACAAAAGGTATCTTTTAAGAAGTGGAAGTCAATCCTAGTGAGATAAATAGAAAGGAACATAAACACTGTCAAATCAAGTGTAAAAATGTAATAAGAAAAGCAAAAAAGATTTTGAGGAACAGCTAGCCAAAAACTCAAAAGAAATAACAAAATGTTTTTAAGTACATTAGAAGCAGGAAGCCTGCTAAAAAACCTGTGGGTCCCCTAGGCGATCGAACTATAAAAGGCGCAATCAAGGACGATAAAGCCATTGCGGAGAAACTAAATGATTTCTTTGCTTCAGTCTTCATGGCTGAGGACGTTGGGAGATTCCCAAATCTGCACCGTCCTTTGTGGGTAATGAATCTGAGGAACTGTCGATTGAAGTGTCATTAGAGGAGGTTTTGGAACAAATAGAAAAACTTAATGTTAACAAATCTCCGGGACCGGATGGCATTCATCAAGGGTTCTAAAAGAACTCAAATGGGAAATTGCTGAACTATTATCTGTGGTTTGTAACCTATCCCTTAAATCGGCTTCCGTACCTAATGACTGGAAGGTAGCCAACGTGACACCAATATTTAAAAGGGCTCTAGAGGCGATCCGGGCAATTACAGACAGGTAAGTCTAACCCGGTACCTGGCAAATTAGTCGAAACAATAGTAAAGAATAAAATTGTGAAGCATGTAGAAGAACATAATTTGTTGGACAAAAGTCAACATGGTTTCTGTAAAGGAAATCCTGTCTTACTAATCTATTAGAGTTCTTTGAAGGGGTTAACAAACATGCGGACAAGGGGATCCAGTAGATATAGTATACTTAGATTTCCAGAAAGCCTTTGACAAGGTCCCTCACCAAAGGCTCTTGTGTAAATTACATGGCCATGGGATAAGAGGAAGGTCCTTTCTTGGATTGAGAACTGGTTAAAGACAGGAAACAAAGGGTAGGAATAAATGGTAAATTTTCAGAATGGAGAGGGGTAACTAGTGGTGTCCCCCAAGGGTCAGTCCTAGGACCAATCCTGTTCAACTTATTCATAAATGATCTGGAGAAAGGGGTAAGCAGTGAGGTGGTAAAGTTTGCGGATGATACCAAACTGTTTAGGATAGTCAAGACAGAAGCAGACTGTAAGGGACTCCAAGAAGATCTCACCAAACTGAGTGATTGGGCAACAAAATGGCAAATGAAATTTAATGTGGATAAGTGTAAAGTAATGCACATCGGAAAAATAACCCCAACTATCGTACAGTATGATGGGGGCTAATTTAACTACGACAAATCAGGAAAGAGATCTTGGAGTTATCGTGGACAGTTCTCTGAAAACTTCCACACAGTGTGCAGCGGCGGTCAAAAAGGCAAATAGGATGCTAGGTATTATTAAGAAAGGGATAGAAAATAAGACCCAGAATATCTTACTGCCCCTGTATAAAACTATGAACGCCCACATCTTGAATACTGTGTACAGATGTGGTCTCCTCACCTCAAAAAGATATTTTGGCCTTGGAAAGGGTTCAGAAAAGGGCAACTAAAATGATTAGGGGTTTGGAATGGGTCCCATATGAGGAGAGGTTAAGCGACTGGGACTTTTCAGTTTAGAAAAGAGGAGACTGAGGGGATATGATAGAGGTGTATAAAATCATGAGTGGTGTGGAGAGGGCCGATAAAGAAAAGTTATTTATTAGTTCCTAAATAGAAGAACTAGAGGACACCAAATGAAATTAATGGGTAGCAGGTTTAAAACTAATAAAAGAAAGTTCTTCTTCACACAGCGTGTAGTCAGCATGTGGAACTCCTTGCCAGAGGAGGCTGTGAAGGCTAGGAATATAACAGAGTTTAAAGAGAAGCTAGATAATTTCATGGAGGTTAGGTCCATAAAGGCTATTAGCCAGGGGATAAAATGGTGTCCTTGGCCTCTGTTTGACAGAGGCTGGAGAGGATGGCAGGAGACAAATCGCTTGATCATTGTCTTGGTCCACCCTCTGGGGCACCTGGTGCTGGCCACTGTCGGCAGACAGGATACTGGGCTAGATGGACCTTTGGTCTGACCCGGTACGGCCGTTCTTATGTTCTAAGTCAAGGTATATCACATCCACTGACTTTCCCACATCCACAGAGCCAGTTACCTCATCATAGAAGGTGATCAGATTGGTCAGGCACGACTTTCCCTTTGTGAATCCATGCTGACTATTCCTCATCACTTTCCTCTCTTCCAAGTGCTTCAAAATAGATTCCTTAAGGATCCCTTCCATGATTTTTCCAGGAACCGAGGTAAGACTGACCGGCCTATAGTTCCCTGGATTGTCCTTCTTCCCTTTTTTGAAGATGGGCACTACATTTGCCTTTTTCCAATCATCCGGGATTTCTGCCGATCTCCACGACTTTTCAAAGATAATGGCCAAAGGCTCCTCAATGACATTTGCCAACTCCCTCAGTACCCTCGGATGCGTTAAGTCCGGACCCATGGATTTGTGTACGTTTAGCTTTTCTAAATAGTTCCTAACCTGTTCTTTACCCACCAAAGGCTGTCTATCTTCATCCCATCTTGCGTCACTTAGTGCATTAGTCCGGGAGCCCACCTTGTCCGTGAATACAGAAGCAAAGAAAGCATTGAGTACATTCATATTATGGTAGTGCCTATAAGTCACAAAGTGCTAGGTGCTATACAGGCATTAAAAAAAAAAGCAATCACTGCCTCAAAAAGCCTATAATCTAAATAGACAAATCAAAGAGTAGTAGAAAGGAAGTATTATTGTCCTTCTTTTACACAGCTGAAAGAAGAGAAATTAAATGACTTTCCCATGGTCGTATAGGAAGTCTGCAATTTGAATCAAGATAGCTGAAGGCCTAGTCCAGAAACTTAACCCCAAGGCCATCTTTATTTGGTAGAGGGATTGTATGATCAGTACTTAGAACATCTGTTTATATTCAATGACAAATAGTGGAGCACTGGTAAGTAGGTTCTGAAAAGAATATTGAACTATGCTATGATTAAATGGAAACACATGACTCCACCTGAAATTTACAAGTAATTAAAAAAAAAACCTAACATTTTATAAGGTCATCTAAAATCTGTGACTCCGAGTAGTGTCAGTATTGACCTTTGTGAGCGTTTTTTTTAAATTTAAAATAAGAATTTAACTATATCTCTGGGTCACTAAAATTAACTTTGTTGATTAATGCAATTTATTATACATCTGTAAAGTATTTTGAAGATAAAGCAGCAGCTGAGTTGCTTGCCAACCTGCTTTATCCCTGTTCAACTTCAAATATTTAATTTTCTACACATACTACACCAAGGGACCAATTCAGTTCTCACTGCAGTAAATCAGTCTTTCCATTGGATAAACACTTAAAAGCATTCAGTGTGGATTAAAAATCTTCCCCTCCACTGTCCATAACTTCCTTACCTTCATATCTCATCCCAGTATAACTCTTTCTCCAATGGAGCTAACATCTGAAGAAAAGTCTTGCTCTGATGGCTCTCATAAGATCACAGAGCAGAGTTCCCCTCACATCCTGTGGATTTTATACACCAACCAACCAACTTTCCTGCTCTTCTACCCAGTCCCTGACTACTTGGGATAGATATATAATTTAATAACAATAATACTCATTATAGATCCATACATTTTAGGGGCAGAAGGGATCACTATTATTAACTAATCTAACATTCTGCATACTTCATCAAAAAGGGAGTGGCTGTGATAGGTTTAAGGCACTCTCAGCTCTAGAAGTCCTGTTGGATCTGGCTACTCCAGTACAGAGATGGAGTAGGACCATCCTTAGGATTTATGAAGCCCTACACAATATTATTAAATTGGTGCCCTTATGCCTGAAGACAGGTAGTGGAGAGGGGGAGGATATTTTTAGGGGTGTGATTTTTATAATCTTCAGCAACACACTAAATAAATTTTAAGCTAAGGTCCTATAGTCTAACACAGTAAATTCAGAAACTGACATAGCTGGAGTTGGAAAATGCCTGTTAAATGGCTTCATTACTACTTGAGTGGCTCTTTCACAGGTTTGATGTTCTGCTAAATAGGTTTGTCAGGCTTTTTCACTGTTAAAGTAACTAGTTTTTCTTTTCTTTTTTTTCAGATGCCCTGTGCAGCTGTATATTCTGCATATGGGTAAGGATGGGAGATATTAACAGAGCAAAGCAGAAATGCAGCACCCTCTGGCTCCTTTCTGACCACATTTCCCCCCTCCAACCAAGTTTTTGCCCTGTTTGCCATCCAATATCTCAACTCTCTCAATATCTCCCCACTTCAGGAGAGCGTTTAGGAGCTGACAGTGAAACTGCTAAACCCCCATTGCCTCCAATGATAAAGCTCCAAACTTCTTTTCTCTCCTCTCCACAAATACTTCCAGAAGTCCCCAGTACTGGCCCCATGAAGGAGAACATTTGCTGTGCCAGCAAATTGGAAGTACTGTTGTGATGTGCCTCCTGGAGTGTGAGCAGAATCAAACTCTTTCTGTAGAGCAAATGAAGTACAGGCAGTCCCCGGGTTACGTACAGGATAGGGACTGTAGGTTTGTTCTTAAGTTGAATTTGTATGTAAGTCGGAACTGGTACATATTGTAGGGGAAACTCTAGCCAAACATTTCTCCAGAGCTCAGTTTTATTCTCCCAACCCTCACTTCCCTCAGTCCTTTATTCTCAAGCTGAGGTGTCTGCTGAGAAAAGCCGCTCCAGCGTCTCCTGGTCTACTGGGGGGCCCAGCAGACCAGGGAGGCGGAGTGGCTTTTCTCGCCCGCGGAGGACGTGGGCGGTGGGACCACGGTGCGCGGTCTGCTGGGAGAGCGCAGCTAGTGCGGGGTTGCCTCACACCGTTTGTAAGTAGGGATCCGATGTAAGTCGGATCCATGTAACCCGGGGACTGCCTGTAGTCAAAATTATGGTGAATGGGCCCTGTTTGGCTTGGGTTGTTTTTTTTTCTGGTGTTTATTTTTCCTTTGTTTTGCACTAATTTTCAAAGTCATTAAAAAGGGAAAGCATTTCAACATCAGGCTCATATCCTGAAAAAGGGAGCAAATGTGATACTTCCTGTCTCACAGCTTTTTAGCGATGAAATCTGGCATGATACTAATTGTGACTCAATTTTTCACACAGGAGTAAGGACCTTGTACAAACCATGGATTTCTTAGAGTGGAACTAGGTATTTACATTGAGAAAAAAACCAAACATTTCAAAGGAATGTGTTCTCTTTATATGATAACATTTTGTACAGAATATAAGGATGAACTCAGTTTAAAATTTGCCATTCGACTCTACAGTTAGGCAACATCACTGTAACTCATAAGAAAACACAGTGCTCGCTATAATAAATACATTTCATTCTCCTGCTTATCAAACATCATTCTGGTGAAAGAGCTGGATAATTCAGATTCTTTCTCACTGTCTTGGTAGAACTACTATGTACAAAATATCAGGGTTAGTGAATTACCCTACCATTTCCTCTTCTTCTCACAGTTCTTTGATCTGATGAAATTGTTACACATGAGGATTTTTGTCTTTTAAATATAGTTTTATTTTTTCATTGGTTTGTTATTTATTAGACTGTGAATATGCATTTGATATAGATGAGAAGCTGTAAGCGCTTGATTCTGCATGTGACCGAGTTTTCTATCCCAGTTAAGCAAAGCACCTAAGCACATTTGACTTTTGAAATATGAATCGTTTTATTGACTTTAAGCATGTGTTTAACTTTTAATCACGATTAAGTGCCTCATTTGATTGAGACAGATCACTTAGCACTCTGCAGGACTGAATGCTAACTGAAAAATATGGAAAAACTAAAAAACAGTCCAGCGGAGTACTACATGAATTCAAGTGCTAAAAAAGAGAGACATTTCTAGCCAGATTTTCAAAACAAAAAATCTTTTGAAAATCTTGCCTTGCAGTTCACTGACAAAGGTTTTTATTTAAAAAAAATTCTGAGCAAGATTCAATTTTAGAGAAACTGCCATTAAACTGAATTCATATGCACCTAGCAGGTACACAAGGAGAGAAGCCAATCATCCTAAACTTGTTGTAAGGTGATTTTAAAAAGGGGGGAAAAACTGAGAATGGAAACTTCTGAGGGGTAGCACCTTAAAGACTAACAAAACATGTAAATGGTATAATGAGCTTTCATGGCTACAACCCACATCTCAGAGAGGGGAAGAATAGGCTAATGAGCAGGGGTGGCCAACAACTCTGACTGGTGGGAGCTCTTCCTTTTTTTTTTTGCTCAACAATTTTGGTGAGGCTCTTTTCATTTTTTCTGCCGCTGTTTCGGCTCTCTTCGTTGAATGGGTTGGCCACCCCTGCTAAAGAGGTTTAGGGAAAAGTTATGCATTTATCCTCCACCAGTTTTCAGATGCCCTGACCTCTAGAGAAAATGGTCTAGATGAGATCCAACCAACAATGAGACTGCCTGATAACATCCATAAATCATTAGCTCACCTTCTATAGCTACGCATTCTCTTAGCATCTTTCTTCTCCAACCTCATCTCCTTCAACTTCACACTACTATTCAATATGTAGATTTTAGTGAATTAAAAAAGACATCTTTAATATACCTTTTTGTTGATTTTTAATATCAGAGTATGTTAAAGTTATTTATTCTATATGCTATTGATGTTTCAGAATCACTCTAAGATAATTACTTCAGATCATCATATCTGGTTAAAGATTCGTTAACTTTTAACTGAGTATGTTTTTATGTAAAACAATGAAACTGTTCATCTATTTCATGACTACTGTGGTAATAAGGTGTTGCTAAGAGGTTGGGGCGGGGAGGTTGCTGCAGCAACAGCATGTTATATAACACTCCAGTCAATCAAAAATGAATAAGCTAGTTTGCAAGGAGGAGTAGTTTTCTACAGACCCTGCTCCCTGCTGATGGCAGCTTGTCTGGCTGTTTGCAAAGTACAATCCAAAAAACTGTCCCCAGATACCCTATCCACTCCATTGCTATTAAACTTGTGCTTTAAGCTTGTTCACAAACATTCACTCAATAAACCTGGCAATCTGTTCTTTGGGGCAGTGATCATCTCTCTTTTACAATTTTCTGTAAAGAGATCTTACCATTTTATATAATAATATATTACAAATTCCAGAGTAACTGGATCATATTTTATTCGGTATTTTTGAAGTGTCAAGAAAAATCATATTTAATTATTTTTACAGAGGCCAAAACGTGAGGTGCTTTTCAGAACATATAAGAAGATATAGCCCCATCTTCAAAGACCTATAAAATATACACCATTATACCAAATGAGAGTTTTTGTAAACTCTTCTCTAGTTAACTGAAACTCTGGGTTAACTAAAGATCAGTTGTATCATCTGAGTATACATGCAGGTTGAATTCTTGTGGAGCATCTAAGTTCATTTGTAGATCCTTAGCTTTGGTTGTGAACAGTTTAGAAGCTCAGCAGAGCTGAAACGTAAGTTGTGTTCAGTATGCTTAGGGTTCAGAGACAGTAGCCAGAGGCATCAGCCCTACTGAAACCGTCAGTTGAAGTCAGTTGTGTATTTCAGGGGACCTGAATCCTTCCCTGCCCTTCAGATTAGAACTCAGTTCCTAAGCTTTGTGGGAGCAGTTTCTGAAGAGTTACTCTCCTGTGAAACTTAGTAACTCTGCATAGGTCTGATTATCCAAGCCTCCAGTTATCAAAAAGTTTTGGGTGACAACCTATCTACACCATAGCTCTCTGATGTGGAGGCAGACTAGCTTCCAATAAAGACTTCTGACTCAAGAGTGTCATCTTTTAAATTGCTTCTTACAGTAAACAGGGTGTCAGAATCTGGATAGATATCATGGATATGTGATTATTTGTAATCTTTCACATTTCTGTTCACATAGTCTCCTCCTGGTCTCTGGAGGGGCCCTTCTGCTTCACAACTCATTAAACTTGATCAGTAAATGGCCTATCTTGGGCTCCACTTCACCTGCTCATGTTTTATACTTATGTGTATGTGAAAAAGCAACCTATCTTTCTTGCCACTTATACTTTACTTCTTGATTTTGTCCACGTTGCCTGACAAGCATGTGACAGTGCAAATTGGTTGTGGAAGTTGTCCCTCAATCCTGAGCTCAAGTGTGCAGCTTCATTTACATCATAGTTTTTCAGAAATTGCCATCAGAAAGAGCCCACGAGTGTCTGAGTGTATTGGTACCAAACTGAGATAACAGTCAGTGTCACACACACAAGCACAATCCACTCTGAACCAGTTTTGTACCAAGCATCAGTCCTCAGAGCCCACCGTCTTTTCAATAGCCATAGTAGCTTGAGAACTTTATGGTGGAGACATAAGTCCACTGTTCATTGCAGGGATCAAATGCTTACAGTAAAAACCATCCAAGTGATGTCTGTCGTTGGCTATAGGAGCAGCTGCTTATATGCCCTAGTATCTTGAGATATGTAACTAGATAGATACAGAGTTTGAACTAGGGATGTAAATGAGTAATCCTTACCGGTAACCAGTTAACTGGTGTGGCAGACTGCTCCAGCCAGGCTGGGCCTGTCACACCGCAATGTGGTTAAACGGGATTTTACATCCCTGGTTTGAAATTATTAGGGTGGAATTAGTGGGCAAGAGAGAAGGGTCTCATTTCCTTTTCAGTGGAAAAACTTCTTTCTCTTTCAAGTCTACTAGACATCCCTGCTAGCCATATTGAGTATCATATGGGGCTCATATAGACACCCCCGAAGAGGTTCACCTATATTTTTTTACTTTATTTTGCCTTTGGAATAGCACTAAATGGCACGAGGTTTCCAGAAAATAGGTGAAGACGTTTTTGGATCCTTTTTAAAAGTTTTCCCTGACTCCATCTGCACATACCTCTAGTCGTGCATCTACAAGGCTCTTCACCTCTCTGCAAATCAGTTAAGACAAAAATTAGTCTGTTGTGTGGCCTCATCATGGGTGAGAAGAGGAAGAAGGAGTAAGATTGCACTAGGTCCAGTCCTTCTCTTTGAGGAAGTACAGAGACTGCTTGCTTCAATTGCCCTATTACGCCAAATTGTCCAAAAAGCCAGCCTCACCTTTCCTCTTTAGTAGGCTGTGGAACTGGCTATATGCAAAAAAGGCAACATATCACACCTTTCCAATTCATTTTGGAAGGATAAGCCATTTACAAAATGTGAAACATAAGATATGATGTTTCTGCCAAACAAAAACATGCAAAACAGCCCTCTTCTCCACCCCGAATCTCCAACAGAGCTGTGGCATCAGCTAATTAGATTCTTTCACATGTGGACCAAAGAAACCATGAAAAAGCAAAAACGAACAAAGCCTGCCTGGGGATTACTCAATGGAATAATACCAATGGGATTACTCAAATGATAAAATTAATATACGCCTAATCAACAGGTGAGGGCCAAATTTGGATCCTTGACAGATAAATTAGCATTTTCTTGGTGTTTGGATCAAAAATCCATGTCAATCTCATAGACTCATAGACTTTAAGGTGAGAAGGGACCATTATGATCATCTAGTCTGACCCCCTGCACAATGCAGGCCACAGAATCTCACCCACCCTCTCCTAGAATAATCCTCTCACCTATATCTCAGATATTGAAGCCTTCAAATAGTTTGAAGACCCCAAGATGCAGAGACTCCTCCAGCTGTGATCTGTACCCCATGCTACAGAGGAAGGCGAAATACCTCCAGGGCCTCTGCCAATCTACCCTGGAGGAAAATTCCTTCCCGACCCCAAATATGGCGATCAGCTAAACCCTGAGCATGTGGGCAAGACTCACCAGCCAGACACCCAGAAAGTTCTCTATAGTAACTCCTATCATCCCTCCATTGACCTATTTACCACTGATAATGAATGGTCAATTAGTTACCAAGATCATGTTATCTCATCAAACCATCCCCTTCATAAACCCATGTTTATGATCAAAAATCCATGTCAATCTGTTACAGAGACAAAGGCTAGAAGAAAACAAAATAAACATCTCCAAGAAGAGGGTTGGTTTGTTGTCAGAAAGGGGTCAGTGGCAAAGCTTTTCATAATATTCAGTGGATTATTTTGATCCATGTATCTGGTTTGAGCTGTTTCTAATTTTAAGGTAACTGTGCACTTCAGATTTTTCAGTATCATCAAATGGGGGGAAAACCGGCCTCTGTTCTGTTAAGTCACTTTGTGCGTTGTTTTAATAGTTTACTTCACTGGGCAGGAAGGCGGGGAGAGAAATCGGATAACGTATTTGTTCGGAATGAATCAGAAATCCTATATTTACTCGCCCCTTCCCATTGAACTACCTCAACCTCAGAGCCCTGGCCTAAAACAAGGCTCGTGTCCCTTTAACTCGGGCTGTTGACCACGTGTCGGGGGCCGGCTTGGAATCCCGAGTATCCAATGGAGAACGTTCCATGGGTGTTGCGCGTTCGGACCCGAGGATTCCGGGCTGAAGGGCTCGTCCCGCAGGAGGGAGCTATCAGCGCCCCTAGGCGGCGGGTTCCTTCGTTTGTTCTCTAGTCACATGACGAGCTGGCTGTTCCCTCCATCGCTGGGCGTGGGGGCGCTGAGCCAGCCGTAGCAGCGGTTCCCTCCCGCGAGCAATGCTGGGCGGCCACGCTGCAGCGGGGATGCTGCCTCCGCTGCTCTTACTGTCCCTAGCCCGCTGAGCTTCTGTGCGTGCGCTACCCACTGGGGGCTCCTGTGAGCAGGGCGGCGGTAACAGCAAGCGGCAGCATGGCTCCTACTCTGCTCCAGAAGCTGTTCAACAAAAGGGGCAGCAGCTCGACTTCTCCCCCCAGCAGGGCACCTAAGGAAGGACCTGCCTTCAGGTGAGAAGCTGTTTCATTCATGCCGGGGGTATTACCAAAAGACCATTACCTTCCCAACGAGGGTGGGGGAGCCTTGAAGCTAAAAAAGCAAGCCCTGCGCAGGGGCACCAGCAGGAACGAAGGGGTGTGTACATTTCCCCGGAGCCGGAGCGCGCACATACATACCCCAGCTCTGGTCGTTTCTGATCACGCTTGGTATCGATCTGCTCACGTTCACACAGGGCATTGAGAATGTAAAGCGCGTTAAGATTTGGTATCATTCGTATTGCAATAGTTTTCTTCAGCACTTTTGTTTTGGAACCAGATAAGAGAGTTGGTGTCTCTGCTGGCGAGTATTCTGCAATTTTGGATTGGCCTTTCTGGTTTGGGAAAAATGGCTTTTCGAGATGGCTGAGATTTCTACTAGTCCAGATACTTATACATGTTTGGGAGGTGTTTCCTTGCCATCCTTCTGTAAAGTAATTTTTAAAATCATTCTGCTAGCTTTGTCTGTGTAGGTGTCTGGGTTCAGGGTCGAAAATTGGGTGAACGTGATGGATTCTGAGGTGTGGAATTGGTCATTCGCAATTTGGGCAACTGGCTCAGACCATCTTTTCTCACTGAGAAGGTCTACAACCCTTATTCTATGGATTTTTATGGTAATCAGTATTAGACCTAATCTCCTAATATTCAAGCTTCTAGACTGTTTCTCGGTCTTCTGGGATTCCATCAAATTCTCTAGACTTCTCAGCACATTACAGCTGCTCCCAGTAGCATGGCCACTGGTTGCTATAACTATAAATATATTGCATAGAATAGAAAGTATAGGTGAGCAGCAAAACTGACCACTGCTGAGTCTCACTATGGACTAGATTAATTAAAAATTGGGAGCATGTGTTCCCAAGTTAAACAGAATGGCTTGATGTCACTTCACCACTATAGTCCTTAAATAGTACAGAAAAAAAACTGCAGAAGAGTAGTGGGAGAAGCAATTGAAATTTATTGTACCATATAGTTGTTTTCTTCTGCTTCTTTTTCTTTTCTTTGATGCCTCAGCCATTTTGTCTGGATTTCAAATCTCATATGCATAAACTGTTATAGTTTTTAATACCAGACTTTAAATAAAATAATATAGAAAATATTATGCATGCACCTTTCTTAGTGTTTATATTTTATTACTTGGAGGACTTGAATTAAAATCTTGTTTTTTTTATTTTCAAATATGAGGTGAAATGTCTTATCTTGAATCCAGTTATTCATCTCTTTTGTTACCTCTAATTACATGGAAAAGCAGGGAGCTGTATGCCTTCTATTGCTTTTAGGTGCTAATGATTTCATTAATTTTTGCACATGAAATGTATAGGGTTTCCTTTAGGGGTTTGCTTGGATGTGTAATCCTGATTTTAACTGTGGCTTTTTAAAAAACCTGCAGGAACTGTATTTATAAGCAAGTTATGTGTTAAGGTTCTGGATCCCTTTTCTATACCTTATCTGGTCACAAGACCGGGTTAGTTGTAGCAAGCAAAATAAATGGTATTGCATATGTGTCCTGTCAAACCTTCATGTGACTACTCACCATGACTAGCTTGGTCTTGTGAGTAGACAGCATATAGAAATGTATGAGAGTCCTGACTTTCACGTCCAGAAATACTAAGAATGATGTGGGGAGTGAAACTAGAGTCAAGTCTCCACTTACTGGAGAATCAGCGCTCCAGCAATCGATCTTCTGGGATTTGATTTAGTGGGTCTAGTAAAGAGCTGCTAAATCGAATGCTAAGGGTGCCCTCTTTGGCATTTCTCCTCCTCACGAGAAGTAAGGGAAGTTGATGGGAGTGTTTCTCCCATCGACCTCCCGCTGTGGAGATGGCACCAATCTCAGGTTAAGGTATGTTGACTCCAGCTATGTTATTTACATAGCTGGAGTTGCGACCGTCCTCCCATAGTGTAGACCTAGCCTCGGAGTAAAATCAAACAAAAAAGACCCTATTCAACAAATGACTGAGTGTAAGCACAGGGACCACCAACATAGAACCCTTTTGACTTCAGAGGTGCTCTGCATGGGTCAAATGTCATCTGCTTGAAATATGTTGCATGATCAGAGCCAACATTGGATAATGTCAGGTTTGGATTATATATTGGATTCTAAAATGATTGCTATAAATGTGATGGGACACTGGGGATCTGATGTTATTGCCAAAGAATTTCTAGGGTGTTGCTAGTGGATTGGGAAGACTTCAGATGGCCAGTCCCAGAATTCATTGTCCCTTTAATTCATAATGCAGACAAAAGTCATGTGGTAATGGGAGTATGGAGAAGAGTGAAAACTTATGTCATATACTTACTTAGATTCTTAATTGAAAATTTAGGTTTCAATGTATATTGCTTTTAGGCAAAGGGTTCAAAACACAGTAAGATGCAAACCCGTTGGTAGGGACTTAATTTTAATGAAAATGCCCCCCAGGTCTAAGTTTATGGGCTTGAATCTCCTGCAAGGAGCTCTAGGTGGGCAGGCTCCTGCAGAGTCCCAATGAAATTAATGGGAACCTGTCAGCATGGAGATCCTGGCAGCATTTGGGCTGCGAGAGTAAGGTATTTTTATGTATTTATTTATTATTCTGGGCTGGGGTTTGTTTGGTTTGTTGTTGTTTTGAGACTATTGAATTTCAGTTTTGAAAATTGAAATATTGTGTTTAAATTTAAAAAACTCCAACATTATTAGCAAGTTATTCTTAATTATGCCTTTTTTTTAATTGCATGCATTTGTTCTGCAGTTCTATCTCTTGTCCTGTCCCCAGATTTAAAAAAAAAAATCTGTCTTTTCTGTCTTGTATTCTGAGGTTATATGCCTATTTGTGTCTTTCCCCCCTCAGTGTCCATGGAATGTTTCAGTGATCAACACTTCCCTTCCTAGAGAAATGCATGATGGTAATGTGTGGTTCACAGTTCTATTCCTGTACACAACCCACACTTCTCTATTTTAATAAGGGCCTTTGATTTTTTTTTTTAACTGAACCCTCAAATCCCAAACATTCCTTGAAAACCCTTAATGTCATCTGCTACTGAATTTCAAAGGATGAGCAGAGACAGCCAGCACTAAATATTCTGAGAATTTGGTGGGCTCTAGCTCAGCATGGTTCAGCAGAAAGTCCATTGGAAAAGATTTTTGTACTAAGGGACATATGGCTGGAATGGACCGGGAGAGAAGAGGATGTCTGCTATGTTTTACCTCTTCCCCCAATCTCTAACCCTTAGGTTACTGAGATTGCCTTTCCTGCTTCTCCTAGCTCTCCTAAGCAAATCTGTGAAATTGATACAATATTTGTAAATTTCACCTTTGCTCACAGGGTTGCATCCATGACATTGACTAGAACCCTGGTGACCAACACACTAGCTACATGTGACTATTTGGCTGGTTGGGTGTGGCTGATTCGCTATAGCAGTAGCCACTGGTTGGACACCACGGTTGTAGAATCTCGTTATCTTCCCCCCCCTTCTGCTGAGTAAGTGATGAACAAGCAGAGCACCTGATACGCTTTGTGGCAGTGAATGCAGCATGTGGGCAAGGAGCTCATGGCTCTCATTGAGCCAGTGCAGGCTGTGGAGAATAGAGTGGCTGAACTGGAGGAGTCAGAGAACTAAAGACGTACATATGTGAGACTTTCCAGCATGCAGAAGAGCATACCCACCCCATTCTGAAAGCCTTTGCATTGTTAAGGAGGATGAAGTTCTCGGGGAAGGAGAACATGAAGCTGGAACGGAGGGAAATGATCCCATGATTGGGACCACGGTGGACTGATTTAAATCAAAGCGATTTAAATAAAATGATATAAATCAAGTTAACAAAAAAGCTAAGACTGACTGTGCTTAGAGTGCACTTACTCCAAAATTAAGTCCCATTGAACTCATTGGCACATCTAGTTTTTGAGAAAACAAGTGTAGATTGGTGTTTCCTTGGAAAAGCTGAGGTATGATGAAGCAAAATAGGGAATAGTTATGGCATCACCATTGTGGTCTGTTTGTGATGTTCCAAAATAAGGGGCATGTATTTTGTAATATAAAATAAGAAAATGACTGTCAGTGGCAACTGGCAACTCTAGATTTCTCTTACTGCAGCTTTGCGTATTGTGTACTTGGGTGATGGATTCTAAACTCCTCTCTCTAGTTGTGGCAAGTAAAATAAATGGTATTACATGTGTCCATAAGGATTAGCTAAGCTAAACTTTCTTTTTCTAGAAACATCCAACATGGCAAACAGCTTGGAATTTTCCTGTTAAATCACACTTATACTAAAAGGCATAGGGAGAGTCTTGAAGATTGATGCATTGCAAAGTGAATTATTTAAGTTACCAACCAGTTGATCCACTTGGCCACAGCCACATCTTCATCTACATCATTTTTTCCTAATAAGCAGCTTTATGATGTTTCATTCTTGCAACTCTGCCCTGCATCATCTTCTTGTACTGCTTACACATGATGCATCTTCCTGTTTTACCCAGGAACAGTCCTATCCATTGTGTGTCTTTGCACATGTTACTTTTTAGTCTGCTGAGAAACAGAAATTGAAAGCCCAGAACTTTCAAGAAGTGAGAACTAGTAGTTGGGCTGGATAGACTAGAGCCATGACTTCATTTTTTTGAGACTGTAAGTGTATATGTAGCATGTTTGTGATGAGATGTAATTGTAACTGTTGTTTTAAATGACAATTTTTAGTACTGACTTTTTAAAAGAATAAAAAAATCTGATTTTTTTTTTTTTTAATCATAGATTTTTTTATCTACCTTGATTGGGACCTTCCTTCCCAGTTATGTCTTGGTATTATGTCATCCCCTAGCACTGAGACTGGTCCTCTGAAGGAAGGGACCACTGGTATTAGGAAGATGCAAGTTATAGTAATGGAGGATTCAATTATTAAGAAATATAGTTTGGCCTCACAAGACTTCTCTAGACAGGCTTATGTGTTGTTGTGGAGGAGTCAGCGATGGACCACATGTAGATACGCACAGCACTGGGGAAGACAGAAGAGAGGTCCTGGAGGCCAAATTTAGGTTGCCGGGTAAGAAATTAAAATTCAAGATCTCCATGGTCATGTTCTTTGAAATTCTTCCAGTCTGACATGCAGGGCCAGTATGACAGGCAGAACTGCAGGATCTCAGTGTGTGATAGATAGAAACAGTGGTGCAAGGAGTGAATCAGGGAACCTTTTGGGAAAGGCGGAGCTTACACAGGAAGGATGGGCTATACCATGGATGGCTAAACTGCAGTTCGTGAGCCGGATGTAGCTCTTTTATTACAGTTAAAGTGTCGTTTGTCTCCTCCCCTTCCCCCCACTGCCCCCCGCTTCCCATTTCCACATACCGGACAAGGGGTGGTAGGGAGTTGAGGACTCCTACTCTGTGGTGGAGTGGTAGGGCTAGGGACATCTGCCAGAGACCACTGCTGCTTACAGGGGGTGCCCACAATTTTAAGGTCTTCCTCCCCTAACAGCTTGAGTCACACACACTCCGTTCCCCCCTGCTTACACTCAGGCTACATCTACACTACGAGTTTCCTTGGCAAAAAATATGCTAACGAGGGACTCATTTGCATGAGTCGTGATCTCATTTGCATATTTTCTGCCGATCCGTTTTTGTGCTGGGGTTTTTGCACAAAAACAAGCAGTGTGGACATTTCCTTTTTGTGCAAAAACCCCTTTTCCCGCAAGATCCTTATGCCCCAAAAAAGGAGGTATACCGATCTTGTGGAAAAAGGAGTTTTTGCGCAAAAACAAAATGCCCACACTGCTTGTTTTTGCGCAAAAACCCCAGTGCAAAAATGGATCGGCAGAAAATATGCAAATGAGATTGCAGCTCATGCAAATGAGTCCCTCGTTAGCATATTTTTTGCTGAGAAAACTCGTAGAGTAGATATAGCCCCAGTGGTCCCTCCTGGCAGTTCCCATGCATTTGCCACTGCCTCTCCACACAGCTAACACCTGGAACTGCAGGGAGGGGCTGCTACTTTAGCTCCACAGGAACAGGCAGCAGCTCTTCCTGCAGCTCCCTGCTGTTCACCTCTTTCTCTTCCCACAGCAGGAAGGGGACCAAAGACACCATGTGACTGAGCGGGACCACCAAACCCTGGCAAAAATCAGGGAGACTGCCCTCCTTAGTGGGCTCAAGCCCTGAGCCACAAGCCCCAGCAGGCATCTCCCACAGCATTGAAGCTGCAGCTTGGCTCTTAAACTTCTGAAGATTGTCATATGTGGTTTAGGGATATAAAATTTTGATTAATTGGCTAATCAAATAGTCGGTGCAATTTGCATCGGCTCTTTGATTAGTCGATAAAGGCACCTTCACAGTGTTGCAACAGCCCCACGGTTGTGGCTACACTTCAAAGGCGAAAGTGCTGCGGGAAGCGGGGGCCAGTGGGGAACTCAAGCAGTCCACTTGCTGGCCCCGGACTCCACGCAGTGCTGTTGATTTGAAATGCCGCGTGCAGCCCAGGGTCTGGCCCCAGGCTCCTTGCAGAGCTGCCATGTTGAAACACCTCCTCCTCTATGCCCCCCCCCTTGCTGCCTCTTTCTGATAGAGGCAGCAAGGGTGGGGAGAAGCGACGTGCCAACTATCCGATAAGCATTTGCTTATCAGATAGTTGACTAGTTGTTCACATCCCTAATGTGGTTCAAAGGGTCAGTAAGTTTGGCCACCCTGGGCTATATCATCAACAACAACCACAATGGGCTCAAGGCCCGTTGGTGTCCGATGCCTCCCTTACTATTTCCTTCCATCTTTCCCTGTCCAGTGTGGAGTGGCTTAGTTTCTGTAGACTAGCTCCGCACCAATCTACTATGTGGGGTCTGCCTCTCCTATTCGGACCATCCATTATGCCAAATACCAGGGTCTTAACTTTTCGCTCATTGTTCATTCTGCAGATACGCCCGAATAGCTGTAACTTCCGTTGTATAACCTTCTGCAGTAGGTTCTCTTTCGGCTGCATCTTCCTATATAATTCCTCGTTGGTGACCTTCTCATCCATCCTAGTCTCAGGATTTTTCTATAACTCCTCTCAAACGCCGATATCCTTCTCTTCGACTCTTTCGTTATCACCCATGTCTCACATCCGTACAACATGCTGCTACATACACACGTTTTCAAGACACTCAGCTTCGTTCTTAAGCTAATCGCTTTACTTTTGCAGATTTTATCCATCGCCTTCAAACTCACTCTTGCTTTTGCTATTCTAGTCGCTATTTCCTTCTTACAGTCTAGATCATACGTCATGTTGCTCCCCAAATATGTGAACTTCTCTACGTTCTCTAGTTCGATCCCATCTACACTGATCTTCCTTCCTATTTCCTTATCTCCAAATACCATTGTCTTTGTTTTATCGATATTCATAAACCATAATGGAGTTGGCATGTAAAATTAAAATGTTAATAGAAGAGTTTTTAAATTGGGGGCTCAGGAGTGTCAACAGATATGGAGATGCGGGTGGTTCCAACAGGCACATCCCTTAGGGGAGGGTTTATTAAAGGGAATACTCTATAGCCTAGTAAAAAAGAGAGGGTAGAAGTTGAAAAACGATAGGTAGGAACTGAAGAGGAAGTCAAACAAAAAGAGTCCCCTTCAGTTACATTACATGAAGGCAGACAATTAAATATTGACAAACTTTATACTTTTATATAGTTAAAATCCCAAACATTCCTCGAAACCCCTTAATGGCTGTTATTGCACTTCAAGAATGAGCTGTGTAGCTGATACTAGAGATTCTGGGAAGCTCCTTTCTCCATGTGCTCAGCAGAACATCCATTAAGAATTCCAGAAACCAGAAAGGCAGATCTTGGGGACTACAGTTATGGAGCTTCCTACCATAATTTAATGTATTCAGCTAGAAGCTCATGTACTTCAACTAATTACCCAAGTGAAACATTTATGTGTGGGTGGCTCTAGAGAAATGAATGACTATGGTTTTGGATAAATTGATCATGCTTTAATTTTCATGGCAATTGTAATTCTGTTCTGGCTCTGAAACAGGATTTCATATTAATGTTGTTCTGCATCTTTCAGCTCTATAGATTGAATCTGTCTTCAGGAAGCTGAGGGCTTAGGTTGTGAAAAAATCTACTAAGAGGGAAACAAGAGTGAAGCTAACAGTTTATATAACATGTCAGAATGTGTAAAGCAAAATAAATCAGACCTGTTCCTGGATTACATTTAGGTTGGTAAGTGTGCGGTTTCTGCTTCTGTAAAATCTCTTTGTTGGGATATTGAGTGAAAGGATGTTGTAAAAGAGGATATAGTGTCATTTAACATGCATGCTATAAAAGATGAGATCATGGTGTGTCAGCTGGATTTGAAACTGGCAAACAGGCAACTATTTCAGCTTCAAATATTCACTGGTGCTTCTGGTGTCCATAAGGGAATGGATGTTGTATTGTAACTGCAGGATCTCTAGTTGGTAACGGTTTGTTAGCTTTGGTGTATGATATCATTCACTTGGCAGTTGAAACAAGTAATTCTTTTGGTCATAGTGCTTAAATGCTTGGGGAGATGCCATTTGCTAAGCAGTAGTTCACAGAATTTCATTGCAAGCTGGCAATATTCCACTTTTCATAAAAGGGAAGAAGGTAATAGTGAGGTTTGTTGGGGGTACGTGGATGTTTTATTTTGTTGCCATTCAATTCTATGTATTTGTATAATATCACTGGGCTTCACCTGGGCTTCTTGCTGTTCATAGATATCCTGATAGCAACAGTAGCCAGAAATACCACTAGGTAATTAAGTAATTTAAAAAAATCTGCCTAAATCCCTAAAAGGGTTTAGGAATGACTTTTGAAGGGGCCCTCTTATGGAAGCCATTTGGAAAGTGGCCTTGGATTTCATCTCACACTATCCAGTTGGAAGCAATGAGCACAAGGTGAAGAGACTTTGTGTGTTGTGGCCTTGCTTACTGGCAGGTAAAGTACAGTACAAGACCTTTCTGACCCCAGTAATGGTATTTGCAGAGCATTTCATTTGGTTCATGGAAATTATTGCAAACAATTCCACTCAAAAACATAGCCTAATAAGGAAATGATGAAGAATAAGGTTATTTTAGACAGAATTGGGCTCCCACTGTGGGGGTGTCTGAAAAAGCAAGTCCTCTGTTTCTTCACCCCTGTTGGACCATGTCCTTTCATCTTTCTGTAAAACCATTTGGATTTCCTTCCTACCTTCTTCGCAAATGAACAAGAGCCTTTGGAGATTTCTGAATTTTTTTCTAGACTTACACCAGGAATACTGTTAACTGCTTTTCCTGCTTTTCTTCCCCCTTTTGCTATTTTAATTGCAACCGTGGAAGAAGTCTTGGGATTCTGTTGTCTTTTTTTCTTTCTCCCCACTGAGGAGCTCAGTGGAAATTTGTAAGTCTTATTCCTGGAATCCTAGACAATCGTTATTTTTCACTTTTTTGTGAAAAATATGCCATTTTCTGACCTTTTTTGGTTTAGAATTGTCTTTGCATATAACCAGATTAGAAGTCATCCATGTATATGCACTTTCAATAACTGTGGGTACATCTACACAGCAGTGTTTTTTCGGAATAACTGGTGTTATTCCAAAATAACATAGTCTGCATCTACAGTACAAGCAGTTATTTTGACATAATGTCAAAATAATGCCAAGCTTCAGGACTTCTTATTCCGACTCCTATAACCCTCATTTTATGAGGAGTAAGGGAAGTCAGAAGGAGTGCTCTTTCTTGGACTTCCTGCTGTATAAATAAGCTATTTCGACTTAAGCTATACAATTGATGTAGTTCAAGTTGCATAGCTTATTTCGGCTTTTGCCCTACTATGTAGACTTTAGTATGTAGATAGGGTGTTTTTTTTATGTATGGAGTGTTGTTGGTCCCTGGATATTAAATGCAATCTTCTATGGACATTTCTACTACCATCAGTGGCAATTTCTGTTTTGCCCACTGCAGGAGAGAGATTACAGTGAAGTGAAACCTATTCTGTGAGCATTGTGAAACTAGCTAAGTCAGTTAAGTACTCTTACTCCCTGTGTGGTAACATTCTATTTCTATGTCTTCTTCTGCCCAACATGCATGAGAGAGATGCAGAGTTATAATAGTGAAATCAGCCTCACAACACCCCTGTAAACAAGCTGCCAGTTCGGCTGTGGTTACTCTCCTAACAGAAATGCTGTGAGGCTAAGTTCAGTGTTCATGAATTGCTTACACTTCTGGTTTGATACATTTAATCTTTTCTTGCTCATCTTTCTTTTTATTAGATGATTCACAATTATTTGTTTGAATTAAATCCACTGTCTGTGTTTTTGCTAACTTTGGTTTAGATCAGCAGTTCCCAACCTTTTCCAGATGGGGACTCATTTTGACAATTTAGGAAGATGTGGTGACCCAAGGCAATTAAAAAACTGGGGGAGGAGGGAGGGCAGAGCCACTTGGGGAGACACTTGGCGACCTTTTTGAAATGTAATGGTGACCCATATTTGGGTCCTGACCCATAAGTTGGGAAACGCTGGTTTAGATGAACTTGTTGCTCCAGATTTCAAACAGAGAACTGTCATCATCTTGGACTCTGAACGCTCAGGTGATCTCTTTAATTTACAAATGTGGACAGAGAGTATTATAAGAAGTTGCTTGCAAATTATGGCTAACTGCCTGTTATGTCTTGCACTAACTCATAGGGCAATTGATGCATAGGAAGAAAGCACTGAGAATGTTGTGGCGGAGAACATTATAGATAGCTGAGCCTAAGGAAAAATTGGAAGTCAGAGGGACTGGTTAACTCAGTGCAACTAACACAGTTGTGAATTCCTGGAAGATCGGTTTAATAGTAAATTTGCTTAAAGACTATTTATTGCTTAGGTTGTGAATGCAGCCAGGGCATTTTATACACATTAATATAACACTCTGGCTTTATCATGATTGCTAAGAAGGGTGTGGAATTTTCAGTCATGTTAACTCAATTGGGTTACCTAGCATCTTAACAAGCATTAAGATGCCTTTTCAATCACATTAAGCTACCATGTTTGAAGCTGTGTTTTAGCTGCCCTAGTTTTTATTTGGATTGTGGGGGGGGGGGGGGGGGGGGGGGGGGAATAGGAGGAGACTAGTTTATATCCCAGCCAGCTAACACACGTTCAGAGGTTTCAGCCTCTCTTCATATTAAGAGAGCTCTTCAAAGGTCAAACTAATGCAATGGGGAAAACATGCCCTTTTACCCATCAAGAGTATGGTTGTTAAATTTAGGTTAACTAATCAAATAGGATTTCCATCCACTATTTAATTAGTCAGTAAGGGCACCTCCACCTTTGAACTGTAGCAAGAGCCCTCCCGGGTTCTTGCTACAGTTCAAAAGTGGAAGCCCCGTAGGGAGTGTGGGGCCAGTGGGGGACTGGCCATGTGCTCCCTGCCATGCCTGAGCCTTTGAAATGTACAAGAGCCCCATGCTTCCTATGGGGCTTCTCCTTTTGAAATGTACAAGAGCCCCACTAGGGCTCTTGTACATTTCAGAAGCAGAATTGCAGCAGAGCTGGCACAAGTGGAGACTGCTTTGGTTCCTGCTGGTGCCGTTTCCACTGTGCCTCTACCTCTCTTGCCCCATGAAGATGGTGCTGGGGGGAACCAGCTTTTAGGCCAGCTCCCCCCAGCATTAGCTCCTGCTCCCGTCCCCTTGCTGCCTCTATCAGAGAGAGGCAGCAACAGGGGGGAAGCGACTAGTTGACTAGCCAATAAGCATAAGCAGCCCTAATCAAGAGAAGACCTATAAGTAGGGTTACCAATTCTGAGTTGGCTGTATTCCTGGAGATGTCATCACATGACACAATCTTTAATTCCTTGAGAGTTGGCAACTCTGCCTATGAAGCCTGCATGTGACCACACACTGTATTTGCTACAGCTGTGCTTCAGAGCAGTTTTGGACATGGTTCTAAGCCCAGTGTAGAGAAGTAACTAAACCAATGACATTCTAGTACTTCGGGAAACTCCAGAATGTAGATGAATCTACCTATTCCCTGACAGATCAAACAGTTGTTTACCTCCAGAAATTTTCCAAAAACCAATAGTTTTCTTCTATTTAAAACACCCCACATGTGACTCTTTTTTTATAAGGGTGCAACAGGAAATAGTTGGAGAAGAAAAGTATATAATGCAGTAAAATTTGTTCTTTTTCTACCTAAATAAAGCAATATTTCCATTAAAGTGAGACAACTCAAAATGCCTATCTTGGGTTGATTTTAAAGGGAAAATTATTCAGCAATGAATGGCGTAACAGTGAAGAAAATGGGAAGTAGAATTTTCAAATTTGAGACAAGTATCTGGTTCTTAAATGCACATTGTTTTACTTATAGGTAAAATTACTGTTGCAACTTTATCCATCCTATTTTTTTTTAAAGGTAAAATAAATCACTGGATAAAGTGTTGAGCATAATCTGCACCTATGAGTTGAACTTAGTTCCAGTAGTGTAAAGGAACAATACTGTATTTGTATTAAAATGGGGTATTGGCATACTGGCAAGATATTTGAGTGCAGTAGTGGCTTTTTATTTGTCATTAGTGAAATATTAAAATAACAATGATGTGAAACGGAGATTTGGCCAGCTGTCCTGACAAATTTTTAGTTGGCAGGAAGTATGCTTTTGAAACTTTTTAACTCTAGCTATACTGAATGCCCTTTCCTAACTACAGTCAAAAAAGAGTTGCCAATGTTTGACACTTGTCTACATAGTCATATATTTCTTGGCAATCTTTAGGGGGAAAAAATCTTAAATCAGCAGTGTTTTCTCCATATTTGCAAAGTTGACCTCTTCATTTTAAGGTACCCACCAGCCTTCTTGATGTAGTTAGCCTTGCACGTTTTTATTCCGACATGTTTAGTAAATTCCAAAATACTGACTAGTTTCTTGGGTTATATCACATTTTGGCATCTGAGTGTAAGATGACAATTTTTGTTAAACACTCTATTTATAAAACTTCTCATTTAAATTCTCAGTAGCTTGCATATTGCAATACAAGAATAAATATCTGGCTATGTGTATTACATACTTCGACTTCATAAATATTGTTTCTTTTAAAATAAACGTACAACTTCATAGGTAATATAGGTTAAACCTCCTGCATCCAGGACTCTCTGGTCCGGCAACATCTGTGATCTGGAAGGACCATGGATGTTGCTGGACCAGAGAGCCCTGGCACTGGGGAGTGCAAGCTGGCCAGGAGTCCAGCAGTGGGGAACCTCACCAGCAGGACCAATGATGGCCAGGACCTCCATCCCTGGGGAGCCCTGGCAGGGTGCAGCAGCCAGTGAGCCCTGGCCAGGCAGGGAAGCAGTCAAGCCACCAGCAGCTGGTAAGCCCTGTCCACAAGGAACCCTAGCCAGCCTGGTGCGCCCAAGCCTGGTAACAGCCCAGTGGCAGTGGGGCTGGAATGGAGCCAGCCACAGGGAGAGTCAGTGGGCCAAGAGGCTGGTGGCAGGGGACCTCACCATATCCAGCCAATTCCCTCATTCAGAACAGGTCAGATCCCAATGGTGCCAGACCAGGGAGGTCCAACCTTATATTAAACTTTTATTTAAAGCAGAATTGAAATCCTTCATAACTTGTCTGAATTTAGTTAGGGGCCATGTAGTTTTGGGCAAACTGACCGTATATCCAGTAGTGAGCGTTTTGGATTCCAGAGTGAATTTCCTTTGCCAATTCAAAAAGACTCTAGCAACTGAGTTTAGGGTGATGCAGCAGAAGAGCCCTAATGCTTAAGTTTGTCCTGGAACTGATTACGCATGTCTAACTTCTTCACAAGTCTTAAAGTTTCAGTATTATTTATAGGATATTTTATCAGTATTCCACCTTACAAGAAAGGGTTAAAGAGAATGTTCTGTGCAAAACAGGCAAACTGTCATAAAACCAACAAGAGGAAAAAAGTATATCTCTGGCTAAAACTAGAGAAAAATTCTGGGTTTGACACGATATCCGCCTGCAGTTATCGCTTCACTCATCTGCTTCAGGATTTCCTGGCATTCATCTCCATGATGGCTATCTTTGTGCTGAGGGAGTGGTGGTAGAGAAGAAGTTGACTTCTGTCTTTTGTTTTTGTTGTTGTCGGAGGCTTTGTATGTGTCCCTCTTTGTCTTTGTGGTTTTTTTAAAAATTAATTTTGTGTGTGTCCGTGTCCGTGTCCGTGTCCGTGTCCGTGTCCGTGTCCGTGTCCGTGTCCGTGTCCGTGTCCGTGTCCACCCATCTGTTATATAGACAAATCAGTAAGGGTGCATCTACACAGCAGGGCTTAACTAGAAATAAGGTACACAAATTGAGCTATGTCAATTGCGTAGCTTATTTCGAAATAGCTTATTTTGAAATTGGGAGCGTCTATACAGCACTTATTTCGAAATAGAGCACTCTTCCTCTGATTTCCTTTACACCTAGTACAATGAGGGTTACAGAAGAGTTGGAGGAAGAAGTCCTCCAGCTTGACAGTATTTCAACATCGTTTTGAAATATCTGCCTGCTGTGTAGACACGGACTAAGTTATTTCAAAATAACACTAGTCATTTCGAAATAATGTTGCTGTGTAGACGTACCCCAAGTGTTCAAGAATATTACACACATTATTCTCACTCGTCATCTCTTCCTTCCTCTGATGTGCTAACAATGTGTGAAATAGTCTTGCTTTGCAAGTTACTTGTTATGTTCTACCATCCAACAGCCACAGTGTCAACATATCAATAGGACAAATGTTACCTACCATCCCTGTGCTCTTGGGGAGCCAGGGAGTGACATTCATGGAAAACCATCTCCCTTCCCCTAGGCTTCTGCTAGAATCAGAGAAAGCAATGAAAAGGCCAGGGAAGACACACCTAAACTAATTAAGGAAACACCCCAGCCTCATCTGCATTGAAGATAGAACTCATTAGCATACAGAATGGAGACCAGCTCTTCCAAGGCAGGAACCGCAGTGAACTATGGGATACCAAAAGCAGAGAAGCACTGCCTGATGGGAAATCTCTGCTCCAGATGCTAATGAACCCAGGCCTGCTCGCACCCAAATTAGTCATTATCAGACCAATTCTAGTAATGATCCTATTGACATCCAAAATACTAAAACTGCCCAGTTGCATTGTGAGCTCGTTCAAGGGACATCACCCATAACTAGGTGTGATCAGTCTCTATTGTCTTGCCTCTGTTTCTCTTTGAACTATTGTCCTATCCCTATAAAAACTCCTGTCTTTGCCCAAGAAAAACTGTTCTGTTACCTGGATTTAAACTGCATCAGTTCCATTGAGACTTCTTCATCTCCTGTCTGATCGTGCTGGGGGCTCTGCTCTGCTTGTCTCCTGCCCTCTGGACCCACAGTTACCAACACCATCTGGGAACCCTGATCAGTACAAGCTCCATGGAGTGGTGAGGTCTCTCCCTCTCCCTTCCCCTTCCCCCAACTACCTCTCTCTAAGCATAGCCTCCTGACACTTCCCTATGTAAACTGTTATATGGTTAGCTAGCTCTAACATTTGTAATCGGTTTCAATTTAGATTTAATATTGTAACTGTTAGATTTAATAGTGTAACTGTTATGTGTGTTTGGTTTCCTATCACTACCCAGAAATAAATAACTTTCATTGTGAAGCTGGTTGTTTCTCTCTCTTTCACTCACTCTTCCTCAAGGGGTGTTGTTTTGGCTTCCTCATTTACTCTGCAACAACGCTTCTTGTACCCAAGCTAAAGATCCCTGTAGTGCCCAAAATACTGTGGGGTTTGCTCATCTTGTGGTTTACCAGTAAATGACTGT
The DNA here is from genome assembly GCA_019425775.1 of Rafetus swinhoei. NCBI lineage: Eukaryota > Metazoa > Chordata > Testudines > Trionychidae > Rafetus > Rafetus swinhoei. The sequence continues at coordinate 78,272,124 of CM033449.1, read as the reverse complement.
GGTGTGAAAGTGGGGATAGGGTGGTGCTGAACCTGCAGGCATATGAGGATGGCAGCTTAAAGTGCTGTTTAATCCAGCCCACTGAGTCCAAAGGCTCATGAAGGTGCAGTATGGCATTGCTGTTAAACCCAGCCTGCTGAGTCCAGGGACATATGAGGGGTCAGCTTGTGAGTGCTGATTACCCACTCCTCTCAGACCTGCTCTGTTAGTGGGTGAGTGTCTGTGTCTGTTGCTAAGGTGGGAAGAACCCCATCCTGAGGAACCTAGTTCCTCCAGGAGAGCTCCAGTGGGAGGGGGAATTGGCAGCAGGGAGAATTCAGCTCCATATGAGAGCACAAGCAGCACACTGATAGAATTGTTAACCTCCCCCCAGTCTCATAAGAGTAACCCTAATAAATGAGCATACCCCAGAGTATTGGGCAAATCTGGTAACACAAAGGGATTTAACAAACATTAACTCCTCCAAAATTTCCTGACTGTTTGGGGATGAAGGGGGGAAAAAATCTCCAGGGTCTAGTCTCACTAATGGATTATTGGTTAGTATTGTGACATCATTTTTACCCAGTAATTCCAATTGTCACAAGTTGCTGATGGTACTGCAAACACCTGAAGCAGTGTGAGGTGGCAGCAGCATTGCATATTTTTGTTTAGGTGCAAGTAATGGGAGACTCTGTTATTGGCGGGTGAATAAAAGAGGCTGGCTTTTGAAAAACAAAGTAGTCAAAAGTCAGATTATTTGTTACTGAAATGGGATTATTTGTTACTAAAATGAAAAGCATTTTTTGGTCATCAGGAGTTGAGGTTGTTCCTTACTACTTGGCATCAGGCTTATGTTCCCATCCACTTGTAGCTTGTAAGTACTTGTGATTTGATAGTGGAGTTATTGAATTTTTAGAATATTTTCCTTTTGAGCATGAATTTGATGGCCGCATAGTAGAAAATGTCTACTAATGGTGTCCTTAATCTTTGTTTGCCAGAAGATGGGAGTGAGCAACAGGGGATGGATCACTTGATGATTACCTGTTCTGTTTATTCCCTTTGGAGCACCTGGCATTGGGTAGTGTTGGAAGACAGAATACCGGGCTGGTATTTATGTGTAAAATAGGTTGTACATATGAGGGCAGAGGACCAGGAAAGGCCCATGCTCCAGGATGTCGTGATGAGGTCTCTGCTGGCCTTAGGTTCTGCAATATTCATTGTTTTATTCCTTATTAATTAAAAATACAAAAAGATACTAGATTTTTTTGGTTTTGTTTCCTACTGTATTTACCTTCCATTGTATTGGCTGAATTGGCCTTCTAATAAGTACAATGTGTAGTTTTAATCCTGTTTTTAAACATAGGCCTGGTCTATACTACGAGTTTAGGTTGAAATTAGCCGCATTAGGTCAGTTTTTCTAAACAGAGTCTACAGTATAAAAGCCCATTCTGCCAGCTTTAAGGGTGGTTAAAGTCAATTTCTGTACTCCTCCTTGAAGGGGTCCCACAGAGCCCCAATGTGACCGTTCTGGCCAGCACCTTCAACTCTGCTGCTTTCCCAAGTACACAGAAAAATCCCTGGGAAATTTTGAATTTCATTTCCCATTTGGCCAGCATGGCGAGCCCAGCAGCACATGTGATTATGAATGCCCAGGGTCGCCAATGAGCTCCAGCATGGCGTGTGCAGGAGATACTGGATCTGATTGTTATGTGGGCAAAGGAATCTGTGCAGGTAGCACTCCAAAGCAGCAATCTGTGCCAAGATTGCACAGGCCATGGTGGAACAAGGATAAGCCAGGGACAGGCATATCAGAAGACCAAGGAGGCAAAGTTTGAGCCTGGGTCAGACCTGCAAGCATGCTACACCTATGAGCAGCTGCATGGAGTTCTTGGGGGGGGGGGGGGACCCACCCACAGTCCCAAAGCTGTCTATGGATACCTCCCAAGAGACTTTTTAGGCAGTCTCGGGCAAAAACAAGGACATCATGATTGAAGAGGAGAATGCTCAACAGACAAGTGGAGCATCCAATCTCACCAACAGCCAGTACCTTTTTCTATCTCTGGGAGTCAATCCTTGCCCAGGACATATTGCTGACTATTCCTGATGGCGGAGAGGGCGCTTCTGGTGAGTTCATGACCACGATGCTACATCCTTTTTCGATAAAGGGGTGGAAATTAGACGTATCAAAATTGTAAATGAAGCCAGGATTTGAATTTCCTGTGCTTCATTTACATAATGGCAGCCACGGCTATTTTTTTGAAAAGCCGCTTTTCGGAAAAAAACTGCAGTCAAGACGGGGATCTTTTGACAGAAATACCCCGTTTCAAAAGATCCTATAAACCTCATTTTTTAGGGTTACAGGATCTTTTGAAATGGGGCATATAGGTTTAAAAAAAAAAGCCGTGGCCGCCATTATGTGAATGAGGCATGAGAAATTCAAGTCCTGGCTTCGTTTACAATTTCGATATGTCTAATTTACATCCCTTTATCGAAAAAAGATGTCGTTTAGATCTACAGTGACAGAATGAATGCATGGAGGAGAATGATCTTGCAGATCATATGAACTGAGCATGAGGAGAGGAGAGCGTGCAGGGAACATGACTGCAAGACCCAGGATGAGATTGAGACTCATCTATCAGCACCTGCAACACCATCAAGAAGTATCCCCTCTGGTTTATGTGCTCCTTGGCAGGGTGGTCTGGGTCCAAGATAGATGGAACACATATCCTTATCACCCCACCACATTTAGGGAACCTGATCATGGCAAAGCCCTCCACTATGTCCTGCACATTTCTCAGAGTCGCTATGCTTCCTAGCAGAAGGGTATCGTTTGCCCTGGCTACTTGGATCACAGCAGCCCCCACTGTAGATTTACCCACTCCGAATTGAGTCCCAACAGACTGGTAGCAGTCTGGCATTGCAAGATTCTACGTTTTGGTATTGCGGCGCTTCAGGGCAGGGGAAAGTAATTCTCAAAGTTTCATAAAAGTGGCCTTGAGCATGCACAAGTTTTGCAGCCACTGAACATCATGCCTTAGCTGCATAACTGCAATCCCACCAGCCTGTGCTTGTCTAATGGGACCAGATCAGAGTTCCACTGTGTCAACAGGATCGACTGCTGCCAGCATCTACAAATTGCTCCACTCAGTGGGTTCATACGTGTCTGTGTTGTATAGCCTCCTAGCACCCTTTCTCACTCCAGCAGCTCCTGGCTAGGCTCTGGACAGACCACAGCATAACAAGTGTGGTGTTGGCAATGTTTGCCGTAGCACTTCGAAGCTGAGCCGGTGTCCATGCTTGCCCTGCTATGGCGTTTGGATGGATAACCATTGGGGGAGAGGGGAGCAAAGGTGCAAAAAACTGTTTGCCATTGCTTTCAAGCAGGGAAGGAGGAGATAAGTGCATTATGGGAGACTGATAAAATGTATCCAAATCCACCTGTTGCAATATTTGTCCCATCAGGCATTGGGAGCTTAACCCAGAATTCAAAGGGGTGACAAGAACTGTGGGAACTATCAAAGTCAAAGGCAGCCACAGTACTGGGAGCACACTTAATCGACCTCATGTGCCCACTGAGGACATGAACCTTCAACTTTGTAAATTTGGATGCTAAAAATCAACTAATGAATTCAACTAATTTTGAGTTCAATGAATTCAACTAATTTTGTACTGTAGACATACCCACTATACTTGTTAAAATAGCTGGTCAGGTCGGTAGGTGTATGGGCAGTAAAAGCTGGTGGGGTAAGAGATTCTAGCACATGTCAATTTTTGGCAAACGTATTTGTGAGTTGTTCCTTGGCAGCATGTTTTATTTAGTAGCTGTGTTCTTGGAAGTTGGCCTGATCACGTGACTCACTCTGGAACAAGTGACACATGACTGATCCATTGACCAAGACAGAGAGCTGACTATAAGAGGAGGTGGAGCTCTCTTGCTGATTGGGACACATTAAACAGAACAAATACCTCTTGCTTTAGTCAAGCTGTTGGTATCCAGACGCATCTGAAATTTGGTGCTAGAGGCCAAAGGCTGGACTTGGTTACTAAACATGTACTTTGGACCCTTTTAAAAAAAGAGTAAATATGCCATTTTTTGAAACTCAAGTTGTTTTTATTCCAGAACTAAAATCTGAGAAACACACGACCGGAATTTATGATAAACCAAGAGCTAGTAACTGATGCAAGCTTTTTAAAAAACCTTTCTGTTGTGAGGGTAGCAGTCAATAGTTTTATTTAGATGAAGGAAATTGTCTGCTTGTATGTAACTTTTCTTTGTCCAGAAAAGAATGGGATGAAGATGGAATTGTAATTAACCTTTTTGTCAGCCTTTGTTTCGTTTTATTCCATATTAAGATTCTACCTATTAAAACTATGCCCCTGCAAGGCCCTTATTTTGATATTGAAAATGTGTTTACTTTTTTATTTGAACACAGCCATGCTTGGACTCAGTGTTCTCTCTGCCAAGAAATTCCATTATTGGGGCTACTCCTGAAAACATTGGCTGCCTTTGAGCCTTGTCCAGGATGTCTTCAGCTTCACTATTCCTGTTTTGCATATTCTTTTTGCAGTTCTGTCCCAAACTATTGCATTCTGTAGATTAGGATAAGACTTGAAACTGTCTTGAAACTGAGAGAGTTTGTGAAGTGTTATTTATTTACACCTTCTCTTATTATTTGTGACCACTGTGTTTAACCCAATGGGGAATGAGTTCTGGTAATCTAATTTGGAGATGAAGAAACATAAACAGTTTTATGTTTGAGAAGAGAAGGGACTGTTTTTTAGCAATCTAGAGATAGTTAAAATTTCATTTTAAGCTGGCAGAGATTCAATGTACTCTATCTTCTCCAACCAATATCAGAAGTGTTTTGTATTAAGCAAGTGGTCCCTAGAAATGTGTACTTCTAACTTCATCTAATACTTCTCATGTATTTCATTTCGTAAAGTAAAATATTGTTTTCTGAAATTGACATTGCCTGCCCCTTCAGTAATTCTGTTATTTCTAATCTGATAGTAAGAACTTTATCCACAACAACTTCCTCATTTCACTGTGACCCCCCCCCCCTTACATGGAAAATCACATGCTTGTTCACTTGAGTGACTAATATAGAAAGGATCTGGTCTAACTTGTGTGAAACTGGTAACAATGCATCAGAGTTAAACTAGGTGGTTTATATAGTTTCAGTGGCTTGTTCACTGAGTTGACCTGAACACTGTCTCGGGGCTGTTTTAGGTGAATAAGTGTAAGAAAAAAGAATGCAGCTGTAGTGTTAGATTTTTGCATATGCATAGTGACTATGGGGAGAAGTGCCTTTTGGGGAAATACAATATGTTTTGGCAAACTTTTTTTTTTTAAAAGCATCCCAAATTAACTGTTCAACAAATGGAATAGAAGGATATCTATCTTTAGGTGAAGTGGAATCTGACGTCTGTTTATATTTTGTTTTGTTTTTGTATTGTTCATATATGAAAAACCACTTGGTACTACTTTCTACTTTTTAACTAGCTTTCTTACATTTACTGCTTCAGTTTTAGGAGAACCAGCCAATGTGTAATAGTATATGATTAAAAGGAGAGAAGTTGGTTTGGTTTTGCTATTTGTGTCTCTGAATCATGCTTGTTTTTTTGGCAAGGAATTTTGTGAAAGCTTCTGCTTGTTTACAGATCTCTAGTTTGTCTCCTTAAAGGATGTGTGAAAGAAAATCTTACTAGAGATGTGAATGAAGAATCTACAATAAATCTTGAAACAATGCTTGAACTTTAATGGATAGTTTTGTTCGGTACAGAAGTTTATATCCTATTACTGCAAGGCATTTGGAAGGTGTGTGTTAAAATTGCATTTGAGATTTAATTATGCATATCCAATGCTGCCATTATAAAAATGATCAAAGTAAAGAGGAAAATTAGGTCTGTCTAGGTTTTGAAGTGATGTACGCACAGAGCAGGTGACATACCGTCAAATAGTCCTATAAAAGAAATGACTAACCTCCATTTTCCAATGGATTATGGCTGGAGATTAGGAGGCTTTCCTGATTCACAGTTTATGCCTGCTCTCTGCCCTCCCATAGGTTGATGTCATCTTTAGAGTTTATGTTGCAGATTGAGTAGCCTTCAAAAATTGGTTAGATAAAGGAAGTGGTGAGCCAGTATTGAAGTGTTGGGCTGGTAAAATGTTAATCACTTGATGAATCCAAGATGATGGCCATTCACATTTAATCAGAGTTGTCTGGAGTACGGCTGTTACATTGCGTGTAATCTGGTAACCATGTAGCCGACAAATATTTTGTCGGTTACACAGTTAACCATTGCTGCTCTGCATTGAAAGTAGCTTGAGAGCTCAAGCCAGGTCCTGGCAGCTACTCTCACTGTAGCTCTGCAGGAAAAGTAATTTAAGACTCCTAAATCCAGATCAGCTTGAGGTCTGGAGAGGCAATGGGAGCTCAAATAACACTTGGAGCTGCACTCTCCGTAGAGAAACTGAGAAGACACCCCCAGCTTGAGAACAAAAGTCTGAGAGGGGTGAAGTGAGGGAGTAAGTGGGGACTCTGGAATAAGCTTGGTTCTTTCACTGCGAACTGACTAAGGAAGTCAGAGACAGAGCCTGAAAATGGAGTTCAGTACAATTTGACTTGTGAATTGCTCTGGGTAGACCAGAATGGACTCTTCTTTAACCGTAGGTGCTGATCTTGCAAAGTGCTGAGGGTGCTTGATCCCTGGCTCTGCTGTAGGCCCCACCCCTCTTCTGCCCCCTCCCCGAGCATGCTGCATCCTTGCTCCTCTTCCCTCCCTCCTCGCCTCCTGCCCACACATGTGAAACAGCTGAATGTGGTGGGTGGGAAGCATGGGAACAGAGTGGGAGGTGTTGATCTGTGGTGGGTGGGAGGCGCTGATGGGGGCTGCCAGTGACATAATACCCAGCTTTTAGGTCTGTGGATGAAAAGGGCTTTATGAATGCTGAACTTGGGTTTTGTTTTTATTGTAGCCAGTACTACAAAATACTTCAGTGGAAATTGGTGTTCTTGTATGGGGTGCTTGGGATTTTTATGTGGAATCTTTTTTTTTTTTTTTTTTTTTAAAGCTGGAAGGGACAATTATTTACAGGGATGAGGTTAGTTGAGCTTGTAGAAAACAAGCTGTGTCCTCTTGGCCTGTACCCTTTAAGAGATTCAGTACCCATTTGTTGTAAAACAAAAGTCTGTTTTGTTTTGTTTTTTTTAAGTTCTTAATAGGTTTCTCCAATTTGGTGTTAGTAATTTAGTTGTACTACATTTATAACAACTCTGATTTGGTATTTATTTATTTATTTATTTATTATTATTATTTCTTTTATTTTGTTTTTAAGGGACACATTTGTAAGCAAGTGTAAAAGTGAAAAGTTACATCCTGCATATTCATAAGATATTATCTGTCAATTGTATTCTGTGAACAGATTAGCCTTTTGTGGAAAAGCTTTTTTTTTTTCTTTTTTCTTTTTTAAAGCTGCATTTGATTCTTAGATGAATATAGACTGTTTACAGAGTAAAACCATTACTGTGCAAAAATTCTGGGGTGTTTGCTGGTGTTAATCATTCCTTACTGATAATTGTAGGGTATTGATGACAGATTTTTATTTGCATTTGAAGTATGGTACTGAGCCATAAGGGGTTGCTAAGAGTTGTCAGATGACACTTGCTCACATGAGAGCCATTAAGAGGGTGTTGCAGCCAGTGTTAGAACAACCTTGCAGCTAAGGGCGAGTCTGTGCAAAAGCACCTATGCTTTTTCTTTCAGAGGCCATATGGTTTGGTCTTGTGACCAAATAAATAATTGCCAGCTACATAATCACATACCAGGAAACAAAGGTAGTTAAAATCAATATTAGCTGCTGTATCTGCTGACCGCTTTGCACTGAGCGGAAAAACTCCAGCAACAGAAGCAGGAGATAATCTTGGATGGGCTTTAAAATTTCAGAGTTCTTTGTGGTGGTCTTATTTGGGATAAATATACTATATTACATTGGATGCAGCTGTCTTCCAGAATTACTGACCGAACGTGCTACTCTTGTTCTAAAAATGAAACCTGTGGATGGCTTAAAAGACTTGGTTAAATTTCTTCTCTGTGAGGAAATGTCTGTGGTTGCTGGATGCTGAGCCCTATAGCCATATCTCTTACGTTCAGTATTTTCAAGAACCTTTGGGAAAGTACATCTACGCTAAGAAGATGTGTGGAGGTACTCCAAAGACTGCACACAGCACAGGCGGGCAAACAGACTTAGCAAGAAAAAGTAATGATGCCTCTTGCCCACTGGGAAATAATATCTCAAACACAGGATTAGATAAAAAGGCTAAAAAATCTTTGGTAGCAGAACAGAGCACCGACCATAACAGCAGGTGAGTTGAGATTTGTTTAAATTTTAGTTAGGTTTGGGAAGTGTTTCAGTTTGCTTTATTTTGAAAAGGTACAACATGATGTTTCATTGCAGTAATTACTAAACCAGCTGTTGGTTTAGTTCCAAGTATTGATTTCTTCTGCTACTGTACAACAAAATTCTGTGTGTCTCGCCCTCCAACCTGGATTTAATGATCATATTGAGTATAATTGAAATGCGTTCAGAAAACATCACTAGACCAACAGCTCGTTCAATATTTGCTGCACTGAAACACCAGCTTGTACCTTTTCCAAATAAAGCAAACTGAAATACTTCTCAAATCTAAACAAATGGGTTGCTCAGTTGGAGTATGCACATAGATTTCAGAATACTTTTGGCTATTATGAATGTAAACTAGCTTTGTTGAGATCAGAGTTCAGTTAATCTCTGCAAAGAACTGATGATCTGAAAACAGTATGCTGGGTAAAGCCTCTGGGTATTTGCAACTTACTGCAATCCAAATGATAACCAGAAAGGGGTGAATTTTTCAATTTTTAATGTGTAATTACTATTAAAATAAATATGCATAATTTAATTGGTATTTCAAATTTATCTTTAGCTACACTTCAACTATCAGTGCATTTGTAGTTCACTTTTAAAAAAACAAACCCTGTCCTGTATAGCAGTGCACCCATGGAAAATAATATAGTAACTAAGTGCTATGTCAAAAAATCAAATCGGGATTTTAAAATCAAACATAATTTTCCACTAAGCATAATTTTCCCCTAATCTTATCTCCAAGTGAATCCTCTCTTTTGTATAGAAGAAGACATTTGAGTAAGTCTAAGAAAGCAGCTTTGGAAGAGTGAAGGATTTTTTTTTTTTTTACCTAATTCTGACAAGAAACCTGGTGAATGAGTCAACTTTTAATCATGCATTTCTTAAAAACAAATTCTTAATATGTCCTTTATTTTACTAACATGTTACCACAAATACATTTTGAAGAGTGCTAGTCACACATTAATTGTAGAAGAGCTATATGAAAACTACGAATATAGAATTTCTTTGCTAAAACTTTTAATTATACTAGCATCTCTTCCATATACTGGGGTGATCTGCTTCTACTTAGCACTTTCAGTTTTTAATCTGCCTAAAGTGCACTGTGTATCAGAGCTCCACATTTTTGTTTGGTTCCAACTGTCTTAAAGTTAACTCTGTTGGAACTACCCCTTTCAATATTAAGCAGGTGTCCAGAAATAGTCCTCATACTTGGTGGATCTTGTATAATGTCTGTGTTCCCATTAGCAGCTAGGTAACTGAAAACAGCTGGACCAGCTGTTATTAAAAAGAACAATTAAAACAGAACACAAACCAAAACCAAAAAGTAAATAGCTATTTTCCAACTGAGCACACAGAGATTTATCTACTGAAGCATATCCACAATTGTATTACATGTTGAAGAGGAACTGAAAACATACTTTAGAATTGATTAAGCATCACTGTTTTCTAAACACTTCTGTAAATGGGGTTGAAATGGACTAATAGAACTTTTTTAGTGTGTTGCAAGTAGAAAATTAGGATTTACCCTTAGGTAACAGAGCTTCAGGAAAAACGGTGTAAATTCTCTATTAATATTCTTCCTCAACAATTTAGAAATCTGTGATGCAAGAGTGGGTGGGTTTTTCTCTTCCACCAAACCCTTAAACAGAGTAGATTTGCTTTAAACATAAGAGGATAATTTGCCAGAGCAGACGTTTGCTATTCGGATGGGCTAACCATACACCAGTCTTGCAATGCCAAATGTCATTATAATTGAGGGAAAACTGTCTTACATGAAGATGAATCTAAAATAGCCTTTCATTATAAGGGTAAAATTGGTCAATAGATAGTTACAATACTAATATTTATATTAAAAGTATATCAAATGCAATGAAACACAAAGTTGTGTGAGACTCCAAGGCAGGGCTGGGCAAGATGCAGCCCATGGGCCAGATCTGATCAAGCTGAGACTTTGGCCCCATTTTCTATTTATATCTTGCTGCCCATGTCACCAAATTTCCAGACGGGTTCAGGCAGCAGAATCCTATTTAAAGGGCTCACAGCTCCCTGGCACGCACTACCCCTGCAGGGCTGGAGCTGTGAGCCCTTTAAATAGCCACGGCAACCTTCGGCAGCTGCCAGGCAATGTGGTAGTATCAGGGCAATGAACCCCTTGCTGTGCTTTTAATTCAAAGCTTCTGCCCCAGACAATTCTGGGGGGATGCTAGTCTCCGGCCCTGCCCCTTTCTGCTTCAGGCCCTGATCCTTCTGGGGGGAAAGGGAGCAGGGATTGGAGCCAGCCCATAACCTGTACCAAAATTAAGTGGCCTCTGTTGGAAAATTATTGCCCACCCCTGCTCCAAGGCATGCTAAATGATTGATTACTCAAACACCATGGCGTTGGAGCTGTGCATTATGTGGAACAGCCTAGATGATAGAGGATGGAAATAGAGCTATCTGCTTTTGTGAAGGAGGGGAAAAAGTGCTAGCCATGTCAGAATCTTGTGCCTTGTGATGGGTTCCATAGGGAGATGACACTACTGGGTGTATGTCCCTGTGGTGTTTTCCATGTGCATTTGAATGACATTTGATCTCATTACATTAAGGAATAGATCATTTCTGTAGTGTGAAACTGTATTGTTCAAGAAATGTTCCCTTCCTGTTCCTTCCCCTGTGTAATTAAGAAAGTTAAAATGTGGTCTGTCAAAATATAGCATCACAAAATAGATTTGAGAGGGGCGTTTTCTGAAGTTCCCTCTTTCAGTTCAGCATACTATGTGTAAGTAGTGCAGTCCCTTCTCATGAAAGATTTGAGATCTGCTTGACGGAAGCTTGGGTAACATCTTAATGGACAAATGTTGGGATTTAAATATTGTAAGTTTGAATGGATTCTGATTGCTTTTCATGTGCAGTGTAGCAGGGGCAGGGAAACTGGACACAGTACCTCAGCAGGCTGGTTACAGATCATAAGGCTGAAACTCAGTCCTGTTCATTCTTGGCCAAAAATTGTTGCCCTTCTACCTGAATGTGCGTCTTTGATGGTCACGTAAAATAGATGGGGCAGTATGGGAAAGTCTCCACTGATCCTTGTCCTGCTCTCCCTGTTCGATAGGTAAACAAAGAGGCTAACTTGGCACTTCTTGGGAGCTTTACAATATATTAAAAATAATACGTGTAGAGATTGCTTTGTTTGTTTGTTTTAAAGGAGTGGGGACCCCCCTTTCAGCAATTAGTACTGTGATTTCTGAGAGAATGTGGAAAGGAATGAGGAGGCAAGCTATAAATGAATAGGGTTGAACTTGGAAAAAGAGTCCAAATGCATGAAGTAAATTGAGGCAAATCCATGTACTGCTTTGATTTCCTCCTTGGTTCACTTTTGAACTGACTCTTCTAGTGAATCTCCACAGGCAGTGGATGAGAACCTAGTGATGAAGCCTGCAGTTTAGGAGATGGTGTGATGCAGTTTTTAAGAGTACACGAGTTGTGTAGAATTTCCAATGGGTAACAGTGAACAGAGAGCCCAATCTGGTTTGATTGCATACTGGGTAACTGCCCCAGCGATAACACTGTGATTATTTTTGAAATGGCAATTTAAAAACAAAACTTAGTACTTGTCTAGCACTCCTACCTTTCAAAGCACTGTATATACATAAACACATTAAAGGTGAGGAAAATGGCTGCTAGCAAAAGAGCCTTCAGCATAATTTTGTGGTCTGTCTTAGACATGTGTATGATAACCGTTGCTTTGGCATCAGAGCCTCTTACAATATAAGAATGTTGTATTAGAGGAGCAGATGGCTTATTTTAACTGCAGACACAAACATCCCTTAAAAATATTGAAAAGGAAGATCCAAAACTATGACTTGATTAGGGCTAACTAAGCTTTCTTTTCAAACCTGAAAATCCTGCCTAAGCAATACCAGTGGATTGGAACGCAAAGTACACTTAGAAAAACGCAGAGGAAATAGTCCAACGAATCAAGATAAAACATCAAGAGCAAGTCAAAGTACTTTAGAAACAAAACAGCTATGTGTGTGACTCTGGCCTGTTCATCGGAGAGGGCAATTAGGCCTGGTTTTCCATGGTGATATTTATCCTTCTTTCCTATTAAAATTAGTGCAATTTGAGGATGTTTAGCTCTTTGCTAAAGATTGGGCCCTTTAACAGAGGACAAGTTAAAGCGACAAAAAAAAGTATGACTTTTTTTTTTTTTTCTGGTGGCTTGTTTATTTGTGGGATATACTCCCGCCCCCCCGTGTAGAGCCTAGCCAGGAAAATTCCTATTCCAAAGGCACTCTGTGTAGGAAATCAATGTGGCCTTGATGATCTGTTATGCAACATGATAAACTAAAATGACTATTAATAACAGCTGTACTCTTGCCCCCTAAATGTGGTCTATCCAGATTAGAGCTGAGGTACATCATCTCAGCACATTGCCTGGTACATGGAGAGGCTTGCACTGTCGCTACCTATGTTGCTCTGTGGATAGAAGATTTAAGTGCACATCTGTCATTCCAGCTTCTTACAGAAGCTCTAAAATCCATGTACATTCTTACACTGAGAGAACTATTCTGTAACCTAAGAAAAATAATCAAACCTTTATATTCTAAGGTGTAGGCTGAATACCTGAGAGTTTAGGAAGGATTGTCCTTTTTTTTTTTTTTTTTTTTTTCTCTCTTTTCTCTCTCTCTCTCTCTCTCCTTTCCCTCTCTCACTCCCCCCCACGTTTGTCCTCATCAGATGCAATACACCAATGATTTTTATGCCCTGTTGCATTTGAATATACAACAGTTTGGGAACAGAAGTGAAGAGCACTGCTTCCAGTTGAAATTTGAGGGAGGGATTTTCAGAGAGCAGTGCTACTACTTGAAATGTGTTTTTAATAAAGAATTAAGATTGTAAATATTTTCACTTATAACATAGTAGAAGGTTTTGTTAATCTAGAGAAAAATCTTAAAAGTTCAGAAACAAGAGAGCAATAATTCATGAAACATAAATATCAGAATGATCCCAGCATTTGCCTTAACTCTCCCCCATTACCTTTATTTGCCCTCCTTACTAGTGGGAGAATTCCAGCTCTTACTGAATTGAATGAAACTAAATCTTCCCTGTTCAAATATATGTATCTAAAATGAGGAACATTACAGCATGATATAGCCTGAACCTATTCTTCCCCAGGTATTTGGATATCCAGGCCTATTTTGCAAGGACGCGAGGATGTCTGAAAGTAGTGGAAGTTATGGGTTCTAAAGTTCAGTAAGATGTGGATAATGTCTCAGGTTGGCCTTCGTTGAAGCCTTTAGGAACTAGATATCTTTGTGACTGGATGACTAGAAAAGGTTTTTGTGTTGACTGGATGTAGAATTGGTTTCTGGTTTATACTACAAGAAAGGGGTGAGGAAGATGATTGTCAAATCTCCAGTCTTTGATTGGCGAGCGAGTGGGTTTGAAGTTAATAATCTGCTATGTTGAGTTGTATCTTCAATGGTGTTTGGACAATAGCCAAAAGTTCCAGGTTCAAGTCTACACTCAAGTAATTGAGTGTAGAAGATTTGGACTGCAGTAGTCTTTATTTCTTTTGGTTGTCATCTTGATTTTCAAAAAAGTGAAAGTCAGGGAAACAACAAATGTTAATGGATATTTGTTTACATCCTTAGATAGAACAAGAAGCAATGGGCTTAAACTGCAGCAAGGGAGGTTTAGGTTGGACATTAGGAAAAAGTCCCTAACTGTTAGGGTGGTTAAACACCGGAATAAATTGCCTAGGGTGGTTGTGGAATCTCCATCTCTTGAGATATCAGGGATGGTCTAGATGTGTCCTAGTGGTCCTCAGTACCGCAGCTGGTGCCATGGCGCCCGCCGGGGCATTTATGTGCGCCCGCCAAAACATCGGGGCTGGCCCCGCCCCGGGCGCGCAGCACATGCGTGGGGCTGGCCCCGGGCAGCGACGAAAGATTGGGGACCACTGGTCTAGACAGTACTGGGTCCTGCCATGAGGGCAGGGGACTGGACTCGATGACCTCTGGAGGTCCCTTCCAGTCCTAGTATTCTGTGATTCTATGATTAGCTCAATACTAGTTTATTGACTGAAAACTTCTCTAATTTATAAATAGTTTCTTCTATTATGATTTATTAGTGTCATAAATGTGCATAGTGCTTGATGGATAAGAAGACATTCCCTGCCCTGGAGATCTTAGTCAAAATTACATAATTAATATAACAAGAAATTACAGGAAAGCATGGTGGGTTTTTTTTCTCTGTCTCCAGTTAGGAAGTTACAGTATTTGTACAAATTCTTGCCAGGTATGTATCTGAAACGAAAGAACAATTATTACAGCAGTATGCTTGTTTAAAGAAAGATATGCAATATAGTTTTCTGATCTCTCTGTTTAACGAGGTGTTACATATTACAGAATGACCTTCATTACCACATCCATGACGTGCTGTTTCTAATAGTTTTATTTAATTTAGTGGAGTCTCATATTTAACAAACCAGGCATGTCTTGATCATTTCTTTTTATTCGCACTTGGATTGTGTTTCTGGTAGAGGGATAGGATTTTTTGTATAAAGTTCAAAAATAGTAAATCGGTATAAGAAGGTGACATATTTCTAATCTTAAATATTTCACTTATGAGATTCTAGCACTGGGAAAAAAAAGCATAAAATAGCAGTAAGTCTCCATAGTAGTCGTTCTATTATTGGAATGCCTGTAACAGTGTGCTCTTAACGTAAGAGGGTTAACCTAGGCTGAGGGCACAGGGTTGGCAACCTCCTTGAGCCCTAGGGGTTCGATTATCAGAGCTTACAGATTTAGGGCCTAGAAAGTTTTTGAGCATTATTGAGACTTGTTAATTACGCATAGGTTTTAGGCATGTTAAATATTGGTTAATTGAATAATCGAGTAATCTCATGAATTATTTTCAGTTACTTGACTATGTTATAGTCCCCAGAGGCAGGACAAGCAGCCAGTGTGTTTCAGCCTCACTCCCAAGGAGCCCCCCTGCCACTCCACGCTGCTGCCTCTATATCAGTTCCCCTTGCGGACCGGCTGCCCGTCACCCTGTGCTGCTATCTTGGGTGGCAGCATCCCCTGTCTTGGCGGGGATGGAGGGTCTGATCTCCCAACGCGGCGCAAGGCAGAACTCCCACTCAGCTCCCAATACACTTTAAATGCAGAGCCACGGCAGGGGTAGGTCCCAGACCAAATGCGAGCCAGGATGGAGTCAGGCTGCTGGCTAGCCTGCTAAAAAATTTACTGGTGGGGAGTTGAGGGGGGGGTGGGGAGCGGGGGAGGGAAATGCATGTAGGCTATAGCATTAACCTATAAGCTTTTGCTTATTGGTTAACTGACTACACTAATACATCCCTAATAGGTTTCATAGTCGTACTGACTAGCACAAAAAGTTCTTGTCTTGGTGTCAGTGCTTTTACCAGTCATAGGCATTCCTTCACCTTACTACAGTTGATGCTATTCTGATCATAGTATATTTATGTGAAATCCCTAAACGGGTGTTACGTTTTTGACAAAAATAAATTGCCAATGCACAGGTTCGGGTAATTTTTATGGAGTATAAAAAAAAGTGCGTACCTTTTTAAATTGTTAGTTTACATTCTGTCATTAGTGAAAACCCTTTTTTTGGGGGGCAGGAAAGGATTGGAGTAACTTGTCCACTTAGTTTCTAAGATCTAGTTCTGAAATTTTATTCATGGGACTTTAAAACTGGGTCCGTTAATATAAGGAACAGAAGGAAGGCAGACATTTTGGTTTTTGTGAGTAGAAACCTATGCAAAAATCTTGGCTCCTTTACTATGGTCCTGTATTTTCACTAGAGACAAGTATTTAGTACCACTGCACTTTGGACAAAAATAGTTTGACTGTGTCACATGCTTATTTGAGATAAAAGTTTAGATTTCAGTTAACAGTCAGTTGAGGGCCTCCAAGTTTCTGATGGCAGAGCTCCAAACTTAAAGCTCACACACAGTGAAAAAACCTGCTGAACCTTGCCATGATTTGCAAAATTATGCACATTTTAGTGCTGTTTTTAAAAGTGTGGGTTCTGGTATCTTGGAAAGGGTTTATCTTAAAATGACTACTTTTATCGTCCAGTGTGACCATAGCACTGCCACTGTATTTTTTGTTTGTTTTTTATTATAAAACCATAGTTGCTTTTATTCACACTCTTTCCTTTCCCCACCTCCCTGCAGATAAGTACTTGACTTGTAGTCTCCCAGGTTGTCTCCTCCCCTCTCCAGTTTAAAACTCCTGCGCATGTGGTGGCTATCTGGGTTTTCAGGATTCCTATTGCCACCTCCTTGTTCATGGTTTTTACTCCTTTCGGTGCTGGTGGCTGTTTTCAGCTTTCAGCTCTTTTTTAATAATACAGGAAACATTACTGCCTTGAAAGGATTTCTCCTCTTTTTAGTCTATGAAGATAACTGAGATCTGACAATACGTCACTAGCACAAGAATGTATAAAAGGGAGGTTTAAAAATCCTTGCAGGGAAGGCTATGCTGCTGCTTCTATAGCTGTACTGCCTCCCTACATGCACTTGGCTGTAATAACATGGCTTTTTCGTTTTCAAATCATGGGTGCTCACTCACCACATCTCTGAAATCCTCCTCGGATGCTGTTTTGAAATTTCAGTTTGGTTCCCGCCACCATTGTGCAAAAGACTTAACTGACGGTACATACTTTCTTCACTTATTCAGTCCCCTTAGCTCTCTGGTGAGACTATAATTTCTGACTGTATTTGCAATCTGCAGCTGGCCCTGCTCAGACTTTGACTTGAATGAAATCCGCCTGATAGTTTACCAGGATTGTGAGAGAAGAGGCAGACAAGTCTTGTTTGATTCCAAAGCAGTTCGCAAAGTTGATGAGGCGGCAACTCAGGTATGAAACACTATAGTACACTGTTATCCTTTGATTATATTTTTTTTGTTTTCTTGCCCTCAAGGTAAATAATTTTAAAAAGACAATGTTCATTTCTTCATCTTACACTGAAAGGGGAAGCTGCAGTGTTTTAAGCGTGGACCTACCCTGAAACTTTATTTTGTTACAAAACAAATCTATTGGATAGATTTCAAATCACAGCTAATACTGCTAATGGGAATGTGTTAACTGGTACAGTCAATATGTATTGCTAGCTATAGTGTAGACTTAAATAGCTGTGCTTTGTGGAAATGGCTCTCATGAAAAAGTTTGAACACAGCCATCTGAAACTCTATTTAAATAAAGCTTCAGTGAGTATCACATGTTGGCTTAACCCACATAAGTAAGGCACACATGATGCGTATGACAGATCATCTAGTTAAGTGGGTAAATAGGTCAGAGTGGCCTATACTAATCCAGTTTTTTCTGTCATGAGTCCCAGTACCAAGGTCAGTGCTGTATATCTAAGGGGTTGATGCACCATGTTGCATTTGCTTTAGGAAAATGAGAAGGTGTATTTACAGTTATGTAAACCTGCTCTGCTCCTCTTAGAGGCATAACCATTTTAAACAAGTTAATGTATGAAGCATAAATTTCCATTTAAAAATATTGTCCTTTCATGGAGAGAGATTCTCCTTTTGTGTGTTCAAAACATCCTGCACCAAATTCTGTGCCATCTTATTTCCTATTACTGAAAGTAGCCACATACATCTTAAATATTCAGAATTGACAGCCAGAAACTATGTATGGCTTTGAAATTATCTAATTAACATTTGATGCACTGGAATTTTCCAGATTTCCAGGCTAGGGCCCAAACCTGCATCCATTTATCTATGACAAACTTCCTTTTGACTTCAGTTTGGAACGAGCTCAAGCCCTGAATGAGCAAAAGATTAGGGAGCTTGTTCTCCTCATATAAACACAAAAGATAGATTTAAAGCAGTTTTACCTTTCAATCTGCTTATCTGAGAAACCCAGGCAGATTATCTTCAATTTAACAAGGATATTGAAATGTATGATTAATTGTGCTGTAGTATATTTAATGTGTTACACTCTTGCTATTCCTGTGGGTAGCATAGAACAGAACACTTTTTTTTTTTTTTATATTAAGGCCGTTTTTGTCAAGAGCTTGTGTCAAGCACATGACTACTAACATTTGTGCATTTATAACCACCTAATGACAGTCACATTGGGGATTAGATAAGCAGCAGTTACATAAATGCAGTGCCAAGCAAAAGCAGCACAATAGGAATGCAAATATGCGGTAAAATATGAAAGACCAGTCAGCCCCATGTAGAAAAAAAACAAAATCCTCTACACGTCTGGTTAGTTTTATAATTGATAGTAAGAGGACTTGCTTGTGCCACTTCTGTAGTCAAACTAGGGATGTTAAATTTTGATTGATTAACTAATGGAATAGTCAATGGGGTTACCATTGACCATTCAATTAGTCGATATGGACTAGCTCGGCATTCCACCTTTGAAATGTACAAGAACCCCAGAGGCGACTTTTGTACAGTTCAAAATTGGAACGCCACCGCTGTGCCCTTGCCCCTTCCCATGGAGCTGGAAGGAACTGGCTTTTAAGCTGACTCCCTCCTCCCGCCCCATTATCTGCCTCCTTCTGATAGAGGCAGCAAGAGGGAGGAGTGACTAGTTGACTAGTGTGTCGATTATCTGATAAGCTTTTGCTTATTGGATAGTCAATTAGTTGCTTACATCTCTAAGTCAAACCCATTTCTGCTCTCTAGCATTATGAGAGCACTTCTGGGTTGTCTCTGGAAGTGACCCAGAAGAGCCCCACCCAAGATCATGTCTTAAATTCCCATTTTCTTGGTTTTATAACTCTACCAAAGTGTTGCTTCACTGAACAATCAAGATGTTCACTTGATAACAACACTGCATTTTTTTAAAAAAGATGAGGTGCAATATTTAGCTTCTAATTTTAGTATTTTATTATATCCCTTTTATAATCTCTTTTTTTCCGTGATCTGGAATGCAAAGCAGTTGGCGAGATAACGGATGTGCTGCTTATTGCATCAAATACAACAATGTCTGTTATCTCTTTTCTATCCATCTGTTTTTCTCCTGTCTCTTGGCATCTGCTAAAGCCTTCTCCACATTAAGGAAAGCCAGATACAACTATTTTAGTGCAAACTCCTAATACGTGGATATAAAGCAAAATTTACACAGATGCAACTTAATCCAATAAACCCTACTTCGCATCAGTGAAGCATGTGTGCATTGATGTAGTTACTCCATAGGGCATTTCTTTAATGTGACACTGCCAGAGATTGTTGATTCATTGGTATTTGTGTCTACTGCCCAATACAATGACTTCCTGACAGAGACCTCTTGTCATTTATTGCAATACTAGTAGTTTGAGACCAAAAGATTTTCAGAGTATGTCTATGCTTAGAGGTGGGGGTTAAGTCCCAGATGGTATAGAAATACCCACTTTAGCTGTCATCAAGTTAACCCTCTAAAAATAGTTGTGTAGTTGGGGCAACACAGGTGGCAGCAAACGGCAGCATGGTCTAGCCTTCCTCAACCCCTTGGGTATGTATACTTAAGGTAGTTAGTCCATACAGCCCATGCCACCCCTGCTACACTACTGTTTTTATCATGCTACTGTTTTTATCGTGATGAAAACTACCATAGATATTTGTATGAGAGCACAGTATTTCATGTTGTACCAATAAAAGCAAGCAGGATCTTATGAGGGGGGATAAGGCAAAAAGCCACATTCATTGTAAAGATAATTTTATATAATATTCATTCAATCATTCATCCAGGTTATAGTTACCAGCCTGGAAGTTGCTTGTGACAGAATACTGGCCAGGTATTCTGTACACAAGTGATGGTAGTGGGGAGCAAAGTCCTGATCAGATGCACATCTGAAGCTCCTGGTGGGCTGGCAGCAGACTTTTGGACTCTGACTCCATAGTCTTTTGGTCCAGTCTTTATAGGAATTTCTTCCTATGCCAGTCTATGGGAATTGCTGCATCATGCTGATGTCTTCAGGGTGGCTGCCAGGTGCTTGTCAGTGATCTCATAGGGTGGACCTCCAGTCTCCAGTTTTTCTCCACTTGACACCTTTTGGTTGCACTGGCACCTGACGCCTTCTTCAGCCCTTTGATGCTGCATTCTCAGGCTGGCACCTCTCAAACCATTCATTCATTGTCCAAGCACACTCTCTCTCTTACATACATTCCCTAATTAATGTTTCACATACAGTATTTTGTATAATAATAATTTTACATATACAAGAGTTGTAGTTACAAAAAGTTACAAAAGTTTCTGGGTGGCATTTCTTAAAACATTCTCTCTCTGAGTGCTGAGTTAGTTACTGTTATAGTTACAATGTTTCACTTTGCGATTAGGTTCACAATGCTTTGAAGAGAACAGGCGTCAATTGTGTAACAATGCCCTTAATCAATTACAGGGCTTGGCTCCCAGAGCAGAGTTAGTGGCTTGACAAGCAGCCACTTGCAAAAGTTTGAGCGTGCCCTGGGACACAGAGAGGGGAGCTGTTTCTGGCTACATAGTATTATATTCTTAACAGCTTTAAGTTACATGACCTAATATTACATTCCTAACAAATTATATTCTAGAGGGGCAATAATTATAAATCTAAACATTTAACAATCTTAACAAATAATAATAATAATAAATCTAAACACTTATCAAGCTTGATAACACTAAATATAAACACAAACTTAAGTTGTGGGGAACAAATTATGGGGAGTCACTTCCACTTGGGGAATCATTAATAATACTTTAATATGTTATCCCTACATTCATATACCCCTGCTTCTAGCTTAGATGTAACCAAATGAGTCCTTTGTAAGCATTTATTCTAGGCAAACTAGCCCTTTTGATGGATAGCTAAAAAGGTGTTCGTGTTTTTTAAATATTGTTTCTAAATTGGCAACTCTGCATGCAAGAACTTCTATTTTAAATTTTTATTTAAAAAGCTAAATACTCTTTTCCTTAGTGGTAAATATTACCCATGTAAACAGCATGCAACAGTAGAAGATTAAGAGTCTGTATTAAAAACTGCCAAATAGAGCGAGCCAACAATACACTGATTTGAGTAAACTTGGGCAGTTGGCAATGCAGTTACTGACAGGTGACTATTACATACTAAGTATTCAGCCAGGGGTTTGTTCTTAAGCTTCTACACAAATGATTATTCATCCTAATATCCCTGCTAATTATTCACTATTTGTATTTTGCTGCTTGTTCTTCTGTTGAAGAAATCTGCTGTTAATTTGTGAAGCGGAAACAACACCATGCAATTTCATAGAAAGCAGCTTATAAAATGATTTATTTGTATAAATGTTAGCAAACTGTTATAGACTACGGCTCACTCCTGGTTTTCTATGACATTCTAGCAGGGAAAAAAAGACCCATTTGCTGTAGATAGATTTGTGACAAATTACTTTGGCCAGGATCATGATTATTGAAGAAGCAGAGTATTTATATACTGTGTGTGCCATTTATTTCTATAACAAAAAAGCATAATTCATTGGCAGACTAAGCTCAAGAATAATCCTACACTTCTGTTCTCCTGGGCATCACTTTCCTCTTTCTCTTGAAAACCAGAATTACTAACATGACATGGATTGTTTTGGTTTTTTTTTAAACCAACAAATACAATCTTTCAAATTGTTCCAGTATCTTCTGAACAAAAATCACAGGGGTGCAGCTAGAAACACAGATCTTTGTGTTTGTTAAATGTACATTCACCATCAACCTTTTCCGACACAGAAAATAGTAGAGGATGCTCCAGGAAAGGCTTCTGCCAGGTGCTGCCATGCAAGCAGTGGGACCAATAGTATTTCTTTCCATAGTCCATCAGGGGGCTGCACACAGCCTGTCAAGGACCAGCTTCCAAAGTACCAGGTAACATTCGCACATCTATGCAAATCTATATATAGATTTTTACTGAAGGACTAAAGATACTAACTTTGTGTTTAAATGTTTAAACAGACATTTGTGATTTTAAGTAGAATTTGTAATATGTCAAATAGAAAACTGATGCTGGGGATATGAACTGCATTTCTTTCCCTCCATGTGTTGAGGCAAAAGGGTGTTTTATAAATAAAGTGTTACATAAATTGAGCAGTTCCTGAGCTTTCAGTGTTGAGTTTTTATAATTTTCACAGTTCAGTTTTTCTGAACTTCTATGTTAAAATAGTTATGACTGCAACTTAGAAATGTTTCAAGTATGTAAATGCTCTATGGCTATCCATGTTCTTGGCCTAGAAAATAGTGTTTGTCTGTCCTCCATTGCAAGAGCAATGTTCATAATTTCAAGAGTGGTTGAACCCAACTGATTCTGGCAGGGGCAGGCAAATACACAGCCCTAGGTCACTCAAAGCAGCCAGTGAGCCTCTATGCACTGTGCACCCCCTTGTTTGGTGATGACTTGGGTGCTACCTCTGCCCCCAGCACAATCATCACAGCTCCTGTTGTCTGGTCCCATCCCATGGCGCAGAGAGGCACATGGCCCAGCAGCCAGCCTCTTTGAGCGGGCTGCAGGAGTCAGTCTAGGTGAGTGCTTCTTAGTGAAAGCCTGCATCTGGCTCACAATCCCTCCGTGCCCCAGGTATCATCAAACCCTTTGTAACTCCCTCCTCTCCACCCCAGGTACCAACTCCCTGCCGGAACCTGCACCCCCCTCTTACCTTCTCCTCCAGGCCTGAATCCTCTACTGCATCCATACCCCCTCTCCTACCCTGCACTCCCTGCTGTATATCAATCTCCTGCTCCAGATCATAACACAAACCCTTTGCGTCCCACTTCCGCATCCATCCACCAAGTCAGAATCCTCTCCTTCACCCATACCCCCTCCTTGACCCTGTCCCCTAAGCCCCTGCCCCAGGTCATAACGCCCCTCCTTCACTCAAACGCTCTCTCAGAACCCTCACTCTCTCCTGAACCCCAGTTCCCTACTGTGAGCTCTCTTCTGCACCCAATCTCCGTTCCAAACCCCACATCTCCTCCATAGAAAAGTGTAGCCCTTGACCACTTTTCAAAACCTTGGAGTGGCCCTCCCCCCCCCCCCCCCCATCAAAAATTATTGCCCACCCTGGTTTATGGGAAGGATTTTAAATGGATCCTGTCAATGTGAAATCTAGTCATCTTCTTAAAAAAAAAAAGACTAAATACTTGCAAGTCCCTTATAAACAGGGGAAACTGAGGCAAAGTTCCTGTGAAGATTTAAAGCATATGACTAGTCACACCCCACTCAGTGTGACTACTGTCGTATTAACAAATTAAGAACCTCATCCTACGCTCAAGTTTCGTATGTGCTGAGCATCCCATGTTGAGGAAATGGCGCAATTGACTACACAAAATACTGTCAAATATAAAAAGAAAATTAGACCTTATATAAAACTTGTTGGTTTATACATGTAACTAAAATCTTTTTTTAATCACTTTAGTTGGTGCAAGTTTTGGAGGGTAGATAAGGTATATTTCTTCTGCCTTTTAGTTCTGGTAATATTAGGGTACATTCATGCATCCAAAAAAAAATCCCACAACCCAGCAGCAGCAGCCAGCTCAGAGCCTGGGTCAGCTGACTCATTCTCCTGCTGTGAGGCTAAAAATAGCAATGTAGATATTATGGGCTCCAGCTGGAGCATGGGCCATGAGAACTGGTGAGGAAGGAGGTTCTCCAGAGCAAGCAGGAGCATGTACACTGCTATGTGCACTGCGTAAGATGACTCAGACTTTGAGACTTGCTGCTGTGGTGTTTTGTTTTGGTGGTTTTTTTCCTGTGTAGACTTCCCCTTAGATGCTACCTTAATGATAGGCTTAAAAAAAGTTTCTGTTGGAAGTGACTTTTTAATGTTCATTTTTGCTTCAAAAAGGGCATACTCTGCTTTTATTTTTTTCCTAGAAGCCTGCCTCTGAAGCTGTGTCTGTGCCAGTGTTCCTCAAAGTGGTTTGCAGACCCACACTGAGGCTACGTCTAGACTGCAAGCTTCTTTCAAAAGAGGCTTTTTTGAACGTATCTTTTGAAAAAGCGCGTCTAGACTACAACCAGTACTTTTGAAAAAGCAAGCTGCTTTTTCAAAAGAGCACCCAGGCAGTCTGGATGCTCTCTTTCGAAAAAGCACAGTTTGCATTACATAGCACCTTTTTTTGAAAGAGCACTTTCGAAAAAAGGTGTTATTTCTTGTAAAACGAGGTTTTCCATGGTTGAAAAAACTGCCGTGTTCTTTCGATTTACTTTTGAAAGAATGCAGCAGCAGTCTAGACTCAGGTAAAGATTTTTTGGAAAAAAGGCCACTTTTCTCGAAAAATCACTGTAGTCTAGACACACCCTGAGAGAACTGCTACTGGGCCCCTCCAGTTTGTTTACTTACCGGCTCCACAACCATGGACCCTTGCGGCTCCCATTGGCTGCAGTTCGCTGTATGCAGCCAAGGGGTGCCACAGGAAGTGGCAGCCTGGGTCACACTGCTTACCATGGATCCCCTTGGCTGCAAACGGAGAATCACAGCCAATGCGAGCTGCAAGGGTCTGTGGCTGCGGAGCCAGTAAATAAACAAACCAGAGTGGCCCAGATAGCAGTTCTCTGAGTGGGTCTGCAGACCCCTTTGAGAAACACTGCTCTATACCAGTGTTTCTCAACCTTTTTTTATAAAGTACTCCTTTAAAAAAAAAAAAAAAAAAAAAACACCCCAGTACCTACAGTTTTTGACACACACAATTTTTTTCTACGCTTGCAACACATTTGTTTAAACAACTTAATCATAGCCAGGCAGGCAATGAAATTTTTGGGTGTAAAAAGTACAAAAATAATAAAGTGCTGTGAAACTTGAAACAAAAAATTCCGTTTTCTCCAAATTTCAGTTGTGTTGATGTACCCCCCCAGACTTCTCTCAAGTACCCCAAAGGGTACTCGCACCACTGGTTGAGAAACACTGGTCTATACTATAGCTTATGTCAGCATAGTTCGTCACTTGGGCTACGTTTAGACTGCATCCCCTCTGTCAACAGAGGGATGCAAATCAAGCACATCGAAATTGCTAATGAAGCAGGGATTTAAATATTCCCTGCCTCATTAGCATAAACATGGCTGCTGCTTTTTTTTCAAAACGGAGCTTTTTTGAAAAAAACAGCAGTCTAGACGCGGATCTGTCAAAAATAAACCCTTTTTTGACAGATCCTGTAAACCTCATTTTTCGAGGAATACAGGATCTGTCGAAAAAGGGTTTATTTTTGACAGATCCGCGTCTAGACTGCTGGTTGTGGGGTGTTTTTTTTTTTTTTTTTTTTTTTTTTTTTTTTTTTTTTGAAAGCTCCACTTCGAAAAATAGCGGCAGCCATGTTAATGCCAATGAGGCACAGGATATTTAAATCCCTGCTTCATTAGCAATTTCGACGTGCTTAATCTACATCTCTCTGTTGACAAGAGAGGTGTAGTCTAGACACACCCCCTGGTGAGAAGGGGAATAAATCACTCCCTGATAAGTGACATAAGTTATACCAACGTAAGTGCTGGTATGGACGTCATGAAGCAGGGATTTAAATATCTGTTAGTGGGACAGCTTCTTCACTGATGTATCTTCTGCTGCTCATTGGGGCTGAAGTACTCAAACCAATTGGAGCTCTCTCTCTCTCTCTGCATGGAGCAGCTACATTAGACACCTTATAATGGCCCAGCTACACCTGCAAATGCTCTAGTGTGGCTGTTCCCCTAATACTTTTTAAACTTAGAGAAAGGGTGCAATTTCCACAGAGTAAGATCTGTTGCCTTTAGACACTTTCCCAGTCTCCTAAAGCCCACAGGTGAGTTTCTAGGATACCGATGAAAAAAACCAGCAACATTCAAGGCTCAGAAAAATGAATTTTCTATTTGTATGAATCTCCATCCAGGCAAACCATTTTCCTATAAGAGACACGAGAGAGACTTTATGTGATTGGCTTTGTTTAAAAAAAAAAAAAAAATGTAGTAGTATGTGGGAAGAAAAAATGTATCCTGGTGTTGAAATGCAAGATAGTTCACATCACAGTTGAGATTCTTATACATACGGGCTATATCTAGACTACACAGTTCTTCCGGAAAAAGATACGCAAATTGTGAACTGCAATTTGTGTATCTTTTTCCGCTTCTTTTTTCAGAAGAGGCTTTTCCGACATTTGGCCCATCTACACTGGGCCAAATGTGGGGGAAAAACCCCTTTTTCGGAACATCCCTTCTTCCTCGTAAAATGAGGTTTACAGGGATGCCGAAAAAAATTTAGGAAGAGCAGACGCATTCCTTGGACATGGCAGAGTTTTTCTGGGATAACTCCAGTATCCCGGAAAAACTCTGTAGTCTAGACGTACCCAGTGAGAGGATCCTCTTTCTGTTTGTAGAAACTCTGGAATGTAATAAGAAATGGGACTTATTTTCTTTATTTTAAAATTGTCATTCTAAGTATATCTTGCCATCAAAATTAGTTAATTTAGACCAGAAAAGATTTTTTTCAATATTAAAGTAACATGTGAGGCTATGTCTAGATTATGCGGAAGATTCGAAAGAGGATATGCAAATTCCAATCTCACTTTCGAAAGCGGAGCTTTTCCTCAAAAAATGAGGTTTACGTGGCTTTTCGAAAAAGGGGGGCTTGCCAAAAAAGCCGCGTCCCGACTAATTTCACTTTTGAAAGCTCCGCTTTCGAAAGTGAGATCGAAAGAAGATATGCAAATTCCCGCCGAATTTGCATATCCTCTTTCGAATCTTCTGCGTAGTCTAGACATAGCCTAAGGGTCCAGACTTTTCAGACTTGCAGTCCTTCTCAAGCAACATCCTACAGCACAGGGATGTGGCAAGGAGATACAAAATTACTTGTCTGGCCCAGCTGCAAAGACTCTGTGTGGATTTCTTCATTGCATGTATTTGGGAGAGCTGATGAAAATAGGAACTGTTGGGCCTCCCTGATGAACTAAATGTAGCATGCACTGTAACTGGATGTCCACATTGTGCAAACACCTCTTGGTGTATGCTGCTCTTCACTAGGAAGCAGTTTACTTGTATTTCACATTCAAAATTCAGTAGTGCTGAGCACCACACGAAACTGATGCAATAGGTTGTGATTGGCTTTTTTTACTCTCTTTTTATAGTACACCAGACCAGCCTCTGATGTCAACATGCTTGGAGAAATGATGTTTGGCTCAGTGGCAATGAGTTACAAAGGCTCTACCTTGAAAATCCACTATATACGGTGAGTTGTTTCCTCTTCTAGGATTATTTCATATTGCCAAATGCTTAGAAACGGGGAAGGAGAAAGTATTGGAACTGTTGAGTCACTAAGATGATGATTGTTTATCCTTTCAGGTCTCCTCCGCAGCTTATGATAAGTAAAGTGTTCTCAGCCAGAGTGGGAAGCTTCAGTGGCAGCACAAATAAGTAAGTTACGTTGTTTCTGGTCTCTTTTTTCCCATTTCTCATTTTAGAGTTCTTCTGTCACTCCTCATACAGTTGGTCTGTATAAAACTGGAGGGCTTGTCAGACCAAATGACCAAATCTCTGCTGGCAGTGAGTGAAAGGGAGTGTTCATGAGTTGTATTCACATGCTGAGCTTTAGCTGTCCCATGTAGTCGAGTGGGGAATGGGATTGTTCAGGGCACATCTACACTGGGATATGATTTGCAACATGGCAGCAACTTACCTAGATAAGCTGACTTGGGCTCGTGCAGTTAGACTGCAGAGCTAAAACTTGCAGTGTAGATGGTCAGACTGGAACCCAGGCTCTGGGACCCTCCACCCTTTTGGGACCCTAGAGTCTGTACTCCCAGTCCAAACCCAAACATCTACACAGCAGTTTTACAGCCCCGCAACCCAAGCCCTGTGGGCCAGAGTCAAATGACCCAGGCCTGGAGTGGGTGTTGAATTGCTGTGTAGACGTGCCCTTAAATTCTTTACGTGTGCCTCTGGATGAGCAGTGGGTGAAACTCACAGTTAAGAGGCCTGGATAAACATTCAAAGAGCTTAGGTTTCTATCTTCCATGACACCTTTCCACTGTCAACAAGTTACCTCTTTAATATAATAAGGAAAGTGTGCATGTATTTTTCTACTCCTGCTTTCTCTCTCCTTCATAAATAGCTCCGTGTTTTTTTTCTCCATTTCCCCCTACCCTTCAAAATCGCTGAGAGCAGAGACCAGACATGGAAAGGTAGTTAATTCCAAAAGGTACAGTCTTAAAATTTGTAGTCCTCCATGTTCTATTTTCTATTCTTATATCTATTATAATATAGGAGTAGCTGCTATTCCATGAACTTGGTGGTTAGAGTTACATAACAAAGCAAATAAACAAAATGTAGTTTGATATTAGTGGAAGCCATTCTGTCCACTTCCTTAGAAACCTTGATATTTCTCCCTTTTTAGCTTACAAGATAGCTTTGAATACATCAACCAAGATCCCAATGTGGGAAAGTTGAGCTCTAATCAAAATGGTTTGGGCAGCTGTCGCAGTGGAAGTAATCTAGGTAAATAATATTTTATTTTAAACAATCTTTTCCTGATGACACCATCTGTTTTGTTTTTATTCTTTTTTTAAACTATTTTCCCTACATTGTCTTTAATTGTTTTTGTTTGTTTTTTGTCTTGCACTCTCTCTGCCTTGCTCTTCTTAGGTGTGTTACAACTGTATAGCAGCAAAATGCTGCAGGGTGTATCTGAAGGAGTTCCCCTCCGGCTCATCCGGAGTGCTTCTTTCTTTGCAGGTTTGTGTGGAATGCTGAGCACAGTGTGACCCACCCACAATAATCTAGTTCCTTCTGAATCTTGGCAAAAGGTCCATAATTACACTCTAGAAACACAGGGCTGAAGTGATGGAGATATTTTACATATTAGCTTTATATTGGCTTTATAGGCACATACTGGTTTTATATTGTGACTCAAGCCTTCTTGAAGTACCTGGCTGCAATAAATTGCTTCCTGTTCTTCCCTCCCTTACCACAAACGTTCACATTAAAGAAACTGCCCAATGTAAAGTGTATTTAATAATAAATGAGCCTTTGTGTTTCTAAGAGGATTTATGTTTCCTGGTCTACACATGGTCTCTTGCTGGTGTGCAGTTCCCTTTTGCTTCTTTTATCTTTTTGCTTTTCTCCAATATCTTTTGACCTGTGGAATTTTTTTGCTTGATGGCAACTTTTCAAGATACCATTGAATTGAATCTAGGAGGCTTTTAAGTTTTGATTTTACAATATTATTTTAAATTCAAAAATAGCAGTTTGCCTACTTTACATATGAAAAGAACCTTTTACAGGCGTGATGATGACTCATCCTGTGGGGTGAACCTTGGCTATAATTGATCACGTTGATTGCAAAAATGAAAAGTTACTTTATTTCCCTCACAAATCTTGCATGCTTCAGAAGTTGAGTATGTACTAACACCACTGACTGCTGATCTACAATGCACTGAGTGTTCACTTAATGATGTTAAGTTGGAAACTTGCAAGCACCGTGGTTACTTTAAAAAGAACCCTGATTCTCGGCTACCCATATAAAGTATTGTTAGCCTGTTCAATGCCTGACACACTACAAAAATAAACTAAATCTGGATTTTTAAGCGTCACTAGTGATTTCAGGTGCTTCCGTTTTTGGTAATTCCACCTGAGACTCTTTCAAGAGCCTAATTCTCAGCTGTATGACTTTTCAGTGTGTATAAAATAACGTTCAGATTCCTGTAGGTACTTAGAAGGTATTTTAGCCTAAAATAAAAACAGGTGATCACTCTACTAGTGTTCACTATTGAAATATTGTTTGTCGTCATCTCTTCGAACGCTATTTTTTTTTCTTTATCTGTCCACGCACTATGGGTATAGCTATTGCTTAAATTAACTCCACTGGATGTGAATTTGCTGTTGTGTGGCCTTTAAACATAAACTTTGTTTAACAAACAGTATGAGACATCTAATGTTTTTGTTGATCTAATCTGTTTACTTTAGCACATAGCACACCCGTTGATATGCCTAGCAGAGGGCAAAATGAGGACAGAGACAGCGGCATTGCTCGGTCAGGTATCTGTGTTTCTTTTTTCCCATTTCATGGAAAGCAAAGCCTTTAGCACAGTGATTCAGCAAATTCAGGTTTTGACCAACTAGTGGAGTAGAATTTGGATAATGCTGGTTACAGCAAATCCACCCAAACTTGTAGATCTGTTGAGCAGTTAATTCCCTTACCAATAAGCTAGGTTTCCGCTCATCAGTTCCACTGCAAGAACATTCCCCTACCCTTCTCCCCTACAAAGCAGTAAGAAGGGAGGTATATTTTGTGATACTCTGCCTTTGCAACGTTAACTCGTGGTTCTCATCTTATGCAGTATTTCAGTAATATAAATGTATAAGTTAAGGAAGAAATTGGTAGGAGTGTTTCCCTAAAAGAAAAGAAGGGTGAGTATTTTTGCTCAGTAGGAAGAAAAGCTGTACATACGTGGATGTGACTTGGCCTGTCAGGACTGGCACTGTCTCGTTAAGCAGATGGTTACAGAGGTGTCAAAGCCAGCTCAGAGGAGAGACACACCATCAGCATAGCATCACCACCCACTCCATGTAACAGTCTGGTCTTGTTTACACAGTAGAAGACTTTTTTTTTTCTTAAGGGAGCAAGAATAGTTAGATTGAAAGAAAAGCTACTGTTTTTAAAAAAAAATTAGAAAATCAATCGGCAAGAATGATACTCATGTTAACCTGGCCAGAGGGAAATGTACTGTTTAATCAGCACTCAACAAAATGTCAATATGTTTGCTCTTTTGACAGCATCTCTAAGCAGTCTCCTGATTACACCATTCCCATCACCAAGTTCCTCATCCTCCTCTTCCAGTAGCTACCAGCGCCGCTGGCTGCGAAGTCAAACAACAAGTTTAGAAAATGGGATTATTCCAAGGTGGTGAGTGTTGTGAGCTTCTACTTGTTGGAGTTACAATAGCAATTGGGCTGCATTTGCTGCTGATATTGGTCAGGCCTCTGTACTTAAAGGGGGAAGTCAATTAAAATAAAATCCGAGAACAGTCTGATCTCTCTTACATTCAGTGTTGCTTAAGATTATTACAATGAATGACTATAAAATGAGGCTGAAATGAACACGTTTCAAATGAAAGATTATCCTTTTATCTCTGAAGCACCTGTTCAGACAAGAAAATTAAACTATCAGCTGTTACTGGAAGAACAGAGCTGCCTATTGAAGTGAGGGAGAATGTAATAACATCAGCGGCACGATTCTGTTCTACTATAACAAACTGTGATTAGTGACTACTTGACAAAACTTTGATGCAATAGACTGAGACAAATCTCTTGGCATGTACAGGATACCTTAAGCATGATTTTTGCACAGCTTGGAAAACAATAGAGCTATGACCCAAAAACAAAAGCCAAAGCTTGGCTTTAACAACTTCAATACATTTGTCACTGGTCTGATGGAAAACATCATGGAGCACATAAAGACTTGCTTATCTTATAGGCAGTCTTGCTTTTTCATGGCAAAGTAAAGAATACTTACGAGTTACCCCTTTTCCCTCTCCCCCGCTCACATTCACATATGGGCATGCGCGCGCGCATGCACACAGACATGAAGCCAGAGAATCCCTCTCTCTGCAGATTAGGAACAGTACAGAGTTGGTACAGGTTTGGGAACTGGCCTTCATTCTCTCCCCTTACCCACCAGTCTGGTGAAAGTTAGCTGGAAAAGGGCATCCAGCCTAAAGCTGTAATATGTTTTCAGTGAAGCTGGGGTCAGCCACTGCGGAGGAGCTGCGGGTGGTAGGGGCTGATATCCCTGTGCTATTGTGGATCCTGGTGATTCTCCAGGCTTCTGAAAATGCCCCCATAGACTTTAGCAAGGAGATGTAAAGCTTATTTCTTGCCAACGATATAACAGTTCACAGAGATTCCATGTATAGATTTCACACCTGAAAAGCCCCCTCTATGGATTTTACCTTTAGAAAGGATGCTTAGCCAGTAAGTCATAGGGTGCCTTAATAAACAGGTGAAGTGCCCTACAAACACCTTGGAAGAACCATTTCCCATGCACTGTATCTGTGTGTTCTGTTAATCATTGCTAAAGACAGATATTTTGGATTCTGTGCTACAGTGACTTTCTTTTATTCTGTGGGTCAAAGAAATTCTCCTGAAACCTACCATATGAAAAACTGATCAAGTTAAAAAATGAATGAAATAGCTATTAGTCAAAACACAAAGCTCAGTTAATTAAGTTATGTTTAATTTAGATAATCTTATAGTGATCTGGTAAGTTAGTATTAAAAAAAACCCCTTTGATTTAAAATTTTAAAGGGGCCTTTAAAAAAAATCATTTTCAAATAGATTACAGTGTTTTTGGTAACTGAAAGTGGTAACTTATTATCCCTAAAGGTAAAATTTAATTCTGCTTGCTGGACATTACTTTCTCAGTTCCTGGCATAATATTTGCAGTATACAGCCTCAAATCTTTTCTTCTGAGGCAAATAACTTTTGTACTTTCATCACAGCCACAGTAGAGAAGGAAATTGCATAAAGGTATTTTAGATCCAGTAGTTAAACAGCTGTCAGGCATTACAGGTGTTGCTATATTCAAACATTCATTTGTGAGCCAATGAAGTATCATGAAACAATAGAATTTTTGCTAATGATCTCAATAGGCATTGAATCTGTGCTTTTATTCATACAGCCAAAGCTGCACAGCCGTTCGTAGAACCATAGAATACTAGAATTGGAAGGGACCTCAAGAGGTCATAGAGTCCAGTCCCCTGCCCTCATGGCAGGACTAAGCATTGTCTAGAATAGATCATCCCAACCTGCTCTTAAATACCTCCAGTGATGGAGAATTCCATAGCCTCCCTAGGCAATTTATTCCAGTGTTTGACCACCCTGACAGTTAGGAAGTTTTTCCTAATGTCCAACCTAAACCTCCCTTGCTGCAATTTAAGTCCATTAAGTTGACTGATCTTTAGACCAACTGTCCAAAGAAAACAAAACTTCCATTTGCAACTTCATGTAGTGACTTCTCAGTCAAGCACAATTAACAGCTTTATTGAAAAGGGTTCTCCGAGTCAGACTTCCATTTCCCAATCTCAAACTCTGGGAAATATCTCTGTCTGCAGTGTTTTTTATATGCTGATTTACTGACCTTTTTACAAAGTCCATGGGAATTTGTCTTTGCACGAAAGTCACTAAGGAGTTCAAATGAGGTTATGTTATCCTTTGGGGCTCTTATTTCTCACAAGCCTAGTTTTCTCTTTGGTGTCTGAAATCGTACCACTGTGGTGATGAATTTCATGTATTTAATATATTATAGATGAACAAGAAAAGAGTTTCCATTTAGAATGCATTTCCAAAAATGCACAGATCTCAGTTCAAATAGCCATCTCAAAAACTTTGTCCTGAAAACTGCTTTATGGTACATTGAAAAAGGAGACATTGTAACCTAGACCGTCTCTTCTTGAAGGTCTGGTATGGAGAGTCTTGGTAATGCTAACCCAGTTTATAACCTTTTATAGAGCAGCTATGTTGCGACTGCAAAAAAAGTGGATTTTGTTGGTGTTTTTTTTTCTTTTTTAATTTGAGAGAGTTATCCTGATTATGTCACATCTGAGTGGAGACAAGGCACTGGCAGTTTTTAGCTTGATATAGCTAGATGAGGTCAAGAGAACATCCCACGCGCACTTATGGGTTAGTACCTAACTACATCAAGTTAAAAAAGACTGTGTTATCTCCACTAGCATTTTATATCAAGATACCAGACTCCAGGCAAGTGTCAAAGTGATGGCAATTTGTCATCAATAAATCATTTTATTTCTTAATTAGTAAGCCTGTTGGAGCAGATACTTTATCTTTTTACAAATAACAAATACGTTTTCTGAATTCTGCTTTCTGTTCCATTGGATGGTTGACTGAGAGGGCAGTCCTTTTTCTGGCCCCTAAGATTTATAACAGCCTCTTGTTGATTGAATTCCCCACCACCAAGGATGGCTCAAGGAGCCTGTTTACTCATGTTAATTTAGCCATTCCTTTGGCTATGCTGTCACAGGCATGTTTACCTCAAGTTAGATAGCACCCACGTTAAGAAGGAGGACAGCTGTCCTCTCCCGGGGTAGGCAATCTGACACCTTAATAGTATGGTTGAATCTACTGAAGAATACACGCCTCTATCTTTGCTGTCAGACATAAAATGGTGCAGCAGTGACATGGTAAGGCATTGAGGAATGATTTTGCAGCAGGATATTATGATAAATTGATTAATTCTTACAAAGCATTTGGATATGATGGTAATGTCCGTCAGAAATACCCACACAGAAGTGTTTATAAAGCTTCTGTTTATGGGTGCTATTCCTAGAGAAAATCTTTCATGAAAGGGTATCTTGCTTCTAGCAAAGGCTTCTCTAGTTTTTCTGCTCTCTGTGAGCAAGTAACATGTTGTAAGTGGGGGCAAATTTTTTTCCAAGACATTGAAGTAAGTGTGGAGTTACAGTTAGAATCTCTTGCTGACACACACAACTATGCATTGTGTACAAATATGGAAAACACACAGGGTAACTAGCAGATACTTCTCATTGCAGGTCCACTGAAGAGACTTTTAGCATGGCTGATGAAAGCTGTAGTTCCAATCCTACAATGATTCGGAGGAAAAAAATTGCCATCAGCATAATTTTCTCCCTGCCGGAAAGGGAAGACTGGCAGAGAAACTTCCAGGACTTCTTTTTCTCTCATTTTCCTCTGTTTGAATCTCATATGAACAAGCTAAAGAGCGCAATTGAAAAGGTGCAGAATGCTATTCAGTGGACTATGAACAATAAGTGCTAAGCAGGGATGGAATACTCTAGAGCCTAGAAAGGTATAAATAATCAGGGGGTGAAGCCAAGCTGCAGACTCAGCCCTGACTGTGGCATAGCACGTAGCTTCTCTGAACTACTAACTGCATTGGAAAAAGGTGTGCTGTAGGGCCAGAATTCCCCTCTCCCCCACCCCTCCCCGGCCCAAGCTGTCTGCTTGCACTGGAAGGAGGATATATATAAGTATATATGTGGTCTCCTTCTCCCATGATATATATATGGGGGGGGTGTCCTCTTCTCCCATTTAGATGGTTTTTCAATTAGTTCATGTATTGTGGGAGAGAGTGCATATTTGTTTTAAAAGAGTTGGGGGAAGGAAGAGAGTGTTTAGCATACAGCCCTTGCTTCCCTCTCTCCATGCACCTGATCACACATTCTAGATTGGTCCTGTACAGTCACACATGGGAATGTGGGCAGCTTTTGCTATCCTAAGTGGCTGCAGAGCATCGGGGCTCAAGCCACAGTGTCTGTTAATCAATTCAGACATGTTGATGGAGCTATAAAAATGGTATCAACTTTCTTCCATTTTTCAAGATGTCACTTTTTGTTGTTTTTCTTTCAAGGCCATGATCTTCTGTAGAAAAATAGCAGAATCCAGCCTAAGAGTACAGGTTTATATCAGCCGTGTCACGGACGCCCTGGGAGAATTCAGGTGAGCTGTTATTGCACCATATTATAGGAGAAGCAGGTAGCACCATGTAAAGTGAAGGTCATCTGGTATTTCCTGTTATAAGGCCCGGTGTTTCTTTCAGATACTTACAGCTTTGCCAAACTGTAATCATTTGAGCTATTGTTTTCCAAGTTAGGAAGCTTCCTCAGACTGAAACATCTGCAAAAATGGTGTAGCCATTTCTGAGAGTGACAGTTGAGGAAAACACATTATATTTCTATATTAAAAAATGCTTACAGCTCTTGTACTGAGAAACTCAAATGCTTCCCTGTTTTAAAGCAGGTACTTGAAATTTGGCAGATGGGGGAGAGAGCCCAGTCTGGATAGGACTTTGCTTGCAATTGCTCCCCCCCCCACTGCAAGAGGTAGTTGTGGTGTTGGATAGTGGAACTGAGAACAGGGAGGCTGTTTCCTATGTTCTCAATGCCCTGCTTCCATTCTCTTCCCAGTCCCTCAGCACCCAAGTGAGAAGGGGAGGGAACAGCACCTGACTGGAATGTGGAGATGGAAGGAAGGATGCAGGCAGGGACTGGAGGATGGGCGTGGAGAAGGTAATAAGACGGAGAATGGATAGGAGCGAAGGAAGACAGGCTGGGGGCAAAAGGGCAGAAGGGTCTGTAATCATTAGAGAACACTCTCCTCCCATTGAACCCAGGAACCATGAGTCTAACAATGCCAGCAGTCCTCAGATAGCTGTGAATTCTACTGGCAAAGCATGTCTGAGCCCCCTCTACCTATTTTGCCACACAGAGGATAACAGCCTACTACTGCTATCCATTACTTTCTTAGCTTAAGTAATATAGGTCTGTTCTCTGGATCTGTAGGCCCAAAGACCAGGGATGTGTTAATGTAAACATATAAACGGTTAACCAATGAGCCTGGGCTCATCAGTTAACCTTCACAGTTACATGCAGCCTCCCCATCCACCTTCATGCTGCTGCTTCAGTGGTTACATGTTTACCAAAATAAATGCATTTTAACATCCCTACTAGAGACCCATTTAATCTGGCTTCCTTGCACAAAGTCTTTTTATCAACATGAGCACAAACTGCTTTTTCTGCAAAACTTCTGCTTCCTTTATAGTTCAGCATGGACTGCACTCTGGGAATGAATCAGGATTATACAATTAAGGAGTCTGTTGCCTGTAGGATTCCTGCTTCGTTACTTCCAGACTTTGGAAGGTGTGTAGTGACATATGCAGCAGGGAGCTGCAGCAGCTAGGGGGAGAAGCCTCTTGCTTAGCCCCAAACTGCTGTAGCGAGGAAGGGCTGAGGTAGTCCTCTCTCCACCCCAGAGCCCGCACCCCCTCTGCCCCAGCCCTGATTGAGCTTCCTCCCACATTTGGACCCCAACCTCTTTGCCCTACACCCACCACGCACTGTCCATGTGTGAAATGACTTTTTTTATGTAATACATCTTGTGGAGTGCCTATGCTAGCCCCTTCACTTCCCCTCAGTGCCCCCCATGTTCCCTGCTGAACATACCTCCATTTGCCTCCACACCTCCATTTACACCAGTTCCCTGCACATAACAAAAGCCATTCCATGCATGGACCTAAAAAATTAGAGGGAACAGTGGTCACCTGCATCAGGCCCCAGAGTTTGGGGCTTGAAGTAAAGTGCTATAACTCAGTGACAGCTATGCCCCCAACTGAGGCATTTGGTATGGTGGGAAGTGATCCAGAAGAAGGTGAGCAGCAAGTGGGTGAGTGCAGCCCATCCCATGCTTTCACATTCTGAGTCAAGATCCCCTATGCACCCAGATTCCCCTATGCCTAGCACTGGGATGGACAGGACCAGTGGTTACCAGCAAGGAGGCCAATGTAGCTGAACCCCAACTGAAGTGAAAGAGGGGCTGTAGCCATAGGCTGTGACCACTAGGTATGCTGATTTGAAAAAATGTTATGAAGCGCTCCTATTATGCTGAAAATCATCCTAGAAAAGCTCCGGAGAAAGTTAATAGACGCTTCGGAGCAGGGTTGGAAAATGGTACAGACAATCAGGCCATAGAACACTGTGGACCAAACAAAATATTGAATATCATTAAGTGAGCACCATCTGTCCTGTGCGCTGAAGGAGACCAGTGTCCAGTGGAATATATAGGATCAAGTAATTAAAGACTGCATAATAATTCATACACTTAGGGCGGCCCAATTTAAGGCCTGGTTATAACCTTAATTCTGGTATTTTCTAATTCTTTGAGTGTTTCACTTGGCAATTTTAATGTACTTCTAAGTTTGTTCTTAGCATATAATTTGTAAAATATAAGTGTTAACCAGTGGACTTGATTTTTATGACTTTTTGGAGGGATTCAGTATAATTTGTCCAGGAAATCCAGAAGTTATTTTCTGAGCTTGATTCGCTAGCTGTGGGGAGAGGAGCATCAACCTTGATTTGACTTCCCCACCCAATATCTTATTTTCCCATTGTAGCAATTTTTTTCAGTCTTATGTCGCTCGTTTTTTCCTCCAAAACTCCTTTCTTCAGGCTCTTGTCTTCTTTCCGCTCTGTGCCCCAACCTTTGTTTTTCTTGTAGAGTTGATATGATTCCCATCAACCGTTGGCAAGACAGTGTACGCAGTACAAAGGAAGAAAGATGACGTTTAAAACAATATACATACACACTGTAGATAATGGAGCACTGTAGCTACAGTGGCTTAGATTCCCTGCGGAGCCCATTTAATCCTTTCTTAGCTTTTGCAGGATCATCACTGAAGAATGAGCCCTAAAACTCAGCCTTCACACAATGTTTAGCCCCAGAGGCAAGAGTTCAAACTGACGCTGTTCATACTGCACCAGAGCATGTCTTAAATAACATGCCTATGAGAGTAACTATTCTCATCACAGAATAGAAAAAATATTTTTGGCAAACTTGAAAAAGTAAATTGCTTACAGAATTGGCATAAACTAACAGATCAAAAGTAAAATAAACATATACAAATATCTGAGAAAAAGAAAGTAAGCACACAAATTGAATTATATGTTTACACTGTATGGGCATGTCTAGACTATGTTTTTCTTTCGAAAGAATATATGCAAATTTGGTGGGAATTTGCATATCTTCTTCTGATTGCTTTTTCGAAAGAGTTTTTTTCGAAAAAGCAAGCAGTCTAGATGCGGTTCTTTCGAAAAAAAAACCTTTTGGAAAAAACTGTACACCTCAATTTTTGAGGAAGAAGGTTCTTTCAAAAAAAGGGTTTTTTTTCGAAAGAACCGCATCTAGGCTGCTCACTTTTCCGGGGGGGAAAAAACCCCCAAACTCTTTTGAAAAAGTGATTGGAAGAAGATATGCAAATTCCTGCCAAATTTGCATATAATCTTTCGAAAGTAAAACGTCGTCTACACGTGCCGTATATGTGCAGGTAATTGCTTGGAGACACAAAGCTAGGTTGCTGTGGTAGAATCGTAGGGTTGGAAGAGACCTCAGAAGGTCATCGAGTCCAACCCACTGCCCAAAACGTAAGTGCATCAACACAGATTTTTAAATGTAAAGTAGAAAACATTTTGTTACAAATTTGCATGCACTAATCATCCACAGAACAACAGAAAATTTTTCTAGAGAGACCAAGACTTTGCACTACCATAAGGTTATTTCTGAACTTGCTAACTTGTGAAGATTGTATAAAACTCTTAATGTGTAGAAGCCAATAATCTCTTTAACCTGAAATTTAATTGTGGATCATGCAAATCTGTTTAGAATTAAACTGGAGGTATGTTAATCTCCATTACTGGAGATGGCTGCCATTTTTGATGGGTTTGTGTTTTGTTATTAATCTGCCCATCAAATACTTGTATGTCTAAGATCACACCTCTAAAATTGCATGTTGATGTATTAAGTAATCATCTAAGCATATTTACTGAGTTGGTAAAGCATCTGGCTGGTTGTTGCAAAGCCAGGATGATCAATCAAGCTGCAGATTTCATTCAGAGTTGCTCTTAGAGCATAGTTCTTCAATCTTAAAGGTTCTCCTAGGGTACGTCTAGACTACATGCCTCTGGCGACAGAGGCATGTAGATTAGACTACCCGGCATAGGAAAATGAAGCGGCGATTTAAATAATCGCGCTTCATTTAAATTACATGGCTGCGCTGGGCGATCAGCTGTTTGTCGGCTCAGCGGTAGTCTGGGCAGCTCCGCGATCGACATCAAAGGCATACCTGGGAGGCATACCTGGGAGGTCGACAAATGCCTTTGATGTCGACCGCGGAACGTCCAGACTACCGCGCTGAGCCGGCAAACAGCTGATCGGCTCAGCATGGCAGCCATGTAAATTTAAATGAAGCGGCGATTATTTAAATCGCCGCTTCATTTTCCTATGCCGGGTAGTCTAATCTACATGCCTCTGTCGCCAGAGGCATGTAGTCTAGACGTACCCTTAGAGTCTCAATTTGCATCTTTTAGTGACACCGTTTACCAGAAAGTATGATGAAGTGATTGCTGGTTGTGTATGAAGCAGTTGCTGGGTAAAACTAACCTACTGAACTTTGTGGCAATAAACCGTGATTCCTTAAAACATTATAATGCTTAGCCCAACTATTCAGTTTGTCTCAGAGGAATGCTTTCTTTGTCAGATGAATTTCATATCCTCCTTCCGTATCCTTGCATGCTCAGAAGAATGCGTTCTCTGTCAAGGGAATTGCAATTGTATCAATTAAAATGTTGCTGATGCACTTAAGGTGCATCTCAGATAATGTAGTGTCCTACAGAATACCTCTCATTATGTGAGTGGAGCCTCTGACTAGCTATACAGCACCCATGTAAGTATTAGAACTCCTAACAGCTGTTGTTAAAAAAGATGGCAGAAAACTGGGGTTTTTTTCTTCTATTGTATTTT
The DNA here is from genome assembly GCA_019425775.1 of Rafetus swinhoei. Lineage (NCBI taxonomy): Eukaryota > Metazoa > Chordata > Testudines > Trionychidae > Rafetus > Rafetus swinhoei. The sequence continues at coordinate 78,231,496 of CM033449.1, read as the reverse complement.
TGCAACCTCATTGACAGGTTCTCTTTCTTTCTTTTGGTAGGCTTACAATCTGGAACCTGTACACCGTTCCAAGGGTTGCAGAACCCGTGTGGCTTACCATGATGTCCAGTACTTCAGAAAAGAACCAGCTATGCCAGCGCTTTGTGAAGCAATTTACACTTCTGATAGAACAGATCAACAAAAACCAGTATGTTTCCTCCTACATCATCCCTTCAGCTTGGCAGTAACTTCTGCTCCAATGTAGACAAACATAATAGGAAACACACGCATGAATATACTTACCTTTTTTTCCTGGCATCTCTTATTTTTGTTTTTTGTTTTCTTTAGGTTTTTAGCTGCTTTATTGACGGCAGTGCTGACCTATCACCTGGCATGGGTCCCAACTGTAATGCCAATTGACCATCCTTCCTCAAAGACCTCTGAGAGAGGCACATCACAATCTGTAAACTTGCTGGCAAAATCACATCCTTACAACCCTCTCTGGGCACAGCTCGGTCAGTAGAAAATTCTAAAAAAAAAATTTAGTATAAAACTGTTACTAAATATTAATATATTTAATTGAAAAGTAGTACTCCTCTACAAATACATCATTGGACATATGCAAATATTTAAAAAAAAATACCTCATAGATGGGTAGCTAAGTATGGTGGGTGGAGATGGTGGTGGAGGGAGGTGTCAGGGAGCTGGTTCCAGCTCTGATTCTCTGGCTCACTCTTCTCTTACGTTAATGCTGCCTCGCAATAGCTTTAGTTTAAGTCTGCTATTGGTTTGTGATACACTCCTCTGGCAGAAGAATCAGTGGAGCTCACATGTACCCCCTTTGTTAGGAAACAGAGGTGGGGCATGAGAGAGGCAGAGGGCCTGGCTATAATGTAGATGGGCAAGCAGAGTGTTCCCCCTATGCCAGGGAAATTCTGTGCTGGGCATTGGCAATGGGATTACAGTCCTTTTGCTCCCTCTCAGTTGCTCAAAGGGGTAGCTCACTATCTAGAGAATCTGGCCCTAATTCCTCAGATATATAACTTAGAAATTATCTTGATATATGGAATCAAGTGGATTTTATATAAGAAGCATGTGACTGAGAGCTGGCAAAATATTTATAACTGGCAGTTTTATTCATCTCTGAAAATTCCTCTTCAGGCCTAGTATCTGTGGACATGAATGTTTGCAGAGTAGAAAGTTACATGCATAAAATCTCTCTCTCAAAAATTCCATTATTTGGACAATCCCTCCCCAGCCCTCGATTTTTTTTTTTTTTTTTTTTTTTTTTTTTTCTTGCACTAGGTCTGTTCAATGTAAAAAAACCAAACAAAAAAACAGAAAATTCAGTGCAGTTTTAAAGAAGCAACTTGAATAACAATAGGTCTGTGTCAGTATCATGTTCCTTTGCTTATCTGAGCAGTTCCCAACTGCTGGGCCACGGACTGCTGCCAGTCTGCGACCTGCTGGCTGCCAGGCCGCAGCAGCTACGGAAGCTCAAGCTGGCTCTTCATGGCGGCTCAGCTCTGGCAGCCATGGTGGCTGAGGCAAGGCAGGAAGAGGCGGAGCAGGAGGAGCCACCCCACTCCTCTGTGCTTTGGAAGGGAGGGAGCACGAAGGAGGAGGGAGCACATGTGCCACCAATGGTTGCTCCCCCTGCCCACACGGCCGCTTTTGCCAGCAGCAGCACTAGGGCTGAGGAGGTGGAGGAGGAGGCACCTCCCTCCCCTCCTCGGTAATGGCAGCCAGCCGGGATGCCGTGCTCTGCCTGTATGGCCACTTTTGCTAGCAGTGGCACTGAGGTGGCAGCAGGAGTAGGCGGAGGAGGAGACGCCTTCCTCCCCTTCGCCCCCCCCGCCAGTAATGGTGGCCTACCAAGGCTCCACGCTCTGGCTGCGGCAGGACGAGGTGGAGAAGGAGGCACCTCCCTCTCTCCCTCCTTGGTAATGGAGGCCCAGCCAAGGCTCCTTACTCCCCCCACTCAAGCCATCGGGGCACAAGATGCGCTTGGGGAGGGAAGGGGCATGAAGGAGGGAGTGCGTGTGCCGCCAACAGCTGCTCCCCCTTTCCGCACAGCAGTAACAGCCACACTCTCTAGCGGCCAGCCTCGCTCTGGGGAGTAATGGTGGGAGGGGGGGGTCAAACGGGTGTTGGGTGAGGGTGCTGGCATGGGTTATAGCAGCAATTACAGGCCCCGCCCCCTAATTACAGGCCCTGTGGGGGTGTAGGGGGAAGGAGCTCAGCCCCACCCCTTCACCCCTCACGCTGCTGCTGAGGCGCTTCAACAGGGCCAGCTCTGAAGGCGCCACTTAACGTGGCCACGTGGTCTGGGGCTAGCCCCAGAGGCTGGAGGTGCTGCTGACATGGTGTCTCCAGAACCGGCCCCGGGCTGCGTGACCACGGTAGCAGCACCTCCAGGGCCGGCCACGGTAGCAACGCCACTGGGCTGGCCCCAGGCTGCCTGGCCATGGTAGTGGCACCACCTGGACCAGCCCCAGGCCACGGTAGCAGCAGTAGCAGTGCCTCCAGGGCTGGCCCTGGGTCATGGTAGCAGTGTCTCCGAGGCCAGCCCCAGGCTGTGCGCTCACGGTAGCAGCGCCTCTGGAGTGGGCTGCAGTAGCGGGGCTGGCCCAGGTTGCGGTGTTCCAGAGCGGACCTGGGGCCGTGTGGCTGTGGGGCCTCTGGGGCTGGCCCAAGCTGTGTGGCTGCAGCAGGGGTGCCTCTGGGGGGCAGCCTGTGGCCGTGGCACTTCTGAGGGTGGCCTGTGGCTGGGACAGCATGGCTGCAGCCGTTTCTGCAAGGGATCACGAAGCCAGGTAAGGTTCCCCCTCATGTCCAGACCCCCCCCCACACTCAAATCCTGTCACTTCCCTCCCCCCCAATACCCAGCACCCCTAACTTGCTCTGACACCCTCCCTTGTTTTGGCACCCTCTCTCCTGGCCACACACTGCACCCTCCCCTTGTTCCTGCTTCTTCCATCTGGCCAGACACCCTATTCCCAGCCTGCTTCTGCACCCCAGGTCCCTCCCAGATCCTGCACCCTATCCCTATTCTACTTGCTAGCAGCCCTGTCTACCACACTGTGCCCCTCATTTTTGTCCCTACCCCAGAGCCTAAGGAGGTCCATAAAATCCACTAACTCCAGAATCTTAGAAAAGTAAATCCGGCCTATGGGAAACCCTGAACCTCAGTTTCCCCCTTCTCTTCTCCTCACCCCGTGAGGTTGGGACACCCCATGAGTGAGGTGTCAGTTGGGGCCATATCAGTGAGAGTTGGGGGGGTTTGGAGGGGTTTTTTTGCTTCTCACTTGTGTGGTCTTGAATTTTTTTTTTTTTTTTTTTGTGGGTCAGTGACCCCCAGACCTAAAATGGGTTCCCCACTCCTCCCATAAATAAAGAAAACATTGAAACATTTTGTGTTGGACGTAATATTTTACTTTATTTAAAATGAAGTTTGATAAACTAACACAAGGAAGTTAAAACACTTAATCTGTTTTATAATTTAAATTAACCTGTTCTTACTAGCTGCAGCTGGTTCAGACAATAAGGTCACCATACCCAGCAGCATAGTTCTCAACCTGCCCCTTCCTCCTGAGGCCCCACCCCCTTCCAGGTTGGCCTGCGGACACTTCCTAAATTTGGGAAGTCGCCCCCCCCTTCCAAAATTATTGCCCATTCCTGGGCTATAGGGAGCAGAGATTAAAGGGTCAAAGGGCATGGGGAGCAGGGGTGGGGGGGGGGGTTAAAGGGTGTAAGGCACTAGGTTGGGGCTAGGCAGTCAGATAACATTGTATTTGTACATTTGCATGTTCATTATTTGCATAATGAATAGGCAAATATACAAATAAAATATTGCCAGTCCGCCAAAGGTTTGTGAATGGGTTTGCTGGTCCCCGGCATAAAAAGGTTGGGAACCTCTAGTTTATCTCTCTCCCTTTCTCATTCATAAATTCATGGAGAGTTGTATTGCTTGCTTTAAAAAAAAAAAAGTTATTGAGTTAGTGGGGGGGGGGGGGAAGAACTGGGTGTTCTGGGGTTCAGGTAAGTGGGAGCTGGTTTGGGGAAATAAGCCATGGCTGAGGTTCATAGCCAGCTGGAGTGGAACTGTGGAGTTTCTCCTTTGGGCAGTAGATCTTGTCCTCTCTCTCAGCAATAGTTACCAGTGGTTCTTTAGGAAAAAAAAGGGAAATGAATTGTTACCAAAGGTGGTAATCCAGTACCTTACAGAGTAGGCTCCATAGGAAGATAATACTAGCTTTAGAAACCCAGACAAATGCTAAATGGCTGAGCTCAAAATGTCTGTTCCCTCTTCTCAGCACAAAAAAGTGAGTTTAGGTGTTATAATTTGTATTAATATGAAGTAAAATGTTGCCCTCTGGTGGTTCCCTCCTCAAAAGGCAGGATTCATAGTACAAATGTACTTTCTAAAAAATTTTTTTAAAGGATGGTGTAGTATTTGTAAATAGCTTTTAAAATGGAGTTTTATATAAATGCATGATTTATTATTAAATTATACTAAAATGCTATGATTTTTGTCAATTGCAGCATTCCATAAGTAATAAAACCATATTAATCAAGGAACTGCTCAGTCTCTGCAATTCTTAGTTTTTTGTTTACATTTTTCTTTTGAGCTGCCCTAATACTATTATTGCTCCAAGACTCTTCCTAAATACTAAATTAGGCTAGAATCCTGCAAGCAAGCAGTTGCTTTAATATACCCAACTGTCAGTCATAGAAATATAGAGAGCTCAAGATGTCATCTGTTGTCACTCCATGCTGAGGCTTACCTAATTTATCTCTGAAAGGTGTTTGTCTAACTTGTTCTTATAAACCTCCAGTGATGAGCATTATGGAACCTCCCTTGGTCACCTATTCCAGTATTTAACTGCCATTATAGTTAAAACATTTTCCTAACATCTAACCTAAAACTCCTTTGCTGTATCATCTTCATAGCGGTCTTTAACATATCTGAAGGCTGTTATCAGGTTCCCTCCCTCCCTTTCTTGGCAAGACTGTTACACAGTTTTTCTAACTTTTTCTCATAGGTCAGGTCAGGCTTTCTAAACTTTATCATTTTTTATTGCTTATCTTTGGACTTCTCCTTCAGTATGTTCTCATCTTTCCTAAAGGGCGGCTCTCAGAACTGGATACAGTACTCCATGAGAGGCCTCACCAGTGCCAAGTAGAGCAGGACTATTACCTCTCATGTCTTACATATGATATGCCTGCTAATACACCCTAGAATTATATTAGGCTTTTTAAACAACTGATATTGCTTCATATTCAACTTGTGATGCACTAGAATTCCTAGATCATTTTCAGCAGTTGTCGCTCTAACAGAAGGCTAGGATACACTTAATGAAGCCACACCGGGTACATTAAATATAGGAGGTTTTATTGCCAGGGCATATTATGCCTCACAGCCTTCGCGCATTACTAAATATGTGCTTCTTACTGCGGAGAAGCAAGCAATTAAGCAGGCAAGCAAGAATCCAATGCTTATGCCCCTTCTGCTACAGACAGTCCCGGATCCTCCATCTATGCTCTCGAGGGCTAGTAGCGGGTGCTGCTCCAGAGTGGGGAGTCCCTAGGCACCCACACGACCTAGGTCCACAGGTGAGACTGTTCCCCAATCAGTGCCTTTCAGCCATCTTATAATTATTCCTTTCTTAGGGGCGAAAACATTCACAAGCAGATTCTGGCAGGAAACACCACCACTATCTAATTCTCATACCTCATATCCTTGGGCCTAATTATCTCACAACTTGTTGATGCAATTAAGGAGGCCTTGGGCCAGGTCATCACCGGTTAAAACTGGCTCACTGCTGTCTCTAGCCGGACCGTCTGCAATAAGGTGCAGGGGTAACTGGTGGCCAGGCCCGACAGAAGTACTGCTGCCTAGTCAGTTATTCCCATTTTGTTGTCTATTTGGTTTTTACTTCTGAAGCAAAGTACTTTGCATTTGTCTTCTATTGAATTTCATTTTGTTGATTGCAGACTACTGTTCCAATTTGACAAGATCTTTTTTAAATTCCAATGCTGTTCTCTAAGTGGCTTGCAACCCTTCCCAGCTTGGTGTCATCTGTAAATTTTATAAACATATGGTCAACCCCATTATCCAAGTCATTAGTGAAATACTGAATAGTGTTGGATCCAGGATAGGTCCTCTGCGTGATCCCATTTGATACATCCAGTTTGACAGTGAACCATTGCGGATTACTTTTTTAGTAGACTTTCAACCAGTTGTGTACCTACCTTACAGTAATTCAAATTTGACCACACTTCCCTAGTTTGCTTATGAGATGTCATTTGGGGCTGCAACAAAAATGTTACTGAAATAAAGCCACATCATGTCTACTGGTTTCTCTCCCCCCAACGGCCCCCACTCCCCACGGCCCTCATCAGCTAGGTCAGAGTAACCTAGACAAAAAAGGAAATTAGGCTGGTCTGGAATTACTTGTTCTTGACAAATCCTTGCTACCTAGCTGTTACTTGTTAGTCCTGTGATCCTCTAGGTACTTTAAAAACTTACTGCAAGCAACTATTAAACAATATTTTTTCAGGTATTGAAATAATGTTGACTGATCTCTAATTTCCCTGGTCCTTTTTTTTTCTCTCCTTTTTAAAAGATATTTACAATGTTTGCTCTTCTGCAGCACTCTGGGATCTCACCCATCCTCCTTGAGATCTTGAAGGTAATTGCTAATGGTTCAGAGATTGCATCAATTAGTTCCTTAAGTACTATAGGGTACATTTTCTCAGACCCTGCCAACTTCAATACATCTAACTTATTTACAGTCTTTAACCTGTTCCTTCCCTATGCCTGTGGGACTGCTTGTGCGCATAAAGTAAATCTTGTGTGTTCTTAGTATCAAGGCTTTGATGTGGCTTTTAATCTTAGAAACTCTATTAAAATGTCAGTTGGGCTTCTATTTGTTTCCCTCTGATTTCCATAGCAACTAGGCTCAGCTTTTAAATAAAAGGACTTACTTTACTGGTCTCCATTTTCAAATGAAAATAATGTCTTGTAAGCTTTGTTTTGAAAAACAAAACTTCCCAATGGTGTTGCAATGACAGAGGTTGAATACTAGCACGCTCACGATCAACCCAGGAAAACATGCCAGGAGGCAAATAGAGGAAATACGTGGGTTTAGAAAAAAATAGAAATAAATGTTTGAAACCTCCATTAATTTGTGAGGAAATGCATTTTAAAAATTGAATTTTAAAAGAATTTCCCAAATTATGTAGGTGTGTTCTTACAAAGTATGCAGTGAGTGTCTGTTTTCTATTTTTGAAGCTTGTAATGTAACTACATACACATTTGTGAAGTACCTGTTTCCCTATATGTTTCTATAGGTGATCTGTATGGTGCCATAGGCTCTCCCGTTAGGCTGACACGGACTGTGATTGTTGGAAAACGTAAGGAATTAGTTCAACGTATTCTCTATGTTCTGACATACTTCCTGCGGTGCTCTGAGCTACAGGAAAATCAACTGACCTGGAATGGGAAAGTTGGAGAGGAGGAGCAACTGCTAAATGGAAGCAAGATCACAACTACATTGGAAAAGGGAGAGATTGAGGAGTCTGATTATGTGGTTGTCACTGTTAAGAATGAACCTGCTCTCGTGCCTCCAGTCCTACCTCTGAAGAATGGTGGAGATCAAACCAGTAGCACTGTGGGGCATGTTGGTAATCCAGAGAGCTTTCCTGCTGTGCCAATGTCTTCAACAGAAAAGAATGAAGAAGTAACAGGAAAGGCTGATCAGATCTCCAGGGTCTCCTGTATTGCATCAAAAGACTGCGCAGTTGGCAGTCCTGAGTGTAAAGGAATGGTGGATGACAATAAGAAAGGGAAGGTAGTTGATGATATAGAAGCTGAATCCAACCATTTTGAAGAACAAATAGAATCAGAGGATTTAACGGAGGAGTTAACGAATAGCAACCAGGCCACGAGTGAAGCAGCAAAAAAGCCGTCTGACAGGTCATCTGCTGTACCATGTCCTGAGAGATTTGTTGCTAGGACTCCTTCGTTAGAAAGGGTCACCTTCCAGATTGGAAGTTCTACATCACCAGAGTCAGATTTAGAAAGTCACAGGAGAAAAATGGAGGAAAATTTTAGGGCATTCAGAAAAAGCTGTACTTCAAGTCCACCAAATGTGCCTGCAGAAACTCCCCAGAGCCAACAAGAAACTTCCAAAGCCCCCCTTAAGCCATTACACATTAGGCATAATATCTGTTATGGACAAATTTCATCATGCGAAGCGAGTGCAAGTATATTTGAATATTTTGCTGAGGATAATAAAATTGAAACAAATGTAGCAAATACTTGTACTCTGTCTGGCTTGTCAGATGACCCACTTAAGTCATCTGATAAGAAAATAGAAATGATAAAACCACAAACCTTAGAAGCTAGAACTCTGCGCTCCAAGAATGGGGAGGGCCATTCATTTGACTCTGTTAAAACAAGTTCTTATTTAAAGGACTCCGGCCAAGTAGTCACTGAAGATGTCCCCTATGGGGATCCTGGAAGGAAAATCCCCTTCAGAACCGAAGGGGAGATTCGTAGGAATGAGAGTTCAGACAGTGCACTGGGAGACAGCGATGATGATGGTGCTTCATGTACCTTTGATCTATACCCTCGAGGCCATATCAGTAATAGGCATGAAGAATTTACAGAAGTAGAACTTCCTTTACCAAGGTAAAGAATGTATTTGAGTGAGTCTTATACTAACTGGGGTCAAACATTGTTACTACTCAAGAGTTGTTCCAGTCATCTGTAAAATTCATGGGGGCCTTAACTCAGTTTCTTGCTGCTGTGTCAGCACTGTAAAAATAGCTTTTGTAACTGGGTCCCTTGTTGGCAGTCTCTGCAAAAGGCCTAGATTGAGTAGGATGATAAACAATTATTTTGGCATGCAGTGATCATTTTTGACAGGGCTTCTTTTCTCAGATATTTCTGATCCTTCAGCAGGATTAAGACCCATCTGATGAGGTAGGGAGCATGGACAGTTATTGTCTTTTTGCTTTGAAAACTCCCCTGTCTGTAAAGCATAAGCATTAAATTTGTTTACTTAAAACCAAACAAAATCTTTGACTGGTCTCGAGTACTTACATTAAAGTTACTTTCAATATTTGCTAGAAATCACTATTATAGTTAGGACTACAAAACAATTTCCATTATAACATCTCCATTCTTACCTAGGCTCTGAGCTGTACATGGAGCCCTTATAAACAGGTAGAGCTCTATGTACTTCATTCAGTCAATTATCTGGGCTTTATTATGGTTGTGGATCTTGAAAACTGCTCCCTTGGTGCTGAAATGTTCCATCTTTGGCCTCTGGCAGAAGGTGAACATTTTTCAAAATTTGAGCAAAATATTTTCCCCATCCTTTTATGTTTAGAGAGAGCAAAACAATGCATACGTTTTCCCTCTGTTTACAAAATATTCTAATCAGACTTTTGGTACATAGGATCGATGAAGGATAAAATTTAATGCAGGCATAATTTTGATGCAAGATGGGTGCCTTTGCTTTGTTTGAGACTACATATGCATTTAGTTACGCATTCATTGAACCAAGCAATGAACTCTCAAGCTCAGCAAGCCAACTAGCTGTGAAACCAAGGTGTTTATATATTACACAAGGCCTAATGGTTACAGACTTGTCATCTTTTCTTAAAATCTAGGAAACTAAAATGTTCTGAACTGTTTAAAACTAGTTAGGGGATATTCAAATTCCTACATCAATAAAAACTCTACATTGTTTTTCTTTTCCTTACGTGTGGCTTCATTTAGCGTTGCTTAATTTTAAATGCTAGATGACATGTTATGTAAATTTAAGCAGACTACAGAGTGAGGCACAGAGTGAGCCTGAGGGCTAGTTAATGTCAGGTCTATCAACAATATCTAAATGCAGCCTGTCAGATAAGAATTGTATCAGTTTCATGTATCTGAACATCTTGTGACAAGTCTGTTATGCTGACAATGTCACCATACGTAATGTGCCTATAGGAGGAGTGGGGAGAGAGTTCAAAAGGGTAGCTATGCTCTTGGCTTTTGAATGGGCTTCATATTCTTCTGTTTCAGATCCAACATAATCAGCAGTCCAAGTGTGAAAAACTTTGGAAGGTCACTTCTCGGTGGTTACTGTCCCACATACATGCCTGATCTGGTACTGCATGGAATAAGTAATGATGAAAAACTCAAGCAGTGGTTACCAGCAGATCTGCTTCATGCAGTGCATGTAGGTTTCCCTACGTTTTTTCAGAGCCACTGACCTATAATAGTAGGAATGAAAGATCTTACTGAGAACATATTCAAGATGGGGGAAAGATAGAGGATAGTTCCTGTTGAGTAAAACCATTTGCCTCCAATAGGAAAACTTCACGCTTCTTGACTCGTGGAACATGTGACACATATACCATTTTCACATATGTGCTTTCATTTGTACTATGTAAATCTTTTATAACACAAATATAAATGGGAAAATATAATTCTCTATTTACAACTTGAAAAATGTAACACGTTTATTCTTTATAGTAGGAAAAATATCGTATTGAAGTGCTTCCCTTTTCAGTCACCTTAACAGGCTGATAGCATTGTAATATACATAATCAAGATGGTCCGCAGATACCTGGAAGCTTGTTAATACAGTTTCCACCTACAACAGTACATGCTATTATGGATATTAGAAATCTTTACAGGGACTGAGATTTTACTAGATGCCATTAGCACATCTATCTGACAGCAGATTGTAGTTGGCCATAAGAACAAACTTCATCATATATTAGACCATGTCTAAAATGTCTAATTTTGCTCTGTTTCTATGTTCAAAACAAGTAATTTATTGTAATTGATCTATCTATTTATAGTTGCATAGTAAATGCTGACTAAAGATTAACAAGCCCTAGTAGCAGTCATTAAGTGCTTGGATGTTAGCAATAAAAAGAATCATGTTTCTCTAATGGACTTGTTTTTAATAGAGCAATGAAGTTATAGTTTTTTCAGTGCTTACTGAACAGAAATTTGTCTTGAAAATATACAGGCCATAGGTTAGCCCCAACCTAATCCTTTGTGCCTCCCTTGTAATAGAAAGCAGCACTAAAACTGATCTTGTAGCGGAGCTGGGATTCCTTTTGTATAAAGGAATTTGCAAATAGTATATAGCTATCTCTTTCATACCCACCTTTTTTTAAAAATCAACACATTTGACTTGTGTATTTTTTTTCTTTGGCCCCAAATCAAGTTTGTCTTATTAGTTATTTCACTGTAAATTTAAAAAAAATCCAATCCAAATTCTCTGTGGTTCTCTCATGTTTTAGCCAAAAACAATGTTTGGTCTCATTTGTTTGACACACTCTTCCCTCTTAGCTATTTCCCCCCAACTTAAGTGCTAATGAAACCTTTTAGTCTCAATTGTGTTGTTCAAAATATTTTCAGCTAGTGGTGTTGTCTGTTGCAGCATCCAGTTCTAGATGAGCCCATAGCAGAAGCTGTCTGCATTATTGCCGATACAGATAAATGGAACGTTCAGGTGGCTACAAGCCAGAGAAAGATGACAGACAATATGAAGCTTGGCAAAGATGTCTTAGTATCCAGTCAAGTGTCCAGTTTGCTGCAATCCATTTTAGAGCTTTATAAACTCAACCTCCCAGCTGACTTTGTAAGTATTTCTTTATGAACAACTGTGGCTAATGAGAATTGTTCAGTCATATGTGCTAAACTGCTTATGTTAGAGCCTTCAGGTATTATCTACTTGATTTTTAGTTACTGTGAAACAATTTAGTAAATATACTAAACATGCACAGTGCTGCTCACCTACAGATACACTACATGCACAAAACCATATTAAAAGGACATTAAGATAGCAAAGTCAAGGGCAAGTTAGTAAATGCCAGAATTAAGGATGCCTGATCAACCTTAATTCAGACCTTTTCTGTGTTTGCATTACACTACAGTCTTGAATTATACAATCCCATACTATATTCCCACAGAACCTCAGACAAAGATGGGCATAATGTGCTAAACTTGTCTTAAGAGACTTGTCTCCCTTGTCAGTTTTTCTTCTGAGTCACCCACACATTGTTCAGATCAGCAGACTGTGTTTTGTACGGTACTACAAAAAAACAGAGACCAGCTCTGAGCTATAGGCAACCAAGCCCAATGGTATGTTTATTGTGTCATTTCAAGATTTATTAAAACCCAGCTTTAGGAATGTCAGTGGTGAGTAGAAAGAGCAAACTAAAATCAGTGTGGATGCTGCTAAAATAAACCTTTTTAATAAGAAACATCATACAAAATGTTTATAGCCCAGTTTGAGTTATTACCTCTGACATTAAAACTGATTTGTAGATAATTTTGCACTTATTCAATGGTACAAGTCATAAAGGAAATGTAAAAAAAAATCCACTTCGCATCTCATGCCTGTGTAGGCATGATGAGCCTGAACTCTTCAGCCATCAAGAATGAGAGGAATTTTCCCAGGGAACCCACACATCACATTGAAAAATTTCTAGGTATCTCCAGAGGTTTAGCTGCTATTCAGTGCATGGAGGTGTTTTGTTTGTAAAGGTTACTATACAGGAGTGTGTGATGCTGCAGAATCTGCTTTAGAATACATTGTAATGAAGAGATTAAACTCTTCTCTTTATTGTCATCTATATTCTTTACTTTCATAAAATATTTAATCCCATATCTGTTCTCAAGTATGTAAGAACCATTATGAACTGAAAGAATGTTTTTTCAAATATGTATTTATACTGCTGAAGGACATCTAAAGAATATATGCTATCTTGCCTACCACGGACAGCTCTCTTCTGTTTTAGACTTCAGTTAGCAAAATTTGTTGTATATTAGCATAAAATACCAAAGGAAATTCAAATTTGTAGGACAATGTTAGGAATTCCACATGCTTGAACAAATGTAGTGCTTTTATTCTTTAAACTTGAGAAATACACTTAATTTGACCTAAGTTACTTGCTTCTAATTGCTGCCTCCTCTTGTCAGATGTGCTCTGCAATGTGATTTACTGCGTATGCTGCTTGCCTTCATTTCTTAGGAGCATGCAGAGCTGCATTATTTTGATTCTGGTGGACTGGTCTTTGCTGTAGAGAGATGATGTATCAAATTTATTTCATATTTGGTTTGGGATAAAGTGTCTTACCAGTCCCTATTCTAGCACTAAAAATATTGATTGTAATTCTAGCCCCTGGGTAATTTTGCCATTGACTTCAGTGGTACCAGGGATTTCCCTCATTCTCTGACATAATTGCTCTCTCATGTAAATTCTCTTTTCATTCTATAAAAAAAAAAATGCAACTGTACTTATTTAATATTAAGGTTATAAACTATGATTTTTTTAAAAAAAGTCTAATTATTAAATTACCAATTTAACTTCAACGATTGCCTTTTGAAAAACAGAATTTGGTTCAGCAGGGTTTCAGAATTAGTATTAAAACTTTTTAATTCTAATACTACAAAATATCTATGAGGGCTTCATAAGTGAGATTTTAGAGTAAATTAATAAACAAAAGAATCTGTCACTACAGCCCACATCATTGTCCTCACAACTTTATTGCAAATGTAAAAATATACAATATTTAAAAAATTAAAAAGTACTCCATTTTATAATTTAGCTTTTTCAAGAATGGCAGTTCTGAAGAGCTAATAAAGTTCTGATTTTAGATTCAGCTATTTAAGTTGCATCTTTCAGAAAAATAGTAAATTGTAAAGAAGACATAGTCAATATTTTCAGGTTTCAGATGTCTTTGGGTCTGATCCAGCTTTTAATTAAGTCAGTGAAAAGACTGTCATTGACTACAGTAAGAGTTGGATTTAGCTGTTTGACAGATGTGCAACAAAGGTGCTAATCGGGAAAAACAGCCTGACCCAAATCTATTTTACTACAATTGTGTTGACCACGTGAAAACAAGCAGCATGCCCATTCTTCGGGGGGTTTTAGCTACACTTAACGTACATCATTCCTCCCGGTATAGTAGCTATAAAATTATATTATATAAAATAAGTTTGCATATTTACAATGGTTTCACATGAAAGCTAATCAATTCTTGAAATTTCTGGTGTGTTTTTTACAGTGTATAATGCATCTTGAGGATAGGCTACAGGAGATGTACCTCAAAAGCAAAATGCTCTCCGAATACCTGCGAGGACATACAAGAGTTCATGTAAAAGAGCTAGGAATTGTATTGGGGTGAGTATGATGTAGAGCTGCAATAAACTGCGGTCAAGATTGGGTGGCTAACTTCCCTTGAAGTTCAAATGCTACTCCACTGTTTAGTGAGAAGGCTTGCTTCTCTTTCACACACAAACCTACTGGACAGTGAGATGCTAAGTAAAGTGTGAAAATGTGTGCCATTGAGCTATTTTTTTAAAATTTATAATAAAGAACATTCTTTTTCATAAGCAGTTTGACAGGATGAAACCAGCAAAGTCCCATTCTGTTACCAGTCAATTAGATCTTCTATTTTCCCCTTTTTGTATCTCTTTGAGGGTGGGCAGAAGCAGTGCCACCAAACATTTGGGTGGTTTCTTTGGTGGGGAGTATTCATTGTTCTGGATACAAAAATCATGTGTGGAGAAATGAACAGCAATTCTCTGCTCAGGAGATAGTCAAAAGTGTTTTTACTCAATATGCAGCCTGTACATGTGCATCTGTCGACATCCTGAAACCCAAACACACACAACTGTTTTTAGTGTGCTAATCGGGCTGGCTTCTCCTCTTTCCCACTGATTTTGTTCTCTACAATAATTGAAAAGCCCATCTTTAGAAATAAGACAGACAGAAATCAGTTCTGATATAAATTCACTTTAACTGTTGAAAATACAGGCTAGCCTTCTTGATAGGTTATCTTCTTATTTAAATATAATATAAGAAGTTGGTGGCCACAGCCATTCTGAATCTTTAGAATCTTACTGCTGTTAATCATGTGTGACAAAAGCAATAAGTGGTTTTCTTTTTGTTATGTTTTCTTAAAGCGGCTCGGAAAAGTAACTCAGAATCACTACGGTGCATAACTTGGTTTTGTTTATAAAGTTTTTCTCAGTTTACTTTTCAGCCTTACTCCTCTGGTCCAATAACCAGATGAAGAGACTGTGACCACTTTTTCTTCTCTCTCTCCCTCTGTCAATCCTATATGTATTGTTTTTCATTATTTGGATTACTATAGCACCTAGAAGCCTAATCGTGGACCAAGGCCCCACTCTGCAGGGTGCTCTGGAAACACAAAACAAAAGTGCTTGCAATTTCTCTGGAATTTCTTGCAATTTCTTATTGTTCCATTTTATTTTTAATAATAGGGATATCTAGCGCTTATATAATGCTCCTCATTTGCTGACTTCCAAGCACTTTACAGAGATCATAATATCATTACCCTCATTTTACAGATGGGTAAACTGGGGCACATAGGTGACATGAATTGCCCAAGGACACTCAACATGCCAGTGACAGTACTGGGAATAGAAATCTAGTCTCTTGAATCCCAGTACAGTTTTCTAATCACTTCACACTGCCTCCCTTCCATATTTTGTTTTCCATCTTCTTTTACTTTCCTTCCCCCAGCTACATGACATGTTCCCATTCTGTTTCTCATCAAATGTGCCCAACATCCCATGTCCGAGTCAGAATCCCATAGCTGAAGTGACTTGAAACTGACAGGGCCGTGCTTTTTCTTGTCAAGCTACTTCAGCTGTAATGCTACTCAGATTCAGGTGCTGTTGTCAAGAACTGCTACTGAGGCTTTGATGCAATGTGCATTTGGAATGTTAAATTACTATGGCTATAGTCTCAGTTTGTGGAATCTTTTAACTCTTACCTGGAGTTCTAAAGCACCACTGCTGACTTAAGAACATGAACCTCTGTCTCAGGACCTTCAAAGCTGTTGTGGTGCTGAACCACTGAGCCTGTGTGATTTTGATTATATAGAACACTCTGCAAAAACTATTTTCTTCAAATTGGTGTGTGTTTAGTACTGATGCAGTAGAACCAGATTAATTCACACTACTGGCTAGGAAACTGAATTTTGTGAATTAGTGAAGAATTTAAAAGCAAGAAAAGATAATGCACCATTTTAACTGATCTCTTATTGTGTAAATATCTACAACTACTGTTAGACATTTATTAATATGTGATGAATGTTCAAATAATAAAACTAATGAACCCTTAGTGATAAGAGAGCTCACTTCAGCCTGTTAAATCACCAACAATATAGGGAGTGACTGCCAGTATTTCTGGTCTGGATTTAGGAGGGGGAGGGATAATTTTTGTTTCCTGTAAAAGGTGGATGTATATATTAAAAAAACCTTCTTCCTTTTCTTAAACTTCTAGGATTGAATCCAATGACCTGCCTCTGTTGGCTGCTATCGCAAGCACGCATTCCCCATATGTTGCTCAAATACTCTTATAAGTTGAAATCTCAGGATAGTCATTCCCTAAAAACAAACTACAGGAGTCTTGAAGAACTGAAGTACCAAGCACTGGCAGAGGGGCACAGTGAGGGAAGCAGGTGATGACCCTGCTTTCCAACAGCTTTTGACTCTGACTTTCAGCTGGATGCTTTATTTGAAGACTTCAGTTTACATAATGTAAAAGACATTCAGGTGGTTTGTTGGGATTTTTCATTTTGTTTTATTTTTTACACTCACATCTGAGTTAACGAATCATGAAGGTGAATGCATCTTTGTGGTCTTTTTAAATGACAAAAGTAAACACTACAGCGAACACTGAACTGTCAGCAGAAAACACTGCTAAAAACATCAAGTGGCAGTAAAAAGAACAGGTGGAATAAGATGGGCCTTCTAATACTGCACTTGGGATCGCATGGTGTTTTGTGTGCTTCTTTGGTTGCGTAACTGGAGTTGTAAACTATGTACATAGCATTCCAATACAGAGATGTTTGAATGGGTCATGAAGTTTTGCAGAACACAAACATCTTTTTGTATTGTAGTAGTGGCCAGCTGAAAACAAGCAACTTTTACTAAGCAGCTGAATTATGTGGCGTGTGTGAGGTTGATTGTGTGGGGTTGTTTTTTTTTTAAGATGAAAGGAAGCTGCAGCTGCTTCTAGTTTTACTAATGAGGAAACCGAATGAGCTCTGATTATAATTTGTGCCACCCCAATATTAGGCTGAAGAAGGCTTTTTGAAAGAGGAGGATTTTTTTAGGAAGCTGTACGGAATTTCTACTTCACGTTTACATTGTTGCATTTGCAACATTAATAGATTTTTTTTTTTTAAAGTTTCTGTATGACCTATAAAACTGGGAATTGGTCCTAAGTCTTAATGGAGTCGGATATTACCATCTTAAAGATTTGTTTGCCAAGCTAAAGTACAGTATGTGTTACTGAAAGTGTTACTCTTTGTGTGTGTGTGTGTATGCACAAATACCATCCAATTGGCATAAAGTTAAAAGTTTATTTTTTTAAAATTCACTAGTCAAATGCATTACTATTATTTGGAAACGACTCTTTAGTCACACTGGAAGGAGGTACTGTTTTTAAGTGAAACAGAGGATAAGGGCAAGCCTGGGCACCATGATTTATTAGTATGAACATTTGCAAACGTCCACTATGATTCAGCAGAACTTTTGCACTATCATCTCAGTGCCTTCTGATCTATTAAGGACTCACTTCTTTGAGGAAGAGATCAAATAGTTCATCCCTCCAGTTTCTTATTGTTCCATACAATAAATTACAACTATCTAATATGCTCTGCTCACAGGCATAGTTAACTTTTTGCTATTTAAATGCCATGCGTACACACTAAGGTACAAAGTTACTTTTTTTCATCAAACACTATTGAGCATCATATGAAACTATTTAGGTCAAGAAAGGGCAAAGGGAAATAAGATTATTTTCAAATAAAGGAAGCAAGAGGCAGGGAACCCACACCCAAGCAGCGTGTTAGACTATCAGACATTCTTTGGCAGCACAGACGTGGGTAATACAAGTCACTTTTGGCTCTTAATATCAAGTTGTCTCAATACTTGTTTAGAAATGATGAACTCTTCCTACTAGAACCATTCCTGCCTGCTAGGATTCATTAATTGGCTCACTGAATTATCATTGCTGGTGATTCCAGAATTCGCAGTGTTGAAGGGACACATTTTAAGTACAGCTTTACTTTAAAAAACCTAATCACTAGGGTAGTACAAAGAGAATCTTCAGGAAATAAATTGAGAAAAGGTGAGTATTATGGTGTTTTTCATTTTGTTCTAAATAGGACAGAAAATGGTCCTTAGCCTTGTTCGTTTCTTTTTCTCATTCTGCGAGGAACATGTAGCTATACCATGAGAAATTTATGTGCGGAAGGTTTGTGTGTTCAAGTTGAAGTCCTCTTAATTTCCAAGTATGATTTCTAAACAGATGAGATTATTTAAGATCTGGGTTCTCCAATCTAATATTTCAGGTACCTCCTTTTGCTCAGTACTTTGAGGATATGTCTACACAGTAATAAAACAACCATGGCAGGCCTGTATCAGCTAACATAGGCTGCAGTATAGACTTCCATGCTTGAGACTGTGGGATATTTCCCCCTCACAGGGTCCCAGAGCCTGTGCTTTAGTCCGAGCCCAAATGTCTACACAACAGTTTCATAGCCATGCAGCCCAAGCCCCATAAGCATCAGTCAGCTGATATAGGCCAGTCATAGTACTTGATTGCACGGTAGACACATTTCTATACAGTTTAGGCTTTTCGCCAATATCCTCTTTACAGGGGCTTCTGTAGTTCCAGAGGTTTGGGTTATCTCTTGCTGATATATGCAGGCCTTCTGGTTTGCCTGGATTTGGGTCCCCTGAGCTGCGTTAACCTCCATTTCAAGATTTGCTTGAAACCAAATCATATAGAAAGTGCCCCTGTTATCAAACTTCCTTTTTTCCAATTAGTGAGGGTATAGTTATGTGTAATGACTTCCTTAGTGAGTACACAAGAATTCTGTGTAATATGCATTTTCCTTACTTCATGTCCTGTAGGTTTTTCATGGTAATTTTGTTTGTCTAGTTCCTGTTTATATTCAACTAAAAATGGCTTGTCTTGCTTAGTATAAACTGACTCGAGCCCTAGTTCTGCAGAGATGCCTGCAAGTGGACCACTGTATCCACATGGAGAGCCATTGACAGCAAGTCATCCTGAACATATCATGTTGCAGGATTAGTACCTTGATCAGAAACCCTTAATTTAATACTTACCCCCCAACAAATGCTGCTGTGTTTGATAAGATTATAAGTTAATTTAAGGATATGTATGAATTGGTGATTCAGAAGCTTTTCCTCAGCTTAAAATCTTTACAGTGTAGTTACTATCTTTTATATAACTTTGCTGCTGTTTACAAATTACACTATGAGACTGCCCTGTTTTATAGTCTCAAATTTGATTTCTAAAATTAAGGTTTGTATAATTCTTAATTTTTTAAAAAAAAAATGGTGGCTTTAGCCTAAAAAAACTTAAATATTTCTCCTTCCCACCAAACATACTACCTCAGTTGACAGGATACTATCTTTAGGGCTTCTTCAACTTTGTAAGTCTTACCCGTTGAACATTTTTGTAGCATCTTGCTGGTTGGGCACGTTAGTGTAGCATGATAGAGCAGTAAGTATGTACAAATGTTGTGTTAGACATCTTTATAGCATGTTTGTTTTATTTTTTAATAGAATGAAAAGTGATATGAATGTACAGGGAAAAATGTTTAAAACCGTGAAATAAAAATGTAGCTTAAATCTTCAAGATTCCAAAGCTTTTTTATTTTTATCAGTATTATAAATCTTTTGTAAACTTCTTAATAAATATTCTTCGTGTTTTCAAGTGAGTGAATAATGTTTCAAAACCCTACAGAAATGCAGTTTACACTTTACAATTTAAAGAATGTACACTCTTTAGATTATTACAAACTTTTACAAACCTGGGGGACAAATGCCAATACAGGTGAAGCTGTAGGACTGCATCTAAAGCAGTTTTTAAAAGAAATAAACATTTTAATCTAGTTTATAGCTTCCCAAATATTAATGAATTTTAGTTATAGTTATTTTGCTTTAAACATACAAATATATACTTTAATTCTGTGTGTTTCATAGCTATAATTTGGAGGACAAAATTATAAATGTTTTGCTTATATATATTTTCACTGGGACAGTGAAAATCCCTTTAGCAACACCAAACAGTTGTATGTAAAGGTGACACAACCTGGTCACTATCTAAGTAACATTTTCCTTTCCCCATTCTTGACTTAAAGGGACTCAAATCAGAATTGAGTCTAAACTGCCAATTATATGCTATCCATTAGCTACTCCCATTAAATGGATCATAATGACATACCTAACTGGTTATCCATATTAGAAGCAAATCTGATTATTACAATTGCATGTTTTATGACATTTCATTTTTGAGGATTGACTGAATGGGTATCAGTCTCAAACTGTGTGAATTTTTTTTTAAACTGCTGTTTATGTACCATGTCGTTTTGGTCTATTTCTTTTTAACATTTGGTGCAATAAATGATTTGAATTCGGTTTAAATTGTCTGGCATATTTGTTTTCCTTTTAAATCTCTTCCTGAAATGCTTTTCTGCTTCTGGTCGAAAAGGCTGATATTGAACACTGTGTAGCTGGGTACAGTTGGCTAGTACCATTAGCAGTTGAGCAGCAGCAAGATATGCCATTGTAATAGATCAGGGGTGGGCAATAATTTTTTACTGGGAGCCACTTCAGAAATTTTTGGAGTAGATCCGGGCTGCACCGGAAGGGGCGGGGCCAAGATATTTCCCTGCTTCGATTGGACTGCGGCTGGGGGAGCGTGTGAAGTCTTTGCTCCCCCCCAGAGGTTCCCCCAGGCGACTTCGCGTGCTCCCTCTTCTTCCCCAGCCCAATCAGGGCTTTGGGGCAGCGGAGCGCGCAAAGTCTTCTACCACCCGGCCAGGAGCGCGCAACGCTTCTAAGTGCCGCACACTCCTGGCAGGGTGGAGGAAACTTTGTGCGCTTCCTCCCACTCCCAGACCTTAATTGGCCTGGGTGCAGGGAAATGGCAGGGCCTTCATGGGCCGGTTCCAGCCCGCGGAGGCCCTTTTCTTCACCCCTGGTTTAGGCTTTAACCAGAGCACCATTTGGGCTAAGTTATGTGGTTACCTGCTGTTGAGTGAAAATGTCCACCTAAGTTTGGGATGAGTCCATAAAATTGATCTTTACTTAATAAGGCTGAGAACTCTAGATAATGCATTTACTTTTTTATAATGTTATTTTAGGGCAAATTTTATGAATTGAATGAAGGGGTAAGAATGGGATGGAATATCAGCAGTTGGACAAGAAGCAGGAACATAAATTGTATGGTATCAACAGATGCTGTAGGTCAGTACACATGCAACACCCAAGCAGAAGGCTCAGAAAGTAGGCCAGGCTCTATACATTTGTAAATACATTTAAAAAACTTAGACTCTGTATGAGGTGGATAATGAGTAATAAAATTGAAAGGGTATTCAAACCAAATTAAAGTAGTCAAGGCTTGGGGATATAATTTTTCACTATTAACTTCAATTCCACTATTTGACACCTGCCAAAAAAAATTCTGATTTGTTTAAAAAAAATGTGGTCTGAAACAAAATTAACCTGATACTAGTGGCAGATACCTGGTTTGAGATTTATTTTCCATAAAATAAATGGCAACTGGAATTACAAAGCTGGTGGTGATGGGTTTTCTGGTTTTGTTTTTGTTTTGTTTTTTTACTGTAGTGGGCTACAGATGATAGATCTACTGTGGGCTTTATGCAATTACAGGAGGCCCCCAACTGCAATGCGATCAGTTCCTGGGGAAGCGTCGCAATCGGGGGCGTCATAACTTGAACCCTCATTTACGATAGGCACTATGTGCCATCATATATGTGGTCTGAGGACGGAAGTCAGGGTTTTTTGGCCCCTTCCACACTTACAACCATTTTTGTAAGTGAGGGGGGGTTGGAACATGGGCGTCTGCAAGTCGGGGGCCTCCTGTATACTAACTCTGGTGTGAAACAAAGAAAAATAGACTTTCTTAAAAAAAGCTTTTCCCTCAAGTACAGGCGATATGATAAAATATGGGTAGGATGAAGTCAGTTCAACCAGTGATGAATTAATATATTCTTGCTATTCTGTCTTCTGTATACATACAATTGAAGGAAAAGCAATGGAGTGAAACTAAAAATGCAAGACAAGCTTTTAGATATGGGAAAAGACAGCTGGGTGGGTTGGTAAACAAAGCATAAGACTTTGACCTATGATACTTCTGTTCCCACATAAAATTAGCTTAATTGCCACATGCTAGTAATCCACATCCTGGAAAACTACCCTTGTAATATGTCACAGTCAATCTTCTGTTTTGGCAGAATCCCAGGACTAAGACAGACTAAGAATTACAAGTAGTGAACTGCATGTTGTCCAGAGATCCCTCAAGATCAAGACAGCACTACAGAGCTAATGAGTGACTGAGTCAAACTTTAAAAATAAATACAATGTCCTATAAACTAAATGTTGGAGTTACAATGATCCCATGGTGATCTAGTAAAAGCCTTTGACGAGAGAGACCCATTGTTTCTTCTGTGAGAGAAGATGTTCCCGTACAGAGAGCAAGCTGTTGCCCTATTACAGATGGAGTGAGAACTGTTTTCAGTTGAAGAATGGATTCATGAGTGTTTTGTTCCATGCCATTTCCCCTACCACATGTTGAGGTGATTAGGGTATCCAACTTGAAGTACATGGAAAGAGAACTAGAGCTGGTCCTCTAGTGGGTCCTCATTTTACATCTGAATTCCAACACTGCCTATAAACCATTTCTTTTCAAATACAAACTGTTGGGCAGTTTTGTTTTTACTTCTGTACCTCTGTGGTCTAGATGCATGCATTCACGCACACACACACTCACACACTTTCTCTTTTTATCTCTCGACCGTTACTCTTCTCTTGGTATTCGTTTACTCATCACAAACAAATCCGTAATGTCTTGGTGACTTAGTGCTACAAATATTCCTAAGTTCCGATGATATTGTACACTTCTGGTGCTAAGACTCGTGTTTTGAGATTCTGTGTATGCATTAAAAACCTGTAAAAAGACTGTCCTGCTGATGTTGATCACTTTAATTTCAGGTATGTTTATGTAACTAAACTTTCTTGGACAGGTTGAACCTCTCCAGTTCGGCACCTTCATGACCTGACTGATGCCAAACTAGAGAATTTGTCAAATCACAGGAGGTCAATGTTGTGTAGCAGCATTACCAACACTTCCATTGTTTATTGGCCTCTTAGAAGACATTTAAGGGGCAAATTAGACCTAAATAACAGCACAGAACACTGAGAGCCAGGACTGGTGGCTGAAAACAAACTTTATAGAACTCCGGGAACTTGGCCACACCCTTGGTAAGTGGACATCTAGCTAACAAATCATTCCAGACCATGGCGGTCACTGGACTAGAGAGGTTCAATCGGTAGTACTGAATATGTGATTCTCTTGATAGCAAATTATTCCCCATTTTAAAAGTCCTACATAAAGTCCTACAGCACCAGGACCAAACTGCACAACTCTAAGATGCCAGCTTCCTACTTGCATCTATTTCCTTGACACTTACCACAGCTTTGATTTGAAATATTCAGCTATACCTCTACTAGAGAAAGTACCATACCTTTAACCTGGGAAGTGAAGATGCCCTTGATGACCAGTTACCCCTGGTCATTAGAGCCCATTTGCTGTTTGCGTGATGGAAATTGTCATAGTCAGTGCAATTCCAGGCAATCTTGCCCCTGGCGTTGCAGCCTTGTATATCAAGAATACTGGGTGGCGGCTGCCTAAAATTTAAAAAGCAGGGGAAAATCAGCCCTGAAAATAAGTTATTCCTGGTACCACTATTTTGATTAGCATTCAGAATTCTTTACATAAGATTTCAATATCTCTAATAGGAAAGGGTTGTTAATTCTAAAGACTTGTTTACGAGGAACTTAAAACAAGATTTCTTCTATTAATACTTACGCCTATTCTGCTTCCCAGAAGAATGACTATAGATCTAAATATGCCAGCTTGTTTAGTAGAGAATGCAACTTGTAGGTACCTGGGTTTCAACTTATATAAATTAACACGCTTGCAGTTAAACTGTAAAGACTTGGTCCATCTAGGGCCATTGTTCTGTGCTGTCATACAGAACTTTCCAGTTGGATAACCAGTCTCTTCCCTACCTTGCAGGGCCAAAGCTCTCCCCTCCTCACTTTACTCAGTGGTAAACATTTATGGGACAGATGCTGAGCTGATATGTAATATTTTGAATAATGCTATATCATTTTATTAACACTTTGTGACCTGGACAGTGAGGGGTAGTTATGTACTGGGGTGATAGAGGGTTTGTGTCTACAATATGTGAATTCAGTGGGGCCTTTGTATAAAGACAACACAGTGGCTTTCCAGAAAAGAACACCTGTATATACTTTAAAGACAATAGGGTAAGCTGTTAGCTTCAAGGATCCTGTCTCTAGCAAGTTGCAAACATTGTTTTGCTGAAGCTGGGAGTCTTTTTAGTGCAGAAGCGCACTAAAGAGTTAAAAAGTTCACTTGCCATAACTGTCAAGGGAGACCAGCAAACACGGAGAACAAGTCTGTGGAAGGAGGCTAAGAAGCTGGACTTTCCCAGAGCCTGGGATGCCTTAGGGAAAAGTCAGACATGTACAGTCTGGTTTATTGTTCTTTAAAATACATTTTTCTTGTGAACGCTTTTGTTCTATATGAATACAAATTTGTTTTAAGGAAGCTGTTTGGTCACTGATTACCACTGTTATGGTCCCACAGGGAACAGAATTGCAGAGTTGGGGCATAAGTCAAACCTACTGTGGCAAATTATAGTGGATGCACAGTAGATTGCAACACAGGGCCCAGTTTAAGAGTCAGAGAGTTGTGTAATTCCACCCTGACAGGTGTCTGCTAGTGGCCCGAGACCTCGAGTAAGTGTACTCAGAGACTAAGAGGGGTCTGGGAAAGTCACTCCCTGGGAGCAGAGAGCTGTGTTTGAGGGACTGGAGTTGATTAGTCTGCAGTTACTCCCTCGGAGCAGGGAGTTGGAGTTAGTTCATTCAGAGATGGGGGAGTTACAGGAATGAGCCTAAAGAAAGGGTACACAGGGTCTGCACAGTTGCCAGGTAGACTGCCTCTGGACTGGCACACAGAGCAGTGAGCAGGCCTGGGTCCTTCTACCAGCTACAGGGGAGGCATATGAGAAGACCTCCTAAGACCATTGGTACAGAAAGACTTTGATACCCCAAAAGGGATAGTCAGTAGCAGGGATGGGGAACCTAGACTTGATCTGGCCAGGAAGGCTTGGGGCTCCCTTCATCCCCACAGTGGGGTTAGCTGGCACTTCAGCCATTTGGGGGGATGCTGGGCGTGCCAGTGCTGGCTTACCACTGCTGTGCTGGATGCTTACCCACACAACTCTGCTGCCACCCCACTTACCCTCTCTCCCTGCCTCCCTTCCCAGCACATTTCTGCACAACATTTCAAATCCCACATGTATTTGTGACAAATGATTGACACCATGGACTGTGTGGGTTGCCTTTAACTGAAATGGATGAGATTTGTAAATGGAATACATTGCCACCTTCCCCCCCACCAAGACCCCACAGTTGACTGTTTCCAGCTAGCTTGTTACGCTATAAAATGGTTATAGAGGGGCCTGCTTACAGGTATGGCAATGTAAGGTTATCATGTACCACTGCTGACTCCATGCTTGGCACATACCAAGCCCCCCAGTCCAACTCCTCATAAAATGGGTGTGAGGTTGGCAAGTTGCCCAAGGTGCACTTCTCGTCCCTGTTTGTTTGATACTCTGTCTTGAGCCACT
This sequence comes from Rafetus swinhoei, assembly GCA_019425775.1. Lineage (NCBI taxonomy): Eukaryota > Metazoa > Chordata > Testudines > Trionychidae > Rafetus > Rafetus swinhoei. Next base: position 78,205,672 of record CM033449.1, on the reverse strand, counting down.
TAATCTACTCCCTGCACTGGATACTGGTCTAGCAAATTTCCAAGGCTTCCAGCTTGTTTTCTGGTATGTGTGATTGTTCCTGGAATTCTTACTGAAATCCGCTGCTTTGCTAGCCTCACGCCAGAAATTAACCAAAAATCTGATTGCTTCTTGGTTGCAGGAGCACAATGTGCTTTGCAAAGGATGACTTCTGGTCAGCTCCCATTACAGAGAAGGGCTTCCAAAGGTGTGTATGCAGCTTGGTAATCAGTAAACAATGGAAGGGTTAAATGCTGAGCTGCTATGCTACAGCAAGGGGTGCTGTTTGTTTCCCTGGAGTGGCTTGGTGATTCTTTAGATAGAGAAGACAAAGGAAGTCAGCACATCAGAGTGTGGCCCACTTTTGGTGGCCTCCAAAGGAGCCCAGTTGTGGGGATTGTGTCTATACTGTGAAATAACAGGCTTAAACCCTGGATCCCTGTTGGCTACTGGGTCCAACTCAAGAGTCTGAGGGCATGTCTACACTAGGAAATTATTTTGAAATAAATAACTACTTCGAAATAGCGTGCCCACACTATAGGGAAGCCTCGAAATTAGTCTGAGGCAGGCTCCCTTAATATGGACATGCTACCTTGACTTAAAGCCCCAAGAAGCGCTGGGAAGTAATTACTCTCAATGACTCTGGGAGTAGTTATTTCGAAATAGCAGCAGCGGAACATCCACCACGGCTATTTTGAAATAACTATTTCGAAATAATCATTATTCCTTGTGGAAAGCAGGAGTTATTTTGAAATAACCAGCCTGTTATTTTGAAATAACAGGCTTGGTAGTATGGATGTGCCGCTTGCTATTTCAAAATAACTCCTTAGTGTAGACCAGGGCTGAGAGATTTGTGTATAGACATACTCTTGGGTGCTTACATGGTCCCTATTAATAGTGTCTCATGTCCTCACAATTTTTAACGCACTTTCACAGTGCTCCACTGAGCTAGGGAAAGTAGTGCTATCCTCATTTTACAGACATGGTTACAGCGAGACTAAGGGCACGTCTACACAGCAGCGTTGTTCTGAAATAATGTAGTGCACATCTACATGGGAAGCCAATTATTTCAAAATAAATTTGAAATAACAGGCTTCTTATTCCAACTTCTGTAAACCTTGTTGTGTGAGGAGTAAGGGAAGTCAGAGGAAGAGTGCTCTATTTCAAAATAAGTGCTGTGTCGATGTGCCCAAATTCAAAATAAGCTATTTTGACTTAAGCTACACAAGTTTAGCCCTGCTGTGTAGACGTACCTTAAGTGACCTGCTCAAGATCACATAGAAAGTCTGGTAGAGGAGGGAATTAAACTCTCATGTTCCAGGTTAGAGTCTTAGCAATGGACTATTCCAGTTAAAAACAGGATGGTTGGGCATCAAGGCTGGGGGCTAGTATTTAACATCCTAAAAGACTTGTTTTTCCTCTCCCTTTACTGTTCCAAAAGGTGAGGAACTATCTTCAGTTCTTACGAAGTGCCTTGTACTTTTCTATGTCTGTTTATACTCTCAATTGTAATTTTGTGTGCCATTTGTAGCAGAGATTTTGCTAAAGTATCCACCATATGGATACTGCCATAGAAATATTTTTTCTTTCTATCTTCATCTTTCAATGATTGAGGGGAAAAGTCTTTGAAGTTTGAGAAGCTGTGACAGTAGACAAGCCACAAATAGCATTACAGTGAAACAGTACCAGCCATTTCCTCAAGTCCTGCTGGGTAACAAACCAGTCTGATTGCATGATAGCATGCTATAAAGATTCATACTCTACTCTTCTGCAGTTTCATGGAGTAATTTATGTGGAAACTTTCCCATTGACCTTCATAATGGCTTTACATTATATATCAGAGCCAGCATGGTGTAAATAAAATGTGTATCCATATTCTGGAACAGCATGCTTCTGGTCTACTGAACCTCAGGCTATGTCACTTCAGCTTAAACATCCAGGCACCTATATGCCAAACAGATACATTTTCTCCATCCTAATGCTTTTTCACATTAGACTCATAATGTGCCAACAATATTTTGAAAAAACTACTGCTGATAAACAAAATTTTGGATAAAAATTGCTTTAACACAATTCTGCAAGTGATTTGTTCTGGGCTTTGTCTTTCCTGTTACTGTGTGTGTACAAAAACAGGACTTTTCTTATAAGCGTTTACCTGCTTATTTCTCACTAGAAGTCAGCCTCCATAGATGACTGAGGTCCCAGAGGTCTGTGACTTCAGGAGAGAATAACACCTTCAGGGGCTAATAACCAGCCAATGAGCAAAGGTCTGGAGTTTGGCCCTCACAGTACAAGTTCTTGCTAGAGGACCTGGACTGAACTGAAGTTATGCCCCGTTATGCTAGGCAGTATAGCAACTAAAAGCAAAAGAAACACTGTCCCAAAAAGCTTACAACCTAGAGCCAAATATGGTAGTCAGTGAGTGATGTGGGAGCTGGAGCTGGGACTTGGCTTCTATATGTGATGTGTTTGCCATTAAGCATCCCTTGAAGTGCAACAAATTTTAATCCCCGTTGATTGTTGCAGGATTCCGACTATAGGTAGAAGGCTCTCTCTGACTCCTTCACCGAGCCCTGAAGAATTCTGTCCTTGAAAATCTGGTTTGATAAATGTATTATAATAATGGCATATATATATTTATATTAAAACAAGCTGACTTTTTTTGGAGCAGACACAAGCACGTTCTTCTAGTGTCTGCACACAATGGCAAAAATCTCCTAAATATTGCTCTCTCACTCAAGCACACTCTGCCACACCTTATTCTTATATGGTAATGTGTATTAGTCACATACAAATATTAAAAATGCAGAAGTAAAACAAATATTAGCAAAACATCCTGCTACTACAAGCAGGGTCCTAATACTATCCTTTGCACAATTTTTTTTTGCACTCACAATCACCACTGCTTGAACGCACAACCTTCAGTGCTATAATATAGGCAGTTTATACTTCCGCTAGAGGAGTTCCTGATAGGAAGGGGAAAGCATGCTGTTAACCTCTCTGAATCAGCCTACACAAGCAAAGACAACACACATGCAGCCAGTGTATTACACAGTTCTTTGTGGTGCAGCAGTGGAATGTTGGTCATCAGTACTAGGTTTTTTTATGGTTTTGGAAGCAGATTGTGGTCTAATGATGATGGGCAATGCAGCCAAATGTAACAATAGCTATGTTTGGGCCTTCTGCTTGGGACATATGGATGTAAATTGAGTCTTTCCCACTTGAGCTCAAGAAGCATGGAAATCCCAACAGGGTCATAAGTTTTTCTATATGCTTTAGTTGTAGAGCTGACATGCTATTAGTGTGGATTACATAGGCACCTAATCTAGCATGTTTCTTATAAAAGCCTTTAGCAATGTGCATGACGCTTGGCTCTTGTGTATTAGACTTTGAAATAGAGCTCTAGCTGAAGTGACTAGATGCAAGTTTTTAATTATCTGTAAGACTGATGAATGATAATGACATCATGTGATGGGGTGTTTACCCCACTCTGGTCCTAAAGGAGTTAATGTGGCTCAGGTAGGATTAAATAACCTGAGAGGCTACACCTGAGGAAGAACTGGCTTGCTAGACAAGCACTATTTGTGCGTGGAGTGCAGCTGAGCCAAGAGCAGAGGAGCTGGTATAAGGCCAGGACATGAGCCATAAGAAGGCTGCAAGGTGAAAGCCTGCAATTTATCTCTGGGCAAAGAAAGAATGAGAGTGGTAGGGGCAGAAACCCTGGGACTGAAACCCTGAAGGAAAGGTCTATCCAGTAAATGGGGGTAGTGGAAGTCTGATAAAGGTGGAATAGGAAATGGCCTACAGTTATGGCAGCAAGGTTTGGAATGTTGTAGACCTTTTCCATTGAAACTAAGTCCTGGAAGCTGGTGGGAAGGAGATCTGGCTTCCCCTATCAGCCACTGGAGAAGGGGCATAGCTTAGCTGTCAGTGATAACCAGTCCTCTGAGACTGATACCCCAGAAGGGAAAAACTATATAATGGTATGGTCAGAGAGCTGAGCCAGGAAGAAGGAGCACCCCCAAGTGATGGAGAGGAAGCACTGCAACTTCTGGACAGAAGAGGGTGTCAGATTAGGGGGAGTTATTCCCAGATGTAGGCTGTGTGGAAGGGCCTCAGTGGTGAGAAGAGTTGGATCCTCTTACAACCCCCCCCCCCCCCCCAAAAAAAAAAAAAAAGCATAACATGAATCTTTGGTCTCTGGGCTTGTACTTTAATGTACCTTCCATTAGGCTATAGCTACAGTACCATATAGCTAATTCATCTCTCTTGACATCATTGTAAGACTGCCTCCGCTAATACTCAAAACCATCATTTATTCCTAAAAGCTGCCAACATTGAAATAAAATAGTGTCGTTCCTTTGGTTAAAATGCTGCATAAAAAGGAATTGTGTTGCACAGAATTCTTGACATTATAGTTCCTAATATTTACAACTAAGAAATATTTTTCTTAGAAAGAATGTCACCTCTGGGGCAGAGGGGGAGAGAGGGAAGGGAGGAAGAAACAGCCATGGATGGTGTATGATTCCACAATTAGATGTAATCTGCTCTGACACTCTTGGGTTTATCTGTTGTTGGCTGACATTAGTGATATATTAAAAAAAATCCAAACCCACACCCACTGCATTTGAAAGGTTTATTCAATATGTGAGCACCCTTGCAAAATGAAAAGTTTAGTTTGCAAACTGGAAGGCTTCACTATCTGTAGTTTGATTGCTTAATAAGCTCCCTCCGCAGACTGCATCCAAGCTGTCAGAGAATGTGAAAAATGTTCCCAATGCCACAGTGACATCACTAGCACTAAGCTGATAGCTGCTTATGGGTTCCAGCTGGGCTTTTGATTACTCAGAGGCAGTGCAGGCTAAGCAAATCTTGTCGTCTTACTCTTTTGGAAGAATCCTCCAAAAGCTACTTCATTGCCAAGGTTTCTTGACTAAAATCTCTCACTAGCCAGGGAAATGCTGACCTTAGTACTTTGAAATATTTCAAATACAGTAACTTTCTATTAATTTTCCTGAATGCTGCTTTGTTTCCTATAGTCAAGTGGAACTAGATACTGCACTGCGTCCTTACAATTATGTAGTCCACTACAGATATTTCCTATTGAAATAAAATGGGTCTATTGTATTTAAAATGACACTAGTACATAAATGTAAGACTGAATGTGGAAGTGCTATATGAAACAGAAAGTTGAGCACTTGTGGTTAACCCCTTCTACTATAAGTGGGGTTGAAATAGGCACTGCAGAAGTATTCCACAAAGTGCAGCAGCAGTAATTGTAATAAAGACGTCAAGATGTGAACATACGTAAACTAACTCACTATGACCTTACTGGCTATTTGTCTTTTTCCTTTCCTTTGGAGTGTTCCTACTCTTGCTCATTTTGACCCATCTAAAATTAGATTGTAAGCTCTTCAATGCAGGCACCTGTCTGTGCTCTGTAAAGCATACAGCACACTTTTTTTGGATACAGGAATAAGGAGGGAATTTTGAAAATTACCATATTTTCTCTGATTAATTCTGTGTCTCAAAGAGAAGAAAGCCTTTGAGGAAGGGTCCTCTTCAGTCACACATGCCTTTTGTATAAGGAATGGATACAGACATGTAATCCTGATGTACCACCATGGATTTCAGTGGAGTTATACCCAGAATGAATTTGGTTTAGCAATTCCAAGCCAAGGATAGCGATACCTGATATGAGTCAAGGGGTTGTGTATTTAACTGACAACACTGGATGTACAGACGACAAACTAAATATATGTGAAGTGACAATATCTACTACTTGGAGAATTTCTTGGAGAATTTCAGAAACTTTAGTCTAGCTAGAAACTGGATTTGAACCCAGAGCTGTAGGTTGAGTTCTAAAACAGTAGTTTTCAACCAGGGGTGCACACGTGCCTGGGGTGTTATCTACAGGTAAGCCTTGTGTGGATACAAAATTTGCATCTGCATCCAGGAAAAGGGTCCATGAAAATACACAGATTTGCAGGGCTCTATCTAGAGGCCTTCCAGTGGGTAAAACTCATCTAGGGTACATCTACACAGCAGCGTTATTCCAAAATAAGACATTATTCTGACATTCTGAAATAACATCTACACTGCAAGCCTTAATTTTGAAATAATGTCAAACTGGAGAACTTTTTACTCTGACTTCTGTAACCCTCATTTCACAAGGAGTAAGGGACGTCTAAGGAAGAGTGTTCTTCCTTCGACTTCCTGCTGTGTAGACAGCACCAAAAGCTGAGTTAAGCTATTTTGACTTAAGCTACTCAATTGACGTAGCTGTAGTTGCGTAGCTTATTCCGACTTTAGGCCTGCCGTGTAGATGTACCCCTAGATAACAGATTATATAAAAAGCAATAATGAAGTCAGTACAAACTAAAATTTCATACAATGACTTGTTTATACTGTTCTATATACTATATGTAAGTACGATATTTATATTCTTATTTTATAATAATGATAAAATGACAGCATAGGAAATTTTTCAGTGATAGTGTGCTGTGATACTCTTGTATTTTTATGTTGGATTTGTAAGCAAGTAGAGAAGAAACCTGGGGGTACACAGGACAAATCCGACTCCTGAAAGGGGAACAGTAGTCTGGAAATGTGCAGAACCACTGGTCAGAGAACCATAGCCCATCTGTCAGGAGATGGAGCTGTGCTTTTGCCATACCTACCTGCTCAAAGATGTGCATGCTTGCATAGCAGCTTAATGCAGAGTATAATCTTCTGTGTCTGGTCAAATTATTTCTCTCCCAAGACAGAAAGAAGGCTAACTTTCATGCTGTTAGCATGAAACAGTGGAAAGACCACTGAACATAGTACATGTCTCTATGATGTTCTGTTGTGAGCCAACCTGGGGCATTACAAGATAGAAGTCCTGTGACTATTTTAAGTCTTCTAGGGGATCTTTTCCATCTTGCTTTCCTTGCATCAAAGTTGAAGATGATTTTTGTAGCGAAATTGGAAAGTCTTTTAGAGATGACTGTAATCCCTTAAGAGCATTGGGCAACTGTTTGAGAAAACAGGACCTGGTCAGTTTAGAAGACAGAGCTCTTAATCCAACGTGAATTCATACCATTTGATGATTTTGATCACGTGGAGATATTTTAATTTCTTTTCAATCTTGCCAGAGGAGCCATGACACCAATGCATAATATATTCTCAGCTTTTAAACCATTCCTGAAGCCCAATTTTTTCCATTCCCCATCATGGAATGTGAGCAGCTTGACTCTGAGGGGAATAATCATGGCAATGTTCATGGGGGGAGGGAGGGAGGCATGTTCAATTTACATGCACAATTTACATGCTTGCACATTACCAGTGCTTGTAAATTAGGCATGCAAATAAGCTCATTTTCTATGTGCGATTTACACATCTGAAATGCCAAAAATCAGGCTCTTTATGTTGACTACTTTTTATGTACGTTAAGCACGCATTTTATTCATAAAATGGAAAATAGTTTAGTCTCTGCTGTTTGTCTTCTCTCCTTATTGGTTGATGAACTTACAAAATAGAGTGGAATGTTCAGATTGAAATTTTAATTTAATGTTGATAAAAAGCTGAGGATCCAACTTTAGCTTAACACATTGTCACCCTTTCAACAGCATTAACTTTGCCAATACTTACACAATTCTTATCCATCTGGTTATCCTTTTCTACAAACACCAAAAAAACCACCCTGAAAACCTGTTTTCTTACTGAACCAATCTGGATGTGTCATATGCCATTTGAAAATGCATCATTTGTCTAGGTGTCAGAAGCAACTAGCTTTACTTTAAAACATTGCTATTTACAGTACTAATTTTTTCAAGATTAGCCTTCATTGTAGATCAGGTGTGGGCAAAAGGGCCTCCGTGGGCCAGATCCCCTAATTGGCCTGGGGACGGGGGAGCGCGCGAAGCTTCCTACTGTCCTGCCAGGAGTGCATGGCGCTTTGAAGTGCCATGCGCTGCTCGCAGGCGGGGGGAAGAGCAGAGGAGGCTTTGCATGGTCCCCTGTCCCCAGGCCAATTAGGAGTAATGTGTGTGGGGAGGGGGCAAAGGCACTCCCTCACCCCCAGACCAATCATTGTCTGCAGGTGGGGAACCCGGATGTATCTTGGCTCCACCCCCTTCTGCTTGATGCCCCACCCTTTACTGTGTGGACTGGGGCCACTTCAAAAATTTCTGAAATGGCCCCTGGCAAAAAATTATTGCCCACCCCTGTTGTAGATAGTACTAGTGATTACCACTCTCCACATCATACAGACCATCTCTGTGTTTAAAACGGACTTTTTCTTGCACAGCAACTGGTTTGTGAATATGAATGGCTTATCCAATCTGTCCATAAAGGGCACATCTGAAGTTAGATTTTTTTTTAGACTTTGACCTGGGACTGTCATCTATTATGTATGTTGTACACTGTTTAGCTCAATGGGGCCCAGACTGGTTATGGCTCTAAAGTACTACCACAGTATGTTTAATTTACATCCAAAAACTATGTTAAAGAACACTGCCAAGTGAAGCATGCAAAAGTTAGGAAGCGAGGGTGGTGGAGGCCCACCTCTTCCCAGCAGTGGGCTTCACACTATAATAAAGGAATGTTGAGACTCAGGAGTAAGATTCATTTCCAGGTTCAGAGGAGAGTGTACATATTACAGTCCCTTTTGCTCCTACTCCCACCCCAACTTCTGCGTCTGCCCTTGTTCCCTCCTGGTATAATGCTCTCTTTCTCCTACCTACCCATTTTCCTCTCACAAATCCTATCCTTGTCCCACCCCACCTCCTATCTCTTATCCTTGTGGTTTCCCCACACTCAGATTGAACTCTCACCTGTTCCTGTCTTCTTCCTCCTCTGTTAATGCTCATTCCATCCACTTACACTCCTGACTCTATGCTTGTCCAAGGCTTATCCACCCCATTTGCTCAAGCTCTTGCCCCTGGCTTCCTGCCTTGTCTCTTTCCCATCCTTGTTCTTCTTGTCTGCAGCCCTCTCTGCATTTTAGTCAGGCAGCTGGGGGAGCATTGAGTGCACAGGAGTCTCTCTGCTCTGAATGGCTCTACTCAGTAACACCCAACAGAAAGGAAAAGCAATTGCAGGAAGAGTTTACCTCTGTCCCTGCAGCCCTGGGCTGGAGAATGTTGAATTGTTCTGTGCCAATAGCTCATGTGCAGCCTGGTTGGCAGGTAGGAGCCATAAGGGGATTCAGCATGCTCAGTTGGATCCTCCAGACCATTCAGTTGCCAAATGTTAACAAGTTTCTGAACATTAAAAATCTCATTTTGTACAGAAGTTCATAACTTGCACAAATTTTGAGGCAGATTTTTCACAGGAACGTCAAAAAGAACATCCTGGAAACCAGTGCAACTCCGTGCCAAGTCTTGAGTCTCTGCTCCAAAGAATGGAGTTGCTAGAACTTCTTTGTAAAACTGTTAAGAATTCTCTTTAATATGGGTAAAAATATTCTTCCCCTAACCTCAGTCTGAGAAACATCAGAACTATTTTAGCTGGAACTTAAACAGTTTTGAGACAGACATCTGGCATTGAAAATCTCAATTTGAAAGGTTTACATGTGCTAAACTTATAAGGGCCTCTTTTCAGTTCTTTTAATGGAAAGTGTTTACAATCCTTACCTATAAAATGTCTCTACCTGTGATCATAGATAAATCTTTAATTTAGAAAGAATCATTCTCCCCTGTCACTAAGACAAAGGAAAGAATGAGTACTATACTAGTGTACCACTCTCACCCAGTCCATGCTAAGCATCCATCCATTTGCTTGGAAATGTTAGGAAAACTAAAATTTACAAACTCTAATCTACAAAATTCTTCTTATTAGCTGAGAGCTCTATGTAAACTTAGAAGTATTTCTCATCAACAGACAACATCGGTATAATAAGAGAAATTACCCTCATCCACCTTGTGTTTCTAATATCCTTGGACTGACATGGCTATAACATAGCATACCAGAGTCAACAAGCAGAGATTTGAACTGTTTTAATATTATGTTGTGTATTAAATTGTGCAATAAGTCCATCTCTGATTTAAGACAAAAACTCTGGCAGGAAATTCTACCTTTATTGTGGACAGTTTCCAACATGGTTCAAAGAAGTGACAAAAAATAACATGGGTTGTAAATGTGAAGAAGAGAATGCCAGTCTAAAGTATGCTATAGAGATGCCCCTTAAACTCTCTGGGAATAGAACAATAGGAATGCAGATGAAGAAATCCCAGACATTCAAGAAATGGCAGTATGTTGGAAGAATCTAAACACTGCAGAATTGTGTACAGAAGTATGAGCTACCAGATGTAGAGGAAAAATATTTTCCTACTGAACAAGAGATTCATTTTTCAAAAGAGAATTTATTTCATTTTAGCAGCGTACCAATAATACATTCCCCATATTCACAAGACTTAAAACTTGTATTGAGTGACTGTTTACCAACATTTTAAATAAGATTTTTATAGGCAGCTAAGTACGTCAAATCATTTGCACATACAAATTGAGCCTCAAAAACATGCTGTGAAGGTAGGTAAACATCTGTTTTATAAACAGACTAACTAGGGATTAGATAAAGCCAGTGTTTTTTGGTAGAAAGAGTTGGCATTTTTACCGGTGACCCTATCAGTTTCTGCAGAACTGAAGGCACAATTCTGTTGTAAAACTGTCGTCTTCTTAGACAACGGATTTACTCATGTTTATTCTGTAGTGTCTGCTTGCTTCAGTTATTAATATAATTTATAGCTGATTTTTTTTTAACACCAGCTTGCTCTGCAGAGCCAGCATAGCTAAAATGCAAAGGAATGAAAACCACTTCCTTCCCTGTATTAGCGAACAGTTTTGCTAAGTATGACCTACCCCTGTTTATGACACTGAATATGCACAAGTGGTGCTGCAGGCTGAATTTAATATTGAATGTTTATAACTGTCAATCGGGGAGAAATCACTCTTTTCACTAAAACTGAACACATTTGATTTGAAAGGCCATAAATGTGGGATCCCACAATGTCACTTTTCATGGAAGAAACTGCACTTTAATTTTGCTTTTTTTAAGGTGACTCCAGAATAGTCACAAAAGACAGAAATTTAATTTGCAACACTAGGGTTGCCAGATGGTCTCCCAAAAAATACCGGACACGCGGTATTTTTTGGTCGAGCCAAAAAAAAAAAAAGGCGGAACGCGGGATAATAAGCCACCCTGTTCTGGGGCGCCCAGAGCGGCGATCACAACCCCGCCTCCCAGCAGGGACTCCCAGGGTGGGAGGCGGGGCTGCCATCGGTGCTGGGAGCCTGTGATTGCTCAGAAGCCTGGCGGGGCCGGGGGGAGTGGCTGGGAGTCCCAGCCACTCCCTGCACGCCGGCTAGGCTTCTGAAGCACCCAGAGTGGCGATCACGGCCCCGCCTCCCAGCAGGGACTCCCAGGGTGGGAGGCGGGGCTGCCATCGGCGCTGGGAGCCTGTGATTGCTCAGAAGCCTGGCGGGGCGGGGAGTGGCTGGAAGTTCCAGCCACTCCCGCCCCGCCAGGCTTCTGCACAATCACAGGCTCCTAGCGCCGATCGTGGCCCCGCCTTCCACCCGCTCCCTCCGCCCCCGCCAGGCTTCTGTCCGGTGCGCAGCTGGAAAAATCAGAATACTGGACATTGCACATGTCCGTTATTCTCTGATTTTTTTACCGGACAAAGAGTGCAAATACCGGACACCTGGCAACCCTATGCAGCACTCTGAATTCATAATTTTCATTTTTTCTCAATTCTCAATTGGAAAGGAAAAGGATGTTAAATCAGTTTGTTTACATCTTTTATTGCTTTTGTTTTGTCAGTATTACAAAGCTGTTTAACTCAAACTCCTAAATGGCAGTTAGCTCTTTCACAAAGAAGTTTTCTTTTAACACCTCTTTTTTTCAAAAGAGGGCTAAACTGCAGCTTGGGATTCTGCCTATTTTGTGGGCCTTATTTTTATCTAGAGCATGGGATGTCAACAATTGTAATTCCTCATTTCTAAAATGAAGGGAAAACATAATGTGGGGGAGGAAGGTGGAATTCTGTTTTGGAGAAATACTGCAATATGCTCCTAGAGGAGGATCAGAAAAAAACCCAAAAAACCCCATACTCTCATTTTTTTTCCCTCCACAAAATAGATAAAAAAAAGTCTTCCGAATGTGAACCAATGCACTACTATCAGCTGAAGGGAGAAAGAAACGCCACTGTGGGGACTGCAAGGAGGGAGGTATTGCCAATTCAGTAAAGGATCGGGATATCATACAAGAAGATCTGGATGATCTTGTAAATTGGAGTAATAGTAATAGGATGAAATTTAATAGTGAGAAGTGTAAGGTTATGCACTTAGGGATTAATAACAAGAATTTTAGTTATAAGCTGGGGACACATCAGTTGAAAGTGACGGAAGAGGAGAAGGACTTCGGAGTCCTGGTTGATCACAGGATGACTATGAGCCGCCAATGTGACATGGCTGTGAAAAAGGCTAATACGATCTTGGGATGCATTAGGCTAGGTATTTCCAGTAGGGATAAGGAGGTGTTAGTGCCATTATACAAGGCATTGGTGAGACCTCATTTGGAATAGTGTGTGCAGTTCTGGTCTCCCATGTTTAAGAAGGATGAATTCAAACTGGAACAGGTACAAAGAAGGGCCACTAGAATGATTCGAGGAATGGAAAACCTGCCTTATGAAAGGAGACTCAAGGAGCTTGGCTTGTTTACCTTAACCAAAAGAAGGCTGAGGGGAGACATGATTGCACTCTTTAAATATATTAGAGGGATAAATACCAGGGAGGGAGAGGAATTATTTAAGCTCAATATCCATGTGGACACAAGAACAAATGGATATAAACTGGCTATCAGGAAGTTTAGACTTGAAATTAGACGAAGGTTTCTAACCATTAGAGGAGTGAAGTTCTGGAACAGCCTTCCAAGGGAAGTAGTGGGAGCAAAAGATCTATCTGGCTTCAAGATTAAGCTAGATGGGTTTATGAAGGGGATGGTTTGATGGGATAACATGATCTTGGCAACTAACTGACCTTTCACTATCGGTGGTAAATAGGCCAATGGTGGGATGATAGGAGTTACTATAGAGAGCTTTTTCCTGGGTGTCTGGCTGGTGAGTCTTGCCCACATGCTCAGGGTTCAGCTGATCGTCATATTTGGGGTCAGGAAGGAATTTTCCTCCAGGGTAGATTGGCTGAGGCCCTGGAGGTTTTTTGCCTTCCTCTGTAGCATGGGGCACGGATCACTTGCTGGAGGATTCTCTGCATCTTGGGGTCTTCAAACCATCATCAGAGGACTTAAATATTTGAGATATAGGTGAGAGGATTATTCCAGGAGTGAGTGGGTGAGATCCTGTGGCCTGCGGTGTGCAGGGGGTCAGACTAGATGATCATAATGGTCCCTTCTGACCTTAAAGTCTATGAGTCTGAGTGTGTGTAGACACAGTAGCTTAAAGCTGCAAACTAACCCTATTCATCCTCAGGTAGGCTTTAACTGATGCCTAATATCTGCTGAAGTCAACAGCAGTGGCAATATTGAAACATCCATCTACCTAGTCTGAGTGTTATTCCCGTTCTTCCAACTTGACCCTACGGGCAACTGAGTCAAAGCTGAAACAAACTGTGCACTTTCAAACATTGTATGATATTTATTACTATTGTGACCAAGTTCCTTGTTTGCTTGGGAAGGGGGTGGGGGGAATCTATTTAAATCTTTCTTTACTTTCTGATTCTAAATTGACAGTAGACAGCTTGTGGCTTATAAATTTGGGATGAAATATACCAGAAAGCACAGACACTCTGTCCCAGCAAGCACCCCAGGAAGTGTGGTGACTTGGGGAGACACAATGACTCCCTGAACAATTCAGAGTACTTAGGAAATTCACCCTTTGCACTCTTTCAGGAGGCTCCAATGTTCACATCCCTCTGATTGGTTCAAAAGAGGCTCTGTTGCTTACCATCCCTTTTGTAGTGGCTTGTACTAACAGACAGGCTAACAAGAGCTGCAAGGGTGGCTTACTGGCTTCTGACTAAGGGAGACACTGCAAGGAGATAGAGGATGCTAGCACACCAATTCAATTGCCAGCTATACTCTGGTAACTGTGTGTTTTGGTCGCAACTATTTCTTACACTAATTTTTGGCATTTAAGTTAGAGGCAGGAAGGAAGAGCAATGATCTTTTGGCTAAAACGACTTAACTATTGATGAAGAGTTGTGATCCATTCCTTGCTCTGCTATAACCTTGCTGTGTGGCCATGGACAATTCATTTAAAATAAGGATGACGTGCTTGATAGTTGGACTTAAGCTCAATATGTGTAAAACACACCCTGCCTGAGAAGATCTCTGTGGGAAAGAGTAATAGTGATTTCCAAATTTTTTAGTAAAAACTTCTTTCTGGGGTTGCCTCCTACTGTCATTATTTTCCAGTCTCAGTGGACTCTGCTGGCCAAGAGCGTTGCCCCTGTTCTCACAGTTACATAGCCAATCTGCCGCATGCAGCAGGACAGACGCCAGGCATGCTCTGATCTACGTGCTCAGAATGTCTGATGTAAGACATCCTGACAAATGATGAAAAAGGGATAATGGAGTGTTATTGGCCTATTTCAGCAAATTATAGAGATGTCTGTGAGTGCTCACAGGCAGTACAGATGACATTTTACCCTCTGACCCTTATTGTAGAGTTACCTATAAATAAAACATGTTGCACTAGAGAAAGCTGTATAGACAAGACTTAGTTCAGAGGAAGGATAAACATAAAACTAGATTTGTGTGATTTTTTTTGACTACTCCATTGACTATTGCGCAGCATGTGTAATTATGTAATATGTTAAATAAAATATCCATATTTAAGCATCAATGGTCTTCATTCTGGCATTGTGCCAATGTAAATTTGCAGTCATTCTGCTGATACTGATGGAATTACACACGTCAGAGCAGAATCATTCTCTGTGCCCTTTGCCAAGAGAATTAGAATCTGACAACAGTGAAAGTGCTTCTGTTAAAGTGTTGTCTGGGTACTAGAGAAATCTCCTGCAAGAAAGGCACAGCAGTCAACCTCTCAGCACTTGAGTGGTTGAGATTACAGCACTCCCAGAAAGTCTTGCACAGAGGCTGAAGCTCTAGTATCCCACAGGCCAGCTCTGGTGCTGTCCTGTCTCTTCTCATCCTTAAATGGGAAGGGGGAGAAAACAAGCCAGTCTTCTTCTCTACGCCCCTATTTTCCTCTCAACACTGAAACACTACAGTGAGGTACCTCTCCCCTGCCAACCACTGCAGTTGTGCATCCAGGCTCAAACATCCCTCTTGAATTCCCAATAAACCTATGAACATCTGAAGGGTGCTGTAAAGGCTTTGGGGCCTACTCTTCAGGCTAGTTCTGGCCCACTTATGATCCTACTAGTGGGATATCTGATGTGGGAAAGCATGATGAAGAGGAAAAGAGTCGACATTGAAACGCAGGGAGAGAAAAGATGGGAGAACTACCAGAAGGTAAAGTGATGGAGAGAATGGGAGGGGAAGGAGAGAGCAGTCCAATGTCTAGAGCAGTGTTTCTCAACCTTTTTTTTATAAAGTACCCTTTTAAAATATATATATATATGAACCCCCCTTTTTAAAAAAAAAAAATTATAAGTACCCCTGGTCTCTACAGTTTTCAGACACATTTTTTTTCTACCATTGCAACACATTTGTTTAAACAATTTAATCGTAGCTGGGCAGGCAATGAATTTTTGGGTGTAAAAAGTACAAAAATAATAAAGCACTGTAAAACATAGAACAAAAATTCAGTTTTCTCCAAATTTCAGTTGTTGATGTACTCCCCAGACTTCTCTCAAGTACCCCTAAGGGTACTTGTACCACTGGTTGAGAAACATTGGTCTAGAAAGCCAAGAAAAGTGCAATGATATGAAGGGTGTGAAACAGGCCTGTTGGAAGGAGACTGAGGCTAGGAAATGAAGCTCTATGGCACATAAACTGAGCTACTGTTCCAAGAGATGAGATCTCTCACCTGATAGGGACTGACAGCCACTGTATTTTAATAGTTGCTGTTACAGAGGAAAGGAAGACTTAGAGTAGGGAAATTAACATATTTTTATTCCATAATACAGGGAGTGAAGACTATAAAGGGGACATGGAAAAATCTCTTTCACTTATGCCTGGCTTTTACTCTATTATGGGATACTCTATTTTTTCATTCTGAAAAGCTGGAGATGCAGGAGAAAGAGAAGCGAGCTGCAGCTGCTAACACTCCCCTTCGGCCATAAAGGCCTGTATGCAAAGTTGCACCAGCTTAAATAAGGTGATTTCTGAAGCCAGCTAGTTAAATTGATGCATTTTTTTATTAAAGACTCTCTTACCTCAGTTTAACCCTAGCTTTCCACAAGCAAGCTATACCACTGTATCCAGTTTTAAGTCAATATAAATATGTCCACACTGGGGTATGTTACTGAACCAGTTTAATTAAACCAGTGCAAGTTTGTGTATAGGACATCCTATGTTTGGATGTCCACCAAACTCTCAAGGTAACCACCATTCCCACTTCTTCAAAGTTGCAAGTAGAAGGTTCCTATAGTAATTTAGAGGAAGCAATACAGCAATCAGATCTTTTGAAACCAAAGAGGGAAGACAGCATTAGATAATCTCAGAAAGTGCTAGTGGCTTTCTCTCTGAAAAACTGAAGAGCTTGAAGAGGATGGGGGGAGAGAGGTGTAAGGCTGGTCATTTTGGTTGTGTATGGAGGGGAAGTGACCAGGCATGGGAAGAGGCCCACTTTGGCCAAGTAGTTATGTCATCAGTCTGAAATATTTAAGTTATAAAGCCAGTTTCCAATATAGTCATTTGGTCTTTCTAACTAGGAAAATATTATGTCTTATGGGAAATTGTGAGGCAGACTCCCCATACAAAATCACATCGTTGATCACTAATAACATGAAGTAAATATATTTTAAATATTGCCAGCAACATCTGTGCTAGTTTAACTACTGGTTCATATTGCAGTTCTTTATGGAATATACTCATTTCAAGAGAGCAAAGAGTGTGTCACCGCATCCATAACGAAGATTGAACTTGTGGGATTTTGTGTGTGCTGCAGCTCAATTCCTTTCAAGCTCTTAAAAACTCCCTCCTACTTTTACTTTTTGCTTGATCTTAAGTTTCCAAAAGTCTGGATGCCTATTTATGATCTTATAATATTTGGTTTTGGTGGAATGCAAGCAAAGCCAGACCATGATGTCATT
Organism: Rafetus swinhoei; assembly: GCA_019425775.1. Lineage (NCBI taxonomy): Eukaryota > Metazoa > Chordata > Testudines > Trionychidae > Rafetus > Rafetus swinhoei. The sequence continues at coordinate 78,188,434 of CM033449.1, read as the reverse complement.
TACATGAGTGAAACTTCAGAGGAAAGCCATTTAACTCAATAAAGTTACTCTGAATTGACATTGGTGTAAACAAGATCAGGAGCTTAACTTTTAGAAGCGACATAAATCTGAAGAGCACATAAGAGATTTTCCTTCTTCTCCAGAACAAAAATTAACTCTCTGAAAATTCATGATCAAATAAAAGGATTACATATTGTTTACATTTTTTGATATGCTAAGAAATAATACACAGTAATGGTCAAGCAGAGATTCAAAGAAGACTAGAAGTAACTGGTGATCAAGTCAGTCAGATTAAGCATGTCCATGCAGTGTGAAAACATACAGGGTATTATGACACTTGTGAGTTTTCACATTAAAATAGAGATTTACATGAATATACAGGGCAAAGATGTACCACTTCTACTAGCAAATGCTGTTTTCCCAATGGAAATGGGGATTGGGGAGCTGTGAATTTGTCCACAAACAAATTTCACCATTTTTGCCAAGTCTGCAGCATGCCAAGAAAAATAAAAGGGCTTTATGTAATGAAAGGCACCACTCAGCAAAATCATGAATATATGACAAGTGGAACTTTTCCATTTTATGCAAATCAAATTTCCACAAGGGGAAAAGTGACTTGTTACTTACTGTAAAATCAAAAACTGAAGGCAAGAATAACACAGAGTTATGCTTTTTCTCTTTGTCAGGGGTTAAGAGTATTTCTATCTTAACAGGTGCTATTGCCACTGTGCTGAGCTATTTCACCTCCTACAACTTTTTGCACACTTTTTACTTGAAGCATCTAGCATGTCTTCTGTGTGCCTCATCATTCAATACTCATGCAGAAGCATCTTCACTTGGCCACCAAACAGAGGCAAATGTTAACACTTTCACTTCTCTGAAAGCAACAGCTTCTCCCTTTCTATTGCTTCCATCCAAACTGAACAATAACAACTCTCTGTGCAAGCACTAGAAACATTCTACCACTGGTGTCAAGTATGGCATATTTCATCCTAAATCATCTCATCCCATACTTGATGTTGAAATTATTCATCCAGTATCAACAAAGTCAGTGCTCATTGTTTGAAATAAAGAACGCTCAGATTCATTAGCAGTCAGTGTTACTCTGTATTGAGTATTGGATGCTGTACATTCACATAAGCAAGAGAACAAAGGCTGAGAGGGTGGTGTGGAGTGGAATTTGACCCATTACTTCCACAATATATTTTAGGGCAAGCACTGCCTTAGCAAATCACACAATCCAAGTCTGACTTAAGATACAGATATTTGCAGTGTTGGTTCCAGAATATTAGAGAGACAAGGTGGGTAAGGTAGTATCTTTCATTGAACCATTTTCTATTGGTGAAAGAGACAAGCTTTCAAGCTACAAAGCTGCAACTCCTCTTACAGCTATAGAAACAGTTTCCATAGCAATAGTATCTGTGTGTTCTCAAAACACTCAAGGCAGTAATACATTTAGAAATGTATTTAGAAATACTTTGCTCATACAGGAGTTGATTGTGGAAGAAGCTGAGCATTCCAGCCCTAATCAGAAAAGTATGGTGCTTAAATTTAAGCACATTAGTGAAAAAAATGGGATTTCCTCTAGAGCTATCAATTAACTACAGTTAACTCATGATTCTCTCAAGACAAATTAACTCCACTAAAAATTAATTGTGATTAATTGCACTGTTAAACAATACAATACTAACTGAAATTTATTCTAAATATTTTGGATGTTTTTCTACATTTTCCAATACATTGATTTAAATTAAACACAGAATACAATGTACAATGCTTACTTTTATATTATAATTTATTATAAATATTTGCACTGTAATAAAAATAAGACATAATATTTTTCAGTTCACCTCATACAAGAACTGCAGTGCAATCTCTTTATCATGAAAGTTGAACTTACAAATATAGAATTATTTTTATATAACTGCACTCAAAAATAAAGCAATGTAAAACTTTAGAGCCTACTAGTCTGCTCTGACCTACTTCTTGTTCAGCCAATCACTAAGACAAACAAATGTATTTACATTTACAGGAGATAATGTTGCCCACTTCTTATTTACAATACCACCTGAAAGGGAGAATAGGTGTTCATATGGCACTATTGTAGCTGGCATTGCAAGGTAGTAACATATCAGATATGTCTCTTTATGCTTTGACTTTGTAAACCGAATTATCTTTTTATGGGGCAAATATTTATAATAAAAATAATACAAAGTGTAGTCCTCACTTTATATTCTGTGTTTTAATTGAAATCAATTCATTTGATTGTGTAGAAAAACATTTGAAAGTGTAGAAAAACATCCAAATATTTATAATTTAAATTGGTATTCCATTATTGTTTACCAGTGCAATTAAAACTGATGTCACAATTAATTTTTGAAATAGTTTGACAGCCCTAGTTTACTCACATGTTTAAAATTAAGTGTGTTCCTAAGGGCTTTTCTTGATCAGGGAAGAAGTGCTTAGCTAGGGTTCAGGTCTTGGTGTGGCCTCTCAGCACTATGCACATGCCATCCAGATGTCTCATGCCTTCCAAGTGCAGAGCTGTATCCTCTTCCTGCTGCTGCCCTGGCAGGCCCGCTGCCAACAACAGACCCAGCCTATGCACAGTTCTTGGTTTTTCAGTCACAGCAGTCATGCTGTCTGCCAGGCAGCTTTCCCTCTACAACTAGCTGCCCTGCCAAGCTGCTGTCTCTGGCCAGCTGCTTCTACTCACACAAACCTCTGGCTTTCCCTCTCAAGTGGGTCAGATCAACACTGTTTTAACTTTTTTTTTTTAATGAAAAGTTGAAATTTTCCAAGGAAATTGAACAAAACAGGGGGAAATAGAAATTATTCTCTTTAAGGATATCTGTGGAATGTTTCTTCCAGAACTTGCTCTGCTCCCAACCTAAATCCACTTTAGCCCACTGAGAGTTACTACCCTTTCCTATCCACTAATTAGCCTGCTACTTGGTTGAATGTTAGGTTAGGCAATACTGAATCCTTCTTTGGCTACATCCTTTCCCCCTCATCTAATTTAGGTTTCAGAGAAGACACTGAGTAATGAGCTAGTGGGTTCATTATATTTATGTCTATTCCAGATATTGCGGTATATATGCATAATCTATTTCTCTTTATAGGCTGGAACCAAGTCATCAGAACTAATTATCCTTTAAACTGAGAAACTTTATATATGAATTCAAATTTGAATCAGAAATCTGCAACTCAGCCACTCTTCTTCAGCTGAAATGCAGTCTTCCTATCATCATTTCTTCTTCCTGCTTGAATGAATCAGTATTTCTGCTTCTTATGATAGGAGACTTCAGATTCTCTTCCAAATAAAAAATTACCCATTCAAGGTGCGTCTACACTGCACCCTTATCTCGAAATAAGCTATGAAATTTGAACTACACAAATTGTGTAGCTTATTTCAAGTCCATTTTGAAATAGCTTATTTCCTAATTTGGCACTGTCTACACAGCACCATATTTCAAAATAAAGCACTATTCCGAAACGTTCCTTAACCCTCGTGGAACGAGGTTTACAGGGACGTCGGAATAAAAGTGAGCCTGTTATATTTCGAAATAATGGGCTTGCTGTTAAGATGTGGGCTAGCAATGTAGGGATACCTGTGGTATCCCAAAATAGCACTGCAATGTAGACATAGCCTCAGAGAATTTCTGATATGTTGGTCTTCTATTAAGTAATTTAAGTAAAGTAATTTAGGTAAAGTCAGAGAGAAACTGACAAAAAAGTTTATAGCAAGGATAGATAGTGGACTATATTTACTATAAATGGAGTTTGCATCGTACTAGCAGAAAATTATATAAAAGTCACACAGATATTACCTGAATAATATTGTGATATCAATGTTATCAAGGATAAAAGTTGATCACTCTTGCTTACATTTCTAATAGTTTTGCTGGAAAAGTGGAACTGGAAGACACCAGGAAACATGACTGACCCTTTCCTAACCAACTGTCCTAAATGTATAATGGATACTGCAGCAGATCTCAGAGAATATTTTGTTTGAAATAACTAGAGATAATCAAAGAATTTTCCTTGCACTGATGAATTTTTCTTTTTTTCATTAAAAAATATCTGTAACCACCTTATATTGCTCATGAGACTAGAAAATCAGAGGCATTACAGTGTCAGCAGCACTGAAACTATATGTAAAAGATCCAATGGTAACAATTAAAAACTTCTGAATATTTTGTGCAGTTCCTGTAAAATTTGTTCATCCTTTAAAGCCTACAGCATACTAAACAAAATAATTAAATTATCTAATAGTGTATCCTTTTGTGAGACACTGCATTAGCTGATTGCACACATTTAATTATTGTGTTTAAACTCAGATCATTCTGCCTTTCCATACACCTTTCTCTGGTAAACGTAAATATAGTATGTCCTTTATAGAAAGCCACACATTAATCCCTCTACAATTGTTATACACAAAGGATGGCTTTAAAAAATCTTGATAAATATGAATGCCTTATGAATGTTTTATGAATGCATTAAAAGATGGACAAGCACTCTAAGCCTTCTTGAAAGATACTGCTTTGGCTGTCCTCCTACACTGCACTCTGAACGTTTCATTACCTCGCAGCCTTTGGAAAACGTAATGAGGAAGCTGTTTATTTTATAACCTGTCACCAGAAGAAAGAAACCTCAACAGAATTCCATCGTATTAACCCAAATAAGCAATTACATATATTATGGCTTTGTACCAATGATTTATAGGACAACATAAGAAACTCAGGGCTAGTAGGTGATCAACTCTGTGGCCACACAAGGCAGTCAGGGTAACTAAGGCTATGTCTACACTAGGAAGGTTTGGTGACAAAAGTGCTGTTGACAAGCAAAAGTTGGCAAAAGTTGGCAAAAGTGAAAACCAGTCAAACCAGTTTTTCTGTCTCCCATTGTTGACATTTCATGGCCATATTGCTAGCTCCCCTGTTGACAAACAGAGCAAAGCAATGTGGGTAAGCATCCCACAGTGCACTATTGTGGGAAGACAGAGCTGATCCCTGTGCTTCTTGGGATTCCCGCCTAGCTCTGTGAGCTCTCCATGCTGAGGAATGTCAAAGCAGCACAGCAATCCCTTCCCCCTGCAACAGCAATCTGCCAGTTGCTGAATTTCTAGCAGGGCAGAACAGGATTTGCTCTTTTTGTTCCCCAAACAGAGCAGCTCACTCAGCTATCTGATACTTCCCAGTGCTTTGAAAGGAGAGGGATGCATGACTGCAGGGCAGCAGAGATCAAAACACTGAGCACTGCCATCAGGGCAGGCATTGTTGGATCTTGGTGGAAGCCAATTCTCTCCACAAAACAAACAACAGTTTCCACACTGGTTCTCTATCCACAATAAAAGGAGGGGAAAAGACAAAGGTCTCTTGCAGGGCTAGAAGTTTTTTGTCACCAAAACTGGATGTTTTTCACGACAAAAGTCACATTGTAGTGTGAACGCTCACTGTTTTGTCAACAAAAGGCAGTTTTTGGCAACAAAACATGCCAGTGTAGACAAGGCCTATAGCACTTCCTGACTTTTGTATGGCCTACTTATACTATGGGCTTCAGCATAGGAGGGGAAATGGTCTCCAGAGAACCATTTCCCCTCACCATGTGTAGGTAGGTATGTGTGGGGGAAATGGGGCGGAGACTAGAGGGACAGCCTTGGCTCTATCCCATCCCCCATGACAGAGGGCAGGTCTGTGTCAGTGCAGAAGGCAGTGTGCTAGGGAAGGTCCACTGCAGTTTATTCCCCCCCTAGAGCAAGCAGGCAAACGTGGAGGCAGATTCATAAGCTGTTCCTAGGGCAACATAACTAGTCATTGCCCCTTTTTCAGAGTGGATCATAATGTAACACCTCGCCCTCATTCTAATATGACTCGTTTTATGATGCTAGGAGTCTTTGCAAGGTTAGTCTTGGGGGAGAACTCACTCTCCTCTCTTTTTCTCCACAGATCTTTTCAACTCTTTCTACCACTCATACTTTACCTACAATTATTGTTAATAGTTATAATAAATATTTATAAAGCACTGACTTGGTGCACCAATCAATGTGACAGACCCTGTAAGCCAAGGTAAAATTAGGGATTGCTTGAAAAGTGGTAGGTACCCTGAAAAGTAGGATTTTTCTCTTGATAGTGGTGTTCATGACTCCTAATGAGTTTTCCCTCCATTGTAAAGTTTATTTTGATTCTATTTACATAATAGTGCTATTCATTTATAATAACATATCAATTAAATAGTTAACTATAGACCTTGTCTCTTAGCCACTATCACTACAGCTCCATTGCCAAAGAAGGGTTTTCCACAGCAGTAGATACCCATGGAATCTTTTTGAAAATGGCAGAAAGAGTTGTCAAGTTCATTCTGCTCTAAGGCTAAGCAGGCCACTGTTCTGCCTGTTGCAGGTCTTCTCACAGATCAGGGTTATCTACGCATTTTTGTAGACTGCTATAGTTGGCCAGTTACCAGAGCAGATTTGCTAGAATAATGAATAAATAGTTACCATGGATTCTGGTATCGATGAGTTATCTCATCTTCAGCAGCCTGACGGAATTCTCCAGTCTGTCACAGAGAAAGAAAACCACAGTGTGTTGGCAAGGTGAATTGATACTATATTTGTCTGTCCCCCTCCAATCAGAGAGGAAGTGGGAAGAGAGTCCATTAACAGATCTGAAAGCCAAAGAAGGGTGCTATGCTTTGACATCTTGAAATGTGAGCGTGATCTGGATGCAGCATTCTGGTCCCCTTAAAATTTAGATAGAAAGAATGTATGAAGACAATAAAACTGGCATTGTAAGGCAGTTATGTTTCTGCAATGTCTCAGGCAATGGAACAAAATACTTAAAAGTTAAACAATATCTGGTATATCTAAGGATCCTATATGGGGACTATAAAATTGTAAAGATCAAATGTTCACAACAGACTACAACTCAAAGGCTGTGTCTACACTTGCGCAAAAACAACCGCTCTTGCGCAAAAACTTGCTGCCTGTCTACACTCGCCGCGTGTTCCTGCACAAGTAAACTGACGTTCTAATGTATAAAATCAGGGCTTCTTGCACCAGAACTCTGATACTCCCGCTCAGGAATAAGCCCTCTTGCGCAAGAGCTCTTCCAGAAGAGGCCAGTGTAGACAGGCAACATGAATTTCTTGCGCAAGAAAGCCCTATGGTTAAAATGGCCATCAGAGCTTTCTTGCTCAAGAGAGCATCTACACTGGCATGGATGCTCTTGCACAAAAGCACATCTCTTGCGCAAAAGCACATGCCAGTGTAGACGCTCTCTTCTGGAAGAGTTTTTCTAGAAGAACTCTTCCGCAGCAAAAGAGTTTTTGCGTGAGAACGCGCCAGTGTAGACGTAGCCAAAGAGGGCAGGGGCAGAAAATGGCAGTATGGAAAATGTCTATAGAAAGTAAATTTTTAAAACTTAAATTGGCTCAGCAAGATAATCTTACACAACACTTGTACATGTGTCTTTATGAGGGGAAGCAACAATGTAGCCTGCAGTGTGCATTTTTCAGAAATACACACAAACTTGAATACTGCATCCTATTTTTCCCATTCTACTTTTACCTATTTTTGCCTCTCTTCATCTCTCTCAAGTTGTAACTTAGATGCACCATGTCTACTGATAAATCTGAGGGTAAACATTAAAATAGGAAAGCCAGTCTAAGCATTTTTCGTTTGAATTCCTGTAATGCTCCTTATTCAAGGGCAGAACTTGGTGCATTGCAAACATTCTGATGCAAATTTCTGAATCAAAACTTCAGTTATTTCTATGAAATTCAAGCATCATCTGATGTCTTCATTGTTCTCTTTGGCTTTTCTGTTTCTATGTCATGTTCATCTTTGTCAACGGTTGCATTTGATATGCAGTTCAATACTGAAAATGTAAGTCACTGCTAAAACAGCAGCAAGTTTGCCATATAACTTCCTTGCCTTATTCTCTTGTCCATGTTATTTTGCTTTGAGCTGCTTCTTTGTTTAACCCACAAAATTTAAGTAGTGATGGAACTATAGTCCTATAATACAAAATTTACCTTGTTTTCATTTCATGCTTTTACTAGCTCATACCATGCAGCTTACCAACCTCTCTTACTGTTGCCTTTCCAGTGCTGTTCTCTCTGACCAGCCCCACATCTGTTTCCATTACTTCTCAAGACTTGTATTGAAAAAACAGCACTTACCTTGTGCCCACTCTCAGTTTCTGCAGAATTTAAGCTTATGATTAAAAAAATAATCTGCAGTATGGATGTATCCCCGAGGCTCTGAATCACAATGTGCATGAGTCCATTAAGCACAAGAAGACCTTAGTTTAAAATTTGCTTTACAAATATTTCATTAGTGTGCTGCTGAAGATTATAAAATCACATCTCTAATATGTGCTCCCCTCCCCCCCGTCCCCCCGGGCTGCCATCAAGCATAGGGGCGCCAGTTTAATAGTACTACATAGGGCCCCATGAATCCTAAGGACAGCGAAGATACCACCCTCTTTGCTGGCTTGTTCAGAAGCCACTAAATGCAAACATAGGGCACACGGGTCCTCTGAGTTTTATAAGGAAGCCTCCTGAGCCAGTACACCCTATCTCAGTTTTCCTATCGAAATATCTTTGAAACAAGGGACACAATCACGAGGCACGGGCTGTAATCTTGGGGATGCAGTGTGTAGTTTACAAACAACAGCCAATCTGCTGGGCTGGCCCTAGGGCTGGGCAAACTGTGCCTTTGTCCAGGGTACTGTATCCAGCTGGGTGATGCAAGGGGCTCGGATTCTCCCTCACTGGTGCTGCTGGTGCAGCCCCATGCCGTGCTGCAGGAATGCTCACTCTCTGCTCCTGAACAAGGCAGGAGGGAAACCTGAAAAGAGCCAGGCTTTTTGATAGTCTCTCCTGGAAGATGTGAACAGTTAAGTATACAGGCATAGTAGAGTAGCAGTAGCAGCATTTATTAGCATACATTAATATTATGATACCACCCAAAAGCCACAACTGGGATAGGGCCCCATTGTGGTGAGTATTGTGGAGACAAAATAGAATAATCCTTTTCCTGAACCGTTTATAATTTAAAGCTCTAGATTGCTGTCCTTTCCTTTGTTGAGGTTTGGGGTGTGTTTAGACTAGGTTAAGGTATGTGATATGTGTCTTAATTAGATAAGCAGTTTTTGGACTCTTAAGTGTTTGGTGCCTAAACATCACAGTGATGGGCGCATAAGTAAGGTCTATAAAGAGGTACTGTTAGCTTACGGGTGGGATCTTGCAAGGCTTGAGTGCAGTGTTGTCTTCAAGTCATCATTGTCAAGTCCAAGTCGAGTCTCAAGTCACTACAGTTCAAGTCTCAAGTCGAGTCTCGAGTCCCTAAAGTCACTTTCAAGTCAAGTCCCAAGTCGAGTCTCAAGTCTTAATTTAAAAAATGTCAAGTCACTTTTGTACAAGCCATCAATATCGGCATTTTCAGACAATTTTTTCACCAAGTCGATTTAACAAAATTAGCAAGTCTCAAGTCGAGTCTCAAGTCACAAACAATGAACCCGAGTCGAGTCTCAAGTCGAGTCACCTAGGCGACTTCAGTCGGACTCGAGTTCAAGTTGTGGGACTCGAGTCAGCAACTCTGGTTGATTGCCAGTAGGTAGGTTTTAGCCCAGTGAGGTGCCTCCACCAACTGAATTTGCTCCTCTCAGAGCTCTGCCAGAACCAGAGTTTGGCAAGCTATTGGGTCTCACAGAAGGCCCTTTAAAATGGTTTGTGTGAATTCTAGAGTTGCCAACAACTCCAGGATATGCCTGGAGTCTCCTGGAATCGGCATCAATCTCCCGGTGACTATTGAAAGCAATCCTGGAGATTGTAACAGGATATTTTAAGAAAATTACATTACATCATGTTAAGGGGTGAGTCTCCCAGAATTGCTTCAGAGCTGGCATCCCTAGCAAGTTCTTATTTTTGTTCAGTTTTGGTTATTTTGTATTAACACCTGATCTAGTAAGACATTAGTGATAGTAATGAAAGGTGTAATTAAGTTGCCATCACTGGCTGCTAACTCATTAAATTTGTTTTAAGTTTGATTGAGTGTAAAAGCCTAGCTGCTATGGCAACAGGAATTCATAGAAAATAAAATGAACCAGAATAAAAATTTAAAAGCACAGCAAAGCAGAGACATTCTGAATAGTAACATAGAAAGGGAATAGTAATCTCACATCAGGAAAACCAGGAGTAACTCTGCTAAAGTAAAATGTGTTTACATAGGTGAATGTCAGAAGAAAATCAGGTTCAGTATCCACAAATATCACTAACTATGAGACTGGAGTATGGTCAAGCTGTTTCTGTTTCTTCTTTCCCCTCTTCCCCCTTCCTGCTGAGAGCCAATCTTTAAGAATGGAGAACCCATAAATGGAAGAAGGGGGAAAAGGGAGCACGCAGAATGTCTAGCATGGGGGATAGTGTGGGAAATTGCAGAGTGCCTGAAATAGAAGGGGATAGGTGAGTGGCACACAGGGAGCTTGTGGGGTAGAATACAGGAATGCAAGGAGCTCCTGGTATATGCAATGAGCTCAGCCAACAGTCTATAAAGTATGTGACCCCCTTAGTTTATGAGGTTTGTAAAGCAAAATAAACTAAAATACTTCATGACCAGGATCCTAGGTGAAGTTTCAGGGCTGAATTCTGCCCTCAGCTGCATTGGAGTAAATCCAGAATAATGAAGCTACTGCAAATTGACTCTGGTATAACTGAGAGCAGAATTTGCAGTAGACTTGGCTCTCAAGGATCAGCAACAATTTGAAATGGCAATGTGGTCATGTAGAAGTAGCATAGCTTTTAGCGTGTTTGTCTGATGCAAGGAGGCCACAGGAATATGGGTTCGGCAACTCCTATCTATAATGTCAACATCAAGGGCCCTTGTTCAGAACACAGCGTGTTTTCATTTTCAGAAATGTTATGGTACTAACACTGAGTCAGACATTACCACTTTGTACAATAGGTCTGTAAATATGTTTATCTAAGAGAGAATGAAGTCTTATATGCCTGGTTAGCATACCTGATTTAACCACAATCTTTTATGACGCAGAAGAAAGAAAATATTTAAGTGAAACTAAAACTCATAGCCATGGAGCTATCTGGTTCTAGTAAAGGTGCTTTAAAAACTACTTTCATATCTTTGCATTAAAGTCCAAAGATGTTCTTTTTAATTTTAATTTGTATTAACAGCAACATCTGCAGATCAGAAATGTGGGAGCTGCAATTATTTGAAGACTGTCTGGCATTTAAGGGAGACCTGAAATCCATGTGTATTATTGATTCTATATGGGAAAAGTGGTTCAAAATCATTTTGAGTTCCAGAAAAAGCTGACTTAGAAGTATCAAGTAAAATAAGAAAACTGTTAAAGGAAAAACATCTGTGTATTGCTTAAAATATTCCTTCCATTAATGGCTATTTGATAAAGGAATAAACTGGTTACACTAGTTAGGCTAAATTTAGCTGCCACTTTGTCATAGACAGGAAAATAAGCAGTGAAGGAGGGCAAGGTGCAACTGTTGAGCCCAACTCTGGTTTCCACTAAAATCTGCAGATTCACCCCGTATAGATCCTTCATGGCCAGAGAACAGAGGGGATAAGGCACAATGTGGTGTGAATTGTGCATTTTATGCATCCGTTTCCAGGCCCAGCTGATTTATGTCTCCTTCTATTATTGTAGGTTGAATTGAGTGGTTACACTTGATGCTGTACCCAAAAGAGATACAGCTACTCCTGCTTCTGTAGGGCAGTGGTGCCAGGAAGGCTCCTATGCCCAAATAATTCAGGATCCTAAATAAAGAGATTTCTTGGTTTCTATATATGGGAGGCAAGTACTAAGAATGAAGAGAATTGGGTCCCACGTTGTTATTTAATTTCTGCCTAATCTTGAGTGGTAGCCACTACCACCCATTCATGAGTCCATACGAGTGTATACATTGTGTGTATGTATATGTGTGTGTCCATTTGTTCAAGGACATCTCCTAAACAGTAAGAGCTAAGACCATCAAATTTGGTCTGAAGCTTCCTCTTATCATAACCTAAAGCAGGGTTTGGTTGTGCCAGGACAATGGGATGTGCCTGGAATTTGATTGCTTCTCTTAAACGGAAAGGGAGGGGTCTGGCAGGAGGGACAGTTATACTGCATAATATCCATAGTGGGACAACAAGGGACCAGTGATGGGTACCAGGAAAGCTATAACCTTATTGGGCCAGCAGGGGGAAGAGGTAGAGAAAGGGACAGCTATCTACTCCAGTGGTCCCCAACCTTTTGGGGCTGCCAGGCATCCGGGGGCAGGCCACACACACACCCGGGGGCGGAGCCACCCATACACCGCACACACAGTGCCCGCGCCACCCATGCGCCACACTCCCGGGGCTGGCGCCGCTCCTGTGCAGTGCGCCCAGGGGTGGGGCCGCCCATACGCCGTGCGCCCGAGGCCGGAACAGCCCATGTGCCGCACGCCCGGGGGTGAGGCCGCCCCTGTGCCACGCGCCCAGGAGCCGGCAGCGCCCATGCGCCGTGCGCCCGGGGCCGGCACAGCCCATGCGACGCGCACCCGGGGGCGGGCGGGGGCCGCCCATGTGCCGCGCGCCCGGGGCCGGCGCCGCCCCTGTGCCAGGTGCCCGGGCCAGTGCCGCCCATACGCCGTGTGCCCAGGGGCCGGCACCGCCCATATGCCACACGCCTGGGGCCGGCACAGCCCTTGCACCGCGCACCTGGGGGCGGGGCCAGCCCCGATCACTCAGCGGCCGCACAGAAATGGCCCGGCTGGTGCCATGGCGCCCACGGGCACCACGTTGGGGACCACTGATACTCTGTACTTCAGAGAGTCTGTCTGTTTGTGTCTGTCTGTACCCCAGCCGGAGGACATGTACCCCTCTCCCTGACTGTGCCCGCTGCAGCTCCAGTGGCCATTAGCAAGTGCTCCTCAGCTGGCCCCAAGCAGTTGCAGTGAGAGAGGGCTGGGGTTATTCTCTTTTCCCCCGGGGCAGCCTGCATACTGAACCCCTCATCTCCCAGAACAATGATTTAAATGAAGAAAAACAAAACTTATTTGAGTTAAGGACCCGAGCAATGCTGGGTAAATCTTCTAGTGCTTTCATAAAACTTTTTCTCAGACCAGCTTCATTTGAGCAAGATATACTGTTTGAACAAAAAAGCATGAGACATTAATCAATGTCAATGTTCTTCCTAGGAATGTACACCTGTTCAGATTTTGCAGAAAAGCAATCAATGAAGGTTCAGACTTTGACCTAGAAAGGGCAATGTATTGCAAGGTGCCCAAAGTATGCCCTTAGGGCTAAATGCGGATTTCACAGCCTCAAGTGCAGCTGTCTTTTAGTTCCCTGTGTCAAAGCTACGAAGGAATAACTCACAGAAACTAAAGTTTTAACAATTTAGAACCAAGGTCTGCTGGTCTTCTCTACTAGTTCTTATAATGCGTTGGGCTTTCTCTTTTCCATTGCTGGTAAACTCAAACAACGGTTCTTACCTGTCCACCAAGGGAAATAATCTGTTATGTTTTCAGCTGTAGCTATTTATATTCTCTACTACTGTGCTCCTGTGTTACTGTGCTGAGGGGATAAAAGTTGGAAGGGCCATCTTTCCATCCCGATCCTCATCTGGGTGGGACAGGACTGAAACAAGACAGCTGCCCCCTTCCTGCTTTTCTTCACAAGATGTTGGAAGAAGGATGAGGCCAGGCTCCTCCAGCCTTTCTTTCTGATCCTTTTCACAATTATGAAGCTTGGGGAGAGGAAACTGCATCCAGTGGAGGAGTGGGAAAACACCGGGGGCTCATGATTGGGGTAAGAAATCAAATACTCAGAACTAATAATTGGGAGTGGAGAGAGGATTAAATATGTAAACTGACCTTTTTTTAGGAGTGCAGTGTGCAGTTATGTAATGTGCAGACACTATTGGATATTGGTAAGCTATGTGTTAACAATACAAAAAAGCTCTTTCAGGGCAGGAACTGTGTTGTATATGTTTGTACAGCACTGAGCATGATACTGCCCCAACCTGACTGAGGCCTCAGGTGAAATTAGTCAGATGTGCTTAATAAAAACACGCCATTTTTGCAACTGTATAAAAAAAACTAAAGAATTTTGCAAAAATTAAACACTGAAGGCACTCTCCTGGAATCCTTACATATGCCAAGCATCCCATAATGACTTCCACTGGGACTGCAGTGGTAAGCAAAGGTTGCAGATTCAACACCCAGAGTGGAGGTATACACGCTCAAGAATGTCTTGAGATTCTTTTCTCTATTTCTGCTCCCCAAGAGACTGAGCACAACAAAAGCATTAACAGAGTTCTCAGAGGTAGTGAATACTTGACCTGATCAAATCTTGCAGGATTCTGCTCACTGAGGAGTTCATGCTTGCAATCCTTTTCAGGGTATTTGGAAATGGACCATCACTTACAGGTTCCCCTTAAACCTCAAGTTCAAACTCAAACCCTGAAGTGAACCTTGCAATCCTTAATGGAAACTTTTATCCTAAAGTTAGTTTCTTCCAAATGTTCCAGTCATTTCCTCCTGCCATACTTCTGGGTAGTCAGATTCCCAGCAATGCCAAGATTTAAAAAACTGGCTGTCTAAAGCTAACATCAATGGGAGGTGCTGTACATACAGCATTGTCTAAAATCAGGCCATTTGTTTAGGCATGTGCATGAACTTGAGAGCCTAACTTCAGGGGTCCATTTCTGAAAATGTTTTCCCAAGCTTTCATGAAAGTGGGTTGATGTTTGCAAACATATGGGCTCAGTTGATTTAAGATGCTAATATTTTGCACAGTTCTAGTGCATGTCTTCATTACACAACACAACTTTCCCATTTAATTTGTTTCATAAAATCCAAGATTTATGAATGCTTAGTATAATTTCAAGTGCCACCACTTTAATACATTTTGTAACAATGTTGATTGTTCATGATCTTAAAAAATGGTGCCCTTTTTCAAGTAAATGTGTTCTATCTTGTTCTTCCATTAACCACTTCACATAGCATAACATTGCAAAGCAAGACACTCTTTAATGCCATCTAGATAGCATCTGATAAAATTCTGGAGAAATATTTGAGTAGTTACCTTAATCTGATTGCCACTGAACATATTTCCTCTGTTGAGATAACTAAATTCTCTTACTCCCCAGCCAATTTGTCCAGGGTAGGAACTTTTGTGGGGCAGTACACAAGTCGTCCAGGGGGCAGTCCGCCACAAATACTCAACATCACCCGTGGCCTCTTGTGCTGGAGTGGTTGCTCCAATGTAGCGAGTATATTCAGGGAGCTTTGTTCTGTAATCACGAATAGCATCTGGGCCTTAGGGAAAAAATAATTAAAAATTGGTTATATAAAACGGGAGGGTTACATTTCTTACTACTTTAGTGTGTCATTCCAGACTTTATTTTCTCAGTTACTTCAATGTAACAACTTTTTAAAGAGTTGTTTCACTGCATAAGAATAGTGCTTGCTCATTCTATCTATATCAGATAAGTTAAGGTATGTTATAAAGAGGAGAGTGATCAATTGTACTCACGTCCACTGAAGACAGGACAAAAAGAAACGGGCTTAATTTACAAGTGCAGTTAAGCTCTGGAATAGACTTCCAAAGGAGGCTTTGGAATTTGCATCTTTGGAAGTTTTTAAGAACAGGTTAGACAAACACCTGTCAGTGATAGTCTAGCTCAGTGTTTCTCAAACTGTGCTCCGTGGAGCCCCAGGGCTCTGCGAGACATCTCCAGGGGCTCCGTGAAGTTGACAAACTGGAAACATTGATAGGTACAACACATACAATCAGTGGACCGCTGGGGCTCCGCATAAGTACAACACATACAATCAGTGAACCGCTGGGGCTCCGCATAAATTTTTATGCATGTAAAGGGCTCCGGAGCCCAAAAAGTTTGAGAACCGCTGGTCTAGCTTTATGTGGACCTGCCTCAGTGCAGGGAGCTGGACTAGATAATTTTTCAAGGCCCCTTCTAGCCCTACATTTCTATGATTCAATCTTGGTTACAACATGCTGCCAGGTGGAAAAAAAGCTTTTGTGTGGGCACTACTTTTTCATGATCCTAAAAAGCCTTAACTCTTGCAAAAGAGGCCATAAAGGGAAGCAAAATAAACCATCATTCTTTGATAGGAAGCAAGGTTTTATTACCTTTTGCTTAGAATTAGGGCCTGCCCAACAAGATTATTCCTAGAGGCCTTCCAAAAACCAGTAGAGCTGCAATGGTAAGTGTCATAGTTTGAGCCCCACTGGCCAGTGCTGGACAGCTTTGGGAGTTGGCTGGGAATAACTTATATTAGAAAAAATTACGGTGGCAAAGCTTCTAGTTTGATAAACAGGGACTAAAGCAGTAGACTGTGAGTGAGGAGGTGACAATTCTATTCCTAACTTGCCCACTAAATCTCTGCCTCACTTTGAAGAAGTCACTTAAACTTTCTGGCTACGTCTATACTACGATCCTCTTCCAGTGCTTTTTTGCGCAAAAACCTCTTGCGCAAAAGGGATCCGAGGAGGAAATGCAAATGAGATTGCGACAGATGCAAAGGAGCGCTCCATTTGCATTTCCTCTAGCGAAAGAGGATCGTAGTATAGATGTAGCCTCTGTGCCTCAGATGCCCCATGTATAAAATAGGAATAATGATGTTTACACAGCTTGGTGCAGTACTTCACAGTCTATAGATGAAAATAACTATATCAGTGGTTTTGTATTATTATGTGTAAAGAATACCCTTGCAACAAAGAGGTGTAGAAACTTACCTCATATAAAATTAAAGCTGTATTAGTACTGATGTGCTAAGAAATCCAAAACTCTTGGAATTCTTTGATCCTGATAGGTTCTGAAGCCTGATTCTGCCCTAATAGGTAATGCACTTCCAAATTCACAGCCATAAAAAAAGCTTCACAGAATTCTGGTGTCACCCTGTGAAATCTAATATTTTGTGTGCTTTTTACCCTATACTATACAGATTTCACACCAGCAGTAATCACCTACTCAGAAAGGAATATCATTATTACCATCTAGTTGGATATAAGGAAGTTAATTCTCTTCTTCCCATTACTTTAGCCATGAGAGCATAATAAAGTAGACATTGACACCTTTGGCTTGGAACATCAATGTTGTATGTGTTAAGTTTCTTTTGGCATTTTCCAGATCTGCCAATTACATTATTACCTCATTTTACATTTCAACTACATAAAATAACCTTCACTATTCACACATGTTGATCTGCTATTCAGATTTCATTTAAAAGAAACCTGTGTCTTTCATTAATATGTAGAAATACAGTTGGTACACATTGTACATCACTAGTCTAATGCTTGCCATTGTGTAATTTACTCATTGTAAAGAACGTTTTCTATAGACAAAGAGTGAAGTATGTATGTTCAGTCTTTCCTTTTAGAGTAAGGAAAACAACAAACAAGGAAGGAACAATTGTAAACTCTCCGGCTACGTCTAGACTGGCATGATTTTCCGGAAATGCTTTTAACGGAAAAGTTTTCCGTTAAAAGCATTTTCGGAAAAGAGCATCTAGATTAGCACGACGCTTTTCTGCAAAAGCACTTTTTGCGGAAAGCGTCCGTCAATCTAGACGCGCTTTGTAAAAAGCCCCGATCGCCATTTTCGCGATCGGGCTTTTTCCGCAAAACAAATCTCAGCTGTCTACACTGGCCCTTTTGCGCAAAAGTTTTGCACAAAGGGACTTTTGCCCAACGGAACAGCAAAGTATTTCGCAAAAGCACTGATTTCTTACAGTAGGAAGTCAGTGCTTTTGCGGAAATTCAAGCGGCCAGTGTAGACAGCTGGCCGGTTTTTCCGGAAAAGCGGCTGATTTTCCGGAAAAACTGGCCAGTCTAGACACAGCCCCAATGAGTGAGAAAGAAGGTGGAATGTATCTCACCATGTAAAAGCTTCCATCTTGAATCTTGAGGAATTGTGCTAAACTGTCCCAGCTGCAGGCATTAGAGACATCTGAATAAGTTCCCCTTGTTATAGGAGAGAGGCAGCCCATAGCAGAATGTTCTGTATGACAGCTCAAAGTCTTTGGAATGTGCTTCCTATCTAGGTCCAAAATAGCCTGAATGTGGCTACTTTCTGAGAATGCTGCAGAAGACTTCTGTTCAATTAGGCTTTTGGAGAGTACTCAGGGTGCATTCCCAGAACAATGAAAGGGCGGGAAAGGGCAGGATTTTTATAGAGACTAACAGAGCTCCTTTATGAATAATTAGTTTAATGCTGCTGGAGATTTTTACTGTTTTTTAAATTTTGTTTTATCATATTATGTGTCACAGTGAATGCCAAGAGGTCTGTATAAACAGTATTTTATTTAAATCTAAATAAATACTTAAATAAATCCTCTTGCTGTCCTGCCTCATGGCAGGTAAATAAACTGTACTTAAAAATGCAGTGAACAGCTAACTACGCCAAAATCACTTAAATGCATTGTGCCCCATAGGAGAATTATGTTGCCCTTCCCTACAAAGTTTAATCTACCAGCAGAACAATAACTCCCAGTCCCAGATGACTGAAACTTTATCATGTGACACTGTCAATGGGACTACTCACAATACATGAAGTTAAGTATGTGTGTAAGTCTTTGCAGAATGAGGGTCAAAGTCATCATCCCAGTTGGATAGTGACTGTCTTTAGCTGGTGATATATGGTGTAGATCAAATCTTGCAAGTTGCTTAATATTTACGCGTGGATTTGATCTATGTGTTCCTGATTCACTCCATATGTGAATACTCTTATTTCACTTCACTCATGGAGTTATTCAGGAATAGCTGTTGCACTTGAAATTCATACCCCACTTTTTCAGAAACACTTTCAAGGGTACACAACTGTTTAGTGTGCTCAGCAACACTCGACAATTTGCAGGAGATGCTTAACACCTCAGAAGAGTGGACTCTGTAACCAACCAATGATAAAACTGTCCACAGCTTATTCTTTCTTAAAATTGATAAATCAGTTCTCAGAGCAGCAGCATTTTTGGAGATTAACTGGTGATGCTATAAACTGAGAAATATTGCTTGAAATTGTACTGTAATTGGGTATGTTTCCAAAATGTGAATGTGTAGATGTGTAGTTTGGTAAGCACATTTTATCTCTGCAATGCTTTAGCAAAAGCTAAAAGCAAACAAATCACAAACTTATACATTAGGGATGGGCAAGATCCAGCCTGGGGGTCAGATCCAGCCCCCCAAGCCTTTCAATCCAGCCTGCAGCCCACCTTACTGGATCCACAGGCAGGGAGCAGCCCCAGAGCTCAGAGCAGCTGGCTGCTCCATCTGCCCCTCTGCGACTGTTGGGTGAGGGGGAAGCTTTGTGTGCTGTGAACCCCCTCCTTCTCCCAAACTCCCTTTCAGACCCCACACCCTTTCCTGCACCCCAATCTCCTAACCACAAGCTCCCTTCTTCACCCAACTTCCATCCCAGACTCCTCACCCCCTCTGTAGATTAGTCCAGCTCATGCTCGTTACCAAAATTTTGGAGTGACCCCCCATCAAAAACTATTGCCCACCGCTATTATACATACACTTGTCCACTTAAAAACTCTCCTTTTGAAAGGAGCCAGACTGACATATGTAAACACAACTCCTCTAGATCGGGGTGGGCAAAAGGGCTTCCTCAGGCTGGATCCGGGCCGCCAAGTGGGTTGATCCAGCCCACGGAGGCCCTGCTGCTCCCCGGCCCCCAGGCCAATTACGTCCTGGGGCCGGGGAAGCACACGAAGTTTCCTCCGCCCTGCCAGGAGTACATAGCACTTGGAAGTACCACGTGCTCCTGGCAGGGCGGGAGGAGACTTCACGCGCTCCCCGAACCCCAAGCCCTGATTGGCCTGGGGACAGGAGGAGCGCGCAAAGTTTCCTCTGTCCTACACCCACCCTGCAAGGAGCACGCACGCTGCACTCACAGCAGGAGGGAGGCTTTGCATGCTCCCCAGCGTCAGGCCAATCAGAGCTTGGGGGCCAGGGAGCGCACAAAGCTTCTTCCGCCCTGCCCCCACCCTGCAAGGAGTGTACGGCACTCCTAGCAGGGCGGAGGAAACTTTGTGCGCTCCCCACCCCCAAGCTCTGATTGGCCAGGGGGTGGGGGAGCATGCAAAGCCTCTTCCTGCCCTGCCAGGGGCATCGGTGCTTAGTGGGAAGGGGGGGAAGGGGGGAAAAGGGGCTCCCCCACCCAATCATGGTCTGGGGGTGGGGGAAGCCTGGAAGCATCCTGGCCCCACCCCTTCCATTTTAGGCCTGCCCCTTCTGGGGTAGCCCAGGGCCACTTGAAGTGGCCCCTGGACAAAAATTATTGCCCACCCCTGCTCTAGATATAACACAGGCAACAGCTATGTCAACCAACCCACACTGGATTCAAACCTATGATTCACAGATATTCAGTCCCCCATAATGAATATGGGGCGATCTAAATTTCTTGACACTAAATTTCAGTCCATAGTGTCCAACATGCTAGCCACTAGCTTTTTGGCTGCTTCAGAACTGGTTGGACACCACGGCACTAAGTATTATCATTTAACTTCCTAATCTAACCTTTGTAAGAATTCTGGGATGTTCTCTCTACCATGTGCCTGAAGCTGCACTATGATGGCATTTAACTGTTTTTATTTGCTGGAGCTTTTTTTAAAAAAAATGCTAAAACTGATTCTCAGAGAACAATCTGAGTCTCAGACTGGAGCAAAGCAAGAGAAGTGGAGAAACAAAAGCAAACTTTATTTTTAATCCACCTGCCAACAGTCAGTCAGTGTTGTGCACAATAGAGGCTGAAGCCATATAGCTCAGGAGCAAAGGAGTCATTTTAGGGCAGCTTTATCATACAGTTGTTCTGGTTTATCTTCTTTATCTTCCTGACAAGACAGGTTTTGAGACCATATGATGTCTGCCTTTGACCTTAGGATCATCAATCAAATCAGAAGACCTAACACTTGAACATTAAAATTCCCACCACATATCTTTGGAGGTATGTGAGTATGCCAATACAGTGGCAGGAGACTTTGTTTATTAAAAAAAATGGTAGGAGCAAATTTACAGGCAGTATTGCAAAAATAAATTCATTTCTTACTATTTTAAGGTGAATTATTTTTAAGGATAATCATATACTCTTTAAACCATTGGAAACTGACTAGCAATCAAAAATTGAGCTAGAACATTAGTGATGGAATTAACAAGGGAGATTTAGGAACCGAGCTGCCATTTTAGGCGCCTAAGTTCCAACACTTAGGCTATGTTTGTACTTAAAATGCTTCAGTAGCACAGTTACAGCTCTGCACCTGTGTTGTTGTAGTGCTTCAGTGTAGAAACTCACTAAAGTGATTGCATGGGTTTTCTTGTTGCTGTAGTTAATCTATCTCCTTGGGGGGGTTGTTTGCTAGGTCAATGGAAGAACATTTTTCATCAACCTAGTTCTGTCTACACTGGGGATTAGGTCAACATAGCTATGCTGATGTTAGTGTAGACCAGCCCTTAGGTACCACTAACTTCACGAGGTATAACGGAGCAGTCGACAAAGGCTTCCCTTGTTGACCCGCGGCGCATCCAGACTGCCCCGCTGTGCCGCCAAACAGCTGATCGGCACAGCGCGGCGGCCATTTTGATGTAAATGAAGCAGCGATTATTTAAATCGCTGCTTCATTTTCCTATGTCTAGTAAAGTCATCTACATGGCTCCGTCGACAGAGCCATGGAGTCTAGACATACCCTTAAAGTCATCCGCAGAATCTGCCATGGCTGGGGTGCCTCCCTCTGTGGCCAGGGAAGCCTGGCCCTTTTCCTACCACGGCAGCCCAGCCCCATATCTGCCGCAGCCAGGGCAGCCCAGCCCTTACATGCTGGGGTGACCCAGAGCCAAACCATGGCCCTGTCAGAACCAGGGCAGCCTTCCCCTAGCTCCAACCCAGACCTGGCTTAAACCTCCAGTCTTTTCAAATCTCTCCTTGAATGGAAGTTGTTCCCTACCCCAATCATTTTTCTTGCCCATCTGTGTACCTTTTCCAATTTTAGTGTAACATTTTGAGATGGCATGAATAGAATTGCATGCAGTAATCAAGGTATAGGTATACAATGAATGTATCTAGAGGCATTATGTTATTTCCTTTTTTATTATCCTTTTATTAATGGCTCCTAACATCCTATCAGCTTTTTTTACTGCCACTGCACATTGGCCTTCCCACCATCACCCCACCCTCTCTCCTGTGGACGCAGCTTTGGGGATCACTGGGGAGCCTGGCATGGTGTGGCAGAAGTGATTGGACCCCCCTGCACTTCTGTTGAGACAGACGAGCTTTCAAGCTTACAAAGAGTTCTTCTTTGGGTCCAGGGAACTAACTCAGAGTGTCACAGCTAAATACATGATGGAATAGTTTCAATGGCCCCTTGAAATATATATTAACTACTTATGCTAAATGATCTGTTCCACTTTGTACTGTGATACTCTGACTTCGGTTTCCTAGAAAGACATTACCTGAGGGTTGATGTCTTCAAATGTGCATTATTTTGAATTTAACAACACTGAATTTCATCTGCTGTTTAGTTGCCCTGTCATCCAGTTTTGTGAGATCCTTTTGTCCTCTTCTTGGTCATCTTTGGATTTAACTGTCCTCTGCAAACTTTTCCTCCTCACTATTCACCCTCTTTTCCAGATCATTTAGAAATACATTGACCAACACTGGTCCCTACTATTTACAACTTTCTATTGTGAAAAGTGACCATGTATTACTTACTCTTCATTTTCTATTTTTTAACCCAGTTACTGATCCGTGAAAGGATCTTCCTGTTTCTCCCACAACTGCTTACTTTGCTTAGGAGCCACTGGTGTGGGGCCTAGTATACTATGTATACTAAGTCTAAGTATACTATGTTCACTGGATCACCTTTGCCACCTGTTGTTGACACCTCAAAGAATTCTAATAGCTACTTAAATTCTGACACTGATCAACAGCTCAGCTTCTAACTCACATGTAAGAATCAGCTGAATTAGTTCTCCTTTCTACATTTCCTATGGGGCCCAATCAGTAGATGTGCTTGGAGTATGTTGAAACCCACACAAAACAACCAGAGAAGAGCGTTGTACATTTCTTTCTCTTTCAGCCTTTATTCTAGTAATTAAAGCACGTGGGAGACCCAAGTTTCATTCCCTCCTCTGTCTGACGTAGAACAGATATTTTAATTGAAATCTCCCACTTCCCAGAGGTGGGTCCTAACCCACTGGACTATAAGGTATTATGGGACAGGTTTCACTTAAGCTCTGCTCGTGAAGCTGTTCCACTTAGTATAAATAATTAAATAGTAATTGAGCCAGAGACAACATTAGAATGACTCTATACTCCAGTGGTTAGAACGCTCAGCTGAGACATGACAGCCAGGTTTTGTCCCTCAGCTCCCATGAATATTTAATTATTTACACACAAGAGAGAGTTCATGGCTATGAATCACAAGTGAAGATAGGTGCAGCACTTAACTCAGGACTGTGAATTCCACTAAGTGGCCGGATACCTAACAGTTGGGTACATAGGCTACCCCAATGTTGCAGAGCCTAAGTCCTCCTTCTAATACCATATTAGAAAACTAAAATATCGAAGTTAATTCTTTTTATACAAAGAGTTACAGAAATGCATATGAAAATTATGCTAACCTTGAACTGATACAGTAGGCTGTAAACCTGCATAATATAGTTACTAGCCCTGACAGCCAACAAGTTATGATGTGAAATGTATTGCTTGCTTTACTAACACTTCATTGTTCTGTGTCACTAAAAGCAAACACAGCATTTTTAGTTGAACTAAGGCTGTGATTAAGTTACCTTTGACTCTTTAAAAAATAACCTTGACTATTACTCTTATGTTGAAATTGCCTGTCAGTGATCAAACATTTACAATAGTATGGTGATACTGCCTGCATCAAACAAAGATGTTGCAACTTTATTGAATTAAATGTGACCAGGACAAAGAGTGATGATCACTTTCCAACATCACATTCTTAACAAGTGTGCTTTCCATAGAAAAATATTTACTCATAGGAGAGTGTGTGTCGAGCCAGATGACTGGCCAGTGGGAATCTTTCTACAGATTTCAGTAGCAAAGGATCAAGCATTACAATCCCAATACAATCTGTAAAGCCTGGGGCTAGACTGGGCCAGTTAGGTTTTATCTACACTGGCACTTTTTTAAACATCTCCAACTGTTGTACTTCAGCTTCAGCGGTTACAATAGGAGTTAGTCAGGGCCGGCTCTAGGCACCAGCAAATCAAGCACATGCTTGGGGTGGCACATTTCCATGGGCGGCATTTCTAGGTAAGCAGCTGCCCCTGGCAATGCCCGGCCCCACCCTGCCCCGCCAATTTTAAAGGGCTGCGGGAGCTCGGCTCTGGCTGCGTGTCCCCGGGAGCTGGCTGCGGAGCGCGGTGTGGCCAGACTCTGCCCCGCCCCGCCAGCTCCAGTCCTGCCACGGCCTCAGCCACCTTCGCCGGTGAGAGACCGCTCCCTGCCAGCCGCCCGGCTCACTGTGCCCACCCCGCCCCGCCCATCCCCCGTGCTGTCCCTGCGCCCCGCACCCTGCTCCCCCTGTTCCCTGCGACTCTCTGGCTCTGTGCTGCTCTTGCACCCCGCACCCTGATCCCCCCAATCCCTGCGCCCCTCTGGCTCTGCGCCGCCCGTTCCCTGCGCCACCCCTGCACCCCGGCCCACGCCCCTCTGGCTCTGCGCCCCCTCTGCATCCCGCAGCCCCTTTTCCCTGCGCCCCTCTGGGTCTGTGCCCCCCATTCCCCGCACTGCCCCTGGATCCCAATCCCTCTGCCCCTCCCGTTCCCTGCATCCCATTCCCCGTGCCTCCCCTGCACCCTGCTCCCCCCAATCCCTGCATCCCTCTGGCTCTGCGCCTCCCGTTCCCCGCACCACCCCTGTACCCGCCACACTGTTCCCCGCACCCCTCTGGCTCTGCGCACCCCAGTCTCCCTGCTTCCCCCGGTCCCCGCGCCCCTCTGGCTCTGTGCCTCCCATTCCCCATGGTGAACCCTGCTCCCCCTGTTCTCCATGCCCCTCTGGCTCTTCGCTGTCCCTGCACCCTGCTCCCCCTGTGGGTCGGGAGTGAGGGGTGCTTGTCCATAGGGAGGTGCTGGACAAAGCAGAGAAAAGGCTGTTGTGACCCAGCAGCGAGTGAAAAAGGAGGAGGAGTTTACTTGAAGCGCCTTTGCCTTTATGGAAAAAAAAATAATTAAAATTATATTTGTTATTTATAGGGCTAAAATGCCGGGACAAAAACGAGAACAAAAACAAACAAAAACCATTGAAAAGTGCAAACGTGTAAAAGCCAACAAAAAAAGCGGGGGGGCGGCCAAAAATTTTTTTGCTTGGGGCAGCAAAAAACCTAGAGCCGGCCCTGGAGTCAGTAATACAGACAGATTAAATACTAATGGTCAGTTTATCAGTGGTGTTATGCTAATAGCCCCAATATTGCTACAACTGGTATAATATCATATTGGGAGATTTTTAGGAAAACGCCAGTGTAGATAAAGCCTCCCCATGGCATGTTAGATGAGCATTCTCTAGTGGCCCCCCTCAATTTCAGAAGAATAGATGTTACTTTTTCCAAAAACTGTGTCAGTTTTTAGGAAAAACTATTTCACTAGGAGGGTGGTGAAGCACTGGAATGGGTTACCTACAGAGGTGGTGGAATTTTCATCCATAGAGGTTTTCAAGTCTCGGCTTGACAAAGCCCTGGCTGGGATGATTTAGTTGGGATTGGTCCTGCCTTGTGCAGGGGGCTGGACTTGATGACCTCCTGAGGTCTCTTCCAGCTCTATGATTCTATGATTCAATGCAAGCCCATGCAGTGCTGAGTTTGCAGACAGCATCTCTAAGGCTAAACCCTGCTTCATGTGTATTCTACAGCCACAAGAGACTCTAAATACAGCCTAAAATTGTGGGCTTGTTGGATAAAGGGGCAGATCAAACAGGGGAACAATATACGGAGGAGGATTTCAGTGGCATGGTGAGGCAAGTGAACAGGAATGGCTAGTAGATGTGCCTCTATGCAGATCCAAAGGCCTAAAAACCTTCCACAGAGGGGATAATGAGAGGAAAAGTATGAATGAAAATGTGTAATGTTGGTGAAAATACTGAGTTTGACTCTATATATGTAGAATGTAAAGTTCATTTGTTGTTTCTACAATATGCATTTGGCAGTTACAGCTTCCTTGAGAGAGGCATGGTCCACTAATATGAGCACTAGATCTGGGAGCAGGGAACTCAACGCTAATCTCAACTCTGCCATCGATTTGGCTTATGGAAAGCTCCTGAATGGATAGTTTGGCATTTCAGCCTGCATGGATGGTCAATACGTTCTAGTTCTGTTCTAGTGTAAGTGATAGAGGCATTTCCAGGTAAAAGGTCCATCTGACTGAGAATATCTGAACCCAAGAGAAATATAGGGATTGTCAGTTTGCATTCTTGTCCGCACAATGCACTTGCACCTGTTAAATCAATATGAAAACTGATTTTAGCTTAATTAAATTGGTATTAGCCCCAGGAAAGTCTCTCCATGTGTACACCAGGATGTTTGAACTCCAGGAATTGGGGATCAAGGATGGCTGTTCCTGTGTGTATTAGTGTAGCACCTTAGCCCTGGTCTACACTAGGGATTTATTTCAAAATAATTCCCCTTATTTTG
Source organism: Rafetus swinhoei (assembly GCA_019425775.1). Lineage (NCBI taxonomy): Eukaryota > Metazoa > Chordata > Testudines > Trionychidae > Rafetus > Rafetus swinhoei. Next base: position 78,161,764 of record CM033449.1, on the reverse strand, counting down.
AAATAACAGGTGGAACATCCACACTACCAAGTGCATTATTTCGAAATAACGGGCTGGTTATTTTAAAAAAAATAACTCCTGCTTGTCATGAGGAATAATGTTTATTTTGAATAGTTATAGAACTGGAGCATCCACACTAACACTATTTTAAAATAGTTATTTCGAAATAGCATTTGTTTGGATGCTCCACTGCTGCTATTTTGAAATAACTACTCCTCAGAGTCATTCCAAATAATTACTCCCCAGTGTTTCCTGGGACTCTAAGGACTAATAATAACTAGTGCTATTTTGAAATAATTTAGTCCATGTCTACTCAGCAGGCAGTAATGTCAAAATACTGTCAAGCTGGAGGACTTCTTACTCCAACTTCTGTAACCCTCATTGTTACAGAAGTCAGGGAAGTCAGGAGTAAGGGAAGTCAGAGTGCTCTATTTTGAAATAAGTGCTGCGTAGACACTCCCAATTTCAAAATAAGCTATGCAATTGACGTAGCTCAATTCCCGTAGCTTATTTTGAGTTAAGCCCTGTTGTGTAGATGTACCCTAAGTTGAGGTAGTGCAGCCACATTAAGGGGGCCTGTCTCAGACTAATTTTGAGCCTTGCTTGTAGTGTGGACACGCTATTTCAAAATAGTTATTTCAGGAGTTATTTCAAAATAAGTTATTTTGAAAAAACTTCATAGTATAGACATTCTGTTAGGATACGACTACACAGCAATATTATTTCAAAATAACTAGCATTATTTCAAAATAACTTAGTCTGCGTCTACACAGCAGGCAGTTATTTCAAAATAATGTCGAAAAACTGTCAAGATGGAGGACTTCTTACTTTAACTCCTGTAACCCTCATTGTACAAGGAGTAAGGGAAGTCGGAGGAAGAGTGCTCTATTTTGAAATAATTGCTGTGTAGATGCTCCCAATTTTGGCAACCTCTTAATACATTTAAAAATCAGAAGCTCAGCAAGGGGGACCCAGCAGGAGCCAGCAATCAGCTGCCCTGACTCTCAATGGGTTCCCCTGCTGTGCTTCAGCCGGCTTTTAAATGTATTAAGAGCCTACTGGTTCTTAATACATTTAAAAGGTAAAGCTGCAGTGGGATTAGCTGCCGTGACCAGGAGCTAATCCCGCTGCAGCTCCCCAGCTTATCGACTAATCAACTATTCGATGGAAAATCCATCGACTAGTTTATTAGTTGATTAAACTATATTTAACATCCCTAATCTACATTAAAGAAATTAAACCATTAACCAGTAATCATGAGGCAGCCCTGGCCATGGAGGGGCCAGTGGGCCAGTTGCGGTGGGACCCCACAGCCACAACCACAGTGGGGCTAGGCAGTGGGCCAGGCAGCAGGCCCTGAGTTAAAACAGTTAACCAGTTAATCATTTTAACATCCCTATTCTACACTGGCACAAACACAAATATACTTTACTAGTATTTTCTTATTGGGATCATACCCCACTGGCAGAACTATACTTCTGTATATAATATACAGATTACAGATTACAGCCTAAAGTATTGGATATATGACTCTCAATTATATGGACCATGTCTGAAATACTTTCTACAATTCGTATTTTGTTTCCAGTTCTTTGCATTTCAAGGATGAAAGGGAAAGCTTAAGTGATTTTACAATTACTTATTTTATAGGATAGCTCAATTTCAGTATGCTCCTATCAAATAAATGTGTATAATTCAATTGTCAAGCTATGTATTCTTTATAATGATAAAGTTAGAGACTCAGGATGGACTTTTAAGAAGCACTTTTCAAAGCTAAATACACACAAGTTTGTTCTCAGTCCCTCAGTGTAACTGCAGGGCCTTTTCCCTGTAGCCTGTTTTCCAGACATTTCAAATGCAAATGGGTTTCTAGTAAACATCCAGCTTGGGAACTGCTATTAAACTGCAGTGCTTAGAAATATCTCTCGCTACCAGCAGATTCTCCTGCAGCCACTCAGACATGGCGCTCTTCTGAGATGCTGAGCTGGCCTCTTTGTTCAATGCCTAGGCCGAGAGCGCGCTTTTTCAACACACAACGCGCACGGCTGAGCAGAACACAAAAGCTTCCAGTTCGGGGAAGTGTCGATTTCACGTTCGCGCTCTGTGCGCGTTTCCCTCACACGCACCCATTAACCAAGCCCGTAGGGTTGAACAACGGAGACACTGACTTGATGGGGACAGGCGGTATAATAATAATAATAATAATAATAAAAAAGAGCAACAAAAAGAAGGGTTTCAATCGAGATACGAAGACTCCCCTCCGATCAAATGAAGCTGCAGCACCAGCGCACAGCATATTGCACAGAGTACTGCTACTGCTGCTCTGTGCATGCGCTGCGCCCCTGTTGCTCCTGCTGGGAACCAGTCATATAGAAAATGCTCGTTTATAGTGTGATGATAATGTGACAACAATGCTTGCAGCGCTGTCGTGTTGGGTAGGATGCAGCTAGTTATCTACCGCTCCGCCTTCCGCTGCCTCCGTCAGCTACAGGGGCTCGGCCCTCAGGAGCAGCTACCTCGCGGCAGTCCGGTTGTGCCGGCTCGCGGGGGGGCAGAGACGCACTAATTACCTGTAAATATCATCCGTTTCCCTGTGGCGGCTGCTCCTAGGCCGGGCCTAGGGGCGCTGGTGGGCATGACGCAGCCCCTTGCCCCTCCCTCCCCGCCTGGCTGTGCCGCGGTTACTGCTCGGCGGAGTCAGCTCAGCGCCGGGCGCCGCGGCAGCTGCGGGCTCTCTGCAGGCAGCAGCCGGCGCGGGCCAGTTGCTGGGCTCGGCGGCAGCTGCATTGTGACACGCTGTCCCTGTGCAAGCAGCCGCGCATTCCAGAGGCGCATTCTCCAGGCGCGCAGCCCGACAGTCTGGAATGAGGATGGGGGGGAGGGGGTGTTAAATGGCTTGGTAACACCTCAAGGGAAACTTCTGCAAGGCAAGATCTGGGTTGGCGCCAGATCTTACTTAATGCAGGCTTGCCCCAGGGGGCGGTTGGTCCTACAGTCCTGGGGTGGTGGTGTAGGTCCTATGTAAAGGCCCCAGATACCACTAGACTGCCCAGTTCTGCAGGGTATAGTCACAGGGCTAAGCTTGTTGCATGCTGCAGAGCTGAAATCACTGGCCTGCAGTCTGTAGGAACCAGTGGGATAGGGATATGCAGGTCTCTCTTTTGCTCTGCCTTTGTTAAACTTCTTTGATTTGGGATTGAATTTTGTGCTCATGAAAGACACTAGCTGGAAAGCCTCCCTTGGAATCCCTGTCACAAGTGGCCTGTGATGACTTGTTCCACATCCCACCCACCACTCAGCTGCAGAGACTTCAAACTACCCACCAACACCAGGCTAACGTGTTCTTTTGGGTGCTGGCTCTTACATGGAGGCATCACTTTTCATTAATGTAGTGAAAGCAGGATTTATGGTATTTTACTTTTTGCCAGTTGATGTCATATTTTGATATATTCATAGACATTGCATTTTCTTCTCCTACCCGTTACACAGAGTCAGCAGACTCAGTAGTCCCCTGTTCTATCATCAGTACTTAGTGCATTTTATTGTAATTCTAAGGGTACATTTTCAATAAACAGTCGACACAGGCTCTTACTCAGATGTTGTCCCTAACCCAGCAACACACAACCTCCTTTAACTCAAGATTGTTGGTGCCTTAAATCTAGGCTGTGTGGAGACAGCCCAGCAGCATAAACAAACAGACTAGAACCTGGACACCATTTACACTTGATACAGCGTTGATGCAGATTAACTAACTTGAGTGTTGATAGTTCTCCTGAAGGGTCTCAGAATTCCCCCAGGCAGCCAGCCAGAGCTACAAGTCACACAGGCAGGAATTCCCCCAGAAAGAGAACAACTCTCACTTCAACAGAGGCCAGGTCTACACTAGACTTGAAAGGTCGGGTTAAGGTACGTACGTAAAATACATAGCTGGAGTTGGTTTACCTTAAGCTGAACTTGGTGCCATCTTCACGGAGGGAGGCCAATGAAAACAAATGCTCTTGCTGGCTTCCTTTACTCCTCACAACTGCGAGGAGTACCGGCGCCGATTGGAGCCATTCTCAGTGTTCAATTTAAAGGGTCTTAACTAGACCCACTAAATCGAATGCCAGAAGATCGGCACAGCAAGTGAAGATGTGGCATTAGCATGATGGCACCACTGAGATGAGACTTAGCAGAGAGGTTGCCAGGCCAAATTTCAGTGAGTGGCATTGTGACCCATCGTGTCAGGTTGAAACACCACTGGGTTTAGCACACAAGGGCAAACTGCCCCTTCTCTATCACTGGGAGTCCTACCCCTGCCAATGGCACATACCAAGTCCATATGGGTGCAGATGCCACTGAGCACAGGGAGAACCCATAGATATTAAAACCTAACTTAATTTTCTCCACTCTTTTAAGTCTGCCTCTAATTAGTGTGATCTGTCTCGCAAAGCATGGTGTTTCCTTCTCAGTGTGACAAGCCTCTGCTGGAATGTCCTGTCTTGTGTGTCGCCCTAAATTTGCCTCCCGATTTTGAAATCAGAATTGTTTTAATGCCAACAGCTGTAACCGGTCATCTCTCCTGACTGTATCCATATTTTGCCATTCAATGGAATTGAGGCCATGGACAGAAATCTAGAGCATGACAAGCTACAAGTTGTTAATGTAGTGAGTTCACACGCTAAGAATGCTTCCATCCAGGTGCCCAGGAAGGACAGACTAGTTCTCCCACAATATATTATGAAATAAGTCTTAGAGCAGCACAGCTTAGTGCAACACTAAGATCCCTGGGCTATGCCTAGTGTTTCACACCAGCGAAGGATGTTGAAACTCTGGTATGGCTTAAGTGTGGCTTTGTGAAATAGACACTCACATGGAATAGGCTAACTGAGGTGCCAAGACCAGGTTAACTCTACAGTGAAGACAAAGGCCTATAAACTTTAAGGTCAGAAGGAACCATCATGATCATCTAGAGTAGTGTTTCTCAACTTTTTTTTTTTTAAGTATCTTATAAAAAATTATAAGTACCCCCAATACCTATAGTTTTCAGACACACAATTTTTTTTCTACCATTGCAACACATTTGTTTAAAAAACTTAATTGTAGCCGGGTGGGCAATGACATTTTTGGGTGTAAAAAGTACACAAATAATAAAGCACTGTAAAACTTAAAACAAAAATTCAGTTTTCTTCAAATTTCAGTTGTGTTGACATACCCCCCAGACTTCTCTCAAGTACCCCTAAAGGTACTTGTATCACTTGTCGAGAAACACTGATCTAGGCTATTTCTAGTCTACGGAGGTTTTCTCCACCGCATCCAGGGAATGCGTCTGCGCTTCTGCTTTTTTTTTCCGAACACACTCTTTCGGAAGCCTTGTCTTCCTCCTCCCATATGGAAGAAGGGCTGTTCCAAAATAGGTGTTTTTTCCAAAATTTGGCCCAGTGTAGACAAGCCAAATTTCAGAAAAGCCTCTTCCAAAAAAAACTATCAGAAAAAGTTACGCAAATTGCGGAGTGCAATTTGCGTACCTTTTTCCAATAAAGCCCCATAGTGTAGACATAGCCCTACTCTGATCTCCTGCACACTGCAACCCACAGAACCTCATCCATTCCTGTAATAGATCCCTTAACCTCTAGCTGAGTTACTGAAGTCCTCAAATCATGGTTTAAAGATTTCAAGTTATAGAGAATTCATCATTTACACTAGTTTAAACCTGTATGTGACCCATGCTGCAGAGAAAGGTCAATAACCCCTCAGGTCGTTGCCAATCTAATTAGGGGAAATATTTTTTTCCTGACCCCAAATATGGTGATCAGTTAGACCCTGAGCACATAAGCAAAACCCACCGGCAGGAACCTGGGGGTACGTCTACACAGCAGTGTTATTTTGGAATAACATCAGTTATTCCAAAATAACATAGTCCACGTCTACACTACAAGCAGTTATTTCAACATAATGTTGAAATAATGGCGAGCTGGAGGACTTCTTACTCTGACTCCTATAACTCGCATTTTACGAGGAGTAAAGGAAGTCAGAGGAAGTGTTCTTTCTCAGATTTCCTGCTGTGTACACAGCACCAAAAGCCGAAATAAGCTATTTCAATTTAGGCTACGCAATTGACATAGCTCAAGTTGCATAGCTTATTTTGGTGTTAGCCCTGCTGTGTAGACATACCCTGGGAAAAAATTCTCTGTAATAATTCGGAGTCCTCCCCATGTAGGGTTCTGTCTCCAAGCCAGTTAGGGTTTTTTTTGCTCCCACTGCTCCTCTTGGAAGGCTGTTCCAGAACTTCACTCCTCACATGGTTAGAAAACTTCACCTAATTTCAAGCCTAAACTTGTTGATGGCCAGTTAATAGCCATTTGTGTCCACATTGGCACTATATTAAATTATCCTCTCCATCCCTGTTATTTATCCCTCTGATGTATTTATAGAGAGCAATCATATCTCCCCTCATTCTTCTTTTGGTTAGGCTAAACAAGCCAAGCTGTTTAAGTCTCCTCTCATAAAATAGGTTTTCAATTTCTTGGATTATCTACCGATTAATTAAATATCTTTGCTATTGGACTTGCAATTCCATGTGCCAGTTCCTCTAATATTCTTGTATGGAGATTACCTGGACCCTTTAATTTAGTCCCGTTAAATTGTTTGAGTTTGACTTCCACTTCAGATGTGGAAATTCCTGCCTCCATTATCCTTGTTACCATTATCCTCCCTGCCACTACTCCTGAACTCTTCATTAGCCCCATTAAAAACTGAGGCAGAGTATTTATTTAAGAGATGGGACATGCCTAAGTAATCTTTAATCTCAATCCCTTCTCAATGCTTCGTGGCCACTTGTTCTTTCCTTGTTTTCTTCCTGTGGCTATGGAACCTTTTACCATTGGTTTTAATTCCCTTTGCAAGATCCAATTTTGCTTGGCTTTGGGTAGTTCTCACTTTATCCCTCCACTTTCTGACCTCCAAGTGGTAGCTTTCTTTGCCAATCCCTCCCATCTTTCATTCCTTTTAGGCTTTCTGATTTCTCTTACTCACCTCTTTGAAATGTTTGCTCATCCATCTTGGCCTGTAATCCTTCCTTATGAATTTCCCCCCTTTGCTTGTGATGCAGACTCTCAGGCTACGTCTATATTGCATCCCTCTTGTGCAAAAGCCTATGCAAATGAAGCGCAGATTAGCATATTGCCATGCTTCATTTGCATAATTAATTAGGGGACATTTTTGCGCAAGAGGCCCATAATTAATTAAGGGGCGTTTTGTGCAAGTGGCTTTTGCGCAAAAAAGAGCCATCTACACAGCTCCTCTTTGCGCAAAAACCCTCTCTTGCGCAAGAGCCGTTCTTCCTGAAAAAATGAGGAAGAACGGCTCTTGCACAAGTGGGGGGTTTTGCTCAAAGAGGAGCTGTATAGATGGCTCTTTTTTGCGCAAAAGCCACTTGCACAAAACGCCCCTTAATTAATTATGCAAATGAAGCATATCAATATACTAATCCATACTTCATTTGCATACGCCTTTGCTCAAGAGGGATGCAACGTAGATGTAGCCTCAGTTAGCTGAGTCCTATGACCTGCTGGTAAAGCTAGAGTAAAAATGAGAATCTTTTATGAGCAGAAGGGCTATTTTTTAACTTTAGCCAAGGGCCAACCCAATTTAAGGGTATTTGGTAGCATTTCATAGCACAGATAGGGAACACTTGTCTGTACATGGCTGCTGGATAGTTTCGATAATCCGAGTGAGAAACAGGAAAGGGAACATTGAGGATTTTCTGTTCAATTCACAACTCCACTCCCTTCTTTGACCACTTTAACTTTCCAGTCTCCTCTTCCCAGTCTATTCCTCAGCCTCTTGACTTGTCTATTTTCCCTCTCACCACATCCTCTGGGCTACATCCTGATACCTTTCCGTTGAATTGTTTTGTTCTCTGGCATTCAGTGTTGGGAGATACACCAAATCCTAGAATTGCATGGTCAGAGATTTGGTGCACCATGATTCTATTGTGTGCAACCATTTAACTGGGAGGCAGCACTCTCCTGGAAGGCAAGCACATTCCTGAGGTCTTGTTTACGTAGAAAAGATGTGTTGCTTTGAGTATGCTGGCATAGTTAAGGTGGTATAACCTTTCTATGTGGACATGGTAATACCAATAGAAACCAGCTTATACTGGTAGAACTTTGTACCACACAAGAAGGGACCTTTACACTAGCATAACAATGTCCATCATTACCTGTATAACTTTATCAGGAAAACATCATTCTCCTAACTCACATAGTTATACAAATACAAAAATTGTGTGTGGACTATTCCTAATAAATCAGGGAACATATCACAGCCGGCACAGTCTGACTGCTGCAGAGACAGTAAAAACAAAAAACAGCCAGCAGAAAACAGGGACATGTTTTTGCTAAAATTTTCACCAAAAATTAATTCAGTGTTTTAGCTAGGTCTGATACAAATTCCAGAACTTCTGTAGGTCAGTCACAGGGGCTGTCTACACAGCAGCATTATTTCAAAATAACTAGCATTATTTCGAAATAACTTAGTCCATCTACACAGCAAGCAGTTATTTCGAGTTATTTTGAGTTAAGCCTGGCTGTGTAGCTGCACCCAAGGTGACTAACCCTTATAAGGGAACAGGACTCAGTGCATCTGTGAAAGATTATTTACTGCCCAGTTGGACTTAAGGATACCAAGCCCTATAAAAGAGGAAACAGCATCAGAGGAAAGTGGCTATCTGCTGACCTCTCTCAGGCTATGTCTACACTACAGAGTTTTTTCAGAAAAACAGCCATTTTTCTGAAAAAACTCGTGGAGCGTCCACATCTCAAGCACGTTTTTGCACAAAAAAATCGAAAGAACAGAGGGGTTTTTCCAGCAAGTATTTCCCGATAGGTATTCCTCATTCTACCGGAATGCCTTTCGCAAAAAGGTGTGTGTGGACGGGAAAGAGGGTTTTTTTGTGCAAAAAGAGGAAAGAGGAAAAAGCACAGGTGCCCTGGTGACTGTTCTATGCATAGCAATCAGAGCTTACTTTTGAGAGAGCATCTATGCAGTCTGGACACTCTCTTACGCAAAAGCGCATCGCTTTTTCGATGTGCTTTTGCAGTGTGGACGTGCCCCTGTGCAAGAAGTTTTGCAGAAGATCTCTTTCAATAAAAGCTTCTTGCACAAGAAGCCTGCAGTCTAGATTAAATCAGACTAAAATTTTGTAGAAAATGAAGGAGGACACATTGGCTGCAACTTTATACATTTGTTACAGCACTGCAGCAATGTAAAGCTGCAACACATTTTGAATGAAATGAATCTATAGATGACTAGTGGGAGGAAGCTTCAGGAGGTAGCCGAGTTAGTCTGTACAGAAAAAAACAACAAATGGTCTGGTAGCACTTTATAGACTAAGTAAGGTGACTAGTTCTGACATCAGATATGTAGACAACAAAAGCTTCGGATGATTCTGCACTGTGTCCTGTAATTTCTTAGGAAGACTTGGGAGTTAGCTCCCAGTAGATCACCAACAAAGCACAGAGCGCCTCTGATAGTGAGATGAGTCCAGTTGAATCAAAAGATCATTGTCCAGCTAGTAGAAAACCCGATTGCGTGGGTGCCTTCTCAATGTGACCTGGCTTCTGGCCTGACCTCACAGACCCTCAAACTTTTGGCATCATTGTTATAATGGTGAAAGTTTGGTCACATTCTGGATTGCTTTAAGTAGCTCCAAACTAATCCCTCCCATATTTTTCCACAGAGAAGCAACCTTAATGTAAAGCAGACCTGGTCCTGAGGTAGAAGAATTCTTTATTGCAGCCTGCAGCGCACATGGGCTGATATATATTTTTTTAGTGGGGGATACGAAGAGGAAGGTATCAGGGACCTATTACAACTTTTTTCCTCCCCTTTGTCTTGCTTCATTCTTGAGCATACCAGTGAGTACATTGGCAGTTGGTGATATTTGTCTTATTTTTCTCACCCTTTGCTAAAGCCGCCTTCTGCTTAACATGCACATTCTTTCCTTCAGAGCTGTTTCCCTCCTCAATAGGCTATTGCAGTTGGCGAAATGCCAAACAGTAGGGTGAGCTGCATGAAAAAGCCTTGATCATAGACAGGCAGTCTTACAATTTCTTTCTTGTATTCAAGATGCAGATGGATGCCATTAGAATGATGTTAACCTAGAATATGCACAGCTTGCCTGCAAGACTGGGACTAATACTAACTATTTATATTGTGCTTTTCATCTTCAAAATGATCTACAAATATGAATCCTCCCAACATCTCTCTGAAATAGGTATGAAATAGATTTTATTATACTCTTTTTAAAGACAGGGAAACTGAGGAATACATTAAATTAGTTGTCCAAGGACACACCAGACAATAAGTTGTTACCAGAGTCAGGATTACAACTCAGGAGTTCTTGAGCTAATCTTCTACACATACTTTTCAGTCTAAAAATGATCATGTGGGAGATGGGTTGACACAGGGCTCCTCTGGTAGGAGAGGGGGCACTTGGGGCTTCTCCAGAACAGTGGGAGTTTGTGGCCCCATCTAAGAGAGGGGGGCAGGCGCCCATTGATGTCTGTCTTAAGGCCCAGAATTGCTGTTGGTGGGCTTGCTCTGTGCTCATCTCTTGCCAAGCTCTGGTTCTGCTTTGTTCCTCTGTAACCACAGTCCAGATCCTGCCCTTCATCCCATCTTGTTTCCATCTTCTTTGTGATATGATAGAGGTCCATAAAATCATGACTGGTGTGGACAAAGTAAATAAAGAAAAATTATGTACTTATTCCCACAATATAAGAACTAGGGGTCACCAAATGAAATTAATAGGCAGCAGATTTAAAACAAACAAAAGGAAGTTTTTCTTCACTCAGCACACAGTCAACCTGTGGAACTCCTTGCCAGATGATGTTGTGAAGACTAGCACTTTAACAGGGTTAAAAAAGGAGCTAGATAGATTCCTGGTGGTTGGGTCCATCAATGGCTATGACCAGGATGGATAGAAATGATGTCCCTAGCCTCTGTTTGTCACATGATGAGTACCTGTTGTGTTCCCTCCCTCTGGGGCATCTGGTATTGGCCACTGTCAGCAGACAGGTTACTGGACTAGATAGACCTTTGGTCTGATCCAGTATGACCGTTCTTACATTCTTAACCTGTCCCAGCCCTGCTCCTGCCTCAGAACCAGCCCTGTTCCTGTTTCTCTGACTCCCAATAACCTAGTTCTGACTCTCTGCTCTGATTCATGATTTCACCTCTGGTTTGACCCTTGGCACTGACTGCAATTCTAACTATTAGGCCTGACTCTCAACCTATCTCTAGGCCTGACTTGCCTATTACCTGGTCCTCTGATACTATGTTGGTCAGGGATCACACCATTGACAGACAAAGCTGTGCCAGAATGAGTCTGTCATGTAGACCTAGCTGTATTCTGGTTAGGAAACTGAAATAAGATATACTGGAGTAACAGTCTAAACTAGGACATTTACTAGTATAGCTAATCAGCAAAAATCTAACCTTAATTGACATAGTTATACCAATAAAAGCTCAAAAGGCTTAAATGCTTACACTTAAAATGCAGCAGCAGCACCACTGTGACACTTCAGTGAAATGTTACCTATACCAATGGGAAGGCTTTTCCCATCCGCGTAGGTATATCACCTCCCCAAGAGATGGTCGCTAGGTAAAGATAATTCTCCCAGTGACTTAGCGCTGTCTACACTGGGGAATTAGGTTGATTTAACTGCGTTGCTTAGAGATTAGCTATTCCAGACCCCTGGGTAATGTAGATACACCAACCTTTTTTCCTGTCAACCCATCTGCTGTATACCAAGCCTAAGCACAGACCAGCCTACAGAATCTGACTAGGGAAGAGACTGTTCTGAGAGATACAGTTTCGAAGCTATATTAAAGCTTTGTATCCACTATTCCCACCACAGTGACCCAGCTACAAGGCTGCAGCTGTGCCACTGAAGTGCTATAGGATCTGCTACATCGATAGAAGTGGTTTTTCCATCAATATAATTAATCTGCCCATCTCTGTTAGAAACAGTAGGTAGATTCACAGCATTTTTCCATTGACTTAGCCATGTCTACAAATGGGGTTAGGTAGACTTACCTTTGGTCCTCAGGGTGTGAAATTTTTCACAATCCTGAGTGAAGTAGGTACATTGATCTAATTTTTAAGTAACTACTAAGGATGTAAAGACCGTTAATGATGATAGATGCCATTTGATAGGCTTATCATCATGTAAGATCTTTGCATCCTCAATGGGCCATCTCTTAAGCCTGGTCTATACTAAAAACTTACATCACTAGGTGTACCTCTGAGACTTAGAATCATAGAATCATAGAACCATAGAGCTGGAAGAGACCTCAGAAGGTCATCAAGTCCAACCCCCTGCTCTAGGCAGGACCAATCCCAACTAAATCAACCCAGCCAGGGCTTGGCCAAGCCGAGACTTAAACACCTCCAGGGATGGAGATTCCACTACTTCCCTAGGTAACCCATTCCAGTGCTTCACTACCCTCCTAGTGAAATAGTTTTTCCTAATATCCAACCTGGACCTCTCCCACCACAACTTGAGACCATTGCTCCTTGTTCTGCCATCTGTCACTACTGAGAACAGCCTCTCTCCATCCTCTTTGGAACCTCCTTCAGGAAGTTGAAGGCTGCTATCAAATCCCCCTCACTCTTCACTTCTGCAGACTAAACAGACCCAACTCCCTCAGCCTCTCCTCATAAGTCATATGCTCCAGCCCCTAATCATTTTGGTTGCCACTGGACCCTCTCCAATGCGTCCACATCCTTTTTGTAGTGGGGGCCCAGAACTGGACACAATACTCCAGATGTGGCCTCACCAGAGCCGAATAAAGGGAATAATGACATCTCTGGATCTGCTGGCAATGCTCCTCTTAATGCAACCTAATATGCCATTAGCCTTCTTGGCTACAAGGGCACACTGTTGACTCATATCCAGCTTCTCATCCACTGTAACCCCAGGTCCTTTTCTGCAGAACTACTACTTAACTGGTTGGTCCCCAGCTTGTAACTGTGCTTGGGATTCTTCCGTCCCAAGTGCAGGACTCTGCACTTGTCCTTGTTGAACTTCATCAGATTTCTTTTGGCCCAATCCTCCAATTTGTCTAAGTCACTCTGGACCCTATCTGTGCCCTCAAGCGTATCTACCTCTCCCCCCTAGCTTAATGTCATCCGTAAACTTGCTGAGGGTGCAATCCATCCCCTCATCCAGGTCATTAATAAAGATATTGAACAAAACCGGTCCTAGAACCAAACGTTGGGGCACTCCGCTAGAAACCGACCGCCAACCTGAAATCGAGCCGTTGATCACTACCCGCTGGGCCCGGCCTTCTAGCCATTTTTTCTATCCATCTTACTGTCCATTTATCCAATCCACATTCCCTTAACTTGCTGGCAAGAATATTGTGGGAGACCGTATCAAAAGCCTTGCTAAAGTCAAGGTATATCACATCCACTGACTTTCCCACGTCCACAGAGCCAGTTACCTTATCATAGAAGCTGATCAGATTGGTGAGGCACGACTTGCCCTTTGTGAATCCATGTGACTATTCCTAATCACTTTCCTCTCTTCCAAGTGCCTCAAAATGGATTCCTTAAGGATCCCTTCCATGATTTTTCCAGGAACCGAGGTAAGACTGACCGGCCTATAGTTCCCTGGATCGTCCTTCTTCCCTTTTTTGAAGATGGGCACTACATTTGCCTTTTTCCAATCATCCGGGATTTCTCGATCTCACGACTTTTCAAAGATAATGGCCAAAGGCTCCTCAATGACATTTGCCAACTCCCTCAGTACCCTCAGATGCATTAAGTCTGGACCCATGGATTTGTGTACGTTTAGCTTTTCTAAATAGTTCCTAACCTGTTCTTTACCCACCACGGGCTGTCCATCTTCATCCCATCTTGAGTCACTTAGCGCAGAAGTCCAGGAGCCGACCTTGTCCGTGAATACAGAGGCAAAGAAAGCATTGAGTACTTCAGCTTTCCCCACATCATCTGTCACTAGGTTACCTCCTTCATCCAGTAGGGGCCGCACACCCACTCTGATCACCTTCTTCTTGTTAACATGCCTGTAGAAACCTTTCTTGTTATCCTTCACATCCTTAGCCAGTCGCAATTCCATTTGCGCTTTCGCCTTCCTGATAACCCCCCGGCATTCTCGAGCTATACATTTAAACCCCTCCCTGGTCATTTGTCCAAGTTTCCACTTTTTGTAAGCTTCCTTTTGTGCTTAAGTTCACCAAGGATTTCCCCGTAAGCCAATCCGGTCTCCTACCATGTTTGCCTCTCTTGCTTCGTCGGGATGGTTTCTTTCTGTGCCTTCAATAAGGCTTCTTTAAAATACTGCCAGCTGTCCTGGACTCCTTTCCCCTTCATGTTAGCATCCCAGGGGATTCTGCCCATCAGATCTCTGAGGGAGTCAAAAGCTGCTTGTAGATACACTGACCTAATCCCTGGTGTAGATAGCACCAAGTCAACTAGAAAATTCTTCGTCAGCCTAGGCACTGCTTCTTGGGGTGGTGGATTATCTATCCTGGCATGAGAACCTTTCTCATCAGCATAGGTGGAGTTTACACTGAAGGGCTGCAGCAGTGCAGCTGTTCCATTGTAGTGTTTTCAGCATGGACATACCCTTTGGAGAAAATAGGAAATCAAAACCTTATTGTGTGCTTAAGTAACTGGAAAAACCTGTTTTGGAAAGCAGACCCACAACACCTAATAAGATGGTTGAGTGAGAGAGGAAGTAACTCATCTTTCTCTGGACCCAGCAGCAGGAGGAGACTCTCTAACAAAACAATATCAGAACAGGAGCATGTTTTTCAGACATGAAGTTCACGCTTTACTCTGTAATGAAGTTGAAAATATCTTATGTACTTCATTTTGTGGGAGATGTACATTTCCCCCTGCCTTTATTCAATCTTGTTTTTGTTAGGATTACTGTTGTATAGGTAAATTGCATATAGATATCCCCAAATACAAGAGAACTTAAACAATTTCTGGAACATACACTCTCCTTTGTTTTGGTCAAGAGGCCCATCTTGACATATTCAAGTTTGGTAAGGGCACAGGATCAGTTATACTGGTTTTACCCCAATTGAGGGTCCTCTGCTTACCCACCACTGGAATTTCCAGTTGGCCAACCACCTCCAGATTCTCCCTCTTCTATGCTGTGTGGGAGAGGGAAACTGGCCTCCATCAATCAATTTGGAGAAAAGGGAAGTGTCAGATTTTGTTTTGCTTTTGTTTTTTTCTTTTCATTATTCACAATTGTAGATGAAGTCATGGAAATGATGGGCAGAGAAGTTCATAAAAAAACATTGCATGGGAAATTACAGCTGGAAAAGGTTATTACATTTCTATGGCTTGCACGTCCTCAGCGATCAACATCAACTATCCTATTTTACTTTACAATCATATAAGTAAGTGCATCTGGACCAATTAATCAGTTTTTGTTATTTAGTCATAAAAAAATGCAAAAGCCTAATGGAGCTGGAAAACATTGTTATTTTCTTGGAAGACTTAAGAATAAACATCTCTGATTGAGGAGGGCAAAGATGCTCTAACATTCTAACCAGAGCCATACAACTACCTAAGGACTGAATGACAAAACCACTTGTGTGTTCACTGCAAAACCAACAGGTGTTTCAGCCAATTTCTGTTCTATTCTTCAGTTTTGTCAAGCAGTTGTACTACTCTAAAATCTAAGATGTGATGACAATCTGTGCAAGCACTTAGAAGTGAGATAAAAGTCAGGGAACTATTTGGACTGGTCTTTCCAAGGCACCATTGAAGCTCCTTATATGAATCTACTCAAAGAGTTTTTCCCAAATCATTCTCAGATGGTCAAGTGTGCAACCACCAAAAATGATCTGTAATTTCACTCTGAAGCCCCATTGTTCTACAACCTTCTATGTGAATTCTGGGGAAGCACAAAAGGAAAGTGCTCATAATACTAGGTTAGGTGCAGCACCACCAATTTATACAAGTGGAAGATTCTGGCTTTCTGTTAGTTTTTAAAAACGCATTGAACATTTGCTTGAAAGACCTTTTTTATAACCTAACGTGATAGACATGGTGATTTATGTTTTTAGTTAATTGCCTTACCTTACCCATCATTTCTGATTCTCACATCACTGAGGCCTTTGGAGAGTAAGGTGCAAGGGTAAGAACACTAGTTTAAGATTTGACAGACCTAGACTCAAGTGTCTGTTCTGCTAAACTTTCTGTTGACACTGTGCAAGTCACTTAGCCTCTGTGCCTCAGTTCCCAGTAAAATGGAGTGATTAGCACTTTCCTACCTCACAGAGATATTGCAAGGATAAGTACATTAAAGATGGCAAAGAGCTCATATACTACAGTAATAGGGACCCTATAGTTCCTAAGTTAGGGTATGTCTATACACTAGCACATACCTTGAAATAAGCTATGCAATTTGAGCTACACAAATTGTGTAGCTTATTTCGACATTTTGGGCTATCTACACAGCGCTAATTTCAAAATAAATTGCTTTACCGGGGTCTTTCTTAATCCTTGTGCAATGAGATTTACAGGAAGCCAGAATAAGAAGCCCATTATTTCAAATGTATTTCGAAATAATAGGCGTGCTGTTAAGAGGTGCATAATGCTATTTCAGAATAACAGATGTTATCCCAAAATAGCACCGTTGTGGAGAAATTATGGAGTTCTCAAATATGGGAGGTACTCTTTCATCTAAGTATTTTTTAAAATATGTATTAATGGTAATTATGTGTTAAAATTAAATATATGGAAGTTTCAAATACAACATCAGAAAAGAAATGTAAATAGTAAAATCTTAATACAAACTCAGATTTTTTTAATTTTGGGGGTTTTTTCTTTTGAAAGACAAATTATAAACACATTCCTAGATTCATCCCTAGAAACTGTGGTAAGTTCAGGAAAAAGTAGTAATGTTAGCTAATAGACATTTGTATACTAAAACAATTTGTATGCATATTTGACAATAAACTGGCAACAAAAGCCTAAAGAAGCCTGGACTAACAGGTTACCTAAGGGTACATTTACACTGCAACACTATTTCAAAATAACTAGTGCTATTCCGAAATAACTTAGTCTGCGTCTACACAGCAGGCAGTTATTTCGAAATACTGTCAAAATACTGTTAAGCTTTTTACTCTGACTCCTGTAACCCTCATTGTACAAGGAATAAGGAAAGTCGGAGGAAGAGTGCTCTATTTCGAAATAAGTGCTGTGTAGACACTCCCTGTTTCAAAATAAGCTATTTCAAAATAAGCTACGCAATTGACATAGCTCAATTTGCATAGCTTATTTCGAGTTAAGCCCCGCAATATAGATGCACCCTAAGTGTCAATATCTTGAACCATATACACATAAACACATACACACACCCATGCACTCTATAGGCAAGATCAGCTATAGGTCTCTGCTTGCTAAGGAGCAAATGCAAAATACATTCCTTTATAATATAGGAGAGGGACCCAGATGAAAGAATTGTGGTTTTTCAAATCCTCATCCCAGCTCTGTCCCCTCAGAATCACATGAAGGGGCCAGACTGGCAAAAAGGTGCTAGACTTGGCATCTGGTTGGAGGAACATTCCCCAGGTTCAGGAACTGTGGAAAACAGCTATAAGGCTCTGATATGCAGCTCTTGCCGTTTTCCTTAGTGCACAGGAGCTGAAGTTCTCACTCCAGATCACTTTTTCTCTTCCTCTCTATCTCCTGGCTGCATCCCATAGCAATGCAAAGGATGGAGCTGAGACTAAATTCCTAAACTATACCCATACGTGGAATGAAGTTATGCAGCTAACCTTCAACCTTCCAGTCTTTTATTCTGCAAGCCTGTGCACCGCTAACAAGTCACAGATGTATTCATCACATGACTAGGAGCAGGATAACTTTATAGTTCATTATGTATTCTTTCCAAAGTGTACCTCTTGAGTTCTGGGAGGTGGAGTTCTGGGAGGTGGGTGGGCACAAGCCTGTCCACCTCTGAAAGTCCTTCCCCTAGCCTAAGAGGAGAGGCAACTAAACCAAAGGCCCAGATGATTTTGGGGGACAGCTAATGCAAAACAAGAGTGATATTATAGGGCCATAAGCAAGGAATTGGAAGGAGACAGTGAGCATAGAAGACCAGACAGTACTTGCTGCACCTCAAAGATGTGTGGGGAGCCAGAAGACTCTGCCCAGAAAAATTCTGAGGTATGTGTGAGCAAATTTCAGGAAAATGCCACAAACTGACCCCCTACTCCCACTTCACTGCACCGATGCCTACCCACTCCCTATTTTCTCTACCTACTCCAGTGTAATCTGCTCTCCCCACACCCACCAGTCTAGCCTATGGGGGTGCTGTGTCTCTTGCATGTAGTGTCAGCTGCAGCCAAACCCAGCTGGGGCTGTTGTCATCAGAGAGTGCATCTTTCCTCTCCTTGCTGCTGCCCCTGCAGCCCTGCTGGAAGTTGGGACACCCCAAACTCTCCTCCCCACTTCACTGACCCCCGCTCACTGCTTATGTTCCATACCTATCAGCAGGGGGGAGAGATGCCCCACTTCCAATCACAGCAGCTTTGTGTACAGCAGTCCTGCGCCCCTCTGTGGGGCTTATTAGACAGCTTAGAGGGAACTTAGATTGTGAGGGGTGTACCTGGACTTTCAAGGCTCCCTGGTGGAACACTGTCATGCTACATCCCAATTCAGGAAAAGAGCAGTAAAGGTGGGTCTTCTAGAAAACTTAGAAACAGCCAGTCAGAGCCCAGTAGACTCAAATAAAAGGGGCTGCAGAGGCTGAACAATTCAGTTCTCAGCTGGAGTCAGAGAAACAAGAACGGGAGTTCTGCTTTGGAAAACGGGAGCAGCATGGGTAGCATTAGCTCAACCTGGGACCAAGAGGACCTGAGAGCTCTAGCACTATGGTAATGGACAGAGGTAAAAGAGGCCAGGTGCAAAGAGGCCCAGGGCACCTTCCTTAAAGGGCTACTGGGTTGAGACCTGAAGTGGTGAATGTGCTGCAGTGAAATAAGTCCCAGAAAGGGACTAGCTTAACAGTCCAAGAAAAAGGGCTGGATATAAAGAGGTCCAGGGAGAGGAGTGAAGGCTTTGGTGAGGATAGACTGACAGTTCTGACAGGATTCTTTACTGATCCCTGAGAAGAGGATACATTTCCTTCAGACAGCAGAGCAAAGTGCTGGATTTAAAGGAACCCAAGAGTAGCAAAAGCAAGAAGGAGGAGGGTTTGAATCCAGCTTGAGCCAGGGAATGGAATGTTTGTGTTTGTTTTTGGTCTTGAATATCTCCCAATCGTTCCTGGGGAATTCAGACCCCAAACAGAAGATCAGATGTTCTAGTATAAATTAACATAATTCCTTTGACTTCAATGGAATTATATAGACAAATGAAGATTCACCCTGTAATGTTAAAATATTCAGAATGTTAGGAAGTGGTGTTCTGCATTCCTTACATAGCTTGAGAATCTAACTTTCAGTGCTAATTGATTGTTATCACAAAACAACTGAGTAGATTTGACCACTCCCTCATCTAACTTGGAGGAGATTTTATGGAGCAGTTCAAGACCATCCTTACCCCAAGGACTGAGTGTGTGGTCTCTGTAGCTTCCCTCCACCCCAGCTGGCCAAGTGGACAAAAAACAGAGACTGGTAATGGAACTTGGAGGTTTCCTTTCTACCACCTTACCGAACTGCTTGTAACTTGTTTTCAGAGATCAGCAAATAGTTCTCAAACTGTAGTCTAGGCTGGAGGTCTGTGATGGCTGGTGGATGAATGATATATCTTCCTTTTTTTTTTCCTGGAAGCAAAATCACATTTGATGCCAGACAAAATACTGTGAATTCTTTATTAACATCTTTCAATATAAGCAACTTTCATTGGGATGTTATGTGACCATGAATAGGAGTAGAAATGTAAATATAATACATTTATAATACAAATATATAATTGTAAATGGGAGGAGATTTGATCTACAAAACAATCTCTATTAAGTTGTAAAAAGCGTAGGAAAAAGTTTGAGAAGATCTTCCCTTGTTTTACTGTCTTTGAGATTTCTTCTTTTAAAATGTATTTCTTGTCACACATTACTTGCTTAGTTTCCCAGGAAAATGTAATCCTATCTAGCGCTATCTGTACAATTGCCTTTTATATTTCACTTTCTCTTTTTAAACTAAATATAGGATTTGCAAGACTGGTTTGATGGCTTGGGCTGCTATGTGATTCCTGCCTGATGCTAAATGTTGGGTTAGGAATCACCACCACGGAAAAAGCAAGTTTTGTAACCTTTTGAATCTATGTAGATTTTGAAATCATTTGTCTGTGAAAAGAAGAAATAACCTGAGGGCAGGTTCTCAACTTCTTCCAACAGAGCTACAATGATGGTGCATGTTTGGGACTGCACAGAATCAATCAATCAACATAGAAGGCTGCTCAGGCGATACTGCTTGTTGCAGCCTGTTACTGCTGGTCTGGTATTGGGAATGCCTGATGAATGAGTGAAGACTGGTGAAATTTGCAGAGAATATTGAGGGATAACTTCATAACAATATTTTATTTATAGGAAGCATTTAGACAGTCTTGAGAGCTACAGTCATATTCATTGCCAATGAGAGCTTTATTAAGTAGTCTCTCATCTTAAAAACCAGCTCCAGTATCCACTAACGTATAATGTAATATTATATTATGCCTTTATTAACAGATCACCTGCTTTAGGCAATTTATTTTTCATCTGTCCCTCAAGAGATTTCACTGAATCTTTATTTTCATAATGAGGAAAGACTTTTAAGGAACAGATGTATTATTGTTAATTTGTATTTTGATAATCCTGATGGTCCCAACTGAGGCTATGTCTAGACTGCATGCTTCTTTCGGAAGAAGCTTTTCTTCTTTCTCACATTTAAGTTGTGATTAATATGGATCGAGTGGCCAGCAGGGCACCTGTGTTATTTCCTGGAGGCCTCTTCTTTTGAAAGAACTCCCTCTTCTGCGTTCACACATGCCTTTTTCCAAAAAAAGCTTTTTTGGAAAAAGGCTTCTTCTGGTAGAAAGAGGTTTACTGCTGTCAGAAAACCCCCTCCATTCTTTTGACTTTCTGTTGAAAGAATGCAATAGCAGTGTGGATGTAAATGTAGTTTTTCTGGAAAAACAGCTGTTTTTCTGGGAAAATGCTTCAGTGTAGACATGCCCTGAGATAGGACTCCCGTTGTGTGAGGGGTTATACATGCACAGGCTTAAACTTACACTGGACCATGGACACTTTGGAAAGCAAACAATCAATACTCATTAGTGAAATTCTATACAGTTTCCCTCTGTAATATTTCTAATGTTTTTTGCCAAACACATGCAGTGTCAAACTTTGCACATAGTAAGTGCAGGTATAGTACCATTGACTAGTTAAAGGTAGTCTGGACAATTCTATGACAAACTTATATTGTTTAATAGTTCACTTCAGTTTTGACCTACATGGTATGAACTTTTCTGGAATGAAATGGTGATTAGTTTTAATGCTGGCTAATCCCTGAAACTATTTAGATGCGGAGAGATATGCTGATTAGAAAAATAAATGGGAGGAAGTTGGTGAATCATAGTCTTCAAAGGTTTATAAATGGCAGGGATGTTTACTTGTCTGGTTTGTTTGCAGCATTTACTAATTTTGAATCTGAGTCTCTCTCCATTGAGATTAATATCACGTAGTACTTGTCACGCTATTATGTAGGTGTGAATGTGTTCTGTAAGTATGTGCACTTGTACAGCATACCCAGACATGCTCTCATGCTCACACCCCCACACACCCATATGCTAGGAACAGATCTGAGCAACAAATATATGATGAAGAAGCATGAGCCACATAAAATATTCTGTACACTGATCAGTAATTTTAAAGTGACAGGATGACTTACAAATGCTTTTAGAAACTAATACTGCCAAATGCTTGTCTAATTACTGCTGGTGGTACTATAATGAAACAATTCATGGTGTATTATACTATTCTTCTAAAATCTGCAAAAGAGAACAATGATGGGGAGTCCTATAAAACACCATATTATGAAAGCAGACAGTTAAAACAAAGTATGTACGCAAAAGTATGGGATTGGTTCCAAGAAATAGTTATATTACAAGCAATACAATAAACAATGGATTTTGTCTGGATAAGAAATGCTGTATCTGGAATAATTAATCAATAATTCTTTGCTGCTGCTGAATTTTTCTGTAAACTTAATTTACAGACTATGTCTTAGAGAAAAAATAAAGATTATAAATCCATTTAAAATTTTAAAGTTGGCATGAATTGAAGTCAAAGATTTGTAACTACAAGCCTATGGAATCATCTTAATTGCATATAATAGGGTGGTGATTTAATTAAAGAATTCTGGTTAAAGACTCTGAACATTAAGCTATTGCTAGAATCCCCAAATTGAAATAGTATTCTTATAGTGGAGGGACATTTATGGTAAAGGATGCCACACAGATTATTTACTTATTAATATTCCACTCCTCTTTGCAGGAGTGGAATTTTGATTGTCTCTTCCAGTTTGACTACAAACATTTCAGTGTTCTGTTTTTTGTTAGGTATGTTTATGAATCTTTTGGTGTTTAGTACAACAGTATCAAATAAGAAAAAAAAAGTTGCAATTGACTATAGTTCACATTTACTGTTGTCAGTTCTTAAATGACAGAGCCTGATTTAAACACAAACTTCGCCAATTTTCTTACCTTTATTATGAACTCCACTTTGGATTATTAAAACTGCAGAAAAATCCAGAAATGTAATTTACTTTCTACTAAGTATTCTATGGTATTTATTTGTTGGATTATTTGCAGTTCTCTTAGCTTGGATAATGAAAATAGAATAGTAGTTAGTCAACTAATATGCTGTGATTGCAGCTTATCACTCGGACCTCTATACTTTTCATTATTTCTGTTGTATTTGCCTATCTCTCATCTTGTACTGAGATTGGGACCATCTTTTTTTTTTTTTGGTCAGTTTGTACAGTGCCTATTACAATGGGCCCTGATGGCTGAGTGAGGCCTGTAAGTGCTACTGCAGAACAATAAATAATCATGGCGTATAAAATTAACTTCTAGTCAATTTCCCTTTTTGTTTCTCAAGCACCAGGACATCTGGTTTGCAAAAATGGCAACAGAATATTTTGTAACAATTAATATGAAACTTAACTTTTTTTTAAGAAAAAGAAACACAAAGTATTGGTAAAAGCTTAGGTAGTTTTAGAACAACATATATATAGATCACATTCAGGGACAGCAGTGTGTGGGCTGCAGCCCTCTCCCATCCTGAGTTTAGTATAGGAGATATGCTCTGAGGCGGGGATCTTAATTGCACCAATTGTGGAATGTGAGTTCTGTAGAGCTTGGGGGGTGAAAGTAACTTAATTTTCTTACTGGTACTGTCATATCACAACCTCCCTCGGGGCCGGGGGGGAATTCAGGGTAGGGGAGCTGGTGGGGCTGCAATACGACAGTGCCTTGTAAGAAATATAAGTGTGAGAGAAAGTGTGGGGAGGCTCAGGGCAGGGAGTTGGGATGTAGGCAGGAGTGGGGGAATGCTGTGTAGGGGGTGGGTTGTGCAGGTGAGTGGGGTATGAGAAGATTCAGGGCAAGAGGCTGTGTTTGAGAGGGTGATGTGCAGGAGTCAGGGTGATGTGCAGGAGTCAGGGTGATGTGCAGGGAGCTGGGGTGTGTGGAGGAGAGTGCAGGAAGAGGGCTTGGGGCTGGCCCAGTTCCAGAGGCAGAGGCGGGGAGGGGAGCCTCAGGGCTGGCCTGGGGCAGTCCCAGTTGCAGCCAGGCTACCTGGCTTGTGGATGAGTCCCTGTCCCATGTTGCATCTGCTCCTTCTATGATAGCTGTGAGCTGACTGTATATGGGCACTGTGTCTGTAAGCAAATGGGCAGATATGGCATGAGAAGACCCTCTGGGCTGGCAGTCTGCCACTCACTTCCCCCTCTTCCTAGGAGCTGCAGCAGTGCACGCTGCAGGGATAGCATGTGCCTATGTTGCCCGGCATCTGGTCAGCATGATGAGAGTGGGGCAGCAGGACAGGCTGGGACATGGATGTCCCACCAGAAGCCTGACTGAGAGCATGTATGTCTCCACCTATAATGCACCTCTAGCCCTCCCCTTTCATCTGCTACCTGACTGCCTTCTGCTTAGCAGAGTAGATGGGACCTCCAAAGCCCGCCTGCAGGAGAGCTCCAGGAGCTGGTGGGAGCCTGACTGGGGGCACACTGCATCTTTGCCTGCAGTGGAGCGCTCCGCACTGGCCAGCTCCTTCTTATTGGAGCAACACACCCAGGTTTGCTGCCTTACTGTCACTGCTGCTGAAGTCTCAGGGTACGTCTACACTAGCCCCCTAGATCGATCTAGGGAGGCTAATGAGGGTGACCGAAATTGCAAATCAAGCCCGGGATTTAAATATCCCGCACTTGATTTGTATGTTCCCGGCCGGTCGCCATTTTTTGAAATTGACTAGCCCGAAGTAACTACCTGTGTCTACATGTGGCAGTGAAACGGGATCCCGATTTAAAGCCCCTAAATTGAATTAGCTGGTAAACCTCATTGCAGGAAAGCCTGAGCTTTCATGGGTAAAACCCACTTCATCAGATGAATTGGAGTTGAGTTTACAGAGACCCTGTCTATCTCTTCCCTGGGTTTTGGCTTCTTTTCTCCTATTTCCCTCATCTCTTCCTCTTTTCTCAATATAACCTTGGCTCTGAGGGCTTAGCTATATTACTTCTCAATCCCCTTCCTTCTCTTTTCAAACCTTCTTCCATCCAGGGATTCCTGTTTTACAGGTTTGGACTTCCTGATCCTTAATTTAATTACTAGACCTTTTATATATTAATCACAGGTGCCCCTTTTGTAAACAAAACAGACTCCCTGTCCCAGGGACAAAATCTGGGAGAAGCACCTATTTTCAGAAACCACTGATGCCGGTATAATATATCCAAACCATTCATAGGATATCTGGAAATGAATAAAGATTTCAGTCTATACATGTAGAGCCATGTAGCGGAGCCTGGACAGCCCTCCCTTGAGAGAACAATGTCTGTCGTGCTAGGCCTCATTCCAGCCTTGTCCAAAGTATGGCTCTCTAACAAACCACCTTAGGTTTGACTCGAGCCTGGGCGCACACGTATGTATGCACGCAGGCCAGGCCAGAAAGGGTGGGGAAAGTCAGGAGCGCTTGCCCAATTATGCAGAACTTGTACAGGATAGCGAGACCAGGCCAAAAAGAGCAGAAACAACCTGGCACTAGTACATCCCATTTTTAATACAAGAAAAATTCCAGAGACAGCCAGAAAAAGTATTAATGAAGCTCTTTTGCAATATTTTGGCATTGTAAAATGTATCCTAGATATTGGCATAATAGGTATTTTATGCAAAATGTAGTTGATTGGTAGATATTACTAGAACGACCAAGTCTCGCTTTGCTATAAATATAGGGGTAGAAGTCTAATCAGTGGGAGGGGTTGAGTAAGGTGTCCCTACTACCTTACTCATTGCAACAAGTAGGTGAACCAGTTCCTACTGCCCGATGCATTATGGATGCCTCTGCGCATGGGAAAAGAAAGAGGCCACGACCTCCTGTCTGACAATCGTAAGGGTAACAGCAGTGGAACTGTGTATGTGTATGCATGTGTGTGTGATTCATAGGAATAAGTATATGTATATTCATATTCTTATAATTGAGTAGCTTGTGTATTGTCCTAGGTAAAGGTGTTATTATACTGTCTGTGCTTACTATCCCATGTATTGAAATAGATCTGTGCATCTTTGCACTGCTTTCCTTTACTATTCTGTGCACAATAAAGTTAACAAGAGTTCATCTGTGTTTTTACTGACTCCTCTCGTATCTAAAAACCGAACTACACGACAAGCCATCAGAATGTAAAATCCATCCTTAATCTGCGTCAGGTATCTTTGACATCACACAATGATTGAAATTTAGCAAACACACTTGCCCCTCACTGGGCAATTTTCATGGAGTGCATTCTAATAATAAAGCACTGTACATATTAACTTGAGTGTGCTTAAGGTCCTTCCTTCCTACTCCACCTAAAGATGATTAAATGTGGTTGGTTCACTAGATGATTTGATGGCTATAGTTTAATTTTGTGTTTGGAAGATCTCTGTCTCAGTGTTTCCACAATTGAGAGAGAACATATCTATGCCAGTTACAGCATGCACAAACTAGTGCTGGTGATGGCTGGTAGAAAAGCTCCATAAAACAAGTGGCTTATCCAGCTGAAGAGTCTCTTAGGAAGGGTTGTGCCAGGTCAGTGAGACTCTCCCACCGCTAATCTAAAGTGGATCATAAATGTATCTAAAGTTGTAATTAAGGACTAAAGAAAATATACAGTACTTAATTTAGTAAATAAAAGTACACCCAGGGTAATTCATGAGATGCCCTTTTGTATCCTGTCTTCAAATATACCAGCATGTTGTACATCTCCTAAAATAAACTTATTTTGTAGTTTACATAGCTATTTACACAATTTGTATGCAATTACTTATGTATGTAATTTCATACAAGATACATGAAAATGTAGTTCTACATTGACAACCTATTCTGACAGAAATTGTGCATGAGTTCTATGCTGGACTGACTTTAAAAAAAAAACACAATCTCTGTAGTTTTAAGTATTTTGTACCTATTTTGCCAGTGAGCATTGTTCTTATTTGAGACTCATGTGACTTAACAATCTAACAGCATCCATTTCTTTAAATATCTATCTTTAAGCTTTATGACAAGTGCAAAATCTTAAGGGGAACGAAATAGATTCCATGCCATCATGTGTTGAAAGGATAATGTCTGTTTGCATTAGGCCCCATTTATTTTTACCTAGTAAATCCAAATTAAGAAATAATGAGCGTTGGGAGGCTGGAGGAGGGGAGAGACTGTCTCATTGAAACCAAATACCATTGTGACTCTCAAATACTATGGTAAAAGACACCATAAAATAGATCAATCACCAAATTAAAATACTTAGAGGGACTCTGTCAATATATAATCTTAAAATTAAGAATGACAGTTGTATGGTAAAATAGAGTTGGTAGCTTTCTCTTGATTTGCAGACGTGCATATCATTTCACTTGCAAATTAAACTAGTTTTTCTGCTCGTAACTGTCGCGAGAATCACAGGTCCGATGATGAATACCCAAGGGGGGAAGGACAGAACCAGGTGGACAGTTTTATCAAATAAAAATTATTTATTTATGACAGTGGTGAATTTATAGTATTTATTCTAAGATTTTTAATAGACCGTGTTAATAATGAATTTACAGTATTTATTATATTTATTCTATGGTTTCTAGTAAAACGTGTCAGAGATATAAGGATGGGAATGGCAAGGGAATAGTCTCTAATCTTAAAATATCCAGCTACAGTAATAAAATAACAGTGATAACTACAAACTCTTATGTACTACCCAAAAACAACTACAACACTAAGCTTATACAACAGGAAAAAATCAAATCATACATACCAACTTACACAGCACACGGAACATTACAAAGATATCGGTTGCGAAGGCCTTGGTTACGCCGAGAGTCGGGGAGGTGGCTGGTCGGTTGATCAGGCCGGCAGCGCTTTGAAGTATACGAGAAGGCACACGCACGGTGGTACGTGTGTTGCGTAAGACCTCCTAGAGCGAACTGTGCCATGGGTATTTATCCCCAAATCTGCACATCGCTTTCTGCGCTTGCATATTACCCATATGGCCCAATGGTCACCAAGTGGGGAGGTCTGTGTCCCAGGGGTTGGGCCGAAACTGTGCAGGTTTCATGCGACCAGGTAAGCCCGCAGTTCTCACGCCAAGGTGACGGGTGGGAGAGTCTGAGGCTATTTTCCCTTTTCACACCTTCCCTTTTCTAAAGGCAATGGTATGCAGGAAGGGTGCGGCCGGTTTCTCTCAAGGAGTACTGCAGCCCACTATAGCAAGAGCGGCCTGGCCAAACTTTTTTACTGGGGGAGCAGTTTCTTTTCTCTAACAGTAACATACAGGATTTAGTGCCCTCAAATGCTTCAAAAACAGCTGAATGCTTCATATGCTCGTGTGGCACTTACACTATGGCTTAGTCTACACTGCAGGGTTTTTGCACAAAAAGCCTTTCGCACAAGAGTTTTTGTGCAAAAACTTCTTGTGGAAAAGCACATCCAGACCTCAAAGTGCATTGCAAAAGCGATGTGCTTTTGCGCAAGAGAGCATCCACACTGCATGGACACTCTTGCGCAAGAAAGCTCTGATGGCCATTCACAGAATGGCCATCAGAGCACCTGTGCTTTTTCCGATAGGGGTTTCTTGCACAAAAACCCCTCTGGAGCATCCATGCCCGCCTTTTTGCGCAAGAGCTGTAGCGCAAAAAGGAGTTATTCCTCGTGGGGAGAGGAATAACTCTACTGGCAAAAGCCCTCTGTTCTGTCAATTTTCTTGCGCAAAAATGCGCTTGAGGTGTGGATGCTCCGCCGGTTTTTGTGCAAACCTTGTAGTGTAAACATAACCTATGTGTGTATTTCAAGAGAATCACAGGCACCCTGGCTTGGTGGTAGGTTTCTCAGAAGAGAAACTGGCACTTTCACACAGTTGCGGCTTCCCTTATTCATTGGAAGGAATAATACATTCTTTCTGTTTTTTTGGGGGGGGAGGGGAGAGCTCAGGCACATTTAAAACTGATATTTTTAGGGAATAGGGAATTGATTTTGGTCCTGTCAATTTAAACAACATGCTGTCTTTTCAAACAATTAACTCCTGTGCATTGAAGATCAAGAAGATGAGATATGGAGCTTCCTCCATTTACTCCAACACTTTACACAGAATTCTCTGCACTGGCCACACAAGCATTTCATTAAGATCAGACCCTGCTAATTTGTATACTTTTGCAGCTCTTTCTATTCATGAAGACCCAGTGCTTTTTTTGTGATGGTACTGCCTGGTACGCAGTACCGGCACCTCCAGATGCAGTACCAGCACTTCCAGTCAGAGCTCAACAACTTTTCCTCTGGAGTACCGGCACCTTTTTTTTTTTTTTTTTTTTTTTAAACAAAAAAAGTACTGTGAAGACCTATATGGAGAAACTGACTAGATTTAGTAAATTTCACACAGCTACTCCACAGACTCCTGAAGCAGTCAGCTAGCTCTTCCTAAACTAGCCTGTAAATTACTAGTTCACTTTAGCCTTCAAATTTAGGTTTTGTTTAAAAAAACTTAAATATTTTTCATGTGTTTAAATTTCAATAAATTAGAAATAAACATTATTCTGTAATGTTTGCACCTTAAAACATGTAATCTTGTGCTATTATTTGAAAAGCTATCATTCAAAAAATTTTAAACCTTTATAATGTTAACAGTGTTTACATAACATAACACAGTAGTATTTGGAAAAGCAAATCCACTGAACAGTTCTACATTGCTGAAAGTATTATGTATAATTAACAAGTTTTATTTGTTAAGCAGCTGTGGTATGCTCAATGTTATGGCAAACACAAATAACAATTGGTCTTTGCTGCAAGGACCTCATAGTTTAAATAAAGTCAGGCTCCTGTATGAGAAAATTCGCTAGGAGACTCAAAAAAAGTAAATTAAAACATCATCTTGTTTTTCTTTCTCTGTTCTCTTATATAACATGACACAAACGGGACATTTGACTGATGTTGATTAGCATAGAGACAAGTGACAAGAGCAGACTTACCAAAGAAATGACAACCAAATTTTAAAACATATTTAAGCACCAAATTCCAGTTGAAATCAATCAGGAGTCAAGTGCTTAAAAGTCCCCTCTGAGCCTAGGTTTTTGCTGGTCAGCATTCACAAAGCCTCCTGAAGTCTTGATGCCAACCCCTTACTCCCCTCCCCCTGCCCCAGATCTAGCTAATAAGCAGTCCAGTGTTCTAGCTCAGTGTTTTCCACTTTTATTTGGCCATGGAACCCTTTTAAACTTGAAAGAATTTTTCGGAACCCCTAATAAGTCTTATATATGGAGCTGAAAAAGTAGACCACAAATAAGTAAGGATAATAATAAACAAATGCTAAACAAGGTCATGAGATCAACATTTAGTTTAATTGCATATAGATTAATCTATCATAGTCTATTTATATTTGTCATGGTTAAATTTTACATTCAAGAAATCACACGACTAAACTGAAGTAAAGTATTCGTGAGAACACTGCCTGTGCACTCCCATACAAGCAACTGGTTTGACAGCCGAAGCTTTGACTTTGTCCAACGCAACACTAGTATATTCGTATTCAGTCACCAGCGTGATCCACGCTCCCTAGGAGTGAGTACGGGGATTTACAGTGGTAAATAACAGGTGATCGCACCACTGACTGTGCGCGCAGCGCTGAGTAGTGACATCATCATCCCCACTCTCTGGCTAAGCTGGCATTACATAGGGACACTTATTGTGGCAAACACAAATGAAAATTGTTTTCAATAACATTCATAAATGCTTAAATATTAATTATTATTATTTTTTTAAAATCATAAAATGTTATTGTAATGGAATTTTCTCAAGGAACCCTTATTTTCACTTCGCGGAACCCTGGGGTTCTGTGGAGCACCATTTGGGAAACACTGTTCTAGCTCAAGCTGAAACCTAGGCAGGGGAATGCCTATCCTGCCAATAGGGGACAATCCTTTAGGTGTGCTCTGCGCATGCCTAAAACTGGTTAGACCTGAAGCAGACAGCCGCCGGGACACAGACCACAAATACTGCACACCACCTATCCAAACTGCCAATAGCTTGGGGAAATGTAGTGCAAGTGTAAGACAGAGCACAAGGCAGATTTGGTTGCTAGAGCATAAGCTACTTAAGCGGCTGACTGAGCTTTGGAGGTTTATAGATGAAGATTCCAAGCAGAGGAAGGTGCCTACCTCTGGCTTGTCAGCCAGGACACTGTTTAAACACCTAAACATGGCATTTCATTCCTGGGTAGTTTAAGAAATTCCCTAGTCAACTTGTTTAGCTTCTGAAGATCCCTTCCTTACATGAACAACTCTTGTATGGGGAGCCATGCTGGTAGTCGGGGGCTGAGAATTCCATTTGTTAGGTGAAGCAACACTTAAATACCACTGAAAACATGGGGTGAAGTTATTGCGGTGGAGTGGGGGAAGCCATGAGTTGGTTTAGATTATATTTGGCTCCAGTTGAAGACATGTGTCCATTTGTTAGCACAGTTTGCAGTTGGGGGATCTTACTAGATTCCTAACTGCTTTTAGATGATGAAGGCAGCAGCAGCATGTGCCTCTTATTAGAAGGTAAAACCTTTCCCTTTGGACCTGGCTAATATAACCCATGCACTTAATCTTGTTATACAATAGTTTGGCGATATACTGGAAGCGTTCCTGCACTGGTGTGTGAATAGTCACAGATTGAAACCTCTGGCAGTTCTCTTGAATAAGTAATCAAAATTCTTTCGTCCTTAAGCTTTTAATCATTAGGATGCCTTTCTGAGAGATGTAATGTATTCTCTATCAGTATAAGTCTTTACATCAAGACTGGATGTCTTTCTAAACAATATTCTATCCTCAGAAATTATGGCTTGATGCAGCTATTTGTGGATGAAATTCTAAATCCTGTTAAATGTAAAATAGATTATCATAATAGCCTCTCCCAGGTTTGACAATCTATGTTTTGCCAGGGCTAGAACAGATTATTGCAATGTCTCCCACATCCGGACACAGTTTAAATCCATCTACCTGTGAACTGAGTATGGTATAGAGTCTTGCAATCTGTCTTGTGCACTGCCCTGTCTGCAAGTGCTGCCCTCACAGCTCCCACTTGGCTGGGAACTGGAGCAGCTTGTGGCAGGATCACTATGACGGGGGACTGTCCCAACCCTGAACTCCCCCCCCCCCCCACTGCTCTCTACACCTCCAATCCCCTGCTCTGAGCCCCTCCTGCTCCCCAATCTCCTGCACTGACTCCTGCCCCTCCAAGTCCCAAACCCCTGCCCTAATCCCACACCCCCTGTGTATTGTAGGCTTTCCTTTGCTACACCCCAAAATGACTTAAAAAAAGGCTATTAGGAAAGAAACTGTATTAATATCACAAAGTCAGATTTATTGCTTTAATCACATATTTTAGTTCACTAGCAACAAAATGCTCCCCTTCAGTTTTCACTTCTTGCAGGGGGCTGCTATAGCCTGTGTGCGAGTACATGGAAGACATTTACAGCTGAGACACAAACCCCTGCTCTCACCCCATGGGAACTGGACTCCCCTCCTTGGGAGAGTGGTGGCTGCCGGTAGGGGCACTGGGCTTTGAAGCTTGCCCCCCATATGGGTACCTAGCGAGGCTACCCAGCCCCTCCTGGTCTGAGAGTGGTAGCAGAGCTGGGTGGGTCCCGCACGGGAGCTGGGGGAGCCCAGGGGCTGGCAGGCCCGCCCGGGGCCCGAGAGCGATGCGCTGACCCGAACCCCGACACCCCCCTTGGGTTCAAACAGCAGGCGACGCTCCGCGAGGGGAGGGGTGTCGGCCGGGCGGGGGGGCGGGAGCTGGGCGCGGCCCTTCCCCGAGCGCTGCAGCCGCCGCTGGCCGCTCCCCGCCGGTGCGGCGGGCTCCTCACCATGGTTGCAGCAGCACAAAGCCGCCAGCGCCGGAGGCCGCTCCCCCCCTGACAGCCCGGCCCCGCCCGCGCCGCGCCCGCCAGCTCCCCGCGCCCGCCGGGAGCGCAGCCCCGCAGCCCGGATGGGAGGCGCCGGCGGGGATGCAGCAGCAGCAGCAGCAGCCGCGGAGCGGGACGGCGGAGCCCAGTAGAGCCGGAGCCGGGAGCCGCCGCCAGGCGCCAGGACCCCGGGAGCTCCCGGGCCGCTCCTCCCGCTGCCGGCCGGGCTTGCCCGGGCGGCGGCGCTGCTGAGTCCCGGCGCTTCACCCCCAGCGGCCGCGAACCCGGAGCCGCGAGAGGCCGCGCCCGCCAGCCGGGCAGCGCCAGGGACCGGAGCCCGCCGGGACCAGCCCGGCTCCTGCCGCCGCGCGCCTCGGGCCGGGGCTCGGCGCCGCTTCCCAGCCCACCCCGCACCCAGCAGGGGCCGCCGCGGGGCCGGGCAGGCGGCGGCGGCGGCGGGGCCGGGGCAGAGACGGAACGAGATGGCGTCGTACGTGGATAACAGCTTCCGCCAGGCGGTGATGAAGAACCCGACGGAGAGGAGCCCCCAGGTACCCCCTTGTTTCCCTCTAACGGCCCGAGAGGGGCCCCGTGACCCTCCCTTCGCTCCCCACCGTAGTGTCCCCTTAGGGAGCCCCCCCGCCCTGGAGATCTGCTGGGGACTTACCCCATGCAGCGCCTCCTCTTAGGTCTCGGCTCCCCGCTGCCCCGGAGAGCTCCTACAGCCTTTGTTTCTTCTTTTCCCTTTCAAGAGGAGCCTAACCTCGGGCACCGATCCCCATTTTTCTCCCTGGACAGGAGCCCCAAGGTACAGGCAGGCATCACCTGATCTGTGCCCCCTGGGTGCTGCACACGGGGCAACAGGTACCTATTTCCTTATGCCCTTCCACGTTGCATAGTGCAGTTTTTTCATCCTCCACCCACTCCCACATAATGAATCCTCCCTTCCCCAACATTTCCCATAGCTACTGCTTGTTTATCTCTTGTTTGTCTCACACACACATCACAAACACCTCCTCTGCTTCGAGTACTCCTTGATCTGTACATACGTACGTCAGCTAATCTGTTTTCAGACCTCTCTAATCCCCTTTCCCACTCACGGGATGGAGGAACTCCTTATTCATTCACAGCCAGCAATAGTTTTAAGATTTCTCTTCCCACTCCTCCCTCGCAGTACTGTTGTTACTTTTGGGGGGGCTCACATTCCCTTAGTCGGTCTGTTCATTCCCTTTATCTTTGCCTAAAATTGGGCAGAGAACCCTCTGTGTGGTCAGACAGCAACAGAGGAGAAGGGGGAGGGCATCTCTTTGGCTGTGAGTTTCATAAATCCTGAAAGCTGACTCTATGGGAAACTCAGATTTAGTAACTGCTGCTGTCTTTCCTCTCTGTTTTGCATAGTGTGTTTTAAAAGAAGATACTATGGTGTTAATAGAAACTTTGAACACTATGGTTTATATAGGAGTGCAACATACTCACTGTTACACGAACTTAACTCACCCAAAATATTGATGTATAGGATGCTAGTTCATGGAAAGAGAAGAAAATGTTTTGCATACATTTTTTCATATTGCACTGAGTGGATTTTTATATTGTTGGCCATTGATAAACTGAGGGCATGTGTCTGCTCTTAATATATAACAAGTAGTTTAATTCTGGGAATTGAATTCACTGCGTACATATATAGCGCATTACAACATTACTAGCCCATCCGTTTATAAGAGAGGTGAATGTTGTATTTTTGGCAAATCTTTGCTTCCTCAAAATAGGGAGAAATTCTTGCAGAAATAGAAATGATTTCATAGTAGTATGGGGGAAGGTTTTTTTGAAATACTGTATTTGAATCTGTCTTCACTTGGGGCCCTACTTATATGTGGTATGTGTGGGATAAATAACAATTTTACTTATATGCTCCTGTAGGATTCTTAGAACATGGGGCTTTGTAAACATTAGAGACAGAAGGGGAGGAAAATGTGTAAAAATGTTTTGACTGTTGTTTTTTGAGTCTCCGTAAGGTGAGTGAATTCTTACTGCTTTGGAGTGGTGACTGGATGTGCTACTGCTGCCAACTGTCTAAAGACAAATAAGCTTTATGCTGATCCCTGAGTCAAGCTGTAGTTCAATAGCTAATGATTCAAGGAGTTACTTTGCTCATTAGTTGCAATGCCATCTGTCCTGTTTTCTAAAGATTTGTCCTGTTTCTCTAAGAACTTAGTACTGTATATCCTGATCTTAGAGAGGGGTTTTATTTTTTATTACCATGGTTACTGATGATTTTGCCAGATTTTTGATTGGCTGTTGACATTTTAAATTGTGGTTGAGGAAAGAACTTTGACTTTTGGTGCAGCATCCAGAATTCCTTCTTTAGATAAGTCATTGTGGATTCAGTTTTACATCCTTGTGCTTGTGACAACGTCAGATCATGTGGAAAAGTATGGTATAAATGTGTTAGAAAAGATAGTCCTGATTTTATGAAAATACATTATTATTTTCTATATCTCATTCTAGAACAAATTCCTTTTATTATAGTGAAGTTAAAGTTGTGTCTGTGTGTCCTTGCTTGACCTTTTCAAATGTTTATTATAGTACTTGCCTTGAATCTTGGCACCAGTATGAAAGCCTACAGGCATCAGAGTAGCACAACTAGTGACTGAAAAGTTAGATTTGGAAACAGAATGCTGTTATTTCAGAAGGATACTACTTGTTAATATGTAGTAAGATCCCTTTTTCTGGGAGAAGCTTAAATTCCAGTAATGGGAGTCAAAGATTTTGGGAGAACATTATAAAAAGACTGTCAGTTGGTCAGCAGCAGAGATAATGGCAGTTGCTCAGAAATCAGTCAGGTAGTGGGGCCTCCAAACCAGCCTGTGAGAAGACAAAACGTCCACTGTGACAGTTGTATATCTGTGCCAAATAAAGTGAACTGTTAAACTTTCCAGTGTCCCTGCCAATCAGTTTTTTAAAAAAGAATTGATGCAGTGAAGAAACTAGCCTGAATGCAGGGGGATAGAGCCAATGTGAAGAACACAGTACAGAAAGCTAAATCTAGAACACTAGGATTGTTTTAGCACTACAAAATTTAAAATATCCAAAAGCCTGCTGTAGCAGTCTACAGAGAAAGAAACCCTAAATCCTTTAGGGTCTGACTGGCCAAAACAGTCAACAAGACGGACCAGATCTATGGGAAACATGCTTTGTTGGCAGTGCTGGAAGTCTTCAAGGTTGGTGTTCAAATGTGACTCTTCCTGCTTCTGGGGAGAAGACTTGATGAAGGAAAATTCATTTATACTTTTTAGAGTGTTTAAGTATTTTTTTTTTAGATTTTTGATGTTAAACTCATTTTCTTTAACAGCAGCTAAGAGTCAAACTTTTTTGTTGCAAATATACATCTCCATTTTCACCTGTGCTTTTTCTGAATTGAGTGGTTTAAGTTTTTAATTTAAAAAAAGAATTTAAATTTTCTTTCCTATCTGAGAAGGAATTACTTCATTTTAATCTTAGGGCATACTGCATGGTGGTGAGTAAGCTTCTTTCTTGATTACTTTATAGTTTAAAATCAGTATTTTTATCAAGCCATAAAGGCCTTGGCTATTGCTGTGCTTAAAAAAGTAATTTTAGCTATCTTTGATTTTGCTGCTGGCCTTCTAAAAATAAGCCAGATTTTTATTAGAAAGGTAGTTATTTAATTTTGTTTTGAAGAATCTTCACATATTAAGTCGTATGGTTGTGACTGTTATGAAAAAGGGTTACATTTTTTATATTGACAGAAATGTGCGTGTAAGAGAATGTGCATAGGCAAGGAAGCATCTGTTGGTCATGTTTCTTTGTTCTTTTCAATGCTTATTGAATGCTGTGTTTTAGCAAGTGCTTTATCTATACATGCCCAGCTCCTCCTCTCTATTTGTGATGTCTGTAATTCTGCATTTGATGTTAGTGTTTTGCCCTCAATTGTGATGATGTAAGTTTAGGGGTAACGACTTCATTGTGAGTTGAAATGAGAATAGAGGATAGCAAGCCCTTGTTTGAACACACAGCTTTGCAAACTATTACATTAAATTATGAAGGGAGGGGGTCAATGAGATTTTGTTAGAACTTTTTTTCCGGTTCAGAAACCCTTTTCTAATTAGGACAGCTTTTAAAAGGTCCTATTAGAGCATTGCTTCAGAAATTATTGCAGAAAAATCCTTATTGTGGGTATGTGTCCTGGTTTACACTGGATAGTCAAAGCCTACCTGAACTATTCTAGTCAATGGAGTGTTGTATTCTACTTCACAAAATTCAGAAAATAATATAATCTAAAATGTATATGACCAATTGTTTTACATTATTCATTGCATCTCTTATATAGCAGAACTCTTCTCTTACATAATTGCTTTATTAAGCTATTCATGTTGTTTTTCTTTGAAGGCTCAAATAGAAAGTTTGATCATCAAATATATTAAACTTCTAAATGTTAATGAATTCCAATCATATTTATGCCCCCAAGCTTTATGTAATATAGTGGGTTTTCTTAAAAATGCCTTTTAATATATTTGTGGCTTCAAGCTAGGGATGTAATAGTGTAGTCGATTAACCCATGAGCAAAAGCTTATAGGTTAATGCTATAGACTACATGCTTGCCCCCCTTCCCCCCACCAGTAAATTTTTTAGCAGGCTGGCCAGAAGCCCGGCTCCGTCCTGGCTTGCGCTGGGTCCGGGACCTACCTCTGCTGTGGCTGTGCATTGAAAGTGTATTAGGGGCCAGGTGGGCCGGCAGCCTGGCTCAGTTCAGGCTTGCGCTGGGTCCGGGAGCTCAGATACCTCCCCTCTCCTGACCGAAGCAGCAGCACATGGTGGCAGCAGCCTCTGTATCAGAGGCAGCAGCACGGGAACAGGCAGCCGGTCTGCAAGGGGAGCTGGTTTTTAAACTGATTCCCCTTGCGGACCAGCTCCCACCTGGCATCCCACAGAGGGCAGCAGCGCAGAATGGCAGGGGTTCCTCGGGAGTGGAGCAGGAACGCACTGAGAAGTGGCGTTAGTAATACGTTTCATGTTGAAAGGGGAGGGCTATCTAATTACCCAGTTGACATCTGCCAATGACATCTGTTAATGTCC
Organism: Rafetus swinhoei; assembly: GCA_019425775.1. Taxonomy (NCBI): domain Eukaryota; kingdom Metazoa; phylum Chordata; order Testudines; family Trionychidae; genus Rafetus; species Rafetus swinhoei. The sequence continues at coordinate 78,124,045 of CM033449.1, read as the reverse complement.
GAGTACCTCAAGACAGGATGCTTCTATCTGGCAGATATTCCATTGCCAAATATTTGAGAGAAACAATCGTTTAATTATAGGAGGTACTTATATTTATTTCAGTTAAATTTTCAGCTTGTTCTCCAGTAGCATTGTTTTTGGAATACAGCATTGTTTTATCTGGTGACCGATGAAAGAGTTTAATTGTATGAGAACTCATTAATAGGGACAGAAATGAACATTCACTTCTTGATCTAGTATTATGTTGCTGAATCATTCCAAATAAGTGTCAAGCTATTTGTAGTGCTTCATGGTCATAGAAAACAAGTGTTTCAAGGGAAACTGTATAGGGTGCTTGATTAAAATACAGATCTTTTATCCATCTTACAAATGCATTTAAAAATTAGTTCCTTTTTTTAAAAAGAACTTTTTATTTTTCTATCTACTTTTTGTATTTGTCATTGCTTGAACAACAATATGCGAGTAAAAGTGTTGTTTAGGGGTTCTTCTGAACTAGCAACATGCTGTGATGTGTGTGTTGCACGTACCTCAGAAGAATGTTTACGTTAAAATATGTAATATATTTTTAGCCATTTTTAATGCACTTGGGCATTTGTAAATGGGAAGAGCTAGCACAATGAGCAGCAATGTAATGATTGCTGTTTAGGAGCCCCTAATCTAAGACATTAGAACAGTTGTGTCTAGCACTTTTCTTTCAGAATAAAAACACAGGACAATTTGTAAAGGGGGAAGAAAAAAAGAGAATTTATAATTGATATAAATACTTGAATATTTTTAGTCCTGGAGCTATGAAACACTGATCCCATTCAGTGTTGCCTAATGCACTTGCAAACTTGAGCCCCATGATAAATGCAGAAGTTTCGCTTACATGATATACACTTGAAAAATCTGAATACAATAAAGTTAAAGCAAAAAAGCTTTTTTATAAAGATTTCTGGGCTTATACTTCATGCCCCCTCTGAAACTAGTAATATGTTAATATGGATTGGATAAATGGACAGTAAGATGGATAGAAAGATGGCTAGAAGGCCGGGCCCAGCAGGTAGTGATCAACGGCTCGATGTCAGGATGGCGGTCGGTTTCTAGCGGCGTGCCCCAAGGTTCGGTTCTAGGACCGGTTTTGTTCAATATCTTTATTAATGACCTGGATGAGGGGATGGATTTGCACCCTCAGCAAGTTTGCGGATGACACTAAGCTAGGGGGAGAGGTAGATACGCTTGAGGGCAGAGATAGGGTCCAGAGTGACTTAGACAAATTGGAGGATTGGGCCACAAGAAATCTGATGAAGTTCAACAAGGACAAGTGCAGAGTCCTGCACTTGGGACGGAAGAATCCCAAGCATAGTTACAAGCTGGGGACCAACCAGTTAAGTAGTAGTTCTGCAGAAAAGGACCTGGGGGTTACAGTGGACGAGAAGCTGGATATGAGTCAACAGTGTGCCCTTGTAGCCAAGAAGGCTAATGGCATATTAGGTTGCATTAAGAGGAGCATTGCCAGGAGATCCAGAGATGTCATTATTCCCCTTTATTCGGTGAGGCCACATCTGGAGTATTATGTCCAGTTCTGGGCCCCCCACTGCAAAAAGGATGTGGACGCATTGGAGAGGGTCCAGCGGAGGGCAACCAAAATGATTAGGAGCTGGAGCATATGACTTATGAGGAGAGGCTGAGGAGTTGGGTCTGTTTAGTCTGCAGAAGCGAAGAGTGAGGGGGGATTTGATAGTAGCCTTCAACTTCCTGAAGGGAGGTTCCAAAGAGGATGGAGAGAGGCTGTTCTCAGTAGTGACAGATGGCAGAACAAGGAGCAATGGTCTCAAGTTGTGGTGGGAGAGGTCCAGGTTGGATATTAGGAAAAACTATTTCACTAGGAGGGTAGTGAAGCACTGGAATGGATTACCTAGGGAAGTAATGGAGTCTCCATCCCTAGAGGTGTTTAAGTCTCGGTTTGACCAAGCCTTGGCCGGGTTGATTTAGTTGGGATTGGTCCTTCCTAGAGCAGGGGGCTGGACTTGATGACCTTCTGAGGTCTCTTCCAGCTCTATGGTTCTATGATTCTATGATTAAATAAAATATTCTTTCAATACATTGCTTTTGTCAACTTTTAGTAATAGTAGGAGCTGTAACGTGAGTTTTTGAGATTGAGCTCTTCAATATTTGGGCTTGGCTGGCAAGGCTTGAAAAACTTGTGTGCTTGCTGAAGGACTAAACCTCCTTGCCAAAGGTGGTGATTTATGTAATGTGTATTATTGGAGCCCAGATGTATATGGGAGATATATTCCTTGTCCTGAAGTGCTTAGAATTAAATTTAAGTGAAGACCTAATAAGCGGGTGTAATAAAATAAAAGGAAGGGGAGGATAAGGAGAACAGTGATAAGGTTACTTGGCTACATAGCTAACCTACGTGTATAACTTGATGATTCTAAGACCTTTCTTATAGACAAAGTTGGTAACAATGCCTATAAGATGGCTTGTTTTCCATTTTCCATTAAATTAGCAACTGAAACCAGGGTTTTACATGTTAACTGCTTAGTCTAAAATGATAGTTCTGAAAAGTGTGTTTGGGGGGAAAAATACGTAGCTTTTGTTAATGTTTTTCCCAAAGTACTTTTGAAAGGATCTACCATTTCAAGGATTTGAGGCAGATACCTGAAGTTGGGCAAAAGGTGTTCCTAGGGTAGGACAAGTGATTAATGTTGCTTGTGCTCCCTGAAAATCACCAGTGGCAAATGTTAAGAGCTAGTTACAAGTTGGCTGCTAACTCACTGAACACTCCACCTGCTCTAAGCATGTGTTGGCCCCCAATTTCTCCTTACATGGCAACCACAGCATGCATGCTCCCAGATGTAGAACTAGATTTGGGAAGACTATTGGGCAGGGAGGCAATTGCAGAAACAGGAATAGCTACTGCCATCTATTTTATCTAGGGCAGGGGTTCTCAAACTTTGTGATACCGTGACCCCCCTCTAAGTTGCTTGCGACCCCCCTCTAAGTTGTTTGCGACCTCCTGGGGGGTTGGGACCGACAGTTTGAGAAACGTGGATCTAGGGAATTCAGAGGTTAAACTAAAAAAAAATTAGAGCCCACCTCTACACTACCACTTATGTCGTTCAGAGGTTTGAAAAAAATATGCTACTCTACTGAATGACATATGCTGGCAAAACTTAAGTGGTAGCATGCACTGTACTATGTCAGCTTATGTGTGTTAAGGTTGCACAAGCACTCAAATGTTGGGAAATCTTGTCCCCGTATGTGTATACAGAGAGATACAGTCTTTAAGTACATGATGGCATATTGTGAGTCATGCCTCATTGAGTATATAGTTAGTGCCAAATAAATGAGGCAGTGGTTTAGTATGTGTTTAATTTCCCTGTCACTCAGTGTCTGATGTGCATTATTTAGGACACACTGTTCAAATCCCGTGCTGAATGCGGAATTTCTATTTGTGGATTTTTGTGCTATGTGATAACATCTGAGTATCTCATACACATAAATGAATTTATTGTCACAGAAGCTCAGTGAGGCAGTGACATATGGATTGTTGCTATTTTACAGATTGACAACTTAGACAGAAGTATGAAGGCCCAAATTTGCAAAAGTGTCCTGTAATTCCGTGTGTCTTAATGATTGGGTGCTGAACTTCTACAGCTCCATTTGATGTCAGAAGCAAATGCCAGCTCTTCTGAAATTTGGGCAGCAGGTATATCAAACTGGGTTCCAGAAAATGATAATAAATTTCTCAATAGGCTGCTGTGAATATTTGATGTCCTATTGTCCATTATTCTCAAAGAGGAAGGAGTGTTTTGTGCAGATGATGAAAGATATGGGAAAATACCATGAATAGATTTTGGGCATAAGCAAGTCAGTATTCCTTTCTTGTAATTCCCTGAAATAGTTTTTACAATGAAGGACCAAAGCTCTCATAGTAATAAGGCAGTATTTTTTTCAGTAGCATTTTATGTCCTTGAAAAAATCTGTTTTTCAGCTAAATGAAAATGGTGTAAGCTGAGTGAAATACTGAAAGATTGCTTATTGTAGAGGCATTTCATAGAACTTGGAGAGGGCTTGCTAATTAAGGAAATTAAAAATGGAGGACTTGAGCAGTATTGCAAAAGAAGTAGTCCAGAGTTCAGACACACAAATATTCTGTACATCCTTGTCTGAGAATTGCTGTTGTAGAAATATTTTTGTAATAGATATTAGTTCTAACTTCTTTCATCCGGGTCTAGCATAGGAGGAAAAATACTGAAAGGAGATAGCAGTATCTTGGCACATAATATGTTGGGTGAATCTGGTGTTTTGTGATGATATCACAAGTGAATGATATTTTTTGTGTGCCAGATTGGACCTTGTCTGATATCATCTGCTACTCCTCTAGTGAAAAATAGCTGCTGTGCAGGAGTGAGAAGTGGCATTCTGAAAAGCATTTTGAGGGACACAGACTTGGAATGTAATTTTGATTTTTACTGGCATGCAAACTGAATTAACATGCATATAATCACACTCCAAATCAGTATCCTTTGTCTAGAAAATACATCCTATATCATGTTCCGTCTATCTTTGAAGACTTTTATAAGACTGTATTCTGCTATAATCTTGCTTAGAGAATACTCTTTCTTAAAGCCAGAATTCACTCTTCCAAACATTCACTCAACTAAAAATGGTGGTAAACATTATCTTGACAGTGTAAAATTAACAAACACCAGCTTGAATTGCAGGGTAGGTTTTAGCTGCCTTTGTCAAAGGGGTGCCAGTTCAAAATATAATGAAGAAATATTGGACAGAAGGAACAGAGAGACTAATCAGGACTGACTGTTAACTGCTCTGAAAGGCAGATATTAGTGTTTAAAAATGAGCAGGTCCAGAAAAACAGATGAAAATCTTTGCACATCATGTTGCCTATACACAAAGCACAGTGTACTTCATAGCATGTAAGGGATGTAGATAATGAAACAATGTACATTATCTGAGTATGTTGGAAAAATGTCAGTTCTGTGGTATCTTTAAGTAAACTTAATATGTAGGATGGAATTATTAACATGAATAATACAGTGTAGTACCGGCTATTTTGATATTAAGTTTATTTTACACCAGCCACACTCTCAGTATATTGTAGATTATCATCTTTAGGTTTCAGAGTTAACCCAATCAAATGAAGCAGCTCAAATCTCTCATGGCTATTTCAGATTACTTGCATGCTCTGAAAACATCACTGCTTCAGTTTATTTTCCTCTTTTCAGGATTCTCTGCACAACGACCAAGGGTAGAAACATTTTTTAAAATGAAAATTGAGACTCTGGAGCAAGGAATGAATTCAGTGGCAAATTTTGCAGGTGTGTATTAATACACAGAACCCTGCCTATGTGAAACAAATTCACCTTTGTTTAATTTCTAATTTGCAGGTATATGAATTACACAAGTCACAAACTGTCATTCTTGTTTATCTCTTCAGAGACCGCAAAGAGTGAATGGGTATAAAAATGTGTGGTCCCTGCAAGCTATAGCTGAAATACTTTGGAAAAACTAGCATATGGCTGCTGAAATATGGGAAAACACAAGCCTCTGTTCTCCAGGGCTGTTGATCCATCCCCTTTCACAAAGAAATTCACTTTGAAAACAATAGCTTATTGGTTACAGCATAAGTAAAGAAATTGAGTCTATTATAAAAAGGAATTATGTAGAAGCCAGAAACATGAGATTTTCTATAGAGCCTTGGTCGGGATATTGGTTGTCTAATATGCTCCAAATTCCTCTTTACTGTTCGAGATGCTAAGCAGTTTACTGAATATACTATCTACTAAGGAGTAAATAAACAATCAGTAAACAGCATGAATGAACAAATTAGCCTAAACTTATTCCAAACCAGGAAGAGAGTAAACCTGTTACATGACGATCTTGGGGTGAGACACATTTGATACTGTATTTAGAGCTATTGTGTACACACATCTAGATAATCCGTTACTTAGGGGAGCTCTGTTTTTAAATGCAGTACAGATGTCAGCAAATCAATATCTGTGAAATGTGTGGGGCTATTTGACTGTCCTGAAGACTGAAATATTGTATAGACCAGTGGCTCCAAACCTTTTCCAGAATACGGACCCCTTTACAATCTATAAAAATTGTACAGACTTCCCCCCTCTCCCCCCAAACAATAAAGCTGTCCCTGCAGCCTGCATGTCCCTCAGCCTGCACTGCTTCCTGAGCCGCGTCCCTCAGCCCAGCAGTGGGACAGTTAGTACTGGTGTTTTGTTTTGTGTGTGTATTCTTTTAAGAATTAGACTGAAGAAAATCAAGTTGTTGAACGTAAGCTATTGATTAGCCTGGGGATGTAAGCAAATAGTCAACTATCTGACAAGCAGAAGCTTATAGGATAGTCGATTAGTCCCTCAACTAGTCGCTTCCCCATAGAGGCAGCAAGGTGGAGGGAGCAGGATCCGGTGCTGGGGGGAGCCAGCTTAAAAGCCGGTTCTCCCCACATCCATCTCACTGGGGGGTAGAGGATGTAGGCGGTAGCTGATTCCTGGCCTGCACTCAGTCCCAGACACTGCACCTACTGGCTCTTAATACATTTAAAAATCAGAAGCGCAGAGGCGGGAGACCCGGCGCAAGCTGGGACAGCTGATTCCCGGCTCGTGCCGGGTTCCCCACTGTGCACCAGTCCTTTAAATGTATTAAGAGCTGGCAGGCTCTTAATACATTTAACAGGCAGAGATGCAGCAGGATTAGCTCCCGCGCTGAGAGCTAACCCTGCTGTTATTCCCCTGCTTATCAACTAATCGATGGAAAATCCGTTGATTAAACAAAATTTAACATCCCTAGAATAGCCATAATCTTTTAATAAATGTTAGCCACTACTGTGTTGGCTGAGTTTGACCTAACTGCTTTAGTGAAAGGCAGTGGGTTTTCTGCTACTTGAACTTTTATTAAGGTAGGTCACTTGATCACTGCTTTTTAATTTTTTTAATGGGTAACTTGGAAGAAGTCAGTATCCTATGGCTGCTGGCCCATGCTAGCTGACTTGGGCCTGCAGGGCTTGTGCTAAGAGGCTATTTGTGGTGTAGGCATTCAGGCCTGGGCTAGATGCCTGGCTCTAGGATGGGGCTGGGAAAGATGCGGCCTGGGAGGCCAGATCCAGCCCATCTAACACTTTGATCTGGCCCTTGGACTGCATCTGGCTGCATTTTACTTATAGCCTGCTGTCCATGCCTCCAAATTTCCATGCAGTGTCTCAGGCAGCCAGATCCTTTTAAAATGGCTCCTGGTCACTATGATATCCTGGCAGGGGCCAGAGCTGTGAGCACTTTAAATAGCTGCAGTAACCTTGGGTAGCTGCCAGGCAACACGGTAGCAATGGGGCTGGGAGCCAAGAGCCTTTTCCTGTGTTTTTAATTCAAAGCCTCCAGCTTCAGATAACTCTGGGGGGAGGCTAATCCCCAGCCCCACCCCTTCTGCTCTAGTTCCCGCCCCTTCCAAAATTTGTTAAGTGCCCACTTACCCCCAGTGAAAATTATTTCCTACTCCGGTCTAGGACCCTGCAAGGTGAGAGATCCCAGAGCTCGGGCTCCAGCCTGAGGTGGGGCATCTATACTGCAGTTTAAACAGTTCCTTAGCATGAGTCGCCTGAGCTTGAGTCAGCTGGCATCAGCTGGCCATGGGTTTTTAATTGCAGTGTAGACTTACTATTATATTTTTTCTTCAAAAATACTATTGAGCTATTCTAAAGAAAGTTGCCCAAAATCAGAATATGCAGCACCTCTGTTTCATACTCAAGAAAAATCACCGGACCACTAAATATTTTTAAGAACAATAACAAAATTGTGCTGAGATGGTATAGTGGTTCCAAGGAATCTTCATTTATTGAGCTAAGGGAGTTTTGAGTGGATTGAATTACCACTATGTAACTGTTTCCTCCTCAAAAGTACTGAGAAGAACTATGCATGTCAATCATACCATCTGAATCTGTAAATAAAATAAGGAACAAATGTGCATTTTTTCCTTCACTTTTATATCTAGCTTTTTTTCCCCTGTGTCACTGTTTTGTTAGTGTAGCCTCTTAGAAATTCTTCTGTCTCCCCATTATGATTTGCCAACTCTAATTTTTTTTATTCTGTTTAATTTATACCTATTTGATTTGAGTGTAACTGATGAAAAATGATGAATTTGTAATTTGGAAGAGGATTTAGAAAGAAAAGTAGGGAAGTATTCTAGTCTGTATTTTTGCATATAATATACAAAAATAAAACAATACATAAAATGTTTTATGTCTGTGCTGGAAATAAAGCCTTTGTGTTTTCATAAATTCTTTCATTGTTCATAAATCGTTTACCACTTATTCTTTAAACAACAGCAAAGGTCCACAGTATGCCATGAACTGTTTTTGTATGCTTTAAGTTCTCATTTAAGGCATTGAAGAGTATGGTAGAAAAACTAACATCAGTATTATGCTAAGGGAATTTTAACAATTTTGTGTGGAAAAACTACTGTAATTTAACTTATGTATGGATTTTTATTGGCATACTGTTGTATTTTAACAAATATTGTTCAAAAATATCTTGTCATATGTGATAGTGCAGGTTATTTTTCTGTATTAAAATTAAGACTCAAATCTTGTAGAAATAAAACCAGGAGAACTCTTTGGATCTCAAAATCTCAGTGTGCTGTAATAGTTGAACAATTACAGAAACATGGGAAAGCTTTTGTTTTCCACAAGATATGGTGTAGCATTATTAGTTGAAAAATCTATAAGGAGTATCTGTTCTTCAGAGAGATGGCAGAGTAAGTTTGCCACAGTATGTACACTGGTATGTATGCTCACATTCTAAAGAGTAATAGTTTACTGTTAATAAATCTCGAACAGTGAGAGGTTAGTTTGTTTAAATTAGGTCCATTCTAATGCTGTCCCTATAGTAAAGAGCTATTTTCATGTTAAGTACCATGATTGATAAAATTGCAAAGTGATGTGTGTTTTCATTTAAGTAGTTCTATAATTTCATATAATACTCTGTGTTTTGGGACAGATTCTTATCTTAAAAAAAATCTTGTTCATAGCAGCTTCATGATGTTTACATTAGAACATTAGTTTATTTTTAGATCTGGTTCCTCTGTATTTGTCAGCCAAGTGTTCACTAGTCAACATTAATATTCTATAGTTGTTACAATGCAGTTCAGAGTTGACTTGCCAGAACTGAGTATAATAATTAAGCCTGATACATCAAGGAGAGTCGTAGTGGTTTTGGGAAATGCGCAGATGGAACTATTCCAGATTAATGCTGAGTTTAATTGTTTAACTCTAATAGTGACACTAAATCACATTTAATTATTAAGGTAAAATGTGTGTGCTTGAGTTCTAGGAGGCTTCTGTAAGTTGCCTAAGCACGTGACGGGACACAGAGGGATTGTGATAACATTACTCACCCATAATGAAACATATTTCTAAACTAATGTGTTCCTGAAGATTCAACCTATACTAAGAGAATAGTGACCATATTGTGCAAATGTGTTTTGTCTGGCAAAACACAAACGTTTCTCCTTGTGCATCTCTGCAGCCTAACTCAAACAGAATAAAGATAACATTGCAAGTTTTCTCTTACATGGCCTCCAAGGCTTATTGTAGATTGATTTTTGGTCCTTCATTTCTGAGCAGTTGTTTTTCTTTCCTAACCCCTCTGGTTATAAATGACTTGAATGCAGGACTTACCTCACAAATGAGATCATGAAATTGCCTCCTCCAGAGATGGTATTCGTTTGACACAAGGGCCTGCACATCTAGCAGTCTTCCTATGTGGAAACCCAAACCTTCAGCTGGATAATATCTGGAAGTGAAAATAGTGTACCCAAGATATGGCTCTTTTTGCCTCTTGTTTTGTAATCCTAATTTAGATGTGGCTATGGAGACAATAAGACAGCTATCTGGTTTAATGCAGACGTCATAATTTTATTTTAACTCGAACTGTAATTTAACTGATAGACAAGTGTGCTCTCGTGAATGTCCACGTGTTTTTCTTCCCAGAACTCACTAATAATAAAACAACCTATGCGATCTCTCAGGGCTATTCCAGTCCAGATTGCCAGCTGGCTGCAGGGGCTTCAGTGTATTTTAGCTTGGATGCCACAACCCTGCCTTTCTCTCCTCTTCCTCCATATAAAAAATAGGAAAATGAATGTAACAGTTTAGCTCTAGACTCCAAATCGGATCTGGATGCCAAAATTAAAAAAAGATGAAAATACCCATAAAGTGCATTGCCAATACCACCTGCAGAGAGAAATCCTTCTCAGGCTCTCAATTGTTTAATCTCCTGGAATCTTGGAGATCTAGCATTCTATCTAAAGCAGGGCCATAGCCATGGGTGGGCCTGTGTGGGCTGTGGCCCACCCACTTTGTTTCCAGACTCACTCTCTGCCAGCTCATCCAGTGCTCCAACTGGGGAGTGGGGTTGGGGTGCTGGGGCTTACTCTGCTGTGGTCTGGCACTCTAACCCAGGAGCAGGGGCAGGGCACCATGGCTTACCACACTCTGTCAGGTGCTGCCACCGAGGAGCCGGGTTAGGATGCTGGCACTTAACCCCGCCACCAGCATTGTCCACTCACCTGAAGTGGACCTTTTGGCTATACCACTGATCTGAAGGCAATCAGGTTGTGGGGGTAATATGGCTGCCTTTGGCCCAATGAAAACACCAATGAGTAGGGAGAATTGTGTGCTTTTTTTTTAGTTATTGATTCACACACCCAAAAAACAAAACAAAAAAATCTCCATTGTTGTCTGACGTTATGTCTTATTATGTTGTGTAGCTGAAGTTGTTGTTTGTGGTAAAATCCATTATGTGCTCGAGTCTTTCTGAACACTTGAAGGTCCATGCTCTGAGGAACTTTTAACTTAAGGAGTATAATGGTCATTCCCATCTAAATAGCAAAAGCCTGTTTCTGTCTTAAAAAGATTATATTCCACAGTGAACCCTTAATGGAAATCTGTTCTTTGTGGTATATTGGGACCCTACAGTAATGTGAATGACAGCTAACTACTGTACTTTAAAATTGTATCATTGACCTGTGATTTTTAAAAAGTTGATGAGTTTTTCATTTAACCCTCTGAAGTGCACAAATGAGACTGGATATCTTGCTTTGCCCCCTATTGCAACTTAGTATTGATGAGTTATTTCATCCTGCTGTAAGTATTAGTTCTATTTTTAAACAAAACAGTTCATCAACAACATTCAGTTTTTAAATTTAGAAAGGGCCTTTATTTGCATTTTCTACTTAGGCAACGTTCCAAACTATGATAAAATCAAAATGAGTGCTATCTGTGTATTAGCTGTTTTCAAGAAAATTAATTCCTAGATTAGTTAATTTTTCTAATGTATATTTAAAGGCATAGATTTGGTGCATGGGATGCTCATTGATCCCCATTTGAAAATATAATTAAAAATATTCTCACTATTTGAACTTTAGTCTAAGTGATTGTATGATACTCATTGGAGTTAAAGATGGCTGCTGTTGTTTTTTTTTTTGTTGTTGTCTTCTGAATACTGCATTTTCTAATGTTTCTCTCTGTAACCCTGAGAGTGGATATAAATCTTTTAGCAGAAGAAAGAACAGGAAAGAGGTAATCTCTCCTTTGATATCATTCTCCTTGTGATAGGAGGCTGGCTGGTTGATGCTGTTCATTATTTTCCTGTATGAGCTGCAGAAGGAGAGCAGATTCCTTGTTTTTTAACATTTTCTTTGGCACCTTGCCCCTTCCCTCCCCCGTTTAATATTTTCCGCTGTCAACATTAGATTACTGTTGAGGAAACTGTAAGTGAAGTTTTTAATTTTTTTTCAGTTTCTATAATTCTTAGTGTAAAGCCTGATTTCTTGTTAGTTGTGTGATTTGCCTTCTCTAGTTGGCAGCAGTTGCACTGAGAGAAAGTGGACTGTTGGCTTTAGAGTATTCTAATGTATTGTGTGGGAGCCTGGAAGCTCTGCTTGGTATAGACAGAGGCTTCCCTCGCCAGGCTTGGATTAGGGGTTGTAGTCCCAGGGCAGAGAATGTTTTGTGGATGGTTAGTGTCTTCTTGGTGGGGCAAAGAAGGCAGTGATGGAAGAAGAGGAGAGAGGATTCTGACTTGATTGTGTTGTTAGGGATGTTAATTAACGTGTATTTGTGTAAATGTGTAACATCTGGATTTGAGCAGTTACACGTTTACACTCAGGAGGGGGGCGGGTAGGAGCTCTGGCTCCCTGTGAGCACCGGCTCATGCCTGCCCATGTTGCTGCCTCTCTATCATTTAAGCTGGCTCACCTCCAGTACCAGCTCCCACCTGTCTCCCTTTTGCTGCTGACTCTGTGGGAAGTAATGGGGAAGACAGCACTATGGGACCCGGCATGTGCGGGGAGCCAGCTTCAAAGCCAGCTTCCCATGGGCATTGGCTCCTATCTCACCCCCACTTGCTGCCTTTGTAAGAGGGGAAACGCATGTAATTGTTAGGATTAACCGATTACGCTGAGGCTTATTGGTTAATTGTATAAACGACTACATGCTAACATCCCTAGGATGAAGAGATGTCCTGCTTAGCGGGGAAAGGAGGAAGGAAGGAGGATGGAAAGAGAACGTAATGCAATGAATGAAATGGTGAAATTGGTTTCAAGATTACACTGTTCAGTTTCAAAGAACCACTTTATTTTGGAGCGAGCATTTGATTGTAATCATTTGCATTGGAAGTTGCAGCATTTTCTGTTAGCTTCAGTTAATGTAAATAATAGTAAAACCAAACCTTAGATAAGCTATGTTAAAACTACTTTATTTTGGTATGAAAATCTAGTTGGCTTATTTCCGTGATGGACCATAAAAATACCAACAAAAGTGTTGAATAATTAGTATTGAAGGATTTGAATGAGCAGGCATTCAGATGTGATGGCAATATTGATGTATGGAATCTGATTGAAGTTGGCTCAAATTTTATAAGGTTTTGAAGGAATATCGGTAGCCTGGATATGTTACATTTGCAAGAGTTATGATGCTGCAGTAATGAGTCGTGAAAGTCTTGTTAATGGACAGCCTATTGTTAAAGAATAGCCATTTATGTACAGTAGCATTTGAAATAGATGCAGGGCCCCATTCATTCATGAAAAATTAATGTTCTTAAAGCAAGAGAATGAAATGAATGTGTTCTATGGGGATTGTTTAATTTTTTCAGGGTTACTTAATCTTTTTTACTTTAGCTATGAAAATCCATGGTGTTTTATATCACTTTCTTTAACTATAAGGTAGGACTCTTTATAAAAAAAAAAAAAAAAAAAAAAAAAAGAAAGTGCAAATAAACCACCTACGATCACACGTCTGCCAGTGATTAGTTGTATCCATCTAAAGCTCTGTCAACCTGTCAGAAGAAAAAAAGACTTTACTGGTTTCTTCACAGCAGTCAGGAGTTTCTGGAGGTCAGCGAACAGACTGATTCATGATTCTACCTCTTCTGCAGCAATATTTTTTTAGATGGTTGACTTTTTTTTGTGAATTATTTCATGCCCTCATGCATAGCATGGAAGCCATGACTCTTCAGTTACACTGCTGCCCAGAAAGTTATTAATTGTAGGGTTGAAATTTTGGTAGTTTCATTCTGTTGCTATTTGTTAGCTATTTGTCTGCTATTACAGTTGCTGAGGTAAAGAAGCTATTTGTGTGAACTAAAAACAACACTTAACCACTTAATACTGTACACTGTTTTCCTCCCGCAAACTTTCTTTTTCTATGATGGCTATAGAAAGGGAATTAATAAATAACCTCTTCTTTAAGGCAGCTCCATCTCTGGGAAATCTGTGCGTCCTGGCATTTCCATCTAGATAGGATTTTCAGTTTGTGGCTCAGGACCCAAAATAAGGTCTTCAGAATGTTTCAGAGGGTTGCATGGCTGCTTCTGTAGCTCCTGTCCCACAGGACTTGCCTCCCTGCTCCAGGCATTACAACCTCTGGGTTCCTAGTTTAGCCCATTCAGGTTTAGCCCAGCTATAATGATGACGGGAGTCTGGGTAGACTAGTGAGCAGTCTAGCCTTCCTACAACCTGACTCATGGGAAGGTGACAGACTATTTTCCAGTGTGTGGTCACCGGACAGTTTTGTTTATAATCATTCTCCTTGAAAGTAGTAGCATTTTGTGATAGTTTTATTGAATGTAAATAGCTGGAAAAGTAAACTTAGTTAAACTGTATACAAACATTTATTTTGTTGTGAAACTGTATACAAACATTTATTTTGTTGTGAAGTTCTGGTTGTCTTATTTCATTTTATGACCAATGTCCCCTCTAATCTTTTCCATCTCTGCAGATTTTTCCATCAGTATGTGGAATTAATTTTTATGTGCCCTGAGGCATATACAAATTAGGGTTGTGAAAATGTAACTATGTAGATGGTTAATCGATGAGCTCAATGCTCACCGTTACATTTAGGCTCCCAGTATGCACAAGGAGCTGGTTTAAAAGCTGGTTCCCGCTGCACTACTGGCTCCCGGGGAGCCTCCTGCCCTCCCACTCTGTTACATACACTGGCTTCCAGGGAGCCAACTGCTGCCCCACATGTAGTTGCTGAAATTTTCAGTGGTCATGCAGTTACTTAAATGCATTTTAACATCGCTAGTACAAATGTGCATCACTAGTAGAAACAAAGAACCTAGTGGTGGGTGCTTTGCTAATCAGCTGGGTGGTATTAGAATTTCTCTTGAGTGGCCACACAAGCACGCAGCTTACAGGGAACACTGGTTATGACATCCAGTGGTGGGCCAGACAAACATCCACAAAACTTTTTCTTGATGAAGTGTAAATGCTGAGGAATTAATACCACTAATGCAGCTGGACTGTTGGCAGTAAAATAATCATTTGGCAAAAAAGTCTACTGTAGAGACATTTTAGACTGCAGGCTTCTCAATGCAGGGACACCTTTATTTTAGTCTCTCTTCCAGTGCTGAATATGGGGAACACAAGAAGTCCCAAATTATTACTATTTTCTGTCTTTGTCACAATAAAGGCAAGAAGCTTAACTTTACAACAAAATGGTGAGAGTCTACCACGGTCACAAGGTGTAAGTTTGTGCAGACAGTTTTTTGACATGTGCTGACAAAAAATTTTTGCAAGACAAAGTATTCTATATACATGCATTTTTAAATTTGCATAGTTAGTCCTTTTTTGTCTTTTGTTATTGCTGTTATGTCAACATAATCTTTTATTAAAGAGCAAATGCAGACTGCAAAATTATCAGTGCCAGTTAACAGCAGTGTTATGTTGTGATGACATAATCTATCTTCACAAAGAACAAAGCATAGTTTGTTCAGAACCAAGGAAGCATCTGTGTAAAATATGTGGTATTTCTAGTCCATTAAAATGTCGTTCATATTTTCATCTCCAATGACTTTTTTTTCAATTGAGGTCTGTATTGTCAAAGTGTTCTGCTTTGTAATGGACTCTACACTGTTCTCTTTTCCTATATTGTTCGCTTTTGTCCGCTACTTAAAATATAAGGCTTCCTCTGTTTTTTTTGTCACATACATAAGTAGTTTTCAATTTCTAGTTATAAAATTTAACCCTTGCATATAAATTGACACTTTTTTCTTAAGAATAGCTTGTTTATTTTATGGGTCTAACGATCCATAAATATACTTATTCCATCGTGGAAACAAGGATATTTTAAAATAACATTAATATGTTACTTCTGGCAAACTGTTTTAGTTTGTCTATATTTAGAAATATTCTCATAGTTGGAATTTGAGAAAAGTGGAAAATCAAAAAAGTTTAAAAATATTGCAATATAAGATCAAAAACAGATGGTAAAGCAGAAGGGTATATTATGTATCTTGTGACAAACTATATTCAAATGTATTGGAAACTGGTAGTATAATCATCCATAGTTTAGGTGAATAAAGCACCTTATGTTTATAAGAATGTTGCCTGTCAGGAGTGTGAAATTCTAAAACTGTGTGGTCTTTCAGTATATCTATAAAAACTAGGCTACGTCTAGACTGGCATGATTTTCCTCAAATGCTTTTAACGGAAAAGTTTTTCCGTTAAAAGCATTTGTGGAAAAGAGCATTTAGATTGGCACGGACGCTTTTGCGCAAAAGCACTTTTTGCGGAAAAGCATCCGTGCCAGTCTAGACGCGGTTTTGCGCAAGAAAGCCCCGATCGCCATTTTCGCCATCGGGGCTTTTTTGCGCAAAACAGTTCTGAGCTGTCTACACTGGCCCTCTTGCGCAATTACATTTGCACAAGAGGGCTTTTTCCCAAACGGGAGCAGCATAGTATTTGCGCAAGAACACTGACACTCTTACATCAGATCGTCAGTATTCTTGCGCAAATTCAAGCGGCCAGTGTAGACAGCTGGCAAGTTTTTCCGCAAAAGCAGCTGTCTAGGGTATATTTTCCTTATTGGTAGATCATATTTCAGATTACAACTGTGTCCTTTTTTTAAAAGGACAATGTACGGTTTAGTTACATATTTACAGTGATTCAGTTGGGAAGCAAAATACCACATCAATAGTCAAACATTTAACCAGTTTTCAAAATTGTACGTACTACACCTAAAATTAGACCCCAAAATCAAAATTTCTGTGGGAGCAGAGCATTGTTTAGTTGTTTAGTCTTGGATTTTGAACAAAGTTTTTTCTAATGTAGTTATTTAGAAATTACATAATATTCAGTGGTTAGTAGAATTCATGGGCTGCCTATTGAGAAAAATCAGGTAGCTTTATTTATTTGCCTTGGTAAAAAGAATGTAAATATGCAAAAATGTATACTTATGAATAAATGCTATTTGCTGACTTGGGCTGAGAAACCGTCTTTAGGTCAATGAAGTTAGAAGAGCAGAGTAGTGGACTTATTAAACAGAGTGCTTATTTTTCAGTGTGACTTTCAAAGTTGACCCTTTGGGATGTTTCCTGTAAGCATTAGTTGAAGCTGTGTGTGCATATTGGAGGGGAAAATAAACCTGTTAGTGTTCATGCATTATAGCTAGATGGCTGTCCTATTACTAGCAGTTAGATATATGAAGCACAGTGAGAGTTTGAGTGAGGGATGCAGCCATCTCTTAAGGCTTTTCCATTTTCCTTAGGAGCTTGACATGCAAACTTACCTTTTCAGAACCTTAAGAATTCAGAATCAGTTTTCAGTAAAGGTTTTCTGAAGTATTTTGTGACTTGTTTCAAAGCCTTTCAAAACAAATGTTCTGTTTTAAATTTTGTTCTAAATTAGGGATGTAAGAGTGTAGCTATTTATACGGGTAACCAATAAGCACGAGCCTACCGATTATCCAAACAGTTACATACAGCTCCTGGTCCAGCTGGCTGCTGCCCTACGCTGCCTCTGTACCAGAGGCAGCAGTGTGGGGCAGCAGCTGGCTCCCCAGGACTGGGATAGCAGGCGAGAGCTAGTATTTGCTGGGAGTTGGCTGAAAAAGTAGCTCCCAGCGTGCACTGGCTCCCTGGGAGTCGATTGATGCCCTGTGCTGCTGCATCTGTATCAGCAGGGGAACCGGAGGCAGAGGCAGCAGCGTGGGGCAGCTGGCTGGAGCTGACTGCTGCTTTGTGCTGCTGTCTCTTACACAAAGGCAGCAGCATACATTAGCTCCCGGGGAGCTGCCTGCTGTCCCGCACTGTGGATATGTGTAACCACTGAAATTTTTCAGCAGTTATACGGTTAGCCAATTGTCTGCATTTTAACATCCCTATTTTAAATTAAAATGCACATTTTGACTTTTTCGTGCCCTATTTAAGGAAAATGAAAAATTAACTCCATTATAAAGTTTCTCAGCTTTTGAAAGTGCTTGAAGGGGAGACCTTTTTTTTTTTTTTTTTTTTTTTTCCTCACTGGAACAGTTTTAATTTTCTCTGTATATGCAGGGGTCAGATTACACGTATGTTAGAGTATTTCTGTAGGTACACTGAAGAAACTTGGTGGCCAATTTACATTATACAAAACTATAAAAGATTGGTTTATTATTGCTTCGGTAACAATGGAAACGTATTTTCTTTTTGAATTAGATGCGAGTACTGATCTATGAGTTTTAATGACATTCAGTGAGCAAAGTTAGCAAGGGAAAAGAGCAGAGCTGTAACGAGTGACATTTAAATGTTCTGGATTGCTTTAACAATGGCAGACTTTTATTTTAGGAAGAGAATCCTATGCAGCCACTTCGGCTTTGTCATTGCTAGGAGAAAAAAATGTGTTGCATTGAGATAGCAATCTCAATGTAAAAGCCTTGTGGAGACAACATGTGGGTAGTTCTGACCTTGTAGCTAGTTGAAATTAATTAGCCCCATATCCTATTCTCCCACCTGGGGTTTACCTTGATTAGTTACATTAATGTAAAATCTGCTGTGTCTCATCGCCACTGGGATTTTACGTGGTGACAGCAGTTTCCATGCAAAAACAAACACCCCTTCCCCCCAAACAAACAGAAAAACCCCTTCATGATTTGCCATAGGGACACAGCATTTGTCTTAAGTCCACATAGTATTCTTTGAATGCTTTTGAGTTATAGATCTTTATCAAAGCTAAGGCTGCTGCCTGATATTTAAGCGGTGTTAGCAGCGAAGGTGACTTCTGCCATAAAATTCTGTACTATGGACAACTCTGTAAGCTAAAGGAATTTTTACCATTGTAAAATGTGTCTAGTAGGGAGTTTGTTGGTATAGCTATTCCAGAAAACTGTCTCTAGTATTAGATGAAGCTATAATATATTTGAAAACATGTGTGCATCTACTTACTAGGGATGTAATAGTATAGTGGATTAACTGATAAGCAAAAGCTTATTTGTTAATGTGATAGACTACATGCATCTCCCCCACTAGTAAATTTTTTAGCAGGCTGGCCAGCAGCCTGCCTTGTGCTGGTCTGGGACCTACCCCTGCTGTGGCTCTGCATTTAAAGTGCATTAGGAGCCAGGTGGGCAGGAAGTCCAGCTCAGTTGTGGCTTGCGCCTGGTCCGGGAGCTCAGCACCTCCCCCTTGGACAGAGGCTGCTGCTACCCTGCACTGTTGCCTCTGTGTGAGAGGCAGCAGCATGGAGGGGCAGGGGGCTTCTCGGGAGTGGGGCCGAAGTGCACTGGCTGCCGGCACCAACCCAGGGACTATAGAATAGTCGAGTAACCGATAAGAATTCATGAGGTTAATCGACTATTCAATTAACCAATATTTAACATCCCTAGTACGTACTTAGCTGTCTGGAGAGAATTCAGTAGTGGTCACATTCATTTTCATGGTATTCAATAAAGTATTTGTAGTCTCCTTGGAATTTCACAAAACTTATGTTAAGTGCTTTATCAGACTTGATTTCAATGTTTTGTAATGCTGTGGCAACAGTACGGTTTTTACTTTGAGATAAATTACTATTTGTGTCTGTGTTTTCCCCTTAATTTTAGCTGATTTTTTTCTTCTTTCCATTGCTTTCCCAGTATACACTGTATGAGGGAGCACCACTATCAGTTGCTATGCCTCTCTTGCTAGACACAGCTTTGAGTAGATTGTTGTGGGGGTCTATTAGCCAGCTTCTGAATAACACCCCTTCTCAGCTGGTAGGGGTGGGGAAGAAGAATGGTTTTATTTCAAGGTGACAGATAAAACTTTAGCAATTAGCCCTGGTTGTAGATTCAAGTATGAGTTTTCTAAATGCTACCACAGCTATTTTGCTATATAGAACATTGGTCAGTTGAGAGCTGACTAAGCAGTGCAAGGTGCAAAGGTTTCCCTAAAGTCTTCAGTTCTTCAAACAATGGCTCTTTTTTTCTTGGCATGGTGACAGGGGCAGCTGGTGAAAGGGGACACTGACGGTCTCCGGCCATGTGACACCCCCTTCCCCCAGACTGGGGAAGGGCTGGGACAACCCTCCTCTGTTCAAGGACCCGCCTCTCCTCATCCCTCATCTTCCCTCCCTGAGCGATATGGGCCAGGGGTCTGCTCCTGCCCCCATGCTCACTCACTGGCAGTGGCATGGGAAGCAGAGCAGCACAGCACCAGCTTATTGTGCTTCCCTGGACACATCTCTCCACTTTCCGCCAGTGAGTGTGGGGGTGGTCCTGTCTAAGCGACTCAGCTAGAAGCACAGCGAGCTGGGGCTGCATTCTTCCACTTGCCCCGACACTGTTGGTGAGTGTGTTTCTGATCCCTGCTGTGAGTGCTGGGCCCCAGCTTGACCCCAGGCCGCTGAGAGTCTCTGGGTACACCGTCTTCTGGCCAGCACCTTGTCCATCCCACCTATGACATTTGGAGGGGCACATGCTCCCACACGCTGCCCATATATGGTGATATTTGAAAATTCTTTAACGCTGTTGTTTTGATGCAATCTGTTTGTGTTGTGGTTGATTTCTAGTTTATTGTTAGCACAGTTTACACACAAAATTATCTACTACCCCTTGCTAAGTTTGATGTGTTTAACTGGGTGTGGTCTTCTGCTGAAGATAACGCTTAAATAATGCTGGCCTGATGGGTCATTCATTCTTGATAATGCAGTTACTCAATTTCAATAACTTTACTGGCATGCTGAGATGTGCTGTATTTTGTACAGTAGTAGATAATTTTTCATACTGAATATTTTTTCAAGTTGACGTTAAGCAATTTAAAATTGCCAGGTAGAAGCAGTGTGTCTCCAAATTTAGTGTTGATTGAACTTGCTCAGTGTTTATTTTTTTTAATAATTAGGATTCTTATCCACACTACGGCTGTTACTGGTATTTAAGATTTTTGTCCTAAAGTTATGTACAGTAAATAAGACTACAGAATAAAATGGTCATAGAAACTCACCTAAATGTTTCATACTTGTATCTCCTTTCTGTTTTTTATAGTCCGCTCTGACATTACCAAAAGACATGCATTGAAATTCAGAGTTGTTTTCATACTGACCAAACTAAACAGCATTTGGGGACAAGATAAGTTCTAGAAATTACAGAGATAAAATAAATCAATTTCAAATATTTCAGGGTTTATTTATATCTTCCATGGCCTCAGCATTGCTTGCATGAAGGTTTGTAAGTTAGGTAATTAGAGCCTGCTTTCTAAACAGTTGAGAGGGTTGTTAGTTTATTTACCAGACAAGCCAGTTTTTAAGGGTATAAAAAGAATTGTCAGGTTTTGCAACAGAGCTCTAGTTGATTTCGCTTCTGGTATTAAGTTAAGGAACAGCTCCTTTTTACTGATCATCTTACGTTTACCAGATTAACAAGTGAATATTTTTATGACTTTGAGTTATTTGATGACATGTGTTTTTGTGTATGGTAGTGAGAGAATAGCAAGTGGAGGAAGAGTGATTAGACAGCAGCTGCCAGAACTGTAGGCTGGCTTTAAGCTATTGCTATTAATCAGCTCTGCTATGGGCAAAAACAAAATCCATCAACAGCTTTAGGACAACAGGAGGAGAGATAGCTTTGCCCAACTAGACAGAAAAACATACTTCTACTTTGGGACTTTAAGTTGTTCAACTAGCGGAGTTCCCACTATTTTTGCTTCAGATTTTTTGGCTTTACTTTTTTTTGTAGACTTCATTAATAGTTACGTATTTTGGCATGTGGTGATCTAAGAGCTTAACTAAGGCTCTTGGGCTCTTTGTTTCAAAAGATTCTCAGTCTGCAACAATATTTCTTAAATAAGGCTTTAAAAATGTGAGATTCATGCCCCAAATGGACAGGATGTGCAGTATGAGATGCAGTAGATGACAAGAACCCAAAATGAGGGGGCACAGTAATTATTCATCTAGGAAACTTAAAATGCTTTGGAATTAATTTCTTCAGTGTCAGCAGCTTTGTGATCTGTTTCACAATTCTTTATCTGATATAAATTTTCAAAAGTAGAATGAGGAGCTGTCAGACTTCCCTTTTTTTTTTTTTTTTTTTTTTTTTTTTTTATAAGAAAAAAAGGTAACTTTGGGACTAAAATGAGACACATTTGTTACTAGCATTTGGACGTTCACCATGGTTTGAAAGGTATCTTGATGGAGTTACATTATTGGAGATTTTTAGAGCAGGTTAGACAAGCACCAGGTAGTCATAGTCTAGATTAGAGATGCCATTGAGTAGTCGACTAGAAAATTAACTGGTAAGTCTAGGCAACAATGGGTGGGAAGCAGGAGCTGGTGCTGGGGAGAGCCAGCTTAAAAGCTGGTTTCCCCTCAGCACTGGCTCTGCGGTGCCACATGGCCCTTCCCCTGCCTCTCCCCCCCTGCTGTCTCACTCAGAGGCAGCAGCTGGGGACCGGGGAGCAGGGGAGGCTGCCATGAAACAGCCTCTGTCCGTGGTGGGTCCAAGCTCCCTGTGGACAGAGGCTGTTCCGCATTTCCTGGAGCAGCCTCTGTCTGACAAGCTGCAGGCACAGGCTGATCCCCAGTAGCAGCCCGTGTCTTCGGGGTGTCTGAGCTCCCTGTGGACAGAGGCTGCTCCGCATCCCATGGAGAGCCTCTTTATGTGGGGAGCTCAGACCCCCACAGCTGCTGTCATCCTATGCTGCTGCTTCTGTATCAGAGGCAGCAGTGTGGGGTGGCAGGCAGCCGGTCCACGAGGGAAGCTGTTTTTTAAATACAGCTGCTGCTGCTGCTGATAGAGGCAGCAGTGCGAGGTGGCAGAGGGCTCCCCGGGAGTGGGGCTGGCAGTGCACTGGCTGCCGTCCCCGGGGACTTTGAATAGTTGTCTAACCACAAGGATTTAATGCAGTTACACAACTATTCCATTGCCCGATATTTAACATCCCTAGTCTAAATAGTATTTAGTCCTGCCTTGAGTGCAAGTGTCTAGACTAGATGACCTCTTGAGGTCCCTTCCAGTCCTATGATTTCACATTTGCAAATATCTTTCTAAGCTGTCATTTTAAAACCGGTGTGGAGGTTGCAGGTAGTGACAGATCCTGTGCTATTGTTGTATATGCAGGTAAGTCACCGTAGCCAGTTTTTTTCCCATCTATGCGTGGCAAGATGAGCTCAACCTTTTCTCTTCAATTTGGATGTTGCCATGATTACTCATACTTCTTTCACCACAAGATTTGAATGACTTCTGGATGGTGTTAAAGTTTGGGACCACTGAAAAGCTGATGTCAATACTTAATGCTGCAAATTATTCATTAAGTGGAATTGGATAGTGGGAGGACATTGGACCAGTGATGTGCACTAGCTTCCAATGGGATTCCAGGTATTGGTTTTAATCTGTAAAGTCCTAAATGATTTGGGACCTGGTTACTTGACAGATGATCTCTCCTTGTAATATATTGCTACAGCTGAGATCAGCAAATGTGCTGGAACTCCCTAGATATGCATAGGAGGAAGCTGCTGGCATGGTGACCTCTGTGTAGGTGTATCTGCAAATTGAGGAACTTGCTTCCATCCTGCTAGATTTGCTAGAGCCAGAATTGTTAACCTCTCGGGCACACTGCAAAGCCCACCTTTTCTTGCTTGCTTAAGGCTTAATGGTGCGGGGGCAAGGTGGATATATTTATGGGCAGCCTTCTATTTATGATTAAAATTGTGATTTTTTTCAACTTAAGGAATAGGCATTGAAGGGTATGGATAGGTATCTATTTTAAAAATTGGAAGAAATAAGACATAAATGACAAATATATATGATCAGTAATACAAAGCTTCAAAAACATACATTGTTTTTGTTTGTTACAAATGCATATTTAAACTTATATGGATGCTTTGTTAATTAAAACTAGATTTCTCTTAACATGTTAACAATTTGCATGTAGATTGAAACCTAAACCCGCTCTAAGGTTATCTAAAGGCAGTCTCTTTTATCAGTAGCTGCAGATTTACCACTTAGTTTATCTAATCAGTGAAGTAGTTTACAGGTTATAAAGCTTTGTGTTCTTCTAACTGTGGAATTCTACTATAAAAACACTGCTTTATAATAAAATAGAACTATTGGATCAGTTATATGAACTTACATATTTATCTTGAACAGTATATGGAGTGCATTAAAAATTCTGGTAAATAATCTTGGCAACATAAACATTTAAACTTTACAGATGCTTAATGACAGCCTCATGTTTCTCTTTTTGTCCCTAAACTTATTATCTGAAAACTCAGAGGTAGGACTTGAGAATCCCATTGACCATGGGTGGTTAAACAGCTTTGTAGTAACTGAATGTAAGTCAATCAATATCTGTAGAAGTTTAAACATTTGCCTTAAAAAAAATTGTAGTTACGTATATGTGTAAATCATATCTTGTCAAATTCAGGAAACCTTTTCATGGGCCTGGTCTACACTGACATAAGACAGTTTAACCTAATTATGTCACATCCTCCACACTACAGCCATGTCCTGCCAATCTAAGTACCCTACAACACCAACATAACTGTTCCTCCAAAAGAAATTGTGGGAGTTGTGCTGGTTCAGTTAAGGTGACACAGTGTTTGTATAGACTCAGCCAAGGTAGAGAAGGCAGTCTAGTCAATTTCAGGGCGCCATACGGAAATCATAAAATTAAGAAGAAAGGCATGTGGGGAGACAGAGGTCTGCAATTTCAGGCTGCATGTTGCCCACCACTGCCATAGAGTCATCAGATAACTTCACTGTGTCTGGAATGGCCTAGTTTTTCTTGTTACTATAGTAACAACAACAAAACCAATCTGTTCCCCTGCTGCATTTAGCGTGCTCTTTGCAGCCCTGACGCTGACAAAAGTAATACCATTCACGCAGCTGAAACTCTCATAACTTCATCAGGCAGCACCAGAGGAAGGTACAGAAACTATTCGTAGAGGAGGATAGGAAAATAAAAATGGGATCCATCTCCTACAGAGGGTGTGTTGGGATGCTTATATCAAACAGTTATGAGCCAGAGGTTGATACTAAAGATGATGTTCCTGAGTAGGGTTGAGAATCAGTACCTTACTAGAAATTCTAGCATCTGGATTGGAGAATGAAACACTGGACAGTTTAGCAGCCTGCTCTTATCTTCCTCCCCAATGCACCCAAACATACATATCCTTATGGGAAACCCCCCCCCCACCCCCAAAAAAAACACCTTACTGATAACTTACAAATGTTTCATATAAGAACATAAGAACGGCCGTACTGGGTCAGACCAAAGGTCCATCTAGCCCAGTATCCTGTCTGCCGACAGTGGCCAGCACCAGGTGCCCCAGAGAGGGTGGACCGAAGACAATGATCAAGCGATTTGTCTCCTTCCATCCCTCTCCAGCCTCTGACAAACAGAGGCCAAGGACACCATTTTATCCCCTGGCTAATAGCCTTTTATGGACCTAACCTCCAAGAAATTATCTAGCTTCTCTTTAAACTCTGTTATAGTCCTAGCCTTCACAGCCTCCTCTGGCAAGGAGTTCTACAGGCTGACTACACGCTGTGTGAAGAAGAACTTTCTTTTATTAGTTTTAAACCTGCTACCCATTAATTTCATTTGGTGTCCTCTAGTTCTTCTATTTAGGGAACTAATAAATAACTTTTCTTTATCGGCCCTCTCCACACCACTCATGATTTTATACACCTCTATCATATCCCCCCTCAGTCTCCTCTTTTCTAAACTGAAAAGTCCCAGTCGCTTTAACCTCTCCTCATATGGGACCCGTTCCAAACCCCTAATCATTTTAGTTGCCCTTTTCTGAACCTTTTCCAAGGCCAAAATATCTTTTTTGAGGTGAGGAGACCACATCTGTACACAGTATTCAAGATGTGGGCGTACCATAGTTTTATACAGGGGCAGTAAGATATTCTGGGTCTTATTTTCTATCCCTTTCTTAATAATTCCTAGCATCCTATTTGCCTTTTTGACCGCCGCTGCACACTGTGTGGAAGTTTTCAGAGAACTGTCCACGATAACTCCAAGATCTCTTTCCTGATTTGTCGTAGCCAAATTAGCCCCCATCATACTGCGTATAGTTGGGGTTATTTTTCCCGATGTGCATTACTTTACACTTATCCACATTAAATTTCATTTGCCATTTTGTTGCCCAATCACTCAGTTTGGTGAGATCTTTTGGAGTCCCTCACAGTCCGCTTCTGTCTTGACTATCCTAAACAGTTTGGTATCATCCAAAACTTTACCACCTCACTGCTTACCCCTTTCTCCAGATCATTCATGAATAAGTTGAACAGGATTGGTCCTAGGACTGACCCTTGGGGGATACCACTAGTTACCCCTCTCCATTCTGAAAATTTACCATTTATTCCTACCCTTTGTTTCCTGTCTTTTAACCAGTTCTCAATCCAAGAAAGGACCTTCCCTCTTATCCCATGGCCATGTAATTTACACAAGAGCCTTTGGTGAGGGACCTTGTCAAAAAGGCCTACACAATATCTTACACAAAAAGGCCATGCTTTGCTCCAATTATGTCACTCCTCTCTTAGTTCAAGTGGGCACAGTTGTGTTTATGGGATATAGCTGTGAATCAAGCTATCAGAGTTTCTCCAGAACATTTTGTTCTTAGTTCTGTGGTAAAACTTGCTTAGAGTCCAACTTTTCTTCTGGAGGGAGTATTTTCAACTGAAATGGCCAACTTTCTCTGGCACATCTTCCCCATGTTGTCTGATTGGCAGGATCTGTTAAGCTGGCGAAGTCTCTAAGTACTGCAGGTTTTCCAGAGTCTACTTCCGTAGTTTCCAACCAGTTCTGAAGCAGTAGCCACTGTGGTGGTTATTGCCATAGCAACTAGCCACATTGTTCAAGCCAACTAGCCACATTCAACCGTCCAAATAGCCACATGTGGCTGGTGGCTAACGTGTTGGACTCCGTGGGTCTACTTAGAATTGTACAACTGAAAGGTGCCTTGAGATGTCAGCTACTCCAGTTTCTTGCACTCAGGAAGGATTAAGTATTACCTAGACCAGGGGTGAGCAAAAGGGCCTCTGCGGGCCAGATCTGGCGCGTGCTCCTCTCCACTGCCCCGAGGCCAGTCAGGGCTTCGGGGTGGGGCAAAGTGTGTGAAGTTTCCTCCTACCCTGCCCCTGCCCTGCAAGGAGTGCGCAGCACTTAGAAGATTGGCCTGGACGTGGGGGGAGTACACAAAATCTCCTCCCACTCTGCAAGGGGTACGGCGCTTAAAGTCAATCGCCAGCTGCTGTGCAAGAGAGCAAGAGACTTCACATGCTCTCCCTCCCCAGGCCCTGATTGACCTGGGGGTAACAGAGGGAGCACACACAGTGTCCTCCCACCGCGAGGGGTATGGGTGTCTAGTGGGAACCACCAGCTGTTCAGAATAGCTGGTGGTTCTCTCCGGGGGGTGGGCAAAGACTTTGCACGCTCCCCTACCCCAGACCAATCAGGATCCTGTCCCCGCCCCTTCTGCCTGATGCCCCACCCCTTCTGGAGTGGCCCAGGACCACTTCAAAAATTTCTGAGGTGGTCCCCAGTCAAAAATGATTTCCCACCCCTGACCTAGACCATCCCTGACAGGTATTTGTCTAACCTGTTCTTAAAAATCCCCAGCGGTGGAGATTTCACAGCCTCCCTGATCAATTTTATTCCAACACTTAGAACAGGAAGTTTTTCCTACTATTCAACTTCCATGATATATGCCACATCTACTAGGATGTAATAGTGCTGTTGATTAACCGATAAGCAAAAGCTTATAGGTTAATGCTATAGACTACATGTATTTTCCCCTCCACCCCTTGCCAATAATTTTTTTAGCAGGTTGGCCAGCAGCCCAGTTCAGTCCTGGCTTGCACTGGGTCCTGGATCTACCTTCACGGTGGCTACACATTTAAAGTGGCTCTGCAGGCAGCCCAGCTCAGTTCCAGTTCGTTCTAGGTCCGGGAGCTTACCGTAAAATCTCGACTGTAATGCGCACCTATGCATAATGCGCACCTACCTTTTAAACATGAGAATTCCGGCATAAACTGAGCTCCTATCTATAATGCGCACCCCGACTTTGCCGTATTTTGTCTTGCTGTGTTTTGTCTTGTCTTGTCTTGTCTTTTTGTATTGCCGGGTAATCACGTGTGAGCGCATGAGTAAACAGTGTGCAGCGTTTCCATGCTCTCTTTGGGATGCCATGAGTTGTCGGAGATCTTACACGACTGCTGAAAAACTTAAAGTTGCTAGCTATGCTGAGGCTCATGGCAACAGAGCTGCCAGCCGTGAATTTGATGGCATAGCAGAGTCTAACATTCGGCTTTGGAGACGGCAGAAAGAGCGCCTGCAAGCGCTGCCTCGGATGAAGATGGCTGAGCGAGGTAAAAGCGCTGCATATCCTGAGTTGGAGGCCAAGCTGGTTGAATGGATTGCTGAGCGTAGACAGCAAGGCGGTGGTGTTAGCATTGTGGAGGTTAGAATGAAGGCTTTGACCATTGCCAAAACGTGCGCTAACACAGCCGGGTTTAAAGCTTCGCATGGCTGGGGCAATCGGTTCATGAATCGCCATAGCCTATCAGTCCGGCCTTGAACAACTATCGCACAGAAGCTACCCATGGACTCAGACACCAAGCTACTACGGTTCCAAAAGTTTATCATAAAACTACGCAAGCAGCACTGCTACGACCTTTCACTAATTGGTAATGCAGATCAGACACCATTAAATTTCGATAATCCCTACAACAGAACGCTTGAAGTGAAAGGTGCCAACACCGTCTCCATTGCTACCACAGGCCATGAAAAGTCTAGGTTTACTGTAATGCTTGCTTGCATGGCCGACGGAACGAAGCTGCCTCCTTATATTGTGTTCAAGCGCAAGACAATGCCAAAGAATGTTATATTCCCGAACACCGTTCACGTGTGTGTTCACCCTAAAGGCTGGATTGACGAAGCTTTAATGCTTGATTGGCTACAGATGGTTTGGGCGAAGCGGCCGGGTGGACTTATGAGAAAGCGGTTTCTAATAGTTTTGGATGCATTTCGGTGTCATCGTATGCCATCCGTCAAGAAAAGGCTTCAGCAGAACAAAACAGACTTGGCAATTATTCCTGGTGGAATGACCAAAATGTTGCAGCTGCTTGACGTGACAGTTAACAAGCCAATGAAAGATGCACTACGCAGAAAATGGAACACCTGGTTGTTGGAAGGTGAACATACATTTACTGCAGGTGGATGTATGCGAACACCGATGCTGCAAGATGTTACCCAGTGGATAGCAGATGTCTGGGTTGAACTTGATCCCGCTATCATAAGGAAGGGGTTTCTGAAATGCAGCATCTCTAATGCTATGGGTGGCAGCGAGGATGATGCCCTGTGGATGGATCCGAGCGACGATGAATCGTCTGAGGGCGAATTACCGGTATGCGAAGATAACAATGATTTGTATTACCTGGATGAGGATGTCGAGGGCTATACCCCGGAAGATATTGCTCGTCTGTTTGAGGAAGATTCTAACAAACGTGAATTCGAGGGCTTCGAAGATGAGTAGATCAATTAATATACGGTATTTGCTTGTTTGCGCTGCAGTGTTGAATTCATTTGTTTAACTTACCTTTTTGAAACAGTGCATATTGTTGCTTGTCGATGCTAATAAAAGTCAACTTAACCTCTGGTGTCCAGCGATTAATTAAGTGCCGCGGAACCGCCAAATGAAAACTTTGAAAAAAAACTCCTATGGATAATGCGCACCCCGACTTTGACGTTAAAAAAAACGGGAAAAAAAGTGCGCACTATACTCGCAACTTTACAGTAGATCCCTGCCCCCTTCCGCCCCCAGACAGGGGCTGTCTGGGGACTATACAACAGTCAACTAACCGATAAGAATTCATGAGGTTAATCGACTATTCAGTTAACCGATATTTACATTCCTAACATCTACTGCTTCCCCATATCCACAAAGCTTGTTATCCTGTCAAAGTTATTAGGTTTATTAGACATCATTTGTTTTTGACAAATCCATACTAATTGTTACTTATCACCTTATTATCTCTAGGTGTTTGCAAATTGCTTTATTAATTGCTCAATTTTCTTTCTGAGCGCAGAAGTTAAGCTGGCTGGTCTGTAATTCATTAGGTTGTCCTTATTTCCCGTTTAGGCTGCATATGAATTCCCCAGTTGGGATCCATATTTGCTGTCAGTCATTATCAGTTCTTGGTGTCAAAGGGCATATTTGAAATCCTGTTGTTGATGGAAGAGCTATATTTGTCATATGAGGACAGATTACGGTTAGACTAGCTCCTGGCTTTTTTTCTCAAAAGTAAGTACTCTATTTCATACTTTGCAGCATAGTGTTCTGACTTAATTTTGTCAAAAAGCAGCCAATCATAAACCCCAAGAATTGTACAAATTAGGTATGTGAAGAGTGCATGCAGTAAACAAAAATCATTTATTTGAATTTCTATAGTGAGTAATTTGGGACCGGGACCATCTTATAGCTATGCCTGTACAGTGCCTAACACAGTGGGTTTCTGTTTCATGACCGGAGCTTGTAGGTGCCTCTACAATACAAATCATAATAGTAGTAATCATATAATAGTAGTAATCAATCTGTCTGTGAGTCCATTTGTTCATGACCTTCTCCAAATGGTAAGAGTAACAGACACCCCATTTCCACTAAGGATGTTAAGTATCATGTAATTGACTAATTGAATAGGCGATGCATTTTTGCATTGCCTATTCAATTAGTCGATAGGGTGGTGCTGCCCCTTGGAAACATTGCTGCAGCGTTTCAAAGTGGTAGCACTGCACAGAGCCTAGGGTCAGCTGGAGACTCCCCAGCTGACCCTGGGCTCCAAGCGGCGCTGCTGCTGTGAAATGCTGCCCGTGGCGTTCAAAGCAGCAGTACCGCATGGAGCAGCTGACCCTGGGCTCTGTACAGTGCTGCTGCTTTGAAGTACTCCCTTTGCCACCTCTGATGGAGGCGGCAAGGCGGGGAGAGCATTTGCTTATTGGATGGTCCACTAGTCAACTAGCCCTTAACATCTCTAATTCCCACAAAAAATCAGATAAATCTGAATAAAAGATTTGGTAGTAGGGAATTGTTCAGATCCTGGTCAGGTAAACTATTCATTACAAATTTTTCAGAGTATGCCATCACAGGAATACCGGTGGTAATTGGGTGCATATGTCTGTGCACTTCAGAGAGCAACTCAAGTGTGAGCAGCCATACTGCAAAGCTGTATGTGAGCTACGGTCCTCGCTGGTGCTGTGCTCCTCTATATCCAGACTCCAGATAATAGTAATAAAAATGATACTAAGTAAGTAAATAGATTTCTGGGTCCATTTAAAAGCTTTGGACGGTCTGGGTTTGACCCATAATCTGCCTGTTAACTACCCCTGAGCTAGAGTGAAAGTAGAATCTGCACTTTAACCCACAGCTGCAGTCACTTCCAGCCAGGCCAACTAGCCTGGTTTGAAAATACCTTTACATTCAGGTGGGAGGTTTTCTGTGTATGGATGGGAGGGGGGGGACTGCAGTGATGCTTGGGTTCGAATCCACCCTAACTCTGCAGTGAAGGTATACCTTTAGTTACTGTCTAGTGAACATGTTGGAAAATGACTGCATCTTCATGATTTGATTGTTAGTCCTACTTCGTTGTCCATTTCACATTGTGTGCCTAGAGAGATCTAGGAAGGGGTTGCTTTACAGAAGGGTGGCTTTTACCCCCGATTAAAGCTAGAGAAGATTTGTGAGGTAGATCTGTAGAAAATTTTACTTTTTCTTTAAAGTAAGACATATGTAAGTCAAAATAGATGACTGCATATTACTCAAATGTATTTTTAGAGAGCTTCTTGATATTGCCGATTAGGGGTTCTTTTGAGTAGGAGTGGATCCATTTCATGTTTCCAAACTTTTTTCCAAGTTCAGCAGGGTCCTGTATCAGAATCTCCTGATAGATCCTGTACTGCCAGTAGGCTTCTCCTTTCCATTAGCCTTATATCAATAAAATAGATCTATACCTATTTTCAGGGTATTGGTTGGGGAAAGTGCTATTGAGAATTCTGTACAAAAACACAGCTTATGTTTTCCTCTATCAAGTATAATCATTAAAATGTAATTTAACTTTTCTACAGTTAGATAATTTTCAGCTTTTGATCTAATGTTTCAGAAAAAGGAAGCTGTTGGGACGAGTCAGGGATGTGTGGGAAAGGAGGATAAGTAAATCTGGGTGTGGTTATTAAATCTGTGGCCAAACTGCGACTTGTGAGCCATGTGTGGATCTTTCATAATTGTGACTCGCAGAGCTCCCCATGTCCCCTTTCTCATTCTCCATCTACCAGCTTTGGGCGGCATCCGCCCCTACATCAGAGAGAGGAGACTAGAGGTTTCCACCCCGAGCCTCCTGCCCTTCTGCAGGGCAGGAACCCCAAGCCCTTGCGGACACACCTGGTTCTCGACTGTCTAAAGATTTACTTGTGTGGCTCAGAGGGTCAGTAAGCTTGGATATCCCTGAAATGCCAATAGAAATCTACAATGAATGGATTAAAAAATTATAAACAGTGATGGAAGAGGATCATTAGAACAAAATTAAAAAATCATATGAATGTGATGCAGAAAAGAAGTTTAATTTTGCCACGTTAAAAAGTGTTAAGCGAATTCTGCCTTCCTGCTGGTCATTGTGGGTAGATAGTATGTTGAACCTCACCACAAAGGTACTGTGAAGCAATGACATTCCAACTCGCATCATGGCTAGTGTCCAATTAGAACACAGCGGGTCTTGTTGCTATCAGATCAAATAATGTAGCTGTCTTAGACATTTTTGCAGGCAACTCAAGCTAGAAAGTTTGAGCTGAAGTCTTGGAAACAAAGTTATATGATAAAACTTTTTTGGTGTAGTTTTCCTGTATCCCTCCTACCCCAACATCCTTAAGGAAACATCGGTGGCACCATAGACCACACTGGTGAGCTTGAGTGATTGTTGTAGACTCAGAACTGAAGTCAGTATGAACCTCCGACTCCTGCCATGGCTCCCTTACCCTCCCATGTGCTCCTCTGTTGTCATGGAAACTCAGGCTCTGATCTTACTCTTCCTTTTTGTATCAGAATACCTTCAGCAGCAGGCAAGTGCATGACATTGTTTGTTTCAGGCTGCAAAATAGGATGATAGCAGAAATGGAGCCAGTTCTAAAAGCTATAATAAACGTAATTGAACTGTTGGGGAAAAATAGTGTTCTCTTCTACTGTCTGAATTGTGGCCCTTCATATTTTGTTGCATCTTATTTTCTGGTTACACTTTCTTTCTCTGTTACCGTTTCTAGTTTACAGAATATCCTGAGCCATAGCTGTACTGGATTATGGCAGTGTTTGCCCTTGCTTGTCTGTGCCCAAACTTTGTTTCCACTTGTCGAGTCAGTCTTCTCTCTGGGTTTCTCCTGTTTTGATGTACATTTATATGCTGTGCTGGAGTGTCAATGGTGCATAATAGTGTAGCAGTAGTTCTATGGTCAACTTAAGAGAGAACAGAGAAGTGGAGAGTTTTTGTGGATCTCGCTGCTGCTGGGAGAAGTGGTGTTGTGTGGCATGGGAATTGCCATACAGGCTTTCTCTGTTGTGATTCAAATGAGCAGATATGGCTAGAGAGAGAGTTGTAGAAGCAAAACCAAAATCTAAATTTAACATATGAATATTGGAAAATGAGTGTAGAGAATATTTTTATTTTTAGATAATAAATTGGTGGATGTTCATTTTCTAGCAAATCTAAAGTAAATTTTTAAAAAATCCTGAATTTGGTTTTATAGATTTTTATAATAGGGCACTGAAGTTCTGTCAGTTGTTTTCATTTGACAAAGGCAGGGCTACTAAACTTTGGAAGCCACGGGGCCACAATGATACAGCACATGCTGAGGGCTGCAACTTAAGTGTGGTTACATATACAAGTAAATATATATGCAAATAGCTTCTTTCACACTGATGGGCATGAATTCAAAGCACTTCCCACAATGCCCGGGTACTCCTGGCACCTCCTCCCTGGGAGCTACAAACACTGACACCCTGTAACAAGCCTGTCTGCTTGTGTCTGTCAATGCTCACCCTACCTGGGAGACACCTCGCTGTTGTGGAGCATGTTCCCAGTGGAGGCTATGTTCAAAGGATTCTACCCGCAGGCTGCTTGTTGAGCCCCGTGTAAACACAAACTGCACCACGAGCCGCAAACAAACGGGCCACGGGCCGCGTGTTGAGTAGCCCTGGACAAAGGTATCTTTTGATGTACTAACTGTAGAAAGCAATTTCCAATGAATGATGTACTGACAACAGCCTAGAATGTTGGTTATAATGAAACCTTCATTATCAAGCCTTTTATAACTTGTTTAGATGTCCGTTGAATCTGATATGCTTGCTGTATCTTTTCAAATAATTTATTGCTGGGTAACTTGGTAACTTGATGAGTGGTGCTTCGTATTTATTATGGAGGGGATGAGTTTCTCTTTCCTTTGTGGGCTACTAGTGGATAGATTGGTTGTATTGTAGATTGGTCGTATCAGCTTCTGAGAAAGGCATCCCTTGAATTTTAGCAACCTTTCCAATATCTGAAGTCCACTCTCGTATTCCTTCCTTTTCCAAAACTAATCATACCTGGTTCCTTAATCTGGCTTGCATTCCATCTCTTTGATCATCTTTATCGCTTGTGTTTGGATCCTTTCCAGTTTTTCTATATCTGTCCTATGAATTGGTAACCAAAATTGGACACACAACTCCAGCTGAGCCCAACATAGCACCAAGTAGAGTGATACTGTTATCTCTTGTGACTTGTGTTCTATGCCTCTGTTAATACAAACGACAGTTGCATTTACATTTTTTGCAACAGCATCACATTGCTGGTTGATGTTGATTATGATCCGCCTCAACTCCCAGATGCTTGTCAGGAGTGCTGTTGCCAAGCCAGTTTCCCCCTATTCCTTATTTGTCATTTGGTTTTTCTTACATGTAACCAGTGGTGGAAAAAGTACCCCAAAAAGTTACTTGAGTAAAAGTACTGCTACTTTGAAAAAAATGTAATTAAGTAAAAGTCAAAGTATCCTTCTGGAAAACTACATGGAGTAAAAGCACAAAAGTATCGCATCTTAATTGTACTCAAATATCCAGAAGTAAAAAGTAGCCATCCTGCGGAAATCTATGATTAACCACCCAAACTATCATTTGGGGCAAGGGCCACTGATCTACAGAAAAATCAGTTTGGGGCCACACAAGTGAGAGGCAACCCTCCCTCTGAAAAAACACAAAAACCCTCAATGATGAGGCTCCCAACTGAGATACCTCACTCCCCTGGTGCTCCAACCCCCTGGTGAGGTGCAGGGGAGAGAGAGGAGGCAGGGAGGACCAAGTTTCAGGGCTTCCCACAGGCTAGATTAACTCTTGGGGTCCCAGGCTCCCAGTAGATTTAGTAGATTTTGTGAGCTCCCAGGCTCTGGGGTGAGGCCAAAATGAGGGGTTCAGTGTATGGGAGGGGGTTGCCAGGGAGTGGGATAGGGAGGGAGGTGAGGGTGGGGTCTGGGAGGGAGGTAGGGTGCTGGAGCAAGCTGGGAGTGGAGGTCTGGCCAGGAGGGAAATGCAGGAGCGGGCTGAGGGTGCAGTGTTGGGAAGCGTGGAAGGGTGCAGGAGGGGGCTGGGAGAACTAGGCGGGAGGAGGCTGTGGGGGAGAAGGGGCAGGGTGGCCATGGAGGGAGTTGGGGTGTGTGCTTACCTAGCTCCTAGCAGTTTCCAGCACCATATTCCCCTAGCTGGGGGATGGTGAGTGGCAGCACATGATGCCACACTTCTTCTCCCCAACACACTGGATCTGGCCTGTGAGGTTCGGGGCTCCCCACTCCTGCATAGATACTGTTTTTGAATGAAAAGGTGTTGATGAGGGCTGTTAAAAGGGCTCTTCATTGGCAGGGTTATTTTGCTGCTTGATTTTTTTTTTTTTAATCTAATCATCATTGCATGACAATTGGATGCTTTGCACATGCAGCTGTGCTTTAGCAAGTCAGAATTCTGGCTTGTGCAACTGTCAGTGGGGTGCTGAAAGTAGTGAGTAACTAAGCGCTTCCGGAAATGATGGTGGAGTAAAAAATACAATATTTTCTAAAGAAAAGTACTTGAGTAAAGGTCAAAGTATCAAAAAAAAAAAAATCACATGAGTTAAAGTACAAATACTGAAAAAATGTACCTGAGTAGTGTAACGAAGTATTTCTACTTAGTTACTTTCCACCTCTGAGTGTAACATCTTATCTTTGTCTTTGTTGAATTTCACTTCATCTATATCCCAGTTTTCTAGTTCATCAAAGATCCCTCTGAATTTTAGCTCTATCCTGCAAAGCACAGGGGTCATCAAAAATTGCTAAGATGTTGCAGTTGGTTCAAAAGCAGCTAGTGATCCAGATTTGGCCTATGGTCATTCTATTGACTACACCTGCTCCAAAGTGTTGGCAACCTCTCTAGCTTTTTGTCATCTTCATACTTGATCAGTATATGGTCTCTGTCTATAATGAAGATCACCAATAAAGATATTTTTAAACTCTAGATCCAGAACAGTTCCCTTTGGAGGCCTGCTTGGAACCTCCTTCCAATCTGTTGTTGCTGTTCAAATGATAGGCACTCGCGCTTTTTTTTTTTTTGTGGTGGTTATAACCAGTTATGAATTCACATACTGGTGATTCTATCAACCCTGAACTTCTCCAGTTTACTTATTAGAATGTCATGTTGGGACTGTGCCAGAAGCCTTGATGAAGTCCAAGTATATTAGGCCTACCACAATCTCAGTTACCCTGTCAAAGAAGAAAGGATCATACTGATTTATTTTTAATTTGGCATGATTTATTCTTAGTAAATCCATGCTAGCTGCTAGTCTTCATCATAAACTCCATATTTTAATATTTTTGCCAGCTTTTTTCCCAAAGATGTTTTCATCCAGATTTCAAAGCTGTAAGTATCCAGATTTCAAAGCTGGATTCTTTCACGGTTTAATGAGTGGGTGGAGGAAGAAGCAGACAATAATTGTTATAAATGTCCTGAAGGTAGAAAACAAACCCCGTCACTCTAAACTAGTTTTTGGTATTTCCTTAATTAGTGGCATCATGAGGCTCTTGAGTCCCAAGAGGCTCTTCATATCTCTGTATGTATCTCATTTCTGTGGTTTAAGTATAGCATCATGTGGAAAACTGCCAGCAATGAAGTACTCTCCTTGGATTATAGAGTGAAGATATAAATTAACATATACAGTACTAAGATCAGTTAAATCTGTTTGCATTAACAGTCAACTAAAGTAAGTGAAAATTGTTTGACTTAGGGTTTTTTTTTTTTTTAAACTTCTAGTACAGGTTGGACCTCCATGGTCTGGCACCATTGGGATCTGATCGGTCCCAAAGGAGGGAATTTGCTCGATCAGATATTGTCCCTTGCATGGCCCCTCAGCCCCTCCTTGCCACCAGCTTCTTATCAGCTTAATTTAACATGGACAATATCTTCCCCCTTTTCCCTCCTCCTTCCCCCTCCCCCATCCCTTCTCTGCTGTTTATTTGAAAACTGTGTGGAGAAATCCCTGTGATATTATACTTTGTATTAAGATCTTGTCCTTTTAGATATATCTTTAAGTGTTCTTATAGAATCTCTGTAACATTTCTCCTATAACTTTGTATTAAGATCTCTAGATCTTGTAAGAAAAAAATGTCTTTTGAGCTCTCCCCTTTCCTTGATTGTCCTGTTGGAATGTGTGGAGGTGTCAATGGAGACTGAAAGGGGAGCACCTCCAGCAGCAGTTGCAAGGGTGGAAGAGGGTCTGGGAGCCAGATCCAAGACAATACCTGTAAAGTGAGCTCATTAAGAAGACTGGACATACAGACCCCTTGGGAGTCAAGTAGCAAGTGCCTGCCCTTGGAAGAACTCTCTTTGAAGCAGCATTAAGAAAGGCGAGGTGATGGCTAATTGGCTGCATGAGAGGGATAAATAGGAGGCATCTTGCAGAGGGACCCCGGGTTTTCGTCTTGTCAACATGGGAGCATCGATCCGGATCGGCAGAAGCCTGGCTCCACCCTTCCCCCATCTAACTCACCTGGCCAGTGCAGTTAGGGGGGAGCAACTTTTGGTAACAACAAGATGGAGTGAGTGTGTGTGTGTGTGTGTGTGTGTGTGTGTGTGTGTGTGTGTGTGAGTGCTTGAGTGTAATGTGTCATATGCATATGATAAGTATTGATTATTCTATGTGTGTTCAATGAATGTGGCGTGTTGCCTTATCCCCCTGAAAAAGATCCCGAGTACTTCTTTTAAGTACAACAACTGGACCCCTTAAATTCCATTAATCTGAAGAAGTGGGTTGCGCCCACGAAAACTCGTGATACCATCTTCGGTTTTTGTCAGTCTTTAAGGTGCTGCAAAACTATTTGTTGTTTCAGTTTTTCTGGTTACACACTAACACGGCTACCCCTCTGAAACTTTCGTTCCTTCCCAAATGGGCTGCCTGCTGAGAGGCCCCAGCCCCGGCCCTGCTCTAGCCACAGCTGGGCTGGCCCCACTGTGGCCCCGTTGCCAGCTGGGCTGCCATGGCCCTAGCCTCACTTCGGGCAGCAGGCGGCTTTGGCCCCGCTGCCATTTGGGCTGCAGCGGCTGCGGCTCCATTACTGTGGCCCTGGCCAGGCTGTCTCTACTAGATTGCTGTGGCCCTGGCCCTACGCTGCCCAAGTAACCTGTGGCCTGGCCCTTGGTCCTGCTTGCTGGGCGGCATGTAGACCCTGGCAGACTGTAGTGGCCCTGGCTGGCCTGCCCCAGCAGGGCTGCACTGGTCCCACAGCTGTTTGGGCTGCCGTGGCTCCAGCCCCACTACTGCCAGCCCTCAGCACTCCCAGCTGCTGGCCCTCCTGCATCAGGACTCTTGTCTGAGAACATCTGTAGTCCTTCCAGACTATGGATGTTGCTGGACCAGAGAGTCCCTGTTAAGAGAGGTGCAGATCAGTAACTGAAATTTGGACTGAAAGAACCAGTCCAAAATAGATAACACTGAATTACCAGCACTTGTTTAGTTTTAAGCAATCTATTTACAGTATAATATTTATTTATTTTCCGTTTTGATTGTTTTAATTGTGCTTTCAATGTACTGCATGCAGTTTTGTATCCTAAATGTTCACTAATTTTCTGGCCTTTTGCAATTCCATTTGATTAAGTTATTTTGGCTGTCTAAAAGTTGAGTGTGTCTGTCTAATAGAGAAGGGAAACTTTGAGAAAAGGGTGGCTTAAAGGTAGAAATAAATGTGTGGTGGGACACCAGCTCTGTAACATCTCTGGAAGGGAAATACTTGTGGAGAGATGTCTGGCTTAAGTGAGACATCAGGCTCTTAATACATTTGAAAAGCAGAAGCGCAGCGGGGAGGACCTGGTGTGAGCTGGGAAAGCTGATTCCCGGCTCACACCGGTGGTCCCCCCACTGCTCACCAGCCTTTTAAACATATTAAGAGCCTGCTTAGTACAGCTCTTAATACATTTAAAAACAGAGGCTCTTAATACATTTAAAAAGCAGAGGTGCAGCGTCAGGGACTGGGCATGAGCTGGGAATCGGCTGATTCCTGGCTTGCGCCTGTTTCCTTCTAACCCCCTGCGCCCCATGGAGTCGGTGCTTGGGAGAACTGGCTTTTAATCTAGCTTCCACCAGCACTGGCTCCTGCTCCTCCCCCCTTGCTGCCTCTGATAGAGGCAGCTGGGGTAGGGGCGGAGTGGGGAGCGACTAGTTGCTTACATCCCTAGTGGAAATAGTCTGGAAATCAGACCAGTAATGTGTGGAGATTGAAAGTGCAGCAACCAGAGAGGGTTAAAATCAGTACTTGTGGTTCTGTTTTAGGTCACAGTCAGCTTCTTCATCTTTCTGTGGTACAGTAAGTTCTAACAGCATATATATCCAGGCCATAAGACCACTGCTGTGCTCTATTTGCCTTAAATATAGGAGTATGTACTATGCTTAAAATGTTTAATATTTGGTATTGCAGCATGTCAACATACCATGTAGACAACCTATGGGTGCCAATATCACATCAGATTATGTGCTGATATAGAAAAGGAATGGGTATAGAGCATAGCTAGATACTTTATTAGAGCATTAATAATATGCGCATATGGCATTTCCTGGAAAACTGATGGC
Organism: Rafetus swinhoei; assembly: GCA_019425775.1. Classification (NCBI taxonomy): domain Eukaryota; kingdom Metazoa; phylum Chordata; order Testudines; family Trionychidae; genus Rafetus; species Rafetus swinhoei. Next base: position 78,084,144 of record CM033449.1, on the reverse strand, counting down.
CATCAGCCAGTGACTCCTCACTTACCTCTGATTCCTAGGAAATGCTTTAATTATACTAGATGTTTAAAGTTTCTAAAATTGTAGCTGAAAGTTCTTGAAAGTAACTGGGGTTTTATAGTGCATAGGCTGAAATTGTGCACTTTTACTCTTTTAACATAAATAATTTAGAATAATGCTGCCTACCTTGAGGAGCACCTGGTTCATCTACCTTAGGATATATAATCTTTATGTTCTGGAGTATTTAATGGCTTTCGTGTGGCTCAAGTTTGTATAACTTTTCATCTAGTCAATAAAAAATTCACATATGTAGATTTCTGTTGTCTCTTTCATTGCAATAGCAATTTATAGTAGGAATATCTTTTTAGATTGCGAACAGTTAGTTATCACCTGTATTTTAAGGCTTACTTGTAATGCTTAGTTTAAGAAAAAAATACATTGGTCACTGACACACCTTTTCTAGAAAGGAAAAGAATGTTTTTAATTAAAGGTTCTTTCATGCATGTCTGAAAACCATGTGCACTGCACATGTATTGATTCTAAAGACTACATTTTATCTGCACCCTCAAAAGATTGGTCAGAGTATCAAAATAGAACTTGGAAGATTTTTTTTAAATTTTTAACGAAAATTGTGTGCTCTCAAGATTAGATGGCTCTTTTGTTAGAACAATGTAAATAGTTGCTAGCCAAAAAATATTGCAAAATACTGAATGAAGATTGGGCTTAGATTCAGCATTGCAGAAATGCACAGTGGTACAATGTCTCATTTAGGAGGTCCTCAGAAGAAAAAGGAAGAGAGCTCAAACCTCCCTTCTACTAGTTAGTTACCAAAGCAGTTTTCATTCCCAACAAGGCACATTGGAATCACGATAGCTATCCATAATTTTTTAAAAATCTGTTCATAATCTGCTGTTGTTCTTTGGAAAACATTACCAGAAATGCTACTTCATTTACACCTACTAGCTTTTAATAGCAAATTGAAGCTATTTTATAAAATATATAGGATTTTATTTCATAGTTCTATTTAGGGACATAATAGTGTAATTGATTACTACATGCATTCTCCCCCCCTTCCCCTCTCCCCAACAGTAAATTTTTTAGCAGGCTGGCCAGCAGCCCTGGGTCAGTCCTGGCTCGTGCTGGGTGGAGGATCTACCCTTATTGTGGCTCTGCATTTAAAGGCTTTGTCTACACTACAAGGTTTTTGCAGCAGAGAGTATGCTAATGTCGGACTCATTAGCGTGAGTCGCGATGTCATTAGCATGTTTTCTGCCGATGCTTTTTGTGCAAGGGGGTTTTGTGCAAAAAGAAGCAGTGTAGCTGCTTCTGTTTTGTGCAAAAAAACCCTCCCAGAGAGGCATAACGATCTTGAGCGAAAGGTTTTTTTTGTGCAAAATGGAAGCGGCTAAATTGCTTCTTTTTGCGCAAAAACCCCTTGCACAAAAAGCATCCGCAGAAAATATGCTAATGACATCGCGGCTCATGCTAATGAGTCCATCATTAGTATACTCTCTGCCGCAAAAACTTGTAGTGTAGACATAGCCAAAGAGTATTAGGAGCCAGGTGGGCAGGCAGCTCGGCTCACGCCAAGTCCGGGAGCTCAGACCCTTGCACCCCCTCCCCCCATGCAGGGGCTGTTGCTGCCCCACACTGCTGCCTCTTTATCAGAAGTAGCAGCGCAGGGCAACAGGCAGCCGGTCCACGAGGATAGCTGGCTTTTAAACTGGCTTCCCTTGCAGACCAGCTCCCACCTGGCACTCTGCACTGCTGCCTCCTGCCGATATGGAGGCAGCAGCGCAGAGTGGCAGGGGGCTCTCTGGGAGTGGGGCCAGAGTGCACTGGCTGCTGGTCCCGCCCTCGGGGATTATAGAATAGTCAAGTAACTGATAAGAATTCATGAGTTAATCAACTGATATTTAACATCCCTTGTTCTAGTCTGTGCCCTGCTTAGAGCCATCCCTCCTCAAAGGTTTAAGGTAGTGTGGCCGGATGTCTGTGTTTTCAGCAGAAAGGCCAGTCAGAAAGGGGAATTAACAATATCTGATCAGATCTACTGACCCGACACATCAAGTCCGGTTACTGCAGACAGGGAAGTGTCAAGTCATCATGCCTGCAAGCTGCTACTCAGCAAGAACCACCTCTAGTCCTCTCTGTTTTGGGCAACTGCAGCTCCCAGTCTCAGCCCTGAGACATATCCTCTCAGCCAGGGCAAGAAGGAATAGAAGGGAAGAGCAGTGAGTGACAGTGGGGGGAAGGAGGGGGGGGGGGCAGGCGTGAATGGGGAGTGGGAAAGAGGAAAAGGTGAGGCCTGGGAGGGTGGGGGGGACAAAGCAGACGTGGCAGGTGCAGGGCCTCAGGGAAGAGGCCAGGCAGAGGAGATTCTGGCACTCCTATGCAGTGTCCAGTTTTTTACATTACAGAGTTGGCAACCCTAGGATGTTTCAGAATCTTTAAATTGTGCTCATAGCTGTCCTATGTGATTGTAAATTTATGAGTGGTGCTGGTGTGTGCCCTTTCCATTGTTGTTTGAACTAGCTTGTTGCCTTAAATTGGATTGTGAGCTCTTTGGAACAGGGTCATCTTAGGAATTCACACAGCACTTGCTATAGAGGGGTCAAACCTTGATTGTAGCCTCTTGGTGACACACAGCAATGCTGAAATCTAAAATAGTTCTCTGTACGAAGATTACATGTTCCATTGTTGTAAATTGAGGATGCCTTTTGCAGGAAAATGTAAATATTTCTAGTGCAGTGGTACACAGAAACTTGCTTTAAAGGTTTTCAACTCTTTCATAATGGGGTGAGCACCATAGGCTTCTAATTCTGGGGACTGCTGAGGTACACTCACAGTATCAGGTCTCTCCTGATTCGTGCTCCCTAACTTTGTTTTGGGGTCAATAATATTAGATCTTTATACCATATTCCTTTACTTTATGCTTCTGTTTCCTTATTAAATTTTTTGATCAAGTGTAAAACTTCAGTATAGTTTTTATCTATTTTCTTCTATTTACTCATAATTGACATGGGACCCACTTGTGAACAGTCTTGATTCATATTAAAAAGTGGGAATGTTTGGAATTGATGCATCTGGTGTTTCTTGGTATCTTTAAAATGCTGTTGGACACATTGAAACACTGTGACAAATGTAACTTAGCTTTGTGTACACCATGTTCTGAAAGATGTTGGATTTTTGTTGTAATGTCCATTTTAAGTAGTAAGCTTTGCTGGATGCTGGGAAAATTCCATTAAATTATTGCATCCATATTCTCTTCTTTGTCCCTATTACATTAAAAAGAGCTCTATTTTTATTTTTAAAAAATGAACCTTGACACTTACAAGAGAAAATTGGAAGTAATTCTGATTGACTGTAGAAACAATCACATCTTATATTAGCAACATCCTATTATAGGTGGAAACAGCTGCATCCTCTGTCTTTACATGCAAGAAATCCTATTGTTCTCAAATTATCAAGTTAGTGTTACTGTGGGAAAGTGTAAGACTACTCAAAGTATTGCACAATTTTTGTAATACACAAGGGAAGGGAGGGATCTTTTTGATTGTGCTCTTAAAATTGAGAGTAAAAAATACTGTAAGTTGTATACTATCTATGCTACTGAACTTGTATTACGATAAAATACAGTATTAGGTTTATCAGTTAATTATGTTTTGTTCTTCACAGCTGCTTTTGTGTTGCATCACTTCTGGGGGCTGCTTACGCATATTCTCTTCTGAAGAGATGTTTGATGCCATTAATGTCTGATCTTCTTAAACTTTGGATTAAATATATTTTAAAAAAAGAAAGAGATCCACATTCAATACTTTGGGTCAGATTCATTGCCATTTGCACCAATCAGGTAGCACAAAAGAATGAAAACCATCTGTAAGTCCATTATCTGGGAGTCCCACAGTACAGGGGAGTCCCTAGCAGGCATATAGCCAGCATAGCCTTAACAACAGCTAAGCCTGTTTCCTATGCCTTCCCACCACATCTAGGGTACGTCTAGACTGCAAGCTTCTTTTGAAAGAAGCTTTTCCGAAAAAGCTTCTTTTGAAAGAGAGCATCCACACCTTAAAACCGGATTGAAAAAGCGATTTGCTTTTTCAAAGAGAGCATCCAGACTGCATGGATGCTCTCTTGAAAGAAAGCCCTGATTGCTATTCACAGAATGGCCGCCAGGGCACCTGTGCTTTTTTCGATTGCTGCCTCTTTTGAAAAATGTCCCTGTTCTGTGTCCGCACATGCCTTTTTTTGAACGAGCGCTTTCAAAAAAGTTGTTCTTCCTCATAATTTGGGGTTTATCAGTGTTGGAAAAAACCCTGTATTTTTATTTAATTTCGAAAGAATGTGATTGTAGTGTGGACGCAGGTGAAGTTTTTTCCAGAAACATAGTTTAGACATACCCCTATTGATGCAGGGAACATGTTTGAGTTGATGGAGGAGGTGTGGCTGGAGTTGTGTAATGCTCCAATTATCTCTAACATGCATATGATCTGTTTCGTGCTGAAGCTAGCAGACCCAAGTTAGAATGGGGTCAGAGAATTAGGGAGTTGTAATTGGTGGGTGGTTCTTGGGTTGCCCTTGTTTTTTCACTCCTCACTGATCTGCCCTGGATGACGCTGTGGGAGAAGGAAGCCGTCTTATGCAGGGAGAGCCATCTGAGCTTCCATACTATTCTGTGGGGGGCTCTGACAGCCCATTAATAAACCCTCATACCTTTTCCTTTTGAAGACTGGGCTGATTCAGTAACTTCAGTTTAAAAATGAAAGTGCATGGCTCAGGGAATAAAGTTTTAATTCATAATTGGACACTCTTTTTTCTTACTACATTTGCTTTTAGGAGCCACATGTTGGATATCTTTCCTCTACTTGCATGGTATACAAGCTGAAAAGAGTAAGAATTTACTACATTATAATACTGGGGAAGAGGAATCTTAAAACAATAAACACATTCTTGAAAACAAATACCTCAAATGCTGCAAATTTTAAATGGAACAAGTCCTAGATTGATGCAGGTTATAAGTTTCACATGATATACAATGTTCTGAGAAGAGTACTGAATACAAACCAACATCTTAATACTAATTTACACCTTTAAAAGCTTCAGAGGGGTAGCTGTGTTAGTCTGTAACTGGAAAAACTTAAAAAACAATGAATGGTCTTAGCAGTACCTTAAAGACTAACAAAACATGTAGATGGTCTCGTAAGCTTTCATATGAAGAAGTGGGTTTTACCCATGAAATCTCATGATACCATCTACATGTTTTGTTCGTCTTTAAGGTGCTGCTAGACCGTTTGTTGCTTAAGTTCTTCACAATTTTAATGCAGGCCTAGTAGGTGTACCAGACTTCCAGCACCGGCTCAAATTTTTCCCACCATTACAAATAGACCTGATTTCCTTCCCTCTTTACACCACTCTAGTTGAGTCATTAAAGTAAAGGTATATTGTGTTTTTTGGATGCCTCAGATTTTAGACAGGATTCTTGCAGTGGTGGTAGGTGAGAAACTTTGTCTCTGGATGTCTGCTTTTCATAGATTAAAGCCAGAAGTGACCATTTAGATTATATGATCCAACCTCCTGCATATCGCAGGCAACAGAACCTCACCCAGTAATTCTATTTGAGCACATCTTTTAAAAAGATATCTGATTTAAAGACTTAATGTGATGGAGAATCTACTACAATCATTAGCAAGTCATTTTAGTTGGTTATTTGCATTCAGTGTTTAAAAAACACAAAGTCAACAAAAAACAAGTCTTCATTTCTAGTTTGAATTTGTCTAGTCTTTGGGTCTTGTTATATTTTATGCGATATTAGAGAGCTTTGCTCTCAGAAATCTTTTCTCCTAGCAGAGTGGATAAAAATCAGTGTTTTAAAAAAAAATTGAATATTTTTATTCTGATATTTAATTTTTTTAAACCTGTTTAAAATTAAATCTAAATGTAACATTAAAGATGGTAAGGCCAAAAATTAGTTTTAAATGTGAGGTATGTACAGATAAGAGTTTTTGTGTTTAATAAAAGTACAGATTGATTAATAAAAATGCTGTGTATTAAATTACATTCTAAGTCATCGTAATGCAGCTTGATACAAATCATGAGCAAAAAATTACTTAGTAAATAAGGTTTCAGAGGGGTAGCCGAGTTACTCTGTAACAGAAAAAACTTGAAAAACAACAGATAGTCTGGTAGCACTTTAAAGACTAACAAAACACGAAGATGGTATCATGAGCTTTCGTGGACACAGCCCACTCCGGTCATCTGAAGAAGTGGGCTGTGCCCACGAAAGCTCATGATACCACTTACATGTTTTGTTAGTCTTTAAAGCGCTACAATAATGTTTGTTGTTTTTTTGGTAAATAAACAATGTCAGTCACCAATTTCTAACATACGTAAAATATACAACTACTAAAAATCTGAAAATATTAAGCTGAATGAAAGCTTAAATGAATGTATATAATTATAGTGTACCCTCCTAGGTAGCAAAAAGATGACCAAATGTAGTGTAACGGCTCAATTTAATTTTAAGTGTAACATACTTTAATGGATAGTCCTGTGGCACCTTAGAGACTACCACAAATATATATAGTATCATGAGCTTTCATTGCTACTTTCATGGCATTTGAAAATTGTCTTGAAATAGAGCTGATGCTTCTGCTGCTCTAAGCTTATGGACACTGTTATGGATAATGCCCAGTTTTAAACGAGCATTCATTGTATAATATTTCTTTTTGTGCCTTGGATCTGGTCACAGATTGAACAGTATCACTAATCAGTGTGCTGTTATCATTTTGTCTACAGAATGTGTCTACAGTGCTTTTATCCCTTCATTCAAATAGGTATGCTGTATGGCTTTTTGAGTCACATTTTAATTATAGACGGCTAGAGAGAAGCAAAATGTACTTTGCTGTTACTAGAAGCCCTCCTTATCTTAGGTTTTTGCATCATCCTGTTCTCATTTATTGTGTTTGATGTTTATCTTGCTACAAATCTAGTTTCAGGTCAGTAATCTTGGTGTTAAACTGGCTTGTTTCACAGATCCTCTGGTAAATAGAGTTTAATCCTGGGGTCTTGTGACTGTATTAAACTTGTTCTGTTCTTTGGTCGTCTTATAGGATTGGCTAATAATTAGGGCATCTTTGTGCTTTTTCTTGAAAGGATTACCTTCCCTCATCCAGAATTCAGAGGCCAGAGTAGGAGACAATGGAGCCAGCAGATGTCCTGGACACATTTATTTCACCTGTGTATATTAGTATCGCAAGTTCTATAAACAAATCTATTGTAGAAGGCTGCTAGCCTGGGACATAGAGCTAGGATTAGAATAATTGTGCTACTGAGCAATAATTGTGTGTATGTATTTAGGGATGTTAAATATCGGTTAATTGAAAAGTCGATTAACCTCATGAATTATTGGTTACTTGACTATTCTATAGTCCCTGGGGTGGGGCCAGCAGCCAGTGCAATCCAGGCGCACTCCCAAGGAGCCCCTTGTCACTCTCCCGCTGCTGCCTTTTTATCAGAGGCAGCAGCATGGGGTGGCAGGTGGGAGCTGGTCCTGAGGAGAGCCAATTTAAAAACCAGCTCCCCTTGGGGACTGGCTGCCTGTCGCCCTGCACTGCCCGGGGGGGGGGGGGGGGGGAACATGTAATCTATAGCATTAACCTATAAGCTTTTGTTGGTTTGTCAGCTATACTATTACATCCCTAGTGTGTATGTGTATGCACGTGTGTGTGTGTGTGTATTCATACATATATATGTATGAATGATTTTATTTTCAAAATAAGTGTGTGTTGTTTGTGATAGATCTATTATCTGGCTTTTGGTATTTGGTAATATAGCTTATTCCATTACATGAATGGAGGAGGCTATACTGATAAAAGTATGTTTTAGCCATTATTGTCTCCACTAGGGGAACTGTTTGGTACAGCTATGGTGTATATGTACTGGCGAGCCTTTCAAGTATAGACTGGGTCTGAGTCAAAACTTTGTCTTTGCTATCTCAACCCATATGATACTTTAAATGTCACACTCTTCTGTAAGTAAATGAACTTTCATATGTATTCTTTAGTGAATCATTTTAGAGTTTCTCTCTCTAATCTTCTGATTTACTTAAATTTTAGTATTTTGTCATTAAGGTGTGTGGTCTTTGTTGTTGTTGTTAGCTTTGTTAGCCTTAAAGTAAAGCTTTTTGGTTACCAAAATGTTCCAAACAAAAAATCAACCTTTTAAAGAAAATTTGCCAACTTTCAACTGGAGTTAATGTAAATCAAATGAAAGTCATCTGTTTTGGTATAAAGTATTAATATTTAAGTTTCGTAATAAGTAGGCAGGGCTAGATTCTCCCATGCCTCACAGTTTGCATGAAATGCAGTTCTGACGATATAACCAGAATTGTTGCTCCATTTGTTAGTGTTCTTTTCTAATCCCTCCTCTTTCTTTCTATTGCTATCTGTATCAAGTTGCGAGTTCTTACACAATGTGGTTTTTTTTTCTGCCTATGTCTCTATTCTTGTTTCATTCTAGTTTTCCCCTCTCATAACCAAGATTCCTCTCCAGTTTCTAGTGAAACGGTGATCTTTGTTCATTCTCCAATCACTTGTTTTCAAACCTGCTTTTTTGTTCCTTAGTTCTGCTGGTGGAATGAACTGTCATTAAAGTCTCTCCTTAATACATTTTTTTCACATGTCCTTTTAATATTAAACACATGCAAAAAGACAGTATTTATTAGAGTCTGCTGTACTGAAAGAGTCTTTGTGTGAATTTGTGTTTGTGATCCTTTGGGCAAAGACCAGGCCTTCTTTAATATTTTGAATAGTGCCATGCACAGGTATAATGAGACAACTACATAGCAAGATACATTCCGTACCTTGAAATCTTAAAAAGCTTTATAGCATGGGTTCCCAAATTGGGGTGTGTGAAGAAATTCCAGGGGGGGCGCGAAGCAACCCAGCCACCACCCAATTAATCTCCCTCCCCCTCCAAGTTTTGCTGCTATCCCCTTTTTTTTTTTTTGTTTTTTTTTTGTTCAGCAAGTTTTGCTGGGGGTGGGGCGGGGTTTCTCAAAAATCAAAAAGAGGGCGTGATGCCGAAAAGTTTGGGAACCACTGCTTTATAGTATAGGTTGGTGCAGTTAATTGCAGTGAGCATTCATGCCTAACGCAGAGTGTGTTGTAAGTTAACAATGAGTTGTTGCATTATTGTGTGGAAAAAGCTTTTAACAGTGGCTGCCTGCATTACATTTCAGTCTAGATCAGCTATGGGAAGCCTGCATGCGGCTCTTCCCCCACCTTCCCCAGGGTGCGGCTTGCAAGGCCCACCCCTGCGGCTCATGAAGCCGCCCGTGAAAACGGCCCTCACCTCCTGGCTCCCTGTGCTCTCCAGGTCAGGGGAGCCGTCTTGCACGGCCATTAAAGATGGTGTTGGCCGGCGGGAGCCTGATGTGGCCAAAAAGCCTTGAAACACGTTTTTTTAAAGGGACAGTCCTTTTCTTTTTCCTCGACCAAATGTGTTCGTGGGCTCCTTTTAAAGGGCAGTCCTTTTGTCAAGCCAAAAAAAACCACAACAACTTTGCCCTGACTCTTCATGCTGGATCCACTAAAATCTTGGCTCTTCACCCGGAATGGGTTGGCCAGCCCTGGTCTAGATAGACCATCACTTTCATAAACAGTGAATCCAATTAAATTTACACCTAAAATGTGGATGACACAGTAAAACTTTCTTCTGAACTGTTAAGTAAGCATTATGATAAAGGACAAGGTGTCTAACTCCAAAATAAAGTTACCAATAGCTTTTTAAAGAGCAGTCTATGGAACACACTTATTATATATTAATAAGATACATACATCAGTTTGTAATGATCAAATATTTATTTTTCAGCTGTTTCATTGAGGTATATTTGGGTCTGCTGTGCACTTCAGTGGCTAATGCACGTAAATTGCACACAATGTAACTGTGCAGCATAAACTAGTAAATAGTTCCCTGAGTATAGACCAAGAGAGTTTAGTCAACAACTGTAAATGGGTTGGACCTGTGAAAGCTCATGATACCATCTACATGTTTTGTTAGTCTTCAAGCTGCTGCTAGACTATTCAATGTTTAAGTTTTTCTACTTACAGACTAAATTTGGCTACCCTTCTGAAGTAAGTTAATAATGTCAGAGAACATTTGCATTTAATCTGTAGTTAAGAGCTCTGTTATGAGCCATTCCAAAATATCTTGGCTTTGTCTTGAGGAAGATTTCTTCAAGTTCCCAATTCATCTGAATTGCAGTATTTGAGTCAAGAGATCTGCCAAAATGACAGTTCAGGGTAAAGTTTTATACATGAACAATAAACTGACTGCTCTTTTTTTTTTTTTTTTTTTTTAAATGAATTTAGAACTCTGGTGTCCAACATGCTAGCCACTAGCCACGTGGTTATTTGGCCAGTTGAGTGTGGCTAGTTTGCTATAACAGTAGCCACTATATGGCTACTGCTTCAGAACTGGTTGGACACCATGGATTTAGAAGATAGCTCCGCACTTAGCCCATTGGAAGTCAGTGGGAGGTGAGGGCCTAAGGGCCATATCTACATGAGAAGACTGCATTGGTATGATTTAAAATCAATATTCTTTTTCTGTGTAGCTGGGGTAGATTAGCAACTACAATTTAACTTGAAGTTGACTGAGCCAAATGGCTGCATTAGGAGAATTTGTTGCAGTAATGTCTCCTTCATATTTATAAATTGGGCAATAGTCAGTGTTATGTTTAATGGTCTGCTGTGCGAAACCACACTCAAACACCAGGGAATCCTTGATTTTTTTTTTTCCATTTGTGCATTAGATAGTCGCATTTACCATGGTTAATTTGAATTTGGCGCAGAGCTGACCAAGACGCCCATGGAAGGTCAAACCCAGGAACCTTCTGTGTTGAATCTGGCACAAGATGCTTACTTTTTAAGTCTTGTTTAGCCCAATCTGCTTTCCAAGCTTCCTTCTAATCATAGCCTGTTTGCATGAGGTTAAAGAAAGGCTTGTGGGTCTCAACTTGGGATCCCCTGGGGCTCTGCTTGAGCTCCAGACATTTCAGGACGAGGGGGAGGAATTCCAAGGCTTGGGGCTTCCTTCCTTGCAGCACAGAGACTTGCCACAGGACAGATCAAAGTAAGCATAGGCTGTAATTTCCCCCCACTGATTTAAAGTATAAAGTAAAGACAACTTTCTGTCCTTCATAGACACTTGCTGCTGCAGTGTTGAATCTGTTCGCTAGGCTGTTGCAGTGCCTGGAGAGGTTGTTGATAGGGATATAAAAGTGTAATTATTCAAACGATTAACCCACAAGCATCGGTTTACCAGTTTCCATTACAGTAACACACCAGCTCCTGCTTCTGCCCTGTGCTGCTAGTGCTGCAATATAAATCTTATGCCAGGGGTGGTAACCTTTCAGGCATGCCAAGATTTAACTTATTCACTTGTATTTACAGGTCTGTGTGTCTCTGATAGTTTTCAAAGTCGATAATAGTCCTACTTTCATTTTAGCAGCTTCATTAATAAATAAATTGTTACAAAACTTAATTTTTTTAGTGTGATCCTTGGCCTTGCTTTCCTTTGCTGAGTTTTCCAATCTTGGGCTCGTAGTTTGATACTTTAAGCAGCACACAAGCCTCTGTCTCCAGCGCTGCTCTGCCAGTGATGTCAACAGAAAGAATGGCAGCTTGATCCACTGCTGCTGCAGCAGCAGCTGCCACCACCACAGCAGCTCTCTGGCACTCATATACCATACTGCAGCCTGAGGTCCAGCCTTCCCCAGGGCTGAAGCTGGGTCCAAGGTTGTGTGGTAACTTCCCAGCTGTCTTGGATGGTGGCCCTGGAGGCCAGAGGTGCTGCTGCCTGGTCCGGTCCTGGAGGCCAGAGGTGCTGCTGCTGCAGCCATGCAGTTCCTGGGCCAGCCCGGAGGTGCCACTGCTTCAGCCCTACTCCCGCTGGGTGCGGGGCAAGGGACAGGGCTCCAGTGGCAGCCTTGGCTCCCCGCTGTGTGTGTGGGGTTGAGCTCCTGCTGCCTGCCATTCAAAATCGGCTCAAGTGCCACTATAGGTTGCTGACCCCTGGCTTATGCCTTTGTAGCCTTCCACTAGGATTTTAAATTGTTACCTGGTTACATTTTTTACCATTTGTTTTACATTCTTTGTTGTTGATTATTTTTTGAAATTATGAATCTTGCTATGGGAAACCACCAAACACACTAATCTAGGTCTAATTTTTACCCATTACCTTTTTTCTTATGTTTTACTCATTTAGATTTGGGCAAGAATGGATTTGACATGAGAGGATTGGGAAAACTACATACTTCTTGACCGAACAGGGTGTCCGATATGTTGGGAATTGCTTTCATGTGACTTTTGCCACAATGTGCCCATAATAAGATTAGTGTCCTTTTTGGAAAGAAATACTTTGAAATATTATGTTGCTGTAATAAATTTAAATGTAAGAAAATCTCACGTCAGAGGCTCCTGGATGTTTAAAAAACAAAAGTAAAAGCAATCTGTTAGCATACAAATCAGCTATGAAAAGCTGTATGTTCATAGCCTGAAATAACATCCATTTAAATGGGAATGCACAATTAATTGTAGTGGACCAACCATAATACTCTAGTGTTTTATTATATTTGGATTTTTGGGGGTTTCTTTGTTGAACACAATGGAAAAAACTGAGCTGAGTTCCTGTTAATTTTATAGAACAAAAACCTTTTTTTACTACTTACATTTTTGTACTGACCTGGACTTGAGGAGCTAGAAGGGTGTAATTTTTTACTTTTTTTGTAGTCTAGCAGAATAAAATTATAATTTACTATAGGTATATTTTAAAAGCTATTTAGGTCCCTTAATGACATACTAAGTGCCCAGTGGGATTTTCAGCAGTTAGTGGGAGTTGGGTATTCAGGCGCTTTTGAAAATCCCAGTAAGGTGCCTCATAATAATCTGGTCGTCCATTCTTGGTGATAGTAAAACCACATTGATGATGGTATTTTTGTGGTAGTTCTAGTAGGTGACTAATATTTACCATAGTTAATTTTTTGTTTCCTTTGAGAGTTGTCATGACAGCAAATCAGCCTTCTTGCTATTTTAACTCACACCCCATTAAACTTATCAGTTCAGTGACCTCATCTTCTTCCGCTTAACACATAATTTATAGAAATGTTTCTCTTCATTATGGGTATCTTGTGCAGAACTTCATCTTAAAATAGAAAAAAAAAAAAGATTCTGCCACTGCCCAGTCGCTAATGCACTTGAATGAGTGTGAACACACCTGAAGATACACATGCCCACTAGTCCTAGAGGTGATAAATTTTTCTAGACATTGATTAAAGTGTTTCCCTTAGTTCACAGGAAAAATATAGAAACTACAGGTAGCTGAGTTGTTTGAGTTTCAGCACTTGGGACAGTGCTGAAAAAAGATGCAGTAACCCACAGCAGTCCTAGGAATTGTAAAAAGCATCCTGTTGAATCAGTTTTCAGAATGTTTTTTTTTCTTTAAAGCTGAAGAATAAATGCTTTATGTCCTAGGGTACGTCTACACTTGCTCCCTAGTTCGAACTAGGGAGCAAGTAGCCGACCGAAATTGCTAATGAAGAGGGAATTTAAATATCCCCTCACTTCATTAGCATAATCTCACACTCGCGTTATTCCGCTCGCCAGCTGATTCGAACCAGGAAGTGTGCTCCAGGACGCTTTAGTTCGAATCAAGCCCCTTTGTGGTAAATCATTTCTGTCTATGGGTGGACACAATATTTAAGAACAGATATCTTACTCCAGAACTTGTGCCTTTGTGTTAAGTCATTTGTCTGACTTTTGAATTCTCCAAAGCAGACAAGAAATGCACAACAGCACTCTATAATTTTCTCTGTTCACTAGTTTTTTGCTGAGTGTAAGAGGTGGCAGGCTTTAATTTCCCATGTAGCCTTTTCACATTTATCCCCTATCTTATGGGATCATTAAAATCATGAATATCTTAATTTTTTCTTTATCCCGTGAAAAGCTTTAGCAGCAGCACAATTTGTTGAATAAATTGTGTTGATTTGAGTATTTAAAATCTGCTTCTGTGGGTGGATCATTAAACCTTCCAGTACCCTGCTCATATTTGAACAGGTTGTGCTGGTAAGATGAAAAATATTTTTGAGAAGCTAGTAGTGTCTACTAATTTTTTAGTGCTTTGTACATTACCCAGCAAGACTTACCACAAAACGTAAGTATGGATTGATCCTCTGTGGTTTGGGACTTTCTGGTCCGGCAACGTTTGTGGTTTTCTCCTCAGTTAGCTTTCAGTTCAGGATTTCAAATTTTTAGGCATTACTTGCCAAATAAGATTTTCTGAATTTCAACAGTCTAGAGGAAGGGAAACTGGTGGCAGTGACAGTGATTAAACTAGCTCTGGATGTGGCAGACATCTTATTGTGCTGTATAACTACAGACATTGTCAGTTAGAGGGACTTCTGGCTCCATTCCCCTAGTTTTCCCAGGAAAACTGCCACAAGATTGGGCCCAATTCTAGGCAATATTGGAGGAAGGGAAACTGGTGGCAATGACAGTGATTAAACTAGCTCTGGAGGGACTTGTGGCTCCATTCCCCTAGTTTTCCCAAGGAAATACAAAATATCACTGTAGACCTACCTTTTTAAATTAATCCTATCATTTTAATCAGAAAACTGACTATTTGCCTTTATGCACTCAATGATTCAAGAATTACACTTTGTTCCTTGGTTATTTACACACCTATGCTGGTATAAATTCTGCTGCCTTCCACTCACACAACATTATAGAACTTCTTAGTTGTTCCATCAGAGGCCTTACAAACCACCATGCAAGCATCAAAAGCATCTGGATCTGCCTTCACAGCATTCCTCCTCCCACATGCAACCCACACAAGAAAGATATTTCAGAGAAAATATAGCCAGCCATCAGCCACCTTATCCACTTCCATACAGCCACCCCACTCCCTGTGGAGGTCATCTTGCACTTTCCAGCTTGGGTAAAATAAAAATGGACAAATTGCTGCAAAACCATGGCTGTCCAGTCAAGTTCATTATGCCACCTTATCCATAGCGGCTCTCCCTTGCTCCCTTCCCACATTCCTCCTCAGTAACTGCTCTCACAACAGCATCGTCACCTAAGAGGTGAGCTCCTTACTACACAGAGGAGCAATAGAGAGGTTGCCTCTGGAATACTAGGGGAAGGGAGGTGGGGGGTGGTCTCAACTTACTTCCTGATAACCAAAAAAGATGGGTGAGTGGAGGCCAATTTTGGACCTACTTCTTAATATCTTCATTCGCAAGCCCAAATTTTGTATGGTCATACTAGCAATAATCATTCTCAGGCAATGCTGTTCTGTTCAGATCCGTGCAACTATGCCTTTCCATCTCTTCCACTCCTATAACGAATACTCCAAGACCAGATGTGACAGTGTGACAGTTATCCTGATCACTCCTGGTAGCCCAAACATTTCTGGTTTCTCAAACTTCTGTGTATGTCCACCTGTCCCCAGTTGCTATTTCCACCTGTATTTATTGTACCTTCTCCAGTCTGCTGGTGTAACTCAATGGCAAGATAAAACATCCCAGTCCAGAAGTGCTTCACCTAAGGGCATGGTATTTAAATGGTCATTTTCTATAGAGTAGGAGAATTCATCAAAAGTGCAAATATCCTTTCCAGCAGCAGGAAGGAATCCACTAGGTTTTTTTACCAGTTCAAGTGGAAATGCTTTGCCTCTTGGGTACAATAAATACAGTGGGGTTTCTCTTTAGTCCTGTGGCACCTTATAGACTAACAGATGTATTGGAGCATAAGCTTTCATGGGCAAAGGCCATGCATCTGACGAAGTGGGTCTTTGCCCACGAAAGCTTATGCTCCAATACATCTGTTAGTCTATAAGGTGCCACAGGACTCCTTGTCGCTTTTGCAGATCCAGACTAACACGGCTACCCCTCTTGATACTTGACTATATTTATTCTGGATTACTTCCTATCCTTACAGGCATCGGGAACTGCCCTCAACTCCCTCAGTGTCCAGCGAATGGCAGTTAGTACCTTTCACCACTCCCTATCTCTTCCTCTCCTTTCCCCCTGAAAGACATTCTGTCGTAACACATCATTTGACTGTTAGGTTTTGGAAGGACTTCCTGAGTACATTTCCATCCATACAACACTTTGCTCCACTGTGGGACCTCAACCTAGTTCTGTCTGTACTTACAAAAACATTATTCAAACCTCTGGCATTATGTTTTATGTCCCTCTTTTCCATGACAGTCACCTTTGTTGCTATCACTTCAGCAAGAAGGGTTGGTGAGCATGGGGCCATAAGGGCAGACCCTTTCTTTGCCATTTTTCATGAAGTTAAAGTTGTGGTGTTTGCACCCAAATTCCTGGGACATATAATTTCCTAGTTTCAAGTTAACGATCCCATTTACTTATCTATGTTTCTTCCCAAGCTGCACACATCAGAAAACAGTCAACAATTCCACTTCCTCAGTGTTCATCGGGCTTTGGCCTTCTACCTGCAGAGAACGAGACCAATCTGGAAATCCTCCAGGCTGTTGGTTGCAATAGCAGAAAGAGTTACGGGTCAGGCAATATCCACACAGAGCATCTCCATGTGGATTTTTGGGTACATTACGATCTATTAATTATTTGGCCTGCCTCTACCTTCTGAATTGAAAACCCATTCCACAAGACAATGACCTCCCCCCAGAATGTGCTTATCTGGGACATATGCAGAGTGGCCACATGGTGCTCAGAACACACCTTTGCTACACATCATGTCTTGGTGCAAGATTAGGCAGTGCAGTTGTATTCCACTTCACCCTTCCACCTTCATCCTTGCCCTTTCTCTGAATTCGATACTGTGTGCTAATCACCCTCAGTTGGATACAGTAGGGCAGGGGTGGTCAACCAGTTAGAGACTAAGAGCCAAAATCAGTGTGGATAGTAGCGCAAGAGCCATGTATTGTATATTTATTTGTATATATCTGTAAGGCTCATATTACATATTTATTTATATATATCTATAACCCTAAGGCACCCCTAGCCCCCCTGTTCTAACCCAATTCCCCCGTCATCCCCGAGAGCCAGGCAGACACAGTGTGAAGGGTAGTGACTCCCTTCCCCATCCTCCTGCTGGAGTCCCTCGCGCCACAGCTCTGTGCCTTTGCACGTTTTCTCTGCCTTTCTTCCCACGGCAATTTTCTCTCTAGTTGTCGCTGCTCCTTGGGGGGCGGGGGGAGGCAGTTCCTATTGAAATGGAAAAAAATGCTTTTGCTTTATAAATATTGCTCACCGTTTTTGAAAGATCCCATACTCCTGAAAAAGTGAGTTTTTTTTTTCTCGAAAGTACCGCGTCTAGACTGCAGTTTCACTTTCAAAATACCCTTTTTTGAAACAGCTATTGGACGCAAATATGCAAATGAAGCACGGGATATTTAAATCTGCACTTCATTTGCACTTTTGATTGGGCTCATTTATATCCCTCTTTCAAAAGAGGGATGTAGTCTAGACGAGCCCTTAACTAGAAGATTGCATTGAGTTAGAACATGACTCCTTAAAGTTGTATTACTGAATTCAATGGTTCTCAAACTTTTTTTTTTTTTTTTTACTGGTGACCCCTTTTACATAGTAAGCCTCTATGTCTTCAGGGCGCCCCTTATCAGGCCTTCCTAATGGGGCAGCTGGTGCTGGCTGTGGAGACAGTGACCCTTGCCTTTAGAAAAGAGAAACACTTTTTTTTATGTTTAATCATGGGTGCTGTGCTCCCTTTACATCTGGCCTCTGATTCCCCACTTTCCCTTGGCTTCTAATTCCTGTACGTTGTAGGAGGCAAACTACATAAGAGAAGTGTTGGATGAATGCTGCTACAAAGAAGCAGTGCATCAGTTTTAACCTGTGACGGAGTTAAATCAGTATGAACAGTTAATAGTTCCAGTTCATGTTTTGTTGCTCCATAAGTAGCTTGTGCTTACTGTGTATAACTTATTTAAATTTTGATTATAAATTCTGTTGAAAAAATTGTTTCACATAAGTGTTTTAAAAGATCTCTGGAAAAAACTATATTAAAGTTTTTTTTTTTTTTTTACTTGATTTAAGAAACAGTATTTACAAAATACTAGCTATGTAAAATACTTGGCACATTTTCATACATGTGACCATTTTGGCCTGTGTTGTGTTTATATTTGACTTGTACTAAAATATGTGAGTGTTTTATTGCACTACTCAGCTAAAATGTTTTTACTTGTACTTGCATAATGCCTAATTTAGATATTATCATAGATGACTATTCACAATTCTAGCAATTTGATTTTTGGTATTTACTGCAGGAATATTTGCTGTATTACTTTTATGTGTTTTCGTAGCTTTTTGTATTTTACACAGCTAATTTCAGGCTAAGAATAAGCATAACTCTTGCTTTGAAGAGTTTATGATTTTATACAAGTGTTTCCAAGTGGTTAGCTTTAAAATATGGAATTAAAAAAACCCACCTTTTGGTGTACTGGGTTGTCTGTCTGTCTCTCTCAATTTTTCCTGCAGGATGACAGAGTGATGTCATCTGTATCCTCGTTCTACTGCCGCCCACCTTGGCGCTGTCCCCTCTGGGCATGTGCTGCTCCTGCTTCACACCCCGGAGAGGCTGCGCTGCTGGGGAGGAGCTGTTGGGGCTGTGTTCCCTCCACCATCCAAGCCCAACCTCCTCCACTGTCTGAGCCCAATACTGTCTCCTCCTCCCCGGGCCATCTCGTGTCCCCTCTGCTGTCCGAGCCTGATCTTCACCCTTTCACCAAGACCTTGCAGCCCCAGCCAGCTCCTGCCCCCTTCTCTCTTGGCCAGACACCCTACCCCCAGAGAGTGGGGGGTTGGCAAGCGTAGCGAGCAGGGGCGCAGCCCTCTAGTTTCTCTTAAATTTTAAGATCCAAATTTATAACTTCTGTAAGCCATTGGGATTGCAGGCAGTGTGAATTTAGAACCAAATTCTGCATTAAGACATTAGTAAAAAATAAAATGATATATTCTGAATCTGTGTTAGAATCTGGCCTTAAACAGAAGCTTGGATTCACTAGTTATTGACTATATTAAAATGTTAATAGAATGTGACAAGTTAAGACATGGTTGGCTCAGACATGGCTAATAATCTGTTGCTGACAATAGCAGCTAATAGTATTTCACCCCTGCCAACAGGCTAACAGATGGTTGTGTCCCTATAAACAGACTGAAGCACTGTTTTGTTGTGCAAATGAGTGCCCTCCCCCAGTTTATGCCTGTGTAACTGGGTTAGTGAGTCCTCTGTCCTCTGTAATATCTGTGCAGAAGGACATTCCAGAATATGTCAGGCCCGTATGCAGGAATTTCCATGAAGGGGTGCTTTTTTGTAAATGTGGACCGCAAGGGTGTGAATGCACCCTCCATGGTCCCCCAGGCAAGCAGGGAAATCAACCCCAGCCTTCCCCTAGCTGGCTAGAGCATGGGAGACAGAGGCTCGGGCAGTGCGCTACTGCTGCCTTCCCTTGGCCAGCTGGAACATGCTTACCTGAGGGTTCATGGGGGGTGCTTTTGCACACACACCCCACGTACAGGTCTGTATGTTGCACACATATTGCTTTTACTACTCTTGGTCCGTCTACACTAGATATAAACCACTTTGTGGCTTATCCTTGGGGTAAGCCTAGAGGAAATTATAAATGTATGTTCCTTGGCACAAATATTTAGGGAGTTTTCATATTAGCTATTATACAGGTATTAACTAATTGAGTTTACTAGCAACTGATTAAAGTTAAAAAAATCTAAGCCATAATGTTTAGAGGACTTGATGTGATAAATTGCGATTGTACATCATTCTATCCCTGTCTTTAAATGTAAAATTTAAATGTGTAAAAATGTTATGGCTTTAGGACAGATCTGAATTAAATGAGAAAAATGCATTAATTAACCTATTTATCCCAACAGTTTAGTCTGAATGTTGGAGAGAATTGAATAGGAGAATGAGGCTACACCAAATCATTGAGCTACCAGAATATATTTAATCTTAATGTCTAAATCCATAGTGAAATGGCAAGATCTATAGAAATTGGCAGTTCTACATGGTCAGATCCTACCCCCTTGGATGTAGTTGGTTTTAGGACTTAAAGATAATCTTGTTGAAAAATGAATTGTTTGCTCCTTTTGGACAAATATTTGGTTCTAGCAATTTTAAAGTATTCATTACATAAACATGATAGACAACATAAAGACATTTTTGAGGGAGACAGGTGGAAAACAGTATGAAGGGGTCAGCTGAAAATTAAAATTAGGACATGAGCTGAGGGATTCATAACAAACTTGTAAAACTGCAGGCTAAAAAAAACCAGTTGGATAATACTGTGGAAACTGAATCTGCTGATAACAAGTGCTGGCAAAAAATATTTTTTTATGAACAACACATAATTATTTGCCATAAAAGTTTTAAGGTGGTCAAGAGCAATCAATTATTCTGCTTGATAAAAATAAGCTCTGATAACACATCCTAATGAAATACGTTGCTTTTGCCACTTGAGTGATCTATACACTTGGGAAACACTGAGCTCTTCAGGTTATTGAAAAAGCTGTGAAAATATAGGCTTGCCAGAGATATGAGGTTGGTAAAGAAACTTCAGATGAAAAAATGAGGGAGATTCTAGAGGCAATAACAAGCATGAAGAATGCCAAAACTCCAGGGAGGCCTGATTCCATGCCAACTAAACCTTGAAAAAATAGTACTCATCTTTTGTAGGAGGAATTTCCTCAGTGTATGAAAATTACTGTTGTATTGATCCTGAGTTTGAGAAAAAATATTAGCTTGTGGATCTTACAGGTATATGTTACTGGTGAGTCATAATTATGACTGTCAACCACGGTTAACTCACACAATTAACTCAAATTAGTTGTGATTAAAAATCGCAATCATAGTTTCAATTGCACTGTTGAACAATAAATGCCAATTTAAATTTATTAAATATTTTGGATGTTTTTCTACATTTTCAAATGTATTAGTTTTGGTTACAACACAGAATACTACGTGAACAGTGCTCAGTTTATATTTTATTACAAATATTTGCACTGTAAAAAGATAAACAAAAACATATTTTTCAGTTTACCTCATACAGATACTGTAGTGCATGTCTTTACCATGAAAGCACAACTTACAAATGTAGGTTTTTTATTACATAACTAATTAATTAATTTCGAAATAGCGGTTTGCATGTATAGATGCTATTAAAGTTGATTCGAAATAACTGCTGTTATTTCGAATTAACTTTGCAGTGTAGACATACCCTGAGAGAGTGAGATTGGGTTCTAGTAACCATGGCTTATTCCCTTTGGGCCAGTGTTTCTCAAAATGGGATCTGTGGACCCCTGGGGGTTCCAGTCCTGCTGATAAAATCCTCCCCCTCCTTCCAGTGCCTCCTGAACGTTAAAAGTCCAGTGGGCCTACGGTAGGCTTCCGGCCTACCCAAGCTCTGCACCTCTCCTGTGTGTGCTTGTGACCACGAAGTGGTGTAGGAAATAGGGATGTAATAGCATATCCAGCTAAATGATTAATCGATAAGCAGATGCTTATTGGCTAATGCAGCCAGATACATGCAACTCTCCCCTCCCTCCCGCTGGCTCTGTGAGTACATTTTTAAGCGGGTTGGCCAGCAGGCTGGCTCAGTCCCAGTTTGTGCTGCATCCTGAGAGCTAATCACACTGCGGCTCTATATGAAAAGTACCTAGCTGCAAGCCAATACTGTGTCAGCCTTCCTGTCCACTGGCTCCTTAGGTATTTTCAATGCAGAGTCGCTTATTAGGTAACGGCGTAACCGACAACATATTGGTTGTGTATGTGGTTCCTGGATTACATGCAATTTAACATCCCTTGTACGGAGGGGTCTCCGTGTCCTGCCCCCACCCTGAATGTTGATTCTGTGGCTCCTATTAGCCAGGAACTGGACAGGGGCAGCACATAGTGACCCCCTGAACTTTCCACCTAGGAGCGCTTTTGGAAGCCTCCCAAAGTAACTTCCACGTGGCCGGAGCTCTTTTCCTAACCCTTTGCATCAGCCCAGAGCTTGCACCCAACTCCCTCCCTGAGCCCTTACCCTTCCTGCACCCGAACTCCCTCCCAAATCTCATACGCCCTCCCAGAGTCCATACCCTGCATTTCCACACCCCACATCCCCTTGCAGCCCAACCTCCTGCTCCACCCTGGTGAAAATGAGGGATGGAGGGGGGCTGGAGTGAGAAGGATGTGGCATTGGGGAAGGGAGCAGAGAAAGGGCCGAGCATGGGGACTTGGGGGTCCCTAAACTTTTAAAATCAAAATGGGGATCATTGTGTTGCTAAAGTTTGAGAACCACTGCTCTAGGCTGTCTTTTCCCCATCTGTTTTAACTTGGGTTGATTTCCTGTTAAATTGAGTAAGTTAACCTGTCCCTTTGCAAATACTGATCTAGATATTGCATAAATATTTGCACACAAGTACTGTCTTCACCAGAAGAAAAGTATATTATTAACTCATATTATATTCTTATGTAAAACTTAGTATTAACCTAAACAGTAACTGCCTTATTTTCACTAGGATTTTAATATGTGTATCATAATAATGGGTTTGAAATTCTTTTCCTAGTCCAAAAATGGAGGGATTAGCACTTATAAAGATATTAATTAACTCGAGTGAATGGGCAATCAGTTAGGTAGGTTAAAAAAATAGGAATCATATCCCTAATTTAGAAATAATGCATTTAGTGCACCCCAGATGGTGATTTAGAGTTAGTGATTCCTAGAGCCCTGCAAATCCACAAATATCTGGTTTACATCTGTGGATATCCACAGATGTGGATGCAGATATCTGTGTCTCATTTTTGTAGGTGCAGACACAAAATTTTGTATCTGTGCAGAGCTCTAGTGATTCCTTCCTGCCTCCCTTCCCCCTCCCTCAGATCTTTGTGGAAAACAAAATAAGCTTGTACTTCCTTCTAATGACTTAAATTGAAGTAAGAGGAATAACTATCATGTGAGAAGCTTGGATCTTACTTCTCTATTGATAGTTAACATTACCCTTGCAGCGAAAGGGAGTATGTTTTTGTCTTACCAATAAAGCATTGAATTTCTCAGAGAGAAGCATTTTGATTTCCTGTGGCAAGGACAGAGTTCAGCTAGGATAGCAGTTTCACGTCCTGCCGCAGGCAGGAATGGAAACCAGCATTTTAAAATTTTTAAACATAGATTAGAGCATGGGTCTCGACTCATGGTCCGGGAGCCATCTGTGGCCCGAGCAGTCCGACAGTCCAGCCCATGCACAGCTGCTGGCACGCAAGTTCCTGTGGCTCTGGGGGTAGGGTGTCTATATTTCCGCCAAGTCCAGCTCCTACTCTGCCCCATCCTGCTTCTTCCCATCCCTGCTCCACACTGTTCCCCCAAAGGATGCCTCAGAAATTACCGGGGGCTTGGCATGAGGTGGCAGCAGAGGTTGGGCTCATTGCACTCACTGTGACAGCAGTAGCTGTAGGGAAGCGGAGCAACACATCAGCCTCTGCTCTCTTCTGCCATCTCCCAGCCTGGTCACTGTGTTTCACCCCAATGCAGGCTGGCTTGGGAGATGGCAGCAGAACAAAGCAAGCTGCCCCCCTCCCTGTGGTGTTGCTTCCATGCAGCTCCCGTTGCCATAGTTAGTGCGAGAGGGTCTGACCCCTGTGACTGGCCCCAGCTTGCCCACGGCCTGACAGACTAACCTGAGTATGTCCATAGGATGGTTGGTGTGACTGCTGCGGAGCCCCCCAAAAGGCGGGGTTTGGGGTGGCTCTGCGCACACCTCCCCTGGTTGCAGAGATGTGCTGGTATGACACAGAGCTAACAACTGGAAGCTGTGCTTTAGTCTCACTGAGCTATTGGGGTGTGTGGGTTAAATTGCCTGGGTGCAGAAGGCCGGGCCAGAGGATGTAGGGGGGCAGAGGAGAGCATGGGCCAGCAAGTGGGCATGGAGATTGTGTGTATATGTGTTTGTGCGGGGAACATGTGGAAATCCCCTACCCACCCTGGAGCGCTGCCGGAGAGGGGTGTCTGCTGGCCTACTAGGAGGATTTGAGGGCTGGCACTGGCCCTAAGGTGAATTGAGTTTGATACCCCCTGCATTAGAGGGTAGCTTTTTTTTTTTTATGTGAGTCGTTGAGGTTGGGGGTACAGTGCAGTTCTATAAAGTATATTTACAGCATATACTTCCACAGGTCTGTAGGAGGGCAAACTCCCTGCACCCTGGGCTCATCGGATAATTTTCATGGTTACACACAAGCCCCCTTCCCTGTGGTGTTGCTTCTGTATCGGAGGCAGCAGCATGGCAGGGGGAGGAGGGAGGAGAGCAGGCGAGAGCCAGTGCTCCTGGGGAGTCTGCTTTTAAACTGGCTCCTCGCACATACCAGCACCCACCAGCATGTCCCCTCCTCCCCCTGCACTGCGGCCTCTGTATCAGAGGCAGCAGGACGGGGAGAGGGGAGGTAGGTGGGAGCCGGTGTGTCCCCCTTCCCCCCCCATTTATACATATAAGGGCTGAAATTTTCAGTGGTTACACATTTGCCCCTCCTCCCCCAAAAAAGTGCCTTTTAACACAGTTTGTTTAAATGGTATAAGTTTTTCTGTGGGCACTTTTATATTGGTTTAAATGAAACCTGGCTTTTTTATTTAATGTACACTACTGTTAAACCTGTAGAAGCCAGATTTAGGGCTTGTTCATGTTGTAGAGCCTTTGCTTGTATACATGTGCCTGCAGAACCCCTTAATATAGATACAGTATAAGCTGGCCGAAGAAGACAGCAGTGCCATCTCCCCAAATGATATTAGCTAAGATGACGTAAACATGCTTCTCTAAGCATAGGTGCATCTAAACTGGGGATTTTGCGGTCCTAAGAATTGATTACATGAAGTTTTTTCACTCCTAGCTGATAGCTATGCTAGCAAAATTTTGTAATATAGAGCTAGACTTAAACTGATACAAGAATGTTTGCATACACACTTAACACTGACTATAATTGAATGGATGTGAAATCATACTTTTAATTATATCAGTACAGCTTTGTATGTTGTCAGGCTCTCTCCCATCTACTCTATTATTTGATTTAAAATAATAGATAAAAATGTAAAAATTAAATCAAGATTACTTTTGTTTCTGGGTTCTCCTTTGAAATTATTTTAACTGTGTCAGAACTTGAAAGTAGGAGTGTGAAGTGTACAATCTTGCTGCAATCATTCAGGTATTTCCTGAGTCAATAAAAATCCCAGAAACAAGGTGAGAGGAAAACTGCCTTTGTGCAGTAAAAAAAAAAAAAAGCTTCAGAGGAGTAGCCGGTTTAGTCTGTAACAGGAAAAATTAAAAACAACAACAAATAGTCTAGTAGTACCTTAAAGACTAACAAAACATGTGAACTCTGAGTTTATTCCCACTGGAAACAGAAGTAAAACTGACTCTTTTTACTAACAAAACATGTGAACTCTGAGTTTATTCCCACTGGAAACAGAAGTAAAACTGACTCTTTTTTCTAGTTATATATACACATAGTTCTAGTTAGAAAACTGAGGAAGGACCTTGTGTCTAAAGTGGGAGAGGGATGTTTTTGTATCTGAACTTTTGAAGGTTATATGTGGTTCAGTCTGCCACCTTGTGGTAATTTGGTGTTTACAATTATAATGATTTTGAAAACTAGCAGAGCGAACAGATTGATAACTGTAAATTTTTTTTTGTATAGGCTGTGGATTGATTTGTAAAATAATTTTCAGAAATATTACTTGTTATTTGGAAACAATTGTGTAAAACACAATGTATCTGAATAGGGATGTTAGCAAGTAGTCGACTAGTTGACTACTTGAAAAGCCTAAGCTTATTGCAGAGTTGGCCAACCTATTAGAGACGAAGAGCCAAAATAGCTGTGGATAGAGCGCGAAGAGCCATGTATTATATATTTATTTGTATATATCTCATAGATAGATAGATAGATAGATAGATAGATATAGTACACAAAATGTAGTGATAAAAATAACATTACAGGACATTTTAGACAAAAATCAATAAAAAAAAAAAGTCTCTAGTCTCTTAAATTCACAGCCAGTCCATAGATCTTCAGAGAACTTGGCAAGAAACAAACATCAAATTAAAAAAACAACAACCTGTAATACAGCAGTATTGTCACACTAAAAAAAAAAAAGCATCCCCACCATGTATTTTAAATTTAACACTACTGCCCTATTATGTCCTGTAAGGTTTTTTAAATTAAACTGAACTGAAAAGTAAATTAGCACAATTTGAAGTGCCTGTTTCACTCCAGCTTGTTGATCTCTGGTATGGTTTCCTTTTTTTTTTTTACGTATGAAGATTATGGCTTTTTTATAGTTCTAAAAATTCAGGTCTGTCCCAGACTGCAAATATGAGAGGTTCAAAAACAAGAAGGGAGAGACTCATATCTCAGAATAATTGCTTAGCCTGGCAAACAATAGCCTTTGAATGTTTCTTTAAAGAAACACAGAGTAAACCAGATATGTGCTGATTCTTTTTTTTTTTTTTTTTTTTTTTTCCCCTGGAATTTAAATATGACATCTGTGTTGGCTGCCTTATTTTGCATCCATGAAGACTTTGAGTTTAAGGTGCTTCAGCCTCCCCGCTCTAACCCAATCTCCTTCCTCTTCCCCAGAACCAGACACTCCCAGCCCCTCCCCGCAACCCAATGCCTGGGTCCCGGAGCCGCCACTGCCACATGCTTCTCCCTCTAGGCGTTGGGGCGCATCTGCAGAGCAGCTGGCTGTGAGCAGTCCAGGCACGTGGCTCAGAACAAGTTGCATTTTCTTAACCAAAGAGCCGCATGTGGCTCAGCCACCCCTGGTGTATTAGGTAATCAAGTGGAGTATCGACTGCTCGCTTCCTTCTCCCCTCACCTTGATTCCCAGTGGCTCTTATCACATTTAAAATGCAGAGTCACAGTGTGGGTGGCTCTCTGAGCCTGCACTGCTCAGTCTCGGCTCGAGCCGGTTTCTGGAGCTACCCTGCTGTGGCTCTGCAGAGCGGCCCTTATCGACTAATCATTAGTTAATACAAATTGTATTGACTACACGATTAGCCAGATTACTGCAATATAACATCCTTATATCTGAGCTCAGTAGCAGCTTAATGTCAATCATATAGGGATTTTTCCCAATTGTTCTGCTCAAATGTTCATAAATATATGCTGTATTTGCATAATATATCTTTGAAGGACAAAAGAAAGCAGTTTTATTGATTGTGTCCTTAATATATTGGCAGTTATATATGGAATATCAAAACTGAAAGGTTTTGATATCCATTGTTTACATTGTTTTATAAAATGTCTTTTAGAACTTCAGTACAGGTTGAACCTCTGTTAACCGGGACTCCCTGGTCCAGCAGCACCCATGGTCCATCAGGATCAGAGAGTCCTGGAGGAAGGCTGGCAGCTAGGCTCCCCGCATCTGGGCTGCATGGCACACTGTAGCTGGGCTGCTAGGTACAACCCAATGGGCTCGGTGCGTTGGAAGCGCGGAGGGTGGCTGGTCTGGCAAAATCCCTCATCCGGGACTGGTCAGGTCCTGAGGGTGCCGGATCAGGGAGATCCAACTCAGAGTTTGTGGATCTCCTATGCCTTTGTGAATACTGTAAAAAGGCTGCTATACAAATATTTGAAAAGGATTTTTTAGACACAACTCCCGGATAAAAAGATGTGTTAATGGACACTTACAGGGAAGTACTTAAAGTTTTTACTTCCTCCTTCTCTGCACAACACAAATTGGAGTTGTACCATTTTCTGTGTTAAGTGGAAAAATATATGAGGTAGCGGCTGGCTCTCACAATGCTCTTAACTTGTTGCCTCCCAGTCAGACAGGAAAATTGATTGAATTTATAAGAAATAAGTTGGTTGAAGTAATATTTTTTGGGGACCAGCTTCTGTTGATGGAAGGGACAAACTTTTGAGCCTTACAGTTGTTCAGGTCTGGGAGCCAAAGTGACTGAGTTACCTACAAGTTGGGCAAAGTGTTGAAATGTAAAGTCGTTGCAGGTGAGGAGGAAATGGGAGAGTTGGTGAGGTGATGAGGATGGCTTTTTGAATGTTGTATGTTGTAGGTGTTGGAGGCAGTCAGGGATGAAGTCATAGGAAGGATGTTGTTGCAGCGTTTGTGGAGGAGGTTGGTAGATGAAGTTGGCTCTGTGTGATGAGTAGGATTACCAACTTTTTAATTGCAGAAAACTGAATACCCTTGCTTTGTCTCTACTCTGAAGCCCCAGCCCTGCTCACTCCCTCCCCCCCTCCCTCTGTTGTTACTCTTCAATCCTCTCTCACTTTCATCAGGCAATAGGAGGTGGAGAGGACTCCAGCTGGGGGGTACGGGCTCTGAGGTGGGGCCAGGAATGAGTTGAGAGTGCAGGAGGGGGCTCTGGGATGTGTGTGTGGGGAGGTGAGGGCTGTGGGTAAGGGTTTGGGCCCTGGGATGGGTTTAGGGATGAGGGGTTTGGGGATCAGGAGGGAGCTCTGGGCTGTGGCTAAGAGTTTGGAGTGCGGGGATGGGGCTCAAAGCTAGGGTAGTGGGTTGGAGTGGGGATGAGGGGTTTAGGGTGCAGCATAGGTCCCAGGTCTGAGGCAGGAAGATGGAGATGTAGGCTCTGGGATGGAGTTAGGGTATCGGAAGGGGTTTAGACCTGGGGCAGAGTATTGGGCTGTGGGCTATGGCCAGCGCTTACCTCAGGCAGCTTCTGGAAGTGGCCGCCATGTCTGGCTCCTAGCTGGAGGGCAGCCAAGGGGCTCTGCATGCTGTCCACAGGTGCTGCCCCTACAGTTTCAATTGGCTTGAGGTTCCAGACATGCCAGCCACTTCCGGGAAAAGTGAGGAGTGAAGACAGGCAGGAAGTCCAACCACCGGACTTTTAGCTGCCCAGTTAGTAGTGCTGACTGGAGCTGGTAGTTTGAATTCAAGGACTGTATAGCTATCCTTTTGTTGGTGAGCGATTATGGGTGATGTAATGTTCGATGAGGCTTTTACAGTTAACTTTTTTCTGAATTTTTAAACTTATATCTGTTTTTCTCCTGTTAGCATTGCAGTGTTCTGAACCACACACAAGTGTGCAGAGTATGTATTGGTAACAGAAATGAATTCTGCCTCATGTCTACTGCATCTTTCTATAAATCGGAATAGAGCTTGACAAGTTGAGAGAATATTGTGATAAGCTTTTTTTTGCTTTTTTACTTGTTTTCTGTTGAATGCCAGGGGGAGCTCTTTCCTATTAGCAGTTTTGTTCTCTTGAAAGACGTGGTTTGTAGAATGGGTTACAGCTGTGTTGCAAGGAATTGGTCATGAAGTGGTGTTAAATAAAGCATCAGATGAAATTAATGTGCAATAGTTTTTGTTCTCATAGGATTCTGCTGCATGGGAGGGGGTACTGGTTATTTCAGTGCTGCTTGTTTTTCAGATGCCAAATACACAGACAGTTTTCAGACCCTTGATTATTGGCTGTTTCCACATTTTTCTCCCCTTGTTCCAGCCAGCAGCCATCATTACATTGCCATTATAAGTATTACTTCTGCACCATCAGGTATGGATTTGAGAGGCAAAAACTTTCCAGTCCAAATTGAGAAATCAGAAGAATTGATCACTAAGCCCCATCTGTTTACTTGTAAAGTGAGCAAATTTGCAGTAGGAATTGCAGACACAAAGCTTTGGAACAGGGGCCCCTCCATGCTGTATGTTCCTCAAGGTTAGGTTCATGCTTAAGCTATGGTATTTTTCAGTTCTTTCAGTAATCTATCAGCCTGCATTTTTTTTATTCAGCTATATATACAATATGAAAGCCTCTTAATGGGCCCTTGTTGTTTTTGTGTGTGAATTTTTACTCTCAGATCTGTTTAATCTCTTCTTATACTCCAAGTACCTTTTAGAATGTGGTAGGCATTGGTGTTATAAATATAAATTTACTCTTTAAAATCCTGTATTTAGTGTTGTTTTTTCTTCTTTTGGAAATGAACTACCAGCCAGTAAGTATTAACAGTTCTGAATTTGATTTGTTGAATACCCAAGTCAAATTCTGCTTTTAAGGATATGTCTACACTGGAAAGATTTGGTGATTAAAGTACTGTTGTCATTCATAAGTTGTCAAATCATGTTTGTATTGCACCCTTTGTCAACATACCACGACCAAATTATTCACTTCCCTGTTGACAGAATGGGCAAAGCAATGTGGAGAAGTATCTCAGTGCCTGGCATTATCTTCAGACACTAAAGATTGTGGGAATGCACAACGTATCACTATACGTTTTGGGAATGTGAAAACATCCTTTTAGCCACCTCTTTGCTTCCCTGCCCTCCTGAGGCTTCTGGCTTACTTTCACACCTCTTGAATGACAG
This sequence comes from Rafetus swinhoei, assembly GCA_019425775.1. Classification (NCBI taxonomy): domain Eukaryota; kingdom Metazoa; phylum Chordata; order Testudines; family Trionychidae; genus Rafetus; species Rafetus swinhoei. Next base: position 78,053,763 of record CM033449.1, on the reverse strand, counting down.
TTCTTGCTGAAACTCTGTCATGGATCCCAGACTTCTCTCCCATGTTGTGCTCAATGTGGTTGGGACATCATGCGTTGCAGCATAGCTACTTATGCACTTAATAACAGAGGACAAAGACTTTGATACTGATGACAGTGTGAGTGACAGGGACAGCAGTGAAATGGCATTGCATTGGGCTGTCACCGAGCAGCTCTGCACAGTACAGTGTTGCTTTTGGGCTAGAGAAACCAGCAATGAGTGGTGGGATTGCATTGTCATGCAGGTGTGAGATGAAGACTAGTGACTACAGAACGTTTGGAAGCATAAAGCAACCTTCCTGGAGCTGTGTGCTGAGCTGGCCCCTGAACTGTGGTGCAAGGATACTCAAATGAGAGCTGCTTTCTTAGTAGAGAAGTGTGTTGTTATTGCTTAGTGGAAGTGGGGGACTCCTGATTGGTACCATTCAGTTGCAAATCAGTTTGGAGCGGGGAAGCCTACCGTTAGGGGCGGTACTTATGCAAGTGTGTAGGGCAATAAATCACATTTTGCTGCATAGGACTGGGACTCTAGGATAGGTGAATGACTTAGTGGTTGGCTTTGATGACATGGGCTTTCCAAATTGATGGAATATTCAATGGCACACATTCCAATTATAGTACCAACTCACCTTGCGTCAGAGTACATCAATCAGAAGAGGTACTTCTTCATGGTGCTTCAGGTGCTTGTGGATCACCGTGGATATCTCAGATATAAATTCAAGATGGCCTGGAAAGGTGTATTATGCACACATCTTCAAGAACACTGGCCTGTACAGAAAGCTGCAGGCTGGGACTTTGCTTCCAGACCAGAAAATTACAGTGGGGTATATACTGCCCACAGTTATCCTAGCTGATGCAACTTACCCTTTACAGCCCTGACTCATGAAGCCTTACATGGGGCATCTGGATAGCAATAGGTACCTGTTCAACAACAGGCGAAACCATTGCCGCATGGTTGTTGAATGTGCCTTTGGCAGATTGAAAGGGAGAGGGAGTTGTCTGTATGGCATATTGGACTTTTGGAGGATCATATCCCCAAGGTGGTAGCCACATACTGTAGCTACATAATTTACGAGTAAGGGTGAGTCGTTTGTCCATGGGTGGAACAATGAGAGACAGCCCCAAAACACAGAGTTTGAACAGACAGACACTTGTGCTGTCAGAAGAGCCCATAACATGGCCATCAATATCAGAGAGGCTCTGAGGAACTAGTTTGACATTGAGGGATGTTGACATTCTGTGTTTGGGTTGTGTCCCTGCCTCATTCCACTGCTCATCCTGAGCAAAGCAGTCCCATGAAACCAAGGGATATTTTAAGCTTCCACAGGGGCAAGAACAATTGGTGTGGGTTGTGTCACACAAAATAAACTTATGGAAACCTGCATCACATTTATCTTTATTGAGGTCTTTGAATCAGGGTGCTTGGTGGTAAGGGATGGTAAGGGTTATTGGAAAACCTCCCAGTGGTGTTACCATCCAGCTGTCTGAGTCATAGCTGCTTTGACAGGGAGTGGAGTATGCTGTAAAAATGAGTGTATGGGTGTAGAGTGGGTTATTGGATAAAGAATTTTGCTTGTGCAGCCATGGAGGCTAATGTTTGGGTGTAGAGGGATGGTTTCTGTGAAAAGAGTTCTGTATGTCTGACAGGGAGGCCTTTGGTTCTGTTTGTTCTGCATTTTGATAAAACACGTCAGCATCTTATTTTGGTCTTCCATGAGCTTTAGCATACGCTCATTGGCTTCTGTTCTTACTTGTATGTCCGTAGCTCTTCTTTGCTCCCTTTTCTCTGTTTGAAGTGTTGACTGCTGCAACACATCCTTGACCCGATCCTCTTTTGTCCTCTGAGGTTTTTTTTCCTTAGTTGATGGATTCTGTCTGCAGGGGAATGTGCCTGACTTCTCAAGGTCTACTCTGGAAAAGTAATCATTAACAACAGAGTGCCTGTACTATTCCTGATAAAGATTGTAACATTTCACTGACATGCACATCTCTGAATAAAACTGACTACTTTTCTTGGTACTGTACAGGCGAACACAGGTCTTTCCAGATAATCTGCTCATGATGAGTTTTAAAGTTGGGGAGAAAGGAGGGCTAAGGGTAGGGCCTGGGTCCCTACGAAAGTACAGTCTGTGCTTGTGCAGCAGTTGTACATGGAAACAATTTGTAATAATCCTCCACTTGTCCACAGGCAGCCATTACTCTGGCTGTCATCTCTGCTGAATGTGAGCAGGCAAACTCGGGCTTAGCTTCTGGATGTGAGCAGTGGGTGCCCCCTCTTATGCAGCCAAACTTCTTGGTTCCAGCAGCACAGATTGAGGAATGGTTTGGGAGAGTGTCATGGTTTGGGGGAGAGTCATATCATGGTGATGGGGAAATGGCAGCCCTGCCCTGGAGTCTCGATGAGAAAATTAATTAGTACATCAGGAAAAGCTTTGACACAGTCTTCCCAGCAAGATTCTATTGATATCTGTGTACATCACGCTCTGTTTTGGATATAATACAGACCCAGGCAGGGCTTAGCCAATTCCCCAGAAATACACCCTCTAGTTGCCCTGCACCCACACCTCCCCCTGCTGTAAGAGCAACTTCCCGTGCCACCATCCGCCCCCTCAGTTCCCCACTGCAGTACACAGCCCTGTTCCTTTCCCTGCCTGCACAGTAGCTTACCCTGCATCTCTTCCCTTGCTTCATGCTCCACATCCAGTTGCTAAGAGTTCTCATAAACTTTGAGACTTGAGAACAATTCCTTACTGCCTGGTGAACAGATTGTCACTGGATTGAGCCCCGGCCCCACCTCTTCGTCCACTTCCATCTCTTCATCAATAACTTCTGCCTCTGGGTTAACTCCTGTTTCTGACTCTGTGCAATAGGAAGTATCCATACTTTCCTTAGGTGCGGACATGGGGTTCCTACCCAGGATTGCATCCAGTTCTTTATTTTTAAAAAAGGCATGTTTTGGGTATAGCACCACACCGGCTGTTTTCCCTCCTTCACCTTGTGGTATGCCTCCTGGAGTTCCTTTATTTTGACTCTGCATTGTAGGGTGTCTTGATCATACCCCACACAAAGGGCGCGAGAAATGTGATTGTACATATCCCAGTTCCCGTGGGTCACTTGCAGTTCTGGTTGCACTAGTTCTTCTCCCCCACACACTGATAATATTCAAAAGCTCTGCGTGCTCCAAGCAGGAGAGTGTCTTTCTCTGAGAAGATGCCATGAGAACCATTAAACAATGACCTAGACAGCAGAAATGGATTTCAAAGTTCCCAGGGTTTGCAGGTGGGAGGAGTGCATCTGTTAACCTGTTTACATGGCTGCAGAGCAGCAGAGTTCGAAGTTCTGGCCAGAGCGGCTCATCGGGCAATCAGTTCAACAAAAAACATACGGTAGTACATACTGCATGACTGTCAACAGTACAGGAGGCCCCCAACTTGCAACAGCCCGAGTTCCGACCCCCCGCACTTATAACAATTTTGTAAAGGCACAAGGGGCTGAAAACCCCTGCCTTACGTCCTCGGCCCACATTTACGACGGCCCGCATTTATGACGGTTCCCCACGAACCAATCGCATTGCAAGTCAGGGGCCTCCTGTAAAAGGAGGGGAGCAGACAAAAGTTCCTCATAGAACTTGAAGTATTTTGTTGCCGAAACTGTGGGATTGTTGCGATTTTTGTCATGTTGGAATGTGAATGCTCTCTGGGTTTTGTCTCCAAAATGAGTTTTTTGGCAACAAAATTTGCCAGTGCAGGCAAGGCTTAACTGGTATCTACTTAAACAAAATCTTAATTTTAATCTATTGTAGTGACTTCAGTATAGGTCTTGACTTTGACCTTTAGTTAAAATAGAATTGTAGGACTATCTCAGAATTCTATGGATAGATTTTTTTCCAGACATAATTTATTATGACAAATCCTGTCAGCACATCATTTTAATGTCAGTTTCTACGAGGAGCTTGGGGCAGGGGAGGAGAAGTTGGTGGTTAAACATCCATTCTTAGTCTCATGGACCGCTCAGCAACATTTGACCGTGAAGTCCTGCTGATCCCACTTGAGAGAGGTGGCAGAGGTCCTGATGTTTGAGTCCTACCCAAAGAATAGTAATGGGAAACTGGACCTGTAGTGCTAGATTGATGTGTCACTATGTGAACTGAGAAGATGACTTGGCTCAAGAGCCAGCAGGATATAGATGAGAGACAGCTCTACTTATTCAGCATATATGATGATACTGCTCCCATAAAGATGGTCAATTGCTTGGATGAGATCCAGCTCATAGATGGAGAGCAGGTGGTAAAAGCTCACCCAAGGCATGTCGGAGATTATGCAGGGGGCAGAGAGAGAGAGCCCTCTGGTTGACCTCTGAATCTATCCTATATTGGTGAACGATGATCTGGCCTCAGTGATACGCTTCCATCAACTCCCATCAGGAGTGTAGCAATGCAGTATAGCTAGGAATGAAGCCATCATCCTGTAGTAAAATCCATCTGCTACAGAATGCTGCAGCATATCACCTCAACAACATGGGCTACTGTGAGCATATCAATCCTGTTCTATCTTTGCGCTGGCTTCCCATAAAATGTTGAGTTAAGTTTAAGGTTCAGTGCTTATCTTAAAATTGGTCAGCATATCTGAAAGATGACCTAAAATTCTGGGATGAAGACTATGATAAATAGCTGTGCTCCTTAGGCACAATGGAACTGGTTACCATAAGGGCAAAAGCCAGTCTTTTGTAGGAGACATACCTTTCTTAGGGTAGTCCAGGACTGAAACAAGCTCCCACAGGAACTAAGGACCATTACAAACCTTTGTTATCCAAAACTTTCCACTTAAAGTGCAAGGCATACTACTTCAACCCCACAATCTCAAAAATAAATATCTGCATGTACATTAATTAAAAAAAACCCCAAAACCAAAAAGCTCCCGTCAAACATTACACTGTATTTGTGGTTTTTCCCTTAGAGAGAATATGAACCATCTGTGATAGACCATGTTAGTCATGTTGCTTAATGCATATCAGGAAGACGTTTGGATCCAACAGTGATGGGGAGGCGCACGAATCTTTATATAGTAGCAGGCTGAAGAGCAACTCCTAGGAGCTAGTATAAATGCTGCTGGAGTTCTGTGGCTTACTCATGATACCATCTACATGTTTTGTTAGTCTATAAAGTGCTACCAGACCATTTGTTGTTTTTTTTCTGTACAGACTAACTCGGCTACCCCCTGAAGCGCATGAATCTTATCAGGTTTCTTCAGCCCATTATCTCTTCCTTTTCATAATTATTTTTCTCAGTAGCAATGTACCCACTGTTTCACATTAGTACTTATTTAGCTCCAGTGTCACGTTTGTACTAATTTAGCTCCAGTGTCCAATTTTTGTCCAATGTCTCAAACGTTGAGTGTAATTACTGCTATACGTTGTTTGCACAATTATGGTTTAAACAAATATGATGGTAATACTCGTATATGCCTGTGAGTTTTTACTCATACTTATCTTTTGCTTTTCACCTTCATGTCTAAAAATAGAGAAAATTCTACCTGTCCAACATTCTGAAGTCATTCACCAAGACTTTATTCATCCTTGGCATAAATTCCATATATTTCTGTAGAAAACTAATGCCTCTTCATGTTGCAATCCACTTACAACAACAACAACAGCAACAAACTTTCCAATGCCCACACATTACATGTTCACAGCTTGTTGTTTAATATAGTCCTTTGCAATGTACTCACTGCGTACGTGGTTTCGATGTTGACTGATTCTCAACTGTCTGATTTAGAGAGGAAAACTTACTTTCGCACTTTTCTGTGTTTGATACCATGTCTTCTATGACCTCAAGCAGCAAGCTTCTGTTAAGGGTTTCTTAAGAAGAGCAGACAAGCAGTTGTCCCCTATGATTTAAGTGCCATTTAAAAAGTGGACAATTGCAACAATATCAAACCCTCTTCCATAGTTCAATAGTGCCGACTGTACCATGGAATGAGCAAACTCAGTAGAAGATTTTTGGGAGCTCTGTAAAGGTGGTAACAATTTTAATGCCATATGCTAATATGAGAAGCATAATAAATGTTTTCTATTTGTTTGCAGGATTTGGAGATAGTGTATTCCTATTTACATGGAATGGAAGCCTTGTCTAATCTGAGGGAGCACCAACTCAGGTATGGTATTTTAATGTTAATACTATGCTGCTTACATGCAGAGAAGCATCCGTTAATGGTGAATTAGAAGATATATATTATTTACTTAGATATCATGGTGATAAATATCTTAATATTTGTAATAATACTTGATTTCTTTTATCTTATAAACATGGCAGTAATAATGCAGATTTTTAATTTACTTATCAGTGTGATGAACTGTACAGCCAGCTCTTAAAACTAGAGTAACAAACTTTTGTAGAAGATGGGTTGCCAGATTTTTCACTTCTCATGTATTTTAGTTAAAAATAAATTCAGTTTATATTAGGGATGTAAAATAGTAGTTGAGCAGTTGACTACCTGATAAACCTAGTTGAGTCGACTACTCGCATTTCCTCCCCCTTCCCTCGCTGCCTCCCTATCTTAAAAGCCAGTTCCCTCCAGCCTTGTCTCAGCAGTGCGGGGGGTGGGGGAGGACAGACGGACAGGGGAGGCAGAGGCACAGCAGGGAACTTGGCGTGAGCGAGGACTAATTCAGTCCCTGCTAGCACTGGGTTTCCTGCTGTGTGTCTGTCTTTGAAATGTAGCAGGAGCCATGGGCCACTCTTGCTACGTTTCAAAGGCAGAGGCACAGTGGGGGGATACCGAGTGCCCCCCCCCATTGACTAATCGAGTAGGTGATGGAAATTCCATCAACTACTCTATCAGCTGATGAATCGAAATTTAACCTCCCTAGTTTATATGCAATTTCAGTGAATAATTTTTGATTGAATACTACCAGAAATTTTGGCTTTTAGTAGAGACAGAGCTGGCAGTACCAACTATGGCTAAGGTTGTCTGATGTTTTCCATTTGAAGATCCTGTTGTCAGTTGGCTAGTGTTACCAAACTTTAAATTGTTTGTCGAAATTTTCCATGCTTGAAAAAGATGCCTCGGGTTGATTTCTTTTTTAATATTTCAGCCAAAATGTTTCAACTGCTTTGAGAGAAGTTGAGGAAAAATAAACTGTTTTCTCCTAATGTTACACTCTTACAGCTGCGTTAGGAAGATCTTGCAAGCCCATATTTTTGAGAAAGGACTTGAAATTGTGTGAGATTTGCCCTGTTTTCAGAGGGGTACAATTTGCTGTCCCTATGAAAATCTACTCAAATTTGACTAACTTATTTCTCTGAAAATTGTTGTTTGTATGTCATTATTACTGGCTTGTTAGACAATGTCAGCAAAGTTTTCTGAACGTTGTCTCCACTGAGCGTGCTCCATCTGAACCAGACCTCTGTCCTAACCATACTGAGTGTGTTCCAACGTGTCTGGACAGAGGTTTTCGTGTGGTTGATTCTGGCTGTAGTGTAGCCAACTTTCTGATTCCAGAAAACTGAACACCCTTGCTTCCCTCAGCAGCCTCCCTACTGCTCCCATCCTTTCTCACATGCTCACTTTCACTGCAAACAGGCATATTTATTGCTGTGATGGATATATTTTACTAAATGTGTTACAGGACACTAGAACTGGCAGCAAAATAGTACAAAAAAAAGTGTAATTCTTTCCCTCTTTTCCCCATTTTACGTAACCAGTTATTGTGAATGTTGTGTATGGAATTAGGACCTCATGCTATCACAGCTGCAGTGGTCTATTATCCCCTCTAACGGGAGGTTCCTCCATTTCACGGTAGGCACAGACCACTACAGTTTACGGTCTTACCGTTTTGCCTGTCCACTGCCCCCAGGGTATTTACCAAGGCTTCGTCTACACTGCCTCTTTTTTGTGGAAGAAGCAGTGCAAATGAAGCGCTCATTAGCAACTTCTTGCACTTTATTTGCATATTCTCTTGGAGAGCTTTTTGCGGAAGAGGTTTTTGTGCAAAAAAAGCAGTGTAGATGGGTTCGTTTTGCTCAAAAAACCCCTTCTGCTCAAGAACCCTTATTCCTCAAAAAATGAGGTTTACAGGTTCTTGTACAATAAGGGTTCTTGCGCCAAAGGGGTTTTTTGGCGCAAAATGGACCCGTCTACAAAAAGCATCGGAAGAGAATATGCAAATGAAGCACGAGAAGTTGCTAATGAGCGCTTCATTTGCATTGCCTCTTCCACAAAAAAAGAGGCAGTGTAGACGTAGCGCAAGTGTATTGCAGTGTGTCCACCTTCCTAAGGAGGAAGGGTGCAAGTGTTCTCCTAACCTCGATGACTGGCTCATAGGGGCTGCTCCAGGAGGCAGGTGTTGAGTCACATAGACGTGGCCTGAGAAACCTTCTCCCACCTAGGGCTTATGTTGAACGAGGCAAAATCCACCCTCGTCCCCATGCAGGTAATAGAATTTGTGGGGGCAAGACTGGATGCCCTGACAGAGTGGGCATCCCCTATGAGCAACAGGTTTGCAGCAATGAGAGGCATCATTCTAAAACTCTAAGCCGCGCCTTTGATGATGGCAAGAAACCATGTGAGACTCCTGGGTCACATGATGGCTTGCACTTGCATTGTGCATTATGCCAGGCTGCGCCTGCACCCACTGCAAGCATATTTGGTGAGGGTCTACAATCTGGCCCGTGCTCACATCAACATGGTGGTGACCATCCTGCTGAAGGTCCTGTGTGTGCTGCACTGGTGGCTGCAGGAGAGCGAGGTGTGTGGAGGAGTCCTCTTCGCCCAGCAGCCCCACTTGATGCAGCTGGTGATGGACGCCTCCTATATGGGTTGGGGAGCCCACTAGCCAACATCAGGAGGCAAGTTATGTGGTCCCGGGCAGAGTGGTTGATGCACATAAAGGCCAGGGAGCTGAGGGTGGTGTGCCTGGCATGCCAGGTGTTCCTTCCCCAGCTGAGGGGCAATTCTGTCTCGATCCTGATGGACAACATGATGGCATCATTTTATATCAATCGACAGGGTGGTGCTTAATCCTCTCCCCTCTGTCAGGAAGCTCTAGCCCTTTGGGACCCCTGCATTGCACAGGGGATCCACCTTCAGGCCACCTACCTACCAGGGACCCACAACATCCTGCTGGACTGGCTCAGCAGAGAGTTTTCAGCTTAGGAGGTTCCTCAGGGAAGATGTGGTACACCGTTTCTTCTGCAGGTGGGGGACTCCCCACCTGGATCTGTTTGCCTCACAGGCCAACAAGAAATGTAACCAGTTCTGCTCTTACCTGAACCAGAGCCTGTGGCCAGTGGGAGACACCATGATATTGCAGTGGCCCCCTTATCTCCTGTATGCTTCCCCCCTCTTTCCACTTATTCATGAAGTCCTCCTGAGGGTATGGAGGTGCAGAGCGTTGCTGATTTTGTTGGCCCTGGCATGGCTGCGGCAACACAGGCATACCACACTGGTATCGTTGTCAGTAGAGGACCCCCATCACTCTACTGCTCCTGCCAGACCTATTGGCCCAGGAGCTGGATCAGGATCATCTATGCCACCCGAACTTGCAATCCCTCCATCTCACAACCTGGGAGATCTGTGGTTGAGGGGTGGAGAGCTTCTCTGTTAGGCGGGTACTGATGGAAAGTAGGAAGTCTTCCACCAGGGTGACCTACAGGGCCAAATGGAAGTGGTTCTTGACGTGGGTAGCTCAGAAGGGAGTGGAACCCCTCCATGCCCCTTTCATATCCACCTCCTCGGTGAGAGTGCATCTTGTCTCTATTGTGGCCTTTCACACGGGTGACAGGAGAATCGGTGTTTGTCAATGATATAGTTAAGTGTTTCCTGAAAGGTTTGGACAGACTCTGTCCCCAGATTAGGCAGCCTGTTCCCCGGTGGGACCTGAGTCTCATGCTTAAGAGGCTCATATCCCCCCCTTCAAGCCTATAGCCATGTATTCTCTGTCTCCTCTCTCGTGGAAGGTAGCCTTCCTTGTGGCCATCACATCAGCCAGAAGGATCTCTGAGCTAAGGGCCCTTACTGTGTTCTTATCGTATCCTTCAAGGACAAGGTGAAGCTGTGCTCACACCAAGCCTTTTTGCCTAAGGTGGTATCCCTGTTCCACATGTCTCAGGACATTTTCTTACCAGTCCACTATGCAGACCGAAAGGAACAGGCACTACACTCGCTAGACATAAGAAGAACCCTTGCATTTTATTTAGGCAGGACAAAGCCATTTTGCAGATCAGTGCAGCTGTTCATCTCCATAGCGGATAAGATGAAGGGTTCCCGGTGTTGGCTCAGTGTCTCTCCTCGTAGATCATGGCATGTATTAAGGCGTGCTATGACCAGGTGGGGAAACCGGCTCTCCTGAACACCGCCCGAGTCCAGGCCTCCTCTACAGCCTTTCTAGTGCAGGTGTTGATCCTGGACATCTGTAGGGCAGCTACCTGGTCATCACTTCATACCTTTGCTAGCCACTATGCGATTACTCAGCAGGCTAGAGAGGATGCAGCCATTGGCAGGGCTGTGTTGCAAGCTGTCTCCTCCTAGCTTCCGACCCTACTCCATGAGTACAGCTTGGGAATCACCTAGTGGAATGGACATAAGTAATCACTTGAAGAAAGAACGGTTACTTACCTCATAACTGTTATTCTTTGAGATGTGTTGCTTGTGTCCATTCCAAATCCTGCCCACATCCCCTTCCTCAGAACGTCTGGGAAGAAGGACCTGAGGGGGGGGGAGGGGCGGCAATCAGGAGTGTATATGTTCCAATATAGTGGTGTGACAACAGGGGACTCCCTGGCTGGCCTGATGGGTACTGTTAAGAGTCCAAAACTTCCGGGACTCATGCACACGGTGTGCGCACACCTAGGTGAGACATGAACACCTGGGTGGAATGAACACATCTCAAAGAACAACAGTTATGAGCATAGTTCTCCCTAAAGTGTGCACCTGTGTGGCCACACCCAAAAAATTCTTCCCTTGCCCACATCCTCTGTGGAGCTGCACAGCAGCACTTGTGTGGCAGGCAGCTGTTCCAGCAGGCGGGGCTGGGGTGAGGGAGCCACTGGGGCCAGGAGGCCAGGACCTGCTGCGGCTATGTGGTGGCATGGGGGGAGGCCTGCTTTGATGGCGGGGCTGCCACATGGCAGAGGGAGCTGGGGCCTATTCAGGTGGCTAGGCCCAGGACCTTCTGGGGAGTGTGTGTGTGTGTGTGTGTGTGTGTGTGGCGGAGAGAGGGGTCTGCTCCATTGCCTGGGAATGGGACAGGCTGCATGGCTGGTGGTGGGGGAGTTTTGCTCCAGTGGCCGGGAATATGTGTGTGTTAATAAATTGGCGCACATGAGCTCCATATTGTTGCATAAGCCAAAACTCACTCTGCTCATGGTTGGAAAATCTTAGAGGGAACACTGGTTACAGAGTAAGTAAGCATTTTTTTTAATGTAGCTAGACAAAGGTGAGGAGAAATATATGCTACATTGGCTCTTCTGCAATTACTAATAAACCACTGTCACTTTTTAAGTGAATACATGCATACATTCCTTTTAGAGTTCCCTTTTTTCATAAACTTGTTATGAAATGAATATGCACACATTTTAGGTCATCAATTTTTTTTTTATGTGCAAGCTAGCAAAAGGAATAAAAATCAAATAATTAGGCTGCAAATTTTATTCACACAGGTATAGACACATGCAGCAATACACACACATCTTCCTACACAAAGACATACAGTCTCTTACACACATGCAGTGCATACATGCACTAGGGTGTAAAATCCCATTTAATTGGTTAACCGGATAAACCAGGGCTCAGCAACGTATGGCTCACAAGCCAAATATGTCTCACTAAGGAGCTAAGTATGGCTTGCAGCTTGAGCTCAGCCTCCCCCCTTGCTTGGCCCCCCTAACCCACAACAGGGATCCTGCACTGGTGCGCCAGCGTGACATCTCCCGCAAGATTGGCGCTAACGTTGGCTTCCTGAGGGAGGGGGTGGGGAATGGAGAAAGCCCCGAGCCTTGCTGCGCAATCAAGGAAGAAGCAGCACTGCTGGTTCCCTGGCTGAGGGAACAGCAGTGCAGGGATGTGCTGTTTGAAGGCTTTCCCCCCTTTGATTCCATTGGCCAGAATCTGGCCAATAGGAGCAGCGGGAAGCCATGCCTGGGACAGGGAGCCTGAGAGCAACACAGGGCACAAAAGCAAGTAAGTGCCACCAAGACCCTGCACCCCCAACCCCTCATGCACCTCCCCGCCACCTTCCTGTGCCAAGAACCTGTGCCTCCAACCTGTTCCTGTCCCCTCCCTGCGGCCAGATACCTGCCATCACCCTGCTCCTACCCCCTCCGCCCTGGCTGCACACCTACCACAAGCCTGCTCCTGCCCCCTCATCTGACCAGACACCCACCCGCACCCAGCTCCTGCATCATCCTCCCTGGCTAGGATTACCAGATGGTTTAAAAAAAATACTAGACACACTTGATCTCAGATCGGGGGGAGGGGAAGCGGGGCAGGCCGGGAGGGGGTTGAGGGGATCCGGGGGGGGAAGGGGGAGGAAGAACTGGCTGGCGGGAAGCAGGGCTGGCTGGGAGGCGGTTGGGGGGCGCGGGGCTGGCCAGGGGGGAACCGGCCGCCAGGAAGCAGGGCTGGCCGGGAGCGGGTTGGGGGAGGCAGGGCTGGCTGGGAGGGGGATGGGGGAAGCAGGGCTGGCCAGGGGGGAACTGGCTGCCGGGGAGGGAGCGGGAGAGGGAGGAATCGGCCAGGAGGGCTGGCCCAGGCGCACACAGATCCCGGGGTGCTGCCTGTCCCACGCATGGTCCCAGCAGGACACATGGGCGAGTCTGGCCCCGGGGATTCCATCCAGCCCCCCTCCTTTCTACTGCATAGTTGTGTACTGCCTAGCTGGTAGACACACTCACGTAGTGTGTGTGTGTGTGTGTGTGTGTGTGTGTCTACCAGCCAGGCAGTATGCAACTACGTACTGATACTCATGATAATAATACAACTTACTTAATTAGAAAATACCGGACATTTATATGTCCCGTATTTTCTCAATTTGTTTCCCCGTCAAAAAGCTCAAATACCAGACTGTCCAGTTCAAAACCAGACACCTGGCAACCCTATCCCTGGCCAGAGATCCTATCCCCACCTTGCTCCTGCCCTCTCCCCCTGGCCAGACACCCTATGCACTGCCTGCTCCTTCACCCTACCTCCCCACTCACTTCCCACACCCTCATCCCTATCCCGCTCAATGGCAGCCCTGCCCTGGACTCCTCATTTTTGGCCCCTCTCCTGAGCCTGGTCCCCTGCCCCCCCCAAATCCATTAACTCTGGAAGCTCAGAAGAGTTACTCTGGCCTGAGGCCTTGAACCTCAGTCTTTTCTGCCTCCCCCCACCTCCCGTGAGGCTGCAGCACCAGGGGAGTGAGATATCTCAGTTGGGGGACCACATCAGTGAGGGTTGGTGGTTTTTGGAGTGTTTTTTTTGTTTCTTACTTGTGTGGCCCTTGACTGATTTTTCTGTGGGTCAGTGGCCCCTGACCCAAAAAAGATTCCCCACCCCTGTCATAAAGACAATGTTGAAACCTTTTGTGTTAGACATACTTTACTTTAATTAAACATGAAGCCTGGCCAACAAGCCCCCAGCTAGGGCCCAGCCCCCATCTGGCCACTGTGTCCTGTCCCTGTCCCTGATCCTGGAATAGGCCTTGGCTTCTGGCTCCCATCTGGCTGCAGGAAGGGCTGGCTGCAGCAGCCCAGCTCCTGCTGCAGAACAGATAGGAGGGGAGCCCATGGTCATGCTGCAGCAATCCTGACCCGGCCCCTTGTCTAGCTACTGCTGCCCAAGTGCCACAGCCAAGCCCCAGCTAGGTAAGGTAATCCGGCCTCAGGGCCCCAACCCCTCCACATACTCTTATTTCCCACCCCAAGTAGGGTTGCCGGATGGCTGAAAGAAAAATACCGAACATCCCCCACCCCCCCCAAAAAAAAAAACGGGAAAAAAATTTGTTGAAGGGGCGGGGACCCAAGTTGTTGAGGGGAAGAAAAAAAAAAAAACTCCGAGAACCTGGATCACTGCTAGCAGTTACCAGATAATAATAAAAAAAAAAAACCCCAGAACACGCTTTATTGAGGGGGCAGCGGCCAGGAAGGGAGCGTTGCTGGCCGGGAAAGGGGGAGGCGGCAACGGGGCTGGCCGGGGAGATGGGAGGGGCCAATGGGAAGTAGGGCTGGTTGTGGGGTCGGGTGGAACGGGCTGGCCGCAGGATATCGGGGAAGGGGACCGGCTGGAAGGGGCGGGGCTGGCCGGGAGTAAGGGGCGGGAGGCACAGCTGGGGATCGTGGGCCACGAGGGTGGCCGGGAGGAAGGGGAGCGGGAAGCAGAGCTGGCGGGGAGGGGGTGCGGCGGGGGCTGGGAGGAAGGGGGAGCGGGAAGCAGAGGGGCGGGGAGAGGTGCAGCAGCGCTGGCCGGGGGAGACAAGGAAGAAGAGCGGGCCGGCGGGAAACAGAGCTGGCATGGGAGGTGCAGGGGGGCTGGCCGGGGAAGATCAGGAGGGGAAGTGGGGGAGAACCGGCCGGCCGGGAAGGGGGAGGGTGAGCAAATTGGCCAGCGGGAAGCGGGACTGACCTGGGCACTTGCTGCCTGTCCCGCGCAGGCTCCCGGCAATGCACGAGCGAGGAGGAGGCTTCCCCTCTTCCTCACACTCAACCAACTGAGGGCTCCTGGCAGCAATCGCGGCCCCGCCTCCCAGCTGGGACTCCCAGCTGGGACTCCCAGCTGCTCCCCCACCCACGCCAGGCTTCTGTCCGGTGCGCAGCCGGAAAAATCAGAAAATACCGGACATTGCACCTGTCCGGTATTTTCTGATTTTTTTTACCGGACAGAGAGCGCAAATACTGGACTGTCCGGTACAATACTGGACACCTGGCAACCCTAACCCCAAGTACCCTCCCCTACCTCCAGCACCCCCCACACACCCCAGGCCTCTGCCTTGAGCCCCTCATACACTCCAACCCTGACTCCTACACCCCCACATCCACAAACTACACTCCCAGCAGCAGTAGCAGAAGTCCCATTAAATAAAGTCTGTGAGTACAGTGTTTTATTTATCCTATTATTAATGATCATGTCAATTATTAATATTAAGTTGTATATTTCCAGTCATGCAAATAGGTATTCTTACACTGTCTCTTTGTTGACAACTTGTTCTGAATTGTGATGTAGTTTGGATCTTTGGTTTGAAAAGGTTGCCGACACTTGGTGTAAACATTAAAAAGTTTAACGGGTTAACTGATTAAATCATTGGCTTGGGCGGGGCGGGGGGAGAGGGGAGCGAGGGGTTTGCTGGAGCAGCCCGCCTGCTGTGGATGGAAGCTGCCCCAGCTAGACTAGAGCACTCCTGCCTGTGGCCCGCCCTGGGCCCGCCCTGGACAAGGGTTGTTCCAGTGCACTTGCCCATAGCAGACCCTGTGGGGCAGAGCAGCCCCCTGCCTGCGGCTGGTGAGGGGCTACTCCTGTCCATGCTCCTTCTGGTTAACCGTAACTGATAAGCCTTCCTTGTCAAACCATTAACATCCCTAGCATGCACACACGTGACTAAAGAGAGACACTTTTTCATACGCTTTTTCAGGTGTTCCCTAAATCCCTAAAGGAGAGGAAGGTGAGCTTGGGGTGAGAGGATGGGGATGGAAGGAAGACAAGGATGAAAGCAGGGTAGGCACGATAGGGGGGCAGTGAAGGAGAGGGGAGATAGTATGGGGAGTAAATGAGGTGGATGGGGTATGGGGGAGGCAGAAGGCTTCCAGTGCATATTGGTGGTGTGGGTGCTCTGGTTATCAGCCATTTGGCATTTGAATCTCTCTTGAATGGCCGCCCAAGCGCTCGTCTTACAGGGAACACTGAGAACCTAGTTTCTGTTTCTCTTCTCCCTGCATGTCCAGCCAAGAATCCAGAAGCCCACAGTCCCTCCCCTTCCAGAGCTCAGCCGTGCACCCCACCTTGTCCAGATACTTGCACCCAAACCCAGATACCCAGTCTTTTTCCCTGCCAGCATTAAAGATTACCACAGGTTGACTTCAGTACACTCCCACTCCCAGATTTTCCTCAGAAACCTATGCCATGTACAGCTCCGCCCACTCCTGATCATGCTAAATGTTTTAAAGCCGTTACTCCCTAGAGGGAATAATATGCGTACAAGTTGTACCCAAATGGAGGCACCATGACACTTCACCTGGAACTCACTGGGTTAGATGAAATAAAAGGAGGAGGAAGATTTTAAGTGGGTACAGGTAATGAGTACTCAGAATGGTTACAAGAAAAATAAATATAAAACTAGTATCTACTTAATAGACAGTCCTCGTTGCAAAGCAAGCGTTCTCATCACAACCTCCAGCAAACTAGTGAACAAACTCTCAGGTCAGGACCCGTCCCTTAGAATCCAACAGCTTTTCAGAAGTAGAAGTCTGCCCCTTCTTTTTATTATCTTTTTATAGTCTTGCTCCTTTTTGAGAAGCATTTACAGCTGGTAGCAAGGTGACAAGCAGTCAGTGTGGAAGGAAACTTCATGATGATTCTTTGCTAAAATGTAGATTTTTGCCCTTGCATGTTTTTATGCCAGAGAAGGTCACTTAGTACCTTGTCAACACTTGGCTAGGCATCAGCTTGCCCTGTGTATCTGAGGAACTGGTTTGGCCACTCCCAAGGCTTATCTGAGAAACAGAGTAGAATCTCAGAGTTATGAACTGACCAGTCAATCACATACCAGGTTTGGGAGTGAAAGTATTCAGATAGGCAGCAGCAGCAGAGATGAGGGAAAAACCCCACAAATTCAATACAGTACTGTGTTAAATGTAAATTTTGAAAAAGAGGGAAAGTAGCATTTTTTTCTTCCTAGTAAAATGTCAAAGCTGTATTAAATCAGTATTCAGTTGTAAACTTTTGAAAGAACAGCAATAACAATAATTTTGAACAATAATTTTGTTCAGTTAGAAACATCCTGAGTTGCAAATAATCTCTATTCATGAGGTGTTCGTAACTCTTGAGGTTCTGCTTTAGTCATTATTTCAGCTTATAACTTCACTACTTGCATTTTACCTGATATCATTGATCAACCAATTGAGTTTTCAAATGATGTTTTACAAGGCATATTTTTTACAGACATTATTATAACAGTGTGTAGAGTATCCTTTATCATGCTCAGAAGTTAGAGAATGGTACAGTGTGTTTGCCCATGCAGCCTTAATTTGGCCCCCTCCTCTGTATGTTTTAAAATAGTCTAATTACATGATCAGAAACTGATTTTTCTATAGGACCCCTTCCTGATTCACATAAAAAAATGGACTGTGTTCTGGGAATGAATCAGTTGTTTTAGTCAGCAAGATTATTATGGTGTGTACGATTCTTGCCTCATTTGTTTCTGAAGTTGGGAAGTGTGTGGTGAATGATGGAGACGAATGCATGGGGAAAATGGATGACCTTGTGGCAAAGGCAATTAAATACCACCTTAGACAGCCTATGCTACAATGTTCCTGTGTGAACAAGTTGATGAAACCAAACTTTGTGTAGGTGGTCATTAGAGGCATGTCTACTCTGCTTCATGGAGGAGTCTCCAAGTCTGTGTGCTAAAAAATAGCTGCTTGTGGCAGCATCACATTCTAAACTTAATTAAAAAAGAATTGCTGGAAAGTTTATTTAATATCATTTATATGTACAGTTTGACATGACTAATGTGACTACTGCTGTTCTGTAAATAAAATCAGATTGCTTGAGTGTTGTTAGCAGAGAGAGAGAGGCCTGAAGCAAAGCCAGGAGTCCTTGACCACTATAGGAGAAGTTGTTGCACGACTTTGCATGATACTTAAATACCAGTTCATTTGCAAGTGTAATACATTATCTTTAGTTTTAATTGAAAAAAGATGTCAATAGAATTGAGCACCTCAGAACATTAATCCCGAATAAACATAATTTTTGTTAATATAGCTTATAGGTGAAGTCAGGGCTGGATTTCCAATTAGGCACATGGCTAGAGGCATTGGCATTGTAAGGGTACCTGAAAGTTAAAAAGTGGTTTGAGAATTAAAAAGTTAATATTGCATTTAAATTACCATTTTTATTGCTTTAATTTTTTGTGGAAAACATGGTTAGCTATAGGCGGGTGGAGTGATCTTAAAAAAATGTGCCTATGGGTATGTGAAGTGTAAATCTGGATGTGGGTGGAGGGGGTGTTCAAGGATACAGTTGTACCATACTGTGAAGGGCAAAGATAGTGGCAATCTAGCAATCTGTTTAAACACTTACAATCATAGATTACTAGAACTGGAAGGGACCTGGAGAGATCAAGTCCAGTCACCTGCGCTCATGACAGGATCAAGCACCATCTAGATGAGGGTTGGGCAAGAGGTGGCTAGCAGGTCAGATGCAGCCTGCCAAGCTGATGGATCCAGCCTGTGGCCGCCTCGTCAGCACCCTTACTTACAAAGCAGCTGCAGCCGCTTTAAACAGCAGGCTGCTAAATGCTCTGTAACCTGGGCAGGGAGGAGAAAGCTTTGCACACTAACCCTGTTCCCTAGCAAAATCCCCAAGCTCCCATTGGCCAGTTCCCGGCCAATAGGAGCTGAGAAATTTTTGCTGAAAGCAGGGGCTGCGAATGAAGTTTCCTCCCTCCCTCCCTCTCTCCCTGTGCTGAAGCAGGGGCATGTGGAGCAGCCTCTCCTCTTCCCCCCCCTTTCCCCCCACAGGCAGGGAGCCTATCTCAAGTTCGTGCAAAGCTGCTGGCTGGCAGCTGCCTAGGTAAACACCTCCCAGCCAGAGCCTGTCTCTGGCACCCCACCTCTTCTCTCTCCCCAACTACCAGCCCCAGGCCACCACCCAAACCCTCTGTATCCTCTATCCCCACCTCCTCCATCCCTCTGCATCCCTCTCCCCCCGGCCAAAATCCTCTCCTGCACCCATACCCCTCCATGAAGCTGCACTCCATTCCTCTGCCCCATGTCAGCACCTAAACTCTCTGCACCTACTTTCCCCCCTTCTCCTAGGTCACAACTCTCTCCCAGACTCAGGCCAGAATCCCCTTCTTCACCTGTAACCCCCTCCTGGACCCTGCAACCATAACCCCTCCTGGACCTTGCACTCCAAGTCCCAGATAACCTCTTCCTTCACCCAAACTCCCTCTCAGACCCCACACTCCCTCCTGCACTCAGTCCTCTGTCCCAAGCTCCTTTCTACACCCCACCCACAATCCCAGACCCCATCCATCGAAGTGTGGCGCCCCCCCGCCCCATTAAAAATTATTGCCTACTCCGGTTTAGATCATCCCTGATAAATGTCTATCCAATCTGCTCTTAAATATCTCCAGTGAAGGAGATTCCACAACCTCCTTTGGCAATTTATTTCAGTGTTTAACCACTCTGTCATTTAGGAAGTTTTTCCTAATGTCCAACCTAAACCTCCCTTGCTGCAATTTAAGCCCATTGCTTCTTGTACAGAATGCCAGAGGCCACAGAAAAATTATTTTCTCCTTCCTCCTTTGTAACACCCTTTTAGATACTTGAAAACTATCATCGTCCCCTCTCAGTCTTCTTTTCTAAATTAAACAAGCCCAGTTCTTTCAGTCTTCCCTTACAAGGAAGGTTTTCTCAGCCTTTAATCATTTTTGTTGCTCTTCTCTGGACCTTCTCCAATTTCTCCACCTGTTTTTTGAAATGTGGTGCCTAGAACTGGACACAGCACTCCAACCGAGGCATAATCAATGTGGAGTAGAGCGGAAGAATCGCTTCTCTTGTTTTGCTCACAACACTCCTGTTAATGCATCCCAGAATCATGTTTGCTTTTTTAGCAATAGTGTCACACTGTTGACTCATATTTAGCTTGTGTTCCACTATGATCCTTTCTGTAATTCTCCTTCCTAGACAGTCGCTTCCCATTCTGTACGTGTGAAATTGATTGTTCCTTCCTAAGTGGCGCACTTTGCATTTGTCCTTATAAAATATCATCCTATTTACCATTTCTCTAGTTTGCCCAGATCATTTTGAGTTATGATGCTGTCCTCCAAAGCATTTGCAACCCCTCCCAGCTTGGTATCATTTGCAAATTTAATAAGCGTACTCTTTACACCATCATCTAAATTGTTGATGAAGATATCGAACAGGATCAATCCCAAAACAGACCCCTGTGGAACCTCACTTGTTATGCCCTTCCAGCATGACTCTGAACCATTAATAACTACTCTCTGAGAGAGGTTATTCAGTCAGTTTTGCACCCACCTTATAGTAGCCCCATTTAGGTTTGTTTGCCTACTGTGAGACCGTATCAAATGCTTTACTAAAGTCTAGGTATACCACATCCACTGCTTCTCCCTTATCCATAAGACTTATTATCTTATCAAAGAAAGCTATCAGATTGGTTTGACATGATTTGTTCTTTACAAATCCATGCTGGCTGTTACCTATCACCTTATTTATCTTCCTGTTGTTTGCAGATTAATTCCTTAATTACTTGCTCCATTACTTGCTCCATTTTCTGGCACAGAAGTTAAATTGACTGTTCTGTGGTTTCCTGGGTTGTTCTTATTCCCCCTTTTAAAGATGGGTTCTATATTTGCCCTTTTCCAGTTTTCCCTTCCGATTTCCATGACTTTTCAAAGATGATAACTAAAAGCTCAGATTCCTCCTCTATGAACTCCTTGTGTATTGTAGGATGCATTTCATCAGGCCTGGTGACTTGAAAACATCTAACTTTTCTAAGTGATATTTAACTTGTTCTGTTTTTATTTTAACTTCTAAACCTATCGCATTTCCACTAGTGTTCACTAAGGGTCCGTCTAGATTACATGCCTCTGCTGACAGAGGCATGTAAAATAGGCTACCCGACATAGTCAACGAAGCAGGGATTTAAATATCCCTGGCCTCATTAAAATAAAAATGGCCACCGTGCTGTGCCAGCTCAGCTGATCGTTGGCACAGCGCGCGAGTCAAGACGCGGATCGGTCGACAAGGGGAAGACTTTGTCGACCCGCTCCTGTAAACCTCGTTTCACAGGTTTACATTTTCTGTTGTGTCCATAGAGTTAAATGCCAGTTAGGAAAAATATTCAAGAATTACTTTAAATCAGGCCACTTACTTGTATGTAACTTCACATTGTGCCACTTCTTAACGAATTGTATAAAAACCACATTTTATTCAGTTTTCATAAAATAATTTATAAAGTAGAAGATGAACCAGTAGTATGTTATGTGTCTCGTCTGTTGCTTTCTCCACTCTTGCTGAAGGTGCTTTGTGCCCACATTTTAAACATTGTGACTGGTTGCTGTGGAAGTGAAAGTGTTATGTACATACATCTTTCATTGAATTAGTGCACAGTCTTTATCAGTCCTATGTCGTCATAATCACTGCAACACCTGATGAATATTGTTCTGATAGTCTTGTGATCTTTATAAGGAGAGTGGCCAACTTTCTCTTCGGTGAAAACAGGACACAGAGTCCTAGAACTTGCTCCACCTCTTCGAAAGCCCCATCCCTTGTTCAGCCACTTCAGACCCTCCCCGCTCCACCCTTCCATCACTTGCTGCTCTCTCCGTCACCTTCCCCCTGCCACCTGAGCAGGGTTCTAGTATGTGTTGTGGGAGAGACTGTGGCAGGATGTTTGGAGAGGTGGGCTCAGGGTCAGATGACTGGGGCAGGGCTGGACAGGGAGAACTGCACTCGGAGAGAAGGGGAAGGGAGCGTGGAGCAGGAGAGAGGGAGCCGCTGTCCAGAGCTGGTGAGTAGGGCTGATTCAGAGAGAGAGAGTCGTGCTCTTGGGACGGGGGGTTGAGGGGATTGGGATGGAAGACTGTGCTCTGGGACTTCGTGTGTCTGGTTGGCAGTGCTGACCAGACATTGCCCAAGTTCCCTTTTCGACCAGACATGAATTACTAATGAACATACTTGTGTTCTTAAAAATTATTCTTTGATGTTTCAGTATGAATGAAGATGGGGTACTATCAAGTAAAGTTGCTTTATGTGGTTGGTTTATTTGACATTTGGTTTCCTTAATTAATATTTCAACTTTTGAAAAACATTAGCTTTTTAATAGAGAATACATAATTATTGTCCTACAGTGCAGAAAACAACATGGGGACAAACCATGCTACTTATGTTACCTTATTTTAATGCATTGAATTAACTTTGACACAAATCAAATCTGTGATCTGGATGTGAATCTTGAGTCTCTAGACTGCTCCTTTGTCCTTCACATGTCATTTTATGCAGTTTTATTCAGGTATTGAGTTTTTTTTTTTTTGATCCAAGAGCAGTCAGAATATATTTTGTTATTTGTATGTAGGTACAGAATTCACTTCACTTCACTTCACTTTATTCTGGAGTGTGAGCTTTGATTACTCTCAAACTGTAGATTTTTAATTATATAAATTTATATGTAAGAGTTTATTATATTCTTATCCATGTTTGAGAATACTAGGCTAAATTGACATTATAACTTATAAATAAAGATCAGAGTAAATCTACATGGTGGCCTGATACATCGATGCGTGGCTTTGGCTTGTATATTGGAATTAAGTCAAGAAATTCTTGCTAAGGAATGTATGGAACTTTTCCCATTAACTTTACTAGCACAGAGAATTCCTAGAAAAGAGCTTCTGTTTACAATACCATATATAGAAAAGGCTGACTTCATCCAGATATGGGTTCATAGTGTTTTCTAGAATAGCAACACTCTTTTTGTGCCTGTTAGTTTGTAAGCTGTTTTTGGAGATGAATTGTTTTTGTGGGTATTTTTATACAGCAAGCTTTTCTTCTAAAAAGAGCTTTGTTGTTCACTACTGAAAAATGCTATCTGAAAGTTTTGGATTTTTGAGGTTGGTTTTAGTTTTGAACTTGATTGCCTAAATTATGTTGTGATGTAGCAGAATGATGTAACATTCAAATAACTATCAACACATGCATAGTACTGGACAGAAACTTTGCTTCAATACTTTATATAATCAACTGCCTATTACAAAAGAGCTTTAATTTTATTAACTAACAAAACACATGAATTTGTTACTGGAAACACCATGCTATCTTTTGCAAGAGGTTTTTTACTTGTTTATCTACCGAAAATTCAGATACAGTGCTACTAAGGAAGGGTGAACTTGTCTGCCTGAAGGAGGAATGAATTTCAACCTTTGCCCCGAACTCAGATAAAAGCTGAACTTTTGTGCCAAGTAAAATTGCAATGTCATTGAGACACCAGAGTCTCCTATAATTCCTAATCCCAGCCTGCCCATCACACAGAATTCTATATTAGCAGAGCAGAGGCTATAGAAGAGCCTATCCGGTTCCTTTATTAGTATTTCATTTTTTTTAAAACCTTACCTCCCGAAGTTGTGATTTTTCTGTTCTGTACCTTCTCTTAGGTTCTCTGTTCCACAGATTGATTTATGACAAGTAAGACCGAGAGGCTCAATAACCGAAGACCAAGATCTTAGAATTAAGTATATAGGCATCTAACTTTAAGGTTACAAGGTCTTCTCATGGAAAGCCATATGTGTCCTGTGATGCAGTGGGCAATATTTCAGCAATAGGTTGTATTAATAAGTAGTGAAAAAGACTGAAATGCTGCATGGAGCCTGGGACCAACCCCAGGCTCCATGAGGCAGTTCTGCTTTGAAATGCACAAGAGCCCCTACTGGGGCTGTTGAACATTTCAAAGGCAGAACGCTGCGCGGCACTTGCTCCTTTGAAATGTAGCAACATATTGAAATGCCCGGGGAGTCTCACACTGGCCCCAGGCTCCAGCCAGCACTTGCACTTTGAAATATACAAGAGCCCCAGTGGGGATTCTTTTTTTGTACTTATTTATTTTCTCATTGTTTGATATAACCATTGAAACATTTTCAGTAAATGGAGCCTTTACACATCTTTTTGCTACTATTCAGGTATTCTCAGGGGCGGCCCGTGGATGTAGGCAACCTCGGCAGTTGCCGAGGGCACCGCGTTTAACGTGGCGCCCAGTGATGACGTCACACCTTTGAGGGCTATGGAGGCAGGGGTGCCGATCGCACATTTCGCCTAGGGCGCCAGTTGCCAGCAGCTCTCCTCGAGCCGCTCCTGGGTATACTATTACATTTAATTAAGAAATTATATAACTTAATTTCAAATTCTTGTTAGTTTTCATTTTTAGTATGTCAGAAAATGGTGAATGATCTATTGATTATTTACTAGATAATTCATGGTAGCAGTTTTCAAGTATCTAAAAGAATTTTACAAAGGAGGAGGGAGGAAAAAAATTTATCTTTGGCCTCTGGCCTACATAATTCACTTTTTTTGCTCACAAGTTTGTGTTAAGCTTCATTAGGATGGCAACTGGAATTTAACCGAACATACACAATGGCACATATGATTTATTTTTTATCAGGCAAAACAACCTCAGTGTTTTGGATACATAAATTTCTATTACCAAAACATCTTTTGCTTTTTTAATCTAAATTAACCAGAGAGATGAATGGTAGTCAGTGAAATGAATTGATTACTTGAGGTCAGCCTAGAAAAAATTAGCTAAGTGAAAGTGGCTGGAGATTAAATCCCTTGTCTCATCTGTCTCTTGAAAATGAGACAGTCTCCTAAATTACTTGGGCCGTCCTATTGTCATATTTATGAGCTTGACCTTAAAAGTTACATGTTTTTCTCCTGATTGTCTTTACTTATACTCATTTTTTGACGTAGGCTCATGGTTTCAGCATATTTATTTAAAAAGACTATAATAAGTGTAGGCCTTAATATATTTTATATTATATTCATATTTCATTTTAAATGTTTAATTTAAAATAGAAATCTTATTATTTAAAAAACAAATTAAAATCCACCTTTTATCATTTTGGTTTTTTTAAATCAGTGTTGAGCCACCCTGGTAGAATGAAGATCATAGTGCTGGGAAACTACGTCTTGTTATGCCATCAGAAGCTAGTGGGCCATCTTCACGTAACAAAGATATCTCATTGCAACAGAAATGATCAGACCACCTGGTACTGAGAATTTTTGCCTGGAATTTAAATATAATTCCTAATGTTTTAATAAAATATTTGTATTAGCCACTAAAGCTCATGATACATCTACATGTTTTGTTAGTCTATAAAGTGCTACCAGACCATTTGTTGCTTTTTAAGTTTATTTGTAATTTGTTCTGGAGGGAGGAGTGTTTC
Source organism: Rafetus swinhoei (assembly GCA_019425775.1). Taxonomy (NCBI): domain Eukaryota; kingdom Metazoa; phylum Chordata; order Testudines; family Trionychidae; genus Rafetus; species Rafetus swinhoei. The sequence goes on along the minus strand of CM033449.1, from coordinate 78,028,600 downwards.
GTTTTTCTAAGAATCATCACTGATTTAATCACTAAGAGGAAGGCTGCTGTTCACCAGATTTTGAAAATTCTCTTACAATTGTTTTGTCTGAAACATCTGAATCTGAACAAAAAGTGGCACATATCAAATATGAAAGGGCTTTAGAATTAGAAACCAGCAAGGGATTTTAATGTTAAAGCTTTAAGATTCCAGCCAAGGGCTGCAGTGACAACATTAAGTACTTTTTTTAGGTATATTTGGCTTGACCTAAAGAGCAGGTACTGGAAATTTCATAAAAGACGTATGATCTCAGTATTGCTTCTTTCATTATTTTTTCTTGAAATGTGCTTCAGATTCTGAACTAGCTTACACTGAAATGTGAAATACTTAACTCCAGTATAGCACTTTTCATCACCAGATCTCAAACCATGTTATAAAGAAGATCTGTCTTATTTGTATCATATACCTATTTTACAGAGACTAAACATTTAATGACCGAGGTTACGTCACACTAATAGTCACGTTAGGTAAACTGGCAACTTCGATACTCTAAACTCACCAGTTTAGATATGTTGGTAAACAAGTTTTAAACATGGAGTATTTTCATTAAGGGTTGAGAACAAATGTGAAAATATTTATTAAGTATTGTAATATAATTTTTCAGACATTGAGATGTCCTTTGAATAATGAACTATGAAAACTGTAAAGTAAAGGAATTTATGTATTTGTTTTCTTTTACAGATTGATGTGTGAAACTGTGAGATATGAAAGGCATGAAGCAAATGAAGTTCTGTACTAGTAAGTGTTTCCTTTTTCTTCCTTCTATTATGTGCAGTTCAGTGAATCAAATCTTTCCAAAAGTGCTAAAGTGTGTGTTTGTTTAAACTTGCTTATTAAAAGCATGTTCTGTAAACACAAATGAGACCCTTTAAGTTCATCACCTAACATAAAACTGTGCAGGTTCAGACTGGTGTCAGGGGTAGAGCTGATGTGCATTGTTTTAACTTTGTAGTTAGTGACAAGACAGAGATTTAATGGTGTGGAATGTCATCTCCTCAGATTAAGCTGTCATCTGTATTTACATCAATCAAGATAAAGCTGTAGTGACCAGTTTTTCCTGTCATAGGTGCCAGCCCAGGTGATAATTATCAGGGATGTAAACTGATATTAAAGAGACAGTGGAGATCTCTTAACAACACACATCCTTTAGAATAGTAATAGAGATGTAGCCGTGTTAGTCTGATCTTGCTGAAACAAAAGAAAGGACTATGCAGCACTTTAAAGACTAACAAGATGGTTTATTAGGTGATGAGCTTTCGTGGTAAGCTTTTCCTTTAGAGCGCCTTTAATTTTTCCCTCCACTGGGCTATTTTTTGCAGATTTTAATTTAAAGCAGGTAACCTACAACCAGTGCAGTCTTTATCAGTGGATGCATTTGTGTATGAATAATGCAGCCATGCAAATTCTTCTATTCCACTTGCCCAGAATCTGTAATTTAGTTTTTGCATGGGCAAATAATTTTTTGTGTGTTTTCATTATTGATCTTGACAAAGAATGGTGAGTATACTTTTCGTGATTGCAAAGTTGAAATGGTGTCTGAAACGGTGTAAACTAAATGTATCTAAAGAAAGATATACTGAAAATAAAGGTTAGCAGATACTAACATATTCTAATATTATGATCTAGCCAGAATAATATTAAATATTGTACATGACAATTTTATCAGTGAACATTATGGTTGCAGTTTTCATTCCATTCTGGTTTGACTGCATTCCTTTTTGGGGGGTGTTTAGGTTTAATAATAATCATCTAGATTCTAAATCTCAAGAATAGAAATTTTACCTGGTCATTAGTTGGAAGAAAGAATAGCTGTAGGAGACATCACATCTTTGCTTTTTTTGGTGAACAAAATAAAGGCTATTATTCACAGAATTAAAGGTATTAATACTTACATTTTCTCAGAATATATACCTTGAATACTTAACATACAAGTGGAAAATCCTGAAATCTGGGTTAATTTGAAGTTCCTTTTCCATTCCTTTGCATTGATTCCCTTTGTCAGGCCTTTCATGTGACTTTATCTTCAGTATGATCTTTGCCTGTCCTTTCTACTTAGTTTCTGACCCTTTTTTTCCACTCCATTCAGTTGGTCTAATCAGCAATTTCTTCCTAGACACACAAATGTAAAATGTTGGGTTTTTTTAGCATGAGTGATCTGTGCACACTTGGACTCTGTTTAGTGGGATTAATTTGAAAGCCTATACAGTACTGGAATAATTTTAAAAAATTGTTGGAATTTTGTTAAGTCAGATGCATAAAATATGTCTGTCTAGGTTATAGTTGAGCATTTTGATATGTTGAGATCAAAGATAGATCTGTAAGGAAATCCTGCAAAATTTACTAGTTTGCAATTTCTTATAATTCTCCTTGACTACTTGAGTGGCTCTGAAATTCTGGTGTTTTCAGTACACTTGTAATTTTAGTTAATTTCCATTTTATTTTGGTATGATAAACCTTCTGGGGACGAAAACTTGTATTTTCTAAGGTTAGCATATGTATGACAAGATAAATGTGCATAATATCGAGGGTTATAAAATTACAATGTGTTATAAAGAGATGCATTCACTAGTCCATGTATTTGTGTTTCAAGGATTAGACACTTTCATCTCTAGGTAAGTAATAACCAAAAGTTATTTTTGACCTATATGAAATGATATGGGCATCTGTCTAGTTTTCTAGCAGACAATGTAGAACTTCACAACTATAGCACTTGTTTTGTAATTTCAAAGGCCAAGGATTTAAGTGGACGCAGACATTGAACTCCTTCCTGTTCGGTATATACACAGAGGATTTGATTTCAGTGTTCTCAATGTGACAATTTTTAACAAGCTCCAAAATTCACTTAAGGTTTCTATGGAAGTAGCTGCAACTATGACTGAGCTATAAATGATTGATTGACCTCTTTTTTCATGTATATACAAATGACCTTCCCCAGGCGCAATTTATTGTATCCGTATTGGGAAGCTAAATCTTTATTTCTCTTCATGCGAAGATGAAAGCCAATACACTTGTTGTTAGGTGGAACAGACTACCCACAGAAGCAAAGTACATTTATTGTAAATATAGCCCGGTCCCCGAGTTACGAACGTGTTACGACCAAACACTTGGCTGTAACTCGGAATGGTCGTAACTCGGAACCCATTGAGTTACATTGCGACCGCGCTGTTTGTAAGTGCGGATTGCGTTCGTAACTCGGAGCCCGCATTTACGATCGCTTTGGTCGTAAGTGCAGATGGTCGTAAGTCGAGGTGGCTGTAAGCTGGGGACCAGCTGTATCATGTTTCTAAATACAGGACTGAAGCCTTGTTTTCTCAGATAGTCATGTAGGGGAGAATGGAGGTACCAATTTTATCATTTGAAGTTATAAGATACACATTTAAAAATGTAGCACCAAAAATTATCCATGTTCATTAAAAACTTGACTGCCACACTATCTATTTGTATCTTTGTCTTAAAACAAATAAGCTGTAACTATTCATAATACCTATATAAATTTTTAGTTTTTTTAAATGGCCAAAAGGGAGAAAATGGAGCATCTTGTTAAAGTTTACTTAGCTCATCTGCATTTACTTTACTATCAGCGGGTGTATGCGCCTGCAACAAATTCTCAGACCCTACGGCCATCTCCCTGTTTAACATGGAAACTGGGTTATTAAAAGTGGCAGTTCAGCTCCAGTTATTCTTCATTTGCCAGACATCTCTACTAGTTTCATTTGATGTGAAGTTAATGATAGAAAGGCTAAAAGCCTTTGAGGCAAAAATTCAGGTTTGAGGCTTTTTCCTGACGAACGCGCGCACACACAGACACTTGATTTTCTTACCTGCTTGACAAGACATTCCCGTGGGTTTTTGTTTTGTTTGGCTCCTTACTACATTCTGTCAAAGTACTTGTTAAAAAGATTCTTGTCATTCATCTCTACATCATATTCACCTTGGACAGGCCATAGATAAGAACTGGTCAGCATTTTTATTTATAAGTATGAATTTTAATAGTTGTATAAGTTGCCATTTAATTTATTAGACTTACTCTTAGCAGCCAAAATACAGTTTCTTTTTATGACCACATTAAATAAAATATGCTTAGCTACATTGGCAAATGAGGGATCTTTCTGACTATAAAAGTATTTATACGTCCCTGGAATAAAAAAATACAAATACTAAAACCCCCATCTTAAAAATATATATATATATTTTCAGTGAACATGGTTAATATGTGGTATATACAGATTAAAATCAACAAAGTTCACACACAAACAAATATCATTCTGGGGAGGTGACAATGACGTGTGTACTTGGGACCAAATTCACCATTAGTGTTTGATTTTAGCGCAGTAAAACCATAGATGAATTGATTGCATTAACATTTTATAATTGACAAAAAGTAGGTTGCTCTATTACTTTGAGATTTGAGAAGAGGGTCTTCCTAACCTCTGCATGATTTAGTTCCTATGTCCTTCTCAACTTCCTTTCTGAGAATGTGTATGTGACACCTTTTCCAAGACTGATATATTTGATAAAACTTCTTAAATTCTTGCCAATGCGAAAATATTTCAGAACTTCAATGTTGGTTTTAATAGGGTTGCCTCCTAAAACTGAAATGCCTTAGATGAGTGTTCTCCATCTTTCAAATGTGTTTGAACTAATTTTAAATGAGATTAATTTTCTTCTATCAACACTTACTAAATTCTTTAATTTTTAATCTGATTTGAAATTTCCCCTATTTTTTCTAACCTGATACTCTCTTAGTTCTGCTACCAACTGCATTTTAATTGAAAAATCCTAAATCCGATTTCAGTGATGGACATAATTTGATTTAAAAAAGAGACATACACACATTAGTACACAAGAGACTACTTATGAAGACTTCTAAATAATAGGAGAAGGAAGCATTTGGGAGAAGGAAGCCTGCTAAAGACCTCTTTACAGATCTTGCTCCCTAAATGCTGTCCCTTTGAATTCTCATAAACAAAATCTAATTGAAATTAAGATTCTTTGGGTTCTACATTGGAGCAGTCAGTAGTACCTGCATGACTCCACCTATTCAGAATTGGTAATAGGGCAGAGGAAGCACATGCAAGAGAGTTGGTTTAGAGGCGGGGGCCCCCATTTGTGCATAATTTGGTATAGCTATGGAGTGGGAGGTGAATGCATGCAAGCATAATGTGGCCCTTAGTTTGTGGTAAGTGATTCTTTGACTGGGCAGCAAGACATTAAGCATATATTAGAATTTGTATTTTGACAAGTACATTTAGGTGCTGAAGTTTTTTAGCTATATTGTGTTGATAGTGCACCTTTCTAAACAAAGTACTCTAAATACGACTTTTTGAATTTTGCATTTCAATTTAATGCTTTTAAAATTAATATTTTATAGTCCAGACTTATCTTGTACAACATTTACGTATTGGGGAAGGGTCTGGGTTGTTTGAGAGAAGTCAAAACTTTCATGCTTGATACTTTATGCTTATAATTATTTCCTATTGCTTTCTTTGGCAACTTGCTCTACTTTTAATCAATACTTAGCTTTTTTCTGAATATTGTGTGTGTCTTCATTGAGGCTTTGGAAATATTTCAGAATGCACTGTACTCAGTGAAGATCCTTAATTTCTAAATTTGTAACAGATTTCCTTTTAACCCCCATATTTCCAAGGGCACAGAAGACTTTATGAAAATGAGTAATTAAAACCCCTCTGAATAAACAACAAACTCAGGATTAAGTCTATTTTGAAGCTTTTGTCTAGATCAGCATACTGACTTTCAGATAGACCTCTTCAGGCGATATATATTAATTCTCCTTGTGCTTCCACAGGCCTCCTGTGAAGGTCATCCAACAGTATATTTAATAATGCAGAAAGTCATTGCGGAAGGGCTGGTCTATTGCTTCCTCGCTCTCCTGAAGGTGTATAATACCTTTTGATAGCCAGGCAGTTGGCAAAGTTGTGCTGGGATCCTGCCAGGTCTGCACTGCAGTAAATCAGAATTTCTTATTTATATATTTTATTGGGAGGGCATTTGCCACAGGGAGATTTTCAGCCAATGTCTGCCAGTAGGTCAAATATATTCAAGGACTTGATAGTTGATTCTGAATAGATAAAAGTTATTCAATGAAGACTTACAAATACAGACAACTCATTGCTAGTACAATCCGTTCTATTAGATTATTTTGCATGATTTTGTGAGCCTTTTGTCAGATTGAAAGTAAGGTTTTTTAGAAGAAGTATAGGTTGCACCCTTTTTATGATTTATTAAAGATGGTTATATTTTTATTGTTGTAACAGTGCTGGGAATAACAGGTAGTTTTAGAGAAATAATGTAAGGCCTTGTCTACACTAGCTTGTTTTGTTGCCAAAAACTGCCTTTTGTCAACAAAACAGTGAGTGTTTATGCTGCAATGCGACTTTTGTTGGGAAAAACACCCAGTTTTGGCAACAAAAACTTCCAATCCTATGAGAGACTTATCTTTTCACATGGAGCCATCTGCTGGGCTCTGCTGCCCTGCTAGCCTGTGGATTATGCTACTGTGAGGGGTCTGTGGGCCTTCCGGTTGTGGGCTCTGCAGACTCTGCAGCCCTGTGGCCTCTGCTGTTCCACCAGCTTGCAAGCTCTGCTGATCCCAGCAGCTGGCAACCTCTGCTGCTGGCGCTCTATGGTCCATCAATATTGTACCACAGATGTTGCCAGACCAGAGTCCCAGACCACAGAGATTCAACCTGTACTATATCTGTCGCGCAGATTGTGGGGAAAAGGTGGAAGCTGTAGCTATTGTCACGTGGGTGAGTGACTCATGATGTGAAGAAAATACATATTTTTTCAGTTAAACACAGGAAAACAGAATATAGGTTGGACCTTCTTGGTCCGGTACTCTTGGGACCTGACTGGTCCCAGATGAGGGATTTTGCTTGACCAGAGGAAGTCTTCCTGTCTTCCCCTGCCTTTTCTACTGGCCAAAGTCTGTCTCTTTTCCTCCGCTGCTGCCATCCCACTGCTATGTGCCTGGTCCTGGCCTCGCCGGGCAGCCCCGCTGCTGCACACCAGGCTTCCTGGCCCTGCAGGACTCCTGGCCACCAGCCTTCCCCTGAGACTCGGATCTTGCCAGACCATGGATGTTGCTGGATCCAGAGAGTCCTGGGTAATAGAGGTTCAATCTGTATTAAAATAAGCGACTCTCACAGAAGGATTTTTATCCTTCTTCAGATTGATCAGTTTGGCTGTCTGAATACTACAATGGGAGCGTCTACAGCAGGGATCAGCAACCCTCAGCATGCATGCCACAAGCGGCACGCAAGCCAATTTTTATTAGGGTTGCCAGATGGTTTAACAAAAAATACCAAACACAACCCTCACCCCACCAAAAAAAAAAAAAAACCCCCACACCCACACCCACACCCACACACACTGGGGAAAAAATTCTGTCAAGGGGGAAAAAAAGGGGGGGAGACCAAAGTTGTTAAGCCAAAAAAAAAAAAAAAAAAGTGTGTGGAGGTGGGGGTCAAAGTTGTTAAACAAAAGTTGCACCACTTCCTCCAGTTTGGGACCACACACTAACCCGAAATGCACGCACCCCTCCCCCTAAGCCAGGCTCCCTCCCCGTCTCCCCATCCCAATGCACTCACCCCTGCCTCAGATCCAGGCCACCCTAACACTCCGCTATCGCAATGCACTCACCCCTGCCTCAGACCCAGGCCCACCTAGCGTTCCCCCATCCCAATGCACTCACCCCTGCCTCAGAGCCAGGCCCCCTTAGTGTCCCCCCATCCCAATGCATTCCCCCTTCCCCCTGAGGCAGGCATCCCCAGCGTCGGGAGCCTCCGCCCCAATCAAATCTCCTCCCTCCACCCTGCAGAGCCAGGCACAAAGGAACAATCTGACTTTTAAAGTGTCTGCTTCTGCCGCCCAGTCCGGCTGTCTCGGCTCGCAGTGTGTAAAGGGAGGCATCACGTGGCCAGCTCCCGGTCTCTGCTGGTCATGTGGTCCAGAGCAGCACGCACTCCGCTCCCAGCCCAGCGCCCCCCTAGCGTGGCGCCCGGCACGTGCACCCCCTCGCTAGATTGTGCCGCGCTCTTCACTCCCCAACCCCTGCCAGATGTGGCAGGGGAAAATGTCTCCACCGGGCTTCTGTCCCAGGAGAACGGGAAATACCGGACATTGCACATGTCCAGTATTTCTTGGGGTTTTTTTTTACCGGACGGAGCCTGCAAATACCGGACTGTCCAGGTGAAAACCAGACACCTGGGAACCCTAATTTTTATTGGCATGCTGGATGGGACTTCAGCCCCGCTCCCCCCGTGCAGCGGGATGCCAATGCTGTGGCTCCAGACTCAGCAGTGTAGCTGCAGGCTGGAGCACCAGCTCTGGCTTTCTTTTGGGCTGGGGAGTAGGAGAGGTGCATGCATGTCCCTGGCTCTGTCTCCTGCTTCAGGATGGGGGTGGGGTTGGGCCTTCTCCGCAGAGCTGGGACTAGGCAGCCGGCACAGGTGGTGCGCTGGGGGCCCAGGCTGTGTCACATTGCTCCCTGTGGGCTGTGTGCAGGGGTGTAGAGTCCCTTCCCCTGTGCTCCTCTGTGCCTGGCTGGGCTGGAGCCAGCTGTGGGCAGCCCTGGGCTCTGCCTGCCCCAAAGCCACAGCCTGCAGGCAAAGAGCTGGGCTGGGCAGGGAAGAGACTCTGCCTCCACCACAGCGCTGCTCCCGTGGGGCTGAGAGTCCCAGTGCTGCTGCCTTTTTGGTGAGTGTGCTTGGGGGCACAGGGATGTGGGAGCAGGAGGGGGTTGAAGGAGGATGCAGGGGCAGGATGGGAGGGGGCAGGAGTTGCACTGAGGGGCATGGGGCGATGCAGGGGATCAGGCTGCGGGGGCAGGATGGGAGGGGCAGGGATTTCACTGAGGGGCATCGGGTGATGCAGGGGATCAGGCTGAGGGTGGGGATCATAAGGCCGAGGGGAGCAAGGCTGGAAGAGAGGAAAGATGGGGGGGGGTTATAATTGTACTTTGCAGAAGCTGCACTTTTCTTTACTCCCCACTTATTTGCTTCCCTCCCCAACTAGCTTTTTGGCTGGCTGCATTCTCACCCTCTCTGCTTTTCTGTGTTACTCCCCCAATCCGCTCCTGCCCCCAAAACGCCTCTCACACCCCCACCCCAAACCCTCTCTTGCTGCCAAACTCCCTTCCATAGTCTGCCCTCCTTACCCCATCCTGCACCCCATCTCCTGCCCAGATCCTGCATCCTTATCCCACTCAATGGCACTCTGTCCCACACATTGAACCCCTCAATTTTGTTCCCACCCCACATCCACAAAATCCACTAACCCAGAAAAGTAAATCTGGTCTTTGGCAAGCCCTGAACCTCAGTCCTGCCTGTCCCTTCCTCTAACCCTGTGGGGGCTGGAGTTCCAGAGGAGTGAGATGTCTCAGTTGGGGACCACATCAGTGAAGTTAGGGGGTTCTGAGATGATTTTTTTTTGCTTCTCACGTATGTGGTCCCCAACTGATTTTTCTGTGGGTCAGTGACCCCCGGCCCAAAAAAGGTTCCCCACCCCTGCCATAAATAAAGAAAACACTGAAACCTTTTGTGTTGGACATAATATTTTACTTTATTTAAAAGGAAGTTTGATAAACTAACATGAGAAAGTTATAAATGCTTAATCTGTTTAATAATTTAAATTAAACCATTCTCCCCAGCTGCAACACTAGCAAAATGGCTCGGGCGTAATTATGTAATTAACAGCGAGTTTCCATTAGCTACTGGTAGTCTGCGGAAAGGTTTGCATTGATCCAGGTGGTCCACGGGGCACGCAGTGGAGAGAGCCTTTGCCCCCATCCTGAGAGAAGAGCACGGCCCAGGACAGGAGGGTTAAATCTTAGCATGCTACTTCGGAAGGTTTGCCAACTCCTGGTCTACAACCTCCTTGAAACACAGCTGTATGATCAGTGGCGCTTATGAGCTCAGACATATGTTGGCAGAGCTTTATCAACTCTACCAACCTTTTAAGCTTTATGAATATCACTGTAACTGGGAGACCATTCATATATTAGAAAACGTAAATAAGCCAGAGAAAAACACATGTGGTTTTATCAGAAGTTAGAAGTACACTTTTGATGTCATCAGGGATTGTTGAATAAAAAGAAATTTAGTTTCTAAATAACTAAAAGCATCTTACAGTGGAGAACAGTTACTTACAAGACAAGTTCACAAAGTCATGTCTCAGAGTTCCATGTTTCAGAAATAATGTCTCTGATTTAACAAAAGCTTTTCAGGTGAAAACAAACAAAAAAATCTTTCCTTAAGCTAGATTTCATATTCAAGTAAAAAGGACTTCTTTAAGAAAGTTGGAGAGGGTACCATAGTTGTGCATCTAATGGAAAGCAGGTTAGAACCCTGATGCTGGAGTTTTCTACAAGTGCATAATTCCTGTAAATCAAGACCTCGCATATACACCTTGTCAAGTTGAATCTATTTTTTTCAGCAAGTCCCGTACTGCCTGCAATGTTGTGATACAATAGAATGGAAATTCCACAATAACTTAGTTTAAAATAAAATCTCACTTTTTTTAATATAAAGCATGAATTAAATCAGCAAAATGGCCATTGTGTATTTTTGTTAAACGCAATTTTACAATGTTCCAACACTGCATTCAGACTGCAGCAGATTTTTATCAATATGTAATCTGTGTTGTAGAAGTTGTAATGGGAAGCAGAAGTTTTTGGCAGCTAGTGCCTTCTGCATTTGAGCATATGGGAGGCATTTCACAATCATGGGATAAGCACATTAGCTAGATGTATCAGAGGGTGCGTCTAGACTGCAGAGCTTAACTCGAAATAAGCTACGCAATTAAGCTATGTCAACTGCGTAGCTTATTTCGAAATAGCTTATTTCAAAATAGGAAGCGTCTACACAGCACTTATTTCAAAATAGAACACTCTTCCTCTGACTTCCCTTACTCATACAAATGAGGGTTACAAGAGTTGGAGTAAGAAGTCCTCCAGCTTGATAATATTTTGACATGTTTTCGAAATAACTGCCTGCTGTGTAGATGCGGACTAAGTTATTTTGGAATAACACTAGTTATTTTGAAATAATGTTGCAGTGTAGATGCACCTTGAGTTTGGGAGCTCTTTGCTTCCCAAATCCATACTTATTCCTCTCCTGCTCTGTTCCAAAATTTTGTTCTCAAAACTTGACATATTTTGAGACGTCTTTGCCTGGTTAAGAGGCAGTAAAGGGGGGGAACAGGAACTGGTGCTGGGGGAGCTGGCTTAAAAGCGGATTTCCTCCAGCACTGTCTCCACAGTGCCGCCTGCACTTCCCCTGCTGCATCTGTCAGAGTCAGCAGGGGAGGGGGACAGGGGAGGCTGGAGCAGCCCCTGCCCACGGCCAGCCTGGGTCACTGCTGTGGTCCTGCATTTTAAATGTATTAAGAGTCTGCCCAGCGGTTCTTACCATATTTAAAATGTAGAGGCGCAGCGGTCTAGAGCTGGCGCGAGCCGAGATTGCTCGGTCCCAGCTTGAGCTAGTTCTGGGAACTACCCCCGCTGCAGCTCTGAAGAGCGGCCCCCTTATTGACTAATCATGTGGTCAATACAAATTGTATCAACCACATAACCGCTCTTACTTCGTGAAAGTCCTGGGCTTTCAGTTATCTTTTCTCAGTAGACTAACCTGTGCAAAGGCAGACACAAACTGGATAGGATTCTTTTTTGTTGTGTGCTCATGTGGTGGTGGACCTGAGCCAAGCATGGCACAGTTAGTAAAGGCATTGTGTTAAGTGAGAGAAACAGTATATAGGAAAGGATGAAGGCAGAAAAGAAAGGAACAGTGAAATGTACTGGAAAGAAAAAGGGAAGACTTTACCTAGCACATATACAGCTTACTATATTGCCCCACATTTTTGCCACAGAAAAACCCGTCCTGGCTTCTAGATGTAAGAGATCCCTTATCTAGGAATATTTTGAAGAAATTCGTTCCCTGCGTAAAGAAGGAAAATTAAGTGTAAGCAGTGCAAGATGATGCAGGGCACAGTTGCAAGAATGAAACATCATAAGGAAAACTGCTCACTGAGAGAAAAATATGTGGATAAAGATGTGGATATCTCTGTAAAGGAATGTGGATCAACTATGCAATGCATCATTCTTCAAGACTCTCTCCATGTCTTTTAGTATAAGTGTGGTCTAACAGATAAATTCCTGAGTTGTTTGCAATGTTGGATGTTTCATAAAATAAAAATTTAGCTTGGCAAATCCTTATGGCTTGTTTAATTAACTAGATTCATAATCTATCTTTCAACAGAAAGCTGGATAGGCAAAATCTAGAGTTGCCAGTTGCCACTGAGTGTAATTTTCTTATTTTATATTGCATAATACATGCCTATCTTTTTGAAACACTATGGTCACAGACCATAATTGTGATGCCAAATATCTATTCCCTATTTTACTTGAGTGTAACTCAGCTTTCTCAAAGGAGCCCCATCCTATACTTGTTTTCAAAGGGGCTTACTCTAAACTTAAGTGCTGTCTAAGCACAATCACTCTTAGTTTTTTTTTGTAACTTCTGATCAGATCTGCATCAAAATGACAGTGCGAGTGAGGAAGATGAAAGCTAATTGCAAATGTGAAACATTTATATAACATTTAAGATTTAGTTTAATAAAATATAAGCGTTATTGTGTTTCTGTGTATGATATAGTTCTTATCAATCTTAATGTATTGCTACTACATCTGCAGCTTGATACAGGCAATGAGTATTGTGTACTAGAACATAAGAATGGTCGTCCTGGGTCAGACCAAAGGTCCATCTAGCCCAGTAGCCTGTCTGCCGACAGTGACCAGCACCAGGTACCCCGGAGGGGGTGGACCGAAGACAATGATCAAGCGATTTGTTTCGTGCCATCCCTCTCCAGCCTCTGACAAACAGAGACCAGGGACACCATTCCTACCCCCTGGCTAATAGTCTTTTATGGACCTAACCTCCATGAATTTATCTAGCTTCTCTTTAAACTCTGTTATAGTTCTAGCCTTCACAGCCTCCTCTGGCAAGGAGTTCCACAGGTTGACTATGTGCTGTGTGAAGAAGAACTTTCGCTTATTAATTTCATTTGATGTCCTCTAGTCCTTATATTATGGGAACTAATGAATAACGTTTCTTTATTCACCCTCTCCACACCACTCATGATTTTATATATCTCTATCATATTCCCCCTCAGTCTCCTTTTTTCCAAACTGAAAAGTCCCAGTCGCTTTAGTCTCTCCTCATATGGGAACCGTTCCAAACCCCTAATCATTTTAGTTGCCCTTTTCTGAACCCTTTCCAAGGCCAAAATATCTTTTTTGAGGTGAGGAGACCACATCTGTATACAGTATTCAAGATGTTGGCGTACCATAGTTTTATACAGGGGCAGTAAGATATTCTGTGTCTTATTTTCTATCCCTTTCTTAATAATTCCTAACATTCTATTTGCCTTTTTGACCACTGCAGCACACTGTGTGGACGTTTTCAGAGAACTATCCACGATATCTCTTTCCTGATTTGTCATAGCCAAATTAGCCCCCATCATACTGTATGTATAGTTGGGGTTATTTTTTCCAACGTGCATTACTTTACACTTATCCACATTAAACTTCATTTTGTTGCCCAATCACTTAGTTTTGTGAGATCTTTTTGAAGTTCTTCACAGTCTGCTTCTGTCTTGACTATCTTGAACAGTTTAGTATCATCCGCAAACTTTATTACCTCACTGCTTGCCCCTTTCTCTAGATCATTTATGAATAAGTTGAATAGGATTGGTCCTAGGACTGACCCTTGTGGGATACCACTAGTTACCCCTCTCCATTCTGAAAATTTACCATTTATTCCTACCCTTTGTTTCCTGTCTTTTAACCAGTTCTCAGTCCATGAAAGGACCTTCCCTCTTATCCCATGACAATGTAATTTACACAAGAGCCTTTGGTGAGGAGCTTTGTCAAAGGCTTTCTGAAAATCTAAGTATACTATATCTACTGGATCCCCCTTGTCCGCATGTTTGTTAACCTCTTCAAAGAACTCTAATAGATTAGTAAGACATGATTCCCCTTTACAGAAACCATATTGACTTTTGCCCAACAAATTATTCTTTGTGCCTAACAATTTTATTAACTATTGTTTCGACTAATTTGCCCGGTACCGATGTTAGACTTACCAGTCTGTAATTGCCGGGATCGCTTCTAGAGCCCTTTTAAAATATTGGGGTCACGTTAGCTATCTTCCAGTCAGTAGGTACGGAAGCTGATTTAAAGGCTAGATTACAAACCACAGTTAATAGTTCTGCAATTTCCCATTTGAGTTCTCTTAGAACCCTTGGGTGAATGCCATCCAGTCCCGGTGATTTGTTAATGTTAAGTTTTTCTATTTGTTCCAAAACCTCCTCTAATGACACTTCAATCCAGGACAGTTCCTCAGATTCATTTCCCACAAAGGACGGTGCAGGTTTGGGAATCTCCTATTATTATTTCCTAAATTAATAAAAATAAAGTTATCTAAAAAATACACAAAGTATACCCCCTTAGATGTTGTAAAATGCTGTGCTGAGCTGTAAATTAATATGTTTTAATGATCAGATTTGCACCATTGTTTGAAGAAATGTGAAGAAGTATCAGTGAGAAACTTGATTGAAATCAGTCATTTTTTTTTTTAGTGATTTAAATCATGATTTAAGTCAATGATTTAAATAAATCCCCCTTGCACAACATGTTGGCCATTGACAGACATCCTACATTCTGTTTGTGTGTCTTGTGAGGATGCTCTTCTTTGGCTCCCATTTGGAATTTGTCCTCCAGGAGAAGTTATTGTGGCCAGTAATACATTAGTGTGGCACATTTGGTTAGAATATTAGAAAACTATTTTGGCTACAATTGTTCTATACTTGGTTGCTGAGGAAAATGAGGTTGTGATCTATTCGTTGTTCATCCATGTATGTGATGTCTCTTCATGGCAAACAGTTACATTTTTAAGTCTGTTAAAAGTGACTTATTTCTATCATGGCTATACGTTCAGAGAAGAGCTGAAAAAAAATTACATTCCTAAGTATGAAGGTTAATATGCTTTTAGTCATTTCCAGCCATTTTTCTGATGCTTTTTTTTGTATCTCTCATCATCCTTTCCTTTTAAAAATTACTACATGCATTTCTACAGCACTCATCACTATGATATCTTGGCATTTGCTTTTGAGGACATTGTCACTTAATGTACTTGCAGCTTTGCTTTTAAAAATGAGATGTGCAGCTAGCTGTAAATAGCTTACTTAGCTTAAATATTGGATTTTAATAACTATGCTGTCACCTTTTGTTAAAAGATACGTGGGCTAGGCTTGCTTGAAGTTTTAACAAGCTAATTGTTGCTAAAAACTTGAGGCTTGTAATTAAAATAATGAAGTAGGAAGTGCTATAGAATGATTAATTCTACATTCTTAAGAATGTGCCCCAGTAATTTTGATTTTTGATGAAAATGTTATGTACATTTATTGACTGGATTCAGGCAAGGCTGAACTATTACTGAACATCTGGGCAACAAGCAGTAGGAGTGGTAAAACCTGCAGAAGCAAAGAATGAAAAATCACAGCCTAGCCTACACCAATTAAGGTGTCACAAACAACTTGCTGTTCCAATGTGCTTATTCCCTGTAAACCTTTTGAAAGTAGTTTAATCCCCCGTGTAGGTATCACAGACATACTTGTTTCTTGGAGGTTCTGAAGGGATGGTTGTGTTGAACAGGAAGGAGGGCTGTCTGGACCAGCTGAGATATAAGCTAGGTCTGACTGAGGGAAGCAAATTGCAACCTGTTCCTCCTTTCTGGCTAGTAGCTAATCACTGTCACTTGTCCTGATCGCCAAAAAAATAAGATGCCTTTCCCTGCTGGCCCCCTCCCTTGTGCTAGGAAGAAGCATAGAACAGCAGCATAAAGTAGCACCACATACATACAGGCAGCCCACAGATGTTTGGTGTGACCGGGCTGACAAATGGGTGAAGGTGCTCTTGAAATGTGAGTTCTGTGTCTGCACTCTGGGTTGGCAAGATGGAGCCATGAAATGAGTAAATCTTTTTGGATAAGGGGGTGGGCAGGAGGAACAGTCCAGAAATGGGGAAGGAGCTCATGTTGAAGGCAAGGGGTTCTGTCCTTCAACAAGGAGTTACGTGATTCTGCAGAATACAAAGCATAAGCTTGATTCTGTTTTTGATCTTTTATAATCCAAAAAAACAACACATAGTCTGGTAGCACTTTGTAGACTAACAAAACATGTAGATAGTATCATGAGCTTTCGTGGGCATAGCCTACTTCTTCAGATGACCGGAGTGTTGGATGTCTAGGACCAAAATAAATAAGGGAGATGGGAGGGGGCGTGGAAGAAGGGAAAATTCGGGGGGGAGGGGGAGACAAGAAAAGGCAGTGGGTAAAAAATATACCAAGGGAAAGCCGAGTCTATAAGCACCTAAAGACTAGATAGTCAAAGGGGGCAGATAAGAACCATTAATTAGCAAACAACAAAGAGTCAGGAAACGCTTAAAGACTGATCCAGTTCAGCTTCATTTTATTGGGCTACTGTGGTTGTGTACTGTGGCCTACTGATACCACATAGGTGATTGTCATAACTTAAAACATACTATTAAGTAATTCAAGGTGTTTTGGTGATGTGTTTTAAGGGGAAATTAGAATTGTTTAAGAAATTTTGATGCAAATGATTAAACAGTAATTTTCTTTTATAGTTTGCTATGTGTTTTAGACTTACGGTTTTGTGACGCTCTTCATAACAGATTTTTGCAATTTCTATCTAAATTATGCTTCTCATAATTTTCTCCTCTTTATTCTAGCCCTGATGATATTGGCACCTGTTGGTATATCCTTCTATCTGGGTCAGTATTCATCAAAGAGTCTATGTTCCTTCCAAGGAGCAGGTATGTCTATTTCAGCGTCTGTATATTTTAAAGGAACACCTTGAGATGGAATTCTGTTCCATTGTAAAGAAAGTAGTCAGGCTAAACCATTAGTGTTTCTTATCATTTTTTCCAGTTTTCTCATTTTCTAAATGTCTCTTTTCTGTTTGAGTGAAAGACCCACGTTGATAGGGAAATTTGACCATACTTCAAAGTACTGATAAATGCACAAAATTAACACATTTGAAAACAGAAAAAAAAAATATTTTGTGGTGGTACACGCAAAGGCCGCAGGTGGAATTAGGAGACCTGTTATTCTAGGCATAAGTTGAACAGAAACACAGATACAGTCCTTAGCTTGAAGAGCTTATAGTCTAACATGCAAAGTGGCATAGAAAGGCTGTAAGTATAAAAAAAAAAACCCCATTATTTTAGATTGAACTGACACTTATTAAACATTGTGTCCACTGAAATAACAGACTTAGAAACTTTTTGAGTCAACGATAGTTGAATTCTTTATTTCTGGTAGCACCATAGTCAACTAGACACTGTGCCAAACAGAAGGAAAGTCACAGCTCCTAGCACTTTATAGTGTGGGAGACAAACATAGGAGAAGGGGTACAGCAAAAATGTAGAGGTTAAGGTTGTGATTATCTTGTTTTGATAATATGATGTTTTTAGTAACAAAACTTATTTTACATTTGAAATATAAAATTCTATTGTCCTTCTATCATAACAATATTACTTGGCTAATTTCTTGTATTTGTCATAGATTTGGGTTTGTCTGGAATCATCGTGTAGGCAGTTGTTATGAAGTTTTTGAAGGGGATCTAAAATTAGACTGCTAATAGAGCAGTTATTTTGTAAGAGGAAATATCATTGTTTAAATTGAGCAAAATGATTCTGAATAACCTCTGATATCAGTTTCAGAAATATTGTGAGACACTTTTCAGGACCCCCATTTTATTTTGTTTTTAGGCACTTCATAGATTACATGGATAAGTCTTTAATTTCAGCATGTCACAATTTTGCCATTGTTGCTTTTATAAAATATAACACATCTGTGCTAGATATGAATAAAAAGAACATGAAATGATACTAAGACACTTTAAAATATGTTCAGTTTAAAGAAAGACAGCCTGGGATAACGTTTTCTTTCCTATGAGAGCAATAAAAGGAACATTATAGTGACTAACACAAGGTTTAACGATTTTGAAGCAAAAACTTGTTAAACTGGGGACAGTTTTTCATATGTAGGCATAACTAGTTTGTCTGGATATTATTCCTAGATGTATAGTTACCTCCATTATGATAAATTAATATTACAGAAAGGAAACTATTATCTTTTTGTACAACAGAGAAAGTAACTAGGTAATGAAATGAGTTAAGAAGAAGTTGGTTAAAGTATAGGTTAGATTTAAATATAAGGATTATAAATTTTAGTTTGGGATTGTAAAAATTAGTTTTTACTTGCAGCAACCAGCATTGAGAGGTTACTTGCTCAGTACTGAAAGGAGGACTTCAGTTGTATTAATTATCAAACTTATTGTACTTTCATAGCAATTCTGATAAGATCAGAATCTGAGTGAAACTGACTAGCTACTAGCCAGCATTTGCCTAAAAGGAACAACAAAGTGAGCTCTGTGTAAAAATTGCACATTGATGGACCTTTGGGAAGGGAGAATAACAGCAGCAAAGTTATACAGAAGTAAAACATAGAAGGGATATCCACCACATGGAGGGATAATATTGACTAAATGAGGGAATGGGAGAGCTGTGCTGTTGGTCCAACAAGCAAGGTCATGGAAAGTTACAGAAAACACACTCTTCAGAAGTTGTCTAAGTATGTCAACCTATTATTGACTCCCATCTAGAGATGCAAGATCAATTAGCAACCCTGAAGCCACTTTGGACTCTTCACCCTGAGGGAGATTTAATCTCAAATTGTGATTTTGGAATTGGTAGAAAAAGACAATAGGGATCCTGAAAGCAAAGCTTCACAAACCTCTCCATTCTCCTTTAAAAATAAAAGAAAATGGAATCTAAACAGTAAGTTAGAAACTGTTATGGTTGGAACAAGACTATCTCTTTTTGGGCCAGTTGAAATTCTATCCCATTTTGCTGCTTCTATGAAACACTTGTCTGCCTAGGAAGCCATGAATAATAACCCAGTAAAAGAGATTTTAAAAAAGAATCATTGTCACTGTTTGAAGATTTACCTTTAGCCATCTAAATTTCATTGTCTATAAAACTGACTCTAGTCTTTTTGGGGGCAGAGATTACTCATGTTGTATAAACACAGGCATGCTGATGGTAAGTGAAATACAGATGGAGACAATGGTGGTTAGGGAAAATGGCAGCAGTAAGGCCCTGATAACATAAACATACGCAATCCAAGTATATGGAAGGGAAGTGAGAGGGAAAATATGCTCTAACAAGGTGATTAAGAGAAGGAAACTGCTTAATGGGTTACTATACCTAAAATTCTCATTTGGAGTAGGCCATCATGGCTTTAACTTCTTGAAAAGGAGATGTGGGGTAATTTAGGGCAGTGGTTTTCAAAATATAGGTCGCGACTCATACTTGGTCATGGAGTGCCAGGCACTGGATCGCTTTGCTATAGTGTGACCAGGTGACTAGTGGCAGTTGCTCAGGCAGGCTTCCTGCCTGTCTTGGCATCATGCACTGCACTGCACCTCAGAATTGGCCAGCAGCGGGTCTAGCTCCTGGGCTGGGAGCCACAGGGCTCCATGCACTTCCCTCCCCCTAAGCACCAGCTCCGCACTCCCATTTGTCTGATTCCTGGCCAATGGGAGCTAGAGAGGATGGTGCTGCATGTGAGAGAAGTGCGCAGAGCCACTTGCGCACATCTGCCTAGGACTCAGTCCTGTTACTGGCTGCTTCTGTGGCACAGTGTGGACAGGCAGGAAGCCAGCCTTAGACTCCCCACTTCTCTGCTGAAGGTGAGTTGCTGGAATTAAGCCTGTGCCCAACTCGGTGCCCCAAGCCTGAGCCCCCTCTTGCACCTCAAACTCCTCATTTCTGGCTCCATCCTAGAGCCCACACTTGAGTCAAAAGATATAATTATGTGGGGCATCAACAATTTTCTTCAAAGAGGGTCATGAGTAAACAAAATTTGAAAATCACTGATTTAGGATTTGTCTCCTGTTTTTATGGGGGGAGGTGGGAGAGATACCAGTTGCATCTGTGACAGCTAAGAGAGTGTCCCGTAAGTAGACTTGATTGCAACAGCAAGTAGTAGAAGTTAATCCAGGTGTTGAACTGGAGACCAGGATCAAGCACCTCTCTCTACAAAATGCTGCACTAATTAGGAGGCAGAGCAGGAGAGCCACCACTGCTCAACGCCTCTCTTTTTTTCCGGAAGAAAGAAATTTAGTTTAGACTTGATACAATTGCTGATCTCTCAGATTTTTTGCTACTGGGTTAATTGAATACAGAACATTTATTTCAGCTTGCGTTTGGATTTATTTGAATTCCTTATATCTAAATATAGAATAGGAATCTAGAGAACTACAGAATCTGGGCAAAATGTAAAGTCAGTGGGGCTATTTGAGATTTGTGATTTTAATAGGTATGATTTTTAATGCAGATGATTTAGAGTTGTGAGTAATGTGTTCAGCATGTGTATTTTTGGTGTCTGTATGTGATGCCCTAATTCTGTTTTATTAGCAAAATCTTGGCTTCGTTGTCATTTTTAGGCATGTCAACGACCACTTGACTATCCGATAAGCAAATGGCAAGGGTGGGGGAAGAGGAGAAGGTGTTGCAAAATGGCAGCGCCACGTGGAGCCCGGTGCCAGGAGGGAGTCAGCAGCATTTCACAGTTGCAGTGCTATGTGGAGCCTGGGGACTGCTTGAGTGTCCCCCCCGTCCCCTCCCCCCCGCTGGCCCTGTGCTCCTTGCAGCACTTTTCACATTTGAAGTGTAGTAACAACCCTGGGGCTGTTGCTACACTTCAGTGGGGGAGGTGCCCTTATTGACTAACCAAATATTTGATGCAAATTGCATCAACTGTTCGATTAGCCAATTAATTGAAATTTTGCATCGCTAGTCATTTTAATCTTTGTTTTGAAAAAAAAATTGATCACTTTTTATTTCTATCTTCCGAATTATAAAATGAGGAAAGGATTTTAAAAATAGTTGAATACATAACTTTGAATTAAAACATGTTCATGTGGCAGAGAACTTTTAAACAGTGAGGGGAAAGGTTTCAATGTATGTTTGTCTGAATGCGTGTTCAGATGAGGTTGCCTTCTCAGGTAATATTTTCCTACTACTATTAGTCCTTCAGTAAGTTCTCATAAAGCTTAATTTGTGACATCACAGTATTTCCATGGTAACACTGATATCATGCAGAGAAGTCATGTTCTTATTTCAAGTTCAGGCAGAAAATGGGTTGTTTGAATCAATGCTTTTATTAGAACAGAAATAATTCCAGTAATTCAGGTCAATTTTTTTTCTATAAATGTTTTCTGTGTTTGCTGTAGTGTAAAATTTCCCCCTTTTTAATAAGACTTAAATTATTTAGTGCACCTTAAAAGCTTGCTTTCTCAATCTTATTCTGATGAGAGTAGATGAATTCTAGTATGCTATACTCTCAGCTACAGTATTTAGTTACTTGTTCAAGTGGGAATTTTGTTGTTGCTCTAACTACTACTTTCCAGATGTAAACGATTAATTCATTTTTTAACAAATCACTAAGATTGTGATAAAATAAGTCTCTTCTTAGAATACTTGAAACAGCCATAAAAACCACTGTTGTGTGACACGGACGCTTGAATAGTTTCCAAGGTTACCTACTGGTTTTGAAGTCTGTAGAGAAATGACCATGGTCTGCCATAGATTTGCAGAAACAATATGTAGACTTATAGAGCACTTCATCTGTAGATTTCAGAGTTTTACAACTTTCCAGGTTAACTATTATTGTAATTGCAAAACCAAAAGGACATTCAATGATGGATAAAAATGAAAGGTGACTTGAATATAATTGATACAAAAGAAAATAC
This sequence comes from Rafetus swinhoei, assembly GCA_019425775.1. Taxonomy (NCBI): domain Eukaryota; kingdom Metazoa; phylum Chordata; order Testudines; family Trionychidae; genus Rafetus; species Rafetus swinhoei. The sequence goes on along the minus strand of CM033449.1, from coordinate 78,006,646 downwards.
CTTTTAAAAACACGATGTTTTTAAATCATTTCTATACTATATTAGTGCCAAAAGTTTAGTAGGATTCAAAAAAATGATTAAGCATGTTATTTGGATAAAAATAGGCATTTTCATTTGATAGGATTCTTTACAAGAGAAATTCATATGCTTCAGGGCATCAGTCAGTTCTTGATTATGTCCACACTACAAAGCAGTGCAAGGGTGAGCCTGGGCGAGCCTACCCGAGCTACTTTGAATCTAGCAAGTGCAAGTAGCAATAGCAATGAGGACAGTACAGCATGGGTTAATGAGCAGAATATTACCCAAGACCCATACTGGGCTTTTACTGTATATATTAAAGCCCATTCTGTGTGTGTTTTTCCTTCTGATAATGAATCCTACCCGAATATTCTAAAAGATATGCTCTAATAAAACGTGTTACTTAGGGGCAGATCTATGGTCTGTGTTATGCTGGATGTCTGACTTTATGATCATAACAATCCCTTATGGCCTTAGAATCTCTTTTTCTCTTGGGGCCAGGTGAAAAGTGCCTGTCCATGGCCGCTGCAGCAGACACAGATCGGGAAGGGGTGCATGTCTCCCAGCTGGGGGACAGACAGACAAACTTGCTCTCTGAAATATATAGTAGATAGCTGTCCCTTTCTCTACCCCTTCCAGCCCAATAGGATTATAGCTGTCCTGGCCCCCCCTCTGTTCCTGTGTTGCTCCTCATGTCATTCGACAGTATAACTGTTCATTCTCCCAGACCCTTCCTTTTCCATTTTGTGTGAAACAATTGAATTCCAGGCACATCCTATTGTTGTTAGAACCAAACCCTTACATTGCTTTAAGTTATGATAAGAGGAAGCTGCATAAAAATTTGGTGGGCCTAGCTCATACCGTTTAGGAGGAGTTATTTAACAGACTCACGGATGGGCAAACAGATAGACCAGTGTTTCCCAATTGGTGCTCCGCAGAACCCTGGGGTTCCGCAGAGCAAAACGAGGGGTTCCGCGAGGAGGAGCGGGCGCTCCCCCGCCCCCTCTGAAAAAGAGAGAGAGAGAGCCGGCTAGCCAGCAGAGGCATGGGCGGCAAGTTGTGTGGGCTCGTGGTGCCCATGCTCCAGCAATATTTGGAGCTGGAGCGGGTCCCGACCCCGCACCCCCCGCGAGTCCTCCCACCCCGTCCCCAGAGTGTCTCATCCCCGGACCCGGACCCGTCCCTGCCCCTGCCGTGCACAACCTTCTCTGAGCTCCCCGTTGCTGGCTGCTGCTGCTGCCCTGCGCAGCGCGCTCAAACCAGTGGGTGGGGGAGACGCCCGGACGTGACGTAACATCACGGCCCGGGATTTTAAACTTGCTGGGCGCTGTGTTGCGCCGCATGGCTGAGTCGCGGGTTCGGAGTCCGGGGACAGAGCACAGACTACGGCCCCGCAAAGTGGAAGGCAGAAGGTGAGGGAGAGGGAGAGGGAGAGGAGGGAAGGGAAGGGGCTTGTGCAGAGGGAAAGGGGAAGGGCTGGGAGAGGAAGGTGCTTGTGCGGAGGCGGAGGGAAAGGGGAAGGGGAAGGGGAAGGCACCAAAGGGACAGGGTAGAGGAGAGACAAATGGCAGGGGGCCAAGTGCAGACAATGAGGAAAAGGGCAGGAGGGGAGAGGTGTCAGTGGGAGGGGACAGGGTGATGCTGGGAGGAGAAGGTAAGGGCATTGGGGGCTAGAGGAGTGAGGGGAGGTGCTGGGAGAAGGCTTGAAAGAAGGGGTGGGCATGAGGAAGGCTGGGGTGGAGCAAGTCGTGAGGGCACAGGGGCATGAGGGGAATGGGGGCAGAGGGTGGTGAGGGGTGGGCATCAGGGAAAAATGGAGCAAAGGGGGCAGGGGAAGTGAGGGAAGGGGGAGGTACCAGAAGGGTGCAGGGGCAAGAGAAGGTGCAGGTGCCAAGGGATTCTGGGGGTGAAGCAGAAGGGCAGACAGCTGCAGTGGAGGGACCACCATCAGAGGAGAGATGCAGGGCAGGTTTGTAGAGGGAGGTGTTAGAAGAGGGGATGAGGAGGGGTAGCTCACATGATCAGAGTGAGGCTACTGGAGAAGTGGGCACAGGGAGAAGAGAAGGGCTGGTGGAGGGGGGCAGGTTGCAGGAGGGCTGAGGACAGTGAGAAGAACAGGAGTCAGGACAGCAGAGGAGGGTGAGGAGTGGGGGCAGGCACCAGGAGCTGATGGAGCAAGGGGAGGAGACATGGCAGCAGAGGGAAAAGGTAGAGGTTTAAAAATATTTATTAATAACTTGGGTGGCACATCCAAACAAGCCACATGAACTCAATACTGGTGCACAACACAAAATTCATTTTGCTCATGTGAGGAAACTCTTAGGCTATGTCTACACTGGTTGTTTCTTGCGCAAGTGTTCTTGTGCAAGAACACATCCACACTGCCATGTGCGAGCTGTGCTTTTGCACAAGAGCATCTATGGCAGTGTGGACACTCTCTTGCCCAAGAAAGTGCCGATGGCCATTTTAGCCATAGGGCTTTCTTGCTCAAGAAATTCATGTTGCCTATCTACAGTGGCCTCTTGCGCAAGAATAGTTGCTCAAAAGGGCTTATTCCTGAGCGGGAGCATCGTAGTTCTTGCGGAAGAAGCCCTGATTTCATACATGAGAACGTTAGTGTACTTGCTGAAGAACACACGGCCAGTGTAGACAGGCAGCAAATTTTTGCGCAAGAGCGGCCGCTTTGGCGCAAGATCATGCCAGTGTAGACACAGCCAAGGGGAGGGAGGAAGGCAGGGGCAGGGAATCAGCACTGGCTCAGCATGTCTACATGGTTTGGGGGAAGGTGCAGGGAAATTGAGCTCAGCTGGGTTACAGAGTGGGGAGGTCTGGGGAGCTGGGGTGGGTTGGTGTGTGTGTGTGTGTGTGTGTAGCTCAGAGCTCAGTTTGTCTGCAGGAGGAGGGAGGTGCTGGGAACCGGGGCTAGACTCAAGGGGAGGGAGGGGCAGGGAATCGGCTCTTGGCTCAGCAGTTTTGTGGGGCTTGGAGGAGGTGCAGGGAAACGGCTCAGCTGTGCTGTGCGGGAGGCATGCAGGGAACCAGTGCAGGGCTCAGCTGGGCTGAGGTGGATGGGGGAGGGCATACAGAACAGACGGGCAGCTCAGCTGGGCTGTGAGGGGCTACAGGGAACTGGTGCTGCACTCCCTTGGATTGTGAGGGATGGTTTTGGGGGAAGTGCAGGGAACCAGCAGGGGTGGGCAGCTTAGTTTGGTTGCAGGGGATAGAGGTGCAAAGAAGCCTAGTGGGAAAGGGCGGGGGGGAGAACCAGGAGCCCTGAAATGACCTCCCCTGGTCCAAAAATTCCTCATCTGGGACCAGTCAGGTCTAGAGGGTGCCAGATCAGGGAGGTCCAACTCCTACCCAAGTCCCCTCCTCGCACCCTCCCTTGTAGCCACACACCCTACATCCAGCCTGCTTCTGCACCCTACCTACCACCCAGACCTTGGCCCCTTCCGCCCCCCAGCTCCTTCCCAGATCCTGCACCCCATCCCTATCCCGCTCCTTGGCAGCCCTGCCATCCACCCTAGCACCGCCCTGGCCCCAGCACCTTGCCTCACACCCCAGGACTCAGCACCACCCTGGCCCTGGCCCCGGCCCCAGCACCCTGCCATCCACGCTAGCACCCAGCAGCACCCTGTTCCTTGTCCCAGCACCTTGCCAGTCACCCTAGTGCCCAGCAGGACCATGTCCCTGACCCCAGCACCCTGCCACCTGCTTGCCCCAGCACCCTGCCACCTGAGCCAGCATCCTTCCACCCAGCAGCACCCTCTCCCAGCCCCAGCACCCACTAGCACTCTGTCCCCTACCCCACCAGCACATTTGGGACCACATTAGTGAGGCTTGGGGTTTTGGAGGAGTTTTGTTTTTGTTTTTGCATCTCACTTGTGTGGCCCCAACTGACTTTTCTGTGGGTCAGTGACCTTTGACTCAAAACAGGTTCCTCACCCTCTCATATATAAAGACAATGCTAAAACCTTTTGAGTTTGACATAATATTTTATTTAAAAATGAAGCCTGGCCAACAAGCCCCCAATTGGGACCAAACCCCATTTCACTGCAGCGTCATAACACTCCTGCACCACCTGACCCCAAATCTGAGCCTATCATACACTGGAACCCCCTGTCCTGAGCCTCTTACATCCCCAAACTCCTGCATCCCCACATCCTCAGTCTTCTGCCACAACATTCCTCCACCATCCACACATCACAAATCTGTGTCCTGAACCCATCATACTCCATAACCTTCTTGCCCTGAGTCCCTCACATATCCAGCCCAAACTCCTGCACCCTCACATCCACAAGCCCTGGCTTGCTCTGCACCCCAACCTTCCACCTGAGCCCAACACTCCCCAGCCTAGAGCCTCCTCCCCGAGCCAACAGCCCCTTCTCCTGCATCCAAATTCCCTCCCAGAGCTTGTACTTCTCACCCCTTCCCACACCGAAATCCCTCATTCCCACCCCATACCTCACTCTCACTAGGTTGAGACAGGTATAAGGGCTGGGGATAGCAAGTGATGGAGAGGAGGGGAACAGAGCGGATGAGGCCTCACAGAAGGGAGATTGCGGGGGGGGGGTGTCTCGGGGAAGGAATGTGATTTTCATGAATTGGTGGGTCCCTCTCTCCTCCCCACCCTCTTTTTTTTTTTTTTTTTGCGCTTGACAAACCTAGGGGGTTCCTTGAAATTCTGAAAAGCTGAAAAGGGTTCCTCGGCCAAATAAAATTGGGAAACACTGAGATAGACGCACAAATTCTCTCAGCAGACTAGGGGCATAATCTAACAGTATCAAATCCATTTACCCACAGAACATTCTGGTGCTCCTCAGTGAGGGCTGTCTCCCTGTTAAAATGCTGTGTTTTTTCTTCTAGATTCATCTCAACTAGCTAATGCATTAAAACATAATTTTGGACTATAGTAGGATTTTTAACTGTTAGTGTTCTTCTCTAAAGCCTTGTGTTCATGGCTTTAAAAAAAGTGTGTGTAACAAATGTGCATGAGCTGTTCCAAGATTTAAAAAAAAAAAAAGTAGTAGTATTGAAGACCAGGCACTTCAGATTTATAGTGAGAAACTCATCAAGGTCTGTCCTGCATCTGCGCCTGGGGCTGACTGTGGTAAGCATACCTTGCGGTAAAACTACAGTGCCTGGTGAGCTCACGTGCATCAATGTCTCCACTGAACTTTAATCTTTTATTGCTTGGGCTGTGTGCGTGCGTGTGTGCGTGCGTGCGTGCGTGGGGAAATCCCTGATGGACAAGAGTTTTACTGATGAAAAGTGCCAGTGTAGACAGAACTTTGTAATTGGGAAATGTTCTCCCACCAAAAAAGGGAACCCCTCTCCTGCTGACAGAGTAGCAACATGATATTATCTTACATCTTATGATGGCACATCTGTGTAGGTATAAGGTACACTGTTTAAACATAGCTTGGGTTACGCCCAAGTTAAAAACACTCCTTTTTTAGCAGTGTAGACCAGGATAGGTCTAACCTAGAATAAAAAAGTGTGCGTCATTCCTAGGTTAAAAAAGTACCCTTAAAAGAAATGCAGTGAAGATGTGGCCTCAGTTGAAGAAAACAGTAGGGAAAGGAAAAACTGCACTGAATCCATTCCACCCACAAACAGCACCTGAGGGACAGGTTGGAAACAATCTCCTTGGTTTCAACCAGAGGTCACTAAAATTGCTAGCTTAAATTTCTAAGTTAATTTTGGAAGTTAGAATGGCAGAAATCAGAATGTTTTGTTTAGGAGTTTACGTCTGTCATGCTTTAGTGGCATGAGTAAATTTGTTGATCATATGACAAGATTTGACCTTGGGATTTTTAAGAGATCAGATGCTCCAAAACTCATATTTACTACTGTATTGTCAGAGGATAATGAATAAATGAGTAGAAATTGATAAAAAGCAGTGGTTTGGTAGTGGCTGAGGTCATAAAGTTGGTATGTAGAAGCACTGCCTAGCCCTATATGATACACAGAACACATATCTACAGGCAGAAGTGGTCGAGTTACCCAAGCAGGAAATTAACCACTAAAAAGAATGTTGTTCCTGTATGCATGCAGCACAGAGGCATGAATTAAGGTTCAGAAAGGGTGGGCGGGGGAGGAAAAAATGGGAAATGCTGCAGAGAATGAGTTTGTGTAGATAGCAGTTGCAGCAGTAGGGCTGCTTCCTGAAAGCTAATGAAGACTAGTGCAGGTTAGACAAATTTAATTTCTAGACGTCATAAACAAGGGATATCTGTAAATTTTCTTTTTAATAGTCTACTGAAAGCGACTCAGAAGTTGCAGTCTGTAATAGCAATGTAATAACGAGCAGAAAGGACCAGTATAACAAGCAGGAAACATGGTTTCTGGATAATTATCTCGCTCTTTTGGATAACAAGTAGTGAGCATGAAATGCTCAACATATACTTGAATTTTTGGCTTGTTTTATTATAAATATGTGAATGTTGTGAGAGCTAAATAAGGAAGACACTAATTAGACTTACTCTTATTCTTTTCTTAGAATATTTCCATAATAATAATTTATTATTATTATTTATTAACTGGAGAGATGCAGAGGAGAATCTAGTTTCACAGCACTAATTTTCAAGCACACAATTCTTATGAAAATCAAGTGTTAGTGCTTCAGAGAATGGTAGTTAAGCATTTTTTTCATCAAATTACTAGATTCTGGTTAAAAGTTACTTGGAATAATTAAAACTATATGCTTATATTTCATTTTTAGTTGAAGATATTTTAGAAAATTTTTTATCTACATCTACAAGAAAAGTATATGTGGAATCAGGAGATTGGAGTTGCTGTGATATTGACAAGAACAGAAATCAGTGGTATAGTCAAGGCACTTAATCTCTTTTTTGCTGTTATTTAACCATCCTCTGCATACAGTACTTCATTGAGACAACATGAAGCATTTGGGGTTTAATAAATACTTTGAGGTCTTTGGATGAAAAGTGCTGGGGGGTATCCACACAGATGTTCTCTGTTGCTGATAGGAATGTAATTCATTATATCTTAACTGTATACTTATTAATGACAATTCCTAAGTGCAATAGTGAAACTTTGGCAAACATGCTGATGGTCAGCTCCTCACATCCTATCCTGTTGTTAGTAGGATATTGTTCATTTTAGAAAGCGGGGATTTTTTCGACAGATATGATTCAGTGCCTGCTTTCTGCCTTAATTACACTGACCATATGTCCCGTTTTTTTCCAGGACAGTCCCAAATTTAAAGGCTGTGTCCCGGTGTCCTTATCAAGTAGGGAGATGTCCCAGAAAGCTTTGCCAGATCTGGCTAGAAATGGCACCGCTCTGGGACAGCCTCGCAGACACTAGTGCAATGCCCCCTCCCCTAGCATGTAGGTGGTCCCTAGGCGCTTTGCCAGCGGCAGCCAGGGCCACTTCCAGTGGCGCACAGTTTCTGGGTTGGGTCGGACGCTGGAGCCTGGAGCATTCTCCGAGCTCCAGTGCGGTGCACGCCGCCACCTTGCAAGGTCTTGCCAGGCCCCATCCTGCCCTCCCCCCCACATGCCTCTTCCACACATGGACCAATCCAGCTGCGCTGCCTCTTCCTCCACTTGCTCTTTGTACAGTAATTGCTGTGGGCAGGTCCAAGAGCGCTTCTCATGCGGCTTGTGCTTGATTCCAGCTAGAGCCGGGGCCGCGGTGCTATTTTCAGTACTGCCGTCCCGGTCCCCACAGGCAGCCCCAGCTCCAGCTGGAGTCAAGTGGCAGCTGCACGAGGCCCATTCCAGTTAGGCTGCCTCAGCTCCAGCCCCTGCAAACTGGAAGGCAGAAGGTGAGGGAAGAGACAGGGGGAGAACTAAGGGGAAGATGGGGGAGGAGAGAAAGGGGCTTGTGCTGAGGAGTGGCGGGGCAGGGCAGTAGAACAAAGGGGAAGGCGCCAAGAGGCAGAGTGGAAGAGAGACAAATGTTTGGGGGCCAAGAAGAGACAACAAGGAGAAGGGCAGGAGGGGGGAGGAAAGGGAAGGTATCAGTGGGGGCTGGGAGAAGGGAGGGGACTGGATAATGCTGGGAGAGGAGAGGGGAGGGACTCTGGGGGCAAGAGGGAGGAAGAGGAGAGGGGAGGAGTGGGTTCCAGGAGAAGAGGAGTTGAAAGGAGGGATGGGCATGAGCAGGGCTCGACAAATCAAGTAATCTACTCGCCTGTGTTGAGTAGATTACAAGCCGGCACCGTGCGATCTGCACATGCGCAGCTCTCAGAGGGTGGTGAGGAGGTGAGCACCAGGGAGAAAGTGGGCAAGGAGGGCAGGGGCTGTGAGGGAACATGGAGGCACCTGATAGGTGCAGGGGTAAGAGAAGGTGCAGGTGCCAGGGGATTGTGGGGACAAAGCAGAAGGGCAGACATGGAGGGGAGGGACAGGTGACAGAGGGCAGAGGAGAGAGGCAGGGCAGGTGGTTAGAGGGAGGTGTTAGGAGAAGGGATGGAGAGGAGTAGCTACAGATGATCAGAGTGGGCTAGAGGAGGAGTGGGCACAAGGGGAAGAGAAGTGCTGGTAGAGGAGTCAGAGGATGGGGAGGGGTGCAGGTCCCCAAAGGGCTGAGGGGAGAGAAAAGGGCTGGAGCCAGGCGAGCAGAGGAGGGTGAGGGGAGGGGAGCAGCAAACACCAGCGGAGGGTGAGAGACATGGCAGCAGAGGGGAAAAGGGAGAGATTTATAAGATATTCATTAGTAACTTGGGTGCCACAGTGACGCACTTCCGAACAAGCGGACATGAACTCAATACTGGTTGCTCAAGACAAAACTCACTCCGCTCACAGTTGGAAAATCTTAGAGGGAATACTTCCTCCAGCCTATCCCCCCAAGTTAATGCAATGCAAGTTGGGTTAATGCGGTTGCGGGCTAGTTGCATGGGGGGGGATCCTGTGGGGGCTGAACCCATCCCTATTGGTGGAGGATGGTGGGAGGGGGTTTTAGAGGGGTCACATGACACACTTGACTTCAGGGGTTAAGATGGACACATGACCAGGAGTTCTACCTCCAGGGGTGGGATTTCATGTGGCGGGGGCGTGGCTAACAGGGTCAGGAGGCGTGGCTAATGGAGGACGGGGGCATGGCTAACATGTCCCTAATTTTGGTTCAGAAAATATGATCACCATAGCCTTAATGCACTGACTGCTCCTTTCTGCTGCGAGTTACTCTTGCAGGTAATTCAGATATGTAGTAAGTAAGCGGTGAGTTGTGGAATGTGTTGCTTTCCTAAAACTTGAAAATTAGGTAAGAGGGTGATGTCAGGCCAAATTCAGTGGTTGAAAACTGAAAGTTCCTGTCCATAAGAGACAGCAAAAATACTTCAGAAGATGAGGGATAAGAGTGGCATGGAAAGACAAGTATTTGTTTAATTTTCTGCTCTATTCAGAAAAATTACTTCACAGTTATGTTAAAAAACCTAATCAGAGAGACAGATTTCTGACCTCAAGTAAAAACTGTACTACGTTAGAAGTAACTCTTTTCTGGTATAATAAGGAAACAAAGCTCTTATCTTGTGTGTTTTTCTTCCAGTTTGTATACAAAGTTGCATTCTTTCCACCATAAAGTCTGTCTTGTTTACAATCAGTTGATTAGGTGATTTTATTTCCTGAAGATTTTTTTTATGTAGCTGTTCTTTTTATTGGTGTGGAGATGACAAAAAAGTAGTTTTAGATTCTAAAGTATTTCTCCAAGGTCTAATGAAGTAATGGTTTACTTTTCTACCTTTTAAGGTAAGTTATAATTTGAATGAAAATCAAGAATGCATTGATGAGTAAGGCAGCACACATTCTTTTAGTATTAGGTAATAGAAGAATACTTATCTTTGCCTCTGGAAATGTATGCATTTCACTGAGCAGATTTTAGATATTTTTTTTGTATTACTGAATCTTTAAAAAGGCTCAGTATTTTGGAAAACCTTTGCCTATTGTAAAAGTTTCATGTACCATTAAATATGTGCATTGTTATGGTGAAGGAGCACAGCTGGTATTGCTTTACAATATTTAACTGCCTTCTTTGCAAGCTATTGAAATGCTGTTGTGCATGAATCACCATTTGGGCCGCAAGTGAAATTTTTCATTCTTTACTAATCACCCTGCAGAGTGGGAGGGTAGTTGTAGATTCACTAAAAATACCATTAAGAATGACATATTAAGTTCCTAGTTGGCCTCATTATGAAATTGTGAGAAATTAAGAAAGTATTACTTGGCAAACACAGTGTTTTTGGGGTTTTTTTTAACAAGAACAGTAAATGATGCAAATCAGCATCATTTAATAGAGAAATATATGCAGTCTCCAAGGCTGGAGGTACATAAGTGACTTGTTTTTAAGGGTGGGATAATAAACTTGATTTTTTTTTTTGACATCCTTTTCCCAAAATGTCTTGAATCCCCCTTTCCCCATTCACATTTATTGACTCTTTTGACAAAGTTTTTGAGAGAGCTTATTGAAAATGTTTTTGTTGGATAAAACTGAGTACAAAAGCTTTTGAAAAAAGCCAACTTTACTACTGTGGGCCTCTGGGCCTACATTTTGTCCTCATTGATAGCTGTTTTATAGGTATTTCTCTGACGCTTGTCACTAGTATTTCGTCACAGTGTATTTGTCAATTTGGATAGCTAATTTTGTACTGGCTATGCATACATCACGTTTTTTAATATGTGAGACCACCATCAAAGATGTTGTCAGAATTCATGTCCTACAAAAGGATTCAATATAGTTGGACAACTGTGGCTGGATCACTTAAGTTCAAGGAATTTGTACATCATACCAGTAGAGTTTTTGGTTTGAATATCAAGGACAGTTCCTAGAATCTGGACAATCTATGTCCAGTGCAGGAATGTAGGATGTGGAGCAGATGTCCTCATTTAACATATCCCTTTCCATAATCCTGGGGTTAGGCAGCAGAAAGGGTGAAGAGCCAAATTTACTTTTAGCACAGTGGATCAATGTTGAATGGCATATATTATCTTTTTATACTGCATCTGTAATTATAGTGAAATATATGATTGCTATCAGAGGTACAACCATTTGCAGGTTTTTCATATACATCTCACAATGTGTTAATATAATCTGACATTTTGTCACCACATGCAGCTTCATTGCTGGGCTTGAGCAGCTCCCACTTGTGTTGGGCGGGGGACTGCTCCAGCTCAGCGGGGCCACTGGTTAACCGCTTAACCCTTTACATCCCTAATGTCATGTAGCATTGTAAGGTGGTATCCAGGGGTGGAGGACCTACAACCCATAGGCTGCATCTGGCCCTGTCATAATTTGATCTGGCCCATGGTAAGTTTTGCATTGTGGGCTGGAAGCCCTAAGCCTCAGCATACCCTCAATTCCCCCCTGCCCCATCTCTGTGGGGCTGGAATGCAAGTGCTGGCTCATACCAATGGGAGCAAGCTTGGACACTCAGTGTGCCCCCATGCTGGACTGGAGCATGAGCACCGACTTGCGCCAATGCAGGGGGAAGCCTGGATCCTCCATGCCCCACGGGGCTGAAGTGGAGTTAAGTGTGAGCGAGGGTGATTTTTTTTTTTTTTTGCTTCTGGCATTAGGAGCCATGAAGAGTTGAGGGTGTTTTGTTTTTTGTGTTGCTTGTGTGTGGCCCTGAACTGATTTTTCTGTGGATCAGTTGCCCTGACAGAAAAAAGGTTCCCCACCCCGATCTATCTATTCCTTTAAATAGGCAAATATTTAAACTGTTTCTCATTTCAGTCAGTGTTTTTTTTTCCTGTAGAAAGCAAAGGAGAATGTATGTAGTATAGAGGTGAATAGCTTTTTAACCTCATCCATTCAGCTATAAGGGGTGGGGAACCATTTTTGGGTCAGGGGTCTCTGACCCACAGAAAAATCAGTCAAGAGCTGCACAAGCGAGAAGCAAAAGGGCGGAAAAAACAACCCTCACTGACATAGCCCCTGACTGAGAAGGAGACACTCTCCCCATGTTCCGCTCACACACCAGAGTCTAGGGGGGCCCAGGCTAGAAGATTTTGTGTGCTCTAGCCTGCCGGGGGATGGCGGTGGGTCTGGAGCACGAGCATGGGCTCCCCAATGCTGTGGGAGGGGAGGAGCCCCAAGCCTCAGTGGCTGAATCTAGGCAAGCCGGGGGCTGCATCCAGTCCTCGGGCCTTAGGTTCTCCACCCTTGCTTTAAATATAGCACATAATATTTAACTATAAAGGAGAGAGAGGTGTTTTAGAGCATCTGAAGAAGTAGGCTGTGCCCACGAAAGCTCATGATACCATCTACCTGTTTTGTTAGTCTTTAAAGTGCTACTAGACTATTGGTTGTTTTTTAAGTTTTTTCTGCTACAGACGAAGTTGGCTACCCCTCTGAAGCTTTTGATATCAGTGTAATTTTTGTGCATGAATACTGTTGGCAACTCTTTATAAACATAAATTAAACAATGTATATTGTAATATACCCATAGAATATAATTGCTCGTTTCAGAGCTGGTTGTTGATATTATTTTATAGCGTGCAATACATTTCAAAATGAGCCATACAGAGAGCTTAATTGGAAATGATTGTTATTTGCATATGTATCAATGTAACTTTTAACATCTGCAATTATTATTGCTACTATAGCTTTCATAGCCCATAGGAGTCCTCATTGTTCCAGGTGCTATACAAAGAATTCTTCCTAATTCTACAAATTGAAAATATATCAGAATTTGTTTTATCAGTTAATCAGAGGCAGAAAAATCTGCATGAAAATTTTGTTCTGGGCATGTGTATTTTTCACATAAAATTTTAAGTGTCTGGGAAGAGGTTTTAAATACTTCCTTGAGTCGTATTACAGTTTTGATTTTGTTCTGATTAGGTGTTTTTCTTCCTCAGTTTTGGCAAGCGTTCTGCAGGAAGCTTCAGGCGTGGCTGTGAATGCATTGTTTTAGAGCCATCTGAAATGATTGTGGTAAGACTGTGGTGCCATTCAGTTTCTTTCAAACAATATTTTTTCAAATTAAATCACACTTTCAAGTTATCATTAAGCATAGACAAAACACTTCATTATTAAGTAACGTTTGAAATTACTTTGAATTGTCTATTATACTTAGTTTAAGGTAGTATTAAATTTAGTGTGAGATTTTTTTTTTTTAAGTCCTAGTTTGCAATACATAACACAAAAGTTGGAAATGCCGTTTAATGAAATGAACGAAATGTTTCAATAAAGATAAACTGCCAGTTTAACAAAGTCAGTTTAAAAAAATGACTGTCAAGATAGACAATCAATGGAATGTTGGAAGTAAAGATGTTAACTGTGATTATCTGAGTATTTATCATGTTATAAGTAGGCCTCTTTTCTTAAAATTGAGAAACTGCATTTAGTTTAAGAGTGATTAACAGTTGATGATTAAATTCTGTTTCCAGACAGGTTAGACTTGAGAATGTAGGGTAGGGATATTTTTACCCTTATTGTTAAATTTTATCCACATTACTAGTATGAAGGCATATTTGTCATTTAGAACAACTGCTGTGATCCAGTGCAGAACAGTTTTATTTCCCACAGGGATCTCAAATGCAACACTTCCATCAGTGTCATAGGACACATCATTCAAGCAGATTTGCTGTCATAACAGGAGAGATTAAATGCTTTTATTCTCTTTCTGAAGGACGTGGTAGTCCAGACCATAACACAGGCATAATCACCATATCACCACACACCCTACTGTCCAAAGGCATGGCATACTACAGTATATTCAGTTGCTAAAACAATGTCATCTGTTTACTGGATCTGTTTTAGAAATCAGGATTAGTGAATTAGGCAGTACTGTAGAAGACATGAGTTATTCATCCCTGCAGTATATCATAGGACTGGAAAGTACCTCAAGAGGCCTTCTAGTCCCCTGGAGTCAAGACAGGATTAAGTATTATCTAATAGGGATACCAATGTGTGCAGACAACTAAAAAATTAACTGATAAGTTTAGGTTTATCAGATAATTGGTATTGACTACACATGTTCCCCCTTGCTGCCTTTGCATGTGGGGGGGGGGGCGGCTAAGCTGGCTCTGCAGAGCCACCTCTCCGCTTCTCCCCCCCTTCCCCCCACTGCCTCCCAGAGAAGCAACAGAAAGAGGGGGCAGGAGCCGGTGCTCAGGAGGAGCCAGCTTTTGGCTCCCCATGTGCACCAGCTCCGCAGAGCTGCCCCCCCAGTTGCCATGGGGAAGGGTGCAAGGGAGGCTGCTTTGGAGCAGCCTCTGTCGGCAGTGAGCCTTCCCTCCTCCCTCCCCCACCTCCGCAGGCAGGGGTTGCAGCCATGGAGCAGCCTCCCCACAGGTGGGCCCAGGCTTGCCGCAGACAGAGGCTGTTCTGTGGGATGGTGGTACAGCCTCTGTCTGAAGGGAGCTTGGGCCCCCCATGGACAGGTGTGGCAGGCAGCCAGTCTACCTCCTGACACCCTGCACTGCTGCCTGATGTAGAGGCAGCAGCGTAGGATTGCAGGGGGCTCGCTGGGAGTGCACTGGCTGCCCTCCCTGCCCCCGGGGACTATTGAATAATTGTGTAACTGCTAAATTTTGATGCGGTTACTCGATTATTCAATTATTCGACATCGAACATCCCTATTACCTAATGCATCCCTGGTAGGTGACTGTCTAACTGTTATGGAGATCCGAATGTCCTGACTTCTAGAAACATTAAAGAATAGCTTTCACACAAAGTATAACTTTCTAACTTATTCAAAATGTATATCCAGGGCTCGACAAACCGCTGGATCTACTCGCCCATGGCGAGTAGATTTCAGCCGGTCGCGCTCTGTGTGCCCCATTCACTGGCGCTTCGTGCATGCACAGTGACGGTCTGGCGCATGCACAGTGCAGGGCTGACGAGTAGCTCTCGCCGGGGTTTGTCAAGCCCTATTTATATCCATTATTCTTCACAAGTTTTTTTAAGTTCTTTGCCCCCTTTCACTCTCAGTGAATAGGACATTTGTTGTGTAATAGCAGTTTACTTGTCAGTCCAACTCCTCAGATACTTGTTGCCATCTTTCTCCTCTTTCCCCATTTTGCTAATAAAACTCGGATGCATCCTATTTTAGTGTTTTCAGAGCACAGAGAGAAGTAGAAGCGAGAAATGCCCCTTCCTCCCATTTCTCACTCCTCAATCCAAATCCCATAATTCTGCTATGACAAAAGTGGCCTCCAGCTCCTTTCACAGTGCCCACTTTCTCTCTCACTGTTCTCACAGTACCTTATGTACATGACTGTGGGTTCTGGGAGCAACTTGCTATCCCCAATTCCTGTTCCTTTGACGCTCCTTTTTAGCTTCGGTTGGCACCAATTGATGCCCTTGGTACACAGCTGATTGAGTGGGAGGAACAGGAGGGGGACACAGTTTTGTGTGTGGGAGGAGAATGGAAAGACTAAACAAAGGGGCTTAGCAGGTTGTAGGGAAAAGGGGTGGCAGAAAAGCTGCAGCTGTACTTTTGAGGCATGGTGGGTTGGCTATTGGATGAGAGCATTTAGGTTGCAGTTGATCCAAAGTAGGTCATGAATAAGAAGAGCTTTGAACCTCTGAGTTAAATGTTTGGAGTATTCTTTGGCCCAACCTTTCAAAGGATTGATTACACTTGGCTTCATCTACGCTGCAGGGTTTTTGGGCAAGAAGCCTTTTGCGGAAAAGATCTTCCACAAAAACTTCTTGCACAAAAGAGTGTCCAGACTTCAAAGCGCATCGCAAAAGCTATGTGCTTTTGCACAAGAGAGCATCCATACTTCATGAAGTATGGATGCTCTTGTGCAAGAAAGCTCTGATGGCTATTCACAGAATGGCCATCAGATCACCTGTGCTTTTGCTGATAGGGGTTTCTTGTGTGAAAACCCCTCCGGAGCATCCACACCTGCCTTTTTGCGCAAGAGCTGTAGCACAAAAAGGAGTTATTCCTCATGGGGAGAGGAGTAACTCTACTGGCAAAAGTCCTCTGTTCTGCCGATTTACTTGCACAAAAACGCACTTGAGGTGTGGACGCTCCGCCGGTTTTTGCGCAAAAACCTTGTAGTGTAGACGTAGCCTTTGAGTAGAAAGAACTCGATTCAGGGGACAACATATGGAGCAGCTACAAGTCATGGCTACATATTTGTTGCAGACCATAAGTCTACGGGTATATTTACACTGCAGTTAAAAACATGTGGCTTACCTGTGACAGCTGACTCAGGCTTGGGAAAGGTTGTTTTGTTAAGGTGTTAACCTTTGAACTTGGGCTGGAGCCTGAGTTCTAGGATCCAGCGAGATGGCAGGGTCCCAGAGCTTGGGCTACAGCCTAAACCCAAATCAGATGCAATTAACAGCTCCTTAGACCCAAATCCCGTGAGCCTGAGAATGGGCTAGCCACAGGTGTCTAATTGTATTGTAAACATACCCTTAATTAGTCATGTTTAGTCATATTTCATACCTTGGTTAGGGTAGGACTAGTTTTTATTAAACCACGGCAGCAGAATGTAACGATGTTTCATGTATATAGATGGTAAAAAGAAACATGGCAAGGAAAAAATTACCCGTTTGAGGTAGTTTGTTGTCATCCTCCTTTTTCAAATCTGTCTACCACTACTTATAGCTTGTTTCTCTTGAGGAATAATCTTTTTAATGTTGGGATACACACTGAGGAATGTGAATGGATTTAATAAGGACAGTAAGGGACAGTTTTTGCCATTTACTTTCTGCTTCCTTGTAGATATAACCTAATTATAACATGACATTCTGGGATTTTGGTAGCAAGATGGGCACAGGGGAAAGGTCTGCAAGAAGCCAAATTCCTGCAACTTTCTTATCTTCCATGAAAGTCTGAATTGTAACAACATTTTCATAGTAGTACATTATTATGTAGTAGCAGGACAGTGACTTTACTGCAGCCTCCAGAGCAGACAGGATATTGGTATTGATGAGCAGGAAGTTCCTTATTCAGTCACTCATCTACTAGAAATGTTCTGGGGTTTTTTCCCCCTTGGAATTATTACAAAGCAAATTACTTTTTATGTATATTTAGTCTTTTTCAAATTTCTCTGATGTGAAAGCTGTTCTTTAAAAGTCTCAATATTTAAAATAAGCAATAACTGTGTTGCTTATTGAAGAGTGGCAGGATGAGAGTGGAAGGTCCTAAATCTGACCCATTGAAATCTGCAGAAAGCTATATGTTCCTTCCCATGGGAGAGCTTTGTTTGCCAGTGTACAGACAAATGCATCACTATGTGTAAGAATAAAAGTTGAGGAAAAGGATGTTAACTTTTTTTTAAGCAGACCATGGTATTTATATAATATGTGAAAGTATCTACTCAATAACTCTTTTCATAGTGATACTTGTTACTTCTCATCCCTGCGGATATTTGATTTCTTGGCACTGACTTAACGTTTTTCTCAGTTGAAAATGCAGGAAATTCATAACCAACCACATTTTCTGAAGTGGAGTTCAAAGTGCCCTTTCATAAACTAAATCTTTAAAGTGGGCTTGTTTAATAGGAGTGGCACACTTATGTTTAAGGATTGTCTAAAATAAAGACTTCCACATGGCTAAGAGCAGAAGAAAAATAGGCTTCCGTTTTATTGCAGAGTATGCAGTATTTTTCATTTGTAGTGAAAGGCCCTTCATTGCATTTATTTTACTATAGGTGGACTATATGGATGAAAATGAAGAATATTTCCAGCGCCAAGCTTCCCATAGACAATCCCGAAGGAGATTTAGGAAAATCAATCAAAAAGGAGAAAGACAAACCATTATTGATACTGTAGATCCTTATCCTGTGGGGAAGCCACCTTTACCTAGAGGTTATCATACGGTAAGTTACCTACATTTATTCTAAAAACAAGAAAAGGCAAAAACATTTTTTACAAAAATAAACCCCCGAATGGTCAGATTCACTGCAGGTGGAATTCTGTGTGGGAGTTTCTTCTTAGGGTATCAGTGAACTTCACCAAAAGTGTGTACACGCCCTCCTGTGATTTGCTTCATACCTCAGATTAAGGGCTGAGAATAGTTGGTTTGTTGCACATTTATTGTTGTTAAAGACAATTGCTGACAAGAGAATGGTGCACATCTTTACTTGCTATTTCAGTAATTTTGGGCAACTTTGAAACAAATCTGTTGCTTATAACCTGTGATTCAAATTTCCTTTCAATAACTGAAAATATGATAGAAATATTTTAATGTACAGTCTTCCTGTGGCTAATCAGTAAAGCATTCATTTTTATTTGAAGCAATTGTTTTGTGAGAAGAAAAATAATCCATGATTTTGGACTGTCATTTTTCTATGCAAAACACAGACCTCGGAGAATATTAAACTAACTTTTATTGCTGACAATCACAAGACTAGAATTTTTGGTCTGAACCGTTATACTTTTGTCGTAGCGTGAACTACTGCAGTCCATCCTTCATCTGACAAAGCATAGACAGAGTTTTCTTCAAAGTAGATTGTGTAATTTTACACACAGAAATTTATAGATTTCCTCCATAAAAGATGAAAGACCAGAAGCACTAATATTTTAAACATGGTCTACAAAATAATCTGTTAGGTTATTATTTTATTGAGCAAGTGGTCTTCAGATCCTGTACTCAGCTGACTTAGAATCGTAGAGGATTAGGGTTGGAAGAGATCTCAGGAGGTCATCTAGGCTATGTCTACATTGCACAGTTATTTTGGAATAAGCTATTGCGGAACAGTTATTTCAAAATAGCATGTCTATACTGCAGGGAAGCCTCAAAATTAGTTTGAGGCAGGCTTCCCTAATGTAGACATGCCATCTCAATTTAGAGCACCAGAAGGAATAACTTAGAATGACCCTGGTGAGGGGCTATTTCAAAATTGCAGAAGTGGAGTGTCTACACACGCCTTATTTCGAAATAGCTGTTTTGGAATAGGTGTTACTCTTTGTAGAATTAAGTTTACTGAAGTTGGAATAAACCATCCGTTATTTCAAAATAACGGAATTGCTGTGTAGACACTCGCATAGTTTTTTCAGAATAACTGTTGATATTCCAAAATAACTTCGCTGTGTAGACACACACCTAGTATAACCACTGCTCAGAGCAGGGCCAACCCTAGCTAAATCATTCCAGTCAGGGCTTTGTTAAGCTTGGCCTTAAAAACCTATAAGGATAAAGAATGCACCCTCCCTAGGCAACCCAGTGCTTTGCTACCCTACTAGTAAAATAGTTTTTCCTAGTATCCAGCCTAGATCTCCTCCACTGCAGCTTGAGATGATTGCATCTGCAATCACTGAGAATAGCCTAATTCTATCCTCTTTGGACTTGGACTTATGCAGCTCTGAACCTGGAAAAACCTACTAGTACATATATAAATGATTTTATGCACATGATTGGTCATATAGAGTGCAGAGTTATTTAAGCACATAAGTGTTTGCAGAATCAGGGTTTTACTGTTTTAAAAATGCTGTCTCTGATTTGAAGTAGTGGATTTTTCCCCCTTATTTTCTCCCTACCCATTCGTATTCCTTTCCTTTCCAGTTCACTGTTGTAATCAGTGTGCGTGACTGTAAACGTGTAGATGTTTGATTACACCAATGTTAGAGGTTTTTCCTCCTGAACTGAAGAACTATATCTTACATAAACACTTTATGTATTTTGTTTATACAGCAAATCCCTTTTAATGCTTTGATTTGCTATGCAGTTTTGATTTTCTCCAAATTTATTATGAATTTCTTGGTTGAGTTATTTAATTTGGCTCATTCATCTAACCCTTTTGGAGTTTTAAGTTAAGTGATTTTTCAGGTTTGTCACAAACACTTTTGTATGGTATGCATGTTTGGGTCAATCATGCTACAAGTGTAGGAAGGAATTCTCGATGAATTTTATTCACATGCAACATAAACATTTAATGAACATCTTTAGTTTGGTGTTTAATCTATTATTGGAGAAAAATGATAATGTCATTTGTTGTAAGAGGTATAAATTGTCATTTGACTGTTGTATAAATTACTTTTTAAACATGTATAGTAGGTTGTTGTACTAAGTGCAAAAGCTTATTAATCATTCTGTATAAGTTCATAATGATTTACAAGTATATTGGGAAATACATTATGAGAATGTCAGGTAGACTGCAAAACCTGAAGTAATTATTGGCAATTTAAACATATTTATATTATTTATAGTCTCTATACTTAAAAACATGCATTTTTCCAGTTACTCACATCTGTATAGATTGTCTGTTTCTCACTCTTCTGCCGTTTGGCCACCGAAAAAGCTTTTTGTTTATTTCAAAATCAGAATTTTGAAAATCAGAATCTAAATGTGCCTTTAAAATGGGACTGAGGTACATTCTCTGAAACAGATAGGAATGCAAAATGCATTATTTTATCCTAGATCCTGAGGGGTTCTGACCATTCATAATTCCCATCTCTAACATAGACATTAAAAAAAAAGATTAAAAAAATGCATATGAAATATGCTTGACCAGAGAATGGTCAAGAATATAGGCTTAGTTTTCATCTCCATTATGTAATTTAGTCCCCATTGTGGGTATGTTTTGATTTGCGTGTTAAATACATTCAGGTGTATAATAATAAATAAAAAATAACTTCATCCAAAAAATAGACCTCATAGCTTTAGAGTAAACTAGCTTCTTGAATTTTTTTTTATACTGGCTCATTACTAACACATCACAGACATGTTTATTGAAAGATTATCAGTTTTTACTTTACATAGACCCAGTTTATTATGTACATAGAAAGCTGGTGTTCATAACTGTAATTTTTTGGACTTCCAAAATACCATCTCTGAAGAAAGTATTCTATAATGAAAATGTAAATGAAATTATATAAAGTTAATTCTAAAAAGGAAAGAGCATGGCAGTAATTTGTAAAATCTGTAAATGCATTGTGTCCAAGTGTTGCATGGATTACAGAACATTTACACGTACAATCAATTTATAAGAGAACAGGGACCACCCTAAAATAATTTTAACATTATCTTAATGGTGATATGTACTATAGCATGTCTGATAATGTTCATCTTTTCCTTTCCTCCTATATGGCATTCATTTCATTTTGGCTCACAGGAATGCACTAAACCTCAGGTATTGTAATTTATATGTATGGTCCACTAACAATTTTACTTATAAGTTTGCAGTGTGATTAATTGTGTCAGAATACCATTGCAGTGTTATGGCTAAATTTGTGTCCTATCTCAGTTTTCTTTATTGATGTTTTGTATATTCTATGATGAGAATGCTTAAAATAAATGTGGGATTTGGTGATAGCACAGTCTCCTTAACTGATTACATAAAACCTCTGTTACAGACACCTTGGGAATGTAGGTTGTCAATAAATCTGAAATGTTTGTAATTCTAAACAAAACACAGCTCTGGCTCCAGAAATTTACACTCTAGGTATGGTTCCAGAGGCAGCTAAGCAGCTTTGTTGTAGGTGACAGCTTTCCCAGCCCAGGCAAGCTTTTCCCCTCCCGACTGGCTTGTGATGGTGAAAACAGTGAGGCCCCTCCACAGCAGAGGGAGTGGCTAAAACACTTCTTCCAGCCTCTGTGTGTGTGTGAGAATTAAAAAAAACAGTACACGTGGCTTATAGGGAAGCAGCACAGAACCTAGTGCTTTTGCTGCTCCAGATGGCTTGCACTGGCAGTGGGGCTCACAGCTTTGCCTGTGAATCTCAGTGTCTTCAACTCCTAGCTGACGGTGAGTGAGTTGTGGGCAGAGGCAGCCCAGATATGCCTACCTTTTAAGATCCAATACAGGCACCGTATAGGTTGGACCTTCCTTGGTCACACCCTCAGGACCTGATTGACCCTGAACCAGGGAGTTTGCTGGACCAAGGGAAATCAGTGCTGGTCCCTCTGCTGCCAACCTCCGGATTCCACTCCTGGCCCCTGCCACTGAGTTTTCTGGCTGCCAGCCCAGCTCCATTTCCGGCCAGACCCTCTGCCTGCAGACCTCCTGCCAGGCTCCACTCCCAGATGCCAGCCCTCCTGCGCCTGGGGCTCCCTGGTCCAGCAACATCCATGGTCCAGCAGACACAGTTTTGCTCCCTGAGTTGTACTCAGTCATGGAGTACTCACGAGGTACTATAAGAATGGCTGTACTGGGTCATATTAGGTCAGTACATCTAGTCTAGTATCCTGTCTTCTGACTGTGGCCAGTGCTAGGTGCCCCAGAGGGAATAAACAGAACACGTAATCATCCACAGATTCCATCCCTGTCATCCATTCCTCGCTTCTGACAAACAAAGGCTAGGCAAACCATTCCTACCCATCCTGGCTAATAGCGATTGATGGATCTATCCTCTATGAATTTATCTAGTTCTTTTTTGAACCCTATTGAAGTCCTGGTCTTTACAGCGTCCTCTGGCAAGGCATTCCACAGGTTGACTGTGCGTTGTGTGAAGAAATACTTCCTCTTATTTGTTTTAAACCTGCAACCTATTCATTTCATTTGACGATCCCCCAGTTTTTATGTTATTGGAACAAGTAAATAACTTTTTCTTATTTACTTTCTTCATAGCAGTTGTGATTTTGTAGACCTCTGTCATATACCCCTTTAGCTAAGCTGAAAAGTCCCAGTGTTACTAATCTCTCCTCATAGTTCAGCCATTACAAACCCCTAATAAGAAATAAGGAAAATACATAGTATATTTAACAGACTGCATTTGTGTATTTCCTCACGATAGACAATTTATTAGACTTTTGTATTCGTTTCAAAAATAAAGTCCATTCATAGCTGTTATGCACCTGTGCTTTGTCAGGTCAGAAAAATAAGTTGGAGAAATGAAAAAATGCGCAGTGAAAATATTATGGAAATTTTGTTAGCAGAAAAATTGTAGGTTTTGCTTTTGTAGGTTTGTGCTGCTATTTATTTCAGGAGGAGACCGTGAAATAAGACTTTAGTACAACACTCTTTGGTTGCTCTTGATTGAAATGGGGAAGGGGCTTGAATAGGCTTACCAGAACAAGTTGAAGAATCACAGTTGAGGAAGTCATGTCTGAGTGAATAAGCAAAGTATGATTTCTATCTCAAATCCGCTTTTAACTACCAACATACTTTGAAGACCTAGAATACCATGCTTTATGATTTTAAATTTTGCTTTCAATTACATTGATCAACTTGCAATTATAAACATTTATACATATACTATCTGTGATACTTCATAGGAATTTTATGTGGTATAATTTATGTCACAGAGTGATGTAAAATATAAAGAAATCCCTTTGGTACTCAGACCGTGGTTGGGAAATGAAAATAAGTTTCTGCAAGATCCTCACTTTGAGCAAAATATTATTTTCTTTGCTTTATCGTGCTGACCATATAGCAAGAAATTTGATGACTGTTTTTTAGCTATCCTGTGGTACACCACTAATGAATCATTGTACTGGCACTCAAATCATTTGTGTTTTTAAAGGTTTCTTGTTGTTTAGAGAATATCAAAAGAGCCTCAGTGCTGTTTCTTACAAAGCTGTTAGTTGTAAAGTAGCCTGTTATGCTGAAATATCATATTTTTGTAACAATAAAGATACATTTTATCTGACATTTTATCTTTCTAGGAGCCCAGTCCTCTTTTAAATGCACAGTACGAGTAGGGAAATTCATTCCAGTAGTAATGTGGTACTTCTGACTCTTACGAGAATGAGAGGGGAACACCTCATCATTGATATAATGTATTGGTTTAATTGTCCTGCCTAATGGTCTTATACATGATTATAAATGAACATACGCAATACATCAAGATCCTGATTTTGAGTATGGCCCTTAAAATAGGAATGTCAACGTGTAGTTGACTACCCGGTTAACTGACAAGCCTGGATTTATTGCTTAATCCTATTGACTACACGTGATTTCCTCTCCCCCAATGCTGCCTCTGTATTTGCCTGTGCCAAATGTTTACCATTTGGGCTTAAAGTTTTCATGCTTTCTATCTGCTTCAGATTTTTTTTAAAACTACCCAAAACCCCCCACAAAAAAACAAAAACCCCCAGACATTTCCTTGAATAAGATTAGGGAAAATGATATGGGTTTACCTAAGTTAAATTTCATTCTTATCTTTTTATTTAGGTGTTCTGGTGCCACTGTGCTGGAATTGGGGCATTCTGTAATAATCTATGAAAACTGTATTCATATTTTAGTGTCTGTACATGTTGGTTTGCATTGATGGGGTCTATCAGGAAACAAACAGAAAGGAAAAAGAATGTCTTAAGATAAGCTATGTGGTCACAAACACTTGAGGGTTGTTTTCAGACAATGGTTGGCAAGGAAAGTGCCTATGAATACACAGGAGGAAAGAGAATTGTAGCAGGGTTTTAAAAGGGGCTTTCAAGAGGGGGTTTTGTTTGAAGAACGGAACTGACAAAAGTAACTGCTGTGATGTCCAAAGAAGTTGGGTGTTTCTAGGTTACTGTCATGGAACCGTAAGCTGTTAGGTAAGATAGATCGTTAGTCTGTTTTTTGTTCTAAAATCCTTTTTTCTGCATTCTTTGTTACCACTGCTAAAATAAACAATACTTTGGGGTTAAAAGATTATTCTATAAACTATGGCGTCAGTCTCTTGAAAGGAAGAACCTCAGGTGCTGAGTAAGCAGAGCTGGTGCATGTGACGCTGTAGCCACGGGTTTGGTTTAAGAGTGGGAGAATTGCCTGAAATAGGTAAGGGCATGAGGCTCTGACACCTGAAGAGGTTGCACTCGGAGACCAGAAAGGGACTGGTGCAGAGGTGCAGCTGGGCCTGTAATCATGACAGTGTAGTGCATCTATGACTTTAAGCAGGAACATAAGTGGGAGAGGGAGAAGGTAATGGGAACAGACAGATGTTGTTTGCTGTTCCCATGGAAATCTGCTCAAATGGTAACACATTATAAGAGTCTGAAAATTGACATTTGAGCATGATCAGAAAAGCTTTTAGTAACTGGAGGCTGATAATCTTTGGAAACATTCTTAGCACACTGAACACATCCTTGAACCTCACCAAGCTTGAGCTGAAGATGAGATGGCAGCAGCCTATGGGAAGAAATGTTGGTCAGGGAGTCATAAGTTTTCATCTATGATCTTTCACTTAAAGGTATTTATTAATTCTGTGAACTTCACAGTCCTTTTACTGAGCCAGGCCTCCTACCTCTTATGCAGCAGACAAATAACACACTCTCCTCCTCCTTCAGTTTTGCAAATGATAGTTCATCCAAGGTCACTTTGAACAGAGCTAAGAATAGAACAGTCTCTCTTACACGGTAGATCCATGTCTCATCCGCAGCCACAGTTTCAGAATAAATAAATCAAACCTGTGTACTTTACTGAGCTCTCTCTAACCAGTACCACTCCCCTCCAAATCCAAGGATAGAACCCAGGAATCCTGCCATTCAATTGCTGGCCTAGTAAATTGTTGTGTAAGCCAGGGGCTCTTAAACTTTCCAAATTACTGTACCCCTTTCAGGAGTATGATTTGTCTTGAATGCTTCCAAGTTTCACCTCACTTAAAAACTACTTACTTACAAAATCAGACATAAATATGCAAAAGTGTCACAGCACTCTATCACTGAAAAATTGTTTATGGCTCTCATTTTTACAATATAATTATGAAATAAATCCAAGGGAGTATAAATATTGTACTTAAATTTCAGTGTACAGTATGTACAGTGAATAAGTAAATCATTGTTTTTATGAAATTTTTGTTTGTACTGGCTTTGCTAGTGTTTTCTATGTAGCCTGTTGTAAAACTAGGAAATTATCTAGATGAGTTGATGTACACCTGGAAGACGTCTGTGTACTACTGGTGTAAACCACTGCCCAAATGTATGTCACATCCATCTCTGTTGATCCACATTGAAGATAGCAGCTAAGTGGTTTGGTATGGATCTCAAGGTTCTGAGTTCAGATCCTTATTAATGACACTTGTGGTGTCAGTAGGGTTCTGTAAGATGGAATTGGTTTTTTTCTTTTCTTTTCTTTTCTTTTTTTTAAAGCCCAGTAAACCAACTACAGAAAACTACATTAAAAAAATGTTAGGGATTGCAAATTCAAGCATTCAGTGATTATAAGGTTATAAGGGTTATAAGGTTTAAGGTGCCTGGCCTGGGCAACTTTAATTTATCTGCCTGTGTATACATTATGCCAGTTTTTAATTCAGCAGTGGGGAACCATTTCTGGGTCCCACAGAAAAATCAGTCGGGGAGCGCACACAAGTGAGAAGCAAAAAAACCGAAAACAACCCTCACGGTTGTGCCTCCCAACTGAGAAGGAGAAAGATGCTCCCCAGTTCCGCTCGCACATCAAAGCCTAGGGAGGCCCAGACTTTGTATGCTCCAGCTCTGGCTCAGGGAGGGAGGAGAAGGGGCTGGAATGCCAATGCAGCCTTCCCAGTGCTGGGGGGAAGTGCTGAGCCTCAGCAGCCGGATCCCCACCCCTGCTTTAATTACATGATCATATACTATTTGTTCTACAGGACTCCTGCTTCATTCAGCACACAGGCTGGACTGTGAAAACTGTATTCATATTTTAGTGTCTGTACATGTTGGTTTGCATTGATGGGGTCTATCAGGAAACAAACAGAAAGGAAAAAGAATGTCTTAAGATAAGCTATGTGGTCACAAACACATCTTATGTGTTTAATAAATTGAAATAGAACCCAGCAAATCTGTGTTCTGTTCCAGGCTCTGTCCCAGGATTCCTATATAACATTAGTCAAGAATTTTAATATTAAAATTAGGTATGTTAAGGACTAGATGACAGGATGGTCAACAGGATAAGAACAGCCATATTGGGTCAGACCAAAGGTCCATCTAGCCCAGCATCCTGTGTGCTGACAGTGGCCAATAATTTCTAGTCGATCAGATAGAGGCAGCAAGGGGGGAGGGAAGAGAAGGGTACTTCAAAGTGGCAGACCTGCACAGAACCCGGGATTGCGGGCTCCGTTTGCCACTTGGTACTTAACATCCTAAATTAAAATGAAGCCTAAAGAGTTATGTGATTGGTGGATCCAGCTACACTGTAACTATCTCAAACTTTTAAAAAATTGAACATTCCGAATATTTGTGATGTTTGCTAATTGGTACTTAACTCTTGAGCTTTTGGAATCAGTGTTTTCCCCAGGAATTGAAATTAGGGGCGGTGTTCGAATTTACAGGGGTGTGTGTCGGGGCCAATGAGGGGTGAGACCATGAGGGTGAAGGTGGGCTGTGGCACCATAGTAAAAACTGAAAAATGTTTCATGACCATTTTATTAGATTTAACTCATGTTTTAAAATCACACAAATTAAAGTTGGCTACTCAAGCCTTCTATGAAGCACTACATCTACATCCTTCTTGGTTTCTTGTTATAATTTTGCACAACTCTTTTAATGAACTTCTCGAATGCAATGCGTTCATCTTCGGTGGCTTCTCGTGTGTCTGGTACTTCCATTCCTTCAATTGATATGCTCATTAACATGATCAGGTAGAAGGCAACTTCTTTCAGAACACAAAATTCTATTCAGTGATGAAAAAGAACGCTCAACAGTAGCTGTTGGGACTGGGAGTAGCAAGAGATGAATTCCTACTTCTTTCATCCCAGGAAACATAGCCCAAAGATCCGGTCAAGCCACTAGTGATGATAAAAAAGAAGTTGAAGTCAAATCTTCATTCATTCGTTGTATGATACTCCACTCTGTGTTCAAATTCTCTATTCTGTCCTGAGCACGTGGCAGCCCCATTGTTGGTAGTGCCTCACTCCACTCAACTGTCAGTGTTTATTACGACAGGCATCTGTAAAAGCTACGTAGAGGTTGAGTAGAATCTAGAAGTTGCTGTTGTAGATTTTTAAGAATCAAGTCTGTGTACTTTTTCAGTTGTCTTAACAAACACTTCTTGTCCTCTTCACTTAAGGATTCAACATAAATGCCTTCATTAGTCAACTTCTGGACTGAAATCTTTGCTTCTTCCAGTACTTTTTCAATGGATAGCTCTCTGATTGATCCAAATGTAGCTTCTATTGCTGGACAAAGATCTACTGCTGTTGTAGCAGATGCCTGGATGGCATTGTTTAATGACCTAAGTGGTTTCAACAGTAGATTTACAAGAGAGAGAATGGCAATAGTCTTCTCTGAACGTAGTAGCAAAAGTAATCCACCAGCCTCACTACTTAGATCCATCCCATCTTCTAGATACTTTCCAAAGCCAGTAATAACGGCTGGAGTAATTTTAAGACAACAGCCAAGGATTGCTCATGAGAAAGCCAGCGAGTTTGAACTTCAGTCCCAGTGTATCTTCTGTATTTTCCAAGATAGTCAGTCTTTTCGGACTCTTGCTGAAAAAAGAATATAATGAAGACATTAAATTTATAGCTTTTTAAATGTCTTTTGAAGATTCTGCAGCTCGTACTAGTGCTAGTTGGAGTAGATGGCCTCTGCAGCGTGTATAGGAGAGATTAGGGTTACACTTTTCTCTGAGCAAAGCTTGTTCTCCACCATGTCTTCCAGAGAAGTTTGCAGCTCCTTCAAATGCACAAGCAACCATCTGTTTGGGGTCCAATTGAAAAGCATTTAACTCTTCTAAGATGTGGGTTGTCACAGATGCAGCCGATGTGTTTTCTATAACTTGAACATCTAGAAATGCATCCACTGGCCTACCACTGACATCAAGATAACATACACAGTGACTTAATACTTGATGTCCATTTGCATCGGTGCATTCATCAGCCATGTATGCAAATTTTTTGAATGTGGTGAGAGAGTTCTTCACTTTTTCAACTGTTGAGTCTTTCACTGTTGCACCGCATGCTTCTATCCAGTCAGTTGAGTTTCTTTCAGAAAGATAGTGAGCATTTGCCTGTTGCCAGAAGCTGGGAATGGGCAACAGGGGACGGATCACTTGATTACCTGTTCTGTTCATTCCCTCTGAAGCACCTGGCCTTGACCACTGTCGGAAAACAGGATTCCTGGCTATATGGACCACTGGTCTGACCCAGTAAGATGATTATTATGTACAAATTAATTATAATAATAAAAATGTTTAGTACAGAAACTCCGCAACATAATGATCTCTCAAGATAGCAACGATGTGAGATAACAACCTTGGCAAATAATGCATTTTAAAAATCTTGCCCTACTAGGAAACACATTTATATAAGTTTCCATTCCCAGTCACAAATCTAGCATTCTGGAGCAAAGTCACTAAAATATAGTCCAACAAACAAATGTTTATTTAACGTGCCCCTCATTTTTCCCTCCATCTTACCCCCACCCACCAGTGTTGTCCTTGGTCAGTGGATATTCAGCGTTCAGAGATGCTTTCACATGAGTACACCTCCCAGGTGGGGGGGCAAGAAGGCACCTTGCTTCTTCCTCCAGCTGCTCACTGTTCGCTCTGGCCACTGTTGTTCGTTGTGCCACCGTTCACTCCATCGCTCTGTTGCCAATGGCCCTGTGCCGTCACCCTCTGCTGCCACCTGCCACTGTGACCTTTGCGAGTTGGTCTCTTGAGGTTCCACCCAGCTCTGTGATTTCAGCTGAGCTCTCAGTGGGGAAACCTCACTGCTAGTGCAGTCTGGGCTGTCTTTTACACAAAAACACTGTACCCACAGGAACACTGTCCCCACAGCAGGACTAAGCACTTAGACCTGATTATCAGTGATTTCAGCTGTAGTGGTCACTTAACAAAACAAAAGACTATATATGGAGCCTAATCAGCTCTGTCTTTAAACAGTGGAGAGGGACAGGTCAAATAGTACTTGTGACTCAGACAGACCATCAAGCAAAACACCTGTCCCCACCCTCTCTCTTGATGCCCTCAATCAGTACAGGTTAAGTACAGTTCTGCCCTTTACTCATACAATAAGAACAACAACATTTCATTCCCGGCCCCGAACCCCCCTCCCCAGAATTCAAGTGATTTCTAACCCAACCCAAGCCAAAATCTATCACTTGGGCAACACAGCTCTGTATGCTGGATACCTAGGTAGATTAGGTGTGAATGTAAATACAATCTGGTCCTAAAGCCTTTCCCCCCCAGCTCATCACTAGCTGTCAGGGAGAGCTCATTTTGACTTTGCTGACAAATCATAATTTGAAATTATTAGGTTGGCCAACATCACCAAAATGAATGCACTGACATTGTCATAAAAAAACAACAGCTGTATAAGAAAGCTAGTCTATGTTCATACTTTTCAAATCTATTATACTTTTTCAGATACACATATCTTATCATACACTGTATATGCTTTTAAAGTGTGTATTAATGTTTCAATTTCAATTCAGATTTCCAAACAATCACTAAATTGGCATGTAACTAGTTCACAAAACTGGGGGGAGGTGTTGGGGAAATTCAGGGGGAGTATACACCCCCATGGGGGGGGGGTGTAGGGGAAATCCCTGTTTGGAATAGCACATACATGTAAAGTTTAAACAGGAGGAAAAGATTAGATGTATATTTGTATAGAAAAATGTTTAAATGGAGGCGTGGGTATCAATGAATTAAGTAGACATAGAGAATGGGGGTTATAGATGTATGTTGCTGAATTGAGTTCCTGTGACATGCATGAGAGCCCTCTGTAACACATTGAATTTCTGAAGTCAGAGTGTTAAGAGAAGTGTTGCCTTTTTGGATCAGTCCTGATTTCTGCCTTTGAGGAGTCAAGGGTGTTTTCTGCATTTTAGCTAGAACTATATGGAACGTGGGAAAGGCCCTGTTCAGATCCCAGGGAAATGCTACCATCACCCTCCATGCAAAGAATAAAGGATCAGAATAAAAATAGAGGTGTTTAAAAAAAGGATATTATAAAGGAAATACTAAGCCCAATTACAAAGAAAACAAACCGAAAAAAATAAAATGCATTCACTTCTAATAGGTAAGAATGCAAAGTATATTCTTCAACATTGCAGATTTTATGGCACTGTAATATATCTCACTAATGCAATTACTTTGCTTTTAAACTCAAATGTTCTGTCTGCTAATTTCAGTGCCCCTTATTCTGCACAGTAAATTGATGCCAATATAGTCATATACTTGAAGTTGACTTTCTAAATTGATTTTTATATACTTCAGCAGCCATTATAGTTTGTATCAAAGTGAATCTAAGAACATGATTGATACAGAATGCATGTGAGATGAAAAATCACAAGAAATGAGTTTAGTATGAAAAGACCACCATCAGTTTCTTCAAAACCCCCCAGCTTGAGTTTCATATTCCTCATAATCTGAACAAATTTCTGAAGGTTGAACCTCTCTAGTCTGGCACTCTCTTGTCTGGTAACATCCATGGTCTGGCATTATTTTAGTTAGCTGGATGTCCACTTATTGTGAGTGTGGACAAGTTTCCTGTGGTCCCATGAAGTTTGTTTACAGCCACCAGTCCTGGCTCTTGGCGTTCTCTGCTGTTATTTTACTCCAATTGAATCCCTAAATGTCTTTGAAGAGCCCAGTAAGCAGTGGAAGTGTTGGTAATACTGCTAGACAATATTGACCTCATGTGGTTTAGCAAATTCTCTGGCTCAACACCAGTCAGGTCCCACAGCTACCGGACTAGAGAGGTTCAACCTGTATTTATTTTAATATAGATTCTTTTACTAAAAATACTTATCAGGCATGAGTGTTCATTCTAGAATGCTGATTTCATATGCGGCCCCTCCCTTTTCACTGGGCTTATTTACAGAAGATGAGTAAATAGATTGCCAGCACTATGCAGATGAAGGAAGAGTACAGTGAAGGATCTGGAAAGATGCAAGGGTAAAGAGGCTGTGGATCAGGAAAGTATTGTATTCATAGCATACACAAAGAAAAAATTGTAATACTCTTGCTGGAAGATTGAGATAACAGTACTTCATTTCTTACAATTCAGACCCAATGCGCTAGAACCCCAAAATAAAGACAAAGCAAGCTACTCCCTGAAACAGTCACATATTTACTCCATTTTACTGTTGACTGGTTCTCTGGAGATTGCTGCTAATCCCAGTTTCCACACTTAGCCTCTTAGCATGCCAGCAGGACCAGGAAACTGCCAAAGGAATTTAAAGTGAGAGCTTTAAATTTAAACACAAGTTTTCAGTACACCACAGTAAGAAATAGTGCTTGTGAGCAGCACTGATATTGGAAGTGCTCAAGAAATTATTTTGACGTGGAAGAGCAGGAGGGGAGTTTGGGTAAAGAAATATTGCTGAGGAACTTAAACTGGGATGCGTAATATTTTTTTAGTTGGAGAGCTCAGGAAAGGCAATGAGATTTGGTGGGTCATAGGGGCATCTAACTGGATCTCTTAGGGTTTTCTGGGATGAGGGCATATGGATAGAAATTTTACTTTCTTGCATTGGATCCCTAATTTATTTCCTCTTCCATGGTAGGTAAAGTAGATGAAAGAGTCAGTTTCACTGAACCTGGGTATAAGAGGAGAAAGTGGCAGAGAAGGAATGACAAGGGTCTTGTGTATGTAAAATGAAAACAAAATAAAAAAAGAACTAAAGATTTACCCAGCATTGCTCGGGTTTTTAACTCAAATAAGTTTTGTTTTTCTTCATTTAAGTCATTGTTCTGGGGTACGGCTGTGAATGAGGGATTCAGTATTCAGGCTGCCCCAAGGAGAAAAGACAACTCCAGCCCCCTCTCCCTGCTACAGCTTGGGACCAGGTGAAAAATGCTTGTTCATGCCTGCTGCAGCGGGCATGGCTGCGGGACAGACAGATACGCAAACAAACTCTGAAATAGTCCCAGTCCTGCCCCCTGCTGGCCCATTGGTGTTATAGCTGTCCCTGTCCCTAGCTCTAGCCCTTGCTTCTCCCTCCCCCCCCGTGGTCAGTCTGTAGTGTGACTGTCTCTCTGGCCAGATTCCTCCCTTTCCATTTTATGAGAAACAATCGAATTCCAGACATATCCCATTGTCATGGTACAACCAAACCCTTACCTTGCTTTAACTTATAAGAGGAAGTTGCATACCAAATCTTTGTTTAGGAGGCCTGAACAAACAGACTCAGATGGACAGACAGATGTACATTTCTAAAATATATAGTAAGATACACACTGTTTAAAATAATATATTTAGCTTGTATACAGTACATTTAATAATCACTGATGGTTGTTTAGTGTTCATAAGAGATGTGAACACAAGCCATTAAAAATGCCCCTCTAATTATTAAAGGGATTTAAAAGAAAAGGTATATGGAACGTTGTAGGGTAGTAATAAAGCATCAGTAGAGTATCTGTATCTGCAAAAATGAACTGTGGATATCCACATCTGTGGATGATGGGATACCTGTGGATAATAAATGGGTATCTGCAAATTTGGATGGTTCTGGATATAAAATTTGTATCCGCATCTGTATTCACAAAAATGGATGCAACGGCATCTGCAGATGCCATTGACGTAAAGCAGATCTCTGCAGATTTGTAGGGCTCTAAGCATCAGGTCACTCAGTTCATGGATGTGAAATAA
This sequence comes from Rafetus swinhoei, assembly GCA_019425775.1. Taxonomy (NCBI): domain Eukaryota; kingdom Metazoa; phylum Chordata; order Testudines; family Trionychidae; genus Rafetus; species Rafetus swinhoei. The sequence goes on along the minus strand of CM033449.1, from coordinate 77,973,310 downwards.
AATTATGTAAATTATTCCTGATGGCATTCTGCATCAAAAGATTAAGAATTCTGTCTCCCCACCCTTCTGAAATTAAAAATTCTGCACACTATTTAAATTCTGCAAATTTTGTTTGTCAAAATAGCAGTACTATAATCACACCAGTTTCAAATATTTTGGTAATTTATTTCAAAATACCTGTCAGCAAGTATGTCTCTAACCATACAGACACCCAGGAGTCAAGAGCTAAACAAACCCCTATGACAACCCAGTTTCTCTGCCCTCCTCTCTAGAGGCAGGCTGGGTGGCCAGAACCCTATAAGTTGTCCATCAGAGCCTAGCCATGGTGCTCATACCCAATACACCCAACCTCCTCCCCTTCTCTCCCCCCCCCCCCCCGAGTTCAGTTGTGGTATCCCCCTTGCACAGATACTTACCTAGTTATGCTCCCCTTCCCAGTCCAGATACCTGCCTCTCTCCCCCCAGAGACCAGCCACAGATTCCCACCCTTCCTCCCCCAGAGCCCAGGGACCCAGAGGGAGAAACAGCCTGATGCTCGGTACCAGGCATGCATGGATTTTCCTGCTTGTCACTGTCTCCTTCCCTCAGGCTACGTCTACATTGCACATTCTTGCGCGCAAGAAGATATGCAAATGAGGCACAGTGACAAATATCGCCATGCCTCATTTGCATACTTAATGAGCTTCCATTTTTGCGCCGCTTATTTTCACGTGGAACAGCTCTTGCACAAGAGGGGGGGGTTTTGCGCAAGAAGGAGCAGTGTAGACTGCTCCGTCTCGCACAAAAGCCCCTTGCACAAAAGTGGCAGCTCATGAGGTATGGAAATGAGGCACAGTGATATTAATCGCTGTGCCTCATTTGCATATCTTCGTGCACAAGAATGTGCAATATAGACATAGCCTCAGAGCATGCTGGGAGTAGCAGCTTCAAGGAGCTCTCAAGCTCCTTCCCCCCTCCTGCCACCAGTGTCTTTTATGTGGGGGTTGTGCTCTGCTGGGTCCAGCAGCCCCTAGTAGTGGCCAGTAGCACTGCAGCCTATTTTCAGGGAGAGGGTGGAGCAGGGTTTCTCAAAGTGGTTTGAGAAACCTGCTTAACTGGCCGCTCTTGTGTATTTATTTTCCAAATCTGCAGTCATGGAGCCTCACAGCTCCCATTGCCTCTGGTTTGCTTGTTGCAGTCAAGGGGAGCTGCGAGAAGCAGCGTGGGCCAGACCGCCACTTCCCACGGCTCCCCTTGGCTGCAAATGGCGAAATGAAGCCAATAGGAGTCACAAGGCTCTGTGTCCATGGTGCTGGTAAGTAAATATGATGGAGTGGCCAGTTAACAGGTTTCTCAAAGTGGCTTCACAGACCACTTTGAGAAACACTGGGGTAGAGGGAAAGAGAATTCTGCAAAATTCTGCATTGCACAGTGGCACTGACTTCCCCCAGGAGTATTAAATAGAGAAAAATAATTAGTAGTAATTTTACTACTTCGCTTATTACTTATATAAGCCACAGATAAGCGTGCAATGCCCACACTTTGGTACAAGAATACATATTTTTATAAGTGTCTACAATTTCAGAAACTTAAAAATTTGAAATGATTTAACGGTCGTGTCTGTTTTCAAGGAAGTGAGGGTTGGTCCATAATGCTATAGAACCACTAGGTTTTTTAGGAGGAAGAATATTTATACCTAGCAATGTTCTTTCAATAAAAAATAAATATTTAATTGTAAAATATTCTTTTCCTACCTTTTTTTAATGTCATTTCATGATGATATTATCCCAAATTTGCCGCGATTGTCAAGATAAAATATGTTCAACTTACTCAAATATAAATAATCAAATGGTAAATGTGTACATATAATAGTAAAATTACTATGTGTGTATTTTTAAGAGAGAGACATATAATTTAAAAAAACCCAAGGAAATTCTCGTTTGCAGTGCCATTCACCCAGAAAGCAAAGGATTTTTGAGACTAGTACAGCAGCTTTATCTAACCTTGCTTTGTCTAGAAATTGCAATACAATGGTCCTCTGTGGAGATGTCAAAAAATAATAGGTAAATATGCATATGTACATACAGTACCATTCCATGTGTGCTGCAGTTTCCAGGAAATCATGGCCTGCTAGCCTCAGAATTTGACAGTCCGTACTTCTGCCTTTGGATGATTTCAAGGTGGTATCTTTTTAATCAGGGTGTGAAAAATTGTAATTTTAATCTATAGAATATACAGGTTATGGAATATACAGTTAATGTAAATAGGAAATGTATGTTAGAACACAGATTGTTCATTCTTCTTAATATTGGCATACAATTGCAAATGAATGCAAAGCAGTCCAGAATTGTATGCAGTGTGCTGTTTATCCAAGTTTCAGCTTCTGTCTGAGGATGTCTATTTTTGTATATTACATCATCTCTGCTGCAGAACTTGTGTATCCATTGGGATTTGCAGTTCTTTCATTCCCTTTGGAAGGAGAGCTTGTACTGATGTCATAATTGGACCCATCTTTTGATTGCATTTGGAAATTCAAAGCAGATATCTGTGTATCAAGTCATATAGTATTTTAGGCAATTTAAGTGATAGTAATAATACTGCCAATTTGGGTTCTGTTTTCAATTTGTAAATATTGACAATACCCTGTTTGCAAACATGTAAAAACTTGATCAAGAAAAATACAGATTTATCACAATAGGGATGAACTTTTACCATCATTGGGTTATGAAGTAGATTTATTTATTTATACTATTGCAATGTATAATTTTGTCCAGGTGACATGGGACTATTGATGTAGCATTAAATTCTAGGTTTATCTTTAAAACTAAAATGTGTGCTCATTTTTGCAACAGAAAAATCAAGCTGCCATGCATCACTCTGTTTTCCTATGCTGATCACTTCGAATTTAAAAAAAAAGTTAGAATTTCTGTGATATATATTTTAGATTCAAGGAATATTAAAAAAAATGAATTGCAGTGTGTTCTTGCTTTTAAACTATTTGTATAAAATCTCTACTTGCAGGTTAAAGTTTATGCAGTTTAAAATAGTTAATACATGACAGTTGTATTGGTATATGGTGGTGGTCTATATGTTAATAGACTTGCATTTTTATGTTGGTTGCACAGCTCTTTAAAAGATGCATATTTTGTTAGGATGTCAGCATCATTTAGATAAACAGGTAATTGTCTAGGTCCTTTCAATAGCTGCTCTTTCTTTAAAGACAGTTAACAAGGTTGCAAATCCAATGGTGGATTTTGAATTTTAGGTTGAACCTCTCTAATCTGTCACTCTCAGGACCTGACCGGTGCCGAACCAGAGAATTTGCCAAACCATGGGGAATCACTATTGTCTAGCAGCATTACCAACACTTCCATTGCTTCCTGGGCTCTTAGAAGACACATAGGGGCAGTGGTGGAAAAAGTATCCAAAAAAGTTACTTGAGTAAAAGTACTGCTACTTTGAAAAAAAAATGTAATTAGGTAGAAATCAAAGTATCCTTCTGGAAAACTACTTGAGTAAAAGTACAAAAGTATGGTATCTTAATTGTACTCAAGTATCCAGAAGTAAAAAGTAGCCATCCTATGGAAATCTATGGTTAACCATCCGAATTATGATAGGGCACCATTATTTGGGTCGGGGGGCCAATGATCTACAGAAAAATCAGTCGGGGGCCACACAAGTGAGGCAACCCCCCCCAAAAAACAAAAAACCCCAAAAACCCTCACTGATGTGGCTTCTAACTGAGATACCTCACTCCCAGCCCCACACAGGGGAGGCAAGGGAGAGGAGACAGGGAGAACCAAGCTTCAGAGCTTCTCACAGGCCAGATTAAGTCTTTTGGGGTCCCAGGGTTAGTAAATTTGGTGACCCCGTCTGGCTCTGGGTGAGGCCAAAATGAGGGGTTCACTGCGCAGGAGAGGGTTGCCAGGGAGTTGGATAGGGTTGGGGGTGAGGGTGGGGGTTTGGGTGGTAGGTAGGGTGCTGGAGTGGGCTGGGAGTGGAGGTCTGGCCAAGAGGGAGGTGCAGGAGCAGGCTGAGGGTGGGTGTCTGGAAGGGTGCAGGAGCAGACCAGGGCGGGAAGGGGCGGGCTGCGGGAGAGGGATAGGAGTGCAGGGGCTGGCCATGAGAGGAGTGGTGTGCGGGGGTTGCTTACCTAGCTCCATGCTCCCTGCTGCTCCCATTGGCGAAAATCTGGCCAATGGGAGCAGCGGGGAAACCCTCCCACAAGTAGTTTCCAGCACCACATTCCCCCAGCTCGGTGGAGGATGAGCAGCAGCGTGTGGCACATCTCCCCAACATGCTGGATCCAGACCGCGAAGCTCAGGGCTCCCTACCCCTGCATAAATACTGGTTTTGAATGAAAAGGTGTTTGAGAAAAAGGTGTTTGAGGCTATTAAAAGGTTTCTTCATTGGCAGGGTCATTGTGCTTTGTTTGTTTGTTTAAATCATCACTGCATGATGGTGATGATGGTTTACACATGCAGCTGTGCTTTATTAAATCAGAATGCTGGTTTGCACAATTGTCAGTGGGGTTCTGAAAATAGTGAGTAACTAAGAGCTTCAGCTACCAGGAAGACTTGGGCATATCCGCACTGCAAAAGGCATATTGCGTCAGCTGTATATCTGTATCCCCGTTAAAAGGTGTTTTCCATTTCTGTAATTAATCCAACTCCCCAAGCAGCAATAGCCAAATTATTGGAAGAATTATTATGGCAACCTACCACTGTCACATCCCTAACTGACGTGTCTATATCTGTCTGTGTCTACGTTTTACGTGTACTTGCTTATTATTAGAAATAAATGGCAATATCTACAGGTCTCAACTGTGATTGGGGTACTGTTTTGTTAGGTGCTGTGCAAACACGTAGTGGGATGGTCTCTGAAGAATTTGCAGTATGAACAGGTAGGACACACAAAAGGCAGAAGATGAAACAAACACACAGAGGTGATGTGCCTAGCGTGAGGTTGTGTAATAATTAGTGACTGAAACAGGATCGCAATCTAGAACTTCAGCTCCCAGTCTGGTGCCCTGTCTCATAAAGCACACTGTCAGAAGAATATTCTGTGTATTTCGGCTAAGTATGGCCTGTATTTCATATGCTCCCTTATTTTTCTGGATTTCTTGTTTTTTATCATGAAGGAATTATTTTAAACATTCATAAAAAATTAAACATTAGGGAAATCCTTACAATCAGCTGCTTTGGCTGCATTTGTCTATGACGTGTCTGACTTGAAGTAATGTAAAAGAACTAGTCTAAAGTTTATTCAGCATGGATTCTCAAGGTTGTTGACAGCTAAATAGTTTGTTTGTGATGTAATACTGCACATTGAGAGTCGTCAGAGAACATGAATAGTAATCAGATTAATTTTAGTTGGATATAGTTGCCTCTCTTTTATTTAGAAGCTGTATTTGATTAGAAGTGGTATTTAAGAGTGAATCACAGGTGTTCAAAAACACTTATTTGTAAGATTCCAAAAGAGGAAATACAGCTGTTTAAACATGTAATTAGCATTGTATTTTAACAAAATCTAAAACTCCTTAACACTCTGAGCTGCAGACATCCTGCTTCCTCTGGCAGGGTGACAACATATCTACTATTAAAACACAGATACACATTCCATTATAAACTTTTGTTTCCAAACAGGTAAAACTTAGGGGCAGAAATTCATCATGTTCACAGGTGCATATTTAGGTTATGTCTACACTACATTTCTTTTTCGGAAAAAGTTACGCAAATTGTGCCCTGCAATTTGCGTACCTTTTTCTGATATTTTTTTTTTGGAAGAGGCTTTTCCGAAATTTGGCCCATCTACACTGGGCCAAATTTCAGAAAAACCTCCTCTTTCGGAAGAGCCCTTCTTCCTCATGAAACTAGGTTTGCAGGGCTTTCGAAAGAGTGTGTCTGCTCTTCTGCAAATAATGTCGGAAGAGCAGACGCGTTCCCTGGACATGGCGGAGTTTTTCCGGGATACCGAAAAACTCCGTAATGTAGACTTAGCCATAGTGTGGTTGAATGACTCGAGTTAGTTGTCCATGAATAAAGATGTAAAGTAAAATTTGTGAATGCCTAAGTTTTCTGAATAATATTTAGACATTTTCAAAAAAAAATTTTTAGTGTCCCCTTTATGAGGGAAACAAATCTTTAATTCACATATAACTTTCAGTGGAGAAGTTGCCATAGAATAAAGACATTTGTTTCTAATAGAAATGTTGAGATTGTGAACAGAAATGAAAAAGTAGTATTGCAGTGTGCACGATCTGTAGATTTTCAGTTGTTTAGAACTTTCTTTGAAAATCAGATATTTACAAATATATTGTTGGCACTTGTTATCAATGTGGACCATGCTGACAAATGTGAAGTTCTAAAAAGGCCATCCATATCTTGTACTTCCTCCAAATTATGAATAATTCTCATGAATTTGTTGAAACTCACTTTAATCCATATTTCTGAAGAGGGTTAAGATGACCATGTAAAATATAGATTGGTGTAGCTAATTGTAGTACTCTAGCTTATGTTGTTTGGATTTTTGTTCCGCTAGAAACTCATTTTTTACTGTCTAAACTTCCATATAGGTTCAGTAATGTTTTAGTGCTGCTTTACGCTAACTCAGCACAACCAACAGTGCTGTCTGTATCAACCAACATAGTTGAGATATGAAAACTAGGGTATATGATACTAAAAATAATTTGATAAAAATGCCAGTTTATATTTTTAATGTTTATTATATCTCTCCATGTTTTTTTCACATCCCCAAGTTACCTAGTGAGTTTTGAAAGATGTGGAAATATAAACCATGACAATGGAGGAAAGATACTTAAAGTTAGCATTCCAGCAACCATACTGACATTAAAAACAGAAAATAAAATGGTGTAGAATTAAAACTAGATAATTGCAATTTCCGTGTTTAATAAGACTAAGATTTTTCTTAATTCCCTCCCCCCCCACCCCCATTATACATTTTGTGGAGTGTTTTAATATTCTTTTTAATGAGTTAAAATTTTAGCATAACTATATTTTGCTACAGATGTTTGAAGCCATTGACCTTGTTACTGGACTGAGGGGGCAATCCAGTGAACAGTTGCCACCATTTGCCCTGCAATCCTAAGTACCTTAAAGGTACCTTACAGGGTTTTGCTACCTTACAAGGTTTTGAAGCTCCCTGCCTGCTATGCTCATAAACAACCTCTGAGCATGGAAGTCATAAGCTGAAGTGTCTATGTGGTAGACAGATATGCATCAACAGCTTTGACCCCAGGAGCCTGTTTACAGTCTCTCTCTCTCTCATTTCCACCAGCCTTGTTTATCACCAGCAAGATGATTCCAAAGCGCACACAATCCTGAATTTTATTACAAGCATGTGCTCTGCAATGTACATCCCTCTCTTGGACAGTTCAGGGAAATTATATGATTAATTTGGTCCCCTAAAGTCACACAAGTATGTTACAGCTTATTAACTGAACTGGGGTAGTGACTCTCTTCTACTGAAACACAACACTGAGTTGGTTGGGATAGGTGTAATTAGAGCTTCAAAGATACCTCTCTTTTTAACCAAAACCCAACTCGGCATACTTAAATGTTGGAAACAATGTCCAATTTACTAAAATGGGGTAAGAGAGAGAACCAGTCTCCAAGGAAGACCAGAGACAACAAATACACTCTTCTTTTCCCATCTAATTCTGAAAGAACATTTTGGTACCCCACAGTCATTTCCTCTCTGTCTTGGTAATCTCAAATGGAAAAGTTCAATTCTGAACTTTCTCAAAACCAGTCATAAAAGATGCCGTTTTCTCTGGTTGAGAGCGTATGGTGCCCAGGAATTTACACCAATACTCTGGTCCAAACAAGCAGTGAAGAACATACATTGGCTAGAGTTCAAGGCAATCTACCCGGTCTTCAAAAATATCCTACCAGTGTATCTTCATGACAACAGTCAATAGAACAGCCACGGTGTATGTGAAAAAGCAAGGGGGTACACAGGTATCCATTCTGACTAAGAGAATTCTTAGCATGGAGTAAAGAAGATGCTAAAATTCCTTTGACCACTTCCACATCACTGGACAACTCAAGTCCATGTCAGGTAGACAGACAGCAAGATGAGGACCTGATGGAGTAGTTAAGCTAACAACATGGAGATTTGGGTCTACCTTACTGAGCTTTCTTTCTTATCCTTCTACAGGAATCCAGGTTCTCTAATCCTACAATACCTCTATCGATCTTGGTCTCAGAAAAATATTTTCCCTCCCATTTCCCTACTGTTTTTCACAGTTAGAAAGCAAGAGAAGGCACAGTAATCCCAGTGTTTTTATTCTGTCACTGAGATCCTTGTTGTCCAATCTGATTAAATACATTCTTGTAACCACTCTCCATTTACCAAGATGAACAAATAATAGGATGACCTCATAGCCATTCAGACTCAATGAGACTCCATTTAACTATTTGTATATGGAAAGGATACAGTTAAGACAACAAAGCTATTCCTGCAAAGTAATTACTGACATCCAGAAAGTAGCCATCCACTTCAGAATAAACTAATCAAGGACAGAATCTGTTATAGGTGCACAACACCTGCTCAGCTAAAATTAGCCATTATACTAGAATTCCCTCAAGGTGGTCTAACCCCTAGGGCTTAAGACCATTTGTTTTAAAGTGCTAGTATAGAAAAACAATTTGTCTGTGTGGTGGAAGAAAAAATTATTATGAAGAAATAATTTCTTTTTCAGAGGGGTTAATAAGGTAATTGTTGAAGAGAAAATTATTTTAAAAACTATAATAGCGTTTTTTGGTATGGGCAGAAATATATATCCCAATTAAATGTTTAAGTTTTAGTGTTTAACAGTAGCAATAAAATATATCTATATTTCCTTAAAAACCAATCATATTAATCATACAGCATTATACACTGTATAGATTTATGTAGAAAGTAAACATTTGCTTTCATGAAAAATGTATATAAAATGAGAATAGTTGAAATTTGTACATAAATGACTGGTATAGAGTATATATTAAATATTAATGGCATACATTTTAGATAATCTTGCAAAATAAAATTTTAGACAGTGGAACCATTATGTGGGTTACAAGAGAGAAAACAGTGAATGGAGATGGAAGGTCACTAGTACAAAAACACACACTTATTTTGAATAAAGCATAATTAAAAATAAAATACAAAAGTGCTTTTGCATGCTGAATCTTTATGGCAAGGATTTAGTTAAAGTAGTTTTTTTCCAGCTAAATTATAAATCCTGACAATAGGACACTAACACTCATTACAAGTATGCCTCAAGTAGTTCCTCAGTTGCTTCATATTTCTTTTCTAAAACAGTTGCAATTGTCAGCTGTCAGAAACGAAGACGTGATGATGGTTTTAGAATACTTTTAGTACATTTTGCACCTTGCTGATGTTTTGAGGACTATGACATGCAAAGAGAAGAATGTTTTCTTTACTAAAAACTGAGAGCTCAGTACACAGAGTGAGAAATAGGAAGATTGGCAGACCATAGTGCATCAAGTCCAGCTGAGGCAGCAGTCTGACTGTATACTCTGGCCTTGTCATTATATTAAAGATCCGGATTATAGATTCATCTGCAGTAATAGCTGAACAGAAGGGCATTTGTTCAAATGTTCTGTAACATTAGTAAATGGGTTATCAAAACAGCAGACATTACAATGCAGTAACTGAAGCTTTGGTGTTGCCAGGATATTAATTGATTGCAGTGAGCTTCATTAATTTAACAATGCCTCTGCCTGTCTGTTCTATAAGGTGAAGTGGTAATATTTATCATGTTTAATCCTTTGTTTTGGCCAAAGTAATACAATTTTAAGAAGAAAAACTACATTGTGAATTTGATCAGTAGTTTGTTTTTATTAGTTTGGTGAAGTTTTCCGAGAGTTTAGAGAAAGTTGTGGGTAAATTTGAAATGACTGTACAGGTATTCATGTGAGTTCGGAATTTACTGCAGCATGTTAGAGGAAAAGGCTGTGTTTGTAGAGCCCTGCATGGATACAAATGTGTATCCACATCTTATCTGTAATCTGCAAACATAGTCAGTGGATATAAAACTTGCAAGGTTCTATCTGTTCAGTATATGAGGCATTTAAACTTATTGCAGCATTCAGAGCAATTTTTTTTTATTCCCCCTGCTCCTTTTTATTCGTTATCAGCCATATCCCAAGAGACAAATTGTTGGGGAACACTAATTGAGGTCAAGAGAAATGGTTTAGAAATAGTTTGAAATTCCCTTGGGTGCTGGGAAATGCATGTCTAACGATACTGAGCTTTTTTTAAAAAAAATATTTTTTAGACTTGGCCTTTGCCTTTTACTAAACAAAGAAAAAGAGGAAACATTTACATGCACTAAAATGATGTACTACTATTGCTGCTGGTGTTCTGTACATTTTTCAGAATGGGTGAAAAAGATAAACAGGTATCTTATTAAAGGGATATTCTATTCTAGTTTCAGAAAATGTAATGGGTTACTAGTGTCTGCTTTTCGCTAACAAGTCTCTTTTTCTTCCCACTGACGCCCTCATTGTATATTGTCCGTGACCTCATTTGCCATTCATCTCTTTCATATCTCTCTGCAGAACAGTTTTTCTAGGACTGTAAACCTAGTCTTCCTTACAGAAAACTTGTGTTGGATGACTATAGAGCTACTTTATGACAAAACAAAACATTAAGAATTAACCTTGGCTTGAATGTTGCTTTTGGTTCCCTTTCATCTCTATTCATCATTTGAATATTGTGGTTAAAGCAAAGTTGTGTTTTTTACTAATCATAATTATCTAAGATTGGATACTTTCCAGGATATGTGGAAACTTTAGAGGTTTTTTAATGAATTCCAGTTATATTTGAAATAGGATTTAAAACTTACAAAATGTTGATTGGATTTCTGCCTTAATCATTTTATTTAACGTGTAATTATGATATTTTAATTACTTTGTTAAAAACAGTTGAAGATAAAATTACTCCATATGAAGCTGCTTTGGTATTTAGAGAAAGGTCGGAGGAGGGAGAGAAGGAAGATATATCAAGAGGCTTGATGTCTTATGTTTGTATGCATGTTACGTAACAAAGTAACTATCAGATAGCCGCATGCACAACAGTAAACAACACTTCTTTATTTTAAGCCACAGCAAGGGTAGTGGCACAGGTTTTGTCTAATTTCAAAGGCGACAGTCTTACCAGATTTTGTGATTCATGACAGTGTGAGCTATTTAAACTTCAGTAACTAAGGCCAAATCTACACTGACATTTTGCAGTGCTGTAACTTTCTGGCTCGGGTGTGAAAAAACACCATTTTCTGAGTGTAATAAGTGTAAAGCACCAGTCTGAATGAGAGCTGTGCTCTCAGCACTGTTAACTACTCCCCTTGTTGAGGTGGTTCACGTAAAGTGCTGGCAGACCTCTTTCCCAGTGCTCATGCCCTGACCCCACACTCAGTTTAAAGCGCTGTTAGGGCTGCACTTCAACTTGTAAGTGTAGACGAAGTCTAAGAATCAGTTTGGCTAGGCAGTTGTGTATCCTCTTCTAAAATCAGGGCTTTATTTTCTAATTTGATAGTGGAGTTTTGCTTTTGGTCATGAGGTAAGTTTCAGTAATTAAGATGGAAGTGTTGGTATGGTATGGTTAGTTGTTTATAATTACTCAACAGAAATGTTTTATAGCTTTGCAGCAATTTTATATTTGTGGGCTGGGGAGAGGGGAAAGGTGTTGTCTAACACTTTTTTAAAATCTTCACCTGGGTGAAAAATCATATTGAGTCCAGAGCTTATTGAAGTAAGTCTTACTCTTTATTCCTAACCTGTTTTCAATTGTGTCTTAATTCCCGGCTTTTCGCCCTCCCTGATACTTTTCTGTTCAGTACATGTTTTCTTATTTCTCTCAAGTGTTTTTATCACAGATGGCTAGGCTTGAATCCTTTGGAGAATCATTGCTTTTGTTCTTAAGTCAAATGGTAAAGTACTATGTATGTGTTCAGTTTAATATATAAGTTGTGGAGATTGGTGCACTATTTCCCCACATAGGCATGAAATGGTTTGCTTTTGCAGAGAATCCATCACTTGGTAGTCAGGAGTTGAAACACCTAACTCAAGAAGTGGTGTTCTGAAGAAATGGGCTGTGCCCACGAAAGCTCATGATATCATCTGTATGTTTTGTTATTCTATAAAGTGCTACCAGACCATTTGGTGGTTTTAAAGTTTATCCTGTACAGACTAACTTGGCTACCCCCTGAAGCTACCTAACTCAAGTTAGAGAAGGGCACTAATCACAAGTCCACCAAGCCACACTACATTTGTTTAATTACCTTGACAAAAAGTAATATTTTTGCTTTACCCATAATAGGGATGTCATCATGTAGCCGACTGCATGATTAACCTATAAGCCTGGGCCTATTGGTTAATCTTGTTGACTACACGCATTTCCTCATCCGGCCCCCATGCTGCCTGTGTATCAGAGACAGCAAAGGGGGTTAGCAGGAGCCAGTGCTCCGGGTGGGGGGGAGCTGGCTTAAAAGCCGGCTCCCCACCAGATCCGCCTGTCCCCTCCACTTCTGTGCTCTGCCTCTGACAGAGAGGCAGCTCTATGGAGAGTTAGGGGGGTAGGCTGGAGCCAATACACACGGGGAGCCCACTTTCAAGCCAGCTCCCCACATGTATCCGCTCCCGTGGACCCGCCTCCCCCACCATCAAATGCAGCCGTGGGGGGCCGGGGAGACTGCCACGAAGCAGCCTCTGACAGTGGGGGAGAGGGAGGGTCCATGCTCTCCATGGACAGAGGCTGCTCCACTGCAGCAGCCCCTGTATGTGGGCGGTACCAAGATCCCCATGAACAGGGACTGCTGCCACCCCACGCAGCTGCCTCTGTATCAACTGGTCTATGAGGGGAGCTGGTTTTTAAATTGCCTCCCCTCAAGAACTAGCTCCCACCAGCCACCCCATGCTGCTGCCTCTGATAGTCATGTAACGCTAACATTTCATGCGGCTACACAACTATTCAGTTCCCTACTCCATAATCTTGTTTCACTTTTCCAAGTTTCATAAATTGGATAATTTACAGTATCAGTAAGCAGAACTTAATTGGTTAAATGCACATGTTTAACATTTCCAAAAATAAAACTTAAAGTTTAACATTTTAAAATTCTGAATCAATTATTGAAAAATGTTAGGATCATTTACAAAGTACTGCAAATACCCAAACGTTTTCCCTTTGCACAGATTTGTTTACAAAATAGTTTTGTTGAGAATTATAAATTTCAGCTTTTAAAAGAACTGCTTTTGGCATGTATTAGAAAATCAAGGAGACATACTAAATTAAACAAGCCCATAAAGTTAAATATATTCCCTTTTGAAAGTGCCAAATATTAAATAAATTCTCCCTAAAATAATTTTATAAAAAAGATTGTGGCTCTTAGCTGCATTAGACTCCTTCTTTATTAAACTTAAACTTAGTTTCAGCCTTATTTTCCAGTAATCAATGTCAGTACAGAAAATCATCACCATGTAGTAACCTAGTAAGTTAGGCTAATTAACATAGAGTGCATGAGTTACTTGGTGAATATAGCTGCAGAATACATGTTAATATTTTTCAAAATTCACCTTTAATGTTTTTATGCAAGTTAATAGCTTTTTGTTTCATAAACTACATATTTCATTTTTTCAAGAGCAGCAGTAAAAAAGTTTTCTTTAGTAAGTTCACTGATGCTGTTGTCTGATTTAAGGAACCTGTTGTGAATACTGTATGTGGCAGATCAGACAGATTCTAGCAAAATGACTGCTTAATGGTTGAGAAGCAGGTTTTGTTGGTTTGCAATGGCTTGGTCTCCACTGCCATCAGTTTATATTGGACACAGCTGACATTTATTTATGGCTTGAGTATGTTCCCTGTTGCATTATAGCTTCTCTATAGTACAGTGCTGCAGATGTAAAACTGGAAGTAATGTGTTGTACATGAGAGTGATTGGGTAAATTTTCCTACAAGAAGTACATTTTTAAAACAGGCAAAAGTTAATCATTTATATCCCTGGGATTGTATGCTCCATTGTTTTAATGGACATTAATCTTGGTGTAGAGGTATGTCTGTTTAAAAGGATTGTTATTGGTATTTGTGAAAATTCAGGACCTTACTTGTATAAGTCAATAGATATTTGCAATTGGAGTTGTGATTAAACTGTTGAAAATTCCCAAAAGCTTATCAAGTGATGACAGAGATGTTTTACTGCTTTGCAGCAATTTTATGTTTGTGTGGTGGAAGGGAAAGGTGTTGTCTAACACATTTCTTTACCTTCACCTGGGTGAAAAATTGTATTTAGCCTAGTGCTTGTTGAAGTAAGTCTTCCTTCTTATTCCCGCCCTGTCTTCAAGTTATACTCTTTGGAGTGAGTGCTCAATGGATTTTTTCCCTCTGGGACTTGTTTGACCTACAGAAACTGATACAGTACAGGCAAGAGCTTGTTATTTTTTTCTGAATTGTCCATCTCTTCCTTAATGAGTGCAGTGATTTAAGTATTTGTGTGGGTGAGCCTCAAGGACTGCGTCTTTCATTTGAGTTGAAATTTTGGTGTAGAGAGGGAGAGGGAGGGGGAGAGAGAGGGAGAGGGAGAAATCCACTTACATCACTAGAACTGCATTGAGAGTGCCTGTCTGTTCAGGTTAAGAGACAGACTACAGTGTCTTTGCTTTCTGCAGGAAGCAGCAATGCCGTTTGTATCCTAAGAGGAATTTTTTATTTAGAAAAGGAAGCATTCTTTCTGCCCAGGAAATGGCTTTCCTTGTGCGTTGCTATGCCAACTGCCTGCAGCCATGGTCTTCCAAAGTAAGCACAATAATGTAATTATATTGGCATATTACATTCAGACTCATGATTCTCTAGGTTTTTGTGTGTATAACTGTGTTGAATTTCTGTTACTGACTCTCAGTAGTAGACATGCTTGCCTTGAGTGTGAGGGTCAGGCATCATGAAATTAAATGTCCATCAATGTCATGCTGCTAAGATTAATTGTGCAAACTTGGTTAGTTGAGTGGCACAGTGATCACTGGTCACCGCTCTGTCAGCATCATTAGCAGCCAGGGAGGAGGTCCCTATTCACATGCTCAGCCCTGATTTTTTGGGGTGTGTTTTGTGGGGGTGTTTGCATGTGTGATTGCAAACGAAATAGTATTAACAATGCTTGGCTGAATGCTGGAGGCTGGTTCTGACAACCTGACTAATATAATACTGTATTAAGCCTTTTTGAGGGAGTCTCTGTGCAGTCAGCCATTTTAGCTTTTTTTTTTTTTTTCCTCCTTTTTCTTTTCCCCCATTCTTCAGTCTCAGGGAATGATTTTGTTCGCTTGGAGGAATGCTGGATGTTTAGAGCTTCATCAGACTCCTTACATCCTGACATGCTTAGACTTTCAGTGTTGCAAAAATGGAGACGAACGCTGTTGTTTGGATTGCTTTTCTGTATTACAAGTGTGAGAGGGTTTTTGAGCTTAGCGGTAGTGACACTTTAAGCTCTATCTTGGTTTCTCCCCCCCTCCCCTTCTTCTTGTAATTTAATGCTGTAGAGGGTGACTTTCCATCCATGAGAAATTGGTACATGATGTGTAAATTCAGTTCAGCATATGTTTCTTCATTATGAAACCACTAGCAATCCCAGCTAACCATGGAGTTATGGGCCAGCAGGAGAAACATTCAGTAAGTATTGCAAATTCTGTTTGTTCTGTCAATAACCTGTCACAGTTAACGGCATTTAAATTGGAGTTGCTTCTTTTATTGCTGATGTGCTTTAATGATTGCAGTTTTAATGTCATTGTTTACAGGGGGAAAAGTTTCACCAGCAACAGTATTAATATTTTTATTAAATGGTTGTATTTCATATCAACTGTTTTAATTTGGAAAAGACACCAATCACTTGATTCTTTTAAATTGCTTAATTTTTAATTTAAAAATGTTATGACACTATCTTGGTCAAGAGACTATAAACATTCTATTTCTACTTTTCACTGGTGTATTTTATAACTTTTCAAAAATATACTTAGGCTGTATAGTCAGTGACCTATATTATAGGAGGTCATGGGGAAAAGCTTGTTCAGCAATGTGTGGTGCTAAAATATGGTAGTTTTCTAGCATGGGCAGATGCCTTTGTAACTAGTTCGGTAATATGTATAATATGGACATCCCACTTAACTGCTTGAAAATGTAAAACCATTGGTGAAAATACAGAATAATTTAGAGGGAACAAAAGCCGTAAGTACTGGTGCTTTATAATTGGTCCCATGAGTCAGCTACACTTTTGTCATGCCGTAATCCCATAGGCAACCATTCTTTGTTGTTTGTGAGAACAGCAAATCTTAAGAGTTTCAGTCTCAAGTGTCAAAAATGTGAGTTGGTAGATTGTTCTTATAAAAGTAAAATCTTGGAAGCTTTCATTCATTTTTAACAGTTAACGCCTGTTGCATAATACACACATTTTTATCAGTTTATGCAGTGCAATTTTCAGCCTGTTTGGTAATTCAGAATGGTTTTTATAGATGGTGTGAATGTGTACAGTCAGGCATGTGTACATAGTGTAGAATATACACAGAAATGGTGTACTGAGACACCCATTTGGAGATGAGTGCTGAAAGGCTGTTCTGGGAGGAACTTTTTATGGATATATTTTATTCATACATTCAATCTAGGTAAGACACAGTGACTTTGAAAATGTGTATAAAAGCAGAAATTAATGTAGAAATGTCTTTCAAAAGTTGAATAGATGTTCCTAAAGCATTTGGCAGACATAATGTGGAACCTCTTATTAAAAACTGTATTGGTTTATGCTGTTAAGCTTGAATGTAATGAATGTAATGGCCTTGTTCCATTCTCCCTACAAAGGAGTTCATGATGTGTTAGAGTTTGATACTAATGAAAAGACTGAACTATTTCTCCCTCTTCAATAAGTTCTACCAGGTCTGTTTGAGGATGTTTGTAAGAGTACTGTACAGATTGAATGGAAAATGATGAAGTTGTGTTTGGTGCTGTTGTTCACTCAATTTTCATCTTCGTTATTCTCTTTGCTCCTCCCACTTATACTTCTAAGGGTGTACATTCAAGGCTTTAGACAGGCTGTAGTAATAGAATAAGAATCTAAAGAAAGTACAATAATTACTTGCAGGTGATGGGGGGAAGGTATAAACTTTGTTACTGTAAAGACTTACATTTTTATACATTGTGACTCTTTTATGCTCTAATATTGTTGCTTCAAATTAATGTAATCACATTGGTCAAGAATTTTATACTAATGAATATATTCTAGATAACTTTTAAAATTGAAAATAGGAGTGGGAAGCTCTCAAATGAAACCATGATAAATCAGAAAACCAAACCTTACAAGATCACCATATGCATGTAAAATGGAGAAAAAAAAATTGATGATATAATCCTAGTACAAGGTTATAGACACGTTTTGTGTTAACAGAAGCGGTAGTTAAAATGAAAACCTTGATGTAAGCTTATATCTGTCATCTACTATATATTAAAAAGTATGTGCATCTGTCTGTGTCCATCTGTCTATCTGTGAGTCCATTTGTTCAAGAACTCCGCCCAACCCGTGGTCTCCAACCAGTAGATCAGGATCTACCGGTAGATCTTGGAGCCTCTGACTGGTGATCCTGACTGGTCTGTCTAGGAGGCTGTCAAGTACCAGTCCTTCAGCTGCCCTTCCCCACTTTGCCCTGCTGCTCCTGCCCAGAGCCTCGCAGCTGCCCCTGGGAGCCTTCTGCTTGTTGTGTAGGGTGGGGGAGACAGAGGCAGGGGGGTGCTGATGTCACTCTGTCCCCCTCTCCTTTACCCCATCTTCACAGAGTGGGGAGGTCGGGGCCTTGGAGAAGGGGTAGGGCTAGGGTTGCCAGATGGTTTCAACAAAAATACCAAACACACTTGACATTACATCACTATCTACATTACATCTTCTTTAGAAAATACTAGACATTTATATTTCCTTATTTATATTTTCTCAATTTGTTTCCTGAACAGATAGCTCAAATACTGGACTGTTCGGTTCGACACCTGGCAACCCTAGGTAGGGCAGGAGTATTTGGGTTTGAGGTAGATCCTGGACTGACTTAAATTCAAAAAGTGATCTTGTGCTTAAAAAGGTTGGAGACCACCTTCCTAAATGGTAAGAGCTAGGCTCGCCAAATTTGATGTGCAGTTTGCTCTTATCATAACTTAAAGCAAGATCAGGGTTTGGTTGTTTTGCATCAGACACCAAGTGAGGGATGTGATAGCAGGGACAGTTGAGTTCTCAGCTCACAGGTGATTTCTTTTGGAAAACAGGAGGGAGAATCTGAAAACTGGTTAGTGAGTTATTGGTGGGAAGAAGAACTTCATAGGTTCAAGAGATACATTTTTTTCTTCATGCAGATTATAAAAAATGCACACAGTTCTTATTAATAGGTGACAGGATCTGAGAGTAAAGTAAATATGAAAATGTTCTGATTTGAAATATCACTGTTGAGCAGGCTATGTTAGCAGATGCCAAAATGTTATATCATATTAAAGTCCCCTTTTTGACATTCCAGGGTAATGTTTCCTAGCTTGATCTGCCTGAACAATTTGCAAATGACAGAGTGCAAGTGTCTCATTGTTTCACAGGATTTAGCTCTGTGTGCAAGAATTTAAATTAAGTTATGTCTCCACTGCTTTTAAAACCCAACTCAGCAAGTCTTAGAGGCCAGGTCTACAGACTCAGGCTCATACTAGAGTGCTAAAAATAGCTGTATAGACGTTTGGATTTGAGCTCCAACTTGCTGCTGGTGGTTTTAAATTAGTCTAGATATACCCTTAGTGCCTATCATTAGTTACTTCTTTTCCAGATGTATTGTTGCCCTGATAGTCCACTTGTGCAGAAAAATGTTGATACTCAAATTAATAGAAAACGTAAGGGTTCTAATTTACCATTTCTGCTATAGTGAGTTGTTAGAGAGACAAGGTGGTTGATGTAGTATCTTTTATGGGACCAATTTCTGTAGGTGGGAGACAAGCTTTTGAGCCACACAGAGCTCATCTGGATATCTAAAGCAGTTAGACACTTGCAAAATGCCAGCTGAATCTAAGGGCTATTTAATTTAGAAATGTAAATAGGTAACTAGTTAACTGGTTACTCGGGAAGCATCACCCTTAACGTCAGCTCCAGCCCCGTGGGGGAGGGAGGAAGCAGCAGGGGGAGGAGAAGGGGAAGACTAGGAGTCAGACTTGTGGGCTGGGATTTGGCAGGCTCATGCAGGGCGGAAGCAGCAGTCCATGAGCCTTCCCTTAGCACGGCAGCTGCTCCAGCACAGCTGTGGTGGGCAGGCGGTTAAACTTTACACTTAACTGGTTAATTACGTAAATGGGATGTACATACCTAGTTTAATTGCAGTGTAGACTTCTTGGCTCAGTTTGGAGTCTGGGCTCTAGGACCTTGTAAGATAGGGAGAGTCCTAGAGTGCAGGCTGCAGTCTGAGCCCAGAAGTCTACAGTCCAGTGAAATAGCCCCATAGCCTAAGCCCCAGGAGCCCAAATCAGCTGTCATGGGCCAGCTGCAGTTTTTCTTTGCAGCGTACATATTTGACAAATGTTACAGATAAAGGCAAGATGAAACAGATTGTTTAGCATAAGTAGCTAGCATATGTTCTAAGCGACCATTTAAGGTAGAGTGGCCCAGTAGCACCTCTGCAGTCATAGGACAAAAAAAAGGGGTAACGGGTTACAAAATGTGGCAGTAAGTCATACGTTCTGTGTGTCTATTCCAGGGTATTGAAATTTCGGGTTGCAACTTGCAACTGCGTGAAGCAGTGTGGACTGGGACACTGCTTCCTGTAACTCCCATTGGCCAGAAACAGAGATCCGTGGCCAGTGGGTTCTGCGATCACCCATACCTGGGGAGGCACAGGTAAACCAAGTGTCTTATAGCCAGTTAGTGGCTTGGCCTTACAAACCATGACCCGGAGTTTGAAAATCCCTGGTCTATATTCAGTTCATGATTTTTGGTGTCTAGCAGAGTTGCGAATTCCATCTTCCAGGCTCATCTTTTGAAAGTGTTGTGCAGATTTTCCATTCCTGAAGAGCTCTGTGTGGCTTGAAACCTGGTTCTCTGTCTTTCCCCAGTGGAAATTGGTCTGTTTAATATCCTGGGACAGACACTGCAACAACTACAGTGCACACATCAGTGAGTTATGAAAATTAAGCCCCAGAACTAATCAAAATGAGGTGTACATGACAGTTGGGTTCAGACCACTTAAATTCTAGAATGCATGAGCTTTATGTGTCTTATTTTCTTTTTTAAAAAGCCAAGGAAAAATGAATTAATGTTAATACAATAATTCAATTTTAAGATTATGTATTTGAAAAAAAAATCAATGGATGCGGAAATTAAGCTTCTCATAAAATGCTAATTTATCCAGATTGCTTCCATATTCTGCTTTGGAAGTGAGTTAAACTGTGTTCAGTAGTGAATGTGTATGTAAATATATACAGCATGTACAATCTTGAGTGGTTTAAATGTCATTTTGCGACCCGTACCTTTTTCCTTTGGCTTTTTTTTTTAACTACTGTATATAGAATCATTACACTGTATTAACTAAATTCAAAAAGCCCATTCCTTTCTTTTTTTGAAAATTGGGGTTATGAAATAGCCATTATATTTATATGTAGTTGTTCATGCATGATGGCTAACTCATGAGTTGCAGGATATACTGGAATTGTGTGCACATTCTCGTCAGTGGATAAAAGTTACTGCTTTGAAATAAAGTGTAGTAATGAAGGGCTTATTTCATTGGCAGATTTGCTCAATTGTTTTCTCCTTATGTGAGGTATAGCCATTGGAGGCTCATGATTTAAACAGGTGGGGCTACTGGTAAGGTCCTGAGCTCTGCATCTAACTCACTTCATTTTTTTGGTTTACCAGAGCTTGGATATAATAACCCTAATATATAGGGTATTATGGTTTATTTTTACAAACATGATTGTTAGCTGTTGACTCAGGGAAGGAGAAGAGTCTTTATTCAGCACTGTCAATTAATAATTTGTATTTCCTATTCTAATTTTTTACATTCTTTTAAGACGGTTGGTTAGCACATATATTAATCAGATATAAACACCAAACTGTGCAGAGGAAAATGAGACCTTTCTTTTTTAATTCTGGAAGAGAAATGGCTCTATGTACATTCACTTTTCTAAATAAATATCTGAGAGTTTGAGGTTAATTATTTTTTCTGTTTCTCTCCAGTTTAATTGGAAAACAACATGTATGTAATACATGAGTGATGTGGTATGAGAAGAAGAAGACAAGAGTAATTGCAGCATAATTATGTTGTCACGTGGAGTAGCTATTACCTGAACCATTTTTAGTAAAGTCCTCTGTGTGTTTTTTTCCCCTGCACAGCATAGTTATCACTGTTGCTTATTAGCTCAGATCAATGACATATGGACTGGGGCTTGCTGTGAGTTTTTGTGTGTATTTGGCATCTCGTACTTACTAGCACAAACTGAACAATTCATCCAGATTTGCTTGTCTCTTGCATTCATTCTTAGCCATCTCTTATACACATTTGAAGTATAGGTTAAATCTCTCTGGTCCAGCACCATCAGGACCTGACTGATTCCGAACCAGAGAATTTGCCAAACAACAGAAGGTCTATCTTGTCTAGCACAGTGTTTCCCAAACTATGGGCCAGGCTGCGGGAAAAAAATACCGGGCCTCAGCATGGCTGCCGGGAGGGGAGCGGGGCAGGCTGGGAGGAGGGTGTGCGTGGGGGAAACCGGCCACCGGGAAGCAGGGTTGGGGGCAGCAGGGCTGTCTGGCGGAGATCGGGGCGCCGGCCGGCTGGCGGCGAAAGCAGGGATGGACGGGGGTGAGGTGGCTGGACGGGGAGATCGGGAGGAGGAGGACGGGAGAACCAGTCGCCAGAAGCAGGGCTGGATGGGGGCAGCGGGCTGGCTAGGGGAGATCGGGAGGAGAAGTGGGGAGAATCGGCTGGCTGGGAGAGGAGCGGGGGAGTGGGGCTGGATGGGGAGATCGGGGGGGAACTGGAAGCAGGGCTGGATGGGGGAGATCGGGAGGAGAAGCCGGGGCCGGGGGGGAGAGGGAGAAATGGCCGGCGGGAAGCGGGACTGACCTGGGCACATGAGTGAGTCCGCCCCCCTTCTCCCGGCCCCCCCTTACCCTCCCTCGAGTAGTTGTGAACTGCCTGGTTGGTAGACACACTCGCGCAGCGTGAGCACAACTACAGCCAGGCAGTTCGCAGCTACGGACTGATACACCTAATAATAATAAAACATACCTAATGAGAAAATACCGGACATATAAAATGTTTCCTGGACAGAACCCTCAAATACTGGACTGTCTAGTACAAAACTGGACACCTGGCAACCCTACCCCTCCTTGCACCCTCCCCCCTAGCCAGATATCCTACCCCCAATCTGCTCCTGCTCCCGCCTCCTGGAGTGCCTATGCGGCTCCGTGTCCCCCAAACCCTGGCCCAGGCTGGGCGGAGGATGCAGCCGGGTGAAACACTGAAAATTTATTCATTTTTAATTTTTTTTAATATGTGTTTATATTTTTGGGCTGCAAAAAACAGTAATGAAAAAAAAAACGGGTTCCAACTAAAGTAAAAAGTTTGGGAAACCCTGGTCTAGCCAGCTTTCTATCCATCTTACAGTCCATTTATCCAATCCATATTCCCTTAACTTGCTGGCAAGAATATTGTGGGTGACCGTATCAAAAGCTTTGCTAAAGCTGGCACTGGGGGCTTTGGGAGGACCAGAAACAACTTATTTGAATATTCATCATTTGCTTAATGAATACGCAAATATGCAAATGAATGTTACTGGTCCTCCAACAGCTCGTGAATGGATTTACTAGTCCCTGTTTCAAAAAGTTTGGGAACCCCTGGTCTAGCAGCATTACCAATACTTCCACTGCTTACTGGGTTCTTAGAAGACATTTAGGGATAAACTAGAGCAAAATAACAGCACAGAATACTGAGAGCCAGGACTGGCAGCTGTAAACAAACTTTATGGGTCAGTGGGAAACTTGGCCACATGCATGCAGAGCTGAAATTAAGCAGGTATGCAGCTCCAGCAAGAGCTGGCTGAGCTGCTGCAAAAGCCAGCAAGGAGCTATTTAAAGAGCTGATAGGGACCTGAATTGCAATAGGACAGTTCCTATAAGAAATTTTAAGTTACTTTCACCGCTGCACCCATGATAAGTGGACATCTGGCTAACTAAAATTATGCTGGACCATAGATGTTGCCAGACTAGAGAGATTCAACTTCTAGTCTCTTAAGGCTAGTGAAATTAGTCTGGGGTTTAGCTAGTGGACAGTTTCCTCTTCCACATTGCCTGGGAAGCAGCAGAGAGTTAAGGAAAGCCCAAAATAGATTCTCTGCACTCAGTTCTGGTGTCCAGCCCTATCCTGACTTGGTATAGCAATTAGTTTGGCAGCGCTGAGCTGGAGGAGGCTGGGTCGCTCTGTTGTGATGGCACCCATGCAGTATGGTTAACATTAGGAGCTGTGAGAAGCTCAATGAAGATGGAATCCTCAGACATTTTAATAGCGAAAGTCCAGGTCTCTACTGAACACATGCGCACACTGATTTTTTTTCAAAAGTTTTATAACTTGTGGGTTTTGTAAAGGTGTACAACTTGGCTGGATGTTCATGGGATTTTGCAGGGACAACCAAAGGCACATCTCTAACACAGTCTGTGCCTTGCCACATTTTGCATTCCTGATTCAGAAGCACTGGAAGTAATAGAGCTTTCCAAGTAGAAAGTTCCCAAAATATTTTGACATGGGGAAAACAATGTTTTTTCCTTTGCATCTTTCTTTGAAATGCCTCAGTTTTTTTGACTGAAATGTCCAAAAAAATTCAGTCTGCATCCAATATCTTGCATTTGAAGCCAAATGGTTAAAGTTTGGCAATGATATAAGCAACTGAAAACTGTTTCTTATAATGGGAAGTGTTGAGCAACCTTAATAATAGAAGGTGCTACCAACCACTCTTAAAATGTCATAGGTGTGCAATCCAGCAATGTTAAGTCCTCCTAAAGCACTCAGGTTAAGAAGAATACCCAATGGAATAGATATTTTCTCATCTTTCTCACCCTGTTGTTATACATCTGTATATTCTAATATTCAGAATGTAGAAATGGGCCTCCATTGAAAAGTCCACTGTGGATAGCTGAGTTGTAGAAATGTTAAGTCTGATTTTTACAGTAGGACCTCAGAGTTAGGAACACCAGAGTTACAAACTGAGATCAACAACACACCTGATTTGGAACTGGAAGTATGCAAACAGAAAGCCAGAGACAGGGAGGGGGATAAGCAAATACAGTGCAATATTGTGTTAAATGTAAACTGATAAAAAAAATTAAGGGAGATTTTTTTAAAAAATTGACAAGTCAAGGACAGTTTCTGGGCTTGTTTCATATAAATTAAGATGTTTAAAAACAGCATTTTTCTTCTGAACAGTAAAATTCCAAAGCTGTATTAAGCCAATGTTCAGTTGTAAACTTTTGAAAGAATAGCTATAATATTCTGTTCAGAGCTACAAACAACCTTCATTCCTGAGATAGTTGTAACTCTGAAGTTTTGCTGAATTTGCAAATACAGTTGAAGTTAATCTGAGCTGCAGGTGCTTGTCTCCTGTGAAAATTAAGTCCCTTAGTGTGCAATTGCATGTTTCATTTGCCTCTGTTGAGCAGGTTAATAAGGACAGAAACGTAGGACAAGCCCAAGTTCCAAAACAAATGAAGTGTTTCATGCTTAAAAAAAAAAGAAGCATAGGATAAAAATACCAACAAATACTTCTGGCAATTAAAGGCTGTGCATCTGAAGCATCAGAATGTCTGTTAGAGTTGAGAGCAGCTTGTAGCTAGCTGAAGTCCCGTGCTTCAGTTTCTCATTATTTTCTTTTCCACAGGTCGTCAAAAGTTTTTATCCTTGATATACTGTATATCATGTTGCATCAATGTTAAATCTGAAAAATCATAATTTTGGCCATACTGGGCATGTGAAATAGCTGCAGAATAAGTAATGTGATTAACTACAGTATATCAAAATGTTGAAGTTAATCTGAGCTGCAGGTGAAATTGAAAAATTACCCATTGAGGAACCACATTAATAGGTTTATAAACTTGGATTAGTTAAATACCTAGCCTATGTTAATCTCAGCTCTATTTTTCCAACATATAATCCAGGAAATTCTTAATCCAAATGTGTTGATGTTAGTCAAAAAGAAGTGATTATCAGGAAAGAAACCAGTATGTGTTCCACAATGAATACTTTTAACCAGCACATTATAAGGCAATAGATCTGTAACTAAGAGCACCTTAGTATAAGGAATGTTCCCCAGGCCATCTTTTTCACTAAATTTACTGAAGGTGCTGGAACCTAGTCCCTCATAATAGATACTTAATCGTCTGGTTATATCAAACTCATATAACTATGTTTCCCAGGGTATCACAATACTATAATAAAGCCTATGATGATTTTAATTTTTTGATCTTCAGGTAGTGCTAGTTGAAAATAATGGATCAGTAAAATATTTATTCTGTAAAACATAATAAATGAAGACTTTTTGTGAATTTCTCAGTATTCTGTTTTTCAATTTAGAAATGTTGCAAGGTTAGTCAGAGTAATGTTACAGTTTTTCTAGCTATTATATAACTTAGAAGGTTATAAGTGTGTTGAAACAGAGATTGTTGCCAGGATTCATTATCTACAAGTATTTGATAACAAGTCCTACGGACTAAGATACTTTGTGATGGAATATAGTAGAATCAATGTTAAGAAAACTGGGAAAGAGTAGTAGTTCAGGATTTAGCCATGATGAAACCATTGGACTTGACCTATTTCACGTTGTAGATTTAAGGAAAAAATATTTGTAGCTAGTGTGATAATACGTTTTGTATTACAAAGACCTACACAGGTAGAGCCGGGTATCTGAACCTACTAATATATCATCTTGATTTCTGTAAACCATCAATGCTTTCTCTCCTGGAAAAAAAGTATTAGGTAACCCATAGAGTTGGACTGTATTAATGCTCATTGAACACTGGAAACCTATACTGTGCTGCTCATTGTGTCCAACAGCATATAGATTGTGTAGATTTGGGCTGCACTGCTTTCTTTGTGGAGAAATGTTTTTAGGGAAGAAATGTCGGGGCGAAGGGGGTTGAAATGAGTTTAAACCACAGATACTCAAGTAAGTTATTAAAGGTTTAGAAGTACTCTGTTCTGTCACCTCCTCTTTGGCTTCACGTGGTGACTAGAAGAAAGCAGTAGGCGTGAACTAGGTCCATTTCTGGTGGAGATTTAGTGCCTTCGTTAAGGACTGTTGTCTTCTTTTGAGGAAGCAGTTGTGTGTCTTCAGCTCAATAAACCAATGCTTGCTATTGACAGTTCAAGTAATAGTCTGCCAGTATCACGTTTGTGTTGGGTTAAGATCACAGAGAAAATTGTTCTGAAGTATCAAGTTGACTCAGATCTCCTGTCTAATCTTGCGTGTCTAACAACAGAAACTCCCTTGTTGGCACTTGTAGACTATCCTTCTGGTAGCGGTTAAAAACCAGCAGACCTACTCAGTCAAATGTTTAGATATAATCTGCCATTTCTTGTACTCACCCTATAACCTCAGTTTCATGTCTTAAGTCTCTCTCAGCTTGCTCTTTTCCAAGCTTCAGTCTCTGTTGGGAACTGCATAAGCCACTTACTTGGACACACAACTGAGTTGGATTTACTAGTTTAAGGTTGACCCTATTATTGCCACTCAACAGCAGGGAAGAGCAGTTTAAAGTGTATTTTGGTTCTGAAAAGTTGAGTAGATATAAATTATATCATACTGTGTTGCAGGTCTGGCCCTTTTGTGTATTCAGTCAGTCTGCTTGCTTGAGAGTTAAAAATAGTTTATTGCTTTTTGCTTACCTGAGCTCTGCAGTGCAATGAGTGCGAACTGGAATCTTTCTACACCATAGAGTTGCTTTCTAAATTCCAATCTGTAACATTTCTGCAAACCTGTTGAATGCCATGGGAGTTGCACAGGTGTCAGTATAGCCTGATTGGGCCTGCAGAACATTTAGTACAGGAGATAATAATAGTTAAGAAGGAGAACATAGCTGGGGAAACTGAGTCCACAATGTATAGGAATGGCAGTTAGGGAAACTCCATTCATATTTGTAAACTGAGCATATTTGATTAAAATGCAGTTAACATGAAAATGCACAGTGCCATGTTTAGAAATACTGTTACAGTGGAATTGAACTTCTTAATTTCAGTTTCCAGATTTTCAAAGCCTGGCCTCCCCAGCATTGGGGAGTCTTACAAATGATATTTAAGCGTAGTTTCCTCATTTTAATTTTTTATTCTCACCGTAAAAGGAGAAGATGGGGACAATAATAGCTCAATATACATCCATTTAAAAATTTAGTAGCTTTGTGGGGCACCCTGCTTGCATAGGAATACATCTAGAACACAGGCTCTTTCATGATAGTGATAGGAGGAGAAACCCTTCCCCCCACCTATTAAAAAGTGAAGCTGGTCAGCAACAGCGGGGGCAAGCTAGGGAGCAGCACTAGAAGCCATTAAGGGACAGCAGGAATTGTGATGTGTAAGAGGCAGTACTCCACCTGCCAAGAACTTCCAGTTTTCCTTCTGGTACTCAGTGACAACTTCACTTTGCTTTACCAAAAAGTGCATGCAGAATCACTACAGCAAGACTCTTGAGGAGATTGCTTGTTCATGAGTAGATCCCGGTGAAAAGGAATATTCACTTGTTTGGCCTACCTTTCAAGAATAGGTCTGGAGCTTAGGTCTCTGAGTGGGGATAAGTGGCCTGCTGCCAGTTATCTTTATGGATCTGTGCAGAGATGTTAGATCTCTTGGATCTACTGAGAGACTTCTGATTTCAGGCATTCACTCAGGAGAGCAGTGTAAGGCAGGTGTTTTGGGCCATATGTTTGTGATTAGGCTACTGTAGGATTCAAAACCACTGAGACCTCCATTAGAGTACTCCAAGACTATAACCATAGGCTCCTTCCTGGATGCAATCTGGCCAGAGTAATGACTAGAATACTTGTCATTGCAATGAATAGAATGATGCTGTATGGAATCATTCTGACCATATCTCTGCAAGACCAAGGGAGAAAACCGAGCCATTAGTAGGAGGGAGGAGCTGTCTTTGTAGGCTAGAGAAAAATTCATGTAATTTAAAGCAGTGCACATGCATTAAGTATGGAAATGAGGATATAAAATTTATGCTTACAGCAGTTAAGTATCTGCAGCTAAATATATTGCACCCATTGCTGTGTGATTAAAGGAAGGCTGGCTCTAATCCCTTGACTGATTTTGGGGGCTTCTGTGCTGTTTTGTTTCACCCAGGGCTGCCAGAAAACTATCTGGGCTGTTTTTCTCCTACTTTCCTATTGCTTGTTAACAACATGAGCAGGGAGATAAGACGCTCTCTCACATATCACAGCAAAGGGCTGTGACTATTTCAGTTAGCAATGGGATTCCTGAAATCCTTCAATAGCTTTTTTTTTTTTTTTTTTTTTTTTTTAAATAGTGGATTTAGACTATAACTTAACATTTCTGTCTAGAAAGCTGGTGCCCAAGGTTACATCATCCACGTGTAATTGCAGGAACGGATATGGCTAATATAGCTGATAAGAGTTGTGCTGGCCTTCCAGAATCAGAAAATACAAATGACCTTGTTAACCTTCCACAGCCTGGAGTGTCCTTGGTTTGGCCATTTTAACCCTGTCATAAATCAGTAATTAGGATATGACTTATAAATTATGTTGCTATTGGAAGGTGACCCGCTGAAATAGCTGACACATCTATTTCCAGGTCCATGTAGCTTATATTTTGATAACTGAAATGTTTTCTTTTACCTGTATGTAATTTATGAAATGGGATCCAAACTGCTGAGACTACAAGCAATCCCAGTTTTTCCAGGCTGATTTGTGTATCTTTAAGTTCCTGTGAAGTGGGAATGTCTGAGGTCAAAGCCGTATCCCCCACAAAGGTTAGGGTCCCAATAAGTACTTCATGATGACAGAATCAAGACTCCCTTAGTGAGCTGGGTGAGTAGGTAGCTGTATGGATTTTTTTGTAGACCTTTCACATAAGGAAGGAAAATAGAAATAGATTCAAAGAGTAGAAAAAATTCTGGATACCACATTTCTGAAAGGTCACAGACCTTGGGAGACAAGCTAATCCTTGCCTTCAGACACTGCCTCCTCCTCCCCAACCTAAAGCAAATGCTTTCTAGCAGCCACACACCACACCGTGGATACACTCACCCAGGAACCTACCCCTGCAACAAGCCCCATTGCCAGCTCTGTCCACATATCTATACAGGCAGTCCCCTGCTATATGCCCAAGATACATTAAAAAAAAAAAAGTGGATGTATAGCGAAGCAGCATAAAGCGGGGAATTTTTCCCCATAAGAATTAATGTAAATAGGGGATGGGTGGGGGGGATGTGTTCTGGAACAGACTTTGTTGCCTTAAAGAAGTAAGGTGGAGAATTTTACTCCATAAGAATCAATGGAATAAGGAGAGGCTAGGTTCCAAAATATAGGAAATGCCACACTTCTGATTTTAACAACACTGAAACATGATTTTATGATATCTTACTGAAGGTTTTAATATTATAATCTTACCTTAAGACTATGATGTTTTTGTTTGTTGATGGATAATTAGTTGGAGGAGGAGGATGGGGAAGCAGGTGATCTACCACCTCAACCACCGGTGATTCAGCAACACCTGCTGCGTCATTGTCAATAAAAAATGCAATGGACTTTTGGAGGTTCTTCAACGGCTGCTGCATGGGTTTTTTCCTGCTTTTTTAATGCCAGAAGGTTGTTGAGGCTCATCCGTGAATGGTTTGGGATCCTTTTTTTTTTACTTTTTTTAGTAAAGAAAATGCCCAGTGTTGTTGCTTGGTGTGCTTAAGTTTGGCATCTATAATCTGTCTGTAACATGACAAGCCATCTGCTGTGACTTCTGCTACTCTTGAAGAGTGATCAATGAAATGGTGGCCTTCCTTAAGAATATCCATCATCTCCTCAAACAGACTGAAGACACATTGGAGGATGGGAATTGTGAGGCCTGCATCTTTATCTTTATCCTCATCTTCATTGAGGCTATCTTCTTTGTTGCTCTGTTTATCCAACTCCACTAGATCCTCATTACTGAGAGGCAAAGAATGAGATTCCAATAACTCTTTCACATCGTCATCTTGGAATTCCTGAAAGCCAGCCTCTTTTGTTAGTTGGACTATTTCCTTATGTATGAGGGCTTCTGGAAAGCCTAAGTCACACACAGCATCAGGGTATGGGTTCTTCCAGGCACTGTTCATTAATCCATTGGAGACTTCTTGCCAGGCAGCACTGATGATCATAATAGCATCGATGATGATGAATTTTTTCCAAAATTCCTGGACTGTGGGTTTTCCTTCTCCATCAGTTTCCCAAATGAGTCTGTGAAATGTCCTCCCCAAATAAGAAGTTTTAAAGTTTGCGATAACCCCTTGGTCCATCAGCTGCATGAGTGAGGTTATCCTTGGTGGCATAAAAACAACCTTGTTGTTAGGACAGAGGGATTCAAAATCCAGGTCATGGGCACTAGCATTGTCCAGGATGAGGAGAATCTTGAACGTAAGGTTATTTTCCTCATGGTACTTTTTCATTTCTGGAACAAAATAATCCACAAACCATTCACGGAAAAGCTGCCTGGTCATCCAGACCTTTGTGGGATTTCCAAATAACAGGAAGCTGAGATTTCACATAGTTTTTCATAGCACGTGGATTTTCACTACGATACAATAGCAAGGGCTTCTGCTTCATGTCTCCACTGGCATTGCCCCCTAACAACAGAGTTAGGCAGTCCTTTGAGGTCTTAAATCGAGGAGCAGACTTCTCGTTCACAGAAATATATGTCCTAGACGGCATGCCTTTTCAACACAAGCCCATTTTGTCAGCATTGAAAACTTGCTGTTGGTCGTAGCTGCCTTCTTTGATGATGGTCTTGAGTATTTTGAGAAATGCTTCAGTTACATCCTTGTCTGACTTTGCAGCCTCTCCCTGCACTTTCACATTCTTCAAGCCATATCTTTTCTGGAACCTGTGAAACCATCCATGGCTGGCATTAAAAGGCCCAGGTTCACCTGTCTCTCCTTCTATTTCATTGTCTTTATACAAGCTCATGGCCTTCTCTTGAATGAAGGCTAGGCTGATGGGCGTATTCTGCTTGTACAGATCATGCAGCCATATAGACAAGTGTTCCATTTTCTCCATCCTGTCACTTCTTTGCTGTGTAAACTTCACAGAAGCATGCTTCGATGCAAGTTTTGCTGTCTCCAAAATTTCCTCTCAATTCTTAATCATGTGTACGGTTGTCGGAGGTAGTCGAAGATGGCGAGCAATATCAGCAGAGCGTTCACCCTTTGCATTACAATCTAATATGTCCATCTTCACATCCTGACTAGTACTACTCCGATGCCTCTTACACTCACCAACTTTACTTTTAACATCACTTGCACTTCCCTTAGGCATGTGGAAGGATTGCACAAGGTAACACAATATAGTATCATTCACAAATGAAATGTACTGTAAAGGATGACATTGTACTGTAAAGGATGTGGGCACACAGTATCTTTCCACAATGTGACTGCACACAGCAACTGAGAGTGTTGATGGTTGGTGCGGGTTGCTACAGTGCACAGTATTTCTTCCGCATCTGCTGCGTCTGCACAGCACATGGGTTGGCTGTTTCTTTGATTTGTATTCAAGCTACCGACTTTCCTTTGAGCAGAGTTTTCATTTTTTTTGTGTGTGACGTAAGATCGGGGAATGGGAGGACTTACAACAAAACAGTTCCTAAGTTCATCAACTATGTTAGTGTAGAACCAATGTGTACGGGAGCCACATATAGCGGGGATGGCCTGTACAAGTGACACCATCACAGGACCTAACCACGTAAGCCACAACATTGGGGGCTCATACAAGTGAACATCCTCTAATGTGATATATGCCATCAAGTGCCAGCAATGCCCCTCTTCCATGTATGTTGGCCAAACCGGACAGTCTCTGTGACAAAGGATAAATGGACACAAATCTGACATCAGAAATGTTAACACACATAAACCTGTAGGGGAACATTTTAACCTAACAGGACACTCAGTCATGGATTTAAAAGTTAGTCATTCTTTTATAAAGGAATTTTTCAACCCAATTAGAGAGAGAGTCTGCTGAATTAGAGTATATTTTCAAATCTGATACTGTTAATGTGGGCTTGAAAAAAGGATACGGAGTGTTTAATGCCAATTTCCCTTGCTTTCAACATGGACATTTTCTCATCAAGAGCTATGAATGGGACTTATCCAATTAATTAGCTTTATTAACACATGTCCTACAATTGACAGGTAACTACTTTTGTTGTTTATATATATATCTTGAATTCTGTTACTTCCACTCCAGCTCATCTTGGTAACCTGGCTATCTTCTAAGTGAAATGTGCTTTATTTTCACAAGGTACATAAGTCTTGAAAGAGAGATGTTTCCAATTGCATGCACACAATCCCTTCTTCCAGAAATCTCAGCCCACATACCAATGAATGCTTCCCAGGAAGCAAATTTGCACTCCTGTGCATCCTATCGCAAAGCTAGTTTGTCTTGTTAGTTGCAACAACTTCTTCTACATAGGACCCCTGCAGTAGCAAACTAAACTATATGCATTTTTCAAGGACTGAACTTGCAAGACTATTTGTAATAGTGTCATCTGTTGGCTTCTCCCATTATATCATTATTCGTGTTACAGAAACATCTAGGAATCCCAATAAAGAATTCAGTTGTGCTAGGTATTATGTGAACAAGAAACACAGATGACTGTCCTGGCCCAGAGAGCTCAGGTACTTCAGGTAGGACTCAGCAGGTAGATGGAAGACCAACAGGAGTTGAGATGTGGGGTGGAAGGAGTCAAACAAACAAACAAAATCCACACCACGTTAGCAGTTTCACTGCACCTACGGTGTTGGTGTTCAACCACTTTTGGAAATCCAAGTTTATAACTTAGGTTCTTAAGGCTCTGGCTAGACCAATTGCTATGTCCAGAATAGTAGCTCTCAATTTTTTTCATACTGCGATCCCCTTCATCCTTACCTCTGTTAATGGAACAGTTAGTGGTTCTTCAGGTGCTTGCGCCTGTCCATTCAACATAGGTGTGTGTGCCTGCCACAGCACCAGTGCTGGAAGTTTTTTCCCCTAAGCAGTACCCATAAGTGTTGGGGTCCCCAGACCCCTCCCTGGAGTGGCATGCATATGCCACGCTAAATAGGATACTCCCCTTCCCCTCCCTCATCAGTTCCTTCTTACCACCAGTGATGGTGCTTGGAACAGTGTGCTCCAGCCTTAGCTGTAGCTAGCATCATCTCCATGCTGTCCCAACTCCCCCTGCTGCTGCTTCTATCAGAGACAGCTGTGGGGGGGAGGAGGGAGATGGTAGGGAAGGCTGCCATGAAGCAACCTCTGCCTGAGGCGGGCCCAGGCTCACCGCAGGCAGAGGCTGCTCAGGCAGCAGCCCGTCTGCAGCCAACACCAGCCTGCTTTGAGGCTTGCTTTGGCCACCATTAGAGTCTACCATGCAGACATTTCCATATTCCATTAAGCCCTGCAGGGCTGCTCTGTATTCTCCCATGATGTCACTTCTTGGTTCCAGAAGGGTGTGGAATGGTTTTACCCATAAGACCCTCTTCCACAGTAGAACCTAAACTTGGTCCTGGCATGGCTCACCGGACCTCTGTTTGAGCCCCTGGCCATGTGCCTTATGTCGCTGCTTTCTTTCAAGGTAGCCTTCCTCATTGCTATCATGTTGATTGGATGGGTGTCTGAGCTCGGAGCCTTGATGTTGGAAACGTATATATCCGGTTCTTCAAGGATAAGGTCCAGCTGTGGCCTCATCTGGCCTTTCTTCTTAAGGTGGTCTCTGCGTTCAATATGGACCAAGATGTTTTTCTGCCAGTCTTCTATCCCAAGCCTCAATGAGGAGAGACACCTCCAAGCATTGGACGTTTGAAGGGAGCTGGCCTTCTACCTAGAAAGGGCAAGGTCCTTCTGCAAGTCCACACCCATCTCTTTGTGGCCTATGCGGCGCAAGGGAGAGGTTCCCCGATTTCCTCCCAGAATGTTCAAAGTGGATCACTTCCTGCATCCTTATGTGTTATGAGGGGCCCACTTTACTAGAGCTCAGGCTTTATCATGTGCTTACTTCGCACATGTCCTGATCCTGGATATTTGCCAAGTGGCGATGTGGTTGTTGGTGCACACCTTCACATCTCATTATGCCATCATGCAGCAGGCTAGGGATGACACTGCATTTGGCAGGACTGTACTGTGGTCTGCATGTCCTCAACTCCTACCCACCTCCGCAGACACTTCTTAGCGTCACGTACGTTGAATGGATGTGAGCAAGTGTTTGAAGAAGAAAAGATAGTTAGCTGTTTTGTAACTGGTGTTCTTTGAGATGTGCTGCTCATGTCTGTTCACTTCCCAGATGCCTCCCCTCTGTCAGAGTTCCAGCAAGAAGAAACTGAGGAGGGAGTGGCCAGGGAGTGTCTTACATAGCGTGGCATATGCGCTCCATTCCAGGAGGTGCTGAGGAACCCAACCCCTACGGGTACTGCTTAGGGCAGGCGTGGGCAATCATTTTTGAGCAGGGGGCCACTTTAAAAATTTGTGGAGTGGTTGCGGGCTGCCCAGGATGGGGCGGGGCCTTGGGCAGAAGGGGCGGGGTTTTTAAATAGCAGGGGATTGAAAGGGCTTGCACCTCCGCTGCAACTCCAGAGATGGGAGCTGCAAGCCCTTCAATTCCCACTATTCAAAGGGCTCGCTGCTTCCAGCCTTGCTTCTAGTGCTTTGCCAGGAACACACGAGCCCTGCTCCTATTTAAAGGGCTCATGCCTTCCCCGCATCTGCCCTTTAAATAGAAGCAGTTGAAAGGGCTTATGTGGCTCTGGCTCCCAGGCTGTGTGCTAGGAGGTGGGGCCTGAACACCTGTGCAGGCCGTATCAAAGCCCCAAGTAGGCCAGATCTGGCCCACTGAGTGGCTTTTGCCCACCCCGGCTTAGGGGAAAATTTCTGGCATATGGCAGGCACACACACCTATGTTGAATGAACATTAGCAACACATCTTGAAGAGCAACAATTACAAAACAGGTAACTGTTTGAGAGGTGGAAGCGTCTCAACTTTTTAGGTGGCTAAAGGAGGTTGGCTCTTGCCCCCAAGGTGTGGAGGCCAGGGAGGGTCAGGTGCAACCTCGGGGATAGGAAGCCGCCATGCAGGAGTGGCAGGGGGCTCCTCAGGAGTGAGGCTGGAGCACACTGGCTGCCGGCCCCACCCCTGGGGACTATAGAATAGTCGAGTAACCGATAAGAATTCACAAGGCGTACTCGACTGTTCAATTAACCAATATTCAACATCCCTAGCAGGGATGCCTGTTACCATGCATGTTGTTAAAGAGCTTGTTGTAGAATTAAGTTCAAATTTTTTTCTTCAATTTTCTTTTGCTTTTGTACTGGGATAAAAAACAAGCAAACAATCCTCTGGTCCTACAATAAAACTTTTAGTGTTCGTAGTTACAGTACTATTACTCTTCAAATAACTAAAGCATGTTATAAGCTTTAAAAATTTTAATTTTGTGATGTCAGATTTAGAAAATTAGGTGAATGGTAAACAAGATAATATTTATTCTGATTGTACATTAGTGATGTATAAAGGAGGGAGCTGTTTCTTCAAAAATATTTTAAAGCTACTTTTTCCTAGTCGATCATGTATATTTAGATAATTTAAGTGAACAAGTCTGACATTTTTATAGGACTCACTAGCTTCTTACATGAATACTAATCTTTGCTTTCAGCTTTCACACACCATTTTTATTTAAATATATTTTTCTTATTAACTTCATAATGAAAAGTGTCATTCTTTCTAAGGCCAGGTTACGTAATCATCTTTAAAAAGGAAAGGAGGGGAGGTTAGCTGCCCTTTTCCCCCTTTTAGCCCTTAAAATATTACATAATTTATATAAACACAGAAATATGTGTCCTTCATATTGAAATGCCAGGATTGAAATGTCTTTGGGGATCTGGTACTCATTCCTGCCTTCCCTTGTTAAGGTGCACATGGGGATTCAAAATGATGATTGTCAGCAGCTGCATTTTTGCTTTATTTTAGATTGGGCGACTGTTGGAGGATTTTTAGTGTAAATCTTGTAGTTTAATTCAGTACACTTCCACTTGAGACTAAATATTCTATCTCAAATTCTGCACAAATGTATGTATTAGTATGGTGTTATGTAAAGGAGGTGTAAAAAGTTAAATAGGTGGACCAAAGCAAATATGTGGGTGACTGCATACGTGGTATGTGCCTTCTCTTCATCTAGAGACCATTTGTAGAGAGCAAAATAGAAGTGCAACATGGAGTCACAATGTAGCAATGGCATTAAGAAAGGAAATGGGAAATTCAGGTTCTTTAAATCAATGGATAGTTTTTCTTTCCTGTAAAATATTCCAATATGCTTAACAATGCCCAATTGTCATAAAGCTAAGATTATGGCTTTGAAACTGATTCTTTGATGATGCCTGACGTTCTTTGTGATTGAAGACTTATTGGAATTTAAACAGACTTTTAAAAAAAATTGCTGTTGTGGAACGGTTGTTAACTGGTTATCTCGTATCTCCATTTAAATTAGAAATTAATGTATTCCAGTTAATTTGAGATCTTTTTTAAAGCAGCAGTTAAAGTCTCAGTATTCAAATTAAAACTTCAAATTTACTTCATTGCACAGGGAAGCTTCCCAATTTTTAAATAATTTCTTCTAGAAATACAAAAGAAACATGTATGTTGTATATTAAGAGATCATTTATCTTAGTAGTAAAATCTAAACTGAACATTTTGTTGGCTACTGTTTCTTATTCATTGGGCCTAACTGTGTATGTCCACATAGCATTTCAGAACAAGCTTCCCAGCCTGGATCAGAAGATTCGCAATAGGATAGCACTGTAAAAATAGCCATGTAGATCAGAGGGTGAGTAATTTTTGATTGTGGGAGGGACAACTCCAAGAATTTGGAAACTGGTCAAGCCTGCATTCTTATATTAATGGAGGAGGTGCGGGATCTGGGATGCAGGTTGGGTGCAGAATGGAGCTCGCAGTAAGAGATTGGGTTGCAGGAGAGGGTGTGGGGTCTGGGAGGGGGTTTGGATGAAGGCGGCAGTTGTGACCTGGGTTAGGGGACCAAGGTGCAGAGGTGTGAGTTGTGAACTTGGGCAAGAGAGGTCTGAGTAGTGAACTTGGGCAACTTGGGTAAGGGGACTGGCATGCAGGAGGGGTTTCGGCTGTGACCGCGGGCAGGAGGGGGGTTGTGATTTGCATTAGAGGACTGGGGTCAAGGATCTAGGAGGGAATATGGGGGCAGAGGGGAAGGGGCAAAGGGTGTGCATTACGTGAGGGTATGTGAGGGGAGCAAAGGGTTGGGGTGACAGAGGCAGGCTCTGTCTGGGAGACTTACCTGCTTGACTTCGAGCCAGCAGACTCCCTGCCCCTGCACTGGCTGCAAGGGCCATGTGGTTTTTTAATAGCTATGAGCCTGAGGAGAGGGGTGGGAGGGTGCTTTACGAGCTGCCTGTTGACAACAGGCGGCACCCATTGGCCAGAAATCGGACAGTGGTATTGTGGTGGGGGCAGAAGCAGTGCCGCTCTTCCTTCTCCCGTCTCACAGCTGTTCATAAGAACATAAGAATGGCTGTACTGGGTCAGACCGAAGGTCCATCTAGCCCAGTAGCCTGTCTGCTGACAGTGGCCAGCACCAGGTGCCCCAGAGGGGGTGGACCGAAGACAATGGTCAAGCGATTTGTCTCCTGCCATCCTTCCAGCCTCTGACAAACAGAGGCCAAGGACACCATTTCTATCCCCTGGCTAATAGCCTTTTATGGACCTAACCTCCATGAAATTATCTAGCTTCTCTTTAAACTCTGTTATAGTCCTAGCCTTCACAGCCTCCTCTGACAAGGAGTTCCACAGGTTGACTACGTGTTGTGTGAAGAACTTCCTTTTATTAGTTTTAAACCTGCTACCCATTAACTTCATTTGGTGTCCTCTAGTTCTTCTGTTATGGGAACTAATAAATAACTTTTCTTTATTCACCCTCTCCACACCACTCATGATTTTATATACCTCTATCCTATCCCCCCTTAGTCTCCTTTTTTCTAAACTGAAAAGTCCCAGTCGCTTTAACCTCTCTTCATATGGGACCCATTCCAAACCCCTAATCATTTAATTGCCCTTTTCTGAACCCTTTCCAAGGCCAAAATATCTTTTCTGAGTGAGGAGACCACATCTGTACACAGTATTCAAGATGTGGGCGTACCATAGTTTATACAGGGGCAGTAAGATATTCTGTGTCTTATTTTCTATCCCTTTCTTAATAATTCCTAACATTCTATTTGCCTTTTTGACCACTGCAGCACACTGTGTGGACGTTTTCAGAGAACTATCCATGATAACTCCAAGATCTCTTTTCTGATTTGTCGTAGCCAAATTAGCCCCCATCATACTGTATGTATAGTTGGGGTTATTTTTTTCCAATGTGCGTTACTTTACACTTATCCACATTAAACTTCATTTGCCATTTTGTTGCCCAATCACTCAGTTTGGTGAGATCTTTTTGAAGTTCTTCACAGTCTGCTTCTGTCTTGACTATCTTGAACAGTTTAGTATCATCCGCAAACTTTACTACCTCACTGCTTACCCCTTTCTTCAGATCATTTATGAATAAGTTGAACAGGATTGGTCCCAGGACTGACCCTTGGGGGACACCACTAGTTACCCCTCTCCATTCTGAAAATTTACCATTTATTCCTACCCTTTGTTTCCTGTCTTTTAACCAGTTCTCAGTCCATGAAAGGACCTTCCTCTTATCCCATGACAATGTAATTTACACAAGAGCCTTTGGTGAGGGACCTTGTCAAAGGCTTTCTGAAAATCTAAGTATACTATATCTACTGGATCCCCCTTTGTCCGCATGTTTGTTAACCCCTTCAAAGAACTCTAATAGATTAGTAAGACATGATTTCCCTTTACAGAAACCATATTGACTTTTGCCCAACAAATGATGTTCTTCTACGTGCCTTACAATTTTATTCAATGTGCAGTGTCCAAACAGAGCCCTGCAAGTTTGCAAAGATTGCTTTTCTTAGCAGCGTGTGCAGGGTGGGCAGGGAGTCTGTCTGAGGCTCCTCGCTGTGGCCATGGGCTGGGTCTGGTGGCTTGGAGGGCCAGATCCAGCCTGCGGAGGGTATTTTGCCCAGGCCTGGTATAGATAGTGCTTTGAAGTTGTGGTCCTCCTGAGGCTCTGGCTCCAAGGAGGGGACAGCTCCATAACCCAAGCTCTAGCCCAACTTCAAAGCAATGGCAGTACAGGTATTTTTAAAATGCTAGTGTAAGCCCTGGTAACCTGTGTCTTTTGACCTGTACTATACTGTGTAATCTTATACACTGTGTTCTGTGCAGTAATGGTAAGGAAACAGATTGCATCATGAGACCTTATTTTCTCTCGGATTTTTCTCTGAGAGAAAACAGCCTTTTCATACACACACTTAAGTCTTTACTTCTGGTGAACACTGCTTCATGGGACAACCACATTTTGGCTTTTTGACTTCACATTAGCATATGAAAACACAGCTAATAGTAAAATGAATTAAAAACATTCCAGTGCTTTCTGAAATGCATATTAGTCTGGTAAGTTTACAAAAGCATAAACAGTTGCAATTCAGAATTAAGGGTCCCAACCTGTCCTACTGTAGCGACTGAAAATAGAAAGGAATAGATTACATGATCACAGTATACTAGATAATGAAATAATCTGTTACTGAAGTTCTTGAAACAGTCTTAAATTCATAGTATTTTATTCATTTCTATTTCGTTTTGAAAAAATAAACACGATACAGCTATAGCCTTTTAAAATACCCAGTATAAATGGCAGGTATATATAAAAACTTCAGTGCCAGACAAACTTAAGTTATATTATGCATTATTACAGTAGGACAGCAGTGAACCACTATTTCTTATCGAGAGAGTAAAGAAACGTACAAAAACTATGTATGTGTATACTATGGGCCACAATGTATAAAATGTATTAACTGTTTGTGTGTAATTAACTGTAATCTTTTTATGGCTCTCTAGAAACAAGTTTCATATTATATAAAATTCTTATACTTTCTCTTTTAGATAACTGTCATTCTCTCAGGGTAGAATCATAGAATCATAGAATACTAGGACAAGAAGGGATCTTGAGAGGTCATCGAGTCCAGTCCCCTGCCCTCATGGCAGGACCAAATACTGTCTAGACCATCCCTGATAGACATTTATCTAACCTACTCTTAAATATCTCCAGAGATGGAGATTCCACAACCTCCCTGGGCAATTTATTCCAGTGTTTGACTACCCTGACAGTTAGGAACTTTTTCCTAATGTCCAACGTAAACCTCCTTGCTGCAGTTTAAGCCCATTGCTTCTTGTTCTATCCTCAGAGGCCAAGATGAACAAGTTTTCTCCCTCCTTCTTATGACACCCTTTTAGATACCTGAAAACTGCTATCATGTCTCCCCTCAATCTTCTCTTTTCTAAACTAAACAAACCCAGTTCTTTCAGCCTTCCTTCATAGGTCATGTTCTCTAGACCTTTAATCATTCTTGTTGCTCTTCTCTGGACCCTCTCCAATTTCTCCACATCTTTCTTGAAATGCGGTGCCCAGAACTGGACACAATACTCCAACTGAGGCCTAACTAGCGCAGAGTAGAGCAGAAGAATGACTTCTCGTGTCTTGCTCACAACATACCTGTTAATGCATCCCAGAAATATGTTTGCTTTTTTTGCAACAGCATCACACTGCTGACTCATATTCTGCTTGTGGTCCACTATAACCCCTAGATCCCTTTCTGCCATACTCCTTCCTAGACAGTCGCTTCCCATTCTGTATGTGTGAAACTGATTGTTCCTTCCTAAGTGGAGCACTTTGCATTTGTCTTTATTAAACTTCATCCTGTTTACCTCAGACCATTTCTCCAATTTGTCCAGATCATTTTGAATTATGACCCTATCCTCCAGACCAGTCGCGACCCCTCCCAGCTTGGTATCATCTGCAAACTTAATAAGCGTACTTTCTATGCCAATATCTAAATCGTTGATGAAGATATTGATCAGAGCCGGTCCCAAAACAGACCCCTCCGGAACCCCACTTGTTATATATACCTTTCCAGCAGGATTGTGAACCACTAATAACTACTCTCTGAGTATGGTTATCCAGCCAGTTATGCTGGATAACCCACCTTATAGTAGCCCCATCTAAGTTGTATTTGCCTAGTTTATTGATAAGAATATCATGCGAGACCGTATCAAACGCCTTACTAAAATCTAGGTATACCATATCCACCGCTTCTCCCTTATCCACAAGACTCATTATCCTATCAAAGAAAGCTGTCAGATTGGTTTGACATGATTTGTTCTTTACAAATCCATGCTGGCTGTTCCCTATCATCTTGCCACCTTCCAAGTGTTTACAGATGGTTGCCTTAATTACTTGCTCCATTATCTTCCCTGGCACAGAAGTTAAACTAACTGGTCTGTAGTTTCCTGGGTTGTTCTTATTTCCCTTTTTATAAATGGGCACTATATTTACCCTTTTCCAGTCTTCTGGAATCTCTCCTGTCTCCCCATAATTTTCCAAAGATGATAGCTAGAGGCTCAGATACCTCCTCTATCAGCTCCTTGAGTATTCTAGGATGCATTTCATCAGGCCCTGGTGACTTGAAGGCATCTAACTTCACTAGGTGATTTTTAACTTGTTGTTTTTTTATTTTATCTTCTAAACCTACTTCCTTCCCACTAGCATTCACTATGTTAGGCATTCCTTCAGACTTCTTGGTGAAGACCGAAACAAAGAAGTCATTAAGCATCTCTGCCATTTCCAAGTTTCCTGTTACTGTTTCTCCCTCCTCACTGACCAGTGGGCCTACCCTGTCCTTGGTCTTCCTCTTGCTTCTAATGTATTTATAAAAAGTCGTCTTGTTTCCCTTTATTCCCGTAGCTAGTTTGAGCTCATTTTGTGCCTTTGCCTTTCTAATCTTGCCCCTGCATTCCTGTTTTGTTTGCCTATATTCATTCTTTGTAATTTGTCCTACTTTCCATTTTTTATGTGACTCCTTTTTTTATTTTTAGATCATGCAAGATCTTGTGGTTAAGCCAAGGCGGTCTTTTGCCATTTTTTCTATCTTTCCGTCACAGAGGAATAGCTTGCTTTTGGGACCTTAATAATGTCCCTTTGAAGAACTGCCAACTCTCCTCAGTTGTTTTTCCCCTCAGTCTTGATTCCCATGGGACCTTACCTATCAGCTCTCTGAGCTTACCAAATCCGCCTTCCTGAAATCCATTGTCTCTGTTTTGCTGTTCTCTCTTCTACCCTTCCTTAGAATTGTGAACTCTATGATTTCATGATCACTTTGACCCAAGCTGCCTTCCACTTTCAAATTTTCAACCAGTTCCTCCCTATTAGTTAGGATCAAATCTAGAACAGCTTCCCCTCAGTAGCTTTTTCAACCTTCTGAAATAAAAAGTTGTCTCCAATGCAGTCCAAGAGCTTATTGGATAGTCTGTGACTCGCTGCGTTATTTTCCCAACATATATCTGGATAGTTGAAGTCCCCCATCACCACCAAATCTTGGGCTTTGGATGATATTGTTAGTTGTTTTTAAAAAAGCCTCATCCACTTCCTCCACCTGGGTAGATGGCCTGTAGTAGACTCCTAGCATGACATCACCTTTGTTTTTAATCCCTTTTAGCCTAACCCAGAGACTCTCAACACTTCCGTCTCCTATGTCCATCTCCACCTCACTCCAAGTGTGTTCATTTTTAATACATAAGGCAACACCTCCTCCCTTTTTTCCCTGTCTGTCCTTCCTGAGCAAGCTGAACCCTTTCATACAAACATTCCAATCATGTGTATTATCCCACCAAGTTTCTGTGATGCCAACAATGTCATAACTGTACTTATTTATTAGTGCTTCCAGTTCTTCCTGCTTATTACCCATACTTCTCGCATTTGTATGTAGGCATCTAAGATCCTGATTTGACCTTGCCTCCCAGTTTTGCCCTGACCCTCCTTTCTCTCTGCCATTATAGCCCACGCTCCCTCCCATTTCCGACCCATCTCCCAGGTCTCCATGTTCTCCACTTACCCGTGGGCTTTGCTCACCTGTCCCCGTCGAACCTAGTTTAAAGCCCTCCTCACTAGGTTAGCCAGTCTGTGTCCAAATAGGGTCTTCCCCCTCCTCGAAAGGTGAACGCCATCTCTGCCTAGCAGTCTTTCCTGGAATAGCATCCCGTGATCGAGGAAGCCAAAGCCCTCCTGGCGACACCATCTTCGCAGCCAGGCATTCACCTCCAGGATGCACCTGTCTCTGCCCGGGCCCCTACCTTCGA
Source organism: Rafetus swinhoei (assembly GCA_019425775.1). Lineage (NCBI taxonomy): Eukaryota > Metazoa > Chordata > Testudines > Trionychidae > Rafetus > Rafetus swinhoei. The sequence goes on along the minus strand of CM033449.1, from coordinate 77,929,796 downwards.
CAGGAAGGATCGAAGAGAATACCACCTGCTCTGCAAAGTCCTTCGCCCGTACTTCCAGAGCTCTGAAGTCACTCTTGATCCGCTCAGTGTCACACCTTGCAGTATCATTTGTGCCCACATGGATGAGTAGTCAGAGGGCCGGGTAATCCTCGACAATGCCTCCGTAACATCTCGGATACGGGCCCCCGACAGACAGCATACCTCCCGAGATGAAATGTCAGGGCGACATATGGGCGCCTCCGTCCCCCTCAGAAGAGAGTCTCCGACCACCACTACCCTACGTTTCCTATTTGTGGTGGTCGCAGCAGACCTCCCAGCCTTGGGGGTACGAGGCTTCTCCTCCTCTGTTGTAGAGGGTGATTCCTTATCTCCTGTATAAAGAAGAGCATAACAGTTTCCTAGTACCATGGCAGGAGGGTTCGGAGCAGGGGTGGAGCACTGCTTGCTGCCAGAAGTAACCAGCTGCCAGTGTCCACCCTGAGCCGTCTCCTCCACCAGTGGTGTGTCCGCAGTCCTGTGTACTGGGTCAGTTACCTCAGCTGTCTCCTTATGAACATGGTCCAGGAATTGCTTGTGGATTTGGGTGCTCCTCAACCTAGCCACCTCCTCCTGTAGCTCTCCCACCTGCTGCCTGAGAGATTCCTCTAGCAGGCACCTTTCACATTGGATGATCTCCCCAGCCTGGATATCAGTAAGTGGGAATTGCAAGCTGCGGTCCCTGCAAAACCACACCAGGATCTGGGTAGAGGCATCCATGCTCAGGTGCTCTGTCTGGCTACAGGCGCAGGTGGAGGAGACAGAAGCAGTGCTGGCACAGGTGTTGCGGGTCTTCCTGACCATAGTAGGCTTCCTTCTGTCAAACTCCCTCTTAAGCTCCCCTGTCTGCAGCCCCCTGTCCACTTTCGCTCCCCTGGTCGCTCTGCCTCTGGCTTTTAAAGCCTGCTTGCCTAGGCCACGCCTGCCCCCTTGTCAGTCACATGGGGGAAGGCTGACCAGATGCAATGAAGAGAGCGACTAAGGGAACAAAAGGTCAGGCACTCAATCCCAACTGCCACAGCAGCTGAAACTGAAACTGCAGTCACCTGAAATCAGAATCAGTATTCAACAGACAAAATTCAAACAGTCGAGCAAACTCACTCACACCAAAAGCGAGTACTTTCACTCTCACCAGGTAGCCTGTTCAGCGGCGGGATCTCTTGTGGTCCCTCTTAAACTCTCCTGTCTGCAGCCCCCCGTCCGCTTTCACACTTGCACCCTATTTTGAGAGAGGGATGCAGATTAAGACGCTCGAAATTGCAAAAGAAGCCGGGATTTAAATATCCCGTGCTTCATTTGCATAATCGCGTTATGGCACTATTTCGAAATAACAAACACGGTGTAGATGCAGTTATTTCGAGAGAACACCCTTCCCTCGAAATAACCCTTATTCCTCATAAAATGAGGTTTAACAGTTATTTCGGAAGAAGGGTGTTCTTCCGAAATAACCGCATCTACACCATGTTTGTTATTTTGAAATAGCGCTATTTCGAAATAGCGCCATAATGCAATTATGGAAATGAAGCGTGGGATATTTAAATCCTGGCTTCATTTGCAATTTCGAATGTCTTCATTTGCATCCCTCTCTTGAAAGAGGGTGCAAGTGTAGACATACCCTAACTGAGCCTATACCCATTACTTTTAGCCCACATCTTTAGTGTAAAATGGTTCTGACACTATAGTGATTTTATATTTCTCAGTTGGAGATAAAGTTGTAATATGTGCAAAAACAATTGTATGCGTTCCTTAGTTCTCATGTCCTCAAGTATGCAGGATAGATCTAACCCATCTCTTGAGGATCTTTTCCATTTTGCACTGGTTCAGAGCAACTATATATGTGGACGAGCTAGTGTAATGTACAAAAATGCCATTGTATGATTTATTTTCTGCGAAAGGTTCTGTCATAAAACAATGAAGCAACTTTGCTGAGCATGTGCAGAGATGTCACTAGTTTGCTGAAATGAGTTCTGCCACTCATGAATTCTGTACTTGCTATCTAAAGCAGTTTTACAGAACTTGAGACCATTTGTCACTCATTTCAGATTCAATTTAATTAGTAACTGGTATGTGAATAATCTTTTTATAGCATCTTATTAACTAATGTACTCAGTGAATAAACTGATGATACACTGATTATTGATAATGCAAGAATACTGCTTATTCCACCTGATATTATTTGCATAGTTAAGCTATGCCTTCCTGGTATAAATAACGTAGTTGAATGAGATAAGGAGTCTCCTGCTATGCCAGTGGTCTCCAACCATTTTAAGCACAAGATCACTTTTTGAATTTAAGCTAGTCCAGGTTCTACCTCAAACCCAAATGCCCCTTCTCCGAGGCCCTACCTCTGCCCTGCCCGTTTGATGAGGCCCCGCCCTCCTCACTCTGTGAAGTGGGATACAGGAGAGGGGGACAGAGTGACATCAGCGCCCCCCTGCCTCTGTCTTCTCCACCCTGCACAACAAGCAGAAGGCTCCCAGGGGGCAGCTGTGAGGCTCTGCAGGAGCAGCAGGGAAGTGTGGGGAGGGGCAGCTGATAGTCTCCCAGCCAAACCAGTCAGGATCACCTGTCAGAGGCTCTGAGGTCTACTGGTTGGTGGCTACTGTTCCATGCCAAGTATGAAGTGTTAGGTCTTGAAAAAATTACACACACACTTAATGAAGCTGGCACACGTTGCATGCTCCTGGAAAAATACACTGCAACACTTGGATCTACATTGGATACTTGTTGATTTCTGGGTAGAATTTTATATGTTAGTTTTTCCTATAAGATCTTAAATGGCTTGTGGCCTGCCTATTTAAGACATTGCTTTTTGCCCTCAATGGTGAGCAAAGACAGATGGTTTGGTGCCTACTTGGTATAAAGGGGAACTGGCAACATAGTGTTCTCCATGAGATTGCATGTTAAAAAAAATAGTTATTGGTGCCAAGCATACCCCTTGCTGTTTTGAGACTCATTAAGAAATAATCTCAACAGCTGAAACATTTAGAGGATGGATTATAAAGTATAAGCAAATATAGAGTCATTTCAGCAAACTAATGACACGCACAGCATAGCTGTTGCTATGGTCATAATATAATTTCTTTTGTAAGAAAATTGTCTCTTCTTCCAGTTTAGCATATATTATTGATAATGCAAGGGCCCTAGTATGGCTTATTCCATCTGATATTATTTGCATGGCTAAACTATGCTTTCCTAGTATAAATAATCTAGTTGAATGAGATAAGGGTTCTCTTTCTGTGCCTAATATAAAGACATTCCTGTACCTGATACAGGAACTAAAAATAAAATAATACTGTACAGGATACTAGCTGGCTCATGGATAAACTTGCTCTTAAGCTGTGGGGATGAGTTCAGAAGAAAAAAATCCTCAAAAGAGGGGCTAGTGATAGTAGTGATGTTTGTTACTTTCCTAAAGAAGAGGAAGACTAGTGTCTTCATTCCTTCTGTCTGTGTTTACTATGAAAGACTGACATGTAGATATGTAACTAGATATATTTACATTGCCTGGGTTTAATTATGACCATAAAATTTTCCCAGGGAATTGGGTAAACCAGATTAAGGTATTAAGGATAATTATTTCCCAGTTATTAGTAAAGTGTCATAACTTTCAAATGTTAAAGGAAAAAACACATATTTCGATGCATTAGAAGTATAAAATAATAAGGCTGAATAGTTGAAAAGTCATATGTAGGAAAATCTCAAAAATGGCAAATTTTATGTTAACAGTATTTTCCACTTAAGGTTCATGTGACCTCTCTTTAAAACATATATCAGATACAGCTTTGTTTATGAAGAAAAATTATTTATATTAGGAAGCAAATTTACTTTTTTCTGAAACTAGGTGACTTTTGTGAAGATTATATAGGTTAAACAAAATGACTGTTCTAAGTTATATTAAGAGGACTAAGCCATTACATGTTCAGTGACTGCACTTCTGCCATTCTACTTGAATTTCACACAATTCAAGAAGGCAATATACGTTTGATAACATAATAAGTATACAAACTTAACTTTTTAACTAAATTTTCGTATCAAGGTTAATTGGATATTTAAAATGTCTCACTCTTTTTGTAGAACAATCACTGTTTGTATGGACACTACGCCTTTCTTCTATATTTATATCTGGAATGTGAGCAGATGCGTGCTTAATCTGAGTTCAAAGGCTGAGTGTGATGATGCAGTGTTTTGTAGTCTATGCTCATCTGTGTAGCCACTGAGGAGTAAACTCTGCCGGGATCTGGGTAAACATGCTGCATAATTTACAGCAGAATTTGTCACAGAAAATCTAAATTTCTTCATAAGTGCATAGGGGAAGGTTTGGTGTATTGAAGCTATAGAAGCTAAACCCAGTCTGTTTGCCTGCAACCGAAAGCAGAGATGCCTCTCACTTAATTATAATACATTTGAGTTTTATTAGTTTGTTCTAGAAAGGTTGCTTGGGGAAGAGAGCAAATGATTCGAGACAATCTTAGTAGTGCAACAGAATTTTCTATTATGTAGATCTTATTTTAGCAGCATCATTTTTGCATTATTGTAGTATTATCTATGTGATTTCAAAGTAAACCTCCATTTTATGGTGTGTAGAATTTGATTAAAGTTTTGATCCGTGCCAAAAGTAAAAATATATAGTTTTGGTCTGTTGATGCTTTGAGGTACATTTATGTGCAGGTTCATGAGAAAATCAGATGTTTTAAGAATATTTTATTGTGTTGGCGAAACAAAGTGCCTGTTTAAAACAACTTGTTCCAAAATGGTTGAACTGCATATCTTCTCACAAGAAGGGGCCAGGCATTTTGGGGTTCTTGTCTTACTTTATGATTGAAACTGTATTGGAGTAATACTTTTAAACAGCTGAGGATAACTACATAGGGTTCCCTCTGGAGTTTATCTTCTCTGTGCTTTAACTGATCAGAGCAGTTGCCAGGAACTTCCTCTTCCACCTGAGATTTAGCATGGTGATTCTATAGTATCTGAATCTCTGCTCACAAGTCAGAAACTGGGAATTGAATCTGGATCTCCCATAGGACCATTCTCTTGTTAGGCCACTAATTAGTCTGGCTTTGTTTTTCATAATAAGATTAATTTGATGGATTTTAAAAAAGGGAATAGGGCATTCTTTCTTCATTTAACTTTTGATTTTTTATACCATATTTCTGGTCATGTGTTCTCCAGTGAATACCTTCTCTACAGAGTAGTATTGACAATAACTCCAATGGGGACTATGTATTCGTCCCTTACAGCAGGAAGCAAGTTACCAGTCAAAGGTAGAAATGATAGGAAGAGAAGAAAATAATAGGAAACACATAAGTAAAATTAAAACCAGTAGTCTGTCCTTTTTTTCAAGAAGCAGAAGTGAATAGCAGCTCCCTGAAATGCTCTTTCCTCTCAGAGTAAACCCAGTGGCTTCTAATCAATAGCTATTCCTCAACATCCACAGCCCTCATCTGTGGAGTTCCACAAGGCTCAGTCTTCTCCCCGTATTATACAACTTTTATATGAAGTTGTTGGAAAGGTTAGCGAGACAGCCTGGTCTGAACACAGCACAGTCCCTTTGTAGCCTCTGCTCTGAATGTTTTCCACAGTAGGGTGCTTGCGTGGCACCACCTGGCACTGTTCTATAAGACTCTAAAACTCATAGAGAAATGCTATAGAGAGAATTGGTATAAGGGCAGAATCTGGTCCCCCACCGAAATTGAGATTGTCATGCAATTGACATTATTTTTAAATACCACCTAAAATCAAAATAGTTGTGAAACAGAAAAGCATCTGGACTTTTTAATGTGATGACAGGAGTTGTTGCAGCTTTGAAACTTTTTAATTCTTCATACAACGCTATTTACTACTACACCATAAATAAATGAATTAGTCTCCCATGAGTGCCCATATAAGCCAGTTTGTGTTTCTACCTACATTTTTATTTAGCAAGGGAAATCAGAAGTAGAAGTTTTAAATATATGTATTTCCAGCAGGGACCATCAGATCCTTGGATAAGTGCTTTCTAATACTATATAAAATACAATAATTTATTGTTCTTATATTTTTCATTTGTTTTTTCTAGTGGTGGGAATAGTACATAGGGTGCAATAACCGAAGAGAAGTTGGCATTTTTTTTCACAATTAAGGAATAATACAGAAGAATATTGTAACAAATGTTGCATCAGAAAATTCTTAAATGAAAGGGAGGGAGTATTGGATTTAAAGCTCTGGTCATTTTCTTAATTCTGATTGCAAAGAGATTAAAGAAATAGTTTTAAAGAATCCTTTTAATATAATATTTTAACTCCTATTTAAAATTACCAGAAAGACTGATTGGGGGGTTCTCCTATATGGCCACTATCGTAAATTTAACATTCATACATGTGAATCGTTATTCCAATGTGATTATTGTATGTCCTTGAAATGCTGTGTAGGTTTGACAAACTCTTCTGCTGGAGCACGTGTGTAACTTTCACTTAAGTAACTGGGAGTTTCACCCAAATATCGGAGGACAAATTTGATGCTATAGCTTTTGGAGAAGGAAAAAAAGCTAATAGTTGAATAAAAACCTAAATTAAATGGTTTTGTCATTTAATTGTAGAAATTTAATAGAAGTACATTGGAAAACTGTTTTTAGTTTAAAAAACTCAATGTTATATTATCACTTTAATGTTAATTTGAGGTAATTGCACATTTTCAGGTTTTATACATTATTTGCATTATCTCTTCATATTCATTTTAATTGCTTGTGTGAGAAAACATGTGGAGATTTAACCCATGTCTGAGGTGCTGTCCATCCACTGATTGATTTGTGTATACTAAAGCATGTGTATGCTTGCTCTTTAAAAGAAGAAACTATTGAGCTCCATGCTAATCACTGTTTTGAAAGCTGTCAGTAAAGTTGGCAAAGAAAGTAAGTTAAAAAAGGGAAATGGTGGATTGAAAATTGTATACAAAAAAGAGCAATTTACCTGTGATGATTAAACACAGGGGGAAAACATAGGTAATCAAAGAGCTTTTTGCCTTAAATTTAGATATATACGATAATTGAACAATACTGAGTTCCAGTGATGAACTTCATAAATGGTTTTCCCTTGAGGAAAGTTACTCTCTAGAGCTCACATGAGCTCTCTTTCTCTTCTCTTATCCCTGAATACACCCTTTTAAATTACTTTTTCATGTCTCTCTCAAGCTTTCCCCATATTTTTTTAGATTAGCTGGCTATAAGATATTGATTTCATTTATTTTTATAGTGTGCCCTTTAATATTGTATACATGACTGTGTACAGAAATGCAGCACACATTTTTTGCCTTCTTTTAATAGTGTGCCTATATTATAGATGTGTATCAGTGCAGAGGAGAGATGAAGAACTTGCTTAAAAATGATCATGCAGTGTGTTACTCTTAATTTTGAGTGTTCTATTTTTGGAGGATGACAAATTCTATGTACAATATAGGGGTGTGATAAGTAAAGACTGACTAGAGAGTAGCATCCTTGTTGGACACATTGTATAACTTAATATTTATTTTAAATTTAACACTGCACTTCATATGTCAGTCTGCATCATGTCTGTAGGCAAAAATCAATGGAAATTAGTTTATTATTCTGTAATTACCTATATTGACGACTGCCTTGAAAATCACTGAACCATAGAACTAATGTTTCCCTTGATGTCTCCCTTGGTTAGTGAAAGATTGTATTCAAGTAGCCAGTGAGATGAGTACCCATCATCTTTCAGTCATTTATTCCCGCAGTTTGGGTATTGTCCATGTAGCTTTTTTTGGTTAATGTAACAAGTCAAATATTTATAAATGCTTTATTATAGGCGACGAGCAAGTGTATTAGCCTTATGGAAGAATCAAACAATGAAATGTCTTATTACTATCTTTGTACAATGTGTAGTACTATGGTATCTTCATTTTGATTGGGGTCACAATACTATTTCATTACAAATCATAAAAATAATCATATTCTACAACGCATCATCCTTTCTCTTTAGTAGCAATGAAAAAAAGAATATGAAATAACTATTAATACCCTCCATGCACTGTTATATTGTAGAAAATAAACATTTTCTTTAATGAGTCAGAAAATGGAGATAACTTTGCTGTATTTCACTTACGTTAGGTTGGTTGTCTACAGAAGCCATGTAGCCAGAGGCTAATTATCGTGCTGATATAATCTTAATGTGTGAAGTAGATACCTAGGGCAGAGTAAAGGAATAATTTATAAACAATATTTGTGGTTATACTTTGTTCTCTTTGCAGCATTTAAATAGGTTTTGAATATAATCACTATTAGCTAAATATTCATACAAATTAGTCCTGAATAAACTTTCATCTGCAAATATATTTGGGTCTGAAGAATAAATATGGAAGGGGATGGTACTTCCTTTGCTTGATACATTGTTATATCAAAACTGAAGTAGTAGTCCATAAAAAGGTAGCTTAGTTTATCTTCTCATGAACGCATGATGCACATGCCCTATTAACCTATGCCTTAGGGCTGTTCATCAATGCTGAATATTTTGTGTTTGTTTTCATACTTTCTTGAGACCAGTCATCTACTTAAAGCACTTGAAAAATTTTTAAGTTTTTGTTTCAGTGAAGTGGTGATGAGCCTTAAAATAAAGATGTTCATAAACTATTCATTGCCATTTGTAAAATTATAGATGAGTGATGTATAACATCTTTCTAGTTTTTACTTACAATCTGAAAAATGCATTTTAGATTTTTCTCTTCTATTCACTTTTTTCACTTGTTAAATAATTATCAACTAAAAATGCAAATGGCTGAAATTCATATGAAGTAAGTTTATATTGCCTTAGTTCCATGGAGTGGGATATTGAGCCACAAGTTGCGCCCTGTCTCATGTTTTGTTAACTAAATAATATTTTGACATTAAAAACATTGAATTTTATGTAAATACAGTACTGAAGATTTCGGTCCACTTATTTATGTTAAAAACGTATCTTGTAATACACAAAAAATGTTACATATACTTAAGTTACAACAAAGGGTAGTCTGCTTGTGTTTACATGAAAACAGAACATTTTCAGAGCTATATCAACCAACAAATCTTTTGCAGCATCAACTCACTCTGAGATCCTGGTGTAGGATAGGTTGGTTACAAGTAGAAAGAAGTTGTTTGCTGAGTGTAGGCTGAAGGAAGGTTATGTAAATTTACTTCCTTGTCTTATTTCTCTAAGTAAAAGAGCTCATTCTTTCTGAAACCTAAGGCCAGATCTATATTAGATCCAAAAGGTCAGCTTAAGGAGCGCAACTCCAGCTACATAAATAACACATAAAGTAAGGTAGTATTTTCTTACACGTTCCTTTTGAACTGACCAGATGCTGTAGTATAGGCATAAACAATAGCCTACATTAGTAAAGTATTAGGGATTCAGGAGGTCTGTTTTTATTTACACCACATTTTATCAGTTACACTGGGGTCTCTGTCTTCCTTGAATATCTTAAACTAAATTCTTGTTCATATAAAATATTTTTAGATTTTAACCATTGTATCTTCCAAAATAATATTATTTAATTACTACTTTTGGTCAAATATTATGGAATTCGTCCTCATTGGGTTGTATTAGCATTATTACTTCCGGAAGAATTGTACAGGTTGATCCTCTCTAAACCAGCACACTCTTGTCCAGCAACATCTCTGATTCAATAGGACTCACGGCTGTATCTGGACTAGAGAGTCCCTGGGGGAGGGTCGGTGGCTGGTGGCAGGAGCTCTGCCGAGTCAGCAGCTGGGGGATTGACAACCCTTCTGGGGCTGGAGGACTGGCAGCCATGGTGGCTGGGAGCCCAGCGGGGCCAGTTGCAAGAGTGGAGCCAGCAACCCTTCTAGTCCTGTGTCCCTTCCTGTCTAGTGGCAATGGAACCATTAGCCTGGCTGTGGCTGGGAGCCCTACTGCGTTGGCGGTGGGGGAGGAGGGGAGAGTCAGCCGTGCAGCCAGTGGCTGTGCCAGGAGCCAATCTGGAGTGGGGGGCTGGTGACAGGCAGGCCAGAACTTATATCCCCTGGTTCAGCAAAATCCCTCTTTCAGAACCATTCAGGTCCCAAGGGTGCTGAATGAGGGAGCTCCAATTTGTACTAATGCTGATGACAGGAATTCTGAGGTAGTAATAAATATATCTGAAAGTCATTATGAAAAAAGAGGGTGGTTGGCTTACCCAGGCTTAGACTATGCTGTTTTGAATTAGCTACTACATTTTGGATATATTAGCATTGTTGCATGAGCTTTTATTACTTGAAAAAATTAACATAAACCTCACAAAGATTATTACTTGAGATTTTTGAGTGTTTGTATTGGATAGGGGAGTGTTCTGTGATTTCCTTCAAAGAAATCTAAATGTCCTGTTCTCCGTGCAAAAACAAAAAGTAAACTTGGACTTCTCTATATCATTGTTCTTAGAGAGGTGAATGACATTTTCCGATGGTTAACAGCATGTAAATGTTTTTTGGGAATTGTTACAGATAAGGTCACCAACTTTCTAATGGCACAAAACTGAACGTCTTAGCTCCACCACTTTCCTAAGGCCCTCCCATCCCTTTGTAGCCCACTCTTTCCCATCCTCACTCACTGGGCTGGGGCAGGTGGTTTGGGTTTCAGAGGCCATGAGGGTTCTGGCAGGGGGTGAGGTCTCTGGATGGGGCTAGGAATGAATGGTATCAGCTGTAGGAGGGGGCTCCAGGCTGGAGGGTGGGGCTGAGGTATTCAGAGTGCAGGAGGCGGCTTCAGGTTGAGGCAAAGTATTGGAGTACAAAGGGGAATGAGGGCTCTGGGATGGGGACGGGGATGAGGGGTTCAGGGTATGGGAGTGTGCTCTGAGTTGGAGCAGGGGATCGGGGTGGAGGGCACTGGGCTGGGGGTGGGGTGGGCTGTGAATGAGCGGTATGGTGTGTAGGAAGTGGGGAGATAAAATACTTAACTCTTGAGTTAACGTTGGTAGATGGCATTTGCCACCAATGCAGACCACAAGATGCAAGGGGGGGAAAAATAGCAAAGTCATTTAATACCCTGTCTGTATGCCTCTTATCAGTCCCCCATTTAAGACTTTACCTCTTCTATCACCTTTATACTCAATAGCCTTAATTCCAGACATATTTCTTGATTCCATGTTCATGTAAAGCAATGATTGTAGTGCTTTTGTGGCTTTCATAAATTACATTGTATGTAGTTCTGTTTGTGCTTTTGTCCAAAATAGCTGTAGCTGATGGAACTACAACTTTTGATAGCTAATCTTTTCATAGCTGAAAGTATTTCTTAATCCCGAGAACTCAAAACTGCTGTTCTGAGTTGTACGAAGATTAACTGACAGCTGCTCAGATCTGTCCATTTTTGACAAAAAGCACATACCGGGGGAGTTGGTTTAAGTTTGAACAGAAAAATTGCCTCTGTGCAAGCTATCAGGAGTCAAGCTGGAGCAAGATTTTTCAGATAAATAGTTTTTGCCCAAAACAAAATTTCTATTCAGCCAAAACTATTAATGAATTTGTTTTAGCCAAAATATATTTTTGGGCTAGGTTCATGAAGGATGTTGTTCAAAGCACTGGAAAAGGTGGAGGTGATAGTGCTGCTTCTGCTGCCCTCTATCTCCTTTATAGCGCTATGGTTAGGGCACTCATATAGAGTAAAGGGGACACAGATTCAGATCCCTACTTTGCCTGATCCAGAGCAGGGACATGTGCTGCAATTGCATGGGCATAAGTGTGAGCGAGGCAGCTCTACCTTCTTTCTTGGTTTTGTGATTGGCAATTCCAAATTCATTTTACTTTAATTTAAAAAAAAGTTATAAATGGCTCAAATTATAGAAGCTTCAGGGGGCAGCCGAGTTAGTCTGTACAGGATAAACTTTAAAAACAATAAATAGTCTGATAGCACTTGATAGACTAACAAAACATGTAGATGGTATCATGAGCTTTCATGGGCACAGCCCACTTCTTCAGATGACCTGAGTTTTGAGTTTCTCCGGTCATCTGAAGAAGTGGGCTGTGCCCACGAAAGCTCATGATACCATCTACATGTTTTGTTAGTCTATAACATGTAGTGCTACCAGACCATTTGTTGTTTAAGTTTATCAAATTATAGAGTTCATTTCAGATCAAATAGAATATTGTATATAACCCCAATTTTTTGTTTTGATTTGGGTTTTTCTGAAATATTTCCCTGCATTTTAATTTCTGACAGCAAACTAAAAAAATTAGCTTTTTACACATCTCCATGCAGGGTACAGTGTGCGAAGATGTGAATTTGTGTTGATTATAATTGGTTAGCTCAAGGCCCCCAAAGAATTGTAATCAATACAAAGTAAATTTAAATAAAGATAATTTTTTGGAGGGGGGTGGGGGTTAAATGTTTCGTTGCCAGTGGGTAAAGAATTGTGGTAAATTGAGTTGTCTACTGAAGAGTTAATGTGCCAAATTTATAAACTAAGGGCAAGTCTGCACTATTGGCACACGTCAATGTAAGCTATGCAATTTATGTTATGTTACTAACCTAATGCAAATAGATGTAGCTTAGATCTACTTACTGCAGGGTCACACCATGAATTCCTCTTTCTCATCTTGTTCTAGTGGAGTACTGGAGGTGACAGGAATGTGATCAGCAGTCAATTTAGCAGGTCTAGAGAAGACCTGCTAAATCGACCTGAGGTGGATCAATCACTGCAGGATCAATCCACCCAATAACGGACACATACTCCAAATCAACCACTGAATTATGAAACAGAAATTTAGTCCAGTTTTTAAATGAAAATCTCAATGCAGCTTCAGCTGTAGAGATCATATCAATCCCTCCATAAAAACATAGGTGCTAATTAGAAGTATGTCATAGAGTTTGGACACACAATATGGTTTAAGTATCCACTCTAATTTTAATAGTTACTGACTATATATTTACAAAATATACAATATTTAAACTGCCTTCCTATAATATATAGTGGAAATGGGGACTAGACTTTTATGCTATTGGTTAGGTAGGGTTGGGATATTAGATCTTCAGTATTATGACTGAATAACCATTAAAATATTTCTTCAGATTTTAATTAGGTTGGGTGGTGGTTCCCTTTTTTATATGAAAGGCTTCAGTCGATTATCAGGTTTTTTTACAAAATTCACATTAAGTTTCCTGAAAGTTGTTCACATGTGGACCTTAAAATTATGGAAGGCCTGTAGGGTTAAGTAAAGGCTTACTTGGGGAGTAAACCATTTAAGTTGCTAGGGTTTTAATTAATTTGTAATTGTTCTTGAAGTGATTGCAGCATGCATATTCCTTTATTGGAATGTGACCAAATGGATTCTGTAGTCACTTAAATTGTTCACCTACATTGGCTGTTGCATATATTTATAGCTCTGCAAATTATTAGTTGTGCTTTTGTTTCCTATTTGCTGTCTGAGTTTATGGTTTGAAATGTGACCGATAGTTGAGTCAAGTAGGTTTTACGTGTGCTATAATAATTGATTTCAGTGACACAGAGAAATAGGAAAGCCACATTCAAAACGTATATAGTATAGGTCATTTCAAATTCCATTCTTCAAGAAACCCTTACTGTTTAAACTGGCAAAAATCTCTCTCAGAATTTAGTTAGATCTAAACATAGTGTTGGAATTGAAGTGCATTTTGTTCATCAGTGTTTGCTTCTAGATATTGTGTTTTGAATCTCTTACTATATTTGAAGCAAGTCTTTTTTTTACACTTCTGATATTTCATTGAACTATTAGCAAATTTAACAACTGTAAATCTTAAAGTTGCAAGCTCTATATTCAGACTCCAAGGGCCATCTTAATACATTTTGTATAGCTTTTTGTACAGGCAGGGAGTAAAATGTGGCATGAACAATTTAAATGTGTTTTGCACTGCATACCTGATCCATATTGTAATGTTGCTTTTTCTACCCCACCTGTAGCTTCCTGCAGATTTCACAAAACTGCATCTTACTGACAGTCTCCACCCACAGGTGACCCACGTTACCTCTAGTCACTCAGGATGTAGCATCACTAGTGATTCTGGAAGCAGCAGCCTTTCTGATATCTACCAGGTAAGACAGTATTTCATAACACCAGCTCCTCAAACTGTTTTCTTAAGATAAATATTTAATTGCCAAATGTCAAACAAGAAGTGATTAAATGAACTATAATTTTGATGCACCTAATGTTAAACATACTTTTATTGCTTTTTGTCAATATTCATCTAGTGAACCAAAAGAAATATCAAATTACTGTATTTATAAGAAAGTATGTTTTCTTCTGAAAATGGAGCAATCTGAGATTTTGATCCATATACTAGCCTAATATTTAAAGGTAACAGATGATTGGTAACCTAATGGATCTGATGCACATTGACCTATTTATTTGAAGGTAATACTTAGCTCTAGTATTCACTATAAGGGATGTGCCGATACAGCTATACACAAAGGCCCTTAGTGGAATGCAGCATATCCTGGCAAAAGAAGTTCATTTGCTGATGTAATTGTAACTCTACATTGGGTGATGAGAGTGCGTATAGTTTAGGTGTAGTGTTTGTGGTTTTTTCGTACGCTTCTATACCACGCAGCTTTACTGATAAAATTTTGTAACATAGGTCTGGCTTTAATATTTGCTTGTGACTATCAGCGCCACTTCACAGCATCTAGAGAAATGACTATAATACAAACCACATATTCTGTATGAACTTTGATTGACTCTATTTGCAATTTATAGTTTTGGAGAAAAATGTTTTCACCCAATGTTAAGTTGGAAGTTTTTAAAATTTTAGAATTTAAAATTGATGACCTAGTATATGCAAGACTGCCTCTCTGGTGATACCGAACTACTACTGTTGAAGTTTGTGGGTTTTCTTGGGCTGGAACATGCTTAATGTAAAAGAGGGAGTTGCAAACAATGTGCACTTTGGTCTTTGACTTTGCCCTCTGTCATGGCTCAATTCCCCAACCTGGCACTTCAAATGTAGATATGGGGGCTGGTTAGCAGAATAAACTCTGTAAGAACCTGTCTCTGTAACTCCCAGAGACAAGCTTGTTCAGTCTCAGTTTCCCTGAGACAATCGGTCGCTGCCACTAAGTGTAAATAAAAAGTATCAAGCCCTTTTCCAGGGAAGAGCTCACTGAAACTCCCCTACCTGAGGCAAAGCTCCTCCCCCTTCCCCCCCCCAACCTCTGTTTTGCTTGTAGCTGGGAAAACAGAGGTAATCCGCAGAGAGCAGTGGGGCTTTGCTTCCCCCAGGTAATGCACATAGGTTTACACATGCACGCGCACGCACACACACACCCTAAAACTGGTTAAACAAAAAGAAAACACTTTTATTATTAAAACAAGACTACTGTTGCAAGCATAATAAATGGCTGGGTGTTAAAAGCCATGGATTGAAATAGACTCAGGGGAGAAGAATCCTTGGGCTGTAATCCTTAGTTACAAAAGAGAAAACCAATTAACCATCTCAGACATGATTTACAAACCCCCAAACAAGGGAAATAATAAAACCTGACGGACTAAACTTTTTTCCCTACTTACACATTTCAAGGAATGTGAAATTCCTGGGAGAGCTCTGTCTCCTGCTATCTGGGGAGAAAAACTGCTCTAATCTAAAACCAAGGAAGAGAGGGGAAAAACCCCCCTCTATTGGTTTGAAATTCCTAGCTTCATTTCATTGGCTGAATGCCCAAAGTCCTGTCCCTCAGGTGTATCTCAAGAGTTGCTTAACCCTTTCCTCATTCTCAGATAAGACAGACTTTCCTTAGCAGCTCTTATTCATGACACCCTCAGTCTCTCTAGTGTATCAGAACTGAATTTTAACATTTGACATAGTTCATCTGTTCTAGGTATTTGGGGAGGTGGTAGATTAAGAGTTGGAGGGATTTTAAAAATTATTATGCTATTTGTAGAGGTTTTTTTGTTTATAAGTTTGTTAGGGTATATGTGTGTATTTTTGGAATGATCTGAGGAGTCAAATATGTATTGTGAGAATTATCTAAAAGCTTTCGAAGTGTTTGGCAAGTGATTGTTTTGTAAATCTAAAACACAAATATTTGAAATAAAAACAAAAACAAGTCATACTCCCAAAGTCTGTCTGAAGCATGCTTGGTGGATCTTTCACTGAAGTCAAGGAACCGCAGGTAAGTATTGGAGGACAGAATTTGTACCCATAAATAGAAAAATGTACAGTGTTAAATGTGTATGTAGGGAAGCATATGTGAACTTGAAACAAATTAACTTTAATTAGAGTTATCTTTTAAAAGTACTTTGCAGTGTTTCTCACATTCTAGTTTTTCTGCCTTAATTACTGCCTACTATAAGAGCAATAAATCCATTAATGAAAAGATTAAAACTTTACATAGGTAAGAAAGTAGTTGAGAGTAGATGGAAAATTAAGTGAGATGCAGAAGCATAGATTTTTAGTTCCCTTGGCTCTTGATGTTGTAATTTCCAGGATGCATGTTGTTGTTGACTGCCTTTGATAAGCTATTTTGAACTTGAACAGTTGTTACATGTAATTACTTTGTATTTTAGCAACGCTCTGATTTGGTGGATAAAACTGGAACCTTCTTTGTAATTGAAGAGTGGCTAAAGTTTGATCTTGTAGTGTTGGTCTTTGATATGGACATCTATACATTGTCTAGATAGTCCTGGAAAGAACGGCTTAGCAAGATCATTGGCTTAGAGAGGCTTTCTATTTCAAATCGGTAATAGAAATCAATAAAATAAATGTTTCCCTTTTGTTTAATAGTGAAGTGGATTATTAACTAACCCCTCATTGCAAATATAAGTGTGTGGGTTTTTTTGTGAATTTTCTTAGTTAACTGTTAGCTCTGTATTTGTTTCATAGCCAGATAGTGGCGGTGGAGCCTCAAGAGCTGCTGTTGGTAATGAAAATAGATTCCTTGATCTTCTTTAATTTGAATAAATCATGAAGCTGATTCATCAGATGCTTTCAACATTGATCTTAGAATATTCCTGTTTCAATATTAATGTCATAACTAAATTTATATATCAAGTGCTGCACATGAAAGATAAATTCATTTAGGATAAGTATTACTGTACTTGCTAGGATGATGTATGTAGTCATTTCTCCAAGTGCATGTGAGAAAGAGATCATTGAGGTGCTTTGAATAAGACCTTTTAATGTTGTTTCATACCTTAATTCAGGAAGCAGCTTTATAAAGTCCCATACTATTTAATGTTGCTTTTTGGGGAATGTGGGGAGAGTGGATGTTAAGCGATTGTTCTTGGCACACATGGCATTATGGTATATATAGGCTCCACTTCTCTCTTGTGCTGATTTTGGAAAACAGCCGTTCACTATTGCTTCTCACATGCAGCAACTGCTTCCTTTATGGACACCTGTGGTTTATACTAATAGCCAACAAGCCAAGTTTGGCAGTCAAAAAATTTGAGCTTGTGAGAGTGGTGTGTTGTTTTCTCCCCTCCCTGTTTTGAAAAGCTGGTCATTGTTTTTAGCTTCTTTCTCTTGGCAGCATTTCTTTCCCTCATCCTGCAATCAGATTGCACAGCGTCCTGTCAGCCTGATATGCCCTCTTGCATCTGTGCCAGATTGTCTGGAACAGCAAAGGAAACTGCTAACATCCTTTTTGAGACCCTCCCAGGATACACACATCCCTTGGAAATTTTCAAGATGTGAGCTTGCTTCTCAGTATTCTGACTATTAGAGGAACAAAATAAATGCACTCCACTCCCCAAAAGTGCTTTTTAAAAAAGAACCAAAATCTTAAAATCAATTGACAAGATAACTAGTGCAACCCATTTCTTGCAAAACCTTTTTTCTGTGGTATACAAGTATAAAGGCACCATCACTTTCAGACCTTAATAAAACAGATCAACCTTTGGCAGTCAGAGGTGTAGTATTCCATGCATGTGGTGTTGGAGAATATGGGTTAGACCTCCCTGGTCTGCACCCTCAGGACCTGAGTAGTCCTAATAAGGGTGCTGGAACAGGGGAGGTCAGGTCTTCGGTCTTTCCTGGGGCTCCCCTCCTGATCACCAACCCTAGCCACTGTGCTGCCCCCAGCCCACTGGCAGGGCTCCGCTCCCGGCCACCAATTCCACGGGCTCTTGGCCGCTGGCCCCATGGACTGCTGACCCACTGGCCAGGTGTTTGGCTTGGCTTCCTACCCCCAGGCCACTGGCCCTGTGAGCTGCTGGCCTTCCAGACCAATTCCGCTCCCAGTAGCTGGCAACCTCTGTAGCTGGCACTCTGATCCAGGGGCTCTGTGGTCTAGCAACACCCGTAGTCTTGCTGGACCAGAGAGTTCAGACCAGAGAGATTCAACCTGTAGTATGTTGTACTATCTCAAAAAAGCAAAGTGTCGAACAGCTGGAGGCAAAATTGATCTTCCTCGAGCATGTTCTTCTAGATTCTAAAGTAAGAATACAGCTAAAAACAAATGTAGTCCTATAACAAATATTCATTGCTCAAATGAATGATTAACTCATACTGACACAATTATTCACCAAGTGGAGAAGCTCTATGTAAGATGAAAAACTTTCGTCTTACCAACAGAAGTTGGTCCAATAAAAGGTATTACCTCACTCACCTTGTCCCTGTAATATCCTGGGACCAACATGGTTACAGCACTGTATACATAATCCAAGGGGCAGTACAAGCGGAGCCATGGATCAGCTGGAGTGCCCACCTGATCTCCAGCTCTGCATTGCAAAGCCCCTTTGAAGTGTCGCTCCGGCGCTGCAAATGGGCTTTGCAACAGCGGAGCCGGGGATCAGCTGGGGACTGCAGCTGATCCTAGGCCCGGTTGCGCTGTCCCTTTGAAGTGCCGGAGCGGCGCTTCAAAGGGGCAGTGCAGCATTAATGCCTGCTATGAACATGTTAAAAAATTTAACGCGTTAATCCTGTCCTGTGTTAATTGCAGGCGTTAATGCAAGTCAATTAACAGCCTTAGTCTTGAGACAAGAGTCTTCCTTTGAAAGAAAGCTACAAAGTATAAAGAAAGCTGTCTTGAAGCTGCAAACAACCCTGCTAACCCTTCTGTTTCTTGAGACTTTCTCAGATGGACACCTCACTTTTATGAGAGCTTGAAAGTCCAGGGGTGGTTTTCTGTCTCAATAAACAAGACTAAAGAAAAGACAAAGCCCTGTTGTTGGAATCAGCTTTTCTCTTCCAGCCATCCAAAAATAATATCTCACCTGTGAAAGTCTCATGTGCTCAGGCTGATTGTCTGGGAAGCCATTTTTTGTATTAGACAGACAGTATGAAATATGCAAGTAGGGTTGCCAGATAGCTGAAAGAAAATACCGAAACCCGGCCCCTCCCCCCCAAAAAAAACACTGGGAAAAATTTTTGTTGAAGGAAAAAAAAAGGGGGGGGAAGACCGGCCAGGAAGGGAGCAGTGCTGGCCGGGAAGCGGGGAGGGGCTTGAAACAGCTAACGGGGCGGGCGGCAATGGGGCTAGCTAGGAGATATGGGGGGCCAACACGAAGCAGGGCTGGTCGTGGGAGGGGGTCGGGTGGAACGGGGCTGGCCGCGGGATATTGGGGAGACCAGCCGGAAGGGGCGGCTGGCCGGGAGTAAGGGGTGGGAAGCACAGCTGGGGATCGGGGCCACGAGGGTGGACGGGAGGAAGGGGGAGCGGGAAGCAGAGCTGGCGTGGGTGGGAGGAGTGCAGCGGCGCTGGCCGGAAGGAAGGGGGAGGCGGGAGGCAGAGCTGGCGGGGTGGGGGTGGTGTAGCGGGGGCCAGGAGGAAGGGGAGTGGGAAGCAGAGCTGGTGGGGGTGGGGAGGGTGCAGCGGCGCTGGCCGGGAGGAAGGGGCAGCTGGGAGGAAGGGGGAGCGGGAAGCAGAGCTGGCGGGGCGGGAGAGGTGTAGCAGCGCTGTCCGGGGGAGACTAGGAAGAGGAACGGGCCGGCGGGAAGCAGAGCTGGGGGGCAGTGCAGGGGGGCTGGCCGTGGAAGATCAGGAGGGGAAGTGGGGGAGAACCGGCCGGCTGGGAAGGGGGAGGGTGAGCAAATTGGCCGTCGGGGAGCGGGACTGACCTGGGCACTTGCTGCCTGTCCCGCGCAGTCTCCCGGCGACGCACGAGCGAGGAGGAGGCTTCCCCTCTTTCTCACACTCAACCAATTGAGGGTTCCTGGCAGCAATTGTGGCCCCTCCTCCCAGCCGGGACTCCCAGCCGCTCCCCCGCCCACGCCAGGTTTCCGTCTGGTGCGCAGCCGGAAAAATCAGAAAATACCGGACATTGCACATGTCCGGTGTTTTCTGATTATTTTTACCAGACAGAGAGCGCAAATACCGGACTGTCCGGTACAATACCGGACACCTGGCAATCCTATATGCTAGTGAGATTTTAGGTAAAATGAACAAAGGAATAGGTTAAACACTCAAGATATTTAACAACACATAAGTTGATCTAAAGTCAGAATCATGAAAATAGTAAGAATTGAATCAGATTATTCTACCAAAAACCTCACATTGTCAACCATGCTAACTGTTGAACAAATCCATTCTCTATCCAGGGAAATAGTTATTCAGTGGGAAAGTCTTTCATCATTTCAAGTCTTGTTTCCTACATTGACTTTCCCCTTTGGGCTTGTTTGCATTACACTCCAATCACCTTCTGCAGAGCTATTGCAGGAGGAACCCCAACCTAAAAACTTGGGTTTAGGATAGCTTCTTAGTTCCTTGCTTCCCACATTCCTGGGATGTCCTCCAGATCCCAAACTTCCTCTGCTTCTAAAATTTGTCATGCATTATTGCACCACAGCCAACATTTTTCTTTAATTTTTAACGTTAATTGGGCAGAGCTTCCTGAGTTACAGAATTGCTTTGTGGTGTATGGGAAAGGATTTTTTTCACTTTGCAAAAAGCTTTCTACTTTTCTCTGGAAAGATGAATCTTTAAAATGGATTGGTCTAGAAACCTCAGATTATGGAGAAGCATTATTCACTTCACAGTTTGTTGTAACCGGCTTTCTGTTATGAAACCGATTGTAGCCTGCTTCTAATGTATTTAGAAAGCTAAATTATTTTTCAGATTTCCTCGGTCTTTAGTCAGAGAGGACAACAGAAATGCACTTGCTTCTGTGTAGATCGATTCTGAATTTCTTGGAAGTCGAGCATACGTTATACGATATTTGCATGGGGCCTTCTGGATTTTCTAGCCCATGACAGAAATCAGTAGATTTTAGAATGCAATGGCTGGGTATGTCTGCATAGCAAAGGAAAAACCCTTCGCTGTCCTGTGCCAGCTGACAGACTAGGCTGCGGGGCTGTGTAGACTTCCGGACTCAGGCTGGAGCCCAGGCTCTAGGATCCTGCAGGGTGGAAGGGTCTCAGGCATTGGGCTACAGTCTGAGCCTGAAAGTCTACACAGCAGTGAAATAGCCCTGCATCCTGAGCTCTGAGAGCCCAAATCAGCTGGCATGCACCAGCTGTGGGTTTTTCCTTGCCATATAGACATTCCTATAGACCAGCCCAACTATTTCCCCTACAGCATATGGGAAAATATGTCTGTACCGCATCATATCTTCATGTCCAAACATAGGCATTCTTACTCTCACCTCACAACACATTCAGGGACACACAAATCTAGAAACAGATCTGACCTTCAGTGGACATAAATACCAATTGATTGTCATCATCTTTATACCAGTCATTGTTATGTTTAAAGACTATTATCAGGGTCCCCTTTAGTCTAATTTGGTTGTTTTGTTTACAGTGGGTTAGAAGATGGACATTTTTAGCACTGATGTCACATAGCAAACTTATGGTATGCCATAGTTGAAAATTAAGACTTCAGAGATTTCAGAATTTTGATGTCTAACAATTATAGATGTTATTTAGATCTTCCATTACGAAGCTACTGGGTCTGATTCTCTCCATTGACTCAGATAAGGCTACTTCTTTTGTACAAAGGTGATGTAGCAGGTTTATAGTATTTCCTTAGAAGGGCCTTCAGCAGTTTCCATTGCTGAAAACTGGTAATAATACTTACCCTATATATTACACTTTTCCTTTTTTAAACAAATTTCTGAGCTGCACTGATCCTAAAAATGTCATGTTTCTAATTTGTGGTGATTGCAGCTAATAAATTAAAGCCTGTTCCTTATGGGAATATAGTACATGCATCGAGCCCTGATTTCAGCTGTAGAAGAGATTAATTAACTTTGTAAAAACCTGCTTTCACAGATATATTTTATGTTGCATCTGGTTGCAGATTCTTTGATATCTAGATGCACACACTAATGAGGTATATTGTGAAGTCACATTTAAATTCAGTTGTGTGAAAAATTCTTTAGGTAATTCTTTAGTTTTAATTAGTATATCTTTCCAAAAGCAGGTGTTTGGATGTGGCAAACTTGGTAATGTCTTGGACTGCTTGAGATGAGTAAATATTTATTGTTCTGTCAAACGGCTATTTTCAGATTTAAAAAGCTGTCTAAAACTCTCTTTGAAGCAGTTTTGGAGCAGGTTAATTTTAGGTACTTTTGTAGAGACTTTTAAAAAGATATAATGGTTGATCTTGAGTATTTTCTTTTTGGTCACCAGGGTAGGATTCTTGCAGTGTGGGTGGGCTGCAGGGAATTTCTATTTCTCACAGTGTTTGCAATGGTCAGCAGAAATACCTGATGGGTAGAGTGATTTTTAAGATCTGAATGCTCTTGTTTTTGATTCCATTATTGTAACATGAATTTGAGTAGAATCTCATGAACTGTTAATATTAGAGTTTTATCCTTATAAAGATGATGTATTACCAGATTGCATGAATGTTTTCTAGTTCTAATTGATCTCATGAGAGAACCTGCTAAAATGTCAGAGTGTGTGTGTGTGTGTGTGTGTGTGTGTGTGTGTGTGTGTGTTTCTTCTTAGAGTGCTGGTCCCTATGTGTATTCCGCTATGGGGATATACATGTGGTCCATGGGATTCCTACAAGCAGAATCTGTTGGTCCATGCCAGTGCCACTGCTCACCTCATGCACCACACCAAAAGTTTAAGGGGTAGGATGGACTGGCTTTCTCTTCAGGACAGGTCCTCCTTACTGACACACGTCCTGAGTTAGAATTCTCCAGTATCCAGAGCTGATCCTTCCTCTCCTTGTAAATATTCAGATTTATATTCTTAGGATTTTCTTTTAGTGTTTTGATAGTTCCCCAGTTAGTCACTGTACCCTGGGGGAGCCTTCCTGTCTGTCAGCACAGGACTTAAATTATACTTGGAATATAGGCTTCAAAAACTGTCTTCTGCTCCTTTTCAGTCATTGCTTCTATTGCAGATGTTCCCATATTGTGGGGTGCTCTCTCATAAGAGGTGGGGAAATGTTTTGGGGGGGGGGTGTGGCAGGAGCTTGGGCCAGCCAACCCGGGGGGATGGGGATAGGGACAGTAAGGGAGTGCCACACAACTCCGCTTCTAGCCCCAGTCTTGGCTGCCATTCCCAAGGCCACAGCTCTAGTCCTGGCCCACCCATCGCTGTAGCCCCAGAATTAGTTCCCTTTCCCCCTCTCTTCATCCCCTCCTCCTAGAACCGGGGCCTGGCTTGGGGTGTTGGGTGCAGACAAGAGGAAGTGGGGCACAAGGAAAAAAATTTTGGGACCGCAGTTTCATTGTCTCAGGGAAGCTCCTATCTTCACTAAAGTGCAATATTTAGCTGTTTTCCCTGCTAAATGTGGAAGGTGAGATAACTTTGGCTTCAGAAGCACCTTATCAAGCACACAGTTAAGTACCAGTTACACTCAGACTGGGGAGGCTGCTTCCATACCTCAGTCAGAATCATGAAGGCATGTGCCCCTAGTACTGTGTCTGACTCCTGCATAGAAAGCTAAAAGAGGTGGAAAACTTGTGTTTGGGTCCTTTCATGTGAGTAAGGAGCGTTCTCACAAACCAAGAATCAGATCCCTTCCAAGACCTAAGAGGAGAGACTGAACCATCCCCAGTCTTGTCAAAGCTGGGTGAGATTTCATTTCCAAGAGAAAAACTTAAGGTCCTCCTAAGCCTTATGAGCATAATCAGAAAGCCTCTAGAAGCAAGATTCCTTTGGTACCTGTCTCTGCATCACCCTCAATGCCATTAAATGAATCCATGCTAGATCTGGCAATGGCAGTATGGCTCTCACTGACTACCCGTGCTCCTACATCCAAGAGGAAAGAAAAGCAGTACTTTGTCTTGGTAAAAAGAACAGAATTCGTGTTCAGCTCAGACAAGGCAGCTGAAACCATCTTCCTGTCCTTAGATGACTGGCTTTTGACCAGCAGGTCTTGCCTGGAAGTCTTAGCATCAGTCATGTTGCTGCTGCTCCATCTTCTAACATCCCTGGGATCCTGGGCAAACATACAGATGTCTAACATGACTGTTTCTGATACCACAGAATTTATATGAGCGACCTTGATTTGATTAGGACAAGAGCCTATCTCCCCAAGGATGAATTTTATACCAAGGATGCTCTGCTAGACCTAGTTGCACACAGCCCTCAAATTTCAGTCCGTTTCTTCTGGGGCATAAGGTTTGATGTACTTATATGATACCATTCACATTTTGTTACCTGTAGGTTTGGGTCTGAACAGTATGTACGCGAGCAAGTACACCATGAAGATCATTGGAATAAATCCATCAAGCTCAGGGCCTTCCTTACATAGTAGAGGGACTTGGACCTGTGTGTGGGAGTTAGATTCTTTCCCCCCATGCAGTCTAGAGCAGTGTTTCCCAATTTTATTTGGCCATGGAACCCTTTTCAGCTTTTCAGAATTTCAAGGAACTCCTAGGTTTGTCAAGCAACAAAAAAAAAGGGGGGGGGAACCCACCAATGCATGAAAATCACATTACCCCTGTCCAGCACCCCCCTAGTGTGCCAGCTGGGAGCAACTATTCTCCTCTGCCCCCCGCCTCGCTACGCCTCTGTGTTGCCAGGGAGGAAGGGGAAACAAGTGTGCTGCTTCTTTAAGAAGCTGGCCAGCTGGCACTCTCTCTTTCAGAGCGGGTGAGGGAGTGCTGACTCCTCGCGAAACCCCTATTTTCGCTTTGCGGAACCCCAGGGTTTTGCGGAGCACCAATTGGGAAACACTGGTCTAGAGGATGATTAGATACACTCTGATGGGCTGGGGAACCCACATAGACAGTCATGCAGTACAAGGTACTTTAATACCTCTCAAAGCCACAATGCACATAGCTCTTCTAGAACTGAGAGCAGTCTGAGAAACCTTTAACATTTTCCTACCACTCATACACTCCCGGCATGATAATATTGGACAGTGTAACAGTTGTTTTCTATATAAACAAGAGAGCCCTTGCCTGTCTATAGAAGAGGTCTATTTATGGAATTGGTGTATCTGGAACCATCTCACCTGTTGGAAGTTTATCTTCTGGGAGACCAAAACTCATTGACAAGGTAACTTCAGGAGGCATTTTGCCACAGTGGGAATTACACAATTCACCAGTGGATAACATTTTCACTTCTCAGGGAACCTCACTCAGGACCTGTTGCCTGCTAAGCAAACAGGTAACACAACCTTTACTGTGCCAGAGGAGTTCAGTGACAGTATCCCAGAGAGCCCTTGAACTATGTCTTTCCTCCCATCCAACAACTATCAGAGGTACTGTGGTGAATTGGACAGGACAAAGCATGAATTATTTAATCACCCCCAAATTACCCATATAGTTCTGCTTTCCCAACTCAAATCTGGATTCTCTTCACCTCATGCCTTGGTATTCGGATGGGCATGGTACTGAAAATATTCATGTTATGCAAGCCATTCTTAATATCTGGAAGGACTCCGTCAGGAAATGTTATGTAGCCAAGTGGATTCGTTTCTGTCTGTGCCCACCAAAACTTGGTTACCAAAGACAGTGGATAAGTCTGCTATTATCTCCTTGTTCTCAATGTGACAGGCCTTTCCCAAGGCCTGATATGGATTCACATATGTGCAAATCAGTGTTTGTCACGTGCCAATAGATGGTGGTTTGATTTTTACTCATCCCGTAACAGCTAGGTTTTTCAGGGGTCTGACAGGAACATAAGAACGGCCATACTGGGTCTGACCAAAGTTCTATCTAGCCCAGTATCCTGTCTTCCAACAGTGGCCAATACCATATGCCCCAGATGGAGTTAACAGAACAGGTAATCATCAAGTGATCCCTCTCCTGTCATCCATTTCTAGCCTCTGACAGACAGAGGCTAGGGACACCATTCTTGCCCATCCTGAATAATAAGTATTGATGAACCTTACCTCCATGAATTTATCTAGCTCTTTTTTGAACCCGTGTTCAAGTCCTGTCCTTCACAGTATTCTCTGGCAAGTAGTTCCACAGGTTGTACGCTGTATGAAGAAAAACTTCTTTTTCTTTTAAACCTGCTACCTGTTAATTTAATTAATTTTTATATTATGATCAAAGCCTTGCAACTGGGAGTGGGGGAAAATCCTAATGGAGATCTTAAGCTTTCAGTACTCAGTAGGCCACCATTTGAACCATTAGGTATGTGTTCTGGGTCTCCCTTGTCAGAGAACATCACCTCCATCATGGCCATTATCTTGCCCAGAAGAGTAGGTGAGCATGAGGACAAAAATCAGTTAATTTATACACCTGCATTTTTCCTGAAGCCCCGTGCCTCTAGCAAGTAGAGATTTCATTCCGTCAACATGAGGTATCATTGGCATTTTACCTGCAACAACAAAACAGATCTGGAAATCTCCTAAATGGTTGGTTGCCATATCATAATGAGTGTGAAGACAAACTATATCCATGTAAAGAATCTTGAATTCTTACTGTAACTGATGCAGCTTCCTTCTCCTCATGAGGTAAGGGTGTATTCTACAAGAGTACATGCAGCCTTATTTAGCATTACTTCAAGAGGTGTCCCTGCTTGATATTTAGAGAGCAGCTATATGGCGTTTGAGCCCCACATTCATTAGACATTATGCATTGGCCCAAGACTATTTCACTGACACATCCTTTGGGGCCATGATTCTAAAAAAGCTCTATAAACTTCATTATTTTGCCCTCCTACCCTGAGTACTTGTCATGAGTTCCCCATACTGGAATATATATATATAGGAACCAGCAAACTTCCCTTTGCTTTGGATCATGACAAGATTTGTAGAGGAGAAGCAACTGGAGAGGCATTCAATCTGTCCTGTCCCTTTACCTAAAGATAGCAAGTGTGTAGGTGTGGTCCAGCAAAAATAGATTGCAATACCTTCTCAATATCAGGTGCTTGGCGTTAATGTATATCCCTGCAGGCACTACACATCTTGAAGAACGCCAGTTGTAATAAGGAAAGTAACTTCCCTTTAAAGAGAGTATTCAAGGTGGTAAATGCAATTACTTTCTTTGTAGTCCTCATACATTTTGACCACCAGAATTGGAAATGAATCCATTATGCCTCTTTGAAAATCCACTTTTCCAATGTCTTCCTTTATTATAATAGCTTTCAGTTCCTTGATGATTGCTGTGATTTATTTCACATACCGATGACACTCTTCAAAAAGAGACCATTCCTGTTGTCTAACTTTTTCATTTCTGCTAAAATGTAATATTTGATCAGCATCTGCTTTCTAGAGAACAGAATCATGTCTGTTATCTGACTAACCTAAGAAGACAGAATTACTAGAAGAAGAAATATAATTTTAAGTAATCACTGTACAGCTCCTTTGTGGTTTGTGAAAAGATTACCTCACTTTTCTGCTTGGTTTTATGATAGAAATACCTGGTCCTTATTATCTTCTCTTTTATAAGTGGGATTGTGACATAGCTGAAATCTGGGTTTTAAATCTTCTAGCTGCTAACTGAGCACAGTGTTATTGAGTCTTAAAAATTGAATATGATCATCCTATTCCTCACCAATAGGCTGTCATCCATAAGCAGTGTCACATTCACAGTCCTCCAAAGGATGGCAGAGTTCTCCAGGAAAAAGAGGGCTTTATGGCCTGAGAGATTTATGTCTGTCACAATAGATTTTGCTAAAAAGAGAGTGGGAAAAACTTGTAATGTTTTAAGATTACATTTAAAAACCATAAAAGAATAAAATGAAACAAGATAATATTCTGTTTTTCACCCTTACCTTTGCTTGAGCAGCATGTAATACCTAAAAAAATCTGTTGCATTTTTGTTATTGCAGTGATATTAAGAGGTTTTAATGGATAATTTTTAAACTAAGTATTTCTTGTTTCTCTGTTTTAGTATAACAAGGCTAACTGAAATTTAGCAAATTTGTTAACCATGAGTCTTTTTGAAAAACTTAGCCTTGTCCTGACGAGTAGGAGTGATGTTTGCTAGCGCTATCAAGATTTGCAAATCAAACCAGTGAATTAGTCAGTGGCTCAGTAATCTGAATTAACGCTAACAGAATCAGAGATTCCTATAGGAACTGTTGAGCTTCCCTGCTACCATTTTAAATGTATCGTTGATTTATACTGAGCAGTCTTGTTAAACTAAGGCTGATGTTTTTGTCAGAAGAAGAGAGGAAAATAGAGGAAAATTATTTTATTTTACTTTATCAAAGAGGAGACTGTTTGTATAAAAGAAAGAAGATATTGTTTTCCCTTTTACTCTTTTTGGAACTGGCTTCAGTTCTTTTCAACATAAAGCTCATTGTTTTGCACAAGGGATGTTTCTTGAGGATCATAAGTATAAAGTCTAATGTGCCCAGATGAATTTTTTTTAAAATATATTGGGCTGTGCTGTTGACCTCCAGAATCTCTGAAATTGACAATCCTTTGGGGGCAGAGAGTTCTGCTTTTGGAACAGTGTCTTAGAATTTTCTCATTGGAAGCTTTTTTAAAAAATCACAGTGGTTTAGCAGCTACTTTGGCATTAAATCAAGTTCTGAGAGAAAAGCTGCTCAATCTGAGATGACAGGCAAATATGTTTATGGGCTTTATAAAATGTTTGGTTTTAAAAATGAATAATTAAAATGTATTTACCTCTATGTGCTATACTAATGACCTTGAGCTGTGTGTTGGCCAGATTTTTGTTCATTTTCATAGGATTGAAAGCAATTTAAATTTGCTAGATATTCTGAAAATTCCCTCTGTGGTGCTGGAGCACTGACTTCACATGCTTTCCGCATCTGTAAATTCTTACCTATAAATAAATAAAAACCCTAGCTTCACTTCATTGCTGAGCTTTCTTATGCAGCTGCTATTTTAGTCTTTAGTGGTATTTTGATAGTACTGGTAGATGCCAATATTCCCTATAAACTAATGACAGTATTACATATACCACATTGATAAGTACCTGCAAATACTAATTTTTGGATCTCTAAGTTTTATTTAACAATATGAATTGTTAGTAATTTTTTCTGTCCTTGTGTTCCAAAGAACTGCCTGGTTAATTTAAATTGTCCCTTTCTTCTCCTTAGGCCTGTTGCCTAAGAAGGCACATAACATACAATTATATACATATCTAGATTATTCACACCAACATTAAATCTTGCCAATGACATTCTGTTTCCAAAAATTACTGGCTGCTTTCTTTAGAAATAATGAAGGAAAAAAATAACAAAAAGTGGTATGTAAAAAATGGTTAATTTATCTTCCACAAAGCGGAGTAAAATTCACTTCATGTACATGTTTTTAAGTGGGGAAGAATGGCTTTAGAGGACACATGAATATTTTAATTTGAATTATTTGTATGTGTATATAGGCCACAGAAAGTGAGGCTGGTGATATGGATCTGAGCGGGTTACCAGAGACTGCAGTGGATTCAGAGGATGATGATGATGAAGAAGATATTGAGAGGGCATCAGACCCTCTGATGAGCAGAGATATTGTTAGAGACTGCTTGGAGAAAGACCCAATAGACAGGACAGATGATGATATTGGTAAGTTGGCATGAAAACTAGTAGGAGAGAATGGGAAATTGAACCTCAGGACATTAATATTTAACATTCTCTAACATGCGCTCCCACCTCCGGTCCCCCCCGGGGAACCACGTGCCAACCCAGACTGCTGTCTTGTGAACCGGCTCTATATTGGTAGCAGGTGTAGCCAGTCCGCAAGGGGAGGCAGTTTAAAAGCTGGTTAAGAGTATATTTTTGTCACTTTCATTCACAACCTAAAATCTGCGCCGTACCACTTTGACAATAGAGTACCTAGTTTAAAATAAAAATTGAATTGCTTCATTAATTTTGGTTTCAGATTAACTGTTATTGTTACCATAATTATTTTTTCTAAACCAACCATTTAGTATTTAAAATGATTAATTACACACACAGTTAGATATTTGTTACACAGATCCACTCTACTTAGTCTTTGGATAGAGTAGGGATGTCAGCATATAGTCATTAAGCATATAGTCATTTAAATGATATCAGTTAAATGGGTTTATTGGTTAATCCAAACGACTACACGAGCACACACCCCACTTGCTGCCTCTATTAGAGGCAGCAAGAAAGGGGGATGCGGGAGCCAGTATGTGCGGGAAGGTGACTTGAAAGCTGGCTCCCCATGTGTACTGGCTCCCGCCTGTTCTCTCACCCTCCTCGCTGCTGCCTCTCTGCAGGATCCAGTGCTCACTTTTAAGCTGGCTCCACTTGAGCACTGGCTCCCGCCTGTCCCATGCATAGTTGCCTCTGTGGGAGGCAGCAGGGAGGCACGTGGCTCCGCGGGAGCTGACGTGTGCAGGAAGCTGTCTTAAAAGCTGGCTGCCCATGTGCACTGGCTATTGTATCCCAGATCCCATGCTTTTTGAGAGCCGAAGGTAGCTTCCTCATTTGTCCATAGGGACCTAGGTGATAACAGGGGCCCTGTTGCGGAGCAATAGCAGAGGTGCATCTCTTCCTCCTCCTCCCCACCCCCCACCCCGTGCTCACCACATGGGCAGTGGGAGCTGGAGTGGCTCTATGCTTCTATGCTCTGGCTCCCACCTCCCACTTCGTGGGTTGGGGAGGAGCAACCGCTGCTGCTGCTGCTGCACCAGGCCCCCCATAAATCTCTTGGGTCATGTTGCTTGGAGGAGAGGATGCAGGGGCAGAGCTTGGAGAAAAGGTGGGGCAAGAGTGGAGCCTGGGTGGAGCTGCCTCTAGCCTGGCGCCCACCTTGGGACAGCCCTGCCTATGGAGTTGTCCGATCTTCCCTGTGCTGCTCAGAGTGCCCGTGTGTTATCACAAGTACTGCAGGACAGATTCTTCATCCTTAGTTATACCTGTGCAAGGCCACTGTCCTCAAATGTTCCTTCTTTATTGGGGTTCCTTAAGTGTGACTAAAAGCAGAATTTTTTGTTATATTTGTGACTCCTCAGCAGAATGGCTAGTGGAGATGAGACAGAATCCAACTCTCTCTTAGGTCTGTGTTGATTTTGCAGTACTAACAGGAGTTAATAAAGGGAGCAGATAAAACATGATGGTTTAAGACTCTGGAAGAGTCACTTGAGATTAGGGATGTGAATGGTTAATTGGGGTGTGGGTGGCTAGAGCAGCTCCCTGCCCGCCATGAGTATGGATGCTCCAGCCTGGATAGAGTAGAACTACCCTCAGCTGGCCTTACGTGCAGGGGTGATCCAGTCTGGCCAGAGGAGTCCCTTCCCATTGCATGGTGCGGCACTCTGGCCACGTTGGGCAGGAGCAAGGCCGCCCCCTCCCCGGCCCATCTCCGTTTAATTGGTTAACCCGTTAAACTTAATGTTTAATGGGTTAACTAATTAAATGGGATTTTATATCCCCACTTCAGATTACAGTTGACATACTTTTAATTGGATCTTCTTAACAGGGTCTTGTTTATATATTGTGATATTTTATAGCACATCCCTGCAAAATTTAGACCCAGAAAGGCTGGCTAAGGATAGGAGTATAAAAAACAGGCAACTTCATAAAAGTGTCTCTCATCTTATTGTCTTAATGTATTTTTAAATGTTGTTTTTTGTATGGGTTTATCTTAATATTGTTATACTTTTTTGTTGTCCAGTAGACAGCTTGAGTATAGAATACTGCCACTTTTAAAAACTTAGAATCATAGGGCTGGAAGAGAGCTCAGGAGGTCATCGAGTCCAGTCCCCTGCCCAAAGTAGGACCAACCCTAACTAAATCATCCTAGCCAGGGCTATCTCAAGCCAGGACTTAGGGATGGAGATTCTACCACCTCCCTATGTAACCCATTCCAGTGCTTTACCACCATCCTATTGAAACAGTTTTTCCTAATATCCAAACTAGAGCTCCACCACTGCAACTTGAGACCATTGCTCCTTGTTATGCCATCTGTTGCTACTGAGAACAGCCTTTCTCTATCCTCTTTGGAATATCCCTTCAGGTAGTTAAAGGCTGCTATCAAATTCCCCCTCGTTCTTCTCTTCTGCAGACTAAATAAGCCCAAATCCCTCATCCGCTCCTCGTAGGTCATGTGCTCCAGCCCCTTAATAATTTTCATTGCCCTCTGCTGGACCCTCTCCAGTGCATCCATATCTTTTCTGTAATGGGGGGCCCAGAACTGGATGCAGTACTCCAGATGTGGCCTCACCAGTGCTGAATAAAGGGGAATAATTACTTCTCTAGATCTGCTGGCAACGCTCCTCCTAATGCACCCTAATATGCCATTAGCCTTCTTGGCTACAAGGACACACTGTTGACTCATATCCATTTTTTCATCCACTGTAATCCCCAGGTCCTTTTTTGCTGAACTGCTGCTTAGCCAGTCGGTCCCCAGCCTGTAGCAGTGCTGAGTATTTTCCCGTCCCAAGTGCAAAACTCTGCACTTGTCCTTGTTGAACCTCATCAGATTACTTCTGGCCCAAGCCTCTAATCTGTCTAGGTCACTCTGGACCCTATCCCTACCATCTAAGAATAGTGATAGAGATGCAGCCGTGTTATTCTGGTCTAGCTGAAACAAAAGACAGGACTGTGCAGCACTTTAAAGACTAACAAGATGGTTTATTAGGTGATGAGCTTTCGTGGGCCATACCATCTAAGATATCTACTTCTCCCTCTTGCTTAGTGTCATCTGCAAACTTGCTAACGGGTGCAATCCATCCTTTCATCCAGGTCATTAATAAAATAAAGATGTTGAACAAAACTGGCCCTAAAACTGACTCCTGGGGCACTCCACTTGACACCAACTGCCAACAGACATCGGGCCATTAATCACTACCCATTGAATCCGACAATCTAGCTAGCTTTCTGTCCACCTTACAGTCCATTTATCCAATTCATACTTCCTTAACTTGGTGGCAAGAATGCTGTGGGAGACCTTGACTGCTAAAGTCAAGGTATGTCCACTGCCTTCCCCATGTCCATAGAGCCAGTTACCTCATCATAGAAGGCAATCAGGATGGTCAGGCCTGACTTGCCCTTGGTGAATCCATGTTGACTATTCCTGATCACTTTCCTCTCTTCCAAGTGTTTCAGAATGGATTCCTTGAGGATCCCCTCCATGATTTTTCCAAGGACTGAGGTCAGGCTGACTGGTCCATAGTCCCCTGGATTGTCCTTCTTCCTTTTTTAAAAGATGGGCACTACTTTTGCCTTTTTTCAATTGTCTGGGACCTTCCCTGATATCCACAAGTTTTCAAAGATAATGGCCAATGGCTCTGCAATGACATCAGCCAATTCCCTCAGCATCCTTGGATGCATTGAATGCAGCCCCACGGATTTGTGTATATCCAACTTTTCTAAATAAGCCCACCGAGGGCTGTATGTCCAGCCTTTCTAAATAAGCCCACCTCCTTCCCATCCTGTGTTGCCTAGTGCAGTAGCCCTGGGAGCTGACCTTGTCTGTGAAGATAGATGCAAAAAAAGCATTGAGTACTTCAGTTTTTCCCACATCATCTGTCACTAGGTTACTTCCCTCATTCGATAAGGGTCCCACACCTTCCCTGATCACCCTTTTATTGCTAACATGACTGTAGAAACCTTTCTTGTTATCCTTCACATCCCTTGCTAGCTGAAATTCCAATTGCGCTTTGGCCTTCCTGATTATATTCCTGCATGCTCGAGCAGTATATTTATACTCCTTCCTAGTCCTCTGTCCATGTTTCCATGTCTTGTAAGCTTTCTTTTTGTGTTTAAACTCACTAAGGATTTCACTGTTGAGCCAAGCTGGTCACGTACCATATTTGCTTTTCTTATGGCGTATGGGGATGGTTTGTTCTTATGCTTTCAATAAGGCTTCTTTAAAATACTGCCAGCTCTCCTGGACTCCTTTCCCCTTCATGTTAGCATCCCAGGGGATTGTGCCCATAAGTTCTCTGAGGGAGTCAGTGTCTGGGAATGTATTTTGCTGCTCTCCTTTCTTCATTTGGTCAGGATCCTGAAATCGACCATCTCATGATCACAGCTTCCCAGGTTGCCACCCACATCTACTTCCCCTACTAATTCCTCCTTGGTTGTGAGCAGCAAGTCAAGCTGTGCATGGATCCTGGTTGGTTCCTTTGGCACTTATACCAGGAAGTTATCCCCAGCATTCTCCAAAAACTTAATTTCTTCTATTTTAAAGGTCTAACATTGTATTAATAGAAGTATTACAATGATTCTGTGGCATCATTGTGGTTTTCACTGGATGTATTCAGGACACATTTGTTACATTATAATATTTTCATTATACCGGTTTTTACTGTATAGATCTTCCATTGATGATATAAGCTAGTTTGTCTCCAAAACCACATAATTATAACTACCTCTGTACATTATTTTATCAGTATACAGAGTGCATTGTATAGTACTTGAACTTAAGAATTCTGAAGCATTTTTCTGAAGAGCAGCCTTTACTTAGCTTTGTTGTTTTGACTTGTGTGACTCAGTGGACTTTTTAATTCTTTCAGAACAACTATTGGAATTCATGCATCAGTTGCCTGCTTTTGCCAACATGACAATGTCAGTGAGGAGAGAACTTTGTGCTGTGATGGTATTTGCAGTTGTGGAGAGGGCAGGAACCATAGTACTAAATGATGGGGAAGAGGTCAGTAAAATTTACCTTTTGTGTAGATATCACAGAATGTGGAAACGTTTTTTTTTAAATTTAGATATTTGTTTCTAGTTGCTGAAAAGTAGCACTAGGAAGTAAATCATTTGAATGCCTATTTTGTTTTATGTTGATTATGGTTTTTATTTAGTTCAGTTTGCAAATGATTTTTCAGTTTCAAAACTCAGATCAACTTACAAGACCCAGGCAGTAGAACTTAAAAAAATGTTCTTAATAAAGGCTATACAAACACATACATTAATAATGGCCAGAGCTGATTTCAAATGCTTTTCATTTTGGGCTTTTAATGTTATTTAAATACTTCCATGGGTTTTTTGTAAAAAAAAATGTAATTCCAAGAATTTATTAAATGTTAAATATTAGATCCCTTAAGGAGATGGAAGGAGTTATATTTTTTCAGGTAAACTAGTTCCTTGTTTTCATGAATAGTTGCTAAAAATAAACTAACTTTTAAAAAGTTCCTAGTGTTTTTGCAGTAAGTACCATGCAAAAATGTTAAGTGAGTAGATGGTGGTTCTTTTGACCTATCCTTCACTATTCAATTTCTAGCTGGACTCATGGTCAGTTATACTGAATGGTTCTGTGGAAGTGACATATCCTGATGGCAGAACAGAGATACTATGTATGGGAAATAGCTTTGGTGTTTCCCCTACCATGGACAAAGAATACATGAAAGGAGTGATGAGAACCAAAGTGGATGACTGCCAGGTAGAGTATTTTACACTATATACATTTGCAAAACACAATTATAAATTATATAATACTGTCATTACAAGTGATACCTACATTTTAAAAAATGTTTGTGACAGAGGTCATATTAAGTATACCTGGTAGGCTGCAGAGAAGGGTTTTGGGATAGTTCTTTAGAATAATTTTTAATGGATATTTTCTCTCCAGGAAATTTTATTCAGATATCAGGTTCCCTCTTTTCTTTCATTTTAAATGCAAGAATGGTTTTGTGCTTAGTTGTGCTGAGGTCTTTGAGTAGGGTTGTCAACGTGTCGACTATATATGATCTGTATCAGAGGCAGCAACGGGAGGGCTATGCCCATGAGGAGCTGGCTTAAAGCAGGCTCCCCACGAGCGCTGGATCCACCTGCCCCCCAACCTGCCACACTGCTGCCTCTGATAGAGAGGCAGCAGTGTGGAGGGTGAGGAGGATAGGCTGGAACCCAAACACACAGGAAGACAGCTTTCAAGTAGTTTCCCTGCACGTGCTGACTTGGCAGACCTGCCTGCCACCGCCCTTCCCCCTTTGCTGCCTCCTACAGAGGCAGCAAGCAGGTGCAGGCAGGAGCTGGTGCTGGAGGGAGTCAGCTTAAAAACCAGTCCCCCTCAGCACCAGCTCTGTGGGTGCCACCTGCTCCCACTCCATACCCCTCTCCCCCGCACTGCTGTCTCTATTAGCAGCAGCACTGTGGGGGTGGGGAGCAAGAAAGGCTACTGTGAGGCAGCTTCTGTCTGCCGCGATCCAGGCTTGCTAAGATTTCATGTGGTTACACGACTATTCAATTACACAATATCTAACAAAATTCTATCTTTAAGCACATTTCTAATAGGTTCATTGATAAAGTGAAGTAGAATATTCTGTTTAGTACTGTGTGCTTGAAATTTGACATTAATTATGAGATGATAGGATAACTATATATATATTTATATCTTTATAAATGGGCAAATATAGTGCCCATTTATAAAAAGGGAAATAAGAACAACCCAGGAAACTACAGACCAGTTAGTTTAACTTCTGTGCCAGGGAAGATAATGGAGCAAGTAATTAAGGAAATCATCTGTAAACACTTGGAAGGTGGCAAGGTGATAGGGAACAGCCAGCATGGATTTGTAAAGAACAAATCATGTCAAACCAATCTGATAGCTTTCTTTAATAGGATAATGAGTCTTGTGGATGAGGAAGCGGTGGATGTGGTATACCTAGACTTTAGTAAGGCGTTTGATACGGTCTCGCGTGATATTCTTATCAATAAACTAGGCAAATACAACTTAGATGGGGCTACTATAAGGTGGGTTATCCAGCATAACTGGCTGGATAACCATACTCAGAGAGTAGTTATTAGTGGTTCACAATCCTGCTGGAAAGGCATAACAAGTGAGGTTCCGCAGGGGTCTGTTTTGGGACCGGCTCTGTTCAATATCTTCATCAACGATTTAGATATTGGTATAGAAAGTACACTTATTAAGTTTGCAGATGATACCAAGGTGGGAGGGGTTGCGACTAATCTGGAGGATAGGGTAATAATTCAAAATGACCTGGACAAATTGGAGAAATGGTCTGAGATAAATAGGATGAAGTTTAATAAAGACAAATGCAAAGTGCTCCACTTAGGAAGGAACAATCAGTTTCATACATACAGAATGGGAAGCGACTGTCTGGGAAGGAGTATGGCAGAAAGGGATCTAGGGGTTATAGTGGACCACAAGCTGAATATGAGTCAGCAGTGTGATGCTGTTGCAAAGAAAGCAAACATGATTCTGGGATGCATTAACAGGTGTGTTGTGAGCAAGACACGAGAAGTCATTCTTCCGCTCTACTCTGCGCTGGTTAGGCCTCAGTTGGAGTATTGTGTCCAGTTCTGGGCACCGCATTTCAAGAAAGATGTGGAGAAATTGGAGAGGGTCAGAGAAGAGCAACGAGAATGATTAAAGGTCTAGAGAACATGACCTGTGAGGGAAGACTGAAGGAATTGGGTTTGTTTAGTTTAGAAAAGAGAAGATTAAGGGGACATGATAGCAGTTTTTAGATATCTAAAAGGGTGTCATAAGGAGGAGGGAGAAAACTTGTTCATCTTGGCCTCTGAGGATAGAACAAGAAGCAATGGGCTTAAACTGCAGCAAGGGAGGTTTACGTTGGACATTAGGAAAAAGTTCCTAACTGTCAGGGTAGTCAGATACTGGAATAAATTGCCCAGGGAGGTTGTGGACTCTCCATCTCTGGAGATATTTAAGAGTGGGTTAGATAAATATCTGTCAGGGATGGTCTAGACAGTATTTGGTCCTGCCATGAGGGCAGGGGACTGGACTTGATGACCTCTCGAGGTCCCTTCCAGTCCTAGTATTCTATGATTCTATGACCTGAAAAAAGTGTAAATTAATTTTGATTTATATTGGGGCAAATATGAAGGTAACACATGACTTCATCAGAAGTTTCAAATACACAATGACAGCAAACCCATAAAAAAAAAAAGCATAATTTGTCATTACCCTTATGTTTGGTAAATATGATTGCAAATTAAATAGCAGTTCAGTTTTTGGTAATTGTTCATAACAATTATTACAGTTCAAATTTGAGATTTACATCCCCTAGTAACGAAATGAAATGCACAGCTACTGCATGAATGGATTTACATGGCCAAAACACTAGGAATAAAACATTTGGGTTTAAAGGAAAAGATTCAACTTGGACCATTTGTCAGATCATTGTACTTGTAGTGAATTTCTGCAGAAACACTAATTGTCCAATGTACACAGTATAAGATTTTGACTAGCATAAAGGTGGTTATACCTAAATTATCCAACTATATAACTAGTGGTGTTAATATATTTGTATAGCATTTTTGTTGCTGGCTTAAATATAAGTTAAGAGATTCTTTTGATTTCTTTCATAAATGGCAATTTTCCTTAAAATGGTACAGTAAAACTCTAATAGTCCGGCATCCAATAGTCCGGCACTCCTGATAGTCTGGCATCAAAATGGCAAGAGCCTAGTGAGTGAGCTTCGGCAAAAAATGAGTCACAAGGTAACAGCGTCAGCAGCTGAACTGAGCAAAAAGGGTAAAAAAGGCTTAAAAAAAACTAAAACATTACAGTATACTGTATACAGTATGTACAATAAAAAGGGTTAAGAACACTTTATATACAGTATATAATGTATACAGTATATATATAACTTGCTTATAGTACCTCCTGATAGTCCAGCATATCTGATAATCCGGCACCACCCAAGTCCCATAGGTTCCAGATTATCGGAAGTCTACTGTATTTATTAAACAGGTGTATTGTATGGAAAGGGAGTGGTTCATGCTGGAATGTACATATTTTGATCTAAAAGTCGTCATTTTCTATGTATTTGTTACTCATAAATTAGAATGGTAGAGTTCTCAATGTATTTGTGATAACTCAAAGAATAAAAGTGTAAATTTGCTTTCCCATAGAGGTTGTGGTACCATAATTCTAGATAGGGCTTTCCTGTTATTGTTCTCCTTTGTATATAGCCCTGAAGAGGAGGAGGAGGTTTCCTTTTGAGGAAAATTTTGCAAGTGGTATTTACTTTTATTGGAAGAGAAAATTCAATTATATGAATATTCTTTAGAGGTATTAAATCATCTAGAATCAATTTATCTTCACTCTCCTGAGGCAAAAATTATAGTGGATTTATCACACTTGCTTATTCAGCTGTTTATTTTAGCAGAGTTCATAGAAAATTTTAGCCATCCATGGATTGAGAAGTTACATTATCTTCAGTAATTGTAGAATACTTATATTTAAGTCACAGTTTTTCTGAAGTCTCAGTACTCTCTGCCTTTTAATACCTATGTCTGATGATTCTTTCCAGTTTGTGTGCATAGCCCAACAAGATTACTGCCGCATCCTCAATCAAGTGGAAAAAAACATGCAGAAGGTAGAAGAGGAGGGAGAGATAGTTATGGTGAAGGAGCATAGGGAGCTTGATCGCACTGGAACAAGAAAGGGTCACATTGTCATCAAGGTAAAAAAAACCAACAGTCAAACAGATGCTTTATAGATTTGTATGAGATTTCCTTTGGTGAGCAAAGTCCAGAATTAGTTCAGCTACATATTTGAAATATAGTCTTCCAAAGACTCTTGAATAGTTTTTAAAGCTCTTTTTCATTTAAAATTAAACACAAAAAATTGCTGTTAGGTGATTTTTTGGTTATGATTTAAAGTTAGTGAATCTCTTTTATTACAGTGGTCAAGATATTTTTGTATTAAGACATTGCTGATAGGACAGGTTTTATGGTACTACTGTGTTTAGTGTTCCATTAGGATGTTAGCTGAAAATTTTAAAAAACATTCATGCTAGCTAATAATTAAGCTTTTATTTGTTATAGGGAACATCAGAAAGGTTAACAATGCATTTGGTGGAGGAGCACTCAGTGGTGGACCCAACCTTTATAGAGGATTTCCTTTTGACCTACAGGACCTTTCTTTCCAGTCCAATGGAAGTGGGCAAGAAGTTGTTGGAGTGGTTCAATGACCCTAGCCTCAGGGATAAGGTTGAAAAAACTTATAATTGTGAACACGCTTATGTTTAAATATAAATGATTAAGAACTAAATAAAATGTACAAAAATATTTTTATCTTTAAACCAGGACAACTAAATTTAGTTGAACCACCAGTTAATAGTATATGAGGCTATAGAAAATGAATGTTAAATCAGGCTAATAGTTATTTAAAAAGTGTAAGGTACTACCATTAAACACTAACTAGGGGGTGGTGGAGATATTTTATCAATCAAGAAACCAGTCAACTCTATATTAAATAATTGGTTGTGTAGAAGTATCAATGGGTATGTCTACACTTGCTCCCTATCTCAAGATAGGGATGCAGATGTAGTGTACCGAAATTGCTAATGAAGCGTGGGATTTAAATATCCCGCACTTAATTAGCATAATCGCGTCCAGCCGCCATTTTGAAATCGCATTATTGCGAAATAAAACGCCCCGTGTAGCAGCGTTAGTTCGAGAGGAAACCCTTCTTTCGAAATAACTGTTAAACCTCATTGTATGAAAACCCACTCCCAGAATTTTAGTGTGGATTTCCTTGGGCTTCAGTGACATATTATCAGAAGATTCTCTCAGCACTGAGTGAGCTCCAGACCTTGGCCAAGCAGGAATTTTCCAGCATTTGGTGCCTAAATTGAAAACAATGAACCCATCTTATCTGGGTGCTCAGTAAGAACACCTACTGAAACCCAGACAGTGTGGAGGAGGCAGGTCCTCTGTTCAAATGCAGAGAGGCAAGTGTCAGACCTGGGAATGTAGGGACAAAGGTGATTAGATTAGGAAAGGGACACCTGGGAGTTTGGGAGAGACTGATCCCAGGCACTTAGGAAGGGAGGAGATGGGAGAATGGAACTAGGAATTGAGCTAAGAAGACTGCGACTGCGAGCTTATTGGGGAAAGATGTATAAGGGGGCTGAATTGAGGATTCACAAAATGATCTTTGCTAACTTTTGGATACTTGGCTTTGCAGCTTTAACTTTGTTTTGAACACAAGGGTTTAAAAATGTGTAATATATGTATATACTCCTTCTGTCCATTGGTAGACAGCTCTTTTCAGTGCAAAACTCATTTTGTCAGTTACGACATCCATAGTGATGACTTTAATGAAACTATCACTGTAGTATATTTCAGCACTAGTCCTTGCTCTATCCCGAACCCAAACTTATATGTCTTGTCCCTCTTCTTCCCCCCTTTTTTCTTTTTATCTCATTCTGTCATCTCCTCTATATTTATTGAAGGAAAAAAATTCATAAGAAGTCCTTGTTATACACTGCATAAGACCTTCTCATAAAAAATCAACATTGATACTGAAAACTTGTGCATTCTTGTCTAATAGATTAACATAGTACTTAATATTATGAAAATAATGTAAAATTTCTTCCCATCTAACCTCATTCAACACACATTAAAAAAAAGCTAAGTAGCTCATTTAAAATATAAAATGTATTTAATGAAAAAAATTTTGACCAGGGAGTTGGGGAGGCTTTTTAAAAACTATAATTCCAAGCCTTAGATGTAGGAATTCTGTGTACATGGTCGATTCTGCAGTGATTCTAAGATAGCAAAGTAATTCCTTGAAATCATTGAGGAGCACAGGCACTTCTGTGTCAGAAAGGAAAGGTGTGAAATCTTCATCTCAACAGATTCCTCCTCCTCTCTCCCACCCTGCCACACTGAACAAAAAAATTAATAAAACCACTAAAATGTAGATGAGTGTTCTGAAAGATTTTTGTAAAGCAGTTTCTTATATACTTTTGGTTTGTTTTTATTAAATTTCAGCCAATATTTTTACAATATAAAAAGTATTTTGCATATTTCAAATTAAAAAATTAAACTTTAGAGTCTGTGGTTGCTTGTATTTACAAGCCAGAAATTCCAAGTTTTGTTCAATTAAAACAATGAATTATGTACAGGCAGTCCCCGACTTATGAACGAGTTACATTCCAAACACCTGGTCGTAACTCGATTTGGTCACAAGTTGGAAATATCCTTAAACACGCTTCCTGCGCTGTTCGAAAAACTTGACATTACATGGTTTTCAACTCGAAAATATTATAATGGGGTTAATGGGAGGTTGGTCATAAGTACGGATGGTCGTAAGTCGGTGTGTTCGTAAGTCGGGGAATGGCTGTATCCATAAAATTGCAAAAAGACTGAAGCCACATTAGTGTGTGACTTGTTTTAAAAGCATGGCAGTGTAGTGTGAAGGCTACAATCCTGTCTTTATCCTACATCATTTGATTAGGAACTGCAGCAGACATGTATTATCTCATTGTTAGGAACCCCCAAAATAGGTAGCCTAAAATATTTAATTAGTCTCAGTGTTAAGAATTTGAGCAATTTTGCTAAATGTGCTTGTTTTTGTAGATGAGTAGGAATGTACTTAAGGATGTTGAGAATCCTTAACACAGTAGACATACAGCTCCAATTCATGTCAAGGTCTATTTGTGGATGCAATAATCTCAGATCATTGGCACAAAAGACTGCAGTGGCTGTGGTATTGTGTAAGTCCATGCAAGAGTCAGTTGTATTGTCATTACAAGATTATAGTTTGCACAGGTTTTTATTAGTGAAAAGCAGCTGTTGGTGATGCTTAGTATTTTTTTTTTCAGTAACTTCTGCCAGTGTGGCAGAAGTAATCCTGTCATAGTTTTGGGTTACTATTTTTCATTTTAAGAACATGAATGTTCATTGAACCAAATCTGGTTTTAAATCAATGGGAAGAAAATGCTGCTGACTGAAACTTCATTGCCCAAGTTGCAGGCTAGAGTAAAAGTTTACAGGTGTCTGTATTGTGCTTGAAATGCTGACAATGATTAACTATAGTAGAGCTTGCAAAAGAGTCTTTTACTGTAGTACAGTCTTTAATTGTAGTTTTAAAATACGGGATGGAATGAAAGGATCTTGCCCAAACAGCTGATCAACATAGGTGTCAGAAAGTTACAGTAAAAAAGAAACTTAATTCGTGTTCTAGAGATGACAATTAAGAATACATTCAGTAACTAGTAAAACTAATTTATCTCTTCTGTCTTCGGTAAAGACCTATTTTACACTGTTACAGAGATACATGCCTGATGAAGTTAATGGCACTTTTGTCTAAAGCCTAGAGAATAAAAAAGTGAACGATTTAAAATAGAGCAGAGTAAATCGTGCCTTCTTATGAAGTTGTCATTCTCTTAAAATGCAAGAAAATATATAGTTCATTGCTTAACTGCCACAACAACACAAGTATAGGAGGATTTCAGCACCAATTCTTGTTTGTGTTCATCAGGAATTGCAGTGAACTAGGCAAATGCTCTACTCCTGCAGTTTTAATGTTCTACCTTCTGACAAATTGAATGTAACCAACATTACCATTTTAAACAACTGTGAAGTTTTTAAGCATAGTTTTAGGTCTTTGGCTCATTTTATCTCTCCTTGGTGATTTGCTGGTAAAAATGTATGTCAGAAGAGTTGGCCTTGAACAAAATTTTCAGTTTTCACAACTAAAATACATGGAAACTGGAAAATAGCCTATTTAAAAGCTTAAAAATAGAGTTGTTCTCTGCGTCTGTTCCTGGATAAGTTTTATATTAATTGTCTTACAGGTTACACGGGTAGTACTGTTGTGGGTGAACAATCACTTCAATGATTTTGAAGGAGATCCTGCTATGACTCGATTTTTAGAGGAATTTGAGAACAATTTGGAAAGAGAGGTAAAACTAATGGGGTTCTGTAAGAAAAAGATTTTGGGAAGTACAAGTGTTGAGGCTGTTGTGTGTCATTATTATGCCATTTCTTTTTCCCCCTGCAGAAAATGGGTGGACATCTGAGGCTATTAAATATTGCATGTGCTGCTAAAGCTAAACGAAGATTGATAACATTGACAAAGCCATCTCGAGAAGCCCCTTTGCCTTTTATCTTGCTGGGAGGGTCAGAAAAGGGATTTGGAATCTTTGTTG
Organism: Rafetus swinhoei; assembly: GCA_019425775.1. Classification (NCBI taxonomy): domain Eukaryota; kingdom Metazoa; phylum Chordata; order Testudines; family Trionychidae; genus Rafetus; species Rafetus swinhoei. The sequence goes on along the minus strand of CM033449.1, from coordinate 77,885,707 downwards.
ACAGTGTGGATTTAGGCAGCAAAGCCACAGAAGCAGGCTTGAAACGTGGTGACCAGGTACATAATTTTAAAGGGTATCAAGTGTATTCTCAAATCTTTAGTTGAGCTGTTTTATTCCTTTTTTCCCCCATAAGTGTTGTCATAAATCTACAATTGTAACCTGTTCCATACCTCTCTGTAGGTTGAGTGAGAGAAATTCTAATGCAACCGTGTGTCATTGAATAAAACTAGTAATTTGTTGTCTGGACTTTTTTTAGATACTGGAGGTGAATGGTCAAAATTTTGAAAACATTCAGCTGTCAAAAGCCATGGAAATTCTTAGAAATAATACTCATTTATCTATCACTGTGAAAACCAACTTATTCGGTAGGTTTGAAAGCCCCTTTTTCTTTTGGTCTTACTCTAGCAATCCTATATTGAATCTTTCAAATTAAGCCTTTATTTTTGTCCATTGTGTTGTATACACATAATGTGTGGGAGTAATTTATAATGAAGAAAGAAAAAGTAGTAACCACAAAAAGATTTTTAGGTCCCCAAAGCATTTTTATAGCACTTTTAAGTGGAAATTGCTGAGAAAACACACAACTAATTTTTAGATTAATTTACATTACAGTACAAATTATTTCACATATAAAGACATTATACTCTTTCTTAGGATTTTAAGAATAATAGGAACCATTATAATCCTCTAATTTGACCTCCTAACACATCTATGCATATGAACAAACATTCTTCTGGATACAGACTGCTCTTGAAACTTAGATTTCATTTGTCTTTGCCTCCCCTATTTGTATTTGGCCTGGCTCACATTCTTTCAGTACTTCCTCAAAGTAAATGCAGTTAATTTGTCTACCTGAGGGGAAGAAAGATGAATCCCACTTGCAAATCCCAGTCACAAAAATCTAATGTTTACTTGTGCATGAACATTTGGAATCTGATCCTGTCTGATCCCAGTGACTCAATGCATTGATTTCAGTAGGACTGACTATTGGGACTCAGCACTATACCTAACTGTAAACCCTTATAGGATAAAACCCCTTTACTTGTACTGTAGCTGCTCTCTTACTATGACAGAGGACGGACAATTTTAAAATGGCAAATAAACACTTTGACACTAAAATCAAGGCTATATTTTTTAATGACAGAATTTGCTGAGAAGACTTTTCTATAATGTTTATCAGTAAATTGGCATGGGGTTTCATTATATTTTCATACACAGTTTTCTTTGAGAATATGGTGTTTGTTCTTTTTTCTTCCTGTGCAGTTTTTAAAGAACTTCTAACAAGATTGTCTGAGGAGAAAAGAAATGGTGCTCCCCATCTGCCTAAAATTGGTGATATTAAAAAGGCCAGTCGTTATTCTATCCCAGACCTTGCTGTTGATGTGGAGCAGGTGATAGGACTAGAAAAAGTAAATAAGAAAAGTAAAGCCAACACTGTTGGAGGAAGAAACAAACTAAAGAAGATACTTGACAAAACTCGAATCAGTATCCTGCCTCAGAAACCATACAAGTGAGCATTTCTTAATCTCATCTAACATGTTTTGTTTTAACTGTTGAATAGTAACAATTTTTGTTAAAGAAGGATATTGGTTTGTTATGAAAAAATGTTAAATTTGCAAAGTTTAGGTGGTTCTTTTCTCTATGAACTGTGCTGGTTAACTTAAGATATTTGAGTTGGATATGCTTCCTTTTGGAAAAATTCTAGACCACTTTGAGTATATTTATTATGTTCCCATCACCTTAGGTATTAAAGTGCTAACAAACTACATAAGCCTACAAGTAATTTATGACTGTTCTCCAAACATTCCTCATAACCACAGTTGTAGTATGTGGTTGATATGTCTGTGTGTTTCTTCCATGTGCTCCTTTTCTTCTATCTCCTCAGCCACACCGAGTTATTCCTGGAGTTACTCTGAGGAAAAGTAGCTGCAAAAATGTGGCAAACATCTCACTTGTAACAAAGGAGTTTGGTCTGAGGTCTGATGTATCACAGTTATAGGCCAATACAGGGTTGAGAGGCTGAAGTTCTCATACCAGTATTGACAGTTCTAAACATCACCATTCCTGAATATTAACAAGGCAGTGTCTTATGTAGTAGAATTTTGTTTTTGGAGAGACTACATGGGCAAACAAACTGTATTTGCAGTTGATTTATAGGAGCTATAAAAGTTGTGGATTTCTCAAGTCCATTGTCCTAATGTGATCTGCATGCTACTGTGTGGGAGACCCAAGTTTTCAACCAGGTATTTCAGGAGCATTGCACAAGAACTAAATTTGGTCCCCCAGTTTCTCTTGCCCTAAACTGACATGGAATCTTTTAGAAATGTGTTTAGAGCCCTAGAGGAATGTGTTGTGGTGATAAACAACAAACTCTCCCACAAATTGAAGAATGAGTTGGACATAGTTTCATGGAGTCTCTCAGTAGAAATCTGGGGAGTCTAATGATGAAGATAGGGAGTAGGAAGATGAGAACAATGAAAAACCAATCTTCCACATCTCCAGGAGAGGAGCTTTTGTGGGGTCCCAGATGAGTGGTGCTCTAGTGGAACCAAAATTTCCTTGCAGCATCACTTTTCTCCTCTGTATCCTTTAGGAAAGCTGTCATTCTGCCCTCAGTAATGGAAAGGAAAATTGGGGCTAAAATTTTTCACTCCCGATACTAGTAACTGGGAACAGAAGTGCTTCAGTTAATGTTTAGTTGGGCGATTAAAATTAATTGTGATTTATCACGCTGTTAAACAATAATACAGTGCCATTTATTTAAATATTTTGGATGTTTTCTATATCTAGCATATAAAAACCTTGTGATGCTGGCTGCAACAGTGCCATGTAAATGCCTTTTCTCAGTTTCAGGTGATATTGTAAACAGGAAGCAGGCAGCATTATCTCCTGCATATGTAAACAGACTTGTTTGAGCGATTTGCTGAACAAGAAGCAGGACTGAGTGGACTTGTAGGCTCTAAAGTTTTACACTGTTTTATTTTTGAGTTTGGTTATGTAACAGAAAACCTCCACTTGGTTTGTAAGTTGCATTTTTATGCTAAATTGCACTACAGTACTTGTATAAGGTGAACTTCAAAATACTGCTTCTTTTATAATTTTTACAGTGCAAATATTTGTAATAAAAATGTGAGCAATGTACACTTTGTATTCTGTATTGCAATGGAAATCAACATATTTGAAAATGTAGAAAATCATCTAAAATATTTAATACATTTCCATTGGTATTCTATTGTTTAACAGTGATTAAAACTGATTAATCACAATTTTTGAGTTAATAGCATAAGTTAACTGTGATTAATTGACAGCCCTGATGTTTAGGAATTAATAGCTAAAAAAAACAACCCCTGTTTAATTAGTGAAGATGCTATTGGCTGCAAAGGAAAGAGAACAAAATTTCTTGCTGTACAAATAGTAAATTTAACATAAATTATAAAATGCAAGTACTGTATAATTATAAAATGAAATTGACTTGAAAATGTAGTTAGACCACTGAAATTAAGGTTTCAAATATTTTTAGAAGGACTGTATGCTGTTGATTTATCTCAGATTTCTGTGGAGGAAATGGAATGTATAAATCCTTATAAAAAAGCCTCTTTTAATATTATCTGATTCTTAACTACTTCTCATTTTTTATATAACCATTCTTGCATATTTGTGTCCCTTATTTCTCTGATGAACCAGACACATCATTCACTGAAGTTTGCCCTGTTCCCTATTAATCTTACTGATTTCATCACATTCATTTTTCTTGGTTTGTCACTTTTTTCTTTCTCCATTTTTTCCTTCCTCTTTGAACTTTGCTAATTCCTGTGTAGGGGACTGTTTGGGTAAGAGTCAGAAAAACAATAAAGTTGAGCTAAAATCCCATTTCCTTTCCTAGCCTTATATCCCTTTGTTATGTATAGCAGTGTATGTCCCCCAAACCACTGACATTTCAGGTTTGTTAGTGCAATCCCCACATAAGGCTGGGTAGTTATAGCTTTTCCAGCATGTACATTCTCCTTTTCCTGAAAGCCTGTAGTTTAGATATCTCAATTAACAGCATTTCATTGTCACTGAAAGAATTTTATTTGCTATTTTTGAAAACCACACACAAAAAGGGTTGAAGCATTTAATTTGCCTATCCTTATTAAATGGTAAACCACTATTTAAAGGTAAGATGGTATATATTTAAAAAACTCTTTACCTTCTTTGCTGACCAAGTAGGAAATGTGCACTCTTCCAATTGCTGTGTCTTGCTATGTTAATAGTATCATGGTGCACAATAAAATAATATATAAAGTAATGGAAATCCAATTACTTTTTCCCTTTAAGCCATAGCCTCCTTCCCACTATCCCACACAATATACTTTGAAATAATATACTTTGCACAGCAGTGGGGAACGTGTGTTGTAGTAACACCCAGGATCTTGCAGTACTGCCATTTTTAATTTTCCTGGTTTTTACTACTCGTTTACAACTGTGCAGATTTCTTAGAATTAGGATGTAATTTTAAAAAAATCAGTTTAGGTTCTTTAGAAGAAAGAAATTAATATTTTTACTCATGTCTAACCTTTCACATGAGGTTCTTCAAGCATTGTAGAAGTATTACCTATTTAATCCTCGCAGCGCCGTAGTTAAGAATGTCAGTAACCAAAGCAAAGTCATTTCTGATATGGAACATAGCATCTGTTTAATAACATGCAGTAAAATTAAACAGTTTAATAGAAAGTAAAAATGAATGCATCATCTAATTGAACTACAGGAGGCATTTAGTCAGATATGCTGTCATTATCTCAGTGTGAATATAGCCAAAACATTGATGGTAACATCTCGTGTCCTATGAAAAATTATGTGGGAAGTTATCACCAGAAATGATTGCGTTATTGAGTTTTGCACTAGGAAAGCACATCTGGCAGCATTGATGTGTGGTGATAAAACCTATCAAATATTGTTGAGTGTGGTGGATTAGAGGAAAGAGTGCTATCTACTGAATTACCATCACTATTTTTCACAGAACTCTAGGCTTTGAGACACTGATTAGGCCAGATCCTTTTTCAGAGATTTGTTAGGATCAAAGTAGAAAGTGGAATGGCTTTACATCTTAGAACATTAAAAACATATATTTCAGAGTCTTCCTTTCCTGAAATTAATTTGGACAGATGAACTTAATCTGATTTTAAAAGATATATTTATAGTAATTTTTTTGATGAACAAGAATTTTATTTTTGGAAAGTGGTTACTCAGTCCATACAAAGTCAAATGTTTCTTTTTCTCTCAGCATAACTGCAGACCACAGTGTTAGATAGCAACCACAGTATTGTCAGGATAGTTATAAGCAGTATCAATTTGATCTGTAGCCTCAGTGATTCTGCTCTTGAATACTGCACTACTCTGTGGTCTCTGGTTTTTCTTCATTTGTCCACTGAACAAGCAGCTTCCCAGGTTTAGAAAGAATATAGCATTAGCAATAAGAAAGTGGGACTTTTGTGCACTGGGTAAAACACTGGTACTGTAAGCACAAAATGGTATGACTAAATGTGTGATGGCAACTCTAAATGGAAATGTAATTAATTAACAAGAGTCAAATGCTTCCTTTGGTATCCATAGATTTTCTGTTTGATGGTTGATGGACTGGCCAAGATGTTTAAAAAATGTCTGCCTAAGGCCAATCGTATTGAGGTACTTTAATTAGTGGACTAATTTTAAAAGGTGTGTTGGGGACGCAGCAGCTTTTGTTGGAGTCCAAGTTGTTTCTATCTGCTATAGCAGTTACAACTGAGAATTCAAAATTTCCCCCCTCAATATGTTGTATTTGAAGTTCTAGGCTGCATCCCTGTGAGTAAACTCAACAGGTTGGCACCTTAGCAAGAGGATGTTACCCTGGCTTCTACACCCTCCATTGGCTCCAATTTGTTTCCATTGTCAATTAAGACCTTGTTCCCACACTCAAAGCCATCAATAGTACTCATCATTAGACAACAGGTCTCTGTCTTACCAACATTGTCATGTTCCTCTGGGACAATGCAATTTACAAACGATAAAGTGCCTGAAAGCTGGAGTATTGTTCTGGGGTGAGGGGATCTTTGTGGAATGAGTTAAGAGAGGAGATTAGACTGAACCAAAGTCTGATTGTTTTTAAAGTGCACTGCATGCTCCCTCCTTTTCAGTAAATCTTCCACTCCCTGAATAAAGCATGGAGATAACAAAACTAGCCATTTTCCCAGAACTAGAAAGGGTGAAGAGCAGAGTCCTCAATGGTTCTTGATAAGCAGATCTAATTTTATTGTTCTATAGCACTTGGATACTGTGGCTAAATGCACCATAGAGAAACCGTAAGATAGCTATTGCTTTTGAGAACCTTTAGCTTTTAAATAGCAAACCCATAACAAAGGTTTTGAACATTCCATTTCTGAAATTTATTTTCTCATTATCCCTTCGCACAGTGACATTGGAATTGGCCAGTCACAGGATGACAGCATCGTAGGATTGAGGCAGACCAAACACATTCCTCCTGCTTTACCTGTCAGTGGAACACTGTCATCCAGTAATCCAGATTTATTACAGTCACATCACCGCATCTTAGACTTCAATACTACTCCAGGTGAGCATCAATTATTTTTGCTTTTACCTCTAATTTTCACGCTTTACTTTTAGGTACTCCATGTTCTGGGGCTGCCTATTGATTTATGTTAACATATGTTTTAACCTATATATTGATCATGTATTAATATATGTGTCTGTCTTGTGGCAGTGCTCCAATTTATTTCAACTGCGACAATGGATATCTTTAGTAAAACTCATGGAGACAGGTCATGGGCAAGAAACAAAATTCACGTAAGCTTGTGATCTGTGGCTATCATTAAAAATATCCCTGACAAAAAGTTCAGCACCCACTGCTGCTCCTGGGTTTCCCAACAGTGCAGTGCATGGGAGCTCAAGGATTTCCCTGCTCATGTTGCTGGACTGCTATGAGGTACCCTAGCCTCTGGGGCAGCTGCAGAGGACCGGTCTCTCTCAGCAGCTGAACAGGTGTAGGGTCTGCCAGCCCCTGATGTTCTTCCGTCAGGAAAGGGTTTAGGAGTTGCAGGGGCAGGGGCTGCCTGGGTTCTCTAGCCTAAGGGCAGAAAATATCAGAGAGGCCATTCCATAATCATAGCCTTAGGTATGATAAATGTGACTTGAGCAGTGGAATAATGCTTTAGCTTTAGTGGTATAGCAGCACCTGAGTAACTTTTGGGAAAACAAAAAAATGTCAGAATGCCTCAATGGCACTGTTGAGAAATAGGATAGACTCACCCCAAACTGGTGGTTATTCTTCTATTAGATATACCATCCAGTAATAAAAGTAAACTTCTCTCTCACCACACTGGTTAGCAAGAAGTCAGAAATTCAGTCACCTTAAGTATTCCAACACTAATTTCACCTCCCAGACACTAGACATTATGATACTTGCTTATTTAAAGCCAATTTAATTAAATACAGGGTCCTTCTAATCCAGGAGTTTTCAAAGTTGGGTTGTGGACCCACCCAGATAAGCCACTGGTGAGCTGTGTGTTGCTTTATCGATGTGCTCATAGGCAAAGAACCTTGCAGCTCCAACTTAAAAACCCCTGTTCTAATCCATCTAGCCAGGTCAGTATATAACTTGGATCTTACCCAACAATCATGTTGTTGGCAGTCCTTTAGTCTATTATATATTTTAGAGAGTTTGTCTATTTGTGTATCTGTTCAAGAGCTTCTAAAAGGTAAGAGCTAGGACCACCAAATTCAGCGTACAGCTTCCTCTTCTCATAACTTAAAGAGAGGGGTAAGGGTTTGGATGTACCAGGAAAATGGGATGTGCCTAGAATGGGATTGCTTCTCATAAAACCAAAGAGAAAAAAGAGAATCACCAAGCAGGTGAAAGGGGCTGATACAGGGATGTTTGCTGGTCTCTGTTAGGGAGTGAAGGAAAATTTACTGGTCAAATCACATCAATACTAAAAGGCATAGAGAGAGTCTTGAAGAAGGCTTCATTGCAAAGTGAATTATTTAAGATACTAACCAGTTGATCCACTCAGCCATATCTACATCATTTTCTCCCAGTAAGCAGCTTTCTTTATGATGTTTCATTCTTGTAACTAAGCCTTGCATCCTCTTCTTGCACTGCTTATGCTTGACACGTTTTCTTTTTTTGCCCAGGGAACAAATGTATTCAAAATATTCCCAATTAGGGTTTTTCTTACGCTTAGAAGCCATGACAGTTTTTCCGATATTAGAAGTTGTGTGTGTGCTGAATAATGTTTTCCCTTTTTCTTTCCAGTCCACTCTACTGTTACTTTCTATGGTGCCTCCGTCCTTTCCTATATATATAGTCTCTCTGTCTTTAAGATATTGTCTTAACTAAGTCCTCCATCATGCTTGACCAAGGTCCATCACCACATAAGCACACAACAAAAACAATCCTATTCAGCTTGTGTTTTTCTCTGCACATGTTACTTTTTAGTCTGGTGTAAAACAAATTGAAAGCCTAGAACTTTCAGGAAGCAAGAGCTAGTAGCTAGGCTGGATAGATGAGTCTTTAATTCATTTTTATGAGACAATAAGTGTAGGTGTAGCATGTTTGTGATGAGATTTAAATGTAACTGTTATTTTTAAATGAGAAATGTGGTATTTTATTGTTGAGTTGTAAAAAAATTGATTTTTATCCACCCTGGTCTGTTGTGAGATTGAAATGTTCCTCAATGTGCTATCAATTTAAATAGTACATTCATAATGTGCTAGCCAGACTGTTTATAAATTACCTTCTGGGCTGTTATCCCAAGAGCTAACAAGTTTGAAATACAGGTCTATATAGCCAATGTTCATAATGTCAGATAAAAATGATACATCTATTTAATTACACTCAGAAAGCCATAACTTTTTCATTGATACCTTACATGATAGAGTTTATTCAAGATTTGTTGCAATTGTCCAACAGTGGGTGTATTAATGATACAAATAGTCATGTTCCAATCATGCAGCATCATAGACTGCTACATGACAGTTCATTTAACTATAATAAAGCTTGTCCAAATATATTTCATATGGGTTTAGAACAATTTTTAAGTTTTTTTTCCTTTTAAAAAAACCCTCACAAACGAAAAGCCAAACCCCTCCATCTAAATCAGATAGCTTGACGGTGTTAGGAATATTTCGGTTATAGACACAAGCCATTGAATGTTTTTAGCGTACCTGAAGACTTGAAAAAATGTAAAGCTTGCAAAAATGTAAAGCTTGCAGTTTTAAATGTGGTTGTTACCTTCAACAAAATAGAAGATGTGGATGGGGAGTTTTTCAGAGAATTGAATGCGCAGAAGTAGAAAGGGAAAGCCTCATGGAGTTGCCATCCTTTAAGGCTTCAGTGACTATGCTTTAGGATGAAACATAAAACTACTTGCTCAAGTAAGCTTTGAAAATCAACATTTTGGAAGGTAGTTTTCAGGAAAATAAAACATCTGTTCTAGTAGCTTGAAGTCTGTAACAATCTGTTTTGTTTTATATCCTACTTTGTTTAGAGTTTTTGTTGTGTGTGTTTTTTTTGTTTGTTTTTTTTTTTAAATACTCCATAACACTTTTGCTATTGTGGCTTTATTCTACTGGGATTCAAGAGGCTGTTATGATTTTTAACTGCCCATCCCTTTTAATTTCCCCTTTACCTTCAGATGGACACTCCAAATAGACTGGAAACTTATACCTGAAGCAGTGTTTTTCCCAATATTCCTGCCAAATTGAGAAAAATGAAAAAATATGTAAAAGTAGTAAAATTAAGAAGTCATGCTTAATCTCTTAAAAAAAAAAACAAAACTTTATGAAACATTTCATTATCTGAAAGAGAGTGTGTTCCCTATAACAATGACTACTAATCAGTTTGTTCTCTTTGCTCACATGCAACCCTCTTTTGAGTGAATGAAGGAAAGGAAACTGAAATGGCATTTTGCACTTTGCAGTCAGATCTTAAGCAGTTTCCCAAGGACACACTCCCTTTTCCTAACATTAACATAAAATCAATTACACTCTTTCTATGCATTTAGAAGATAGTATATCCCTGTGATTTGCAGTTACATTAGTTTTCAATGTGGTGTTCACAAAAGATGGACTTGGATCAGGCCCCACTGTTTGTATTGGTCTTTGCCAAAGTTATGGTGCATTAAGATCTGAGGCATTGATTTGCTGCATCATAGAGATAATAGTCATCTGCATTGTTGAGTTTTGGATTTGAAGTTTAGGATTGTTTGGATCTGAGGCATCAGATGATCAGATTTAGATTAGGGATGTAAGTGACTAGTCGACTACCCGATAAGCACATACTCAACAGGTAGTTGAGTAGTGACTCAACTAGTCGCTCCCCCAACCCCTTGCTGCCTCTGTCAGAGAGAGGCAGCAAGGGACGGGGGGGAGCTGGTGCTGGCGGGGGGGAGTCGGCTTAAAAGTCGGTTCCCCCCAGCACCATCTCCATGGGGGGAGGAGGGGAGGCAGAGGTGTAGTGGGGGACTGGTTACAAGCTGGGAATCAGCTCATTCCCAGCTCACACCAGGTTCCACATACTGCGCTTCTGCCTTTTAAAAATGTATTAAGAGCCTGGTATTAAATGCCTTACTACAGGCCTGGGCAAAATACAGTCCGTGGGCTGGATCTGGCCCACCAAGCCACCGGACCTGGCCTGCGGAGGCAGCGGGGAGCCCCAAGCAGGCTCCCCAGCTTGCCCCGCAGCCCTGCGTGCCATTCAGAAACAGGGCTGCAGAGCTCAATTTCTATTTTAAAACTGGAAGGGAGGGGAGAAGTTTTAGGAGCTGCCTTACCCCCAGCACATTCCCATTGGCCGGTTTCTGGCAGTGGGAGCTGCTTGTAGGAATAACAGGCAGCTAAAAAGAATCACATCTCCTCTCCTAAGCTTAGTTATTCATGAAGCACATGGCCAGGCAAACAGGCAGGCCACCTGGGAAACATTTTAAGCTCTGCAGACAGGCAGACAGGCTAGTTTGGCAGCTGACAAGTAAGTCTCTTAGCCACAGCCTGCTTGTGGCACACCACCTTTCCTACCCCAACTCTCTGCCCCTCCACTCATACCCAAACCCTCTGTCCCCCTCTTACACTCACACCCTCCCAGAGCTGGCACCCCAATCTCCTGCCCCAGATCACAATCCCCTCCTACCCTAGGTCACATCCCAAACACCTGCAGTCCAGTCACTTGCCCTAGGTCACAACCGACTGCTTCATCCCAACTCCCTCCCAGACTCCAGTCTGCCTCCTGCACCCCAGTCCCTTACCCCAAGATCCCTTCTGCACCCAACCTCCATTCCAGACCCCACATCTCCTCCATTAATATCATGGAAGAGAGTGGCCCTCGACCACTTTCCAAAATCTTGGAGTGGCCCCCCCATAAAAAATTATTGTCCACCCCTGCCTTAATAAATTTAGAAGGCAGAGCTGCAGTGAGGTTAGCTCCCAAGCCCTGCTGCAGCTCTGCAGTTTTTCCCCTTATTGACTAATTAGGGTTGCCAGGTGTCCGGTAAAAAAAAATTAAGAAAATACCGGACATCGGTATTTTCTGTTTTTCTGGCTGGGTGCTGGACAGAAGCCTGGCAGGGGTGTGGGGAGTGGCTGAGAGCCTCTGGTTGCATGCAGAAGCCAGGCAGGGGCAGGGGTGGGGGGAGTGGCTGGGAGGCGGGGCGCAATTGGCGCTGGGAGCCCTCAGCTGATTGCGTCTGAGGAGGAGTGATGACTTGGGGAGGAGGAGAAGCCCTGTCCCTGCTCCTGAGCGCTGTCTCAAGCGCGTTGTGGCACCGTAGTTCAGGAGAGAAGCCTGCAAGTGCTTTGTAGTTGCGTTTAGGCGCTTTCCATGGGCTCCCAGCCAAAACTGACTGGGGTGGAATTTTTGCTTCTTCCCATTGGGACACGCAAAGACCTGGCTGTGGGGGAGTTACCTTCCTACCCATGGTCGCGTCCCCCCCGCCCTGCCATTGTGTTGCCCTATGGTCTGCCTCTCTCTGCTTTGGGTAGCAGGCGGCTTTTTTTTTTTTTTTTTTTTCTTTCCTCGACAAATTTTTAGCCCATGTGTTCAGTATTTTTTGGGAGACCATCTGGCAACCATCTGGCTATGACTAATCGAGTCGATAGACATTCCATTGACTACTCAATTAGCTGAATAAACTCAGTTGAACATCCCTACTCTAGCCTGCTTTTTTTTTATCCCAAAATCTCATAGGCCTTTTATATGGGATGTGATACTGCTTAGAAGACATTCAGACCTGTATTGGACATGAAAAGCTTGTGGTAAGAATGAGTATAGACAGTGAGTATATTATCATAGTAGCTGGGTTCCAAAGTCATGAACCATTATACTAGGCATTGTACAAAGATTAAAGACAGTCCCTGTCCTCAAAGAGTTTACAATCTAAGTATTAAATAGGAGACAACAGATAAATATAGACAGGAGAGTATTGTCATATGTAGTGGCTGCAGTTCACCAGCAGCCTAACAAATAGGAAAAAAAATGTTGGCATATGGTGGAGAATAAAGAGGTAGCTTTGCTAATGTTTATGGAAAACTCCTACAAGTGTCAGGGGTAGCATGGGAAAAACCACAAAAACTTGTCTGCTTGACTGCATATCTAGCAAGTAGCATAATGGGGAATCAAAGTGGGAATTGATGTCTTGATAATGAATGAGAGATGATGGAAGGGAGGGGACAAGCCATGAAGGGCCTTGAAAATGAAGACCAGCAGCTTGTTTTGTGTGATAATGAAGTGAAGGAAAAGAGAGGATTGACATGGTGAAAATGACAGGCTGCAATAGGATTCTGAATGGATTGAGCAGGGCATGATTGCATTTGTCAAGGCTAGAGAGACAGGTTCTGCAATAATCGAGAAAAAGGTGAAGAAAGTCAGTGCGAGTATTTTAGCTGTGACTTAGAATCTTAGGACTGGAAGGGACCTTGAGAGGACAATAAGAATTTGCTTAAAGGAGATGTACCACGTGGTTGTCAGAAGGTAATTTTTCACTGTTCGGATATTTGTTCTTCAGTCTGACTCTTCTAATTCTAAAAAGCAGGTTACCTTCCTTTTGAGCAAGATGGGACTGTTAGTGCCATCAGTAAGCTTTTATGAGTTGAGTTCACAGTGGCATGGAGTCAAATGTTGAAAACTTTCATTTTGCGTAATGTTTACTTTATTTTTTCAAAGTAGCAGTGAGCACATACTTTTCTTTTTCCAGTGTGTTTTCCTTTGAGTGGATAGAGCGCTATTTGGGGCATATGTCTTCCCAAAGTAACTGCTCTCTGAGGCACTCCTTCAGGGTTTAACTGTTTTCTCCTCCATAAGATGGCAGACCAACCCAGAAATTACAGAAACATGCTCTGTCCCTGAAATCTTTCTTCTGAAGGAGCCTCTGTCTACCAAAGAAAGAGCTGTATTAGTAATGTGAAAACCAGATGAACACTCACTGTCCAGGGAAGGGCAGAGTAAGCTTGCAATTTGTCTAGGTCTAGGACACCTGAATATATGGCACAGCGAGGAAGTGCTCTGTTTTGATCATCATACATTAATCATTTTAAAAATAGGCTTAGAAGTACAGTTACATAAAGGCATTAGTGAATCATTGTAGATGAGATTTGAAATTCAAGGAAATGACTGATGATTGGCCTAAATTTAGCCTAATAAATATGTAAATTATGAGGTAATCAGTCAGTTTTAATATTTTTATTAATGTTCTTCAGGTTGCAAAATGTGCACATCCCAGTAATGATCACTGTGTATCACTATAGAAAACAAGCCATGTATGAGAGAAATTAACACTCATGTTGACTATAGGTTGAATCTCCCAAATCTGGGACTCCTGGTCCAGCAACATCCATGGTCCGGCAGGCTGGGCAGCCCCGGCCAGGAATCTTGGCAAACCCCCGGTAGCAGCAGGGCTGGGTTGACTAGGCAGCCTCTTCTGGGGAACCCCCTGGCTGAAGCGGGGCAGGCAGAGGTGGGCAGCTGGAATCCCCAGCAGCAGCAGACCTAGCCCTAGCAGTGGTGTGGGATGGCTGGGCGCCCCGGCTGGAGAACCCCCCGCAGGCGCAAGGCTGGTTGTGCCGGGTGGCTGCAGCTGGGCACCCCGGAGAACACCCTAAGGCAGCTGGGATACCAGCGACCAAACAGTCCCCACCTGGGCGACCCTGGGACAGCAGGTAGGCAGCAGGGTGGGGAGACATGCTGGGCTAGGGTTAGGACTAGTGGCAGGGCAGGCAGCCCCAATGAGAGTGGCTCAGGAGCAGGACAGCTAGCACACAAGCACTGACTTCCCTTGGTTCAACAAACTCCCTGGTCCAAGACAGCCCAGATCCTGAAGGTGCTGGACCAGGGAGGTCCAACCTGTAGTTTGGTAACATCTGCAGATAATATTTTTTTATCTCAACACTTCTGCTGATGAACACACATGTGTTTTTGTACTTTTTTTTTTCCAACATATACATGTAGTGAACAATCATATCTAATAGTAAATTCCCTTTTTCTGTGAATTGCTGCCAAATAAAATACCTTTTCTTCAAACAAAATGTTTTTGTCTTGGAGTTGGTTTATTAGTATCAGCCTATTTAAGTACTAGTCTTGGCAGTAACTGAAGAAGACTTCTTTTTGCATTCTGTTTTCATGTTGTTAATATGACCTTTATGTCCTTTGAAATAAAAATACAAATTGCACCTCCTCTTATTTTGATGAAAACTAGAGTAGGAATTTAAATCCATGACGGGCACACAAATATCAAAGATTATTTACCCCTGAAAAATATATTCACTTCCCCGTTCAATTAAAAGATTAGAGTGGAAGTGCTTACCTTTATCATGAAAAATACCTGGGAGGGAGCAGGACATTTGTGTCCTTACAGTGAGTTCAGTGGTGAAGACCTGTAACATGTTCTAAAGCAGGGGTGGGCAATAATTTTTAATGGGGGACCACTCCAAGATTTTGGCAAGTGGTCAAGGGCCGCATTTCTGTGGAGAGGATATGGGGTCTGAGACAGAGGTTGAGTGCAGAAGAGAGCTTGGGGGAATGGACTGGGGTGCAGGAGGAGGTGTGGGGTATGAGAGGGAGTCTGCGTAAAGGAAGGGGCTGTGATCTGGGGCAGGAGCTTGGGGTGCACGGTCCAGGAGGGGGTAAGGGTACAGGCTCTAGGAGAGGGTGCAAGGAGAAGGGTCTTGTGACCTGGGTGAAAGGGGTACAGAGGATTTGGGTGGTGACCTGGGGCAGGGAAATGGGATGCAGAGTCAAAGGGGGGTATGAGTGCAGGAGAGGATTCTGGCCTATGGGAGGGGTGTAGGAGGAGGTGCAGATTCTGGGAGGGAGTTGTGACCTGGGAAAAGAGGTACACAGGGTTTGAGTGGTGGCCTGGGGCATGTATTTGGGGTGGGGGGGGGGGAGGAGGATTCCAGAGGCAGGCTCTGGCTGAGAGGCGCTTACCTAGGTGGCTCCCAGCCAGCCACCCTGCAGAAACCTGAGGCAGGCTGTCTGCTGCAGTCTGAGGCTGCTAGCTGCTCCATGTAGCTCTGCTCCAGGCATGGGAGGCAGGGAGGGAGGCTTCCCACACTGTCCCTGCCCCCCAGCAAAATTTCTCAGCTTCAGTTGGCTGGAAACTGGCCTATAGGAGCCGAGAGATTTTGCTGGTGGCCAAGGGTAGCGTGCAAAGACTCCCTCCTTACTCCCCAGCCATCCAGAGTGGAGAGCAGCTGGCTGTTTAAAGCCTGAGCTGTTCTCTACCTAAAGGTTCCAGTGAGGTGGCTGTGGGGCGGTTCTGTGGCTTGGCAGGCTGGATTTGGCCCGCCAGAGGCTTCTTGCCCAACCCTGTTCTAAAGCTTTGCTTTTATAGTCTAATTTTACTGGAAATAGACAGAATGAAAAAAATCTGGGTTCATCTCTAGATCCAGATTCAATCCCCCCACGTTTATAGAGATATTCAAATCCCAGGTTTTAGTTTAAAGGTCTCACATTTTTAAAAAAATAAAGAAATAAAACGCACAATACAGCCATTGTATTATCAGCTGTTTAAACAATATCTTATACATATTTAAAGTGTTGAATGCCTGTTTCTCTTGATTGAAAGTATGTAATTCCTGATCATTAATTTCTCATGCCAGTGTTTTATAAAGTCGCAGGTCTCAGTTCATAAAAGTTTACTTACGTTGTTTGGTTTTATATAGTTAATACTATACGAGAAAGGGGCTGATTTTTAAAAGTTAGGCACAAGTTGATATTAAACAGTTGATGAAATGTATTGCAGAATCTTTACCCATGCCCTTAGAGGATGTCAGAGAGTTCAGTCAAGCTCCTGGACATTCTTCGGTGGTCATTTTCAGCTAATGTTGGCTTGCCAATTAATGAAGCCCTATTAAACGCTATCAAAATTATTTAGCAAACTCTGGTAGTGATACTATGACCATGCAAGCATGCCTGTAAAATAATATTACATCCCAGTCAAGGGCCCTGAGTTTTTATGTTCCTGCCCTGAACTAACTTTCATGCTGTGGAAGTGATGAATGAACATAGCAAACAGCAGCACATAAAATCCACGCCTTAACAGAAAGAATGCTGCCTTCTATATCCTAAATGTCAGGAAGATGAGGGCCCTTTTATTTAGACAGAAGCAGACCATTTAGAAAATTTCCAGACTGTCATATAAATTGCTAAGAGATCCAAAAGGTTCACAATCTCCACCCAAACACTCTTGAGTGTTTGTCTCTGGTTGTATTATTTTTTGTTATCATAGAGCATTAGCCCATTCCACAAGGGTGCTCTCTCTGAAATTACTCAAAAACATTCCCGCTGTTGGGATCCGCAAAGCTCTGCAGCATTGTCTTTGGTAGTTAATTCTTCCAGCTGTTGTTCTTGGGAAAGTAGTCGTCTTCAATGTTGGACTTGACTCTGAAGCTTCCTCCTCCTGTTGAAGATACTGCTCAGAAGGCCCCTGAAGTAGAGTATGCTAATATCTTTATGGCTGACCTAGAACAACATTTCCTCAACTCCCGTCCCCTTTTACCCCTTCTCTACTTACGCTACATCGATGACATCTTTATGATCTGGACGCATGGCCAAGAAACACTGGAGACATTCCACAGAGATTTCAACAACCTACACCCCACCATCAACCTCAGCCTAGACCATTCTACACGAGAGATCCATTTCCTGGACACCACAGTACAATTCAACAATGGAAAATTAGACACCACCCTCTACAGAAAACCCACTGACTCATACAGTTACCTACATGCTTCCAGCTCCTATCCAGCACACACCATACGATCCATCATCTATAGCCAAGCCCTTCGATACAACCGCATCTGCTCTAATCTCACTGACAGAGACCAGAAACTTCAGGATCTCTACCAAGCATTTATAAACCTCAACTACCCACCTGGAGAAATAAAAAAGCAAATTGAAAGAGCCAGACGAATACCTAGAAACCATCTACTTCAAGACAGACCCAAGAAAACCAACAACAGAACACCACTTGTCATCACCTACAGCCCCCAACTTAAACCTGTCCAACACATTATCAATAAACTACAGCCTATACTGGAACAGGATACTAAACTCCGAGAGGCTCTGGGAGACAGACCCATAGCCTCCTATAGACAACCATCTAACCTCAAGATGATTCTTACCAACAACCACAGGACATATCACACTAATACCAACCCTGGTACCTTCCCTTGCAACAAACCCCACTGCCAGCTTTGTCCACATATCCACTTTGCTGATACCATTATTGGACCTAACCAAGTGAGTTATAAGATCAAGAATACATATTCCTGCGCATCCAGAAATATAATTTATGCTATCATGTGCCGAAAGTGTCCGTCTGCTTTGAACATTGGACAAATGTCTCAGACACTTCGCCAAAGGATCAATGCCCACAAAACAGATATTAGACAGGATCACAAAGAAAAAACAGTTTCTTGCCATTTCAACCAGAAAGGACACTGTCTCAACGACTTAATTACCTGCATCCTGCTTCAGAAGTCTTTTAAATCTGCACTTGAAAGGGAATCCTCTGAACTGTCATTCATGCTAAAATTCGACACTCTACGTCGGTCTCAACAAAGACGCTAACTATCTTACCCATTACAAAGATAGCTTCCCAATTATCACCTCTAATACCATTAGGTCACAGACATTTACCTTCTCTCCCCGCGCATCCCCCTTCTGTTCTGAAATGTGATTTGTCCTTTTCATATGTGTTCATTTTTTTAAATTGTATCCTTTGGTATATATGGTTGTGACTATTTTCTTCCACTATTTGATCTGAGGAAGTGGGTCTGGCCCACGAAAGCTCATCATCTAATAAACCATCTTGTTAGTCTTTAAAGTGCTACATAGTCCTGTATTTTGTTTCAGCTACACCAGACTAACACGGCTACATTTCTATCACTACTCGACAAAAAGAGATGATTCACCTGGTGCAGTAACTTGAGTTCTTCAAGTTGTATTCCTATGGATGTTTCTCTGCTCTCCTTCCCCTCTTCCCCCAAATTTCTTCTATGGGACATTGTAGTGGAAATTGAACTGAGGGCAGTTTACTAGTGCAGACCTGTTTGGAGTCTGTGCAGAGCATAGGAATGTGTAGAGTGCTTGTGCAGGGTGAAAAGGCAATACTAGTAAAAAAAATCTCTGGTCAAAGCACATATGAGCTGGAGTGCCCATAGTGGGACATATCTCAATCTCTAGTTTCTGCATAAGGTGAGTAAGTTTTCCTTACCTATCCATCTTGCTGGCCATTTGCACACCCCATGACCTTCAGTTTATACATGGAGTTGTGATTGAAAACACAAGCGCACAGTTGTATATACAGTTCTATAGTTGACTCTGAAAATCATTCTCAGAAAGGCCAACATTTTCAAACTTAACTGTCTTAACTCCAGTTATCTGAAGAAGTGGGCTGTGCCCATAAAAGCTCTTGATACTGTCTATATGTTTTGTTAGTCTATAAAGTGCTACCAGACCGTTTGCTGTTTTTTAAGTTTGTCTTAACTTAGTTACCTATATCCATATTTAGACACCTGAAGCAATTGCTTGATTTTCATAGGTGTAGCATACCTTCAGCTCACTTTGACTTGTGTGGAATTCATGGATATGCAGTACCTATGAAAAACAGCCAACTGTTTCAGGTGTCTGAATGTAAATTTAGGTTCCTTACTTTATGTTCCCGTATTTGAAAATAT
This sequence comes from Rafetus swinhoei, assembly GCA_019425775.1. Classification (NCBI taxonomy): domain Eukaryota; kingdom Metazoa; phylum Chordata; order Testudines; family Trionychidae; genus Rafetus; species Rafetus swinhoei. The sequence goes on along the minus strand of CM033449.1, from coordinate 77,866,507 downwards.
TCACCAGAGTACTTGCAGTACCATAATGCAGTGATCCCAAAAGAGAGACCAAAACACTAATTATGTGTGTCTTGCCCGGTTTGTTCCAGAACCAATTTCCAAAGCAGCTGTTTGAATCAGACCTCCCTGCAGGTGCTGCTTTACCGGCCTGTCAGAGGTTCCATTTCTGGCAATAATGGGAAGGACAACTCAGCACTAAAATGCTTAATTTTTGCAGGATTTAAAACTGTCTAAAGCTACAAAACACACACACTCTTTGGGCTCTTAGTATAGGAGTCAAGGACTTGGAGTGGAGAGTTGGTTTTTCTGTCTTGATGCAAAATCTGTCTAAAAGTGGCATATAATCCAGATTGAAAGCAGTTCCATTTATAGACCAGAGAAACCCAGACTTCCAAGATGCATGGTTTACTTGCTCTCGAGGATTCTGATCAATTTGCTATTTCCACAAAATCTTATGAAGATCTCATTCATCTAATATTGTAAAGGTTCCATAAGTGAATCCTTAAGCCGGAGAGATTCTGCCATATAGTTTCTCTGAATGTGTATCAGTCGGGAGCTATGTGCTATAAAATAATTTCTGGAGCAGATAAACTCCTTTGGTGTCCTCACTTCTATTATTGTTAAACCTGTATTTGTGTTTCTTGTCATCTTCAGATTTGCCAGACCAAGTTCTGAGGGTTTTCAAGGCAGATCAGCAAAGTCGTTATATTATGATCAGTAAGGACACAACAGCGAAGGAAGTTGTCATTCAAGCAATCAGAGAGTTTGCTGTAACTGCTACTCCCGATGCATACTCTTTGTGTGAAGTGTCTGTCACTCCAGAGGGAGTAATCAAGCAAAGGAGGCTTCCAGATCAATTATCCAAGCTTGCTGATAGGATACAGTTAAGTGGCAGGTGAGACTATGGTTTATATTATGTCAGTTTAATAAAAATTCTGATGCATATGGGAATCTGTAAACTTGTCATAGTTTATTTTATTTCACTGTAACTTCAAAGTTACTTTTTAAGCTAGTTAGAGCACATTCATTAATTATATTCTAATTTTTCTGTAGTATATGATGATAGCTATAAATTTTATTCTGGTATTTAATTTTTATAGGTATTACTTGAAAAACAACATGGAGACAGAAACATTGTGTTCAGATGAAGATGCTCAGGAATTATTGCGGGAAAGTCAAATTTCCCTACTTCAGCTTAGTACTGTTGAGATGGCTGCTCAGCTTTCCATGAGAAACTTTGAGCTCTTTCGTAATATTGAACCCACAGAGTACATAGATGACCTGTTTAAACTCAAATCTAAAACCAGTTGTGCTAACTTGAAAAAATTTGAAGAAGTGATAAACCAAGAAACATTTTGGGTAGCATCTGAGATTCTAAGAGAAACCAACCAGCTAAAAAGAATGAAGATCATTAAACATTTCATTAAGATAGCACTACACTGCAGAGAATGCAAGAACTTCAACTCCATGTTTGCAATTATCAGGTAAATGGTGTTGCTGTGTGTGTGTGTGTATTTTAAATGGTGAATTCAGTTCAAGTTAATAGTAATGTGGCAGATTGAATAGAAATTTGCATTAAATGTAAAAAGGAGATGACTAATACATCAGCTTTGGACACTCCTAAAAAAGACAAGAAGAGATCCACCCCACCCCCCAAGATTCTTATATCCTGATATTAAAATGTTTGTTGAAATAATCTTTGAAACTCTTTTAGGGATTTTAACATGCGGTTAATTGGCTAATCGAGTAGTCGATAAGGGACGGCAGCCCAGCTCAGTCCTGGCTTGCGCTGGGTCCAGGACATATCCCTGCTGCAGTTATGCAATGTAAACGTACTGAGAGCCAGGCGGGCTTGCAGCACAGTTTGCGTCAAGAACCTACTCCCGATGTAGCTCTGCAGTTTAAATGTACTACATTTTTTACTACATTAAAACTTCAGAGCTGCAGCGAGGATAGGTTCCGGAACTGGTGCGAGCCGAGACTGAGCCGAGCTGCCTGCCCGCTGGAGCAGCCGCTGTCTGCAGTCAGCCCACCCGCCGCAGACAGAGGGTGCTTTGCGGCAGCAGTCCTGTCCATGGAGGGCCCCAGTGGCACCATGTAGATGGCAGCAGCACAGGGGGGTGGGGGGAGCAGGCGACACCACGGATGGTGCTGGAGGGAATCAGCTTTTAAGATGATTCTACCAGCTCCTGCTCCACCTGCCCCTTGCTGCCTCTGGGAAGCGAGTAATTGACTAGATTAATTACACCCCTACCACCTTTATAAAAACTGAGGCTAGCAGAATTGGGGAATGCAGAAGTTGTGGAGCGAAGGAGAAAAGCCAGAATTTTGAGAAGGAAGGCAGAGTCACATTTAGAAGAAAAATTCAAAGGATGCTCAACGAGTGAGAATAAATCCAGCAACTGTATGGAGGAGAGATATTAAAAAGATTGTATATCCCCTAGTTCTACTATTTTAGTTGTGGCTTGGGGAAGGGTAATAGGTGAAGGTGGAGAGTAAAAAGAATTTGCAGTTATAAGAAAGCAGGTGGTTTTGTGGGGATTTTTGTCTTGATGCTTGATCCTTACAAGATACTGAATGCATCTTGTGAAGTGCTATTTGACTTCAACCACTGTTTTCTTGTGGGAGTTAAGGATGTGTGTTACCTCACAAAAGATGCTCTGTACCATGCATTTGTGTATATTATTGATTGCAGTTTTGTACTATTAGCTGCTTAAGCTGTTGACCAAAAAAAAAAAAAAAATTTGTTCCCAGTGGGAGAATGTATAATACTCTACACTAAGTGGAGCTGAAGAGAGCAACAGAAGCAATAAGACACACCAGAAGTCAGACCCGAAGGGAAAAAAATTCTCTAGAACAGAGGCCCCTGGCTAGAATTTTTTTTGTCAGTCTTGAGGCATTTAAAACGAGGGATTTAACTCCACCATGTCAGCTGATTTTAACTGCTGCCTGTCAGTTAACTACGACTTGAACAGTAGCTGGAATTATAGATTATATCAATACCTCCTTTGCAGCCAGAAGTGAACAGCTAGTCAGGTTCACTGGTGTAAAATATTTCTTTTCCCAACACGAAGGGAGTGAACCACAAGTTTTTACAGCTTCTGTATTTCCTTAAGTATATAGCCTATTTTAGCAATTCCATCTGGAGGTGACAAGGCACGTGCATTGTGCCGTTGCACTATCATCAGGTATAGATTTAGAGAAAAGGATCACTGGTTACTAATAGTCTGGGAATCCAGGAGTGACTGTGGATCCATAATTACATTACCACATGAGTTTACAGGAGAAGTTTACAGATTATAAACTTCCATAGTAAACGGTAGATAAGAGGAGGTAGATACCAATTCTGTTTATAATCCTTAATTGCTTCCCTTAGTTCACAGTCATTACCTGTTTTATCAGAGTATATTGTGTCATCTATATTTCATCAATTATTATTGCTAATATAAAATCTATACCTAAAATATACATTTTCATAACAGATGTATAGATTTTATAATGTATATTTTCAAATGGCAATTTTTGCTTACCAGTATTTGCACTTGTTTGTTATATTGCTATACTACAGCACTTTGCCTGATGCATCTGCTACACAAAATTGTATAGTGCTTTATATTTAGGGTCTGATAGGGTTTTTTTCTGTGAAGTTTGCATAGTCTTTATTTAATTGGACAAACAAAACAAAATCCTTATGAACCATTTTCAGTGGCCTGAATTTGGCACCGGTTGCAAGGCTCCGCACTACTTGGGAAAAACTTCCAAGCAAATACGAGAAGCTGTTTCAAGATCTACAAGACTTGTTTGATCCATCTAGGAACATGGCAAAGTATCGTAATGTCCTGAACAGCCAAAACCTACAGCCTCCCATTATTCCACTCTTCCCTGTTATCAAAAAGGATCTTACGTTTCTTCATGAAGGTAAATGCAAAATAGCATGGTTCTTTATCTCTGCATAAAATGGATATTTCAGGCTGGTAACTGATACTGTTACTATTTACTTGTCTTGTTACTAAATATAGGAAATGACTCAAAAGTGGAAGGCTTGGTCAATTTTGAGAAGCTGAGAATGATTGCGAAAGAAATTCGCCATGTTGGTCGAATGGCTTCTGTGAACATGGATCCTGCTGTAATGTTCAGAACTAGGTAAGTTTGTCTTCAACAGACCTTCAGTTAACTGAGACAAAAAGTTGAGTATCAGTAGTAAAGTAAGTATTTCTCTAGTGCCCCTCCACAGCCCTTACAAAAGAAACATTGCAAATTAAATAATGAAAGATGAGACTTCACTTACCACATGTGGGGCCTCAGTCATATCCTTTCACGTGCGTGGAGCGCTCACAGAAATCAATGGAGGTTTTCAGTTGCAAGATTGGACTGTTTTAATTTCTGTATCGCTGGTTGTATTACAGCATTATAGAGATATGATGCCTTGCTCACTACCATGTGCCACTTTTAGATAATCACAGTTATGTATTGAATCCACATTTTAAAACCAGTTTTTAAAAGGAATCATAGAATCATAGAATACTAGGACTGGAAGGGACCTCGAGAGGTCATCGAGTCCAGTCCCCTACCCCCATGGCAGGACCAAATACTGTCTAGACCATCCCTGATAGACATTTATCTAACCTACTCTTAAATATTTATCTAACCTACTCTTAAATATCTCCAGAGAAAGTAATTATAGATCTTACTATGGAGGGAACAGTGTTTTATATTCTCCCACTGACAGCCACTTTGCCCAGTTCCATGATGAAATCCCACCAATTCATAGTCTAAATAAAGATAACCTGTTTGAATATATACTGTACCAGTTTATTGCATGAAATATTGAGCATAGGGCCATCTAAATTTTTCACAATTTACTACAAATAGGAATAATTGAACTTGAACATTAATCAGTAGTGCAGGAGAATGTGAAGTGATTGGTTTTGTGTAGCGACAGTGTAATGCGCTCAATTTGAACGGGAAGATTTTTTAATTTCAGATTGTGCGACTGAGCTAAGACTCTTAATGTTTGTGGGCTTCTAGTACTGCTTGTCCTGAGTTCTGGTCTTTTCTTTCTGAGCTTGTGATCTTTCTCTGTCTCTTCCTAAACCCATGCTTCACTCTTCGTGGCTCTCACTTGCAGGAAGAAGAAATGGAGGAGTTTGGGGTAAGTGGTTGGAGATAACACACACAGACAATCCATTCTTTTCTGACCATTTGCATTGTTTTTCTACTTGCTATCTTTAATTTTCTGATGCTTTGACATTTTTCTTTTAACCCTTTTGTACTTACAATAAATTGACTCTAATGGTGCTTTTGCTTTTGAAGTAAAAACCACAAGAGCTGTGAAACTATTAACAGATATTTTTGAGTGTGATATGGGGAAGGGCTTTGTATTTAGTATATTAATGAATTGACTTTAATATAACCAGTTTGGCTCATAATATACAAGAAATTCCAAAATAGAATGGTAATAGCTGTACAACTAAAATTTACAACTATTTTACCTATGCCTGATAAATGAGTGAGGAAGAAATCCACCAATGTGAAAAATTGAAGTATCATGTTTTTTACAGCTCAACTAACTATATTTTCACTCTACAATCCAGCCTCCATTTTTTACTCTTAACAAATCAGAAGCCACTCAAATAGCTTCCATATTTATATACACCAATTGAAATGCATGATATTTATTTCCTCATTAACTAATTGATCATTTGTTTAACAAAAAGCTCATCATACTCAAGTGAGGGAATACAAAAAGAATTTTTCCTCATTATGAAATTGAAGTTTTTATAAAACCAAATTGACTATGTTGAAGACTTTCTAGATAATATGTATTTACATTTGAGGCTCAGCTACAGTTGTCTGTCAGTGTTGCCTTGCTGCATGAGCTTTTCTTAATGCTCCAACCTTCTCAGTAGTTGACTTACATGAGAGAGCTAGCTTGAATGCTTTTCTAGATGTGTGAAGGGACATTGCCTAGTTGGAGAAGAATAGGTTCCAGGGACTTATTTTATTTTAATTATACAAAAATTATTTTTTAACCAAGTAAAGAGATTTCTTGATCCTCATCTTCTGTCTATTATAGCTGTTTGACTTACTGGAATGAGGCATGTAAGCTTTGACCATAGACTGACATTCATGCAACTTTTGCATGTTTCCTCTTTATGAAGTGATACTGTGCTGGACTAAGTTATATTTTTCCTCTTTCTTACTTCACTTCAGGTCTCTCAGTCAGGGCAGTACAAATGCAGCAGTGCTAGATGTTGCACAAACAGGGGGACACAAAAAGCGGGTTCGTCGCAGTTCCTTTCTCAATGCCAAAAAGCTGTATGAAGATGCTCAGATGGCACGAAAAGTGAAGCAGTACCTCTCTAACTTAGACCTGGAAATGGATGAAGAGAGCCTCCAGACTCTGTCTCTGCAGTGTGAGCCAGCTACCAACACATGTGAGTGCTTTCAATAAGTATGATAGATAACCACTTACATCTTCATGTAATTTAACTCCTGGGCTATATATAGAAAAAACAATGGCCATAATAATTTGTGGATGCTGAAAAGCTGTGATTTCCAAGAATGAAGTCATCCATTAGATATACAATATGGACAGGTTTTATAAAGTTTGCACAGAAAGATGCATCTCTTGGGCTCCGTGGGAAATGCACAAGAATTTCCTGAGATTCTCCTGCAAAAGCAGATGGGGGTGAACCTCTCATCTTACCTACAGCTGCTACTGCAATCAGAGGGCTTTCTCATCTTAGGTAGATAGGGAATGATTCCTTCACCTCCCTCCAACTAAACCCTACTGTTCCAGGCCAAGATCCTCAAGCTCAGCAGAGGAGAGAGATTAATTTGCTTATAGATTTTTGTGTGTGATCTAATTATCTACAAAAGAGAAAAGTTTAATTTCTTCTAGTGTGTAAACAGCACTTAGAATTGTGTGCCATTAGGGATGGTGAGGAAGGGTCCCACTGCATGTGAAATATTTGGACTCAAATGGCTGCCTACTGACTGATCACTCCCAACCCATCTGAGAAGACATTATCACTGACAAGATGCTTTCTGCACCTCCTTTCAGCCAGGATCAGGGAGCTATTCAGACAACATGGTGATGGTGGCATTATAAAAGTCTAGATTGCTGGATGAAAGTGAGTCACCAGGAAGTTGTCATTGTGACACAGGCGTTTGGGATGGACAACACTGATAATGCCACACTCAATGCAGACTGCAAGAAACCTAGTAGACATTTCCTCCCCCTCTCCCCCCAAGCTGGTGGTTCAGTCTGTAGAATCACACTGGTTCAGGCCAGTAGAATCACACTGTTCAACAAGAAGCCAAATGCTGCCCCCCTTACGCATTCCAGGCCTTGGTTACCATCCAGACAGATAAGTTTAATACGGTGAGAGGTTAATGAAACCCCAGATCACCAAATGTGGGGTTGTTACTAATCCCAATGGATAAGACGTTTCCCCAAGTCAATATATATCTCAGATCTTACCCAACTATCATGTCAGCCAATCCTGAGTGAATTAACGAAGAATGTATTAAGAAAAGAGTTGTTATAAATGGTTAAAAGATCCTATACATACAAATAATTGTGAGATCATTAGATCAGGTTTGTAGCAGTAATGGAATAGTCTGCTGGTTTCCAAAAGTTTCCCTGGTAACATCTAAGATTGGAAGGTCCTTAGTCCAGAGTTCAAAATACTCCTATAGTTGTAAATCCACAGTATAGAGAATTAGAGCAGGCACACAGCAAAATGGAGATGTCATGTGTCTTTTATATCCTCTTCAGTGTTCATGGAAATTTACTGTTGCAAACAAAACCCACAGCCTCTGTGTATGGAAAGTTACTTACAAAGATAGAGTCAGAGGTCACAAGTCCACATCACATGCCCTTAGATGTTTTGCTGAATCACAGGGGTGGCCATTGGCTCTTTGGTGTCTGAGGCATCAAATTTGAATAGTCGTTTCACAGTGGGCTGGTGAGACTGGATGTAAGCTACCTTGTGGGTGTCACTCCAAGAACAAACACGTTTGAGAAAAGAAATACATAGCCAGTATACATAATAGCAGATAAGAACCAGTGGTTCATTAGCCCGTTATCCTCTCTTTGGATGGTGCTTCAGAGGAAATTAACAGAACAGCAGCAATCATCAAGTGATCCATTCCCCATTACCCAGTCCTAGCTTCTGGCACACTGAGGTTAGGGATACTTCAAAGCCTAGTTTTGCATCCCTATTCATCCTGGCTAATAAAAAAAAAAAAAGTTGAAAAAATGAGTCGTCCTATAGCACCTTAGAAACTAACAAAAAAATATATAGATCGTATGATGAGCTTTTGTGGGCACAATGCACTTCTTATTTGTCATCTGAAGAAGTGGGCTGTGCCCACGAAAGCTCATGATACTATCTATGTTTTTGTTAGTCTCTAAGGTGCTCAGGACCACTTGTTTTTTAAGCTTTGAAGTAACAGACTAACACAGCTTCTCCTTTAAGACATCCTGGCTAATGGCACTGATGGACATATCCTTTATGAACTTATCAGTTCTTTTTTGAATTTTGTTGTATTCTTGACCTTCACAACATCCTCTGGCAAATGATTACACACCATGACTGTGTGTTGTGTGAAGAAAGACTTCCTTTGTTTGTTTTGCTTCCTTTTGTTTGTGCTCCCTGTCGAAACATCACATGATCTCTTAAGAGGGCTACAGTCCCATTCTAAAGCTGAGGGAGCTAAATTAGTGGTTATATGCCAAGAATGCATTAAAGGGGTTTTCATTCTGTCCTTCTCTGCCAATGAAACTCATCCAAGATTCACCAGTAACAGCCTGAGAAGTCTCTTTCAACCATCTACAGATTCAGGTGCCCTGGTTCCAGGCCAAATTGAAACTCCACATAAATCATGGATCTCAGGGTCATTAGAATGACTTGTATATCACGTCTATCTATCCTGCAAAACTCCATTGTGCAAATCTTGTCTCACAGTACATCTGTAGTGCACTATCTAAACATACAGGAAAGACCTTGTTAATCGTCCCTTTGCCAAAAAGCCATCAGGTAATGGACATGGTACTATTGACACTGGATTGGCACCTTCTAGGAGTCAGCAACAACCAAACCAACTTCTTGAGCAGACACATGGTAGGAACCATGAGTAGTTCTTCGAGTGATTGCTCATGTGGATTCCAATATAGGTGTGTGCGTGCAGCGTGCGAGCAATATAGGTGTGTGCGTGCAAGCACCATCGGAAGTTTTTCCCTCAGCAGTACCCTTAGGGCCCGCAGGGAGCCCCCTGGAGTGGCGCCAGTATACTGGCCCATATATACTCCTGCTGTGGCCCCCTCACCCACTGAGTTCCTTCTTACCACTGTGACGGTCGTTGGAACAACCCTCAGCTCCTCACCATGATCATTGTCTTCATTGTTCTTCTTCAATCTTTAATTAATCTTCAGCTTAGTGTCTGCAATTTAAGTTAAAGACTTTTTTGTTGTTTCTGTTGATTGCTCCCCGCCACGGCGCACCGTGTGCCCACAGCAGGTCATGCCCAGCCTGCAAGGTTTTAAGCCCTGCAAAAAGTGCACTAGGCCTATGCCATGCAGTAACCCACATTCATCGTGCTTAAAGTGTCTGGGAGAAGCACACTTTACAGAAGCCTGTAAAATCTGTAAGGCCTTCAAGCCCAGGACAAAACGTGAGAGGGAGTCACGCCTTAAGATCCTCCTCATGGAAGCGGCTCTGACTGGTACCGGCACTGGACTTTGCACCGGCCTCCCGGAGCGCACCGGCCTCGGTGCACAACGGTTCCGCCGTCTGGCCCAAATTTGGGGGTTCAAGTAGAAAAGGTTTCCAACAACTCGGATCCTACTGTTGACATTCTGCATGCCGACACCCCCTCTAGAGTGGCTCTACCAGTCAACAAAACAGTGGCCAAAATCTCCAGAGCCTTGTGGCAAACCCCTGCCTCCATATCCTCCAACGGATAAGCGTGCGGAAAGGAGGTACTTTATCCCCCAAGAGGGTAACGAACACCTCTTCTCTCACCCTCCCCCAGGCTCATTGGTGGTGCAAGCCGTTAATCAAAGGGAGAGACAAGGGCAGCCTGCTGCCACCCCTAAGAACAGGGAGGCCAAAAAATCTGACCTCTTAGGATGGAAGGTCTACGCGTCTGGGGGCATCCAATATCGCATTGCCAACCAGCAAGTCCTCTTGTCCCGTTACGCATACAACACCTGGGCGTCCATGGACAAGTTTACGGACTTGCTCCCTAGGGACTCCTGCTCGGAGTACAAGGCTCTTCACGAAGAGGGGAGAGCAATCTCCAGAGTGGCTCTGCAAATGGTTCTCGACGTGGCGGACACCGCAGCCCAAGTGATGGCCACCGTGGTGGTTCTGTGCCGTAGTTCATAGCTCCAGGGTTCTGGGGTGCTGCTGGAGCTCCAAAACACCATTCAGGACCTCCCTTTCGAGGGCCCGTCGCTCTTTTCGGAGTAGACCAACCAGAGGCTTCATGGCCTCAAGGATACCAGGGTGACGTTAAAGTCCTTGGGCCTGTACATTCCTGCTACCCAGAGGCATACCTACTCAAATAGGAATGTTCCTAGAGTGCTTCCCCAGGGCCCATGCTCCGACTTCACTCGCCGTAGGAGCAGGAGTGGTAATGGCAGGAACGACAGGCGCCGGCCTGGCCCAGCCCCCAACAATAACCAGGGGCCCCCTAACAAGCCCCCGGGGCCCTGTCAGGGGTTTTGATGGGACCCTCAAGGGCATCTTACCAGTCTCCCCTCTACTCTTCTGGGACCATTTATCCCATTTCCTCTAGGCCTGGCAGTCTGTTACATCGGACCAATGGGTGCTGAAGATAGTGGGAAGGGTTATATAATCCCTTTCCACGTGCCCCCTCCTTCCCAACCCCCTACCCTGTCCCTTTTCAGGGACCCCTCTCACGAGCCTCTGCTACAGCAGGAAGTAAATCATCTCCTCACGCTAGGGGCGGTGGAATGCATTCCCCCCGAGTTTCAGAACAGGGGATTCTATTCCCGTTACTTTCTGGTTCCAAAGGCAAAAGGGGGCCTTCATCCCATTCTGGACCTCAAAGCTCTAAATTCCTTCATCATCAAGACAAAATTCAAAATGGTGACTCTGGCGTCCATTATCCCTTCCTTAGCCCCCGGACACTGGTACGCTGCCCTCGACTTAAAACACGCTTACTTTCACATTTCAATTACCTCCCGCCATCGAAGGTTCCTACAGTTTACTGTGGGGCCCAGACCATTACCAATTCACGGCCCTCCCCTTTGGTATTTCTACGGCCCCTTGGGTCTTCATCAAATGCATGGCAGTGGTGGCTGCCAAGCTCAGGAAAAGGGGTTTCCAGGTGTTCCACTACCTAGACGATTGGCTCCTGAGAGGGGAGTCAGAGACTCAGGTGGGAGGCCACATCACCACAGCCTGCAAACTCTTCGAAGACTTAGGCCTTCTGTTGAATCTGGACAAATCCACCCTGACTGCTACCCAGATAATAGAGTTTGTGGGTGCCACCCTAGATTCCCTGGCACAGAGAGCCTCTCTGCCCAGCTCCCGGTTTCTCATGATACAGACGGCAGTCAGGGCACTCCAGAACTTTCCAGTGACCACTGCCCGGACTTGCATGCATCTACTGAGCCTCGTGGCAGCCTGCACTTATGTAGTGCAACACGCCAGATTGCACATGCGCCCGCTACAGATGCGGCTATCGCGAGTCCACAACCTGATCGTCCACTCTTGGGACAGGGTGCTGACAGTCCCTGCCCTCATCCTCCTTGCATTGGAACGGTGGACCTACCAGGAGGAGGTCTGTGCAGGGGTTCCATTCTTCAGACCAGTGGCGTCCATCTGACTGGTCATGGATGCATCAGACACGGGCTAGGGAACTCACCAAGGAGACCTCCACACACAAGGTATGTGGTCTGTGGACGAAACCTCCCTGCATATCAATGTCAGGGAGCTCCGGGCAGTCCGATTGGCTTGTGCGGTTTTCCTTCCCCACCTGAAGGGCAAGTTTGTCCTTGTTCTGTCGGACAACACGACAGCGGTGGAGTACATAAACAAGCAGGGCGGGGCCAGTTCCACTCGCCTGTCCTTGGAGGCGATCCCCCTGTGGGACCTCTGCATCGATGCGGACATCAACCCGATGCCTCCTATCTCCCAGGCTCCCAGAACGTCCTGGCGGACAGGCTGAGCAGATTGTTTGCGGGCCACGAGTGGTGCCTGCACTGGGATGTAGCCAATTCCATCTTTCGCGCGTGGGGGCCTCCCCACCTGGACCTGTTTGCCTCAGGGCAGAACAAGAAGTGCCCACATTTCAGCTCCCTCATGGGTCAGGGGCAGGGTTCCTTAGGGGATGCTCTCCTCCTCCCCTGGCTGCGAGGCCTGTTGTATGCCTTCCCAGCTTTTCCGCTAGTTCACAAGGTCCTCCTGAAAGTGTGGGAGTTCAGGACGTCCCTGATTCTAATTGCCCCGGCATGGCCCAGGCAATATTGGTTCTTGACCCTCCTCAGCCTCTCCTACGAGAGGCCTGTATCCCTCTCACTGGGATATCCCGGACCTGATATCCCAGGACTTGGGCAGGCTCTGCCACCCGGACCTGCAATCTCTGCACCTGACAGCATGGAAGCTCCATGGTTAATGGCAAAGGAGCTCCAGTGCTCTGAACGGGTTCAGGAGGTCCTCCTGGGTAGCAGAAAAACCTCTACCAGGGCCATGTATCTGGCTAAGTGGAAGTGGTTCTGCTGTTGGGGTTCCCAGAAGGGGGTGCACCCAAGGTGGGTTCCAATCCTCCTGATCCTAGATTACCTGTTGGACCTTAGGCTCCAGCATCTTTCTTTCTCCTCCATCAAGGTTCACCTGGCAGCTATCTTGGCCTTCCACCTGGGGGAAGGGGGAAAAACCCTATTTGCCAATCCAGTGGTCAACAAGTTCCTGAAAGGCCTGGACAGGCTCTATCCCCACGTCCGCCAGCCTGTTCCCCAGTGGGACCGAAACTTGGTTCTCTCCAAACTTATGAGGCCCCCATTCAAACGGTTAGCAACGTGCTCCCTCCTCCACCTATCTTATAAGGTGGCTCTCCTGGTGGCGATCATTTCCCCCAGGCGGGTATCTGGGCTTAGGGCACTCACATCAGATCCCCCCTACACGATATTTTTTAAGGATAAGGTTCGGCTCCGCCCTCAACCCGGCTTTCCTGCCAAAGGTGGTGTCATCCTTCCATACCTCCCAGGACATCTTCCTACCAGGTTTTTACCCTAAACCGCATGCATCTGGGAAAGAGCAGGCTTTGCACACTCTAGATGTCCGTAGGGCACTAGCCTTTTATTTAGACAGGACCAAACCATTCCGGAGGTTGCCACAACTTTTTGTGACTATCGCAGAGTGCATGAGGGGCCAACCCGTGTCCACCCAGTGGATAGCCTCTTGGATAACCACCTGCATCAGGGAGTGCTACACCCTGGCGGGCGTTTCGGCTCCGCCCCTTAGAGCACACTCCACGAGGGCAGTGGCCACCTCTACTGCTTTCGTAGTGCAGGTTCCCATCCTGGACATCGGCAGAGCCGCCACATGGTCCTCCATCCATATGTTTGCCAACCACTATGCACTGTCACATCAGGCCAAAGGGGATGCTGCCCTGGGTAGGGCGGTCCTCCACGCATTTGTAGTTTCATCATCCAGCCCGCCTCCGTAGGTTCTACTTTGGAGTCACCTATATTGGAACGCACATGAGCAATCACTAGAAGAAGATAGAACGGTTACTTACCTCGTAACTGTGATTCTCTGACATGTGTTGCTCATGTCCATTCCAAATCCCCACCCACCACCCTTTATCTGGAGTATGCTGGTAAGAAATAACTAAGTGGATGAGGGGGCCAGCAGGGGTATATATGGGCTGGTATACCGGCGCCACTCCAAGGGGCTCCCTGCGGGCCCTAAGGGTACGGCTGAGGGAAAAACTTCCGATGGCGCCTGCACACATCTATATTGGAATGGACATGAGCAACACATCTCGAAGAATCACAGTTACGAGGTAAGTAATCATTCTTTATAGAGCTGATATTCAATCAGTGGGGGTTTCACACAACAGACATCTTTGGATAGCACCAGATATCTGAACTCTTTGCTTCAGAAAGCCATTGGCTGCCAGATGCCTTGCTTTTACAGTGGATTCAAGGCTTTTGATATGCTTTTCCCAATATCTCTGATCCACAGCGTAATAGTGAAGATCAGATGGGACAAAAGCACACTGAACCTCATAGCTCCTTATTGGAAGAGGCAACTTTGTCAGACCTGTTGCAGATATCTGTTTGGCCCCCTTCCACCTCCCAGTCTGTTCGGACATAATATCCCAGAGTTGCAATCATATACTGCATCCAGCGTTGCAGTCATTGCACCTAACAGCTTGTCTGTTCCTGGTAGGTCCAGGAAATTCTCATAAGAAGGGACATTCCCAAGCAAGTTCTCCTGGAAATGAAAGTAGTTCTCCATCTTGGTTGCCTCACTCAATCTAGAGATGTGGGAGAGGGCCTGAGACCTGTATGCTGTCCTGGCTTTCAGCACTCTTGAGGCCCATCCAGCCAGCAACAATGTCACTTTTCTACTTTGTGGTTCAGTCATGTTCCTTGTTCTCTCACCCAATTGTATCCAAGTTCCTCAAAAGTCTTCTGCATATTTACTGTTTGATTAGGGATCTAACTCCCTCCTCTTCCTCCTACTAAAGCACGTGGTGCTTCCTTTTGAATTGCTGTCTTACCCTTATGACTTTTTTCTGATTATCATTACCTTGGCAAAGAGGATCAGAGCGCTCCAGGCCCTCCGGGTCAGACTTTTCTATATGTGCTTTCACAGAAACAAAGTTGTGCATTGTCTGCATGCCAGGTTCATCGTCAAGGTGGCCTCAGAATCCCACGTAAACCATTGAATCAAGCTGCGTAGCTCTATTTTGTACAGGTCTGGATGCAAGAAGAAAAGAAGTTATGTATTCTGTCCATCTCCAGAGGGTTACTCTATTGAATCAAAAAGAACTAAACCTTGTATGCTATCCCTTGGTCTTTTTGTAGTTTTATGTAGCCCTTTAAAAGGCCAGGCCATCTTATCACAAAGAATCTTCAAGTAGATCATATCATATATTCCCATTTGTTATCAGATGGCTTATGAACTACTTCCACCAAATGTTAAAACTCGTTCCACCAGAGCACAAGCACTGTTTTCTGCCTGCTTGAGGGATGCATCAATATCTTGTGAAGCCACCCCCTAACCTTAGTCAGATATTATGTCCCTAACTAAGCATCTAGATCAGATGCAAAGTTTGGGAGAGCAATGCTTCAATCGCTATATGACTAATGCATCTGAAACTTCTTATTGCTACCATTCTGTGAGGATACTGATTGCCAATCACCTACAGTGGGATCCACATTGAAACAGTCAAATAAGAAAGAATGGATATTTAACCTTTAATAACTATGGTTATACTGGGCAGATACTACAAAGTTTTTAATTTGTTTGCCAATGTGAAGTACTATTTTTAAGAAAGCTGTATTTATTATACTTAAAGAGGAAAATAAAATAATGTTTTGTTTCAGTTAGAGGGAACATTTCATCTCTAATTCAAAGTCCTCTCTATTTGAAACTGAAATATTATAATTGGTGCTTCCATTAACTGGAACTGCTGTGGTATTAGTACAACACAGGAAGAGAGACAGTTGCTCCAGTAGCTAGATTGCAAACCATTCAGGATTTATATGCCAAACCCAACACCTTAAACTTCACTTAGAAACAGACATGAATCCAGAAAAGCCTAAGATCTCTCTCTCTCTCGCGCGATAGATAGATAGATAGATAAAAAGTTTTTCCTGCCAGGCAACAGAATGATGTCATCACGCTCTCTGGCCGCAAAAGCGTAGCATAGTGAGCACAGCATGCAGCCTGCTAGTATTTTTTTTTTTTAATAGACAGGCAGTCAGCTTCATTCCGCCCTAGCTTAATTTTTCTGAATGGTCACAAGGCATAGTCCCAAGTACACTGCAGTAGTCTGACTTCAGGCAACAAATTCTTGAGCAGTGCGCATCAAAGGAAAAGGTCAAAGCCCTCTCATCAAGCTCAAAGAGATCAACGCAAACTTAGTTAATGCTGCTACCTCCTTATCCTGCAACAGTCTGTAATTAAAAAACAACCCCAACATAACAGGACCTAAGAGAGAAGCAGCAAGTATACCTTCTCGATCAAGTAAGAGGACATCAATTGTCTTCTCTTCCTCTCTCTCTCTCTTTTTTTTTTTTTTTCCCCCTGGCTGTACCCTCAGCCTTTTCTACATTAAGCTTCAAGTCTCAGGCCTTGTCTACACTACTGGGGTAAGTTGACCTAAACTACAATATTCCAGCTATGTGAATAATGTAGCTGGAGATGACATAGCTTAGGTTGACTTACTGCACTGTCTGCATCCAGCACTACGCTTTCAGACCTCCCCTAAAGAAAGAAACAGTCATTCAAGTGCAACTCCCTAAAGCCACTGATATTAGACAGATGCATTAGCAAAATATCCAGCCCCCAATTGATAGAGATAATTGTAGTACTTGACATTCTTTGAGCTGTTGCAATCGATGTGGATCCCACAGTAGGTGCATGTATATCTCGTGTGCAAAATAGGGATGTAAATGATCAGTTAATTAGTTAACAGGTTAAACATTAGGTTAACATAAACTTTAATCGGTTTACCAACAAAAGCAGGAATCTGGGCTAGGGACAGAAAAATAAGAAATTTTGAACCTTTCACATAAAGATTGCTGAAATAGAAGTTAATTCCTTGTTTCTTCCATGTATTACAAAGTACCGAAGAATCCAGGTGACAAACGGTCTGGGAAACAGGAAACGTCACCAGTGGCACCTAGAGCAGGAATTCAGCAGAAGATGCAGCAACAACATAAAATAAACCAAGCATTGCAGGTCCCTGCTGTGTCCCTCTATCCCTCTCGCAAGAAAGTACCAGTTAAAGACCTCCCACCGTTTGGTAAGTAAAATGTGAGGGTCGGAGTGGTTTGTTGTGTTAAAATATATATATATATATATATATATATATATATATATATTTATTATCTTTCTGTGTGTATAGTTCAAGTGGATGTACTGTATTTAGTTCAAGTTGTGCTCCAGTTCTCCGTCTGTCAATTTAAATAGCATATCTAAATTCTCTACCAGCAGATGGTCAGGAGAAAACTTATCCTAGTAAAATGTCTGGGTGGCTTATCCATCTCAGTAGTAGACCTGTTTCCATCAGGCAGAAGCTTCTCTTCTGGCTGATGCACTAGATTTGGGGGTTAAGTTTTCAAAAGTCATTAATGATGGGTGCCTCCATTTTTCAGTGACCAATCTGAGCTATCAGAAAGGGGCCTGATTTTTCAAAGCGTTTGTGCATCTGCTCTCCAAAAATCCAGACTGTTCAAGGTATCTTAAATTGGGTACTCACAATTAATACTTGCTTTTGAAAATGTGGTACATCAGTTAGAGTGGTTGCTTTGCTAAACGTGTTCTCTTAAAGTGGTAATAGTACCTCAAAGAAGAAAATATTTTATTTTTACAGTGTCCCTATAATACAATGTAAAATTAACAGGTATTTGTATTTTCAGCTTCATCCAAACATACATTTGTTTATTCTTCCTTAAAGGTATTAACTCCCCACAAGCTTTAAAGAAAATTCTTTCGTTGTCTGAAGAAGGGATTTTGGACCGTCACAAGAAGCAAGCTGAAGACACAATATCAAATGCATCTTCACAGTTGTCTTCTCCTCCCACTTCACCACAGACCTCTCCAAGAAAAGGTATAATCTGTGCAATTCTTCTCATTCTTTTCCTGAAACCTGCAGACTCTAGTAATAGCTGTGAGGGGATCTGGTAAACTAACTGCTTGTCTAAATGAACAAATTAGTGCATGGCAAGCTAGGGTATAAATCTACAGCACATTAGCTGTGTTCATGTGGACTCTGCTACCAAACTAAAAGTTCACTAATGCACACTAATCTACATGGGTTTGAAAGTCGAGTAAGTGCACTTTCTGTGTGTGGTAGTATGGACCACACAGACATCTAACTCAGGCTAGCACGCTGTAGATTTACACCCCAGCTTGCCTCTTGCTACCTAAGTGTGAAATCCTTTCATTATTATGCTGCCACATTAGGATTGACAGGGGAGTGGAGAAGTGATGCCCAAGCGGATGCCTCAAGAGTCATCCTGTTAGCACAAGGCAGGAGGATGGGCTTAGAATATCCTGGAGCCATCGTGCTAAGCAACTCTCCTTACTACTTCAGACAAACAGTTGCCTTCTACTAAAGGCAGCATACATGGGCAGAAGTTTGGAGTGACAGTAGCACACTGCAGAACCACTGGGTATATTAACCCAGCCTTCTGCAGATTAAAATCATACCGACCTTCTGTGCAATTGTTCTGGATGAGGAGGGACCGATGCAAGATGAAAAAACTAGAGTGTTCAAGACTTCGTTCACTAACACGTTACATTTCCTTTATGTTACCATCTTAGTCTTCCCAAGAATCAAGATGGACATTTGACAAATGGCTTTGCATAATGAGACTTTCTTGGCTGAGATGGTTTCTGTGAAATTATTTAAAATTATCTTAAAATATATTAATAGAGATTACTGTCAAGTGTGACCAGCCAAAACTGCAAATGAGTTTAAACAAGATGATTTAAGACTCCTGATGAATGTCTGTCCTGTTTCCTTTTTTTCATTGTACTGGCTTTGATTATAAATTAAGAGGAAAAAAAAGATAAAGTAGAGACTCTTGCTTTTCTTGTATAAAAAAAAAATAGAAATGGAATAGTATATTCCTATAGTGGGTAATATCAAGGTCATTTTCTCATAAATAACATAGAAATCAATTTTAATGACTGCATGAGAGAAAGTTGAATTAAAAAAATCTATGCCAGAGTTGACCTCCACACAGTAAGAGCACACATTTTTGATAGAGCTTGGATGGTTTTAGAATTCACTATAGTAATATAACATCCACCAAAATAGCACTGTGATGCCGAGAAATTGAAACTCGTGTGCATTGCATATGGGTATCACTCTCTCTCTCTCTCTCCTGTTTCTGTCAAATGGATATCTAAACTCTTTTCTCATCCTGTTGCTAGGTGCCAGTGGCAATCAGCTGAGATCTTATGGCTCCAGACAGTCGGATCTAACCAGTTCCTCCTCTTCTCTTGGAAGTGAGAACAGTAACAAGAATAACAATGCACCACGGACCTATAGGATAGGTGGGATTAACAAAGCCAAAAAGAAAAAGATCATAAGAACAATTGGCTGAGTGCTTTTAAAAGGGATGGGGGTCTGGTCTGTGCCTCAAAAGTACAAATACATGTCCAAAAGCTCTTCTGTAGTGAATTTTTCGAAGGGTGAGAAGGAGGAGGATCTTGTGCAGAAAAGGCTTTGATAATCAGCTTGAGTTTTTGTAAGATCTCAGCATTATTTTATCTTAAAAGCTTTAGCAAGGTGTGAATTTATATGAATTTGATCACATTCTATCAAGGCCAGTGCATTGATTGAAAAAAGAATTGGGATCAGATATATGGAGAGGAATTGAAATACTGTGTGTTTGGAAGAGCAATACATAAAAATGGTTCTAAGTTTCAAAGCATTTCCAAGATTTAGTGGCACCAGGAACTAATCTTATGTTTTCTCTTTAAACTTTAATCAGCTTTGACAGTGTTAGGGACAGAACCTCAGTTAGCATGAACTGCGTAGCTCCACTGAAATCTCTTTGAAGCTTGATGTTGAATTGCAAACCCAAAATAAAAATTTCATGCTTGTGGATGAATGACCTGTATTATATATCTTTCTTTTTTCCTGTGTTCTCTGAAGCTCTGTTACAACTTACTGGTTCCCTAACCATATCCTAAATCTGACAAAAGACAGTCCAAAAATCTCATTATAATAGTACAGTGGGATATTGTCAGTGAACCAGATGCCACCCAAGAAAATTTAAAAGAGAATTTTAAAAAGTAGTGAAAGGTGACTGAATAAACCGATTCAGTTTTGAAGGCTCTTCACAGTCTGGATAGTGGGGAGCATTCAGCACAGAGGTCTGTGTTTAATGCAGTTTTTTCCCCCTTGGAGTGTGCCCCTAAAGTGTAGCTTTATGTAGCATAAAGTTGTATATAAGGGAGCTGTTTGTGTGTGCTATATATTTAAATGTTTATTACAGTTACAAGATCATGGACTGCTCCTCTGTTTTACTATTTCATTTGCCATGCACATATTTGAACTTTTATACTTCAACCATTGTTTAATTATCTTACCATAAAGTAGTGATTATGCTTTAAAAAAATCCAAACAGTGTGTTTTCTCTCATGCTCAGTGGAATAAAAAAAGCCTGACTGGATTTTGTTCACTTTTCTAAATAACTCATTTCACAATAAACTATCTATGTTTACATTTATGCCAGCATCTCTCTCATCAGCGTAGAGTGACTTGGGTGCAGCTGCGCTGCTGTAAGCTTGGTAGTGTAGCCATAGTCTAGAAAATGTTAACTGCCTGAAAACAAAGGATTAGATGTCAGGTTCAGCTGGCAAATCTCACATGCAGTTCTATAGTCAAGGCCCTGATTTGCAAGGCAATCAGTCCTTTACATGCAAAATGAATTGTCTGCTATTATGCTATCATGCAAACAACCCCACTGCCAAAGTATTCTTCACTCTTGGCTCAAAACATAGACACAAAATGAGAGAGCATGCTAAAGTAAGTGACTTTGTCTTAGAGGGAATGGCTCTTGTAACATCTCACATAAGTGGAACATATATTGGAAGCCTTTTTGGATAAGATGGTGAAGGGTTGTATGAATAGTATATTGGATTGTAGGAATTGGCATACTATCAAACTTAATACATATGGTCCTATATTCTGTCTGTCAGTGGTCAGTACCAAAAGTATCAGAGGAAGCTTTAAGAAACCAGTACTAGGTACAATAAGTAGGTCCCATCCTGGTCTCTGTTAGAGATTGGTTTAAACCCTGAAGTATGTGGCTTAATATCCCATCCAAAATTTCTGTTATCTTAACTACTGTAACTCTGGATATTTTTATACAAGAAATGTCGATTTCCTTTTTAATTCTTGCTACTTTCTGTACCTCAGTTCCTATGGCAATGAGTTCCACACACAAGTTTCACACTGTGTGAACAAGTATTTTGTATTATCAATTTTGAGTTTGCCACTGTTTAATTTTTCCAAATTTTTCTAGATGCTTAATTCCATTGTGATATGAGACAGAGAGCAGAAGCTATAGTCTGTTTTATCTATACTGTACACATATCCATTGGAAATAATTTTAAACTTCAGAATTAGGTGTTCTATTGTTTACTTTCTGTCATCAACTAAAAGAAATCCCCAGTAACATTGTAAATGGTGGTGTTTCCTAAATACTTTGTTTTTACTTCTTTGTTTCCAAAACAAATACAGGCAGTGGTAGAGAAAATAAACCAAATGTTAGAATGGGACCAAGAGATGGGATGGAGAATAAGGAAAGTAATAAAGCATTATTTAACTCAGTGTAAAATCCTCATCTAAAATACTGTGTTCAGTTCTGGTCATTCTCCCCCCAAAAGGCTATGGAAGAATTATGGAAGGGGATTTAGACTGAAAAGATTAGGATTGGTTACCTCACAAATGAGATGAATAAGAAGGGATAGGATAAAAAATTACTGTTAGAGAGGGTAGAACAGGATCTTCTGTTCACCTTGTTTCATAATGTGAACTCGGAAGGTGGTAAATACAAAAATGGTAAAATAAAATCCTTTTCTACAACTAGTTCGTGGAATGTAGTGCAGGTATAACTGAGGCCAAAAGCATAGCAGATTTTTTTTTTAAGTAAGATATTTATATAGATGATAACATGTATGTCCAGAGCTGTTATTGCAAATACTTAAAGGCTTGGAAGGAATATAATTCCTCATGCTTCAGGACTTCAGGCAAACTTTAAATATTGGGAGGTTAGGAAGAACTGAGGGTGTAGTGCAGAGTATTTTGCCCTTTTCCCTGAGTAGCCAATGTTGAAAAGAGAATCCTGGACTACATGGGCCACTGACCTCATCCAGCATGGCAGTTCCTATGTTCCAACCATCCTCCCTCCCATATTCTGTGTTAACATACATAGATGTAAACAGTACTGCAAGACTGGGTGTTAAATCCCATAAAGGGAAATGTTTTCATGTAATTCTAGAAGCGGGAAGTAGTACATTTGTTGGTAATTTTGTGAAGAAGAGATCAAACTTTTACAAATACAAATATTTCATGTTGCCACTGATCTTTAAACCTACGTTTAATACAGGCACATTTAAATGATGGTCCCATTGCATACTTTTGTCACATGCAGTGCTGCTCTTGCTGAAATGTATCTATAATTGTTTGCTCCAATAGTATTGATACTGACTATCTATGCTGGTTGAAATTTTTTAAGAAGTCATTTTGTTGTAAATTTTTAGAATATGTATTTAATGTTGTTCTGTTCTGTATGCAGGTTATACTTTGGCTCCTAGTGGCACAGTGGATAACTTTTCAGATTCTGGTCACAGCGAAATTTCTTCCAGATCTAGTATTGTCAGCAATTCTTCATTTGACTCCATGCCAGTCTCACTGCATGATGAGAGGAGACAGAGGCATTCTGTCAGCATTGTGGAGACTAATCTTGGTGTGGGGAGAATTGATAGAAGACCCATGATTGAACCAGATCAATACAGTTTAGGGTAAGAATTTATATATGTTTACATTAAAAGAAACTCTTCTGCATCTGTGCAGAAATTTTCCCGCTTCTGTGAGAGACTTGCTTTCTCTCCTTTAGCTTACCTCCTTTGTAGTGGGATAGTGTTGTAACAGGAAGTATTTTAAGTACAGTATTGTCCTTATTTTACAGATTGGTAGGGGGGGGACTTTCAGCTGAATCCCATGTATGTCACATTGTCATCAATACCTTTTTAGTAAGGACTGAAGGGCTATGTTGTTAAGATAGCCTTACAGAAAGAAATTCACCAAGTCATTAATACAAATTACATTAAACTTTGACTATAGGGAAACTATGCTGTAGATACAATGAGAAGTCCTGTGGCACCTTATAGACTATCAGATTTATTGGAGCATAAACTTTCGTGGGCAAAGACCCACTTCGTCAGATGCATGTAGTGGAAATTCCAGAGGCAGGTATAAAGATACAGGCACATGAAAAGAAAGGAGTACCAATCAAGAGGAAGGCCAGAGATAACGAGGTCAATTCAGTCAGGGAGGATGTGGCATACTTCTATTCACTACAAAACACTACATTGAATGGCTAGCCAACTATAAAAGCAGTTTCTCCTCTCTTGGTGTTCACACCTCCACATCAGCTGCTAGAAGTGGGCCGCATCCTCCACGACGTGCATCTGATGAAGTGGATGTTTGCCCACAAAAGCTTATGCTCCAATAAATCTGTTAGTCTATAAAGTGCCACAGGACTTCTCGTTTTTGTAGATTCAGACTAACATGGCTACCCCTCTGATATGCTGTAGATGATACTTGTGTCCTCTGTGGTTTTCATTAACTATCATTTGTTTGTAAAGTAATGAATTGCTTTAGAGTTCTGACACTGATTTGCTGATTGTCACTGATTATGCCATTGCCAAATTTCTCTTCCTTTCTAATTTACATCTAGATCATATGCACCGCTGTCAGAGAACAGAGGCCTGTATGCTGGAGCAACAGTGCTTTCTTCTCCCAGTACAGAGGAGCTATCACAGGATCAGGGGGATCGCACTTCACTTGATGCTGCAGACAGTGGCCGTGGCAGCTGGACTTCTTGCTCAAGCGGTTCTCATGACAACATACAGACAATACAGCACCAGAGGAGCTGGGAGACTCTTCCTTTTGGACATATTCATTTCGATAGTTCAGGCGATGGGGCAGGATTGTGGGCCTCAGGCAGTCATATGGACCAGATGATGTTCCCTGATCATGGCACAAAATATGGCAGGCAGAGTCAAGGTAGGGAGGGCCTTGATCAAGCACAGTCCAGAGCAAGCTGGGCATCCTCAACAGGCTACTGGGGAGAGGACTCAGAAGGTGATACTGGTACCATAAAGCGGAGGGGTGGGAAGGATGTTTCAATGGAAGCTGAAACCAGTAGCATAACATCTGTAACAGCAGAGGAGTCAAAGCCAGCTCCCATGCCCTCTCATATAGCTGTATCATCAAGTAGTGCAAAGGGGCTTATTGGTAAGTTGTATTTTTTTACCGGAAAGTATCCTATTAATTTACATATAGATATGAATTCACTATTTAAGTATTTTGCTTTAATCTGATTTGTTTTTAAAGCAAAAAGCACAAGTAGTTTCTCTCAAATTTTGCTCTTGATTTGCATGTTTACTGCTGAGGAAAGCATCGCTTTATAGATTCTCATTCATGAGTTATGTGGCCTCTTGTACTTCCGTCTCAAGAGCTGTAAAATCAAGAAAATTATTCTGGTCTTGGTGGTTGGTATTTTGAGATGCTAATATACCATTTTCAAGCTCGGGTGACTGAAATAAGGCACCAAAGTATCAAAGTGTTGGAAGAGACCTCAGGAGGTCATCAAGATCAACCCCCTGCACAAAGCAGGACCAACCCCAACTAAATCATCCCAGGCAGGGCTTTGTCAAACTGGGACTTAAAAACATCTAAAGATGGAGATTCCACCACATCCCTATGTAACCAGTTCTAGTGCTTTACCTCTATCCTAATAAAATAGTTTTTCCTAATATCCAACCTAGACCTCCTCCACTGCATCTTAAAACCATTGCTCCTCATTCTGCCATCTGTCGCTATTGAGAACAGCCTGTCTCCATCATCTTTGGAATACCCCTTCAGGTAGTTAAAGGCGGCTATCAAATCCCCCCTCACTCTTCTGTTCTGTGGAGTAAAGCCCAAATCCCTCAGCCTCTCTTCGTAGAAAATGTGCTCCAGCTCCCAATCATTTTTGTTGCTCTCCACTGTACTTTCTCCAATGTATCCACATCCTTTCTGTAGTGGGGAGCCCAGAACTGGACACAATACTCCAGAGAAAAACTGATACAGTACTCCAGAGGTGGCCTCACCAGTGCCGAATAAAGGGGAATAATCACTTTGTCTAGATCTGCTGGAAATGCTCCTCCTAATGCACCTTAATTTGCCATTAGCTGCCTTGGCTACAAGAGCACACTGTTGACTCATATCCAGCTCTCATTCACTGTAATCCCCAGGTCCTTTTCTGCCAAACTGCTGCTTAGCCAATTGGTCCCCAGCCTGTTACAGTGCTTGGGGTTCTTCCATTCCAAGTGCAGGACTCTGCATTTATCTTTCTTGAACCTCGTAAGATTTCTTTTGGCCCAATCCTGCAATTTGTCTAGGTCACTCTAGACACTATCCCTAACCTCCAATGTATCTACCTCTTCCCCTAGCTTAGTGTCATCCACAAACTTGCTGAGGGTGCAATCCATCCCCTCATCCAGGTCATTAATAAAATAAAAATGTTGAACAAAAGTGGTCCTAAAACTGACTCCTGGGGCACTCCACTTGACACCAACCATTTCTAAATAGTTCTTAACATCGAGCTGTTGATCACTACCCATTGAACCCAACAATGTAGCCAGCTTTGTGTCCACCTTACAGTCCATTTATTCAATCCATACTTCCTTAACTTGCTGGCAAGAATGCTGTGGGAGACCTTGACCGCTAAAGTCAAGGTATGTCCACTACCTTTGCCATGTCCACAGACCCAGTTACCTTGTCATAGAACGCAATCAGGATGATCAGGCCTGACTTGCCCTTGGTGAATCAATATTGACTATTCCTGATCACTTTCCTCTCTTCCAAGTGCTTAAAAATGGATTTTTTGAGGATCCACTCCTTGATTTTTCTGGGGACTGAGGTGAGGCTGACCAGTCTATAGTTCCCTGGATTGTCCTCCTTCCCTTTTTTAAAGATTGGCACTACGTTTGCCTTTTTCCAAGTGTCCAGGATCTCCCCTGATCTCCACAAGTTTTCAAAGATAATGTCCAATGGGTCTACAATGACATCTGCCAACTTCCTTAGCATCCTTGGATGCATTAAATCCAGGCCCATGGATTTGTGTATGTCCAACTTTTCTAAATAGTTCTTAACCTGTTCTTTCTCCACTGAGGGTTTCCCACCTTCTTCCCATCCTGTGTTGCCTAGTGCAGTAGCCTGGGAGCTGACCTTGTCTGTGAAGACAGAGGCAAAAAAAGCAGCTTTTTCCACATGATGTGTCATTAGATTACCTCCCTCATCCAGTAAGGATCTCAACCTTCCCTGACCCCCATGTTATTGCTAATATGCCTGTAGAAACCTTTCTTGTTACCCTTCACATTCCTTTCTAGGCACTTTGGCCTTCCTGATTACACCCCTGCATGCTCAAGCAGAATATTTATACTCCTCCCTAGTCATCGGTCCATGTTTCCACTTCAATTCAGCATTAATGGAGACTTGCTTTTTGTATGATTATTATCCATGCACAGCTCTTCTCTCAGAAGCAGTATAAATGATCTTACCATGGATATATCAATTTAATTCTATATTGGTCCTATGTAGGCAATCAATCACTGATCAGGAACAGCAGCAGCTGTATAACTATGTCGGGGGGCGGGGCGGGGGGAGAGATGTGAGTGGGGTTGAAAATAAGGAGACAGATGGAGGTATGGTGAAGTGAGGTCAACCTGCTAATTTAGTGGCAGCTTGTCATAGTTCATCTTTAAAATTTCTTCCACACACCCGCTTCCCAAATCCCATTTGGAAAAGAGCCACTATCCAAGCACAATTGTTCATCCTTGTGTTATAGATTAGTGCCTATGGTAGGACCATTTTTCTTCCTATTCGTAATGTCATTAGGCCCCATCAGCACGTGGTAGAACAAACTTGGTATATTAGTAGATTCCTATTTTAACATGGTAGATTTCACACTGTATAATATTGAGACAGCTCTTTCTAGGAGATTTACCATCCTCTCAGCTATAAGAAAAAAAGAAACTGTATGCATTATCCATTCATATAAATAGGAAGATGTAACAGATCTGTTCTGTCATACTACATAAATGCATTGGCTGCATGTTTGTTAACATTTCTAGAGACTCTAGATGTAGTCTCAAAAACACCATACTGTAATAGTTCATGCTCTGCAGCTGGTGTTCTATACCAGAGGATTAGAAGCTCTTTTTCAATATATGTGCATTTTGTTTGTCCTCTGTGTTGACAGTTTGACCAATCCTGTACAAACATATGATGCTATCCTTTCCCTAAAGGGTTGAACTAGCTACAGATAGGAAATTGATGGATAATATCCTGTGACTAACACAGATACAATACTACAAACATAGTCCTCATTTTAAAAAGGCTTAATAGTAGAATCGTGTATTGTGACAAAATATCAGTGAAAGATATTCCCATTATTGGTTTTTCTTTTTCCATGTCATGAATGATTTTAGAAAGATTTTGCTTTAAACATTAATTATTCTGTACTTACATTGTTGCTTGGCATTCGTGTAAATTTCATATTTTCAAAATGCTGTGCAGACAGTAATCTACTAAAAGTCAGGGACTGATGTAGCCAAGTATACCATTGCCTGCAAGAGGGAAGCACAGTCATGCTATATATACTTTGTTTTACTAAAAGTGTTTCTTAAATTATTCCTATTTTAAGGCATGTGTATATATATAATATAAATCTTACTTAAATCTTAATCTGTTTGTAGTTGGATTAGGTCTTGAGTTGATTCATATATATCTTTCTCATTGCTCAAATTCTGTTTTGAGCATATTTTTCTGCAGTTACGATCTCTTACGGTAGTGTATTATTTTTCTGCAGCACGAAAAGAAGGTCGATATCGAGAACCACCTCCAACTCCCCCTGGCTATGTAGGAATACCTATTGCAGACTTTGCGGAAGGCATTTCCCATCCAACCAGAAAACCTCCAGATTACAACGTAGCACTTCAGAGGTCTAGGATGGTGGCACGGACCTGTGAAACCCAGGGGACTTCAACTTTGCCGCAGCAATCGCACAGTCATTCAGCTGGCAAGCCTGGTAACAAACCTCAGTGGCACAAACCAAATGAGTCAGACCCACGTCTTGCTCACTATCCGTCTCAAGGGTTTTCCACAGAGGAAGATGGTAAATTTCTAGTAATGTTTTCAAAACATTAAGTAAAGGCTAGATTTAAACAATCCACAAGCACTTGCACATGCATTGGAAATTCTGGCACTAAATTTAATCATTTTCCATCTATGAATTTTTAAGGGGGTTTTACATTTTTGTTTCTAACTTTATTATTTTATGGAAGAGAGTCTAAATTTATTTTTTAAAATATTGAGAGAAGTTTTGTGCAGTCTTTATTTACTTGACCTCTGTACCTGACCATACCAAGGAAATATTTTAAGCATCATTAATTTTTCACAAATTTTCATGTGTCTGAGAGAATTTATGAATTTACCCTCAGATGCTTTGTTGTTTCCACCGGTGAACAAGGCTATAAGCCACTTTGGCTTCAGAAGTTTTAATTTAAATAAAAATGTTTGAAAATGAAGTGGTTTGTGGCCAACTACAACTAGGGCCAACCACAAGATACCTCACTGAGCTATTGGAGATGTAGTAGTTTCTGGCAGAATGTTGTGTTTTCCAGGTGAAGGAAAAAGCCAAACCCACTCAAATATGGTACTTCTATATTTTAAGCTGGCTTTCTTCATTTAAAATTACAATGTATGATTCTGAGATCGTTTTACCTTAAGGGAAAAGGGAAGGAAAAATAGTTACCCGTAGCAAATAAATATATGCTTAATTTTTACAGAAGAATGAAATATGTGTGAACACAGCAAATTTATTTCATTCAATAGCAATTTAGTTTTAAACTGATGAATTTATTTCCTTTCCCCCCCATTCTATTGTTTGCAGAAGATGAACAAGTCTCTGCCGTCTAAGAATTGGGGCTTTTCTGGATCCAGAGTGAGCCACCTTAAAGGAGAGCACAAGAAGACGTCCCTAGTATAGGAGCCTTGGAACTATAATTAAAGGATGGTAGACCTATTTGCCTCCTTCCCTGCCTTAAAGCAGCATGGGGCTTCTTCTCCCCTCCTTCCTTCCCCATTCCCCTTGCATGTGAAATACTGTGAAGAAATCGCCCTGGCACTTTTCAAACTGTGTTGCTTGAAATGCACAGTGCAGCAGTCTCCAAGCTACCACTGTCGCTGTCTGCCACATCACACAGTATCATTCCAAATTGCAAGATCATCACATCAAGATGATTAACTCTGGCTGCACTTCCCAATGCCTGGAAGGGTTTTTAAATCTTCCTTTTAGATTTTAATCACAATTCTAGCACTTTGTCTCGTTGGGATAATGAGATAAGCTAATTGTCAAACTACATTGAGCCTTTAACGTATAAAAGAGAAAAATACATTGAAATCTTCAAGTATACAATGCTTGTTTGCTTGTTTACAATGCCTTTGTTACAGTGCTGTATGTTGTTGTGTTCAGAGAGCAAATGTTACCTACATAATACTTACAGTATTATTTCATACTTTTGAGTAGGGTTGCCAGCCTGGGCTCCTAAAAACAAAACTGACATGGCTGAGCAGGGCAGAATGGAAGGCAGCAAGGGTTATGGCGTACAGCCTTTCATTGGCCACCTAGCTCTACTCTTAAAGTGCCCCACCCTGGAGTCTTAGAAAGTTTGTAAATCATAGGATAACTGGTATTGTAAAATGAGTGTAGCATCAATGCAAAAGTAAGTGCTTGCAAAATGGAGGAAAACAGGACAACTTGTATTGTTTGTACAATACAATTTGTATACCTGTGCCTTGTGGAGTACAGGATGGCATAGTATAAAAAAAGTCCTATTCAAATGAGACAGATGGCAAACCCCACTTTTAAATTATATTTTTGTTTTACTGTGGTTAGAAGTTTAGTTACTTTGAGAAAAATTAACTGGATAACATTGCAGTGAAGGCAATTTTGGGATGTCACAGCTAATGTCAGCTGTTATTACTGATCTAATCTCTTTATTGACGTGGCATTAGGAAATAAACAAGCCTTTAAATTATGAAAAAAATACCTTTAGATATGCCAGCCTTTGCGATGCAGAAATAGTCACAACTGTTAATGGCTTTACGGAACACTGCATGTGTAGAGAAGGCCAA
The DNA here is from genome assembly GCA_019425775.1 of Rafetus swinhoei. NCBI lineage: Eukaryota > Metazoa > Chordata > Testudines > Trionychidae > Rafetus > Rafetus swinhoei. The sequence goes on along the minus strand of CM033449.1, from coordinate 77,836,300 downwards.
TGTGTAGCAACCACCTGCTCACAGCTGCTATAACCCTGTAATGACTGAAATGACCCTTCCCCTCTATTTTTGTGTTGTTTTTGCACAGACTCCGGAAAAGTGAAGGCTGCCAATCCGAGTAGTACTCAAATGTGAGGAACTGCTGGTCTTGGATTTTTTTTTCCATTGAACTCAGCTGATCATATTGATCAGTAGATAAACGTAAATAGCTTCAACTTCAAAGATCAAATTGCAGTGTTTTTTTCACTGTATCAAACAATGTCAGTGCTTTATTTAATTATTCTCTCTCCTGTAATCATGGCTTTTGTCTATTTGCTTATATATCACATTGTCAATTATGAATTTGTAATTTACATGTAATATGCATTATTTGCCAGTTTTATTATATAGGCGATGGACCTCATGTGCATATAGAAAGACAGAAACCTAGCTCTATCACAAGTTGCACAAATATTATATACGCATTAAGTAATTGTAGACCATAGGACTGCTAATCTCAGTTCACTCTGTGATGTCAAGTGCAGAATGTACAATTAACTGGTTATTTCCTCATACTTTTGATACTACTTGTACCTGTATGTCTTTTAGAAAGACATTGGTGGAGTCTGTATCCCTTTTGTATTTTTAATACAATAATTGTACATATTGGTTATATTTTTGTTGAAAATGGTAGAAATGTACTATGTTTATGCTTCTACATCCAATTTGTATGAAGCTGAAAAATAAATAAATATAACATTAATGAAGTCAATATTGATTCTTACCTATTTTACAGGTTCATCATATTTGAGCAAATTCAATTTTGAAAATAATTTACTTTGCTGTCTATGAATATTAAAGGAATACTGTCAAGTAACAGGCTCAATACTGAAGGGGTGTTTTTTTTTTTTTTAAACCTATTGTTTTGTTGCCAGTAAATTAGTTTGTCCATTACTAACCCAAAATGGCCATCAGAGGCATTAGAATGGCAAGAATTGTACTGACATCATTGCTGTTGAGGTACAGACAAGAAGGGCCAAGTTGGCTGGATACACTGTAAGACTCATGGGGCAATGAATCCATATTTATAAAATTTGGTGTGGGGAGAAGTATGGAAAGAAATATTATCTTCTTAGAAACTTGAACCTATTATGGGTAATGAAAAGTACTGGAGAGTGCCCCTTTTAATGAAAGCCAGATGCTGTAATCTATATAACTAGCCAATTAGCCCGCCGTAAGACGAGATTTTAAGGTCTCTCCTCCACGTCGGTCTTCTCTCCTGAGCCTCCGGTCTCTCTCTCTCTCTCTCTCTCTCTCTCTCTCCTCCGCCTCCCCCCCTCTCTCTCAGCTCTCCTACGCCTTCTGCTTCTCTCTCCATCTCTCTCTTTCTCTTCTCCCCATCCTGCCTCTCACTCTCCCTTTCTCTTCTCCTCCTCCTCCTGCTCCTCTGTCTCCGTCAGGGATGCACGCTCATCCAGGCCTGCCCCCTGGCCGTGTACGCCACCTCCCGCTGTGGCACTCGGCTGACTTCAGCGCCGCTCAGCCGGGCCGCCGCGTGGGAGCAAGCGGCCGTTTGGGCCCCGCGCTCCCCATGCAGCACTCCCGTGCTGCATGAAGTGCGAACTAACGACGCTGCGCTTGCTGCTCCCAGCGGCCCGGCTGAGCGGTGCAGAAGTCAGCCGAGCGTCATGGCAGGAGGCAACAGTGCCTGCCCAGAGGGAACAGCCAGCGTTTCAGCATTACAGAGTCACAGACATTGGGCTACTATATATATGATATGATGTCACAAGTGTTTGTTCTTTTGTGGATATTATGAACTCCAGCTATTGGGTACAGGAGCCAAGTTTAAAACATTTTTTCTTAGCCTATCCATTGGTTATATTTGGCTTGTATTTTTTTAAGAAAAAGTCTCCAGTATTGTTTCCAAATGAAAGTTACTGTTTTAGAAAAAAGAGTCCTCCCAGGACGCAGCACCGGGCTTGGCGCGGTACCATCGCCCGGCCCCATCCTCGGCACCGGCCCCTTCGGCACCTACCTCCGCACGGGACGCCCGTGCCACCATACCTCCACCTCGGCACCACGGTAAGCCTGAATCCTTGGCCACACACGCAGCAGCAGCTTCTTCAGCGCCCACGTCGGCTCCGCCTTGGAGTACTCGTGCAACTCCGAGGCAGAGTCCACTTGGTTGTCGAGGGGCTCCCGATCCTGCTCTCGGCACCGGTCCCGCTCCCGGCATCGCAGTCCGTCCCTTCTGTACCAACAACAGTGGGCGCAACCAGTCCCAGTGCCGATGGTACAACAGACATGGCCTCCGCAACCTCCGGTCCAGTGGCTGTTCTGGACGCTCTGGGCATACCACCAACAAATACCTGTTCTCCCACCCTCCTCCAGGCTCTCTGGTGGTACAAGCAGTAAACCAGAGGGAGAGACAAGGTCAACCCGCCATCATCCCCAAGAATAAGGAGGCCAAGAAGACTGACCTGCTGGGCAGGAAAGTCTGCGCGTCCGGTGGCATCTGGTACTGTATCGCCAACCAGCAGGTCCTCTTGTCACGCTACGCCTTCGACACCTGGGCCTCCATGGGCAAACTCATCGACTTGCTCCCCAGGGACTCTCGCTCGGAGTTTAAAGCTCTCCACAAGGAGGGTAGAGTGATATCCAGGGCAGCCCTCCAGGCAGCTCTCGACGTGGCCAATGCCGCTGCCTGTGTGATGGCCACAGGTGTGGTTTTACACCGTAGCTCCTGGCTCTGGGGTCTCCCCGGAGCTCCAAAACATCTCCCCTTCGAAGGCCCCAACAGACCAATGGCTTCACGGTCTCAAGGACACGCGTGCCACCCTGAAATCCTTGGGCATGCACCCCCCTGCTACCCAGAGGCGCTCGTTCCCAAATAGGAATGTTCCTAGATTGCCTCCGCAAGCTCCGCGCCATGACTTCTCCCGCCGTAGAAGCAGGAGCGGTAATGGCAGGAATAACAGGCGCCAACCCCGCCCAGCCCCAGATCAGAACCAGGGGCCTCCCAATAAAGCCTCGGGCCCCCGCCAGGGGTTTTGACAGGATGCTTAAGGGCATTCTACCAGTCTCCCCACTCACCTTCCGGGACCGTTTATCCCACTTCCTCCAGGCCTGACAGTCCATTACGTCAGACCGATGGGTGCTGGAGATAGTGGAAAGGGGTTATGTAATCCCTTTCCATTCGCTCCCACCTTCCCAACCCCCTACCCCATCCCTTTTCAGGTACCCCTCTCATGAGTCTCTGCTACAAGAAGAGGTTCACCACCTCCTTGCACTGGGGGCAGTAAAGCGGGTTCCCTCCGACTTTCAGGGAAAAGGATTCTATTCCCGCTATTTCCTGGTCCCAAAGGCCAAAGGGGGTCTCCGTCCCATTTTGGACCTCAGAGCCCTCAACTCCTTCATTTCCAAAGCAAAATTCAAAATGGTAACATTAGCCTCCATAATTCCCTCGTTAGCCCCCAGAGACTGGTATGCTGCCCTCGACTTAAAAGATGCTTATTTCCATATTTCCATCGCCTCCCACCATCGGTTGCGGCCGCCATTCTGAGGAAAAGGGGCATTGACGTGTTCCCCTACCTCGATGACTGGCTTCTAAGGGGAGACTCCGAGAGTCAGGTGAGAGCCCATGTCAGCCTGGTCTGGAGCCTCTTCAGGGATCTCAGGCTCCTTCTCAACTTGGACAAGTCAACCCCGACCCCGATAGTAGAGTTCGTGGGTGCCTCCCTGGACTCTTTGTCAGCAAGGGCCTCACTGCTCAGGTCCCGGTTCCTCACAATAGAGGCTGCCATCAGGGCATTACAGAACTTTCCAGTGACTATCGCCTGGACGTACATGCGTCTCTTGGGCCTCATGGCTGCCTGCACTTATGTAGTGCAGCATGCCAGACTGCGCATGTGCTCGCTTCAGATGTGGCTATCGCAAGTCCACAACCCGGTTGTCCACTCATGGGACAGGGTGGTGACGGTTCCCGCCCCTGTCCTCCTCTCACTGAACTGGTGGACCCGTCAAGGGGAAGTCTGCACAGGGGTCCCCTTCTCCAGACCAGTGCCGTCCACCCATCTTGTCACAGATGCATCGGACACCGGCTGAGGAGCCCACCTGGGTAAGAAGGAACTGAGTGGGTGGAGGACCAGCAGGGGTATATATGGGCCGGTATACCAGCTCCTCTCCAGGGGGGCTCCCCTGCTGGCCTGACGGGTACTGCTGAGGGAAAAATCTCCGACGCGTGCACACTGCACGCGCACACCTACATGAAATGGACATGAGCAACACATCTTGAAGAACAACAGTTACGAGGTCAGTAACCATTCTATTCTGCAAACATTCATTCTTAAGGAATACTAATCATGACAGACTTTTGATTGACAGTGATTTCCCCACCCCCATCCCCTGATGTGGTGATGTGTGTGAGATTTATCTTCAAGTGAATCATTGTGCTACATCTTTGCCATACTGCTGCATAATGTGAATCCACTGCCCTCTTAACTTATGCTTTCCCTTTCTTCTATTTGCTGGCTCTAGGACAACCATTAGGAAGAAGCCATGTCAAAAGAGCAATACGTATGTAAATTTGGCCCAAATCTGTTGCTGAATTCTTTAAGGATGACTTTTGATTATAGCAATCAAGAAATGAATTAGCTCTAACAAGATCAGAAACTCTGATGTACAGTGAATTCTTATAAAGGAGAATTAATAATAAGTTGAATGTACTCCATGGTATGGGTAAAGTGGCAGGATAAATCATATTTCACCCGAGAGAAAAACATTAGGTTGTGAGTTCTTTGAGGCAGGGAATAGCTTTTATATGTTTGTACAGTGCCTTGCATGGTGAAGTGCACTGCAAAACAAATAATGCATGTTCTTCTTCTTTGAGTGTTGGTCCCTGTGTGTATTAGGGATGTCAAATTTAGATTAATCCATTAATCGAATTGCATCGACTATTCAATTAGTCGATAGGGGGCACTTCTGCCTTTGAAATGTAGCATTTCAAAAGCAAAGAGTGCGTGGGAAGCACGGGGCCAGCGGGAGACTGCTTGAGTCCCCTGGTTGCCCGCTGCTCCTACGGTGCTTCTGCTTTTGAAATGTAGCAAGAGCTCTTATAGCAAGAGCCCTTGTGCACCAGACTGGGGCATAAGAGGCAGTCCTGGCTGACACCTTGCCAGTTTTCTTACTGCCTCATGGTCTGAGTTGGAATCCTCCGAGTCCAGCTTCTTTCTTACTAGCTTGTAAATGATTTTTAATATTTAGCATAGTTAATTTTATGTAATGTAATTAGTATAGCTTAATTTTTCCCCAGTTGGAGCTTTAGTTGAGAGAATACTTTATGGCAAAGATCATTAGACCTCACTCTGATCCAAAGCACCTTGTACCTTGGCTTTAACCGACCAGCAGTACTCCTCCAAGCATGTGCTTGGAAGTTGTGCTAGAGCTGCCAAGCCCAAAGAATTGTTTTCCAGGACTTTGCATGAGAGCCTGGGCACTTTTGTAGATACATGGACGGATCTTTTGGCTGGAATGTTTCATTATTTTGTGATGAACATTGTGATAGCCTCTGACAGTTGATATAGTGGCTAGAAGTTTGAATAATGATCTACTGTAATGAGGCTGTTTATGTGATTTGTTGCAGAAAGAGCCATTTCTACTTTTCTGCAAGATCACTTGGAAATGCTATGCTTTCCAGAGTCTATTTTTGCTGCTTGGTCTGCATTTCCACAAATGTATCACAGCTGCTCACTAGGTCTCTGCTATCCCTTGCCAATAAATGGCAACTCTGGCTTTCTGGAGGCATGCTTTTATTCCATAGTGGCTCTGATATATTCTTGAGCAAATTCTATTCTCAGTGATCTAGGTATTGTGATTCAACTACCTGTATATATTGATGCTATCTTGGATACTTAACTCATCTGGCCAGCTCCACTATTCTTAGAAAGCAGGTAAGGCTTCTCCACTGGTGTTTAGCTATCTTGACGGAATAATGCAGTCTCTTGCATTAAAACTGGCACATGATTAACTTGGTCCCTGCTTTTTATGTCTTCCTATGTTGCCTATATTTCTTATAATCCTTCCTGATTTAATTGGCCTCACTTACACTGGTACTACACTTGATAAGTAACTTTCTTCTTTTATGATATATATATACCCCTACCTCTGTAATTTCCACTCCAATTCATCTGATGAAATGGGTTTTATCCACAAAATTTCATACCCTAATAAATCGTTAGTCTCTAAGGCACCACAGGACACTCTTTCTTTGTTTGTTTGTTTTTCAGATAGAGACCAATATAACTACCCATCTGGGACTTACTGTATTATTGTACAGTAAACTTCCGATAATCCGGCACCTTTAGGACCCAGGGGGTGCCGGATTATCAGATATGCTGGACTATCGGAAGGGGGGGGCTATGAGGGGTCTGGAGTGGGGTGGGATGCCAGCAGCAGAGCATCTGGGGATGCTGCCGGGTTGGTCCCGCAACGCCGAGGGGCGGTGCTACGGGACCAACCCGGCAGCACCCCAGCTGCTCTTGGGGACGCCTGGGACGGAGCAGCTGGGGTACTGCCCGGTTGGTCCCGTAGCGCTGCCCCTCGGGGCTGCAGGACCAACCTGGCAGCACCCCAGCTGCTCTTGGGGACGCCTGGGGCGGAGCAGCTGGGGTGCTGCCGGGTTGGTCCCGCAGCGCTGCTCCTCGGCGCTACGGGACCAACCCGGCAGCACCCCAGCTGCTCTGCCCCAGCTGTCCCCGATTCAGCCGCTGCTGAAACTGACGCCGCTGGTCAGTTTCAGCAGCAGCTGAATCGGGACGCCTGGGGCAGAGCAGCTGGGGTGCTGCGGGCTTGGTCCCGCAGCCCCGAGGGGCAGCGCTACGGGACCAACCCGGCAGCACCCCAGCTGCTCCGCCCCAGGCATCCCCAAGAGCAGCTGGGGTGCTGCCGGGTTGGTCCCGCAGCCCCGAGGAGCAGCGCTACGGGACCAACCTGGCAGCACCCCAGCTGCTCTGCTCCTGGCTTCCCCGATTCAGCTGCTGGTCAGTTTCAGCAGCGGCTGAATGGGGGGAAGCCTGTCCGTCTGCCCCAGCACTTCCGGTTCCTGATGGTGCCGGACCATCAGGAGTGCCAGAGCATTGGATGCCGGACTAATGGAGTTTTACTGTATTTCTCAGGTCACTAGGTAATTAATTGTTTTAGGTGGCTTCTGTGATGTTTGTACTATCTGAAATTTTGAACTTTTCCTTAGTATTCTGCTTGTAATTTATGTTTTCTTAATGCTTTCATAATCATGTTGTCATAATTTGAATTTCAATTTGCTTGGTTGCAATTTTGTTTTCCTGCACAATTTTGAGGAAGTTTTTGACCATGTCTGTGCTACAGAGTTGAATCAGTTATAAAGCACTGTAATGCTCTCACATTAATGGAGAGAGTAGTGCACCATGGTTAGCTATACTGTGGTGCAAATAGCCACTTTCACTTGCTAGGAGTTGTGGGAATGGATTGCACATATGAGTGGCGTCACTGCCCCAGGATGCAGTTTTCTCTGTCCCATAATTCCAAGGGCTTTCAAGTACATTTTGAAATATTGTATTTCAACTGCTCACCAATCTTGTGTTGGGCATTATGAACACAACAGTCTGGTACTGCAGTATTTCATGACGGCGAATCTGAAGAAGAACCCATGCTGCCTGCCCTTGTGTGTATGCAAAGGAAAGAAATGTTTGAAGATTGATGTTGGCATTCGTGGAGCTGCTGCACAGGGTTTACCATCGCTATTGGAGTTGGGAAACATGCACTGATTGGTAGGATCAGATTGTGATGGAGATATGGGATGACAAGCAGGTGGCTGCAGAACTTTCATGTATGCAAAGCCACCTCCCTTGAACTGTGTGTGGAGCTCAGCCCCGAACTGCAATACAAGGACACCAAAATGAGAGCTGCCTTAATGGTGGGAAAGCATGCAGTGATCACTGTGTGAAAACTGGCAGCTCCAGCCTACCACTGGTCAATTGTGAATCTGTCTGGAGTTAGGGGTTGTAGTGATACAAGTGTACAGGGACATTAATCACCTCCTGCTATGAAGAACTGTGGTGCAGGGGAGTGTGTGGGAAATAGCGGATGGCTTTGTGGCAATAGGATTCTCAGATCTGGTCAGATGTGTCCAAGTACATCGCATTGGATCAGAGCTGCAACTGCACAACCTCTTCTCCCAGAGACCCAACAGAGTGAAAAAGATGATGTGCATATCCCAATTTTGGCACAGACTATCTTGCGACAGAGTATATCCACAGAAAGGGCTACTTCACATATTGCAGACACTGGTAAATCAGCAGGTTTGTTTCACTGACATCAGTGCAGGGTGGTCATGACACACACATCTTCAGGAACACTGGTATATATAGAAAGCTACATGCAGCAACTTCCTTTCCAGATCTGAAGATTTCAGTATGGATGTGGGGATGCCCATAGTGATCCTTGGAGACCCAGCCTGCCTCTTACTCCTTTGGCTCATGAAGCTTTACACCAGAGACCCTGATAGCACAAAGGAATGTTTCAAACAAGCTTAGCTGGTGCAGAATTTCCATAGAATGTGCTATTGACAGACTAAAAGGTCATTGGCGCTGGTTTTATGGCAGGTTTGATCTCACTATTCCCATGGTCATAGTTACCTGTGCTCTGCATGCCATTTGTGAAGCCAAGAGGGGGAGAAGTTTCCCCAGGGATGGAGAATTGAAATGGATTGTCTGGCAGCTGATTTCAAGCAGCCAGACAACAGGGCTATTGGAGTGGCTCAGTGGGGGCCTATCTGAATCAAGGAAGCTTTAAAACAGCATTTTGAAAATGAGATTGAGTATTGTCTTTCTAGTAATGTATTCATTTCCAGGCTTTGTTGGCTCACCACCAGGAATGACCTCTGTTGAGTCCTACCTGAGCCTTAGTTGTAGTTTGCAAATGTGCTGATTGCTACTGTGTATTAATTTCTTCTGCAACCACCATGAGTAGGTCACAAATCAAGAATCACTGTCTTTGTCAGACTAAATTTGTATTAAACAGCAACACCTAGGTTAACATTTCTTAGAAGGGGCAGTGAGCAGCACTCACTGAAGTGAGGATCTCAACGCTTTGTGCAAATTCAGCTGTCATTATGGAAAATGTTCCTGGCGGTGAAGTACAAGAGGCACTATGAAGGGCTGGGAGCATGCGAGGTATGTGTGGGGTGAGTTTGAGGAGGGCATGGATGTGTGCCAACTGCTGTGCAATCCTGGGACCAGAGGATTTTTGATTGGTCCTCCATGAGTTTTATCAGCCACTCCTGACCCTCCATTATGAGATTCTGCCCCTGTCTCCTCTCCTGGCTGTCCATTTCTAGTTTTTCATGTGTGTGTCTCCATGTTCATGGCCTGCTCTGGTTTCAGCACTTTGTGAAACATGTCCTCCTCACTCCTCATTTGCCTCCTTATCTGATGGAGATGCTCTGCCAGCATGTAGGAGCACATCTACAGAAGCAAAAGAAACTACACCCAGTCGGTATTGTGAGTGCACTCAGTCTTAAATCATAAAAGTTACATAAACCTCTTTCTTTCTTTCCTCTGACAAGCTCTCAGCATAGCCAGAGCACTAAACATGGTGAGTTTGATTGGGGGTAGGAGGCTATGCAAGACAAGGAACGGATATGGGGGAGGAGGATCAATGCAAGTGCCTAGAGTGACTGTTCTGAAAAATGGCATGGTTTTCTACTGGAAATCACACTCCTGAAGATAATCAAAGGTGCAAGGGTGCATTGCCTGCATGCGTGCAGCTTCAGACTGAGTCTGTATGCTGCTCGCCTGTGTGCTGCTTTGGTTTCTGCAGAAGTAATTGCCAGTTGGTGCAACAAGGTTGCCTACAACCGAGTAAGAAACAAAGCAGCTCTGCCAAGGAACCTTCAGCGGAGGATTACAGTGTATCTGCAGGATCCCCAGATGCTCTTGGTGTGCATTTTCCACAGGGCTCCCACCATGTGGCTGCAGAGGGGAGTGAGAAATAGATGCAAGCAGGACCTAGTGTTGTTCATTTCAATCCTTTCCCCTATGTGATTCATGTAACACAGGGGTTCTCAAACTTTGTGATACCGCGTCCCCCCCTCTAAGTTGCTCGCGCCCCTCCGGGGGGGTCAGGATCCACAGTTTGAGAAACTCAGAAAAATAAAGGACACCTCTACCTCATGTAACTGTGCAGTGTCAAAGCAAAATGAGTACTTAACTAGAGCTCCCATCTTCTGCTTCACATGCGACAAACCTCGACTGCTAGGACTGGCTAGACCTCACCCCAGTGAAAAAGGTCTTGACTTATCACACCACCAGAAGAGCCTGTTGCCTGTCCCATACTCTCCTTCAACTCAACTTTCTTCTCAGAGTTGACTCAACTGGCCAGTATCTCCAGTCCCACAAAGTATCCACGGGGATCTTGGCAGTAGAGGTAGAGTCACTGCCGGCGATGGCATGCTGCTCTTTGTTGAAGCAGCTTGTTTTCAGTGCCAAACCACAGTGATAGTTGGCCTCTCTTGCCTTCTGGCAGGCCCTATCAGAGGGGACCCAGGAGAGCCATTTGGCCCGGGCCTCAAAATTTGACATTTTTCTACCAAATCATTTCCATTTATTATATACCTTGCAGTTAGAACAGAGACAACAAAAGAAGCTATATATACCTGCAAAAAATTGATTTAAATAATTGTGGGATCTCGGGCCTTTGCCAATTTTTCGGTCACATCTGAGTTTTCGTTTGCATGTCTGGAGTAGCTTCTGTGATTAGTGTTTCTACCATATGAAACACTTTTTACAGGTCTTTGCATAGTTTAGAAATTTTGCAAGTCATAATAAATTCTATTACTGTAAGATGATTTTGCTTGGTCTGAGGGTGAGTTTAACCTTTAAATTAGATGTTTATCTCTGCAGAGGAGATTTTTGTATTCCTGTTTTTTCTTAGGTGTCTTCATATACAATAACCATATCAGGCTCAGTTGTAATCTATCTCTTTGTCCAGTTTTAGATGCATCTTTTAAAGGCTTTTTTGTGATGATAAACTTTTAAATTCTAGTTGTTTAATAAACTTTATATATAATCTGGCAATTGCCTCATTCATAATAATGCACCAGTTATTAGAGGAATTTAATAATGGGAACATTTTAGCAGACAAAATTTCAAGACTTTGAAATAAGGCTGTAAGGACCATAGTAAATTACACCCCCAAACTACTGTTATATAATATGCTTTAAGTATATATAATTAAAATTTTGCTTAACCAATAGACTTTGGTGAATTGATTGCTGTGTTTTAAAGGAATCCCTTTATAAAAATGAAATGAAGATTTGAAAGTGGTACAAGTAAGAGACAGTGGAAGCAACAGAGTGAAGCAGCAGTTAAGAGTTTAAAGTAGGGTTGTCAAGCAATTAAAAATATGAATCATGATTAATCGCACTGTTAAACAATAATAAGACTCCAGCTGACCCAGGGCTCCGTATAACACTGCCCCTTTGAAACACTGCTGTGGCATTTCAAAGGGGCAGCACCACGGGAGCCTGGGATCAGCTGGAGTCCCCAGCTTTACCTTGGGCTCCATGCAGTGCTGCCCCTTTGAAACACCATTGCGGCATTTCAAAGGGGCAGAGCCTCACAGCTGATCCTGGGTTCCGCTTGTGCTGCCCCTTTGTAATGCAGCAGTAGCATTTCAATGGGGCAGTGCTGCATGGAAATGCCTGCGATTAATGCCATTACAAAAATTTATGTGTTAATTCTGCCCTGTATTAATGGCAGGCATTACCGCATGTTAATTGACAGCCCTAGTTTAAAGCCAATAACATCAGTTCTTGTAGAAAAAATGCCTCAGCCATCAGATGGTGACCATACTGACAGTGACACTACAGTTCTCATGATGAAAACTTTGTACCCACAAATGACATTTCAATGCCACTGCCTCAAAATGAGGTCATTAATCAAGACACAGAAATGCCAACGGTAGCAATAAATGCAGAATCTATGCTTGATTTAGGACTGTGCAGGCAGAAGATGAGGACCTAGCACTAGCTGACAGTTCAATTGAAAACTTACTCCTAAGTGAAATAAACACAGAAACTGGTAACAAGCCTCCTTCAGCACATAATGATTATCATTGTTTTTCTTTCTGAACTAGGATTAGCTTTGTTTGGTTCCAGTCAATGTATCGGTGACCCTAAAAACAAAATTTTTCTTGATATACTTAAGCTTCTTAACAAGTATGACCCACTTTTATCAGGTCATGTTAAGCATGATCGTGAAACCCAAGAGAGCAGAAAATGTATGCAAGTCCACTATCTGTCTACCAGAATACAAAATGAGTTGATTGAGCTGTGTGGGACATTCATGTTAATAACAATTCTTGAAGAGATATAGCTTGCAAAGTACTTTTCAATTATTACTGATGCAACTCCAGACTGTTCTCATAAAGAACAGATGACTATGGTGGTTCAATATGTTAAAATTGCGGGAAGTTCAAAGGTTTCAATTGAAGAACAATTCATTTTGTTCGATAATTTCATGAAAAAAACTGGAAAAGAAGTTGCCACTTGTGTATTGGAAATTATGGAAGGCTTCAAATTAAATTTTCAAGTCTGCATTGGCGAAGCCCATGACAATGGATCCAATATGGCTGGGAAGTACAACAGGAGACAAGCAGTCCTTCTTGAGCAAAATCCAAACTTTATTTTCTCCACTTGTGGCAACCACACACTAAATCTTGTCGGCGTTGATTGCATTGAACCATGCAAGGAAGCAATCACATACATACATTGGAACAATCCAGCAAATGTACAACCCCTTCAGTAGCAGTCCTCGAAAGTGGGAAGTTCTGAAGCAGTGTGTGCCTGTTTACCTTCATGGCATGTTGACAACGAGATGGTCAGCATAAATTGATGGCATTAAACCAGTTGCACGGCATTTGGACTCTGTGAGAAGCTTTAGTGAGCTTGAATCTCTTACTCACAGCATAGGCTCACAGTGAGCTTAAGTCAATTCAGAAGTATACATCCAAATTTGAATGCATTTTAATGTCCATGTGATGAAGCTGCTAAAAATGATCCACGAAACTAATCTTGTAATTGAAGGACTCAATACTACATTAGATGTTGAACAACCTTTTAAGATATTCAAAAGATTCGTGATCAATGAGATGCAATCCTTTCTGAGTCCAAATCAGTAGCACAGGATATTGACATTTCATCAGAGTTTTCTACCAGTCGCAGCCTAACCCTAACATGTCAGATTCCCTAACATGTCAATCTGATACAGAAAGGTGCTATCAAGTCAATTTTTGTTGTTGTTATTGGCTCCATCAAATCTGGTCTTACATATCAATTTGAGTCACTGCGATAAATTTGGACCCTTTTTGGATTCCTTTGGGATTTCAGAGAACTGAGTGATGAAGATCTGTATTCAGTGGCTGCACAGTTTCAACAAAGGTACAACAACAAAATTTCAAGAGATCTCTGAGACGAAATCATCTCCCTGAAAAGTATACATTCCACCAACTTTAAATTAGACTACAAGCCAAAAGAACTGCTTCGAGAAATATTCGATCTCAGCCTGTCAATTGTATTTCCTATTATCACAGTTGTATTAAGTATTTTTGTCAGTCTCCCTGCATCAGTGGCTTCAGGTGAATGCACATTCAAGTATTAAAACAAAGAACTATCATCATTCTACAATGGACAAGAGTGTTTGAATGGCTTGCAATGCTTAACGTTAACAGTGATGTTGCATGTAAATTCGATTTTTCTTCAATTCTAAATGAGTTTGCACACAACAAATCCAGAAAAGCATTCCTAAAATGAAGTTTTGCTTGCAGTAAACACTCACAATGAAAGTTACATTTTTAATATACATGCTATTGGTATAATGACTTAATTGTTCATAAATAAATGTCTCGTGTTCATTTTCATATATTCTTTTGGTTTTAGTATGACCCTGTGGATAAGAAGTTAGATACGTCAGGGGCCTGGATCTGGGACTGGGCTGAGGCCTCTAAACTCAGTGGCCTGGACCTCTGTCATTCTGAGAGATCCTGCCTTCTGGAACTTTGCTTCAGCTCCTTGATATTGCACAGAACTGCTGAGTCTCCCTTTCATAACTTTTTCTTTGTTACCATCTAGAGCAGGGTGGGCAGTAAGTTTTGATGTGTGTGTGGGATGGCGGGGGAGGGACGGACGGGACTCCAAGAGTTTGATAAGTGGTCACAGGCCACACTTTTCCATGACATTAACTGAGGAGGTCTGGGGTCTGGGATGGAGGTTGGATAAAAAAGGGAGCTTGAAGTCGGGACTTGGTGTACAGGGGGAGGTGTAAAGTCCAGGAAAGAGTATTGTGCAGGAGAGGATTCTGACCTGTGGGTGGGGTGTAGGAAAGGAAGCCTGGTCTGGAATGGGTTGAGACCTAGGGCAGGAGGGGGTTATGACCTGAGTTCGGGATGCAGGGTCTGAGAGTGCAGAGGGTTGGGGGGAAGAGAGAGAAGTGGGGTGCCATGTGCAGACTCTAGCTGGGAGGCACTTACCTTAGGCAGCTCCCAGCCAGCAGCCTGGGTGCTCAAAGTGGCTAAGTGTGGGGACCATATGTGTTTGTTTGGGGGACCTGCAGAACACAGGTTTTAGAACTTCCCTCAAATACTTCCTGTTTGAACTAGAGCATATAATTTAGAAAAAAAATCCTATCCTGATTTAAAATGGTCAGTAATAGCGTGTCTGCTGTGAGCTGTGGTCAACCTTCAATGTTAAGTGTGCGCCCTGTTTCCCAACTCAGCTGGCCTAGTTTCAGATTCCACCAGTTAAAAGTTCTGTCAACAATTAAACTGTGGAAATGTGGAAGACAATTGGAGAAGATTTAAACAGCATTCACTCTGTTTCTGTGAGTAATGAGAACCAGCCATAAGGCAGAGGGGTGAAAGGTAATCTTATTTCTGAAAAAGCTAATTCTAAAGCACTTAACTAAAATCTATTAAATTCATTAGCTCAAACAGAGGAGGGTATGTATGAAACTGCAATACTGAAATGTGAGTTTTTCCCTCTACATAAAAATAAACATATGTGAGAGATTTTTTTAAACAGATACAAAGGGAAAGAGAAATCATAGAAAAGTTTGTGGCTGATCTCAGGCTGTAGAGCTGATCTTGCCATTTTGGGTTGGGGGAGAGAGGGTAACAAAAATGATTACGGGTTTGGAATGGGTCCCATAAGAAGAGAGATTAAAAAGACTGGGACTTTTCAGCTTAGAAAAGAGGAGACTGGGGGTGGGGAGATATGATAGAGGTCTATAAAATCATGACTGGTGTGGAAAAAGTGAATAAGGAGAAGTTATTTAGTTGTTCCCATAACATAAAAACTAGGGGTCACCAGATGAAATTAATAGGTACCAGGTTTAAAACAAACAAAAGGAAGTTTTTCTTCATGCAGTGCACAATCAACCAGTGGAACCGCTTGCCAGAGGAGGTTAAATGGAGGTTAGATACATCAATGGCTATTAGCCGGTATGGGTAGGAATGGTATCCCTAATTTCTGTTTGTCAGATGGTGGAAATGGATGCCAGGAGAAGGATCACGTGATGATTACCTGTTGTGTTCACTCCCTCTGGAGCATCCGGCATTGGCCACTGTTGGGAAGACAGGATACTGGGCTATATGGAGCTTTGGTCTGACCCAGTATAACCATTCTTATGTTCTTGAGCCTTTTCTTGGAAGGGAAAATGTAATATTGAGAGCCTAGGTCTTTAAGAGCTGAGCTTCCCAGAGATTCTGGGTTGGAACTCTATGAAGCTGTTGTTATGAACCATGCACAGAGAGCCATAAAGCAGATCTCTTGCAAAGGAGTAAGCAATCACTGAACACCACAGACCAAATGTATGGAAAGCAAACGGTCATGTCCTACGACAAATGAAGAAAAGTTCACCGATGACATTGGCATTGCTGGAGGGGATGTCAGAAAAAGTCCATCTTGTTTGGATCCACATCCGTATTCAGACACCTCCCACTACATTCTGAATTGTGTGTGTGTGAGGGGAGGATCTGATTCATCTTGGAGGGACATAACGAGGCCATTGTCTTTAGGGAGGAGAGGAGAAAAGAGATTAGACAATGTCTGCACTGGGTACTCCAACACAGGAGCTGGAAACAGTACTGAGGCGGAATGATCCATTTAAAATAAAAGACAAACAGAAAAAGAATTGTCATGTATTTTTTATGGTCTGTCTCAGGCCTTTTGTTACTTGTAGAGATACACCAATCCAGCTCTAAGGAACTGGCCAGTCCTTAATGCATTGATGACACAGTATTCAGTATTTTAAGGGTTAATTTTAATTTTTTTTTGTATTGAAACAGAAAATGAAAAAAATCGAAACATATTTGTTCAATTCTTCTGCAGTTTCTGTTCAGATGCTATTTATTGCTTAATCTCCTACATATAGAATTCATCTCCTGTCAAGCAGGTACTTATATTCAAAAACGTAATTGAACAAAAAATACTAAGTTCTCTTTCAAGTGTGCACATCTAAGTTCCACTGCAGGCCTTTACATGCTCAGTGTACTTTTCAGGCTTTTGCAGCAGTACCATTAGGTGGCCTTCCCCAGATGGGTCTTGACCTGCTGCCCATGTTTTCAAAATCCATTGTGTCCAAAAACTTTGTCTAATTTTCCCCTTTCCTTGCTCTATTTCCCTTAACTTAAAATAAACAAAAGAAAATAACGAGCTCTAAGGTGGTACTTTGTTCCCATGTTTTTTAATCTGTTCACATCTGTTAGGCCATTGCTTGGTGTGTGAATCTCAATTTGCTGATATTGGATGCAACTCCTGTAATGATTATACCACTGTGAGATTTTGGAGATCACCCAGATCAGTGAGATCTGTTACCACCTGCCCCGTAACCTAGTGTGTCTGAATGCTCTGCTGCTATGGCTCAGAGCACTGTTCCTAATAGCCTGCCCCCAAGGTTAATGTCTCACCCTGGCTTCTAATAGTCTAGTTACTCCTTGTAGAGTGATACCAACAGCCCTTCCAGTCCCGAGTCTCCCCAAATTCATTCCTCCCAACTTCTTAACTAACAGAGACTTTTTTTTCTCCTCTTGTTTGTCTCCCCCAAAGTTGTGAAACCAGCCCTTCCTCCTCTCCCCACTATCCGTTCAGTCCACACTCCCCACAGTTGTTGGTAACCAGAAAAACAGTTGTTGGGATACCGGAAAAACTCCGCCGTGTCCAGGGAACACGTCTGCTCTTCTGAAGGAATAAGGGCTCTTCAAAAGAGGAGGTTTTTCTGACATTTGGCCCCATGTAGACAGGCCAAATGTCAGAAAAGTCTCTTCCAAAAAAACAATCGGAAATTGCAGAACCTTTTTCTGAAATTAAATAAATAAATAAATAATCCCCAGCAGTGTAGACATATCCCCAGAGACCTGCTTAGGGTAAGGAATAAAGAAAACATTTATGTAATTGGAAAGCCACAGATTCTAAGATGAAATATGATAGGGAAAGCAAATAAACACAAATTACAAACAAAAAGTAAAGATGCAACCTCAAGCTTTAGACTTTTATATTAGATGAGATCCCTTTGTACTGCCCTTGCCATAGAGAAAATTCAGCATTTCACAGACATCTTAACACCTAAATGCAGTCCCTCAGTTTTTAGATTAAAATAATTATATAAGACTACTTTTAAAAGTCTTTTCCCTCATTTGTTTCCTGTTAGTCCATGATGATTTATGTTTACTTTAGTGTGTGGAAATCCCCTCTTAACTTGAGAAACACGATGTCTCAATCTTTCCATTAACTCTAATGGTCCACCATTGTCTTTCTGCTAGACAAATGGGTCTTTCTTAGTTCTGGCTTCTTGTAAACATCTGATTTTGGAGGTACCCTCCCTGCTGTGAAGGGTATTTGAAATTGTAATACAGATTATGAGCACAGTTTTCTATATGCACCAGTAAATGGATTCATAACTACAAGCTGTATACAACTCTCATAATGACCATCAAGTTCATAACATTGAGCTTCCATAAAAACAGTCAATACGCTTTTATTGTACAGTAATATAGTATTCAATCTGTTGATTCAGCTTTTCATTTTTGAGGTTTATACGAGGTTTGTTCCAGGGCAAACAGCCTGGGTTTGATCACAGATGCCATTCTGCTTCCAAGGTCCAGTCATTCCCTTTCAGTTCCCTCTCAGAGAATATTCAGGAAACTGAATAGACAAACAACATTAACCCCATTTGAACCTGAGTGGCTGAGACAGCCTTGCCCCACCACATAAATTTGCCCCTAGAAAAAGATTTGGGGAAGCGCCACCTTATGGTACTTAATACAATTCAGGGGGTAATTATTGTTCCTTTTGTCCCAGTAGCGGGATGACTGTTGAGCTATAACCCTTCCCTTGCTTCTCTTGTATTTGCTGTTAGTGTAATGACACCACCAAGGTATGCAGTTGACCACTATGTTTCACTTACTAGTTTGAAACCTGCATGGGGTCAAGTAGGTGACCATAACTAACTGGGTTACAAAGCTTGCTATAGTAAGGGCATTGTTGTATTATTGTGAGGCCTTCTCTGAGAGTTATGTTAAAGGCTAAGTTTTGGCTATAATGTAATATTAGGTTAAGGAGATAACCACAGATCAAGGATTTTGCACTTTCATTCTAAGAGGTGAAGTTACCACAAAAGGGAGAATACCCCATAAGATTCCATGACATGGAAAGTATTAGGTATCTTTAGTAGTTAGGCTGGTAGGCCATATTTAGGCATTAAAGAACACTGATCCATAGGAATTAGGAAATAATGAAGAAATGATTGACACAAATTATGAATATTAATGCTTAAAATCAATTAGATTCCAGAATTCAACAGATGGATGGGGGGCAGATATTAACCTTATAGTAATTGATGTGCAAGATCAAATATGGATATGCATTAGGACAGTTACATAACATAGATTATAAAACACCATACCCAGTCTCCATTTCTCAGGTTTTCTTGGGCTCCGGAATGGACATTATTTGGATCTGTGGCCTTCTAAAGTGCTCCATTGACTGATTCCTCATCCTTGCATTTTTCTTATCTGTTAGGCTCTGAGTATGAAATCTGATTAATAGCCCACCTCTTTGGACACATAAGTTGATAAGAAGATGGGTCTTGTTTCGTATTTTTCAGTCATCTGAGTATTTGGCTTCTTTGTATGGATATAATTGACTCTATACAACCTCAATCTTACAAAGAGGAGTTTCTCTATGAAACTTCTGTGTAGCCCACTTTGCAGGCAAAAAGGCTGTCTTTATGTTACTGTAAGAGTGATCATTAGCAAAATGGCACATGAGTGAAATTATACAGGGCCATCATGTACTAGGGCTACATTGAGAGCAGGAAGAGACCAGGGGCATGTGTGCCATCTTATGATACTGCTGGCAAAAGTCTCTGGTTTGAGTGCAGTGGGCACAGTAGAATGTGCATGTGCACAACACACCTCTAATCACAACTGTTACTGTACTGAGAAGTAGCTGTATTTTCTCGCAATGTCAACAACAAACTCCTACCCACAGGAAAAACTGAGGTCCTGTCTCTGGCCTGGCCCTCAGAAAGAATGTGGGTAGCTAGATGCCCTTCTGGCCATGGTGGAGCCCAGGGTTCCTCTGGCTCTAGGTGTTCCACTCATAACCCTAACACAGTCCAGCTTGGATAGGCAGCACATGATTTTTCTACTGTTTCCTATTGCTGGTCTTGACTGTGTAAATATCGGTGGATCTTAAGAGCCCTGATGATTTTGCAAGTCCTCATAGCTCTCTCTATTGACTACTCCCACCCCACCCCATATCTTGTTAGGCCATCCTTCTCTCTTGTCCCTTCCTCTCAGGACCTAGCTAATCAGGAGCTGAGCAGGGCAGGGACTTCCCTCTACCCAGAACAGCTTCTGGCACCCTTGCCCCACTTTGGAGTGCTCTGTTTTCCTTACTGGCAGTCTGTGTTGTCTTCCTTCTTCTCCACAGAAGGATTCTGATTCCTGCAATTCAGAGATCCCGCTGCAAGACGGACAATGTGAACTGTCTCTGACTCTGCTTGTTTCAGCCTGAAATATTCTCCATTCCCTGGGGCTGCCTGGTGGCTCAGTTTAGGACCATCTATTCATCACAGCACACAATATCCCCACTGTCACCAAGCTAGCTGAAAGAAGCTCTTGGATGAAGAACAGTTAGTTGAAGACCAGATTTAAATAATACATAAAGCATACTGGCTGGCATAGGAAGGAATTTGCAGCATCCGTGCAGTTTCTTCAGATAATAACCTCCCATAATCGGTCAAGTAGGTGGTTTAGGAGTACTTCTGGATTTCTTCCTTTCACTAAATTTTGGAAATTTTGAGTCTTCCAAATAATGCTTGTGAAAAATATTTTCCAACCAGATTACTAGAGTGGTCATGCTTTTCAAAAAAATGATATTTCAGTAATACATTTTTGCAAAAATTTTAGTTAGAGTGCTGGCTCATGTTGATTCTACATTAGATGTGTGCATGCCCCCATGCACGGTAACAGGCAATCTTGTGTCCCTTTCACACTGTCTGCATGCTTAACTATTGTATCCTGTCTTTGTGGGCTGATTGGCTGCCAGCTCTCTCCTGGGCTGCGTCATCTTCAGTATATTATGAATCCCTGTCTACTCTATCCTGGTTAAGATGAGGACATATAAAGGCACTATAAGCTAGCAAGTAGTGTTATTTTCTTCTTCTTCATCAGGAATTGTCAAAAAAATTGTTGTTGCCATTGTTTTTTCCCCCTTTGGTTGATGGATTTATATTTTGCTTTATTTTCTCTTCCTTCTCCTGTCAGCCCTGTATCTCTATTTGTCTAAAATCAAGCTGTTTCAGCACCTTGTGGCTTTCACTCCATTTCCTTCCTATTGATTGTTACTGTCATTTGTTTCCTTGAGTATAGCTGCTTAATTTGTATTGTAAGCTCTTTGAGGCAGGGTCCATGTCATTAAAATTTTAATAAGTTTGAATAACCTTTACTCCATGAGTAAATGATTAAAACATTCTTTTTTTTTTTTTTTTTTTTTTACTATTGGAAAACATTTTGCTCATAGTCAAGGTTAAAACCTGCCCTTTCCCCATGGATTTTCTTATTACGGATGGATGCATGCTCAAATGGGTATTAAAAATATTGTTTGCTTGGTAAAGGTCACTTGCTTTCCATTGAAAAATGACTTTAGAAATGAAATGTGCTTGGATTTTAAAAACATGGAGGTGGCCAGATGCACCCAATCAATATACCTCACAAATCTGCCAGAAAGATATGCTTAATACAGAACTGCTTGTTGACTGACTAGCTCGTGTTCAAATTCCATTCAGTTTGTTTTAAATCTTACACAGATATGGAGTCAATTAAAATTATCGACATTATTCAGTGTTGTATTCTTTATCTGTCTCTATTTTGGAAAAATATCCCTTAAATAATAATGATCTGGTGAGGCCCCATGTTATTGTAATGATCTGAAGATGGCATGCCTATAGATAATACTGATACCAATCTTGCATGCTATCTGTGGCACTTATCCTATAAGCTTCAACCTAACATTCCAAAAATGTTTGCCTCAACTCATTGAGTTAAATTATGCTAGTTAAGACAGTATGCAAAATGGTTATATATAACCTCAACAGACCTGACTTTCCATGAGTTAGATATATAGATACATGCAAGCCAGTCCTTTCCACCATCATGTGAACAAATGCAGTGATGAATATAAAATGTAGTCATCTTGAAGCAAAACTATCCTCTAGAATAAACAAGAAATTTCCAAGGGGAATGAATTGCCGATATGTTCTTGATCTTCAGTCATATGCTTTGGGAACTTTTAGTAATTTGAGAATGGACCTCTGACATTAGAGGCACATTTCTATTACTTCTTAAATGCCACAGATTTAAAAAGATACAACATTTAACCTCACTGTTACAAATCAGTACAAAAGAACAACAAGCAAAGCAAAACAAATAAAACTAAGAGAACCAGAAAGACTGCCATGCTGACAGAGAAAGTTATTTGTAAGAATGTTTCTTCCCCATATCACCTTTTTAAAAAAATGCTAGGTGTCAGGAGCAATAATAAGTAAGGGCAATAGGCATGGGATTCCGTGCTTTTTACTGTAACAAAGTCTATATTTATTAGCAAATCTTGTAGCAGTGAAATTATGCTTTGAGTGTAAATAATGTTAGGAAGGGCTGGTTCTGCCATCTGATCTTACTTTTGATCTCATTAAAAGCACTCCCTTTAATCTGATGGCAGTAGGTAATGAAATATCTCCACCTACAGTTTGTTTAAAGATAAACAAGATTATGGGACAAACTGAGCTTGGGGAAAGTACAGAACAATTTTGAATGTGTAACATGTCCTCCTCTGATCTTCATCTACATGGGCAAAGGCATTGGAAGATCATATTCTTACCTGTAAAAGAACTGTGTGTACCACTTTTTGGATAGCTGGACTAGTTGTAGAAAAACTCCTGTCCAGTGGAGGCTCTGGGGGGCTATTTGATTCAGAAAAGGGGGAAAAGTCGCACACTAGCAAGGTTCAGGCAGTCGGGAGGTGGACACTGAGAGATCCAAAGGAATAAAAATTATAGTAGAGATTTTGTATATGCACCTCTGCAGTCTAAGGGCCTGATCCTATTCCAGTAGAACTCAATGGCAAACCATATACTCAAACCAAGCCCTCGTATACTTGAATACTAAACCATTTTTAAATGATTGGCAGGAATGTCTCACACAGGGATTCTCAAACTGTGTCGGGACCCCAAAGTATGGGTCATGGCCCTACTTGAATGGGATCATCAGGACCTGCTGGAGTCTAGGGCCGAAACATGAACCCTGACACCCAGGTCTGAAACCAAAGCCCAAGGGCTTCAGCCTTGCTCAGCAGGACTCAAGTTACAGGCCCCCTGCCTGGGAATGAAGCTCTTGGTCTGTGGCCCCTACCTCAGGTGATGGGGATCAAGCTTTGGCTAAACTTTCCCCTACCTCACCCGGGCTGGCATGGCTTAAGTGGACTCTCAGGCTTCAGTCTCCCCACCTGGAGTCATGTAGTAATTTTTGTTGTAAGAAGGGGTTTGGGGTGCAATTAAGTTTGAGAACCATTGCTCTAACAAACTCAGAGGATCCTTTGTTATAAGTTGTATCTATTTCACTGTGTTAATTTGAAAGGCTTTTTTCCCTGATGGAGCAGGACAGGGTGGAATATCATCTAGGATGGGAGGATAACCAATATTCAGATCCTTCTCCCGGAAAAGTTTGTCCCCAGGATTATGCTACAAAAACAAGAGGCTCTCACTTTGAAAGACTCAGAACCAGAGAGGCAAAGGTGATTTTTCTCTGTAGTGGTACGTGCAGTGTGTGAGGTGGAACATGCAAACTTTGATATGCTTTTAAAAATACCTTGGAATTCTTCATTAATTCTGCTAGATGCAGCCATGGGGACAGTGCTTTAATCTGGCATAACTCAGCTGACAATGAGTCTCAGTAGCAATTTACGTTTCTCCAGGGGCAGAACCCCAGCAAGAGAGAAGGAGCAACAATGCAAATTGCAGGCTTGTGAATCAAGACCATGTTACCCTGTGCATCTGTTACTTACATAATTCAAGATCTTGAGAGGACAGTTTGAGAGATCCTTACTTTTTTCAGTGTTACTTTTAGTACAGCATGAAGGGAGTGTGAATGTTACTGGAGGGAAACAGCCAACTTGTGTGTGATAGGAGACCTCGTGTGCTTATTCACAGGTACTGCAGTTTGTGATTAAAAAAACAAAACAAAAAACCACCCCCCCCCCCAAAAAAAAACCCCAAACCCTAATCTGAGAGCATTTGGTGGTAATTTCCCAATCTGTTTGTCAGAAACACTGAGGACTTTGAATAAATATTTGGTTTATCACCTGCAGCTGTGTGTAGAACTCACTTTAATCTTGCAGAGGGGAGAAGATATACAGAGATAGCATGCCTGTGGAGTGCAGGAGAGTTGGGAATTTGGGGCTCTACATTATATTCCTACCCAACCTGTTACAAATAAAAGGTCTGACCGTGTCACTTTTAGTGCTTGACTGCATGAGCAGTGTGATGAAGCTCTCAGCCCACATGAGAATCTAATTGCCCACGTGTCCTGTTCAAGTCTGAGGACTGGCACCCCAAAGACAGGAAGCAGGTGCAATCCCCATGAAAAAAGGTTCACAAAATGTAACTATTTCACATAAAAGCTAACTCAGGAAACACAGACAAAATCAATGTTTAAGTCTAATTTGGCAGTTTTACTCTAGCTAAATAGGTCAGTAAGAGCTGCTGAATGTTCGACTCCTTTCAAAACCAAGCAATTTATTTAAGTCTCTTAGTGAATGTGGGCAGAATTTTTCCACACAGATAGGAAGCAGGCCTCCCCAAGGGTAAAGAGGGAGATAACTGGAGAAGCAGAGAAAAACTAACTATGGGTTGATAGAGGATTCTTTAAATCTTTGTGTATGTTCATTGAACTTGACTTTTAGTTAAATCTACAGGAAAGGTCAGGTTCCAAATACAGTAGAGCAAACTGCATTAGTCATTTGTGCAATTTCTTTGTCCCAGAGGAGTAAGGCATACAAGTAAAACTGGCACAATGGGGCCTCAGTTGCTTCTTAGGGACTACCATAATAGAAACGATAGTGATAAAGCCGCAGAAAAGGGGGCCTAGAAACTACTGCAAGTAGAATTCTCCCAAATGTTAGGGGGAGGGAAGGGAAGGGTCAGTGCAGGAATTAAAGCAAAACGCAAGTTAAATCAATATACCTGTGCTATGGTCTCAAGGTACCAAACTTGGGCTCCAGCTGACTCATAAAGAGTTCTGCTGGCTAGATCCCACCGTTGAAAGTGTTCTGCTGCCAGAGATGGACTCTGACGCATCCCACAAAGACGTGGCACATACAGCCTGAACAATCTTAAGTACAAGCAAGGTGCAGGTCAAGAAAAAAACAACATCTTGTGATTACATCCAAAATAACCTTCACTGTAACTGGCCTGGACCAGGTGGCAGAGCCTTAGAATTTGGATCTGGTGTTGTGGAAAGAGATGATGGTAGCTCTCGCCATGTTGCCAAGATGGTGAGGAGACAGTATTGTGGCTAGTGGCAGGGGGACAGTGAGAGGTGACTGGGTAGAGATGACATCATGGCCAGAGACGATGATCTTTCCTTTTGAGAAATGGAGATGGACCTGCTCAAGTACATTCCAAGTTTCTGGGACATCACTAGTTACTGGTGACATGCAACGAGAGCGGTGTATCAGAGGAGAAGATGGAGAGTGAAGTGTCAAAGGGATGTTTATCCATCAGATATTTATACCAGAAAGTGAGGAAACTGAGGCAAAGGACTGTGACCAAAGATTCATTGAGGGAAGGTGTTTTACCTGCTGTCCATGTAAACATATAGTTGATTTATTGCTATGGGCTGCATCTAGACTGGCAAGATTTTGCGCAAAAGCGGCTGCTTTTGCGCAAAAACTTGCCAGCTGTCTACACTGGCCGCTTGAATTTGCACAAGAACACTGACGATCTAATGTAAGATTGTCAGTGTTCTTGCGCAAGAACTCTGACGCTCCCGCTCGGGAAAAAGCCCTCTTGCGCAAGTGTTCTTGCGCAAAAGTGCCAGTGTAGACAGGGAAGGAATTTTTTGCGTAAGAAAGCCCCGATGGTGAAAATGGCGGCCGGAGCTTTCTTGCGCAAAATCGCGTCTATACTGGCCACGGATGCTTTTGCGCCAAAAGCACTTTTTGCGCAAAAGCATCTGTGCCAATCTAGATGCTCTTTTTCGGAAATACTTTTAACGGAAAAACTTTTCCGTTAAAAGTATTTCCGCAAAATCATGCCAGTCTAGACGCAGCCGTTGTGTTTTATTAAATTAATGCTGGCTTCTTTTCCCATTAAAAAAGTTTACTTTGTGTTATACCCAAACTCAGTGTTCCAGTCAGGAAAATATGCTGCTTAAGGTGCCTAGGGAAGGTTACTGCTGCCGGTGGTTGTTAGGGTATTTGAACTTGGGCCTTGTTGCAGCTGACAGCACCTGGCAGAAGGGTTGCATTAAAAAAGAAAGCTGAGATTCTCTAACGACATTTCCAAGAGCGGGGGCTTTAAGAAAAAGCAATGTATAAGGAGATGCATGATAAAACCATGAGCTGTTAACGATGGCAGCACTGGATGGTTTTCAAATTGTGCTGCCAACAGCAAGTGCTCTGTACAGCATTCTTCCTGGCAGTTTTCAGGTGAGAGTGGAGGAGGGCTGATATGCAGACCTTCTGCAAATTGGAGCGTGTTCTCAGTAGCTTTGTTCCCAAGAGGGTGTCCACTCTGTTAATCACTTCTTGTGGTAGCAAATTGAATGTACAAGATTAAGATTTCTCAGTAGAGGAAGGCACAAAGGAACAGTGAGCTGGTGAACATTATTAATATCAGTAAATATGAGCTAAGAAATACATTGGTGAATCTGAGAAAAGCACTGAAAGCTGTGGCTGAAGATGGCATTGAATTCTGTCCAGAAAACTGAGAACTACACTGTAATGGGGCATACAACCAGTTCCCCTCTCTGGGGCCCACTTGCCTTCCCAAATTAGGCTTGGAAGGCTTCAGTGTAGTGCAACACCACTGACCTTTATTCCTTTCAGTTTCCCCACCATGAACGTCCAACTATATACCAATTGTACAGGATAGCCAGTCAGTCAGCAGCTATGAGGCTTCTAACTCCTTTCCTGACTGACTACTCCCCCTTTGCACCCCTCCTCCCATTCTGGCGTACAGCCTTTGTACCCTCTGGCTCCTCAAGCTGACAGGTGTTGCCAATCTCCAGGCAAGCATCAGGCTTTTCCACCAGCCCCTATCTAGTCCACATGGAGACTTAGATCATATCTATGCTGCAGTTCCCAGCAAGGGTAGACAGTTGTGCGAGCTCAGTGTGAGTTGGTCCACTAATAGTAGCCATGTGGATATTGCAATACTGGCTTACTGCCAGAGTCCAAGCCCACCTGACAACCTGAGTTGCCACGAGTACAGCAACATTCGCACGAGTATTTTTAGCACATCAGCTCAGCGTGAGGTAATGAGTGTGTCCGCCGGTGCTGGCAATTGCATTTCCTGGCTGTAGCACACACAAACACTTAGAGCTGGCAAACCAGCCTGTAAATCTAGTTTGAAAGCTCAGAATGTCCAAGTGCACTACTGAATGTTTAGTATACTCTAGCAGGGTCAGTGTGGCTGCTAAGTACATGGAAGACTAACATACACCCCAGCTTGCCATGTGCTAGGTTTCTATGCAAACAATCCCATTCACTTTAGCCCAGAGGCTGCCAGTACTAAAGGGTCTGAGGATTACAAGCCATTGAGGAACCAAGCCAGTCACTGAACACAGTAGCCAGAATTTACAGAGTCCAGAAGGAATACATAGATCCTGTCTACATGATCGAATCTGCCATTTAAAAAGAAAAAAGTATCTTGAGAATATTTTATAAACACCTGTTCTAGGTTGTACCCTGTGCATACTATAGCACGGCAAAACCCATTTGTTAACAGCAGTTCCCATAGATAATATGACTGTACAAGTAAGTCCCCACTAGGCTTACAGGGGGAAAGGAGATTCCAGTTTGGTGGTGAAAGTTGGTTATACTGTAAAACATGGAACAGAGGATGTTCATTACTTTCTCCCTGCCAATGCATTTAAAACAAAGGGAGTTACAATACATCACACAGATCTCTTCAATGTTACTCATCTTACATAAAATTAATGAAAGTGTAATTGTATGCTTTCTGTGTGAGTGTATCATAAAATATATTTGGAGGGAGAAGAGGGTGTTGAAATGGTGGATATATAGTGAAGAAGACAATTGTTAAATACAAAAGCCTCACTCGACCGGAGATTACATCCATCCATCCATCTACACTAATTCTAAAGTAAGTGATAGGGTGCCTAATTTTATTGACTATCCTGTGACATGTACGATCTGTAAGTTGTTTTATCTCTTTTGTTTAATTCTTGGTGAAAATTAATAGGAAATGAATCAAAAAAGTAAGTAAATGTAACACTGAAGGTGACACAGACGTGGTCAAATAGCCTCACTTCCTTTTGACAGATAGGAATTACCAGTGCCATTTATGTGACAATTTCAAGAGAAGAGCACATGGTTAATGTATATAAATGATGCTTAATTTTAAAAAAATAGGATTAATCAGTGAATGTGGTTTATTTAGCCTTTTTTTTTTCATTTCTCACTTTCTTTCCCTCTTCCTCATTCCTTGTAGACTCCAATCTGATTAGGATATTTTTTGTTTTCTTTAGTGATCCTCAGTATTTTAACCACTAAAGCATTGCCTAAGTCAATCTAGCCACCTTCTATTCTTAAGGTTTTATTTTAGATGAGGGGATTTGTTTCAGTCTCCATGTTTCCCCCAAGTTTTACTGATGTTAAGGTGTATCTGAAGCTTGTTTCTCAATTTTTAGTTTCAGTTCTTCATTTGTTTTCTTGCAGACCTCTAACTCCATAGCAGGTAGTTTGACCTGTATAAAATTTAGAACAAAATCCTGGATTTCAAGGAGGCAAAAGAGTGTAGACTGCCATAAAACCCATACAGAGTAGCAAAGTTCTCAATTTCAGTCCGTAAGGCAGAATATCACCAGGAAACAAGGAAGTACCTTCAGTTAACATTGTGGGACACTGTTGCCTAAGGAAGCAGGGATATGTGAACAAAGGATGATATGTCTGATTCCAAAAGGACCATCTTTACTTCACGTTCAGCAGTATGTAAAAATCTTCATTATTCTATCTATAGTAAAACCTGCGTTATCCAGCACTTAACTATCCGGAAAACTTTAGAAACCGGCAAATTTCCTAGGGGCTGGGAGCGGCTGTGCAGCGCTTTGATCCAGCCAACCGGGGGGCTGGGCATGGCCACGCAGCGCTTTGATAGCTGGGTTCTATTTCAGGCTTCGAGAAGTAGGGAATTGGCAGTCGGACCCCGGCATTCTATTCATGGTGCTGAAAGGAAGCCTTGCCTAGTTGTAGGAGCAAGGGAATAAAAACCAGGACTCCTGGGTTCCTTTTCTGGCTTTTGGAGGCTTTATAATTAGTGTGGGGGTCTGGAGTCCCTGGGTTCCACTGATGGTTCTGGTGGGAATGTGGTCTGGCAGGCAGAGCCGGGGAGGAAAGGCGGCTTTTTTTAGGAGACAGAAAGATGGATCAGGGCTCTTTGTTTCCTTGGTTGGCTGAGCAGTTGTTGGGTGAGTGTGACTACTTGGGGTGGTGCCCCTTGATCCTGTGTCATGTAGGTAGGCATGATCCCCCAGCACCTGCTGCTGCTGCTGCTGCATGGAACATGTTGCTTATCGCTGTCACCCACATGCTTACTGCCACGGCCAGCTGAGCAGATCCCTGGTGGCTTCAGTCCTCCAAGAGCACAAATTAATTACTAACTGCACGCTGTGTGATTAGTCCCTGGTGGCTAACTCCAGCAGGGGGAGGGTGCTTGTGACTTCTGTGCCAGCTGCCTGGTATGCGCGGTTCCCGTGATGTCCTGCACAGTCTGTCTCAGACAGACCTGTATTGCTTACATGGCCTCTGAGATCACTGCAAAACAGCACTGCCCAGCACTGCTTTGATCCGGCTGGCACGAGCCTGGGCCAGGCAGCTGGCGGCTCCTGTGGCGTGAGGGTCACAGCTCCAAATAAGTTGCGCACCACTGTGCTTGACTTTTCTTGACCCTCAGATAACCGGAATTTTTAGATAACCGGAACGCCCTAATCCCAGAGTGTGCTGGATAACACAGGTTTTACTGTACATCTGTGGTAGTGCCCAGCAGATCCCAGTCAGGCTCCTGTTGTCCTTGTTGCTGTACAAACATATGATAACTGCACCTGCTTAAAAGGGATCACAATCTAATAAATAGTTATTGAGAACTTAAAAGGGAGCTGATGAAACCCAGTGCCTCTCAGGACCTGTGGCATGTATTTGGAAAATTGTGCTGGTTCTTTTCATGTTGTGTAAGCAGGCTATATATTATAATGATTATAGCAGACTAGACTGTTCCTTTTTCCAAACCCCAAGTATTTAGAGAGATGGTCATCCTGTTGTGTAGGGTCCACACAAAATACCTGTAACAGGTGGAGCAGACAGGGGGACTTAGAGCCTGTGCAAGCCCCCCGTCCTGGCAAGATGGGGGGAGGCAGCTCTGCACCTTTGGAAGGGGCAGGGCCTCAGCAGGAGGCGTGGGGGGCAGGCAGCCAGCCTTTAGTGCCACCCAAAACACGTTGCTACCCCCTCAGCCCTCAGAGCTGCACAGAGCACATGGCATGGTACTCTGACAGCGATTTAAAAGGCCCAGATCTCACATCTGCCACCACTGCTGCAGTAGCAGTGGTGGCAGCTGGGAGCCCCAGGCACGAGGGTACCTGTCAGTGGGCCTGGGAGCAGCCATCCAGGTGGCTTTACTCCTGACAGATTCTGCTGGTCCCTAGCAAAGCCTTACTGTGGGTGTGTACATTGGGCACATCCATTGCCGTATCACCCTGCACGGTGTGGAGAAAATAGGCTGCTGTTCCAGTGGGTAAGAAGAGTTCTTGCAAGAAGGAGGGGAACTGAATTTGGGCCAGGATAGAGGCAAAGTTGGCTGGCATTCCCCTGCCCCTGCCCACATCACTTGTATAAAGCCCAGACAGGTGGTCTGTCGAGTATCAAAGGGAGTTGAACCTTTTATGTATTTGCGTTGGTAGATTTTTATGAAAGTTTGTCTCAGGCCATTAGGTTTGTAGTAATATGGTTCATAAATTGGAACGTAATTATGTTCAGTTGAAAGGCTGTGAGCTCTGGGATAGTGTCTGTTGTCTCTTTGCGGCTTTTTCATCCTCCAACACAAAGAGGCCTGTTGTAGGATTCCTATGTGCTACTGTACTAGAAATTAGTAGCACTGACAATACAATTAACAGTGATTTTTAAGAAGCAACTTTTTAGAACCAGAAAGTATAACTGTTAAACTTGGGGTAGTACATTTTTCTGGAGTATAAAGCACGGGGATGTGTGCAATACTAACACAGCAGCCAGGATTCAAGTCTGAAAACAATTACTTGGTGACAGTTCTGGCCCATTTATTGCCTTTTAAAAAACTCTGTCATGGCTGGCCTGCTTGCTTTCAGAATTTGAAACATAATGAAAAGTGTCTTAATAATGTGACAGCAATGAGAGGAAGTTTATATTTGCTTTGGCTTTTGTGAGGCTTTATTAATTTTTCCTTCTAGTTGCCAGTTGCTCTTCTAATAACAGCTACTTTTCTGCCTCCTGCTGATGGTTAGCAGTCTCCAGAAAGCAGTGCCTTGCAGTTACTGCAGACTAGTTGATCACCATAGGCACATAAAGTATGAATGAAGTCCGAATGATCAAAACAGTATATTCGTACTCAGGGAAACAGCTCAGTTTTGTGTGTAACTTGCTTTGTGACTCATGTGAGCTACAAAATGCACCCCTTTCAATACAAATTTCAAATTAGGGAAATTATTGGTACATGCCATCAATGAAAAATAATTTTACCATAAAACATCTCATAGGATTGGAAATTTGACCCATTCAAAAATAATTGGTCAACTGATCAGTCAAAATGGTCAAATATTTTAAAACTATTTTTCAACCTTTTTAAAATAAAGTACCCCTTTTTCAAAACAAAAAAAGTTATAAGTACCCCCAGCACCTACAGTTTTCAGACACACACATTTTTTTCCTACCATTGCAACACATTTATTTAAACAACTTAATCATACCTGGGTGGGCGATGAAATTTTTGGTTGTAAAACGCACAAAAATTATAAAGCGCTTTATGATAGGACTCTCCTTTGAGAGGAGAAGATGAGAACCAGGAAGACTTTGGGGGTGTGTCAGATAAACACTTTCTTTTTTTCATTGACTCTGTCTTATAGGCATAGCACAAAATCCTCTTAATTTTGGAATTTTCTCACAATTTTTCTTCAGCCTTGTCTAGTTCCTTCCTCAGTGTAAGACAGAACCATGCTAAGTTAGAGGGCTAAAGATAACTTCCATACTTGTGCTCATCTGCAAAGCCCTGTGCACATTTAAGTACAGTACCCCTTAAAGACCCACTTTTGTTGATGCTGCTTTTCTGCCTCCTGCTAATGAATCAAGTCAAAATACATAATTAGCAGAATGTTTTTCCTTTCACGGTAAATAAACTCACCCACCTGTTTATCCTTAGATTGTGACCTCCATTTTGCAGGGGTTGTCCTTAGGTGTTTAGAAAGCACCCAGGGCATAGTAGTCACCACTTCAAATGAATAGAAAGCATAACATTCTAAAGACCCAGATTTTAGCAGACGTTCTAGGCAGGCGCATAGCTGCCCTGGGGATTGTGGAACCTCAGTCCCAAAAGTATCAACAGAAAATGCAGCATCTATCCATAAAATATTCCTTGTAACTTCTGCTGAGCAAATGGTACAGAGAATTAGTTATCTCA
The DNA here is from genome assembly GCA_019425775.1 of Rafetus swinhoei. NCBI lineage: Eukaryota > Metazoa > Chordata > Testudines > Trionychidae > Rafetus > Rafetus swinhoei. The sequence goes on along the minus strand of CM033449.1, from coordinate 77,803,793 downwards.
TCTGGAACTAATTTCAGGTAGACAGCCTGGAGCATGAACATAGTGGATGGGGAATACTTTTGAGTATATGGCGAGGACAGGCAAGCTTTTCCTTCCAAATTATTTATTTGTATTCAGTAAGGCCTAGTGGCCTTAACCAAGTTCATAACCCATTTATGCTTGGTGTTATGTTCACACATAAGAAATCAGTCTCAAGAGTTTGCATGTCTGCTACAAGCCTAATTATAAACCACTGAAAGAAGGGTTTTAAAATATAACCTATTCTCTGCTTTAACTATGGCATGATAGCTCAAGGGAGCAAATATCTGTAATCAATCATTAGCCTCCACTGTTTCGACAACTTGGACATTGATTTGGAGAAAGTCTGATATATAAATTCAGTATCAAATTGGTGATATTCCTCTACTAACTGTGTTCCTACCACATTCAAACAAATTGGTTTGTGCATGAATTCTGTTATGTGGCATTAAGCTATAAAGCATTAATAGCATTTTTCTCTGTCTTACCAATGAGATAGTCGTTACTGTAATAGGAAACCACTGTTTTGACTGCAAGCATGTATATCTCCTAAGGATTTAGCTGACATTAAAAAAGCTAATTTCTATAGATAAGAGTTGCTATTGTTTTATTAAAGTCTAACTTTGCATTACAGGTGGCAGTAACACCCTGAGACACTTAGTAGTCCTGTCATCTCATTGTGCTTTTAAATCTTGTGCTCCCAAGACAGCTGATAATAGGCTGTTGACTATTTTTCTTGTGTTTCTGCAGGCCCAGTGGACATTATTCACAGGTTACTTGCGACAAGACTGAGAACAAACAGGAAAGACTGTGTCCCTAATGTATAATAAACAGCACTTTGCAGTGTCCCAGATACAACAGAAGATACCCACTCCCAGAGCTTTTTAAAAGGCAGCTTAAAATTAAAGGCAAATGTGCCATACTCCTGGGAGAAAAGGAACTAAAACTGAAGGCTGGTTATTGATCTCACTAACATTGGTTTTATCTTTGAATAACTCTGTTGGCTTCAGTGGAGTTACTGAATTTACACTAGTGTTAGCGAGATCAGCATCTGTCCCTCAAACTTTCAGTGAAGAGAGAATACATTAACAAGCATGTATGAAAGAAACCTAACAACTATCTTATCTTTAGAGCTACCAACTATCTGTATTTGTGACTGTTTCCTAAATGGGTGGTAATGCAATTGGCCATGAGTATAGAACTTCATTTTTGCTCCTTTGTAAGGATGTCCATGAGTGAGTCTACTGTAGCCAGTAACTAAGAGTGTGTCACCTCAAGTGTCCTTTGGCTGGATTCAATCTGTGCCCCATCATTAATCTCCAAATCCCACTTCCTATTTATGTGTTCATGGTTTGAGTGTAGCCTGTTTCTATGGTGACAGACAGAGTCTGATTTCATTCAGATGGAGCATTGATCATCTTAGTTCCTTAACCCATTGGAAGCAGTACATTTCCTCATAGCTTTTTCCAAGCTCTCCAAGGCTGTCCCTCCCTCTGGCCTTCTACAGAACCTCTTATGGAACTACTAATATTCCATGATATCAGTGTGATAAGTTATACTCCACCTTATATCAGTGGGTTTACTGCATATCTACAGTGTCTCTGAAAGACAATGTCAAGGTCCCAAGCATGCCAGTCTACCTTAAAAACCTTGGAAAGTCAAAGATCCCGGGCTTACTCAGTTTTCCTTATTCTGTGCTCTCCCTTGGCATTAGTGTTCTCTATCCATCCTATATAAGCAGAACTTTTTTAAATAGAAAGCTTGGTATCCCTCCTTCCTGGCAATCTACAATAGCTCCCATGGCTAGTTTGCTCCCACAGTGGGAGAGATTTGACTGATGGATCTGTGTATGGCAGATCCCTTGGACATTCCACTATCCTTCTGTCTGCCACATCTCCAGCCTCCTCTACATCATAACACAGAAGGACTTCCCAACCTTAAAAGTTAGTTCTGGGATGTGGTTTAGGCTACAGCTTGTAGCATGTTATTCACCCTCACTCTTAAGTTAGATTGATTCCTGTTCTTTGCAAGGCCTTCTGTGTCCATAGAATGTCAGGCTGACAGACGAGCTCCTGACCAAAGTTCTGCTATGGAAAAATAACTTCACAATAAGAAGGTTCTATTATATTATGAAATAGCTACTGTCAGTTAAGTGCAAGGTGGCACTTACTCAGTTCCTATGATTCAAAAGGGCATAGCCTATCAGTTTGGAGACAGCTCAGTATATCACTGAAGAAGCATCTGTAACTTGAAGATACCTTGCTTCCAGTATTTAGCTCTATGTCACTCTTTTTCGAACGTGTTTGAGACAGGCCAAAGAGGCTGGAATTTCAGATGAAGAATTTGTAATGCATTTTTTGAGAAGATACTGAAATAAATATTTCAAATCCAACTCTCTCTGAAGGTATATCGCATCACTTGTTGAAATGAGTGGCTGAGTAAGGCATTCTAGTAAGATTGTATTTATTGCAAGACAGATTATACTGTAAATTGATTTAGTGCACAGTCCATTAAACAATATCCATGACAATGGGAAGTACCTTTCTTTGCAGGTTTGAACATTTTGAATGATAGAGCAGAATGTTGTTTGCTTCTATCTTAGAAGATGGCTGCGGGCATGTGTTAGCCTCTATCATTTTCTGTGAACTGTAGGGATAAATTACTGGGCCGATACTTCCATGGAAAACCTCCAGGGCACATCGAAATGCTGTGTGAAGGAGTGGTCCTGATTCAGAGGGAGACATTCTGTCCTGAGTCAATGCTGAACAAATGCCTCAGGTTGGCCTGGGGGAGCAGTCTGCTGCTAGTGATGCCATCTCTTAGATGTGATGTAAAAATCAACTCTTGACCAAATATGGTAATTAAAGAACCCTCAGATAGCACCTTCAGTAAGAATGGGATGTTAAGCTCTGGTATCCTTATCTAATTCCAAATCTGTCAGTTCTGGTCTTTCTCAAAGTTTCTTACAGTTCTTGGACAGAAAATTCCTGTATTTGGTTCTAAACAGTTAAGTGGTATTGATATACAGCTAAACAATTTTCACCCCATAATTGGGTACATTTGGGTACATTTCCCCTTCCAAGAGGGGAAAGGCTTTCTTATCCCACTAACAATCCCCTGAAAACTCTGAGACAGATGCAAAACAATAAATTTAAACTTTGGAAAAATGTGCAGTGCTGCCCATATTTCTTTTGATGTTTATGTTCATAGTTCCTCTTCCTCCTCCCCACACATCCTCACCTTTTTCATGTCTCTCTTTACCCACAGTTTTTACAGTCAGAATAGCATGGAAGTAATGACCTGTTATTCTTCAAAGTGGCAGGATGTTTTAAAGCCTTTGCTGACAGTGCGTGTGCTGTAGATTACATTATGCCTTTGCAAGGTGGCAATGTATCTTCAGCGAAGAGGCGCTGTAGGCTGTGGATTTATGCCAGTGCTTTTCATTGCTGCTGCCTTTGCTTTAGAATACCACTATTTAACTATTTGGTTTTCCCTTTACTATTTCTCAAGGGGATACAGAAGTCAGAACTGATCCCATACCCCTTTTCCCTTCTCCTTAAGGTATCTCAGTAAAATAATATGCTCAAGAAATCCCTGCATTTCATGATCATGAAGAGAAGTGATTTTCTAAAAAGCAAGCTGGCTTAATCTAACATGACATTTAGAGCATAATAGATGTAACTACAGAGGCTCACATGGATGTTGAGATAATCTCCCTTTACAGGATTCTCTTTCATCTTTTAAGTAACAGAAATTAAATCTGACTTTACTGTGTTGCAGAAAATGAGTAGTACCTGCTGCTGATCAGCAGAGAGCGCTCACTGATACCAAACCAAGAGATTGTTTTGTTCTATGAGCACACCAAATGCCAGGGTAAAAAAATTGAGTTATTTTCTGGGCTAGGCAAAGTACATGCATGCAGGCTGCTTTTGCTATTACAATTAATTTTGTGAAGCTGGTTTAGAGTTGATGAGGTTAATGCCCCTTGTTGCCAGTTGGAAAGCTCACGTTCTCTGGTGCAAGGCCAGCTGGGTGTGGCACAGAGCTCTTTTTATTCAGCTTCTGCTTGGCCATCCCACAAAACAGGAGCATGAGGGCCTCTTCTCTGTGGGGAGTATGGAATGATGGGTGCTGCTTTAGGGAGGAGACAGAGAGAGATTTAGGGGGAGGGAGACCTGTAAAATCTATTTTTTTTCAGGCTAACCTGTTATGATTCAATTGTTTTCTTATGGGTAACCATGAAGCGAGATACAGGTAAAGTGGCACTGCAGACCAGAGGATTTCCTTAAATCTTTACACAGACTTGGAGAGTTCCAATGGCTATGAATTATTTTATTAACCTCTAGTTTGCCATTCCCTTTGGCATGCCCGAGGCTATGGCTTATGTCTTTGGCTTTCTTGATATGATATATCCTATATGAAATATAAGTGCTACTTGACTGGATGTAGATTACATTTCCAAATGCTATTTTTTTGTTTTAGAGTCAGCTCTTACTGTGTTAGATATCTACTATGAAAGGGTTCAGAGCATTTAGGTCTGTAAATAAATATTTTTTTGCCGTTGACAACTTAATATGATCCATTCTTATTTGTTCTGAGCAAGGATGAAACAAAGATTCATCAAATGTTTTGTACTAATGATTGGGTGTGGGAAGCAGTTCTACTGATTCAAAAGGTACAATTATTTCAATTAGAATTAATTATGAGCCAGTCATAGTGTCTGAGTCCAGCGCAGCTGGTTGGAAATAATTGATTCAAAGGCTGTAATTATTACAGGTTTGGAAAGGGAGTTAAAATGACCCAGATGGTTAGCCTGATTAAAAGGATCCAAAACTCACTGAAAGAGGAGCCAAACCTATTTTTCCAGTCTTCATGACAATGCCTATTGCAGATAGGCCCAGTGGTGCAAGAGGAAGGGACAGGTCGTGACACTTCAGACCGAGGGGCACAAAGCAGACAGGAGTGGAAAACTTACCTAACATAAGCATACATTGTACCTGGTGCTGACTGAGTGATGTGTGCCATCTCCTGCTTTCATGAAGGGTAGCATTCACCACAAAAAAGTCTTTTTCTAGACTTGGATCAGGCTCATCTAATATTGTTATAGTTTTCACATTTATATACTAAAATAGGATATTCCCTTTGGCCAGTAGGCTGATGCAGTTCCTGCTCTCTCAGATTCATAGCAGCGTCTGGAATCAGAAAGTCAGCTACTTCACTACCGTGCTACTACTATTTTGTGTTTATGTATTTCAGGATATAAAGATGCAAAGAGAGGCACTGATCTGACAGCTCTAACGCTCTCCCTATGTGTGTTAACAGAAAGTATCTACTAAAGAGAATGGCTGAACCTGCACCTCCTTCTCAATATCCCCTCTGAAGCAACTGTTGTTATAATGTCTCGTTCATAAGTGAGCATGACTGCAGTATATACGTGTGAGGCAACAAGGTTCCTGCTCCAAAGAATATCAGTTAAACTGGTAGCAAACAAGTAGTGACATCAAACCAAAGTGAGTGGATGGAGACCGAAGGAAAGGAGTGTTTTTGTGCTAGTAACAGGAGATTTACGCAACACTTCAAGGAAAAGGGAATGAGTCTGGTTAAAGAACAGAGGTGGGTTTGTTTTGTACACATACAGCCTCACTCTCCATTTCTATGCAGTTTGTGTATGGATTTACCCCTGTGTAAAGCAGGTGTAAAATGCTACCAAATCAGACCACCAATGTTGTATATTCATTTTGCACTGAGAATCTGGCCCAGGTTCTTTAATTTGGACTTATTTCATATAATACTATTGCTTTTAGGGTGTGATTGCTCTCATTGGACGAAGGGTGGTCTTGAAGTTAAGGCACTGGACGGAGTCTCTGAATATCTAGATTCTAATCTATTCCCAGCCTGCCACAGTCTCCCTGTGTAAGGATCACTAAAGGCTTGTCTTCCCTAGTGATTCAAATAATGACTGGATTGTTCCTGTTAAATCTCCCCTAATCCAGACTACAAATCCCTTCTTTCATATGTTGTTGTTGGAATTATTTTGAGGCACTGGACACAATCAGAAATATAGAGCACTTTGAGTCCTGCTTTCACTCAGTCTGTCTCTACAATCAATGGCTGCTGCTCCTCCAATGCTGTCCTGCCTTATGACCTATTTTATCTGCATAGTCTCTGGTGACACATTTCCTGTAGCTATCTATAGCGTAACCCAGGATTTTGGTTCCCTATCTTGCATAAATGCAAGTACTAGTGACTGCACCCATCTCTGGTGCATATCTCCAAATTTTGTGAATGCCCTCTGAGACGTCCTCATGTCAGTGTGTTGCTAGATGGGCATAAGTGCTCAGAAAGGCATTGCTAGAACTTTGAAACAAGGGCAGCAGGGCCCACAAATTTGGGAACAAGGTCAGAAATGAAAAGCTCACCAGCATGTGTCTGGTGAAGATGGAATCCATTGTTCTGGGTCACAGTGTAGGGAGAATATCAAGGGGTTTAAAGGAGCCTAACAAAATGCCAAGGACCCTAATACAAGATCTGGTAATGCTCCATTTGTCCCCTTTTTATGATCAGATACATTGCATTATCAAAAGTCCCTGGGCATGAAGCCTGAATTTATACTGGGTGTACGAAGGTGTCACATCTATACTGAACCCTTAGCTTGAAATAAGCTACACACAATTTCAGCTATGCAAATTGCATAGCTTATTTCAAGTCAATTTCAAAATAGCTTATTTTGTAATTTCCAACCACTATTCCGAAAAGTCCTTTACTCCTCGTGAAATAAGGTTTACAGGGATGTCAGAATAGTGAGCCCATTATATTTCGAAATAATGGGCTTGCTTCAAAGACATGGAATAGCTATTTTGGGATACCGGAAGTATCCCAAAATAGCACCGCAGTGTAGATGTACCTTTGGGCATTAGGAGAACTAGGTTTAGAACGCCAGGCTGTGTCTACATTGGCGCGATCTTGCGCCAAAGCGGCCGCTTTTGCGCAAAAACATGCTGCCTGTCTACACTGGCGGGGAGTTCTTACGCAAGAACACTGACGTTCTAATGTGTGAAATCAGTGCTTCTTGTTGCATAAAAAAAGCCTCCGCCTGAGCTCACTAGATTTATATACATGGATTTTCTGAAGCTACACCAAACTGTAAGGTCTAAGGTTTTAAACTACAATTTATTGTGATCCTTGTCAATCTTTGCAATCTGTGTAACTCTCAAACTTACTGTAAACTGCAACTTTGTAATCTTTGTAACGTGCAGCCACCTTGCTTGTAACTTTCCCTAAACTGCATTCTCCCCTGAGTGAATGGAGAGAGTGAGAGTGTGAGTGTGTTTGAAGAAGGCTTGGAACAATGGACCACATTTCAAGGAGTCATCACAGTCTGGGCATGCTCCTTGCTGGATAAAGGGAAGTCTGGGCATGCTCCCTGATGACAAGGTGAATGAGTCACAGGGGCCATTCAGACACAATATAAGGAGAAGGAGCACATGTGAGTCGCTCTCTTTTTCCTTCCCCTGCTCCTGAGAAGCTCCTCTCCAGTGTCTCTCTCTCCTGACCAGCTTCCCCAGCCATGATGAGCAGACAGACCCTCAAGGATCCACATGCTTTGGCTCCTTCTGCAACCCATATGTCTGTGTAAGTGTGTGATTGCCTGAGGGCAGGAATGAATGGGTGTGAATGAGTGAGTGAATGAATGGAGGGGTGTGTGCTTGCTTGCTTGCCTCTGTGTGTGTGAGAGAGAAAGTGAGTTCTATCTTCTTTAGTTTAAACCTTTGGTGGCTGCTTTCTCCTCTTTACTTTTACCTAGTGGAAATAAACCCGTACTAGTGTAACCCTGGGTGGTCTCCAGTGAGAATATTTTTAAGGTAACACTTCTTGTGCAAGAACTATGATACTCCCGCTCAGGAATAAGTCCTCTTGTGCAACTGTTCTTGCGCAAGAGGCCAGTGTAGACAGGCAACGTGAATTTCTTGCGCAAGAAAGCCTGATGGCTAAAATGGCCATCGGAGCTTTCTTGCGCAAGACAGCGTCTACACTGGCATGGATGCTCTTGTGCAAAAGCACATCTCTTGCGCAAAGGCACATGCCAGTGTAGACGCTCTCTTGTGCAAATACTCTAATGTAAAAACTCTTGCGTTAAAGAGTATTTGCGCAAAATCTTGCCAATGTAGATGTAGCCCCAGAATACTGGCTCCCAGCTACTCTCTCTTAACCACTAGACAACCCTTTTTGTACATATTCTTGCAATTTTCATCTAATGGCTTCTGAAGATAGTTTTCATGTAATGTTTTTGCATGCAATTATGGCTAAGATTTGTTCATTATTTCCCAACACTGCAGTGATGTGGTGCTCATCTCCAGAATCATATAAAAACAGAGTAGCAAATATGATGATTCCATTGTTCAATTACAAATATTTGGTCTCAATTCCTTCTTCAGAGTCCAGGCGAACTACCTCTCACTAGCAATCCATTAATAAAAAACCTCTAATACATCAATTTTCACCCTGTGTGTGTTTATATGGTGAGCTTTATACAATACCCTGAACAAAGCTATATATTTCTTTCTTTCTCATTTTCAAGCAAACTGCATACACTTGCATTTTCCCTTCTTAGTATACATTGCTTATATTTGTATACAGCAGATCTTCTCAGACCTTGTGTCCCTGCTGATCTCTAATCAGGTTGCTTTGATTTTCCTGTGTTGTTGTGACACACCATAATGGTATATTAGATTATAGTGGTGTAATGTCAGACATAACGACATTAAAACATGGAAAGCCTGCGGCTTCCCCTCGTATTGATAATATACACACATTTTAAAAACTCAAATTTCATTTCCCCGCAAAAGGAGGCTGCTTCAGTGTTTAAAACATTTTGAATATAACAGTAAAAATCCAAATATAATTGTTAAAAGCAGGCTTCTCACAATGGTCTCTCTAACATTTAAGAAGTAGGCAGTCAACTCTGTCAATGAACTGAACCTCTCATTACAGAGAGGCTGACAAATTGGTTTGGTAACTACCACTTGGATCAGGAGGCAATTCAGCAGCCATAAGGGAAGTTAAGAAATTGCCCTCTCAAGTCTATCTCCTCAGGCTGAATATGTGATATCTTCCAAGTCGCCCATCCCAAGAAGCACTGAAACCCAACTAGACAGAATGTGTTTTTAGCATAAAAGTTGATGTTGTGCCTAAGGATTGTGACTGGATGTTTCCTGGATCTGTGATTTTTGGGACTTCCTCAGAGACCTTAGAACAGGGGTTCCCAATCTTTTTCGGTCCCCGTACCCTTTTGGCTTTTAGTAAACCTTCCCATGCCCCCTATTCAATATGAAAGGAAATAAATTCTAGACTCTAGAATCCACAACTTTTTTTTACTAACACTACTACTTTTGGAATATTTCAATTAGGATAATCTAGTTATTTACCAAATATTCCCCGTACTCCCTTGACAAGCTTCTCATACCCCCTCGGGGTACACGTAGGTCAGACCAAAGGTCCATCTAGTCCAGTGTCATCTTCTGACAGTAGCCAATACTAGGTGTTCCAGCAGGAATGACCAGAACCAGGTAATCATCAAGCGATCCATCCCCTGTTACTGACAAACTGATGCTAGGGACATCATCCCTGCCCATCCTGGCTAATAGACATTGATGGACTGATCCTCCATGAATTTATCTAGCTCTTTTTGAACCCTGTTATAGTCTTTGTCATCTTAATAGTCTTTGGCAAGGAGTTCCACAGGTTGACTGTGCATTGTGTGAAGTACTTTCTTTTGTTTGTTTTAAACCTGTTCCCTATTAATTTCATTTGGTGACCTCTAGTTCTTGTCTTTTTGGAAGGAGTAAATAACTCGTGTTTATTCACTTTCTCTACACCAGTCATGATTTTAATAGACCTCTGTCATCTCTTTTCCACGCTGAAAAAATGCCAGTCTTGTTAATCTCTCCTCATACGGCAGTTGTTCCATACCCCCTCATCATTTTTTTTCCCTTTTCAGAACTTATTCCAGTGCCAAGGTGTATTTTTTGAGATAAGGTGATCTCAACTGCATGCAGTATTCAAGACGTGGGCATACCATGGATTTATGAAAAGGTAATAAGATAATCTCTGTCTATTTGCTATACCATTCTTAATGATCCTCAACATTGTTTGTCCAATGACTACAAGATCTCTCTCTTGAGTGGTTACAGTTAATTTAGTCCCCATAAATTTTATATGTATATGTGTGTGTGTGTGTGTGTGTGTGTATAAATAAAAATTGGAATTATGTTTTCCAATATGAATTACTTTGCATTGATCAACATTGAATCTGATTTGCCATTTGTTGTGCAGTCCCCTAGTTTTGTGAAATTTCAAAACTCTTCACAGGCTGCATTGGGCTAGACTATCTTGATCAGTTTTGTATGCTCTGCAAATGTTAACCCTTTCTCCATATCACTTATGACTATGTTAAATAAAATTAGTTCCAGTATGGATCCTGGGTGACACCACTAGTTACTTCTTTCCATTCTGAAAACTAACCATTTATTCCTATCCTTTGTTTCCTATCTTGTAACCAGTTACCAATTCATGAGAGGACCTTCCCTCTTATACCATCATGGCTTACTTGGCTTAAAAGCCTTGGATAAGCCTATTATGTTCTTTGTGCCTCAATTTCTCCCTCTGTAAAATGAAGATGACATTCAATTTTATCTGTCTCTCACGAGTGTTGTGAGAATTAATTAGTATTTATAAAGCACATTGGGATTCTCTTTTAGAAATAGGAACGGCAAACACATATTTAGCTCTATGTAAGGGTGTATGAAACATATTCAGATCAGAATTTCATAGTTAAGATTGAGAATGGTCCCTATATCATTCCAAATATTATATACCATAAAAAGGTTCTGATCTGTAAATTTCCTCTCATGAGATATATGATTTTGTTCTTGGCAGTTGCTCTAGGCCTGGACTAATGCGTGGAATTCTTTTGCCAGTACTGATATACTTGCCTTTACACCATCCTCAGCATTGTACACTGTACCCAACAGAAGGGTTTCAGTGAGGGGGTGTCTTCAATCATTCCTGAAACTTTTATTTTGGATCTGTCATAACTAACCATTTTTACTGTCTTCACTTGGATTTTTTCCATTCAGAGATGGCTGGTGACATCAATAAGTGGGCAAACAAACCTGGCAGGCTCCTTGACATGGTTAAAATAAAAATAGTTTTGGGTCAACCCAAAATGAAAATTTTCAAATGTATTTAGCAAACAAAATTTTTTTAAAAAACCAACATACCCTGGTTTTGGGTTAAATGAAATAGTCATTTAGGTGTGTTTTTTAAAAAAAACATGAGGTAAAATTCAAAATGAAAATAATGTTGAACAAAAATGTTGGAATGTTTCATGTCAAAATGAAACATCAAAATTTTTTCAGAGGTTTTTGATCCACCCAAAATAATGTTAGCATGCTTGACACAAATTTATGAAGTGCTGTGATCAATCCGAATCTTTATTTTTTGGCAAAAAAGTTTAATCTGATTTTTTTTCCACAGCTTTAAATAAGAAAATAAGAACAGCCACACTGGATCAGACCAGAGGTACATCTAGCTCAGTAGCCTGTCTTTCAATAGTGGCCAATGCCTGATGCCCCAGAGAGAGTGAACAAAACAGGTAATCATCAAGTGATTCCTCTCCTGTCATCCATTTCCAGCCCCTGACAGACAGAGGCTAGGGAAGCCATTTCTACCTGTCTTTGCCATTGATGGACCTATGCTCCATGAATTTATCTAGTTCTTTTTTTGAACCCTGATAAATTCCTGGTCTTCATAACATCCTCTGGCAAGGGGTTCCACAGGTTGACTGTGCACTGCATGACTAAAAACTTCCTTTATTTAAAATGCTGTGGTATTACTTCCATTAATGGAAACAACTTTCTATAACCCTACTTTTATGATTCTCCATTTCTGAAGTAAATAGTTTTCAACAGTAAATGTGAGGAGAGAGAACAAATTGGTGTGGAGTATAGACAACTTTGGGACTAAAGTAGTATGGCAATACATTTGGATAACAAGGATTTTAACTGTGTAAAAATAGGACTAAAGTATTTTCTTGTTTTGAAGTACAAGCTGTATTTTCAGTACCCAGCAAAATCAAGCTGAGCAAATGGTTAAAGCTGGTATGGTAGAAAACCCATTCATCTGCATGGAGGTCTATACAAAATGGCCTCCTGTAGCTTTAAGTGTTAATTAGCTCCAGTACAGGTTCAGAAACCACAACCCTCTTTTGTGTGACCTCACTGGTGTGGCATCTGGGCAATTATCTTTGAGATAATGAGCCCTTTCATCCATAGCAGAACAACATCATCTCACTTGGATTGCGAAAGATCAGAGCCAATCTGCTGCTCATCAGGGTGCCTGCCCTCCCCTTTGTATCACACCTTATTTCAAAACTAACCTTTCACATCCTGAATTAAATGTTTTTAGATTAAAAATTAATGAATTCATTTTAGCAGCATTTTTAGGGGGATAATAAGCACAGAGTATCAGCCAATCATTTGGATCTTAATATTCTTGTGTCTGTGCTTTCAGAAGGAAAACATTGTACTTCACTGAATATAAATGAGCATAATTTTTTTTAACTTATTAAGCACTAAAAGATTTACCCGGCATTGCTCGGGTCCTTAATTCAAGTAATTTTTGGTTTTGGGAAAATAAAATTAAAACATACATGGTTCATTTAAATCATTGCTCTGGGATGGGGCTGAGGATAAGGGGTTCGGTATTCAGGCTGCCCCGAGCAGAGAGAGGACAACTCCAGCCCCCTCTCATGGTAGGAGACTGTGACCAGATAAGAAGCACCTCTCCATCGCCGCTGCAGCTCCAGTGGGCACAGCCAGAGGAGGGATTCTGGTTCATCTTCTCCCTGCACTCCTCATCTACAGTGGGGAATGAAGCAAACTGTGCATTTCCCCCTCTCTCACTGATGAAAGGGAACAGCCAGCAATTTCCTGTATGAACTGGGGAGGGAGTGAGTGAGTGGGGGATTTCACCCTCTCCCTATAGGGTGCTTCAGGGAGTGGGAGGCTTGGAGCAAGGGCAGCCCTAGATCAGGCGGGATGCACCCCAAGTCAGCCCCTTTCATCTTCCTGGTGATTCTGTCTCCTTTCTGTATGATTTTATGTGAAGCAATCTAATTCTAGGTGCATCTCATTTTTCTGGCACTACCAAACACTTACATTGCTTTACGTTAGGATAAAAGCAAGTTGCATACCAAATTTGATGGTCCTAGTTCTTACTGTTTAGGGGGAGTTCTTGACAGACAGATACACAGACAAACTCTCACAAAATATAGTAGATTACAGTTAACACAGAGCATGTCTCTGCCTCAGCTATACAAAATAAATCAAAATATGTTTTACCAACAATTCACTTAATGTACTAAGAATTAGTGACAGGCCCATGGAAAGTCATTTGTGCTTCAAATTTATATTCTGTCTCATGTTACAGAGTGAGGCTTACACATTTGAACCCTATGAATGGGACTGAGTTATTTCAGTTAGAGGAGCATTGTGTGTGTGTGTGTGTGTGTGTGTGTGTGTGCGTGCGTGCGTGCCAGGAGGGTTAGTTAGTTGTGTGATTCTATGGAAATAAGTGAATACATGATAACTAAGGACATGTCTACTCTTTGAGCAACTATTCACAGAACATCTCTCCCTCTTTGGCTGAGGCTTGTGGGAAGGTGGAGAGGGTTATGGGGCATCCTACGTTCTGCTTCCCATCCCAGCAAACCCAGTGTGTCACCTACATTTGGCACCAGCTTTCAACGATTCACTCTGCCTCAGTGGCCTGCAGGAATGGATCCCATGTTGTTGACCAATATATTGCTCACTCTCACTCTCACTAATGCACTATGAGTGGCAGTGGAGTTATTCCTTAAATAATGACGGTAAAAGATGTCTGACGTTCATCTTGCCAGACACACCTAGTATCTTTCCCTTGTGATTACGTGTGGCATTCATGGAGGAGCTGACCACAGCGGAACGCCATTTTCAGACTTGGAAATGAGAACTGAGTGGTGGGATCATGTTGTCATGCACACATGGGATGATGAGCAGTGGCTGAAGAACTTCTGGATGAGGAAAGCCACTGTTATAGATCATAGAATGATAGAGCTGGAAGAGACCTCAGAAGGTCATCAAGTCCAGCCCCCTGCTCTAGGCAGGACCAATCCCAACTAAATCAACCCAGCCAGGGCTTGGTCAAATCGAGACTTAAACACCTCCAGGGATGGAGATTCCACTACTTCCCTAGGTAACCCATTCCAGTGCTTCACTACCCTCCTAGTGAAATAGTTTTTCCTAATATCCAACCTGGACCTCTCCCACCACAACTTGAGACCATTGCTCCTTGTTCTGCCATCTGTCACCACAGAGAACAGCCTCTCTCCATCCTCTTTGGAACCTCCCTTCAGGAAGTTGAAGGCTGCTATCAAATCCCCCCTCACTCTTCGCTTCTGCAGACTAAACAGACCCAACTCCCTCAGCCTCTCCTCATAAGTCATATGCTCCAGCCCCCTAATCATTTGGTTGCCCTCTGCTGGACCCTCTCCAATGCGTCCACATCCTTTTTGTAGTGGGGGCCCTAGAACTGGACACAATACTCCAGATGTGGCCTCACCAAAGCTGAATAAAGGGGAATAATGACATCTCTGGATCTGCTGGCAATGCTCCTCTTAATGCAACCTAATATGCCATTAGCCTTCTTGGCTACAAGGGCACACTGTTGACTCATATCCAGCTTCTCATCCACTGTAACCCCCAGGTCCTTTTCTGCAGAACTACTACTTAACTGGTTGGTCCCCAGCTTATAACTATGCTGAATGCTGAGCTTATCCCAGCTCTGAGGTGCAAAGACACGAGAATAAGAGCTGCCTTGCCATTGGAGAAGCATGTGGTAGGTGCACTGTGGAAACTGTCTACTCCAGACTGCTGCCAACTGGTCACTAACCAATTCAGAATGGGAAAGTTTACCATTGAACTTGTGTTAACAGAAGTGGGCAGGGCCATTAATTGCATCCTGCTGTGACAAATTGACTCTGGGCAACATGCATGAAGTTGTGGATGGCTTTGCACAGATGGGGTTCCTTGAATGCAGAGGGGCAATAAATGGCACACGTGTTCCAATTCTGGCACCAAACCACCTCCCCATAGAATTTATTAATCAGAAAGGGCATTTATTCATGTTTCTCCAGGTCTTTGTGGATCACCATGGGCATTTCACGGATGTTAATGCAGGCTGGTCAGGAAAGGTGCATGATGCACACATCTTTTGGAACTCTGGCCTGTTCCGGAAGCTGTAAGCAAAGACTTTCTTCCTGGATCAGAAGATCACCATGGGGGAAGTCAAAATACCCATTGTGACGCTGGGAGATCATGCCTACCTCTTAATGCCATGGCTTATAAAGCTATATATGGGAAACCCTGACAGCAGCAAGGAGTGGTTAAACAACAGGTTGACTGTTTAAAGGCCTGCTGTCTATATCGGAGACTGGACCTGGCAGATGACAATATTCCTATGGTTATACTCGTGTGCTGTATGCTCCTTAATCTAATCTAAACTGTTATAAAAGGAGAGGTGTCCATCATGCCATCTGTCACAGAGAACATTTGAGAATACAGTGGAAGACTTGAGAAGTTTCTAGAAAATGCCAAACTCCAACCCCTTCCCCCGCCCCATTGTCCCTCCTCTCTCAGGCCCCAACCCGCCCTGCCCCATTACCTTTCCCCTCTGGCCCCCTCACATCCCTTCCCAGTGGCCCCAGAGCTCACCTTGGCAGGCTGGCTCTTGACTGTGCATGCTCCCACTCAATCTTGCATCGCTATGAGGGCGTTTCTGAACGTGAGGCATGTAGCTGGAGAGGTGGGGGCAAATGGAAGCTCTGCTTCTCCCAGGACAAGGTAGCCATAGTGCACATGTGCCGAGTGCCAGTTCTTTACTGCCCTGCCCGAAGCATGCTATGACACCAAAGGGCCCAGGTGATTTAAATGTGGGGTGAGACTTAGGGAAGGTTCCTCCCCTCAGGACTGGTAAGCCACGCCCAGGTGGAGCCCTCACACTGTCAGGAGGCAGGGGAGACACATCTATCGGAGACTCCATCCTTAAAAAAAACCCTTGCTGGCTGCCAACCAAAACACATGTGCTGCAGCCCCTCCCATTCTCACTGCACATCCGCCACAACGGGACAACACTTTTCAGGGCTCATGTCATTGCACATCCATTAGCGCCTATCCCAGGGCCTTGGGTTCTTCCTGCGCATGTGCTCAGTGGTTACTGCTATTGTAGGTGGCAGAGGTGCCCTGATGTGTCTGTGGGGGAAGGCTATGTGTGGGGGGGTGAATTCCCACTTATGGGGCTTGACACTGCCTGCTGCTCACTTGCCCCCTTTGCCCCCTACTGGTTGCAGAGTCAATCCCTATGAGCGGGGACCCCTCCTTATTCCCCCCACACATTGTCAGGAACCAGGCCAGGCCAACCTGAGTGTACCTCTATCGTCACAACGGGATGGGTAATGCTAGTATTTGTGAAGGGAAGGGTGAAAGCTTCACTCAGAGCTGAATCACTGAGGCTCAGAGCCTGGCGGCTGAATTTGAACAGCCAGTGCCTAGGGCTAATGGAGGGGCGCAGCACGGGGCCATAAGAATCAGGAATGCCTTGAGGCAACAATTTGAAGCTGAAAGCCACTAATGTTTGTTGCTATGCTTGGGAGTTCAATATTTGTAATCCTGGGAGGTGATGGTGACTGGTGGAGAAAATGCTCTGTGACGGTTAAAGAAAATTGCCTGTTGCTTTGCAGGGCTATCTTTGCTTTCAGTTAATGGAATAAAGATTGCTTTAAACCCAAACCAATTCTTTTATTAAATAACAAAAACAGAGGAGAGAGAGAAACAAAAAAACCACAACAGCACTGTGGGGGATGGGAAAAGGGAGGGACAAGGAGGGCAGTTACAGATTTGTGTGTGTCCAGGTATCATATGCAACGTTATTTTTGTAGCATTCAGCAAGTACTGTACTTCAGCAGAGCTACTCTGTGCTGTTAAGTGGATACCGAGAGTCCACAGGGCTTGACTGTGATGGGTTAGGCGTGAAATGCAGCAGGGACTGACAGGCGCCAGGATGCTGGTAAGAGTGTGTTGGCCATGTCTGGGGGAGGCCTGGGAAACAGCTTTGTAATAGAAGCTGCCGGGAAGGGTGGGCATAGAATTGTTTGGTTGCAGTCCTGTGAATGCCTGGAGCATGTCCGCCTGGCACTCCATAATGTTTGAGCCACTCTATGGCTTCAGTCTGGCATGCTGTGTTCTCTTTTTGGTTCCTCTTCTCACTGTCCTGTCACTCCTGCAATTCCTGCTTTCCTGCAAAATAACATTACACAGAAACGTCCTCCTTATTTTTTTATGGCTGCTTTCTCCTTCACAGCTGTTCAGCAGGAGAGGGAGGCTGGGCTCACCAGGTCATATCTGTGAAGCCAAAATGCAACATTTTACAGAAGCACTATTGTTCACAACACAGAGACCACTGAATCAGTGTTTTAAAATGCAGGGAAATTCAGTGTACTGGCCACTTGACTTTTGTGGTGAGCCAGCACTGTAGGGGGGTGTTAAAATCATTATTCTCCCCCATATTCTACAGGTGGTGTTAATTAAGGAAGACAGCTTGCGGCTGAGGGTAACCAGAGAATCAAGGAAGGTTCTTCTCCAACACTGCCGTTTCCATCCTGGCCCTTAGATAGAATCATAAAACTAGAAGGGACCTTGAGAGGTTGAGTCCAGTCCCCTGCCCTCACAGCAGGACCAAGCATTGTCTTGTCCTGACAGGTGTCTGTCTAACCTGCTCTTAAATATCTTCAGCGATGGAGATTCTACAACCTCCCTAGGCAATTTATGCCAGTGTTTAACCACCCGGACAGGCAGGACATTTTTCCTGATGTCCAACCTAAACCTCCCTTGCTGCAATTTAAGCCCATTGCTTCTTGTTCTATCCTCAGAGGCCAAGGAGAACAATTTTTCTTCCTCCTTTTTATAACACCCTTTTAGATACTTTAGATATGTCTCACCTGAGTGCAGCAATGCCTCCCCGGCCCTGCCATGATGGCAGAGTGGCATGGAAATGTTACTCTAAATGGGGCAAGAAACAAAGCAGCTATGCCAAAGAACCTATGGCAGTGGAATTGCTTCACGGGAATCTGCCTCAGAGATCTGCACTAAACTCTCATGGGCTACGTCTACACTGTGGCAGTTTTTCGGAAGAGGAAAGGCAAATGGAGTGCTCATTTGCAAATCTCGCGCTCTCATTTGCATATTCTCTTCCGATCCTTTTCGCGGAAGAGGTTTGTGAGATAAAAAGCCCTGTGTAGATGGGGCCATTTGTCGGAAAAAACCCTTTTTGCGTAAGATCCGTAAACCTCATTTTTTGATGGACTGAGATCACTGCATGCATTGCTGTGCAAGTGGGAAGGGGACTTTCAAAATTCTCAAGGAATGTTAAGAGTGGGGTTGGTCACCTGAGGGCAGGGTGATAGAGTTCAAATTCATGACCAGAGAGGTGAGAACAGGCATTGTAGGCCATCTCCAGAGGCCAATTACAATGCTGTAATAGACGAGAGTGCTGGCACTGCAGTGTTGCAGCCCTGGAAAGAAAGCTGTATGCCTCTCATTGGGGTGTGGGTGGTGGGTTGTTTTTTTTTTTTTTTTTTAAACAGAGCTGCAACTGCTTAGTTCCTGCATATTGAGTGGCATGGCAGTGTGTACACTTCCGCGGTTTGAGTACAAAATGTTTCTTTACTGCACTGAAGACAGGGCTGGCCTTACCATGAGGTAAACTGAGGCGGCCGCCTCAGGTGCCAGACTCTGTGTGGGGTGTCACTAGGACCCAGAGTTTAGAAAATTGTGTCTGCTGCTGGTGCATATGTATTCTCTCTGCAGTACCATGAGAGGAGTAGAACAGGTAGAAGGCAGAATTGAGACCTTTCAAAGTTTTGGCCCAAGCGAGCGGGCATGGGGGCGTCATTTGAGCTCCCCGCCTCAGGTGTCAAAATGTTGTGGGCCTGGGAGTGTCTACCCCCTCAGTCTGCTCCAGCACACTCCCTCTTGGCCAGACACCCTACCTCCAGGCTATGTCTACACTGCGGGGGTTTTCTAGATACCCGAGGTATCCTGGAAAAACCCTGCTGCATCCAGGGAATGCATTTGCTCTTCCCCTTTTTTTCATGGAAGAGCAAATGTGCTCTTTCGGGGAGCCCTGTATTCTGCATTTCATGAGGAATAAGGGCACCTCCGAAAGAGGAGGCTTTTCTACCATTTGGCCCCATCTAGACGGGGCCAAATGGTGGAAAAGCCTCTTCTGGAAAAACAATTGGAAAAAGCTATTCAAATTGTGGAGTGCAATTTGGTTGCTTTAAAAAAAACCAACAAAACAACAACCTGATAGTGGACTTGAGCTAGGTCTACCCTCCTGCACCCTCCTTCACCACACATTGCACTCTCCCTTGCTCTTGCGCCCTTCCCTTAGCCAGATACCCTACTCCCAGCCTGTTTCTGCACCCTATCTGCCACCTACACTTTGCAATCTCCCCCTCCTCTGCCCCCCCCACTTCCCTCCCAGATCCTGCACCCCATCCCTATCCCATTCTCTGGTGGCCCTGTCACACATACTGAACCCCTCATTTTTGTCCCCAACCCAGAAACCAAGGGGGCTCCATAAAATCTACCAGAAAAGTTGGGGCTAAAACGCCAGAGGAATGAGGTGTCTCAGTTGGGGGTCACTTTGGTGAGGGTTGGGGTTTTTTGGAGTTCTTTTGCTTCTAATTTTGTGGTCCCCAACTGATTTTTCTGTGGATCAATGGCCCCTGAGCGAAAAAATGTTCCCCACTCCTGCCATAAATAATCTAAATTTAAAAAAACAACAAATAGTCTGGTAGCACTTTAAAGACTAACAAAACATGTAGATGGTATCATAAGCTTTTGTGGGCACAGCCCACTTCTTCAGATGACCGGAGCTGTGGGCTGTGCCCACGAAAGCTCATGATACCATCTACATGTTTTGTTAGTCTTTAAAGTGCTACCAGACTACTTGTTTTTAAAGTTTATCCTGTACAGACTAACTTGGCTATCCCTCTGAAGCAGATAAATAAAGAAAACATTGAAACCTTTTGTATTGGACATAAATTAATATTTTATTTTATTTAAAATGAAGTTTGATAAACTGAGAGAGTTAAAACGCTTAATCTGTTTAATAATTTAAATTAAACCATTCTCCCTAGCTGCAGCACTAGAAAAATGGGTCAGGTGTAATGATGTAATTAATGGTGAGTTTCCATTAGCAACTGGTGGTCCATGGAAAGGTTTACATTGGCCTGTGGACCCCCCGGCTTCAGCCCCCTCTGATTACCAGTTAATTGGAACCAGTAGTCAACATCCATTAAGAGGACTATGGAAGTTGTCCCATGAAATTGTGGGATAGTTCTGGATGATTCCCAGGCTCTGAGTCAAATGGGGCTGCATCTACACTGCAAAGCAATAGGTCTTAGTTCCTGGATCTCATCTTGAATCGAGGTTAGACCCCTAGCACTGCACTGTCATGGGACCCTAGGTCTGGACCCTGGGTTAATGCAACTGCAGTATAGTTGCATGGGGGACTTCTATGGGGCCCAAATCCATCCCTATAGGTAGAGAATGGTGGGAGGAGTTCTTAGAGGGGTCACATGACACCCTTTACTTCTGGTCATGTGTTCATCTTGACCCTGGAAATACTATCCTAGGGGTGGGACTTCCTGTGGCAGGTGGGTGGGACCTAAGGGGTTGGCGGCATGGCTAATGGTTTCAGGGGGTGTGGCCAATGTGTCCCTATTTTTGGTTCAGAAAATATGGTCACTGTACCCCTAGATCCTTTTCTGCAGTACTCCTTCCTAGACAGTCGCTTCTCAATAACATTCTGAATATCTTTGCTTCATTAAGCAGGAGCTTAGAAATGCTGGTGGAAGTTGAGATTCTGTCTGAATGCCCTAAACTTTAAGTTTGCAAGATTTCATTTTCTCTCTCCCTTCCCCGCCAGTCCAGTACATTTGGGCTCAGTTTGCAGATGCAAAATAATTGATCATTTCTCATGGTCTGATGGAATGGCATTCTTTCCAGTTGAGAGAAGTTACTGAGTTTTTTTGGAGTGGCAGTCAGAAAGGTACCTATTGACTGATATAAAACTAGCATTATTAAAATGTGGTCTGTTCTTCATTTTTATGCAACCTAATGGTGTCAAATCTTCCACACTGGAGAACCACAATGGAGTATACCATAGCCCTGAAAACCTCCTCCTGTTTGTTATTCACAGAGCTGTCCTCATGTTCTTTAGTGTTCATTCAGCTATAACTTGCTACTTCCTGTTTCCCATGCATTTGAACTATTACTTGTTTTTCCTTTCAATCTAACTAATCAAATGCAAGTGATTCATTTGCATTACTTGCAACCTGCAGGCATTTGACTACAGCACTGAGGTGAGAAAATAAGACATTCATTTGCATAGGATCATTGCTTATGAAAACTATATGTTAAAAGGGTTAAATTTCTAAGTTTCCTAAACACCATCCTTCTCAAGGGGTTTAAAAACTATATTGAATTCCAGTTGTTTAACCTTCATGAATGCAGTAACCCGAAAAGGTTGTTTTAAATGTTTCATGTAATTTACATTACATTAGCAGTAAGGTGTTTAACCTTAAAAGTTAATGATATCAGATCTATCCCAGAGTGCATATTTCTGATGCTTCTTTGTACAGTGTTGTGCACACTAATAGCAAGAATTTTCAGCAAAGTGGGAGGACATGGATCTCATTTAGATACATCCACATTGCTAGCTAGTATTTATTCTGTCTAATTTTTTCCTGCCAGGGCTTGTCTAATTCTGCTTTGAATACCTTAGCACAGTGATCACCAACCAGTAGATCGGGATCTACTGGTAGATCCTGGAGCCTCTGACAGGTGATCCTGACTGGTTTGTCAAGGAAGCTTATCAAGCACTGGTACTTTAGTTGCCCCTCCACCCACTATTACGCTGCCCCTGCCCTTTGCCTTGGAGCTGCCCCCCTGGGAGCCACCTGCTTACTGTGCAGGGTGTGGGAGTGAGAAGGGGGGGGGGCACTGATGTCAGGGTGTCCCTCTTCCCTCTACTCTTGTACACTATCTCCACACAGAGAGAAAGGGATGGAGGGAGCTTGGCAGTGCAAATCTCTGTCACTCACACATACTGTGCATCTGTAATTCTCACAAATACACACTGTCCTTCACTCTCATCTCCTGACCCAACACATACGTGGGTTGTTGTTTTTACTACTTTTACTACTTGCAAAGTGGGTTATTTTTGGTGTTTGACTGGTCTGAGCATTTCGTCATTTTCATTTCTCTCTTATGCTTGCATTTAATTCTTTGAGTAGGGAGTTCAAAAATGCCTAACCTGCTGTGGCTGGAGTAATTAACCCTATGGTAATTGCTGCTCCTGGAAGTGGCTGGCATGTCCTTGCAGCCCCTGAGAAAGACAGAGCAGGGGGCAGGAGCGGCCCGAGGCCAGCTGCTGCAGCTGGCGCCCCAGGCAGAAGGCGCGATCAGCGCCCCCGCCTGCACAGCCGTCAATGGCTGTGATGTCATCATCGGGCATCCGGGCCGGCGGCGCCCTAGGCAATTGCCTAGTTTGCCTAGCCTCACGGGCTGCCCCTGGAAGGGGGTCTTCCTGTGCTGTCCTTGTCTGCAGACACCGCTCCTGCAGCTCCCATTGATTGGTAATGGGGAACTGTGGTCAGTAGAAGCTATTAGGTCAGTGCCTGTAGAGAAGGGGCAGCACATGGAGCCACTGCTATACATGCCAGCTGCTTTCAGGAGTGGTACAGGACTGGGGCAGGAGTAAGTCTGCCTTAACTCTACTGCTCCACCAGTTGGAAGCTGTCTCAATGAAGTGGTGCCCAGCCAGAGCCTGCTTTCTGAATCCCTGTCCCAGCCCTGAACCCCCTCCTGCACTCAACCTCCTGCCCCAGATGTGAGTTCCCCTGCACCCAAACGCCTTCCCAGAGCTTGGACCCTGCAACCCCCTCCTGGACCCCAATCCTCCACCCTGGACTAAGCCCAGAGCCCCTCCCACACTCTGAACCCTTTGGCCCAAGACTAGAGCCTACACCACAACTCCTTACCCCAGCCTGCTGCAAGTGATAATGGGGGATGAAGGGAGATGGAGTGAGCAGGTGAGGCCTCGGAGAAGGGGTGGAGCAGGGGCAGGGCTTCCAAGAAGGGGCGGGAAGGATCTTGTGGTTAAAAAGGTTGGAGACCACTGTCTTAGCGGATGCAGCTTCTGTTGCTGTCTGTACCATATCTATTCCCACACGTTACGTTTTATCTGTGTACACCCTCTGTTGATCCATCCAGGTGTTCTGTTTGACATTTCAGCTGATGCCACAATTTTGATTTTTTTCCCTCCCGATCCACTGTTGCTTCAAATCTTTTCCCTTGACATTAGTATGTTGCAGCACAGGACCATTTAGTACTCAAAGTCGAGCAAACCTCAGTGCTGTGCCTGTGCACTGTGAGGCTTATATATCTGCCCTGAAAGTCAGCAGACTAGCTTCTGGCTTGTGGATTGGTTGGAGCCTATCATAAGAATCATAAGATGTGGGGCTTAATCAGGCTTGAGTTCAGGAATCAAATTAAAAACAAAAGACTATTTTTATGTATTGTTTTATGAGAATTGGTGCACTTTGGCTGAAAGTTTCTTCAGATCTTTGTAGGTTGCTGCCATATATACTGCATATGATTCTCTGTCACTATTGTCTTGGTATGCTTGCATATTAAGATGAATAATTTCTATAGTATGCACTCAATGGCAGCCTGATAACACAATGAAATATTTTTCTTACCTACTATGAGACAAATTCTGCTCTTCTTCTGTTGGCTTTAAGAATCTGACCCCCACTGATCGCTTGGAGCTTGGAAGGGCTTTGGCAATTGTGGTTTATGCCACTTGAGAATAGTCAGGCTCACACATTATTCCCTCAAATGTGGTTGTCAGAAGGTTTTGGGGTTCAGGAAAGAGTTAAGAGTCTGGCAGCTCAAACTTAATAGCGGGGCTTTCACCTATCCGGAAAAAGAAAGATGGGGACTAGAATGGGAGGAGGAGGCAGATGCTCAGATGAGGAGAGAAACAGACTGTAGCAAAATTTCTGGATTTGTTTGTGCTGTGGGAGGGAGGAGCTATTGTGGAAACGTATTTCTGAGGGGTGAGTTATAGAGTAGAGATGAGTGAATAACAGATATTTTTGGTCCCTTGCAATTCCAAACAAACACCAAACACGTTTTGGGTTGACTCAAAACTGCAATAATTAATTTTTTTGACAAAAAGTGAAAAAAGTTTTAGATCAAATGAAACATTTTGATTAGATGTTGAGAATTTTTAAGCATTGTTAATTGTTTTTAATAAACGTAAAGGAAATGTTGAAATAAGAATGTTTGCGCAACCAAAACATCAAATATCATATGGCACCAGTGATTTAGAGTTTGGGGAATTTTTTTTCAGTGGAAAGAATTTGGCAAAATCAACACATATTGACAAAGTGTTTTGGTAGTGCTGGATTTGTATTTTTCACTAAAGAAAAATTTTGGTCTGAGAATTCCACCCAGCTCTATCAAGAGTGGATTTCCATGTGCCTGGAATAAAACACTGTTGTAGAAGCTTCTAGCTCCTCTACCTTGGTTTGGAGTCTTGGAGACACTTCTAGCCTGCCTCTTTCTCAGGAGCTGAGAGATAGAGATGGCATTATTTTAGACAAGTCCCTGTCTCCATTGAGTGCTACTGTGTTTAAAAGTTAATCAAAATGGGTCTAACACAATGAAGTATTGCTAACCTGAGCATTCAAAAACCATACGTCAGGCCTCAAATAACATGAGATATAAACAGAAATAAATGTTGGGTTCTTTATTTGCTTTTTGTTGTTGAAGTATTAGCATGTTTTCAAGCTTTTCTCCACACCTGTGGGAGCTAGAAACTTTTTTTTAAAGCTGAGATTCTAAAAGTAACAAAGCCCTAGCTGCTTCATTCAGGTTAAGAAAAACACCAAGTATTGAGAGACTTGGCAACACTGCCAATGTCATATCCAAGTATAGACAAACTTTTTGAGGACAGTCTCCTGTTTGGTTGTGCAAGTATTCTGGATCCCCATGCCAATGCACTAATTATCCACAATGTCATGTAAACAGCAGGTACTTAAATGCACCTACTGGCTTAACTGTGGGGGCATTACCAGATGTTGTAGCAGAATGACTGACAGAAGAGAGACTTCCTCTCCCAAAAGGCATTTCTTGAAAAAATAGTTTAGCAAAAAGGAGCAATGAGAAAATGTGTGTATCTTTTATTATCTATACTTATTTTTCTGTATAGAATATAGTACCAGGACAATAGGGTACATTCCATGGTAAAGCACTGAACTACTGTAACTGCTTTAATATGAGAGTTTGCATAACTCTTTTATTACATGTACTAGTAGCCATATCACAGTTTGCTTATACAAGCATTGTAAAAACAATATAATCTGGTCATGCAAGGGTTGGTCTGCCCTGAGCGGTTTTTCTAAACTGAGTGCTGGCACTTGAGAGATAACTAATGCACTTATAAAGAAACTGTTGAAATCAATGACTTGGCAAAGACATTACCATAAATTAACTCCACCTACAGCCCAATTCACAGGTGAAGCTAGAGGAAATCAAGAATGATGCAGTATTGCCAGTTAAGTTACTACATCTGGTCCTCCCATGGTCCCGGAAGTAATTCCTGAGTATGGGCCTGTCTCCGAGTTCCCCAATGTACATTATAAATGGAGTGGTGGTGTAATGAAGCTGATAAAGTGGGCAATTGAAAGGGAACTAAAGAGCACTCAAGTGAGACATGAAGAAGTGTGCAGAGTGTAGTCTGCGGGCTGCCTTTGGCCCAGTTGCAGGAACTGGTTCAGGCCAGAGGCAGAGGGAGAAGAGTGAGCGATTCCCTCCGTACAGACCATCCACTCGCTGCTCCCCGGCGATTACCTCAGTGCTCACGAAGCACGGCTCTGCTGGCAGTGGGAGGCAGCGCTGGAGCTTCCCCTAGAGGAGCCACAGCCAGGCTTCTCTGCTCGCCCAGCACTTCCCGGCCTTTCACTGGGAATGAGCCCTTAGCGCTGCCTTGGGGCATTTGTCGTGTGACCTCACCATTGGACTCCTCTGTGAAAGGGGCTGCAGGCATCTTCCTGCAGCGTAGTAACCCTCCTCCCCTGCGCCGGCATTGAGTGGTCCCTGTTGTGAATGGTAGGCTGATACCGCTCTGTGCTGGGGTGTAGGAACATTTCCTCTTGAAAACATGGATTTGTGCCTGACCCCAGCTGGTCTGGGACTAATAAATGGGGAGTGGACTCGGTAGAGCAACACAACCAACCACAAATCTTCATGTCATGTGTGGTAATATGGCAGGGGCTCCTACTGCAGCAGCTGTGTTACAAAGCAGCTCCAGTGTGACAGCCTCGTGCAAAATCAGGAGCTGAGGAAGGGCCCTATCTGCTCCCATTCCTTGTAAGAAGGGCTTTGCCAGAGATATGAGCAATTTGAAGGCAAGTGCTCATTTGCTTGGGACAAACTGTGAGAACATTAATGTTTGTGACCTTGCACTAAATCATCAAAACCCCAACAGGGTCAATTTTGGAGAGAAAGGGTGACTTCAACATCTTCCTTTTGGAACAGGACCAGTGGTGCATAGGGTATGGCATTACCCAAAACTTTCTCAGATAAGGGACCAAGGCTGTTTCCCCTTTCAGCCTTACCATTATTTTTACAAGAACTTCTGGGCCAAGAGGGGGTTGGCGGAGATAAAGTTGGGGAGGTACTGCTGCCAGGCAGCATTGCTAAAGGAGTACTGTTCATGTCTGAAGATTAACACAGTAAATACTTAAAAAACAAGGAATAGTCCTTTGGCATCTTAGGGTACGTCTACACTTGCTCCCTAGTTCAAGCTAGGGATGCAAATGTAGCCGACCAAATTTCCTAATGAAGCAGGGATTTAAATATCCCACACTTCATTGGCATA
Source organism: Rafetus swinhoei (assembly GCA_019425775.1). NCBI lineage: Eukaryota > Metazoa > Chordata > Testudines > Trionychidae > Rafetus > Rafetus swinhoei. Next base: position 77,776,664 of record CM033449.1, on the reverse strand, counting down.
ATCTCGCCTGCGCGTTATTCTGCTCAACAGCTGATTTGAACCAGGAAGTGCGCTCCGGGACACGTTAGTTCGAATCAAACCCCTTGGTTCGAACTAACGTTACTCCTCAAAAAATGATGCTATATCTATTTTTGTTAGTCTCTAACGTGTCACAGGACTACTCATTTTTAAAGTTAGACTAACATGGCTAATCCCCTAAAATAATAAATACTGCATTAATGGAGGATGGGTATTAGAGATTTGTCATCAGGATCTAAGTTCTTAGTGCTGTTTTTAACCGGAGGCAATGAGAGGACTGAGAATAACAGTTTAGTATTGATGTTGTTAGTCCCATCAGCTCTCCAGGCATTTGCTCTCACTTCCTTCCTTTTTCCTCCTCACTTGAACTTGTTTTTCTTCTTCCTACATGTGCACAGCTGAGGAGCAATCTGACACTTGAAATATTTGACCATCATGTACACAGTTGGCTTGTTCACCTTTTCTAAGGACCCTGGACTATCAGGAGTAGGGATGTAAGCAACTAATCAACTAGTTGACTATCTGATAAGTCGACCACACTAGTCGACTGGTCACTCCCCCCACCTTGCTGCCTCTTTCAGAAAGAGGCAGCAAGGGGAGGGGGAAGAGGACAGGATGCTGGGGGGAGCCAGCTTAAAAGCTGGTTCCTCCCAGCTCCAGCTCCATGGGAGGGGAAAGGGGCGCAGTGGTGGCATTCTACCTTTGAAATGTACAAGAGTCTCCACTGGGACTCCTGTATATTTCAAAGGTGAAATGCTGCGCAGCACTTCTGCCTTTGAAAAGTAGCATCAGCTGGGTGGGTTCTTGCTATCTTTCAAAGCAGAAGTACCCTTATCGACTAATTAAAGAGTCAATGGGTCCATTGACTATTCGATTAGTTGATTAATTTAATTTTAACATCCCTAATCAGCAGTGAGTATTTGACCCAACAGGATTTCCTACAAACATGTAATTCATTAGCCAATCCAATTTGCAGACATTCACCATGTAAACTTTCTGTTCTGCTATGGAAACCACAGGGCTCAAGCTCTAGGTTAGGTTTTATTTTATTATTTTGGAGGAAGAATACAAAATGCAGCCCACTTTCTGAGAAAATGAGCCATACTAGCTTCTACTAAATCTCCTCACCACAGGAGTAACATAAGGGTACCCCCTTTTTTCTCTACTTAAGCTCATCTGAGGAAGTGGGTTTTGCCCATGAAAGCTCATGATGCTCTCTCTCTCTCTCTCTCTCTCTCTCTCTCTCTCTCTCTATATATATATATATTGGTTAGTCTCTAAGTGTATGTCTACACTACAGAGTTATTTCGAAATAAGCTATTTCGAAATAACGCATCTAGACACAAAATGCATTTCGAAATAACATTTTGCTATTTCGAAATAGTGTCCCCACACTGATAGGACGCTGAATTGCATTTAAGGCCGGCCGGAACCAGTTCTGGCAGGGCATCAGGTCAGGAGTTACCTTGTGTGGCTGCTGCCTGAGGCTATCTGAGACCTGTGCTTAAAGGAACCCCCCCCCGGACAGCTGGTTCTAAGGTTTCCCTGATTGCTTGCCTACCTCGCTGAGGGACAGCAAAGCATTTTTTTCTCTGCGTACTCTGGTTACCCTCACTTAGGACACCACAACACTCTGCAGCATGGAGCCGGAGCCGCCTCTGGGCACTCTTGTGCTTCTCCCGGACGTGTTGCTGTGAGCCTGGCAGCACATTCTGCAGGCAGTAACAGTCTCCCTTGCGTGCCCTACTGGGGGCTTGTGCCTCATTCCTTCCTCACATCCTTCCACTTACCCTTCCCTAACCCCCCTTCCTGATGTACAATAAAAGACAAGTGTTCATTACAACAAAGCCTCTTTATTGAACAAAACTGGGGTGGGGGTGGGGAATGAAACTGAGGTGAGACTGGGGAAAGAAGGTGGGAGGAGGGAGGGTGGGAGAGGGGAAGGGGAAACCTGGGAGGAGGGAGCTGGCAGGGGGGGAGGAAAGGGGAGGAGAAGCTTAGGGCTCAGGGTTGGGGGTCTCGCCGGCCCAACTGTCTCCCAGCACCACGGGTGCAGGGGCCTCGGCATCCCTGGGAGTGTGGGGGAGGGTGTGGAGGAAGGAGTGGGAGGAGGAGCAGTAGCTGGGAGGCAGCAGGGGCTGGAGCAGCAGGAGGCAGCAAGCTCTGCCCCAGGGTCGATGACCACCTGGGGAGCATGGACTGTCCTTCCCCCCAGGATGCAGTCCACGACATCAAAATAGGGGCAGGAGTCTGGAGCTGCCCCCTGTAGCCCTGGCATACACGTGCCGCAGCTCCTTTATTTTCAGGCGAACCTTCTCCTGGGTTCACATGTGGCCTTTGGTGGCCAGGCTGGCAGCCATCTGCCTGTAGACGGTTGCGTTCCTCCATTTAGTGCCAAGATCATGGATATTGGAGGCATCCCCCCAAACCTGAATTAGGTCCCTGATTTCCGCACTGGACCAGGCAGGCGCCCGCCTTTTCCGGCCCCTGGCAGGCTCCTGGGAGCTGGCAGACTGGTCCTGGGGAGCGGTGGAGGGCTGGCTGGCACTTGCTGCCTGGCTTTTCTGGGGCCACTGGGTCAGGTGCAGTGACTGCTGGCTCTGGGCTAGCAGGCTTGGAGCTGGCACAGGCACTGTGGCCAGAGTCTTCCCCTTTAAGGGCTCCGGGGGAGGAGGGGCGGGAGGGAGAGGAGTTATCTTGGTTGTGCCCAGAGTGGCCACCAGGGCACCCTGGGAAAGGCTGGAGGCCCCCTATTTCGAAATAAGCGTCTACACAACGCTTATTTCGAAATAGCAATTTCGAAATTGGTGCTATTCCTCGTGGAATGAGGTTTACCAATTTTGAAATAAGCCCTCCGCTATTTTGATTTAATTTCGAAATAGCGGTTTGGCTGTGTAGATGCTGGTAAAGTTATTTCGAAATAACGGCTGTTATTTCGAAATAACTTTCTGTGTAGACATACCCTAAGGTGCCACAGGAGTACTCATTTATAAGAACTACAAGTAACACTCCTAACACAGAAACTAACGGTCACCAAATAAAATTAATAGGTAGCAAGTTTACATCAAACAAAAGGAAGTTTTTCTTTATGCAGCGCATAGCCAACCTGTGGAACTCCTTGACAGAGGATGTTGGAAAGACCAGAACTTTAACAGGGTTAAAAAAAAACTAGATAAATTCATGGAGGATAGGTCCATCCATGACTATTAGCCAGGAAGGGTAAGGTAGCCTCTATTTGTCGGAAGCTGGATGACAGGAGAGGGATCACTTGATGAATACATATTCTATTCATTCCCTCTGCTGTGCCTGATATTGGCCACTATTGGAAGACAGGATACTAGGGTAGATGGACCTTTGGTCTGACCCAGTCTGGCCATTCTTATGTTCTTATGGTACAATCAGGTCAGAGAACCAGAGTCAATACCACGTGAGCCGTCATAGAAAAACAACTGACAGGAGGCTAGAAAAACACCCTTTTTTAATGTAAAAAAAAAAAATGTTCACATTGTACTAGATGTCTTACAAAATGAAAAAAAAATGAGCATTTTCACTAGGGATCCACGTGCAATCCATGTGAATAAGTGCTGTCTGTCTGACTGAATTCATTACCTTTCACTTTCTTATTCAATCAGTGATAGTCATGGGACTGATGGTACCTAAGAAGTGTCTATTGTTAGAGAGAAAGGGCAGTTTAGCTCTAGTCCTTACCCAGGCCAGTATGCCAGGGGAGTGTGGAGGGTGCAAATGCCCCCGAAGTAAACGTGAGCTGCTGAGGGAAGGCTGGGGTGGCATGCTGCCTGAACCTCCCTCTCCTGTGCTCCAGCTGACCAGGGAAGGCAGGAGTGGCTTGCTGCCCAAGCCTCCCTTCCCCGTTCTTCTGTATTACAATTTCATACACCCCCCCCCCCCCCATGCAGCCCAAGTGGACTTGGATGAAGTGGTGGATATCTTTGCCCAGAAGTTCCTTAGAAGACGGAAACGTTAAACTCTCCTTAAAGATGGAAACCAACTATGAACGTGTCTTAGACACTGCTATAAACTTACTGTCATGAAGAAAAGTTTGCTGTTACCTCAAATCTATTTCACCACTGCTACTAGTCTACATATAGTCTTAACTGAAAAACTCTGAAGAAGACTGCAGTATTCTGGAATATTGTTTTTCACTTACAATCTTACACAGCAAGATCCCAGAAGGTAATTTCTATAAAACATTTATTACTGCATACATTTTTAGTATGTTATAACAAAATCATTTTACCAGTCACTGTTTCCACTCAAATTTTTCATTAACCTCTCTTATTCACACTCATTGCATGACTATTTTGAACTCCTTTATAGTTTAAAAAAAAATTGCGTTCCACATTTACAAAAAAAAAGCACAAATTGCTCCCCTCCCCGAAATTCCTGTATACGGGACCTGTACTAGATGTTCTTTTCTTCATGGTGCAAGTCCAGGTGGTACTCTGGCAGTGCAGCCAAAAGACTTCGCCAGGCCCTTGTCAAGGGCGTGTGTTTGTGTATGGGAGTGTGGCTCTGGGACCCTGGAAGGGGCAGGGCTGATGCTAGCCTCCCCCAACAAGCCCTTCAGTGCTGCTTGCGGCTCCTGCAGTGATTTAAAGAGTCCAGGGCTCTGACTGCTGCTCTTGCCGCGGTGGTGGTGGCTGGGAGCGTGGGACAGCTACCCTCTTTGTCCCCTCACCCCCATCAACAGGCCTGTACTCTGGGGCTGAGGAGGGTAGATGGAGGCTGTATTCCTTTGTGCCCTCCTCTCACTCCCTCTCTCCCACAGTGGGTTAATTAAGCCAGAGACATGATATGAAACACAATAGTTCTTGTCTACACTGACTGCTAACACATTTACTGTCCTATTGGTTGGCATGTTATAATACCACAATATCATTTGCTAGTTAGACAAACCCACAGAAGCCATTCAGGTTTCTACCCTGAGCCCAGTGCATGCTGGGACCACATTTTGTGTTTAGAGAGTATTTTGTGTAGGCTTGCACAGTGCAAGCATGCTCAGTCAGGCTTGTAGTTAAGTACCATACTGCTGGCCCTCTATTGTGGTCCAGAAGTTCAAAATAATTATTTGCAGAACACTGAAATTTACCCTCATGGCACATAAATATAACAATGTGACAGAAAATCATGGAGGGGAGGGCCAGGAGCATGAATTATGGTGGCTATGGGAAGCATAACTTAGCATTTCTGACTTTTAAATGTTAAAGTGGATTTAAATTCTCAGTCACCATATTGCACTGGTGTAGGTTAGTGCAACAGCTTGTGTGGTAGTGTAACCCACACACCTAGTGTGGTTACTGAGTACTGCAAGTGGCACCTAGACCACTGCAACAGTTAAGATCAAGAGACCTCTACAGCATGGGCTGGGAGCCAGCTGGCTTTTAGCTCAGAGGGTAGAGGCTCCTAGAGTCAGATCCCGAGGTCCCAGGTTCAAATCCGCCTTGGTGGTGGTTACAGTAGTACAGGTTGAACCTCCCAACACTGGGACTCTCTGGTGTGGCAATATCTGTGGTCCAGTAGGGCCAGGGGTGTTGCTGGACCAAAGAGCCCTGGAGGTGGGAGTGGGAGCCAGTTGAGAGAATGTGGGGCTGGACTAGGCAGTGGCCGGGGGAGCTCCTATCCTGGCCAAGGAACCCCTTGCATTAGCTGGGCCAGGAGGCCAGGGAATCCTGACACCAGCTGGGAAATCCCAGCTGCAGGGGGGGCTTCTGGTGGCAGGCGGCCTAGCCAAGGACCCCCATCTTCTACTGCTTCAGGATTGGCGGTGGCTGGGCAGCCCTGGCTTGGAACACTAGGACACCCCTGATGGCAATGGGGCTAGATTGGGCAGCCCCAGCTGCGGAACTTGCAGCTGAAGTGGGGTAGCAGAGAAGCAGAGATGGGCGGCCCTGGCTGGGGGAACCCCAGGGAGTTCCCAGCAGCAGTGGGGCCAGCCCTAGCAGCGGTGCAGTGTGGTTGGGTGGTCCCAGCCATGAAACCCCTGGCGTCAGTGAGACTGGCGGTGGCTGGGTGGCTCCAGTCCAGGAATCCTGGGGAACACTGTGTGGCAGCACATCTGGAAGTGGCCAGGAACTCCAAGAGACCTTGGGGAAGTGTGCAGGCAGAAGGTTGGGGAGCCTGTGCCAGGCCAGCATTAGCAGGGCCAATGGCAGGACAGGGAGCCTGAGGTGATGATAGAGGGAGAGGAGCACAGGAGTGAAGCAGCCAACAGGGGAGCACTGACCTCCCCTGGTCTGGCATATTCCCTGGTTTCGGACAGCTCAGGTCCCAAGGGTGCTGAACCAGGACCAGGGAGGTCCAACCTGTAGGTATTCAGGTTGTTACCCCATTTCACTTATTATAAACCCTTTCACCAGCATTGCTGGCTTTTTGTAAGATTCACAATGTTACATCTGACTCTGCACATCAGCTGATTAATTTTGAAAAAAAACCCCAAACCTGAACAAAACTAGTTCACACTTTAGACCAATCTCCTCTGCTCCAGTATTTTGCTTTAGTTTACACAGCAGGAAGAAGGAGATGAGAGAATTTTGTAGCTGTGTCTGCTTGTTAAACAGTGGGAAGTGCAGAAATTTACTAAAATAAAACAAATTGTACTCTTAGGCTGAAAAGTTGAAGCAATGTGTTTAACCTGAGCACTGCTGCTCCTGTTTAACACACAGGGGTTTCCACAGTAGCATAACAGCATTCCAAAGGTTAATGCAGATTATGGGGGGGGTTATTACAGATTGTTTGATGTAGGATTCTCTTAGTGAATATGTTAGTGAGAGTTCTGAGCAATTGTCACCATATCAGCAGTATCAGGATTAGATTATTTGGAGAGGAGAGAAAACCATCCCTATTTGAAACCTTTTTTAAATGGACCCAAAGGAGAGAGCTGAATTTTAAGTAATCCAGAATTGGGGGAATTTTTGGGTTCTCATTTTGTGATTTTGACCTTTGAATTACCGGTAATCTGAAAATTTCTAGGTATTTACAGTAGGGGTGGGGGTGGGGGGAATGATGATAGAGAAGAAAACCCATAATTTTTATGAGTAACCCTAATATTCTCTGGCCCATTGTGGAGCGGAACTAGAAAGACAAACAATTATTATAGATGTACCCATTTCTTTTCCTATATGCTGAGAAGTACAATTATGAGGGTCTCCCTTGAGGTTCTTGCCTTATGTTGCATCAGAGCAAAAAGTTTTCAGGATTCTAGCAAATTTCAGAGTGTTCATGTTTCCGTCTTGTTTCCTTCATTGTAAAATGTGTATTGATTTACCTAAAGCTTTGGGGTTAAAAAAAAAAAAAAATTAGGGAGAGGAACTCTATTGGGGGAAAAAAAATGTAGATGTAACATGACCCTTCAGTTTTCCTCTGCTTTTCAGAATATCAGGCAGTTTGGGATGGTCAGCTTTTGTTTTGATGAATAGAAACATTCATTTTGTCTAGCAGAAGATTTTGAAGGCAAAAAATATAATAATTTGGACACTCTTTAGTCATTTTAAGCATAAATGAGGAGTTATAGCCACATAAAGATAATGCAAGTCAGAGTTCCCTGTGATGGTGAATAATAAGTACAATAATTCCAGTAAATGGTGTTTAATCCAGTTCATTCTATTGCACCTTGATATTGCACATTTTATTGCTTTTAGCATTCATCCTTTCTAGATTTACAGAATTTGCAAAGGATGGCTCATTCAAATGCATGATAATCATGTGAGAGGACTCTTGGTCATGCACTGCAGATCTGAGTGCAGACAAGATACTCCTTACAACCTTCATGCTTTGGAGGTGTATGCAGTATGGAGGTGCTGGTTGAAGTGTCATAGCCAAAGCTGAGTTCTATTTTGCACAGCACTTGAAAGGGGGAGAGGTTCTCCTTTTTTTATACATCCTTCTCAGACCTACAGCACCGACTCTTTGAGTATAGAATTATTTTTCTGCAAATATCCAAGCAAATGCATGAATTAGTTTGATTTCAGAGGAGTTAAAAACAGTTCAAGAAATTTAGCACCAGTTGATGTTTTCATACTGTGGTATGCGGTGTGTGTGTGTGTGTGTGTGTGTGTGTGTGTGTGTGTGTGTGTGTGTGTGTGTGTGTGTGTGTGTGTGTGTGTGTGTGTGTGTGTGTGTGTGTGTGTGTGAGGTTATGACACTTGGCCTTCCCTCTCTTTTTGTTGTGTTCTGCTGATAAAAGCATAGGTATTGCTCCTTTTTGCTATCATGACAGGTCATTTCATGAACATACAATGTGGAGAGAGGCTTGTCTGCAGCATTCTGGAGCTTCATGGCTAAGCAAAGGCCTGTCTAAAACCGGCACAAAGGATTACAATTAAAATAATTCCGAATACTTTGAAACAGGTTTCCTAGATCTCATGTTTAAAAGGTTAATTACTAGCTTTTGCTTTAAAAGTATTACACAGAGACTCTGTCTTAAGTATTTGCTGTAATGTTCACCTACTGCAAAAGTATTGATATTTGTTCCCTGTTGGCACAAACAGAGTTCTTGTAAGCAGGGGGAATTCTCATCTTCTTTAGAAGAGGATAGTCACACTATATTTACTCCAAACTCAATTATCTTCTGGGCTTTGGTAATTGAAATAAAATAAAGTAAACTTCAGCCTCAGTTCTCCCCTCCCTCCCCCCATCAACTATACACACACCTCAGGCAAAGGCTGTGTTTCAGGGTTTTTCTATAAAGGTTTTTCTGTCCTAGACCCTTGTTATCTGTCCACAAGCAGCCATGCCTACCTTCCTTGTATCCATGGTGGGATTAATGAGCCACGCTGAATCATCAGGAATCTGTTAGCACATTCCTGTAATGTCCAGACAATAATTTGGGCCAACTGAAGAAGCCAGCCGCCTTGTTAACAATTCTATAGAAATATAATGAAGTTCTTTAGAAATCACTCAATTCCTATAGAATTTAACAGTATGTGATATCTTCACTATAGGTTCGTTCAAACCATTTTATAGAACTTCATAGCAGGCTTATCATGCTCTATTAAATGATATGTTTTTTCAAAAAGGCATTTAAAGGTTATTTTCTGTCAAACTCTATTCTGTCAGGCATTTTTCCATAAAGAGAATTCTGTCTTTATGCTTCTTAAAATATTTTTCTCTCCTGAGCTAGGCTCATGTAAAGGTCATATTCCTATTTACATGATAATGAAGGACTTTGAAAAGTGATCTTCGGACTCATCAGCAATACAAAGGACTAGCTAATGGACCTGCATGTAAAACTGGTGGAGTGTGTGTGAGAGAGGATGACACTGGGTGGCTATTTCTCATAGCAATACTTATTTGAAGAGAAACCTGCATTTGAAGGGACCCATTATAAACAGGTAATGTATAATATGCCACATGTCCAGCAGAAAAAATTGGGAAGTTGGTGTAGATTGGAAGAAATGGATACGTTCAAAGTATTAATGTCCATTTATATCTATAATAGAGTTTTTCCTGTATTTCTAATATAGCCCATCATTCCAGATTAGCTCTTCTGAGAGTACAAGTGTGCCCATTAAGATTAATGTGAGGCATAGAACACTTCAAATTAGTTTTCTAAAAAGAGATGAATCTTGCTCTTCATGTGCTGTTCCATTTAGTTTAGAAAATCATTCTTGAAATGCCATCTTTTAGGGGAGGCTGTTCACTTAATCACAGTGAATGTCAACAGTAACACTGAATGCTCTAAAGGTGCAGACTTCAGAGATCTGGACTTTGGATGAACTTGACAAAGAATTGAAGAATAGATTTATCTGAATTTAGTAATCAGGAACTATAGCAAATATTCTTTGCCATTTGTGAGAAGAGATATATCCACACAACTCATTTTCTGCAACATGCCAAAAAATTACCCTACATTATGTGACTCCTGTGGTATATACATTTATTATTATTAATGTTGTAGCACCAAGAGAGTAACTGATGCCTCACAACACAGTTAGAAAGTAGTGCACCAAGGAAGTTCAGTAAAAAAATACCTAACTCAGGTTGTCTTTCACCAACAGAAGTTAGTTCAGAAAGGGACAAACTTTTGAGCTACACAGAGCTCTTCTTCAGATCTGACTCCAAGTACTTTGAAAACTTTTGTTTCCCACAAAAGTTGATCCAGTAAAAGATATAACCACCCCTATTTTGTCTCCCTAATATTCTGGGACCAACATGACCACCATAATACTGCAAACCTAAGGAGAATGTAAAATAATTCCAGACATGAGATAAGTGGGAGGCAGGAGGTGAGGGGTGGTAACATAATATAGAAAGATTGGAGAGGAAAGCCAAGTCATGTGACAGTTAAAGTAAAAGGGAGTTACCGTAGAGCACAGTTTCCAGTCTCCATCCTTTCTTTGGCTTGGCAGCACAGCTTTCCCTTTCCCCCTTTCTTATTGCTTAGAATCACAGAATCATAGTGTCATATAAGAAGCCATACGTGAAGTCTGCAGCCCAGAGGGCCAGGACGGAAATTTCCATCCTGGGAGAGTACACAGCCTAGTACAGCCTTGAATCCTGCACATGCAAACACCAGATGAGCCTTATCGGCCCCAGCCCAAGCAGCTGAGCTGGGAATGTAGTGAGGAATAAATCCCATCGACCTTGATTTCAGCTTCATGAGAATGCTAAGAGTGGCATGGGGCCAGTATACGCACACCCGGTAAACAACTGTGATATAACTAGTGTGGGGAGTACCATGCCTGGTGAGTTTTATCAGGGACCTAGACCTCAGAGAATGCCCTGGATTCCCCCAGCTGGAGCCATGTCGACCACTGCCCTTGAAGTGAGGATCAGGGATCGGACTCTCTGGGGTAGAAGGGACGTAACCATGCCAAGTGCCTTTTACTCTTACATGCATTGCTCTGTAGTGCTTGCTGATGTGCACTCTGTAATAGCTGTATAACAATTATTCAGCAACACTAACTCTGTAGTAGCAGTGACGTAGTGAGACTAATAAAAAAAAGATCCCTAAATGACTCTGTGTTGAAGCAAATCCATAATCTTGTTCGTCCATGGCCCTGTGCGTTGACACGTAGAACACTAGAACTGGAAGGGACCTTCAGAGGTCATGGAGTCCAGTCCTCTGCCCTCACTGGAGGACCAAGCACCTTGATAGATGTCTATGAAATTGGGCAGAGGAATCTGAAATGGGAACAATTAGAGGAACTGGTGCCTGGCCTTCCTATTCATAAGTTGAGCAGACTTTATAAAGTGCGCCTTCTGTACACTTTTACAATTATGTGCATTTAGCAATTGTTGACAGTCTGAAAAGTCTCACCCAAAACAAACTTAAGTGGAAGAGAAAAGGAGCTAATAATTCAGATGACTTCCCTGATTGAAAACAAGATTCCTTCCCTCCTCCCCTTTAACAGTGGTATGTTTAGCCAAGGTAAAAAAATATTTAAGCAGTTCCAAAATGAATCATCCTATGACTAAGAGGGAAGGTAAAAAAATAAATAAATGTACTGCTACCATCAGAATGTGATGAAAATATTCTATGGAGCTTATAATTACTGTCAGTATTTTGATGTACACCTTTTGGTAGCAAAAGCTGGTTATTAACAAGCTAGAAATAAATTAAGTTATACTAGCATCAGTGATGACAATTAACTGCAATTTGAAGGCAGTGTTGCTTAGTGAATAGGCCACTTGACTTGGTTTAATGCTGCCCTTTTACTTGTGGATCTTTTAGCCAACCAATCTGTTGTAGCCAGTAGGCTGAAGGTCCTGAAGAAGGTGGTGAAATAAAAGCCAAGCCACAGTAGTGTGAATCTGATCAGGTATTGTGCTATTTATCATGAGTAGTTCACAAATAGGTTAATAAGCCAAAGTAGCAACACAGCTGTAGAAGAGTGAGGTCCTGAGGGAAAGGGAAAATCTTAGAATAGAGGAAGACGGTCTGAATACAGAGAAGCTGAATGGAAAGAAGAAATCTGAGTAAATAGTGAGTCTAAGAACAAAGACAGATGTTTTACAGAAGAGAGAAAATGAAAAAAATCCCAGTGACTTCCAGCAATATGATGCTAAGAACTTGAGTTTATAGAAGATACTGAGTGTTACAATTGAGGCTGAGAATTTGGACTTATTCTATGAAAGTTACTAATGGAGTTTTGAATAACATATTTTACTAGCTTATATAGGGTTTTTCTTGATGGATTTTAAATAAATTACTTTAGTTCTTCAGTAATCAAATAGTGAATAAGTAATCATCACATTGTATTGGATGTGTGAAATAAGAAGGTGTATGATGAGTAGACTATGCCCAAAGGCTCCCTCTTTCAGGTCTTGGGTCCTGCCACCCCCTGTCCTAGAGAGGAGCAGTAAAGGCCTTGAGAGTTGTGGGGAAGCAGCCAATGAGAGATGTTGCAGGGAGCAGCCATTAAAGGTCCAGCAAGGCCATATAAAAGGAACTGTAGAACAGAGCAGCAGACAGTTGCTGCCTGGGGCTGGAGGAGAGAGAATTGTGTTTCTGGCTGGCTGAAAGAAAAGAAGGACTACAGACAACTCTGTGTGGGTAGGGACTATGGGAGCAAAGGAGGAGCTCCTGAATGACAGCTGGGACTGAGTAAGGATTGAGCCCATGAAGGGCCTCAAGAAGAGAGTGTCTCCAGAGGAGAAGCCCTGGGAGTATGGCCTCATTGCAGGGCTGGAATAAGTAGTAGATGGTATTTCCAGGAGGAGGTTTGTTCTGTTTCACGTAAACACAGTATGTGTGACTCAGCTGGAGGACTGAGTCACTGGAAAAAAAATGCCTGAGAAACCCCGGACAGGGGTCAGTTTAAATAGAAAGACTACAGATACTTCTGACCAGAAGAGGGCACTTATAAGAGATAGGGGACAACTTAAGTTGCAGGGGCTCAGGGCTTTGGTGGGGAGAGATGCTTCTCTTCAAGCCTCAGACCTGCCACAGCCAGGAGAGGTGCCTTTCCTCACAGGTCCCAGCACAGACATGCAGCTGCAGGGAGAGGCAACTCTCCATGATGGCTCCAACCCAGATGTGCCCTGACTTTCCACAGACAGGGGAGAGGCACCTCTTCCCTGGCACCAATCCAACCCAAGCACAGATTTGCTGTGGCTAGTGGAGGGGTGTCCCGACCTCAACTCAGCTCTGGCATGAACATGCTGTGGCTGAGGGACAGGCACCCTTCCCCTGGCCTGGCCCCTCTGGACCTACTGTGGCCATGGAGAGGTGTGTCTCATCTGTCCCTGAGCTGATGTGGTGATAGGGGGCTGGCTGTAGTCCTCTTTCCCTGGGGCAGTCCACACTCCAAACCCCTCATCCTTGGTCTCACCTCAGCCCACACCCCTGGCCAGAGACTTCACCCCTCCACCCCGCAATCTCTGCACCAGCTCTAAACCCCCTCCCACACTTTGAATCTCTTGCCCCATCTCTGCCACAAACGGTTCATGGATGGTTCACCAAGGTGGATGTAGTGTTTGAAATCAAGACCCAAAACTTAACTAGAATTTTGAAAATGGTTATTATTTTTTCCATGGCACAAATAAGAGTCCCAGATTTGAAGCCTCTCAAACCTGATTATTCTAGATTAGAATTTTCCAGATGGAACCCATTCCAATTGTAAGAAAGGGTCACAGGAGGCAATTAAAAAGATTAAAAGAGCAACTTCAAAAACAGTAAGTATAAAAGTAGCTTCAGGTAATACATCTGCTTTTGAGTCGTCTTGTCTGCTTTGCAATCACAATTTTTTATTTATGAAAATTGTTTTTCTTTGCTATGCTACTATGTTAGTGAAATGCAAACAAAAAGGTAAACTTACTGCCTGACTATATGTAAAGGGGAAATGTTGAAACTGACTATGCCAGTGTGCTGTGAAATATACAAACTCAAAATAGTCTCTCTCCCAGTAGCTCAAGCCTGGCCTGATGTGAATAATTAACACATGGAGGGTTGCCTAAATTCTTGGACGATAATGTATGTATAGGAAGAGATTTTCTGTTTAACCTGGAGCTGTGATGTGCCCTGTATGCAACCCCTATATGATTTAGTCTGATCAACTTAGTGTAATTTTGCGGTATGCCAAATAAAGGAACCTCAGTGATGTAATCTAGAGTTGAACTGAGTTTTTGAGTCCGAGAGAATTGGATGAAGTATTCTCCCAGACTGGACAAGGTACTCAGGATAAGCCAAGAGGAAAAGATCTCAGAGCAAATCCCAACACTCCCCAATTTCTGGTTATAGTAATCTCAGGTGTTATTTGAATAACAATATTTTTTAAAAGATCAGTCAGGTGAGCTTTGTTTTGGTTTATAGTGTCCCTTTAGATAAAAAGGCAATTAATTGAAAGGCGCACACTGGGTGTTAGGCAAAGTTTGATCATAGATTAATTTGTCTAGCTGCAAAATTTTAATCTAAGTGCAGTAAACTTAAAATGGATAGCTCACACCTATTGCCTAATGTATAGCTGTCCAATAATGTTGCAAGGAAATTGGAAATATTTTAGATGCAATTTTGAAATCTATTTAGCAGAAATAGGTGAAGATGAAAATATAATAAAGTGATGGTATCAGTCTTTTCCTGATGCATGTTTTAGGAGCCGAATCATGTATGGTGCCTTTTAAATAGGATGAAGGAGAAAAGCCAAAATTAAATATTGTGAAGAATTTTGTAGAAATTTGCATCTCAAGAAGGAATGGCATTTGGACATTTAAGATTCTTCACACACATGCAGAACAATGGGGAAATAATAGCTCAATATGTAACAGAATTAGGGACACAGAACTAAAGAGAGTCTGGTGAGCTGACAGGTTCACTAATAAAGGAGAAAAGAATCTCTGGAATTCGAGATGAGGTGTTGAGAGAAGCTGGTTTGTGAGGGAGAGCTGATACTAGATAAATCCTACATGTACCAGTCGGCATAAATTATTCAAATAGAAATGAAAAAAAGAGAGACAGATGAAAAGGAAAACATTCTCAGGCTTAGTAAGGAATGGAAAGCACAAAAATAAAGAAAGAAAAAAAACAATTAAAATATGTGGCTGCTGTGGACCTAAAGCTAGAATGACCACTCACTCTGTGGAAAGAATTGTAGTCTATTGATAATTTTGATCTATGGGTCTGTTAGGTTCATATGTTTTTAGTCTAGAATGGATTTCTCACTAACATCAATGGGGTGTTTATACACACAGGTCAAGGATAGGATATGGCCTTGAGTGACCATTGTTACCGTTTGATCAGTATCTTATTGTCATAGTGAGCCACACTCAGATGGAAACTATGTTCATCTTTAGGAGCAGGATAGTTTCTGCCCTTTGTTTCTCTTACTTTCCCAGCTTCCTTTCTCTACCAGTTCTTTTTCTTTGGGTGTCCTCTCTATTTCTCCCTGTGCATTTCCTTCTGCAAAATAACTCCTGGTTCTCATTCCAATTGACTTTGTTTCCAGTCCTGTTATATTCCATCTGCTAAAATGATCATGAGTGAAATAGTGACTTTTTAAATGTGTAAATCATTAGAGTGTATTGTTAAAAATGTAATAAGAATTATAGGGTGTGGGAAAGATCACATCACTGAGCTATTTTAGGCTTTTTTTTAGCTCCAGAACTGCCAAGCCCCTCCAAAACCTGCAATAGTTTATACCAAGTTTATATTTGAAATGTTACTTTTGCTGCTGTGAGCTTTAAATGTTTGCTCAATGAAAAGTTATATTATGCAGAATCTATTATGGAGGTGCCACAAATTCATCAGGCGGGTTAGATGTCTGATACCAATGACCTAAAAATTGTCCTGCTTTCCATACACTTCACAAGAATATTAGTTTAAATAAATATATCTTCAGAGTTGTGCAGGAAAAAGATGCAGTGAAGTTAGGTACACTACAAGCAACCAAAGAAATGCATTTGAAGAACTCTCTGCTAATATAATAGAAAGTAGAACAACTATTGAAAAGCCTGTCTATGACTGAATGAGAAATGTTATCATTTCAACTTGACTTCAGGCACATATCATATCCGAACAAGCTCTGGCATTCAAAGGAATAAAACTAGAGGCATCAAAGATAAAAGTAATAGGTTATATGAAAACTCCTCTACCAATAATGAGAAAACGTATTGTTAAAAAAACACATTATAATTCATTCTTAGAATGAGGTCCATAGCAAAATCTGTTTCAACAACCCTGCACATTGGCAAAGTTGTGATATGGAGCTAAATTTGGTTGCTAGGGCCCATATTACTCTTTATGGTATAAAAAATATTCTCATGTTATTACTTTTAGAGAAATGTATCCGACTTGTACAGAATACTAGAAACATAGAATGCCTCTCATGCTGGCTTCAAACTTCTCCATGATCAAATACCAGGATTTATTTTAATAATTTGGCTGCTTGCAACAAACAACTGAAATAGACAAGCAGATTGCTTCATAATCCATCCTTGCAGAAATATATTTGGCCTGATTCTCCTCGGACCTAAACCACTGTAAATAATTAATAACTGAGACAGTGTATACCATTATGTTCATTGCTTTTACAGATTTATGAAAAATTTAGAACAAAGTATGCCTTGTGATAAGTCATTTTGAATCATCTGAAAATTCATAATTTGCTGAACATTATTGCCCTGGTAAAATGTGCATAGCAATTTTGTATGTAACGTTATGAGATTTTACTGTATAACATTGCTGTCGTATATTCCAAGTTAGGGTATATGTACACTACACACTTTTAGCAACACAGCAGTTCAGGTCTCACAGATATGATCAACACCTCCCACTGGCACCATAGCCTGTAAAGTGGCAGCCCCCTACCCACTGGCCATTTTGGATCTGCTGGGCTTTCCAACAAGGCCAGGGCCAGAGTTATCAGTCTCACTCCTGAGTGGCGTCCATGGCATTGGCTTCATATGTGCTTTCAGCCTCCCAGACCACAGGTTTTTTTCTGATTTGACAACACCACTGGTGCTGGAACTGGTATCATGGGCACCAATTCTAGTATTTTCATCATGGATGACAGCAGCACCCACGGTGGTGATATTGTCCTCATAGCAGGACCCCTTTGGTGCTGAGAGAGGTGAATACTGCCCACTTCCATCCCGGTCCTCATCCGATGAGGCAATGGTGGTCTCCAGCAAATGATTCATGGGGTAGTGCAAAATCCAAGCTGAGGAGGTGGGAGGGTCTTAGGATACCATAGTGATGTCCTCGCTCCTCCTGGTCCTTCCCATGTGGTTTTGTCCCTTATCTGGACCATTCAAGAGGCAACTAAAACATTGTGGCAAACCCCATCCTCTTCACCTCCAATGCCAAAGAGGACTGAGAGGAGGTATTTTATTCCCTCCACTGGGTCCGAACACCTTTATACCTACCTGCTGCTGGAGTCCCTTGTGAGATCCATGGAACACCAGGGCCACTAAGGAGGAGAGAAAAAGGATGGACCTCTTTGGAAGAAAAATATATGCCACTAGGGGAAGGGGTCTGCAGCTCCAGAATTCTGACCATTGTAACTATTTTTTTCTGTTGGTGTACTAATATCACCTCCCCAGTTCCCCAGCTGACAATAGGTATGCATGCAGAAGCACTAATCTCTAAGCATAGCTGCACCTACACTGGGGGATTTGCCAGCACGGCTTTGCCAGCTAGGGTGTGTGTGGGGTTTTTTCAGCTATGTAGACAATATTTTGTAGTATAGAGATAGAAATCAGGCCCAGATCCAACAAAGCATTGACATTCCAGAAGTTTCATTGACTTCAGTGTGACTGCACATAATCTGAAAGTTAATCATATGCTTATGCTCAAGTGTCTGGCAGAGTAGGATTAGATTTAAGTTTGTATTGAAATGTCTTGGTGAATCTGGGGCTGAAGTGCTTTGTTGGATCAGGGCCTTACAGGGAAAACATTGCTCTTAAGTAATTTTGCCCACCCCCTTTCAAATGCAACTTAATTCTCCCTTACCTTATATTCTCCATAGCTTGTTCACTTTAACTTACAAATGAGTTGAGGTACTTCTACTCCTACCCACAGGAGAGTAATTTGTTAAAAAACATTAACACAGCCACTGATATGCGAGCAGCAGAACCCCTTAAAATTATGAATGTGTATAATTAATAAATCAAAAGTTTGGTGATATTTTTTAAAAGAAGCGTTACCTGTGAAATCCTTTTATACCTGAATCATTTTGTTTTTCAGTGAAAGCCGAACCCCATACAGTGGTGTCACCAGACACTGAGCTGTTTAAAATATGGAAACTGGCTGCATACAGAAGGTATTTTGTCCATGAATCGAGTTACGGTTCCATCTGTGCCCTTGAAATTCAAAGTTAAATTCATAAGTAATCTGATCTTAAAATTTAAAATATGCACCCTCCTCCTGCACAGCACGCAGTAATAAGCAGCCTGCAGTCACCCAGGCTATGTTTCCTTTCCTTAATTATCCCCAATATTAAATAAAAAGGTTTCCCAAGTCACCTCTGCTGTTCAGTGAAAGCAGGATAAAATACAGCAGGTTCTAATGAGCCAACACACACAGAGTTTTCCTTTTCAGTCTTTAACACTAGATTTACATTCTCCTTTAAGACTGGTTCAAACTTCTCCCTATTTATCTCATAGAAATCAAATACTGTAGCTTCAATTCATGTTGTAGAGAAAATTTTGTACTATTAGAGGGACATTGTCTTCCATTTCTTGCAGAGTTTTGTTTTATTTTCCTAATGCAGGAGTTAGGTTGAATTATACAGAACTATTTAAACCATAACATTGAATTTCAAACATTGTCCTTTACAGTCTATTCGCTTAGCTGCTGTTCTTCTCCATTCCTTCATTTTCAGCTGTGAACTGGTCTCATTGTGCTTAAATTAATAGATGGTCTTGGATTCAAAGTGTTGCACATGCTTGAAGTTTGGAAATTTGAAAAAAAAAATCTTTTTAAGGCTCTGTCAACACAATGTTTGGAATCATGACTCAACTGTGCCCTGCAGGATTCTAGTACAGTCTCCCTGAACACTATTGTTAATGGACTTTGTTGTATTGTACAACTATGTTACAGAATATCTCAGGGAGTTCAAGGGGAGGTAGCTCATAGCATGGTTACCAGAAAAATAAATCCTGTTGTACTGATTAGTGAAATCATGAGAGAACCCTGGTATAAACTTATGTGTATAAACTTAGCTGTGGTGAGTTAATGTGGGTGGAGCCTTTAGTAAAGATCTGGATTTTATCTGTTTAAAAATTACAATTTATTAATTTGTCCAAAAAGAAGGAAAACATACTGTAGTCTGTTGCAATCTGGTGGCCAAACACTCTACAAAATGAATTTTGCAGAATTTCCCATCATTTGGCTTCATTCATTGTATGTTTCATGACATCTCCATTGTCCTAGTTTTAAGGTATCTGTACCTGTATTTCCCATGGTCCACTCCATGAGTGCGGAGGCAGATCTCAGGGCCCTGCTCATCTCTTGTCCCAGGGTAGGGAACCTTGTCCCACTTCCTTCTGACAAGGGTTTCATGGCTGCACATCCTCCTTCCATATACTACATCACCAGCAAGCCATCCACATAACAGCCAGAGTCTGTACTTTGTTTTCTCTCTGAAGACAGTGAGAGAGTTTTGATCAGTGATTACACAATTCTCCCCAAAAAGGACATTTATTTTTAGTACAAAAGTATTGCAAAGAAAACATAAAAATAATACAAGTTTTTATTCACTTACTAATAAACAAAGAAATCACGCATTGTCCACATGGCGAAATCTTGTAGGACAACATTTACATGGATAGATTGTGCCAGACTAGCCTGATTTCCTTTATTGAGAATAGCTGGGGTTTTTTTTAGATACGGTAAGTGTAGTAGGTGCAATATACTTGCACTGTGACACAGTACCTTGTGGGAAAGTATTAATTAAATTAGGGAATATGAGGAGATCAGCACTGTAAGGTGGATATGGAACTAGCTAAAGGTGGAAAAGCAATGGGTTGTGTTGAAAGATGAATTGCTGGACTGGGAAGAGGTTACTAGAGGAACTCTTTGTGCATCTGTCTGGGGACCAATCTAATTCAACATTTTTGTTAATGACGTTGGTACAAAAAATAGGAGTTGACTAATGAAATTAGCTGATGATACAAAGTTGAAAGGTACCATCAACACAGAGAAGGAGGATCAGAATATTATATAGGAAGCTCTAAATAACCTTGAATCCTGGTGTGATAGAAAAAAGATGAGTTTCATTAGTATGAAGTGCAGGGTCACGCATAACTACAACTACAAACTAGGGGTTTACCAGTTGGAAGAGACAAAGAAGGAGAGAGACCTGGGTGTGTGGACTGATTAGAGGAATAATATGGCCCACCAGTGTGATGTGGCTCTGAAAAAATGCAAATGTGATCCTAGGATGAGGATCCTAGGTCGACAGCCTCTGCAGTCCCCTGGGCAACGTGTGGGTGGCGGGCTCCGGCCACTGCCGCTGCTACTGAATTGGAGGGGCCCAGGCAACTGTCCCCTTTGCCCCCCTGTCAGTGGGTCTGATCCTAGGTGAGGCATTTCCAGTAGGGATATGGAACTAATGCCATTATACAAGGCACTGGAAAGTCTTCTAGACCACCAAACCCTGCAATGATCACTCCTTGCTCACCAGAACTATGTGCCTCTGATCACTTTAGCACAGTACCTATCCTTAAAGGAAGAGAATCTTGGAAATCACAGCCCTGAAATTTCATCCAGTTTTTACGTCAAAAATAGTTTACATCTACCATAACTCACAAGTACTACAGAGGCTGGTACACATGAAAATAGACTTCATTTGCTACAGCCAGGTGAAACTGCAAATCTTTTCATTGGTGAAAGACTCTTTAAATACATCTGTTTTGTTTTCTGCTTCCTTTGGTAATTATAGGAATACAAAATGCATCTTTTTGTCAACAATACACTCTTTGCCTGCATATTTATACAGAAGGCCACAGGCAATGTTTTCCAGCACTAAGACTAGTACTGAGCCCAGGCTGCAAAAGTCTGCTAATGTTTGATTGGGGATGGGGCAGAAGACTACTCCAGGGTCTTCTGATTTCCATAGAAATTAACTTTTCTTGTTGATTTACAAATCTGCTTGCAAGATGCATGCAACCTTGAAATTATGTATTCAGAGCCACGTCCTGATAAAGTTATGTTGTGATTGGAATAGCTACCTTTTATACTGCAGGATGGCAAAATAGATCAGTATCAAAGCACTTGCATTCACTCCGATGAATAAAACTAATTTAGCTTTAACAAGACAAAACTGACTTAACTGCAAACATTACTGATGGATGAAAATGGTATAAACTAGCTTCTCTCTTTGGAGTTTTGCAGCGTATGTTGCAGCTGGACATCAGCTTCAGTCATAGAAATTAGATACAGCAGTAAGTTGATTTATGCCTACTTTACCCCAGGGCTGAATTTGGCCCACTCTGACTTTGCTACAGAGTTGGTACATATATTCTACAATAAACTGTAAACTGTATGCAGCATTGACTTTTTTTAACGTTACAATTCTATAACGATGGAATCAACTCAGTGGGCCATCCCAGACTCAAGCAACCTTCAGTTATAGCTGAATGGTGCATTTTTTGACTAAAATTTGTATCTGTTCAAATATTTTTCTTCTGCAATGGCACTGCATAATACAGCTGGAATGAGAAATTAGCTATAGCCACTGCACAAAAGTGATTCCAAATTGACTACAACAAAATCACAATAATCAATGTAATCAATTCAGATCTCAGAAACATTCTACTTGTAAACACAATTATTAGAAATAAGAGTTCAATCTTTAAATATAAGACTATAAGGGTGTATCAACACAGCATCCAAAACTTGAAATAAGATACTCAATTTGTGCTACGCAAATTGAGTATCTTATTTTGGGTCTATTTTGAAAGAGCTTATTTTGTCATTTGGCACTGTCTATACAGTGCCAAATTTTGAAATATAGTGCTATTTTGAGCCATCTCTTATTCCTCATACAATAAGGTTTACAGGGATGGCAAAATAGTGTGTCTGCTATATTTTCAAATAGAGGATGCGTTCAAAAGACTACGGGGTAGCTATTTTGGGATACCTCTGGTGTCCTGAAATAAGTTTACTGTGTAGACATACCCGAAGAAAAAAACTTGAGGAGCTCACTTCCGAATTCATTTGCCACATGACTAAATACCTTCCCCTAGGAGTAGCCCATTTTCATGGGACAACTTCTGAAGTTAGTTAACACTCAAACTCTGGCTGGACGTGGCCCTCAATGCCTTTCCATTGAAATTTTTTTTAAAACTTTCTGGACCTGGAAAGATTAATCTATTTAGCCACGACACACTGTGTAACCTATGCAAGATTCAGCCAAACAAAAATAGGTTTTCAAGCTGATTCATATTTACAGGATCTGAAGGTAAATAAATACATTCCAAAATTATATGAACTCACTCTGGGTACTCTGCTGATACGCAGTCCAATTCTGCAAACCTCTGTTGTTGCTATATGGATTATTCATGCAATAAAAAGAATCTTCGCTATAAAAGTGAGACTGAAAACACTTTATGAAAACTTGGTGTTTGATTTTTCTCTGAGCACAGACTGAGAAGATATCTATGTTAGCTCAGTGGATTCTGGAGGATCTATTTCCTGCAATTTATTATACAGTAACATTTTATGTAATAGCATCAGAAGAACAGATTTTTGTCTTTGGGTGTTTTGCATCTTTCCTTGGGAAGCTTTACAAATGTCAGTGCCACTTCTGTTTTGTGTAAGGGAAGACTGATTTTCTTCGAAGGTATTACTTTTAACTAAACCGTTTAAAAAAATCTTTCTGCAGGTTTGATTGGCTAATGCTGTTCTTCAGTTCCAGACTTAAACTCTTGTGTAATTTTACATTTCAATGTTAGGGTGAAATGAACCTCATTTCAAGGCCCTTCTATTCCACTTAAATTGTTTACTCACAACCCTGGACACCATTGCTGAATCCTCCCACAAAGCTATGGAGCCACTCAATGGTTGTTACTGTTATCCTGAGGTTGCAGAAGCCTCCAGGGCTGTAATGTGTCATGGAGAAAGGACAGGATGACTCAAATAGCAGATTTTCCCCCCAGCCGGAAACATTAAGGCCAGGTCTACACTAAACCTGGAAGGCTGGGCTAAGGTACACAATTCCAGCTACATAAAATGTATACGTAAAATGTATAGCTGGAGTTGGCTTCACTGAAGCCTAGTTTGGTGCTGCCTTCACATAGAGGGGTTAATTGTAGCAAATGCTCCCATCAGCTCCCTTGCTTCTCAAGACTGTGAGGAGTATCAGTGTCAATCAGAGCCTCCCTCAGGATTTGATTTAGCAGGTCTTAACTAGACCTGCTAAATCGAACACTAGAAGATAGATCTTCGGCACGGCAAGTGAAGACATGGCCTAAGACTGGGAATGGGCAAGAGATTCCCTGTGGGCTGTATCTGGCCCACCACACAGGTTGATCTGGCTCGTGGCCACACTACCACTTTCCCACCCCCAGGCCAATCAAGACCTGGGGATGTGGGAGCATGCAAAGTCTCCTGCCTCGGCAAAGGGCACACAATGCCTAGAGTGAGCCAGCAGCTGTTTTGAAAAGCTGGTGGTTCACTCTAGGCACCATGCACCCCTTGCACAGTGGGAGCAGGGGGTGAGAGAGTTTTCGCGCTCCCACACCCCCAAGCCCTGATTGGCCTAGGGGTGGGGGGAGCACGCAAAGTCCCCTCCTGTCCTGCAAGGTGTGCACGGCACTTAGTGAACCACCAGCTATTCAGAACAGCTGGTAGGTTCACTCTAAATGCTGTAAGTCCCTTGCAGGGCAGGGCAGGGGGCGAGAGACTTTGGATGCTGCCCTGCCCCCAGACCCTGATTGACCTGGAGGGGTAGGGGGAGTGCATGAAGTCTCCTCTCACCACCAGGGTCATGTGGTGCTTAGAGGAAACTGCCAGCTGTTCAGAACAGCTAGCAATTCTCTCAAGGTGCCGGGGGGAGGGGGAACGGGAAAGACTTCTCCCCCATCTCCAGGCCAATCAAGGTCTTTGGGCAGGGGAGCATGGAAGTGTCTTGGCTCTGCCTCTTCTGCCCCTGTGTGGCCCCTCTTCTAAAATTATTGTCCATACCTGCCCAAGACTATTACAGATTTTGCAGCCCAGTTTAACAGTTAGCTTCCCTGACCCTGAGGCTATTGGCTATTAAAGAATGTCCCTGAACACAATCATTGTTGCAGGTCTTGCAATACTATTCTCCAATGCAGGGAGCCATCTCTGGGGATAGGGAGGCATGGTCAGCCTGTTCTTAGGTTGAGGTAATCTTTGACTGCTGGAATAGCCGCTAGGAGATGTTGACAACAGTATAGTTTACAGCAGCTCTAATGCCCTCTCCTGAGCTGTACCTATAACTCGGGGGCACAGCTGAGAAACTGTCTTTCTTGAAATAACTGGTCAGATTGAACATACTGGGCAAAATCCTGACCTCACTGAAGTCAATAGCAAGCCAAACTCCTCTTGTCTCTAATGGGATTGGGATTTCACATGCTATGGACACAGGACTTTGTTAGTTGTGCCCCTGAGCAAGATGTCCTGGAAAAGCACAGCTAAAGACTACAAGTAAAATTAGAGCATTCTTACCACTTGTGTGAATGATTTTTATAAGAATGTGGTAAAATTAGTGGACTGCATGTCAAAAATCAAAATGAATTAAATTTTGGCTCATTTGATTTGCTTGCTCAATGCTTAAATATGCGGTTTGAGAACAAATTGATATTGTGTCATTCTTGCTTAATAAAATTGAATTCACACAAATGATTCTCCAGCTGAGTCCAGCTTGGCATGTTAATTAATCCAATTTCAAAAGAAATTAGTGATCCAAATTTGTTTAAGAAAATTGTTATCCAGACTATGAAGCCTCTTCAGACTCTTAGTCAGATGAACACCAAAACAGGCAGTATTTCTTTACAAGAACACATCAGACCACTGAAGTGTAAATTAGTTTATTTTCCAGTCCCTCTGGAGGAAAATAGATCTACTTTTGGCATTGATTCAGTCCTGAAAAATAATTTGATCATACTTGTAAATGACAATCTGACAAAAACATATTAACTTTGACAAGGCCACATCAACTTGAGTATTAAGAGAGCTGTAGTGGAGAAGTTTAACCAAGTACAACCTGTCCTAGGGGATTCAGACATTGCAGTTACATCCAGTGGGGATTTAAAATATGGTATAGCTTTAAGTTATGGATAATCTGACCTGCCACAGAGGGCTGGAAAAGCAGCAGCCAGATTGAGGTGAGAAGGCAGCAGGTGGGCTGTCTTCTACGTTGACCTTCTGTATGTTGCTGGATAAGTCACTTCACCTTGCTGTGATTCTAATTCCTCCTTGTAAAATAGGGCTGGTTATACTTGCCTTCCTTAGTTAAAGCCCTTTGAGATCCTCTGATGAATCATGCTATATTATAATGTAGCATGATCTTCTGATGTCTGCTGCTTACAACTTGACACCATTTTCTATCAAACTTAATTTCTCAAAAGATATTAAAAAAGAAGAATCAATTTTAGTCACACTTATGCAGATCTTGTGCCTCTGTAACTGATGTGACAATTTTTCTTGTTTCACATTTCATCCTCCGGAGTTGACCAAAATAAGTCTGGATAGAACTGAGGAAAAGGAGTGTGCAAGGTGGTTGACTCTTCCATCCATCATTGGTGGCTAAATATATATTCTTAAACTTTCCAAAGCTTTGTGTTGAGGACAAGAATGGAATATTTCAGACCAATAAATTATTATTTTAGGAAATGGAGCAAATGAAAAAAAATGGAGGAGGAGGGAAGGAATTACAATGCAAAGGCTTTACAAACTTGATTACAGTGGTGCTTATTCAGATTTCCTCCATATAGACCATATACCCTAAATATAGAATGCCTAAGATGACTTGTAGGAATATGTTTTTCTGTGCACTTTGGAGATCACTGCTATACTCCATGGCTGTGTCTACACTGGGCCACTTATTCCGGAAAATCAGCCGCTTTTCCGGAATAAGGTGCGAGCTGTCTACACTGGCCGCATGCTTTTCCGGAAAAGCAATGACGATCTACTGTATGAAATCAGCCGCTTTTCCGGAAAAGCTATGCCGCTCCGCTCGGGCAAAAAGTCCTTTTTCCGGAAAAGCTTTTCGGAAAAGGGCCAGTGTAGACAGCTTTTCCGGAAAAGCAGAAGCGGAAAAAGCGGTTTGGTCGCCACGAGACCCCGTAGGAGCCCTGGACTTCCTGGTAGGGAGGCTGCTGGGCGCATGTGGCAGGAGCGCTTCGCAGACCCTTCAGCCTGAGCTCTGCCATGTGCCGCTGTGCTGCCCAGCCACCCATCGGACCGCGCCATGGCAGCTCCAGCTGGTGAGCCCCCTGCACCCCCAGCACTGGAGGCCCCCAGGGGCCGCAAACGCCGGGCCCCATCCTGGACCCCAAGGGAGCTGGAGACCCTCCTGGACTTGTGGCAGGAGGAGGAGGGTCTCCACGACCTGCACTCCAGGCGCCGGAATGTGGAGCTCTACACACGGCTGGCCGACAACCTGGCGCAGCAGGGACACCCCACCCGGAATGCCAAGCAGGTCCGCTCGAAAGTGAAGGAGCTGCGGCTGGGTGCGTCCGGGCCAGCGAGGGCAGGGGCAGGACCAGACGCCTGCCCCTACTCGACCGGCTGAACGCCTTCCTGGGCCAGCCAGCCCCGCAAGCCCGGACGTCCCTGTGGACACCTGCCAGCGCCCCATCAGACGACCCACCGAGCAGGGGAGGAGAGGACAGCAGCAGCGCGTCCGGCGCAGAGGAGGCCACCACCCAGCAGGCCCCTCCAGCAGCTCCTCCGAGGCCGAGGCCGGGAGGAACCCACTGGTGAGTCTTTGCAGTTTGCACTCCCAAAGGGCGGGGCGGAGGGCGGGGTGGGGAGCCAGGTGCCCAGAGGAGGAGGGGAGAGCATGTCACTCAGGCCACGTGAGCTGCACGCTGCGTCGCATGAGGCAGCAAGCAGCACGTGCAACCTCGTGCAGCCTGGCGACCGAGCGGCACGTGGCGCGGCAGGCAGCTGCAGGGCACGCCTGGGACCGTGCTGCTCACACACATGCGGCGGGACCAGGGGGAAGGGTGGATGCCGGCTGGAACCGGCCAGGGCCCCAGGGACTCAGCCCAGAGCCCCTCACCTCCGCCAAGGGTGCAGCACGGAGAACAGCACACTGTCCCATGCCTGGCTGTGAGGCACAGCCAGCTGCTCCTGGGAAAACCGCAGCGTCACAGTCCCTCGCCTGCTCCCGGTGCCTTGGCTGGTTCCCGAGGAAGTCCCCACTGTGGCCGCACATGTCCCTGGGCTACCGGCCTTGCGGGAGGGATAGTGGGAGGGACAAGGGCCCCTGAGTTTTGCTGCAAGGATGGGACACCCCACCCAGTCACGCTTCTGGTTACGTCCAGGAGATATCCCACGCGAGGATCTGAGAGCCCAGACCGCCTCTGCCAGATGTGCTCCCAGGCACTGCGTGGGGATGCATCTCGCTCCCTGTCAAACACCAGCGATTAGCCCAAAGCTTTTCACAGTCTCCACCAGCAGGGAGTTCCACAGGTGAACGCAGCACAAGCACCCTCCCGCCCTCCATGGGGCCAGGACACAGACCGGTGCTTACAATACTGGAGGGGGGACCCTACTCCAGCAGGGGTGGTCCTCCTTGCCAACATACAACACGGGGGCAGGAGGGAAACCGAGTGGGCCCAAGCCACACAACTGTGGGGTCACCTGGGCTCAGGGGTGGAGGGCATGAGATGTGGGGACAGTGGACGGCCTGCCCGACTGACCCATCCTTTCTTCTCTTCCCTGCAGTGGGACCCAGCACCAGACCCGACACTGCGGCAGCAGCGACACCCCAGCTGGCCAACCGGAGGCACAGGCGGCGGCAGAGACCAGCTTCTGCGCCGCCATGCGCGCCGTGGAGGCAATCCAGGCCTCCATCGCCGGCGGGTGCAGGGGGACCTGCAGTGGCGGCAGGAGGGCTGGGCTGCGTTCCTAAATGAGTGCCGAGGGATGCGCACGAACATGGATGTGCTCACGGCACATTTGGTCCATGCCATCCATTATGGCATGGCTGGACTCCATGCCCCCGCCATCCCTCCCGGAGCACAGCACATGCCCCCTCCTATCCCAGCTCCTATCCCTGCCCCTGCCCCTGCCCGTGGTCGTGCCCGTGGTCATGCCCACCTCCCCATGCAGCCTGCCCCTACGCAGTCTGCCCAGCGTGTGCAGGCCCCCCCCCCGGAGGAGCAGTCGCAGGGGCCATCCATCCCAGTAACTGCCCCCCCGTCCCAGTTGAAGGTCCCCCCCGTCCCAGTTGAAGGTCCCTCCCCTTGTAAATAAACAGTTTTCTATTTTTCTGTTCATTCCTGTGTTGGTTATCGTGTTACTCTAGTAACTGTAGGAAATGATGTGAGATGCCAATTAGCCACTTAAATTTAACAGGGTTACAAACTGCAGACAACAAAATCTGTACTCTATCACTGGGGGCCCTTTTAAGTGCTCATTGGTTTGTGGCGCATAAATAAATACTGAGACTTTTCAGTAAAATGTAAACCACAAACTATATTTACATAGCTCACAAACAAGCAAGAACGGTTAAAAGATGCACACTACAGATAATTAAACATAGTCTAGGCGCAGGGAGGACAATTGGGTAGTGTTGCTGGCCACCTCAATCCTTTGGTCCTTCCGGGCCTCAGGAGGAACAGCCAGGAGATCCCTCGACGGAAGATGATGGCGAAGCTGGCCACCTCAATCCTTTGGTCCTTCCGGGCCTCAGGAGAGGAACAGCCAGGAGATCCCTCGACGGAAGATGGCGAAGCTGGCCACCTCAATCCTTTGGTCCTTCCGGGCCTCAGGAGAGGAACAGCCAGGAGATCCTCGGACGGAAGATGATGGCGGCTGGCCACCTCAATCCTTTGGTCCTTCCGGGCCTCAGGAGAGGAACAGCCAGGAGATCCTCGACGGAAGATGGCGGCTGGCCACCTCAATCCTTTGGTCCTTCCGGGCCTCAGGAGAGGAACAGCCAGGAGATCCCTCGGACGGAAGATGATGGCGAGCTGGCCACCTCAATCCTTTGGTCCTTCCGGGCCTCAGGAGAGGAACAGCCAGGAGATCCCTCGACGGAAGACGACTGGAATCAGGGTGACTTGAGCCTTCTGCACGAACCCGAATCCTCGTGGCTGTTCTTCGACAGGCGATGGTGGCCTAAACCCTAGCCTAAACTAAACAAGGTCTGTGCCTCGGCTGCCATCCATGCAGGGAGGAAGGCCTCCCGCTGCGCTCCACAATGTTGTGGAGCACGCAGCACGCTGGCCAGTACCTCCGTTGCATTCTGCTCACCCATGTCGAGACGGGTGAGCAAACAACGGAATCGGGCTTTAAACGCCCAAAGGCCAGCTCCACTGGATTTCGGGCCCGGTTGAGGCGGCCGTTGAACCGGGCCCGGTTCTGGTCCGCTGCCCGTGTAGGGCCGCATTAGCCAGGGCATCAGGGGTAGGCGCGTCACCGCGACGACGCAGATGGGCATAGGCACATCCCGACAGTCAAGTCTCGCCGGGAAGTAGGTGCCCGCCTTCAACCTGCGAAACAGTCCAGAGTTCCGGAGGATGCGGGCGTCGTGTGCCCGGCCGGACCAGCCCCCGTAAATGTCCAGGAAGCGGCCCCGGTGGTCCACGAGGGCCTGCAGAACAATGGAGCAGTACCCCTTGCAGTTCATGAAATGGGCCGCTTGATGCTCCGGGGCCCGGATGGGGATGTGGGTGGCGTCCAGGGCTCCCCCGCAGTTGGGGAACCCGAGGGCAGCGAAGCCGGCCATGGTATTATCCACGTCGCGCAGGCGGATGATTCGCGGGAGCAGGATGTTGTTGATGGCGTGGGCGACCTGCAGAAGGGTGCAGAGAAACACAAGGGAACACATCACGCACGGCAGGGGTGAGTGTGCGCTCCTTGGGGCCCCCTTGATTCCCTCTGTCCTCACACACACCCACACACACACACACCAGGGCCCCCCTCGCCCCACGGCCCCCACCAGCGGGCCTGTGCAAGGGAGGGACGGCCCAAACCCTGGGCGACCCAGCCTGGAATCTTGGCTGTCCCTGGGCCTGGAGTGCAGCACCCTCCCCACCCCACTCCCCCTGGGACTTACCTCCATGACGATCACTCCGGACGGTTGATCTTCCCACCCCGAACTGCTGTGCCACCGAGCGGTAGCTGTCCGGTGTGGCCAGCTTCCAGAGCGCGATGGCGACCCTCTTCTTGATGGGGATGGGTGCCCGCAGCCGGGTGGTGGCTCTCTGCAGCGCGGGGGTGAGCCAGGTGCACAGCTGCAGGAAGGTCCGCTTTCTCATGCGGAAATTCCTGATCCATTGGTGGTCGTCCCAGACCCCGAGGACCAGCTCCCACCAGTCGGTGCTGCTCTCGAAACTCCAGACGGGCCTCTACGGTGGGGTGCTGATGCCACACGGTTGCCAGGGCCTCCTGGTGAGGGAGTCCAATGCGATCCCTGCCTCCTGGTTCATGTACACCATGGCACCGGCCTGTAGCACGAGCAGCAGGCACTCGTGACAGCTCCAACAGGGGCCCGAGCAGGCAAATGGCCACCCACGGCTCCATGGCAGACAGAGCAGGGCAGAAAAACTAAACTCAGGGAAAAGCAGTTGGGGCCAAAGGGTGGTGTCCCCAAAACTCAGAGGGCAACCACTGAACCTGCTAAGGGTGCCAGTCCCTGGCAGAGGTCCCAAGGCAGGGGAGCAGGAGACCAACGGCTGTCGGCGAGACCCCTTTAAGCACGTGTCTGAATGGCTCTCCGGCCCCGCCCCGAAAGGTCTGGTGGCCTTTGCCCTCTTCAAAATGGCTCCGGGCTTCTGCTTTTCCGGAAAAGCGCGCCAATGTAGACGCCGCTTTTCGGAAAAGCGCATCGTTATAACGGTAACTCCGGGACCAATGTAGGCGCTCCTTTTCGGAAATACTTATAACGGAAAACTGTTCCGTTTTAAGCATTTCCGGAAAATCATGCCAGTGTAGACGTAGCCCATGTGTTTCAGTGGTTGACATTAGCGATCAATTTTTAAAAGGAAAAATGAGATACGCTGATATTAAATGTTATTACAAATGATATGAAGCTAATGATGTGTTCTATGTTATTACAGTGAAATATTTACAACAGTTGGAAATCTCAGTTAGCTTACAGGTATTTTACCTGGTGGATTATATAGAAAAATGAAATTGGTATGGGGATGAGAAAAAAAATCTTAATTTGTTGGAATACTACCAAAATTTTCTGGTGGGGAGTCATAAGGCGAATGAATTTATGGTCAGATTTCTAGGGGATCCTCTGCTGACAGCTTAGCTGGAGTTGTCATTGGGAGATGTGTGCTTTTACAGGTCAGTTCTGCAGGGCTGAAGCAGATTTACAAGAATTTTCCTAGCTAAATAGGGACCAATGGAGAGTTCATAATAGGAAATGCAGCAGTGTCGTGCATGATCTGCAACATGACAATTGCAATTATTCTTGTTATGATTACAGTCTGTTCATGCAGCATGCGAATGGTCCAGTAGGAATAGAGGGAAGGGTTTTCTGAATTTTGATTCTCTGAGATTTGAGCAGGTTGTTTAATTTATTTCTTTTCTTCCTCTCTTGATGGGCATGCAAGTCTCTCAACACAGAATATGTCAAATGTTTGTTGAAATGTTAATGCTTCTAGTTGAATACAGGGAGACAAAATGTTCAATGCAGTTGTTAATGTGAGACATGTCCTTAATATACTGATAGATACAGAGTGATATAATTATAATTCACGTTTTCTGAAGGTTTTCAGGAAAACTTGGCAAATGGTTCACCAAAACTACAGCGAAGAGGGGAAGATGAATGAAAATAGTGAATTAAGACTTTGAGTCAGATAATATGAAGAAATATTTGGATGTGAATTCATGGGTAAACCTGAAGAGTTGGTCTGATGAACACTTCCAAACATGGGTAATTGATTCAGAGATCAGAACCCCCTGAAAAAATCTGTACAATTTTGTCTATCAAAAATTGAACTCAAAATCTTACAAAGAAATGGTCTTTCTCTTGATCTTTTCAGAGGTCTTGAACTGGGAAATACAGAAGAGCACAGAAATACAAGCATTGGAGAATAAAAAGATAACTAAATATTTTTAAACTACGTAAGGGTATTGGTTTGAGTTTAGTCAGAGCAAACATTTGGTGTGTGAATGTGATTTATTGTAATGTAAATAATTTTCTCATCTCTAGTCTAGATTGTCCAGATTTGTCACCCAAGCAGAGTCTGATTTTACTCTCATTTAAAATGAAGTAAGAGTAACTATACTGTAATAATCTGGGAAGAGCTAATACAGAGATCATGCGATAATGTGTTATACAGTGTTCCTTCTTTTCTTTCGTTGGGCAACTTGAAAAGCAAATTTAGAAGTCCATGTCCAAGTTGTCATCCATTCTATGGCTTTCAGTGACATCGAAAGAATCAAACCTGTCCCCCCCCCCGAGAAGGGCATATATAGTGGTAAAATCCATCCGTCTGTCTGAATGACCTTTGGCATAATATGTTTTCATCACACAGTACGTAGCTGACAAGAGGAAAAAAAATAAGGTAGTAATTGCCATTGAATGAAAAATATTGTTCTCTCATTTTCTGTCCTTGCAAGGTCAATGTATTGGACAATGCACGTTCTATTTACATTTCAGAAGACAGAGGAAGTTAAACCGACATGAAAAATTAAAACTAAACAAGTTTCTCGGGTGCTCTACTTTTTTGGGGGCAATATAGCTGGTGAAACCTGCTAAGCAAGTAGATGTATTTGTGTAGACTTTATTTAGCTGAACAGAACTGAGGGATCACTGAAAGGAACAGCTAGTGATCTTGTGGTCAAGGTTCTCCTATTGTTAATTGAGAATAAGAGAATGAATCCTGATTAAGTGCATTAGCTGCAGATAGAGCATAAATCACAAACTCACACCATCTTGTCTTCCCCTGAACAGCAGGATCAGTCAAAGATTTTGACAAAACTCTCCCATCGGTCGCATGATGAAGCAATATATACAAAAACTTTACATATTTTATGCTCCCAGAAAGAAGCTCCAAGATCAAAGTGTCACTTTCAACATGAAACATTCATCTGTCATGGATTCCTTCATACATTCCTCAAGTGCAGAATACACAGTCAGACGAGCTTGTCAGTACAAATCATTGCTATGGAGCTTTCCCCTCTCAGTGAGTTTTCATGTTGGAATGCATTTTCCCAAACATAAATTCTGCCTTCAGCCTAGTCATCATGCTGATGCTGTGGGGGCAATGGTACAAGCTCGACCCCTGGGCATTATGTCCTTCCAGAATATAAAGTTTGATATGCTGATATGTAATCAGTTCAGCATTGGCACCCCTAGTAGACTGACATTGGAGCACAAAGCATACCACCACCAATGACTTTTACACACTCAGGACTAGAAAATTTAGGATCTGATTAGGTAAAACACTTAACCTTATGCTCAGCTTTAAAGATATGCCAATGTCTTGTCGACTTCAATGGGATTAAAGCATGTATTTAAGTGAGTTGCTGAATCAGGGCCCTAGAGACCAACAGACAGGAATTATAGAGCTTTCTTCAGCCTTTTACACAGCTGTTTCTGATCACCACTTTGGCAGGCAGATGTCCAGTATGCCATTGTCAAGTGTGCATCCTTTGTTAAATGGTATTCCAGATATAGAGCCTAGTTCTGCTTACAACCTGAAAGCCTATTACTTATTTTAAAAATCAGATATGCAGCGAGGGAAATTTATTCTTCATTGGATTTTCTATTGTTCTCCACAAAGGAGAAAAAAAACATTTTCACTGATTGTTATCCATTGATGTGTTGGTAAATTAAAAGTGATAATTTAGTTCTATAAAATATAGTCTGAAATTTGGATTAAAATATGAATTATGCACATTTAAAAGATTTCCATTGGGTATACCTTTTGGGGAACAGAATTCCCCAAAATCTGCACCAAAGGAGGCTCGACTGATATTAGTCTAAACCTTCTTTGTCTGCAAGAGATTACAGAAAGAAGACAAATGAATTGGTGGAATGGGAAGAGGGGCATGATTTGTTGGTAGAATGGTTGGGGCATAATCTGTTTAAGGCTTTGAACAGGGAGATAGGATGTCAGAGATGGGCTGGAAGGAAATCACGGCAAGGAAAATGGAGAGACAGTGTTAGGTCTATTTTGCAAGGGGAAAAAAGCCTGGATGATATGGTGTAAATCAGGAAGTAAAATACCCAAAGATTTCTATATATTTGGATAATCACTTTAGCCTTTTCACATTTAATTAAACCTCTCAATCTTTTGAGGTGCGCTTCCCAGTAGTATTTTGACATAGTTGAAAGCATGTAAGTATGGCTGAGTAATGAGGAACAGTTCTTTATGAGGAGAGAGAGTGTGAGGGATCAGGATCATGGGAAAAGAAGCTTAACAAGTGAGTGATGGGGTCTGTTCTGTTGGGCTGATTATAGGGATGAGTCAACATCTTGATAGTAAGATTTGTAGGTTGTGAAGGGCTTTAGAAGTGAAGACAAGTAGCGTTATGTTTGATGCAGAGAAATAGGAAGAAAGAGAAGGCATGCAAAGAGAAAAGTGACAAGCTCAAAGCATCAGGCTAGGAAATGATCTTTGCAGCCATGGTCTGAATGGATATGAATGGGACAATTCTGCATTTGTTAAGGCCAGAGAAAAGGATGTTGCAGTAACTGAGATTTGAGATGAGAGCTAGGATAAGATTCTTAGCTGTAAGGCCATATGTTAGAGATGTCATGAAGAAAGAATCTATAAGATCTACACATAGTCCTTCATGTGAGGACCTAGACAGAGGCCTGAGGTTAACATGACATTCAGGTTATATGCGTCTGAATGAAAAGCAGAAGAAGATAGCAGGAAGGAGACAGAGCTCTGTTTTAGTCATATTGAACTTGAGCTAGTAGACAACCACAATAAGATGTCAGACACACAGGCTTTAAGTTTGGAGTAGTGAGGTAGGTCTGAGAATCCCTAGCATAGAGATGCTAGTTGGGTTTATGAAGGCGATGACTCATAAATGAGGCATAGAGGGAGACAAGAAAGGAACAAGGACAGATCCTTGTGAAAAGCCCCACTTAAAGGGAGGATGAGGAGGATGCTGTGAAGGACATGATGAAACCAGTGATGACTAGAGCCAAGAGAGGACAAGTGTTCAAGGAGAAAAGTATGGTTGATGGGACTAAGGCACTCACACGGCAAGGCTAAAGAGGACGCGGTATTGGTTCCAAGATTGAGCTCAGAATAGGTTATTAGAGACAAGTATTTCCATAAAATCAAGGAGTATACATTTGATTGAAGAGTGTGTAGGATGAAATTGGAGTAGAGGAATCCCAAACAGAGATTATGAACAGAGATTCAGTGAGTTTAGAGACCAAAGGGAGAAGAAAGACAGGGTGGCACTTAGAAAGGAAGTGGTGTCAAGGGTGAATGTTTTTTTTTTTTTTTAACGTAAGAGACTAAAACATGCTTGTATTGTGAGGGGAAAGAGCCAGAGATGAGTGAGAGGTTAAGAAGGGAGTGAATGACTGTGAGTGTGAAGAAGATCAAGAGAGGAGATTAATACGGTCACTGGGGTAATAGAAAGATTTGAGGAGGAAAGCAGACAAGAAACTTGTTTGTGACAGGTGGAAAGGTAGAAAAGTATAAGAGGGGAAGGTGGTAAGGAAGGTGATCTGAGAGGAAGTGGCAGGACTTTGTCAATTTTATCTTGGAAGAAATTAGAAAGTTTCTGTATAGACAGAATAGTGGAGACAAGAGGGGAGGATTTGAAGAGAGTGTCTTTTCATCTCTTTTAACAGGTGGATCAGGAATATCAGAACAATTTTTATAGTGGGGATATTGATGATGCAAACCATGTATTTGATGTTTGTTATCACTATTACAAGATGATGGTGCTGGGGATGGCAGCCATTTCAAAACCATTAGTCGGATTGCAGGTGTGAGGCTCAGTTAAGTTGGAAAAGTTTACCTAGGAAGATGGCAGAATTGAAGGAGAATAGGTATTAGCTTAGACATTAGTCATATTTATGTTGCTTTAATGAAATACCTATCCCTTTATATGTTTTTACTTCTGTAAGTTTTTGAAGTTAACCAAAAAATGGGAGAGCCTTGAGGATGTCTTGTCATAGTTTTAGAAATTAAATTTGAAATGTTCTGAACAGTGACTTAAGTTTCCTTTCATTTAAACAGGCTCCTTAATACCTCTTTAAGGTACAGTTTTGAACAAATATTTAAGTTGGCCTCCGTCTGCATGCATTCAACTTTGCATATTGTGACTTATTGGCAACGAACAGAGATAACTTTAGTAAAGCCCATTTGTGCTCATGTCATATTATTTGTGTGAGCCATTGATAGTGGGGGGAAAAATGAAATAATAATCATATATCCCCATGATTGCAAAGTGAAAATTTTACTTGGACTAGTGGTTCTTGTCCTGGCATTCCCAGAGACAAACGTGACCTTGGGTAAGTCACTTCACTTCTCTATTAACCAGGTCCCCATCTATAAAATGGAAATAATTCTCCCTATGGATTGCTGAGAATAAAGACAGTAAAGTGTGTGAGCTGATCAGACACAGAGCCATAATGACATAGATAGAAGAGGTAATCCCAAAATCAGCTAGGCTTCATCCCTGCCTTCCATTGAGAAGGAAAGGACCATTTGTGCCATATAGTTCCTGAATAATTTCGTCCTCTTCCATTAAGAGGTGATTTTCCATTCTGACTTTCTTAGTGAACACCAAAATCATTAATGTCAGCAGAGCTCCTGGAATAAAGTTCATTTCTTAATTTGCACAATATAGTATAGATCCTACATAAACAGTTTTGTTTTTTCACTAACAAATTGTCACTATGAAAAAGCAATTTTAGTATCCGCAGGACATTTCCTGCCAGGCAATAACAATTTGAATTTAATTTCAAACTGGAGGATCAAAAGACTTGTGTTGCTTTATATGTACTATTAAAATCTGACTTCACTTCTGTCTCAAGAAAACTCTCTCTCCCTCTCCCTCTCCACTGGACTCTTACTTAAAGAAGAGGAAGAACTGTTATTATCCAAAGCCAACAATTTGACATTCTAACTGAGATTCTAAAGATACTATGTTTCCCCTGCTAGAGTTTGCAAATCTAGTCAGCAGATCAGTAGCTGGCGTATCTCTCATTCAAAGATAAGCAGCAGGATAGGAATCACTTTAATCAAATAAAATATCAGGGCTATTTTTTGGGAAAAATTGCTTTCTTCTTCATCTTCTTAGTCACTTAAATCACAAAACACCCTATTTTCCCATAGTGATTGATATTGAGCAACATGTAGTATTTTGGCAAGGAATGGAGATAACATTTAATTGAGCATCTGGTAAACATAGATAGCATTTGTTAAAACACTTTCAATAATTGTCCCATCAAAGCATCCAGATCAGAAGTACTAATGCCTTATATCCAAGCCTTTCTGTACTTTGTGGCATTTTAGATGTTAAATTATTCACACACACCCCAGGGTATCTTCCATAGCTGAAGTAAAATCTATGGCAAAGTCAGAATTTATGCAGCAAAACAGAACAGTTACAGAATCATTTGAGAGCCTTAAATTTCACTGAAATAGTATAAAAATACACTACAAAGAGTGAATGTAGATAATGCATATTTATTTCTTCTGCAGTAAGAGTCATGTCCTGGTAGAAATTAGGAACTCCAGTGGAAGGGGGAGTCTTTTGGGCCTACATGATGAGCTAGGGAGCAAAAACACGAGACGCAGAAGAGGCTAAAATATTGTCTTGGGAAAGACAGGCAGATAGTGACTGAGTCTCTCAGAATGAATCCCTCTGTTTTTCTTCCATATGGGGATGCCAGGCTTGTAAAGGCAAAATGACAGGACAAGCCAAGGCTATGGAAGATGGCAGGAAAGTGGATCTTTGTGGTATAAACAGATTTATTCTGTATCTTTGGCTAAAGGTAACTATATTGAAATATAGTGTCCCAATGACAAGAAAGTGTAAATTTAGGAAGATCTTATTTTTCAGTCATGTTTTTTCTGATAGTTTCAAAAAATATTCTTGGACACCGAACATGTGTGTAGGGTTGGTGGTGATGGTGAAAGTACATACACTGAGCAAAGAGAGAATGTATTGCACACTGTCCTGCTATTAGTCCATTCACCATTTAAAAAAAAGTATCCTTTTATTGTGTCTTTGCGAGTTATATGTTCTCATTTAGCAATATAAGAAGCAAGAACAGCAGCAGCAGTACTAATCAGAGAAGCAGAAGTTGCAACATGGGTCCCCAAAGAGGTAACTTCCCATTACTAAATTAAAGATTAATGACAGAGGAAAACAGTTGCACAACCCTATATATATGTCACTGTGTATATATCCGACAAGTGACAATGCACATTTCAATTTTTCTCCATCACTCAGGCTTGAGGAACTTCTACAATGTCTTGATTTATTTCTTTAATAATCCATCTAGACTGCTGTCCTGTGTCTGACAGTAATAGCCAAAGCCAGATGCTTTTGAGGAAAGTGAGCCTCATAATGGACAACTATTGAATATTTTTTCCATATGTCTAATAATTTTTGCTTGCCACCCTTGACTACCTCCCATTTATGTTATATTTTTTTTTTGAGGTGGGATGACCAGAACTGAAAAAATTCAATGTGAAGGGCGTACACTCAGTTTTCACAATGGCATGGTTATATTTTTCAGCTTTCTTTTGTATCCCACACTTGTTAACTTTTTTGACAACACCCTTCATGAAGCAGAGGTTTTAATTGAGCTGTTGTCAATGACAATCAGGTCTTTTTCTTAAATAGCTACAGCTATTTAGGAATCCAGCAAAGTATTCCAATTATTTCTTCCTTAAGAAGCATTTATCACTAAAGAATTTCTATGTTCAGTGAAATTCAAAGTAGATGCAAAGTAAGGTGCTTAATTCTCAAAACTTAAAATAATTTGGCAAAGATGCTTTCACCAAAGACTGGTTTTTCCTCTATAAAGATCTGTGGGTTAATTCAGAGACCTTA
This sequence comes from Rafetus swinhoei, assembly GCA_019425775.1. Lineage (NCBI taxonomy): Eukaryota > Metazoa > Chordata > Testudines > Trionychidae > Rafetus > Rafetus swinhoei. Next base: position 77,737,546 of record CM033449.1, on the reverse strand, counting down.
GAGTCTAAATAATGGGGAAGGGAACAGGTATAATGTGTGCAGGCTTTTGGAATACTATACAAGTTCCCTTCTGCCTCATAGTTCTGTGAGCAAGTGCTAGTGCACTTGAATTATGATCTATAGTAATTGCGCTATTTCAGCCCAAATGCATTCTAGCTATCTTGAGTGATTTTACATACATGAAATGAAAGTTGGTAGGACTACATGAAAAACTCTTTAGCGTACAATATATCCAGTAAGGTATTTGGTGAATAATGACAGTATTGCAAGGGTCCTGCAAACTTTGACAACAAGGCTCTGATTAATGAATATTGTCATATGGTCTATAGAAAATGACTTAATTGACAATGAAGAGAGAATAGGTATTTTCTATGGTTTTCTTTACCATCCAGTCATAGGCTCAGTAACAAACAGTAGTGAATGTCACACATCATTCAGAAGCCCCAGAGAACAAAGTCATAGCAACAAACTGTTTCCAATGCTTGTTGGATTGACAGTAATAAGCAAGAGACATGTGTTTCACCTGCCAAAGCAACCACTTGCTCATATTGCTGTAGCATTTCTTTTGCCTTACAACTCCTTGTTGGGTTTATTGTTATCCCTTATGAAGTCATGACCTATGGCTCAACCCTGCAAATTCTCAATACCTTATTACAGTAAGTAGTTCCAAAATCAAGTCAATGGAACTTCTCAGAGTGATAAATTCTCTGGCCAGTAGTTTTTGTGGGACTGAGTGAGTATATGGTTTTCAGGCAGGGACTTTGCATTTAGTTTGTCACATGCAGAGTACATTTATGGTGCTACAGAATAATACACTTATGTGAGTGTTTACCATTTAAGGACAAGATTGTTACTTCCCCTCTGTGCCTCCAAGTCACTGTGCAGGGGGGATGGAAGCAATCTCCATGAAGCTGGTTCCCTCTGCACATGTAGATCGGCAGGGAATGTGTGGGAAGGACTGGAGAAATCTAGCCCTGAGTGTTTTTGAAATAACTCTGCAAGCTACTGCATGAAATATCGTGTGTGTGTTTTTTTTCTCCTGTAACCTTTCCTTGAAGCACTGGTAGAAATAAACAAGACAGGTTTTGACTTGCAGATGTAATAGACATTTAAATAATTAAAATGCCCAGGAGGTGGCACTGTTGTTTGTAAAGCATGTAAAAAAAAAGTCTTCCTTTAGTTTGCAACCATGTGAAGCTTTTTTCTTTCTCAGAAAAAATTAATGTTAGTGTGTGAAAATTCCAATGAGAAGTTGCATTTTGCCTTTTAGTCCTATTTTAATAATGACTAAATGGTTATAGTAAAAATAATAATAATCCTGGATTATTGTACACATGCAATTTTCAAATTGATTGCAAATTACTTCTAGCCTGGAGAGAAGCCTTAAACTGTTAGGGCTGCATTTTCCAACCCCTAATATCATTCATTTTGGAAAAGTCACTCTATTATGCTATATATAGGGTTATTACCAGGTCCATCACTGTACACTCCAAGTACCACACGAAAGAGATGAATAAATCATGATGAATCAACACTGGTGATATTCTCACTCCCTCTCCCTCATTCTCCACATTAGTGTGAGCTTTGGATTTATAACACCTGCGTGTGATTGTTCATCAATTCTGAAACCTGACTCAATCCTACTCTCCTCTTTGATTTTCACTATTCAAAATGTTTTCCCTTTAAAATAAAATAAAACAAAACAGAAGGTGGATGTAAGTAGGTGAAAGTCGACACATGATATCTCCAGCTTCATTTGAACATTTTAAAAGTGTGACTTTTTGTTGTTTGTAGTTGTCGTGGCAGTATTGGACCCATGAGAGGAAGCAAGCTGTGATGGGTAATATCTTCCATTGGATCAACTTTTGATAGTAAAAGAGATGAGCTCTCGAGCTCCACAGAGTTCTTTTTCAGGTCTGGGAAAGTTAATCCGAGTGCTATTTTCTCTCTCTATATAAAAAAGTTTTTCCTGCCACATAACAGAATGACATGATCAGGCTCTCTGGCTGCTTTTGCGGCCAGAGAGAGGGGGATTGATGAGCATAGCGAGCAGGGGGCAGGCCCCTAGTTGTTGTTTAAAAATAAAAGGTATGATCCAAGGTGCACCTCTAAGAAACACAGTACATAGCTTGCCATTCAGGGAAGTTGGGGCTAAACTATTTTTAAGCAAACTCTATTACCCTCTGATTGTGGACTGCTCTTGAGTGGAGACAGCCCTTAAACACTTCTCAAGACTAAGTTATGGTGGTCTCCCCCAACTGCCAAGTGCTTCCCATATATGCTTTCCACAACCCCTACAACCTAACCCGCCCAGCATGCCTCTCACTCCCAGCTAGGGTTGCCAGATGGTTTAACCAAAAATACTGAACACTTCCCCTCCCCCCCCCCACAAAATACCGGGAAAAAATTCTGTTGAGGAAAAAAAAGGGGGAGACCAAAGTTGTTGAGCAAAAAAAGGACTCTAACAGCAGTTATTAAGCAAAAAAAATAAAAAAAAAAAAAATTAAAAAAATAAAAAATCAGCATGGCCCCTTTAAGAATAGGCTTTTTTACCAGTGGCCATTTTGTTTTTCTGTTCTAGCTGGACATTTTAGGTATTTTAGGTAGAAAAAATTTTTCTGAATTTTTTTTTACCACACAGGAGGCGAAAATACCGGACTGTCTGGGTCAATACCGGACACCTGGCAACCCTACTCCCAGCCCATTCCTTATACTAGGACTTACAAGAGGCCCGTCCTCCATATCTGCAAGATGCAAATACTTCCCCAGCTACAACTGCGTCGTCTTGAGCCTCTTCACACTACTTCAGTCCTTTTATATGGGGGTAAAAGGGATGTAGCAGTAGTGGGAGAATCATCTTTGGAATTTAGGACATTTTCTCTTGAGCTCTACATTCTCTTTCAACTACTGGCCAGACATGACCTGTGGCTGCTGTATGAACATTTTAGAATATGTCTAAAATGGTGCCTAAAGGTATAATGTTGAGGCTGAGTAGATACATTCACTATAGCTTTGATCAAGCTATGCACTAAATATATAAATGGAATGGGGCCCAAGCATGGTCCTGCCTGAAACCATCAGTATGAACATGAGGAGGCTAATCTGTCCAGCTGCTCTAGCTCCCACAGCAACACTTCTGCTTTTAGTGTGCTAGCTTGATCACCTGTTGTGGCCTGCAAAGGATGTAGCATGTTTGTCCTTTCAGAATATAGAAGCAATAACATCTTTATGAAGTGCAAGCTGATCTTCATTTTGGAAGAGAAGGTTAAAGGACTTATTGCAGCAGAGAAAATGAAAACTTTCTGGCTAGAAGTCAGCCTTTGGTACCACAAGCACATCAGGCTGAAGAATCAGAGAGGGCAATGCCGAGCGGGAAGGAAAATTGGCAGCATGTGACCTCCACAAGAAAGAGGAGAACTCTATCCCCACTGTGGACAGAGATCAGAAACTGTTTTCAGGTTCCCTGCACAGGTACCATGATGGAGAATGGTTTAGAAGAATTATCTGAGGGAAGGGATCAGAAGGAGACCTTATCAACTGGAAGGCATGGGATGCATTGTCCTAGGCATTGTTGCATGACCACCTCTACCAAGAGGAAGATACAGGTGGCAGTGGTCAGGGATTCCCTCTTACAAGGGATGGAGTCGTCCATCTGCCATCCAGACTGGGAAACTCAAAGTGTGCTACTTGTCTGGAACTGGAATTCAGGATGTGACGGAGTGTCTGCCAAGGCTGATCAAGCCATTCCTACTTCTCCACATAGGCCCCAATGACACTGCCAAGAATGACCTTGAGTGGGTCACTGCAGAATACATGGCTCTGTGAAGAAGGCTAAAAGGAGTTTGAGGCACAAATTGTGTTCTTGTCCATCCTCCCTATTGAAGGCATAGCAGCACAGAGAGGGGACTTTGGATTCTTTGACCATGGGATATTGCTCCAGAAAGGAGGACTGCTAGGGAGAGATGGAATCCCCCTTACAAAGAGAAGGAAGAGCATCTTCATAGGCAGACTTGGTAAAGTAGTGAGGAGAGCTTTAAGTTAGATTTGCTGGGGGAGACGTAGATATGCTGTAGAGTAGGGATAGCATCCAGAGTGACAAAGACAAATTGAAGGATTGTACCAAAAGAAATCTGATGAGGTTCAAATCTGATGAGGATAAGTGCAGAGTCCTGCATTTAGGATGGAAGAATCCCATGCACTGCTATAGGCTGGGGACTGACTTGCTAAGTGGCAGAAAAGGACCTGGGAATTACAGTAGACATGAAGCTGGATGTGCATGAACAGTGTGCCCTTGTTGCCAAGAAGGCTAACGGCATATTGAGCTGCATTAGTAGGAGCTTTGCCAGCAGATCAAGGGGAGTGATTATTCCTCTCTATTTGGCACTGGTGAGGCTGCATCTGGAGTAGTGTGTCCAGTTCTGAGCCCCTTAGTCCACTACAGAAAGGAAGTGGAGAAATTGGAGAAAGTCCAACAGAGGGCAACGAAATGAGGGGAAGATTTGATAGCAGCCTTCCAGTACTTACAGGGGGTTCCAAAGAAGCTGGAGCTAGGCTCTTCTCAGTGGTGACACATGACAAAACAAGGAGCAATGGTCTCAAGTTGCAGTGGGGGAGATCTAGGTTGGATATTAGGAAAGCCATTTAACTTAGGAGGGTTGTGAAGCACTGGAATGGGTTACCTAGGGAGGTTGTGGAATCTCCAGCTTTAGAGATGCCCAGCCTTGACAAAACTCTGGCAGGGATAATTTAGTTGGAGCTGTCCTACTTTGAGCAGGGGGTTGGACTAGATGACCTCCCGTAGTCTCTTCAAACCCTAATCTTCTATGAGTGTATGATCAAAGGTACCATGGGTACATCTACTCAAGCTCCAGAGCGGTGTTAATATTACTGTAGTTAGGATTAGAACCAGGAACCTCATATTTTGTAAGTAGCATTTTATCATGTAATCTACAAAGAAGTTTACCTCACCCAGTGCCAATAGACGCAATGTTGAGTGAATTGAACGTTTTCTGTTAAATATTTTTTCATGGAAAATAACCTTTTTCTGAAACCTGAAATTCCATTGGAAATGTTAGTTTTCAATAATTTTTTCGTGTTTTTATTAAAACAAACAACTCCCTCTCACCCTGTCCCCCTGCCTCCCTATACCAAAATCTGTGCATTTTCAGCAACCTAAAACTGAAAAAAATGTGGCTAACATTCAACATTTTGTGTTTGAGGTATATGTTTCACAAAACCCTAAAGCATTTTGATAAAAATGAAACAGTTCTTTCATCTACATAGTTTGTGATGGGGCAAAATATATAGTTTTTCAACTAGTTCTAATGCAAATTTTTCATTTGGAAATTACTTTTTGTATCTTTTCAAAATATAGGATCTTCATTATTTAAAGACTAAGAAATGAACTGATATTGTTTTTCACAAGATCCTCCACCCCCAAAAGAAAGCAAGAACTCAAAAAAACTGTTTCAACTTACTCAAGGTATCTCTGTAACAGCTGTGCTTTCAGAGTTCAGAAAATAATAACAAAGTTAGTTGAGATTAGTGTATTATAATTTAAAAGAAACCTTCAAGCAGTCATAACTAATTAGTGCAAACTGTAAAAACCAAATAAACCCAAACTAATAACAGGTCCGGATTTAGAATAAAATCTCTCTTCTCTTCCTCCCCCCACAGAAGCAAGACACATAATTTCATTCTCTTCACTGTATTAGGGAGTACACTGCTGCTGCACCATCAGCCAGCACTGCAATAACTCTGTTACAGTCAGCAATTATTGCCAGCATCCAAGTATGAAAAGCTGAGCAGACAGAACTGTCTACTTTGCTAGTTATTTCCTTTGCATGTGATTTGTTAGTTCACTGCTATGAAGCACCTTTACTTCTGTTCACAAACAAAGTTTGTGTTATATTCAATGTACATGGCAAACCATTCCATAACAACAAACTCACCATCACATCTGAAAACACAACAGTGACCAGAACTGTATGGAAAAGTCAGCCTTACTTCCTGACAGGCAAAAACCATGTATAGATTCCTAGGCACGCAAATGGTCTGTCATTACTCTCTGCTGTAAAAAAGGTCAGAAATTCTATAGGAACAAAATACACATTTTCATCAACTCTTTGGTGCCTCAACAAATTCTATTGCTTAAATATGTTTACATATTTCAATAATATGCTTGCACGCTTAAAATTAAGAGCAGATTTAAGGCCTTACATGAACTCTTTATGATGAATAATTACTGACTGTTGTAAAATCCAAATATTAGGTAAAATTTCCTTTTCAAATCTGCTTGATAGATTACGATTGCTGATTAATTTGTTTTATGTAAATGTATGGGATCTGCACTGCCTTTATTTAGCCTAAGAAAATATTTTAAGAGTATTTTATAAAGTGAATTTTGTGAGAACATTTGCTCATAGAAGTGAGGGATTCATGGTGCTAGGTAGCACCCACGTAAGGTACTCCATATACTCCACCTATAGATCTTTTTTCTATCCCACAATAATTCTTGCTACTCCAGTCTTGGGCCCCACTTGAGCAGAGAGGCTAATGTCCAGTAATATCACTTTGCACTTTGTATAGACCTTTCCATTCAAGAATGTCAAAGCTTTAAAGAGATTAATGAAATAAGGTTTACAACTCTGTGAGGCAAAATAGTATTATCCCTCATTTATTGTTGGAGAAACTGAAGCACTGAGACACCAAATTACTTGCTGAAGGTCAAACAGGAAGCCCCTGGTAGAGCTAAGATTAGAATTTGAATCACCTGAATTAAATGTTATCCAAAGAGAGCAGACTTATTGACTATGACTGGCAAGAATGGTTTTCATTCATGTCAAATCTTGTGGTAGTTTTGTGATGTAGCAAAATGATTCATAGATAGTAATTACTCATTGTAAAAATTGGTCTAAGGCCTTATGGATAATGTCTCTTGACTGTAAGAGAAAAAGTCTACACCCAAAAGACTATTTTAAAGTAAAGACAAATGTTTGGTTTAACCAATAGAAGCCAGGAGATTTAAAGTTTAAACCCACTGAGTGGGATTTTTGTAAGTTCCTGAGTGATTGAGGAGCTCTGGTCCTATTAAAAGTGAAGTTAATGCTGGTGCGAAGGGCTGCTCAGTGGGACTTGAGCTCTCAAATTACTTTTGCATTTTTTGAAAATCCGACCTGCTGAGACTTGGTAGCTGAAACGTTCTTCTGTAAAAGAGGACTTTAAACCAGTGGTTGATCGTACACAGCGTGGCTATAGATAATCAGAAAACACTTGCAATTGTTTGTGTGAGGGAAAGACTTGAATCTTGGTTCTGTGTCAGGTTAATTCATTTCACAGATATGCAGGCTGGCTGACACACAGCTGCCATTTTGCTTTCCACGTTCGCAGATATAGGTTGGTTTAACCTAAAGGAGGAGGAGAGCTCATGTAACAAGCTCTTTGCTTGAGACAGGTAAGTATTCATACCATTATAGCAATTTGGTTCATAGTCTTAGCAGAGGCACTACATGGATGTGGAATCTGAACTGCTATCTTGTCCCTAGAATTGATTTTCATGTCATGATTCAGACACACTAGTGGGGAAGCTTGCATTTTCTTTTTATTTGTTCTATGGGAAAAGTAGTTTGCCAATCTGGCACCTTTCACTAGCACTAATTTCACTTTTAGTAACACCTTAATCTCCCCAAATATATGCCACTTTGAAATCTTTGGCCTTAGCATTACAGAAAAGATTAGACCTCTTTAGTATTCACTTGTGTAAAATAAGAGCACCTGTTAGAGCATGGGTGAGGAACCTAAGGCCCAGGGGCTGGGGGCAGCTCCTGGCTTGCTTGGATCTAGCCCCCAAGGCTCAGGGCTCCCCTCCCAGCTGGCTCCTGTGCTCTTCCTCCCACCCAGACCCCACACCCAAGCCTGCTTCCTGGCAGCCCCCCGCCCCCCACACTAACCCCCTCATTTTTGGCCTCACCCCAGAGCCTTTGGGGGCCCACAGAATCTACTAGCTTGGGCTTCCCTAGGCTCTGGTGTGGCCCCTGACTTATTTTTTGGTGGGTCAGTGGCCCCCAACCCAAAAAAGGTTCCCCCCGTCTTAGAGTTTGGGCTTTTAGAGTTAGTTATCATTAAAGTGAGACAAATAATGTGTTTTGAACTGAAATGAATTTGCTTCAAACAGGTTTGCACCTCACTTGTTTCTTTCCCTGATAGTTCAACAATCAAAAACGTTCCCAGAAATTAAAACTAAAGATTTCATGTCAGAGTATTAGAGGAAATGGAATTTTAAATTCAGAAACTCAAATATTCATGCTGGAAGTGCTTCTGTGCCATCTAAGTCAGAGAAGGGAACAGCATCCTGTGATCGATCTGACCAATCATAGCTAAAAGTAGCTTAAATTTTGAATATATTAAAGAATAGAAATACAACATTTAAAAACGGTTGAATAAATCTGAGTAATGGATTTAAAGTAATTACGATTGTCTTGCTGTTATGCTGTGGACAGAAAGATGCTAAATCAATACATTGGACTAAACTCTTCCTTTGTGAATTATTCACTCAGCTCTAGTCATAACATATAGTGATGCCCAGAGCTTCCAGAATTTAAATTCCTCATAAAGTAGCTTGCCATGCTGACCTAGCATGCCTCTTAATCAGCTGAGAAGCATGTGTTTCTTAAACCAATGCAGTTGTCAGTGGATCTCAGAGAATCATTGCTTTGATGGTATCACATCCGTTTTCCACTTCTTGCCATGTATTTTCAAGACTTCAGAGCAGCTCCACAGGCGGGTTTGTGAAACCCCTGAAGCAGCATTTCCTTAATTCACTGTGGGATCCTAATGAAACATTTGCCAGTCTCAGAATAACTTTTGCAGCCTTGAGAGATGTTTGCTTCTTGGTTCAGCTGGAGCTCCTCCAGGATGTCTACTACCTCCGTGGCAACTGGGAACTACAATTGGAAAGGATTCAGAAACTGCAGATTGTGACTGGGTTCTGTGCCAAACAAGCCAAGTTCTGCTGACGCTTGGACAGCTGTGCCTTGTCACGAAGGAAATCCTCCAAAGAAAATGACAGATTATCTCAATAATATGTTACTGTCAAATGCCTAGTTATATTTGTTCATCAGTTTAAACAGGACAGACATTATTTCCTCAATTCCACAAAACAACTGCCTTAGAGAAGTTTATTTTTCTTTTCAAAGCTAGTATTGTGCCTGATCTTGCATTTCTTTTTTTAGACAAAAACTCCAATTGAAGCAAACAGGGCGCAATGGGAGATTTGTCTGAGTAAGGAATGCAGGATCAGGCCCATTTTGAAGATAGGTTTTACAGGAGTATGATGAAAACATGCCTCAGTGAGAACCAGTCACATTTTAATGTCATGTGTAGTATACATTCGCACAAATGTTGTATGGAAGCTGCGTATTTTGATAACTATCTGAGGCAGTGGGCTACTGTGCTCATGGTAAATAGCATTCACCTCGGTAAAACAGCCCAGGCAGTTTTTGTTTGACCGGGTAGTGTCGTGAGCTGTAGATCAAGGTTAGCTGGATTGATTTTTCAAGAGCCATAGAAATTAGGTCAATATAGATAACCAATTTAATTCATGTTATCGCCCTGTTGCCCTCAATGCATCGGGCCCTGTAGGAGATATCGCTCAGTGATATACTATCACATTTTCCACGTGAATGCCTGAAATGCTGATAAAATTGCCACTTTACATAAGCACCTGAATGTCAAAGCTGCAAGGATGAGTTGAGGACAAAGTTATCATGGCTGCTGGATCAAGAAAGGCCATTGTGGGGGACAGGAAGCATGGAAAGTACTATAAGCAGACTCTAGTGCCTTGATCCAGCAAAGCATGTAAGTACATGCTTAGCTTTAGGCACATGAAATCCTGAAGTATTTTATTGGACTGGGACTTGGAGCATGAAAATGCTTTTTTTCATTTGAATCTGAAATGATCTTGTTCTTGTTAGAGACTAGAGGAGAGGCAGTTTCATCTGAATTCAACCTCCTTTTAAAACATTTTGTGCAGAGGTGTGTGAAGGCCTCATTCACAGCAGATATCACCCAGTGGTCAGAAATGGCTTGACAGGTCCTTTTCTCTCGAGGCACACCTATCCTCCAGGGCTGGATTAACCATTAGGCTAATAAGACCATAGCCTTTGGCCTGCCCATTGTTTAGGCCCTCCTGCTCAGCCAGGAGATGGGGCTGGTCTGGGCGAGGGATGGGGAGTGAACTTGCTTACATAGCCCTGCTGGAGCCTGGAGCCCTCCTGCCAGCAGGAAAGGCAAGGCAGCCTGCTAATTCTGTTCCCTTGAGGATGTCTCTCCCCAGCCAGCTGTGTGGCAGGAACACACTGCTTCTGCCAGGCATCCTACGCTCAACAGTGGTGACTGGACACTAAAAATCTAGTTACTACGGGAACCCCTGCCAGCTGTAGGTGTAGTATTTGAGCAGACATTGACCTCCCATAATTCCTCCCACTCCAGTTTCTCCAGAGCTCTGCTTAGTTGTTAGGGAAGGACAAGCCTCCTTGCTGTGCCTGTGTCCCTCTCGGCTGAGGGCCTGTCACCATCATCTTCTATGGGTATGTGTTCTGAGTGCATTTCTGGTCAAATGGTGAGCACCTGTGGGGAAGGGGAGGGAGGGTAGGCAGGGCAAGGAGGCAGCAGGGAGAAGAGGCAGTACCAGAACAGTTGGTGGGAAGCTTGCACAGAACCTGCACATGCTCTATCTAGCTATAGGCAGATCCACTGGTACCTCCCCATCCCATATAAGGAACAATTCCCACACATTAGGAAAAACAAAACATCCCACTTTGAGTGCTAGTACTTCAATTTTTACATAACCTACTACCAACTCGCTGCAGATTTATGATGCACAGTGTTCTACACTGTACTAAAGTGTGCTAAAAATCAAAGACATCCAATTCTTTTCTTTGATGTATTTTTCTGTACTGGGATGCAACCAATCTTTTCCCTTATGCTCAGCCTAGTTCCACAGGCCAATGCATCTTTGTACTTTTAAGGGGTTGCAAAAGAGTGGAGGAAGTGAACACTGAGAGGCAGAACCAAACTTGGGACCTTTGGAGCTTAGTGCATGAGCATCTACAGTTTGAGCTCTAAAGCCAGCTGGTTTTCAGATAAAGCTGTAGAGGAAACTCATTATTTCTCTTTGTAAGTAGTCTAAGTGCCACATCATGGGACAGTGACCCACACCTACTAGGAGTGTGGGTTACATACTCCCCCTACCTAAGGAATCACGTCCCAAGTTTCAGAGACCCAGATGAAATCCCAGATGAATCCCTACTTATAACTCTGACAGGCTGAACTGAGTCTTGGACCTCAGGAGCTTAGTCAAGGGTCAAAAATATTCTCCAATCTACCATGACTCAAGAGCATCTCCGTCCTTTGTCCCTCTAGAGCATTGAGAATGAAATTGTCAGGTCTTTGAACTAAAATGACATCATTCATGACATTGCCACAGCTAAAGTGGGGAAATATTATTTGAAGAACTGAGTGTAGAGAGAGTAGAATAATGTGTTTATTTTATGTAAATATGCATATAGATAAATGTTTGATGACTTCATAATTTTTGTGCAATATGCAATTCATACTTAAGCCTCTCATAACCCTAATCTGGCCCTTCTGTCTTCTGACCAGCCACTCTGATGCTGCAGAAATTCACCCCTTCCGTAACTCAGATGTCTGGCTAGGTCATGTGTTTCATGTCTGCCCCTCTAGGAGTATAAAAAGACTTCAACAATAGTGTACACCTCTGGGTTACTTTGGGGCCTTTTCAGAATCAAGGTCTCAGGGTCTTCTCTCTCCTAGACTTCTTGAATCAGGGGTCTGCTTCTGCCTTGGGTCCCCTTATGGAGTTGGAGTAGCAGCTATGTCCTCCCGCTCCACTCAATCCAGAGCCGAGTGTAGAAATTTGCATCCTGCACCACCAAAGTACCATATTCCTGCCTCCATGGATCACTTCCTACCAGTCTCCTCTTTCCCAATAGGTAAATATATCAAATAACTGGCAATCAAAAGTAAAATCTCTGACCACCTACAAATCTCAAGTCTTTACCCTTTGGGTTTGGCCACACTGTTATAAGGCATCAGTCACTTAGACTGTAGGTTAGTTCATCTTCATTGGCTTGCTCCCCTTTTGAGCCCTTTTCCAAATGATGCATGTTGTGCATGTGTAGCTGCTTGACTCTAGAGCAGCTGTCTACTTGAACCCTTGCTACTGTGGGGTTTGTATACCCTGTCACAAGCTGACATGTATTTAAATACATCTTTAATAGGAGATTTTAGGTGATTCAGAACACAGTCCTTTACTACTTCAGCTGACAGAGTAACTGGTAGTAATAGAAGGAACTGTCACTGCAGTGGAATAGACACTCACTTTGTCAGTTGGTTCCATGGCTCTTTGGGTGATAGGAAGGTATCGACTCACAAACAATTAGATCTCTTTCAGGTTCTGAAGGGTGTTCTAATGCTTAAAGACCCTTCTTCCCCAACCCCCCACAATCCCACTCTCCACTGTCCTTTTCCCCCACATCCTCACTACTATCCCTCTGATCCCTGCCATTCCTTGCCCCTTTTTGACTCCTGACTCTGTTCTCCACTGCTGCTCTCCTTCTTGTCTCCCTTTGTTCCTACTCCTGACCTCCAGCTCCCACCCAGGTCTGCTCCTGCTCCCTTTTCAGTCTGGTTCCACCCCCTTCCTCTGCTTCTGTCTTCCCCTCTTGTTCCTGTCTTGTTCTGCTCTCGTCTGCTCCTATTCATGTCTCCCATGCCACAGTGGCAGAACTAGCTGCACCTCTGTCCCCTTCCTGATTTCTTTGAGAGCAGCCCCTCAACTGTCAGGCCTTGTGCCCTTACGTTTCTGGGATTAAATTCTGCAACTCTCCCATTTTTAGACCAGCCCCGTGGGATTCAGTGTCTTGGGTATTCACTGAACCCACAGTAGGTCTGATTGGGTTCAGGGCATCTGCCATTTTTTCCCTTCAGGAGCCTGTGACCAGCTGTGTGTATAGTGACCAAATAGCCTTCTTAATCCAAACTAATGTTTGTTGTAAGGATTTTAAGAGAGAAAACAGCTGAGCCCAAAATTAGAATGTAAATTATAGACTGCTAGAAATGGAAGGAACCTCCAGAGATCATCAAGTCCAGCAGCCTGCCCTCATGGCAGGACCAAGTGTAACTCACACACCTAGGCTACGTCTGTACTGCACTCTCTTGTGCAAGAAAATATGCAAATGAGGCAACGTGAATATTGCCATGCCTCATTTGCATACTTAATAAGCCGCCATTTTGCGCAAGGGGCTTTTGCGTAAGAAGGAGCAGTCTGCACTGCTCCTTCTTGCGCAAAACCCCCTCTTGTGCAAGAGCCATTCTGCTACTTTTTCAGGCAGAACAGCTCTTGCGCAAAAGTCCCTTGCGCAAAATGGCGGCTCATTAAGTACGCAAATGAGACATGGCGATATTCACCGCTTTGCCTCATTTACATATTTTCTTGCACAAGAGAGTGCAGTATAGACATAACCCATGGGTTACACAAGCACCATTTAGATAATCCCTGATAGATGTCTAGCCAACCTGCTCTTAAATATCTCCAGTGATGGAGATTCCACAACTTCCCTGGGCAATTTATTATAGAATCATAAAATATTAAAACTGGAAGTGACCACGACAGATCATAAAGTCCAGCCCAAGCAGGAAAGAGGTGCCCTGAAAACTAGTTGCTGCCTAGAACATTGAGTAGACTGTTGTGCTAGGATATAAACCCACACCTCAAGGGGAGATCGTGTCCTTAATACAGCACCTTAGACCACTCAGCTGCCCTGAGCACTAAAGAAGGAATGTTCTCTGTCTTTGTGAGGGATGGCTTTTCTTGGAAGAGCCTCAGGGGCAAAGGGGAGAAGAGGGCCACTTCGCCTGACCAGGGAGAGTGGATCTCAGGACCAGAAGTAGGCTTACAAGGTCAGACAGAGCCACATCTATTTTGTAGAGACAGCAAGTGTTTTATCAGAACTAGAATCAATTTTCTGGCACAACACAGTTCTCCTAACAGACAGAGAACGACACATGCTGTACAGATGTGCTCGGTGTCTACATTTTAAAATGTCCTTTCTGGATTGCGTCAAATCAAATATTGTGAATTTAAAACAGACATTTTCAGGAAATGGTTCAAGCCTCTTAAATATCTCAGTTGCTCACTCAACTTGTCTTTGTCCTCAGGTATTCATTTACTTGTTTGCTTAACAAATGTGAGGTGTAACTATTTCCCTCTCCAATACTGAATGCACAGCTGCATTGTACTCAGGTGGAGTATGAAGAATTTTTTTAAAAATTCTCCAAATAATCTCTATTTGGGAGGTAATCATTCAGTCATCTTTGCATGCATAGTGAGTAAGCTATCTATTGTATTGTCACCAAACAGTGCCTTTCGTACTTGCCGTATCAATTGTGTTCAGTTTTCTTAGATGCATGCTTTCTCCTTCCACATTAACTTTGCCTGGGTTCCTCTTTCTCCTCCTGACATCAGAAAACATGATGTGGTCTTTCTGTCTTGTGCATCAGCATCAATAAAATAAGATTTTGTGGGTTCAAATAAGGTCTTCCCCTGCTCCAATAATCACTGTCTTCAAATTGTTTCTATAGCTCTGTCTTGCATTTCCACTGTTCTAATGAGGTCATGCAGTTGTAATTAATTGCTTTCAGTGGGGTCACATAAGTGCTGCTGTTAGTAGTGTATAGGGTGTGTGTATAGGAGGGAGATGTTAGCCCTGCAGTTTGAATGTAGAACTTGATAGCAAAGCATTGGAACATACAACTAAGCATGAGCTTAAGTTTATCGTAAACTCCAGCTCCTTAAACCACTCCAAAAGAGAAGTTCAAATGCAAACAGTTTTCCATTCGTTGATTAAAAAGGGAAATGAGATTTCTAAAGCATGGGAAACTTTTAAATTGTCTGTTGTACATGAACAGGGATCCACAAATGTCAGCAATAACTCATTATAAGGAAAGAGCCCATTGTGATTATAGTGGAACTAAATGGACCAAGAGCTGCGTATTTCAATTGAAGTGTCTTACCAATGTGTTCAAATATTGTATGAATAATTTGTCTGTCAACTGAACAGTTAAGGGGTGTAGTCAGTGGAAGTTTCTTGAACAATACATTTGCATTAAAGATTAAAATTACTCTGAGTACATCACTTATAAACACTATTGAAATGAAAGATTTATTAGGACTGAAGGATGTGAATGCGTATATCTCATAAACTGATGCACCACAACTGGATGCATTTAAAGCAAGGGACATTATCATAGAAATAAATCCTATAGGCATACATTTAAAAGCAAATTTTAGGAACAAATGCATATTCTCTAATATTTATTTTTTCTCTTGTTTTCAGCACAGTGATATTACATTATATTATGAAATTTGAAACATCAACACATTTTGATGTTGACTCATGAGAATCAGCTTTCAAAGGAAGAAATTGTCAAATTATTTTAATTGCCATTGTTAGAAAACTATCATGATTCTCTTGCAGATGTCATTTAAAAAATACAGCTGGCATAAATATTTGTCACTGAAACTGATGTGTAAAATATTATGTATGAACTTTCTTTGACAGCAAAACCATTCTCTGTCATTTTCACATGAAAAATAATGAAAAATATGAGTTTCTTCATAGTTAAAGTAATCATTATACAGCTGATGTTTCAGTTCACCTCTAAGCAGTCTCACACTCAAAATTTTTAAGGGCTGACTTTTTCATAGAGCTGAGTTAATATTTTTTGAAAGACATCTAAAATGCCATCTTAAAATATTACTCATTGTATAAACTAAGCCATATAAATTAGAGAGTTATGATGTGTGACAAAAACATACACAGGATGATTGTAGACAAATGCAGTGGTGCTTAGGGAGAGAACATTATTATCTGGATGGTTAAGGCTGCAACCAGGTCCTTCTATAAATCCTCTGTGCTTTAAAATGTTGCAGATTTAGTTTTAAAAGCCACCCCTTAGAATTCTATAGCAGGGTTACAATTTTGTATACAATTCTATAGGTTCTTAGAAAAAAAAACACCTTCTGGAGAACCCTATTACTTTTCTGTACAACCCTATGATCTTATCACTATTAAATTCTATAGGGCTTTTCTGTCATGGCTAAACTACTTCTTCAAAAGTTAAGAGCCAAAGCACCCCCATTCTGTAGGTTTTCTGATGTTCTGAGGGAGGAAATCTCTGTCAGGGTCACTTCACAGAGAGCTCCCCATTTTGGACCACCTATAAGAAAAGACTGCAGGGTACACTTCAAATTTTGCAGAGCCATTTATGCTGCTCCCTGGCAGCATAGGCCTATTGAATCAGCACTAGCAGAGACTCTACCTGGCTATTGTTATTCCTGGACTTCTGAAGGGGAACTCTGCAGATAAAAATGTAACTTTAGGCTGTGTTGTTTTTCCAGATATTTTTCTACGGAGCTGCAGAAGACATTATGTAAAGCCCTTTAACCCTCATATCCAGTCCTACCCATCTCCCAAGCAGGGTCCTGGAGTTGTGTAGTGTAGAGGAGGGGATGGCCAAGTGCTGTATTGTTGGCTGAGTCATCTGCAATGTGCAGGGAGTAAGATCAATGCTTAGGGAATTTCATACATGGATCTCAGGGGATCGATTTTGGCCAAAGCTATTGGGTTTTCTTAGTGGAAAATAAATGAAAAGAATCTGGTGCCACTGAATACTATGATTTGTTTTTCTATTTTTAAAATAAAGCCAGAATGATTTATATTAAATTAGAAAACCAAAACCAAATCAAATCAGCACATTTACACTGAGGTATGATATGCTGTAATTGAAAAGGACATGCCTCTCAGAAACAGATTTATGATATAATTTGTCACTGGATGTACAAAAAGTGCTGGTGCATGCAGTTGTAATTTAGGAAGTCTCTTGTTTATTTTTTTTTAATCTTTCGTTGTCATAAGAGTGGTACCTAATGAAAAATTAAGACACCACTAGAATCAATTGGAACATTTTTACTAAATGAATTGCATTTGAAATACATTGTTTTATTGGACCCTAAATCTCTTGTGGAGATGTCAATTTTCAACAAAGCATTCAATGGGAAGGTTTCTGAAGTCCAGAGTGCTCTGTTCACATCTGACCAGAGAGAGAGACCCAAACTGAAAACCTGATCCTTCAACTTGACAGTGTGCATTTTGCCACCATTCTATTTTACAAAAATATTCAAAGCTTTAGTTTTCATTTCAATGTAGAACAAAAACAAATATCAAAGTCTTGAAAATTATTCCAAAATGGAATTATCTTCCAGACAGCTCTAGCTATCAATTTAAAATGTGATATGATTGTACATTTTAACTTTCACATTGATTCACTATATAAGAAGTGGCCATTGTTTTCTTCTCCCTCTTACCTGGTAAGGGGTGATAGATTCACCTTAAATCTTCTGCTATTGTTATATTTATCTTTAGGGGGTTGCTTTGTTGTTTTCTTTTCTCTTTTACTTGGGAAATACATCCGTTGAGGGCATTTTCTTCTGTATATGAATTGAAGTAACTATTTAGTCCTGGCTTTTCTTTTTTTTCTAGAACTTACAAGGATAACAAATGCAAATAGCTTGTTGTAACAAGTTTTGTTGCTAATAGAGATGGCTCAGGACTAGATCAAAAGAAAAGCCCTTTGAATTTCAGGGTGAATGCAGGCATATTAGGTTAGAATCCTTTGATCAGAACCAACTTCCATAATTTTCTTTCCAAATCCAATCTAAAACTGAAAAGACCTTCCATTTAATGTTCAGTTAAGGTGCGACTAGAAGGAATGCCAGTTCAGAGCAAGATGCTAGAAAACTTACGAGTTGAATTCACAAGATTTTGGCACCACTAGAAGAGTTCACATTTGGATATAATTTGACCTTGAAACCAAAACCTAAAGTCTAGTCTAAATCAAATCTTGATCCAAACATTATCTTTTCAGCCCATCTCTGGTAGTTGCATCTTAAACTGACTGCACTACTATGAATTAACGTTGAGGTATTCTCTGTAGTATTTTCTGTCACTCTCTTTACAAGTATTGAGAGAAACACATACAAAATGTTGAACAAATTATGGTAACATCCTAAAATTACTTGTACTATATTGGATCTGTGCTAGGTCTGGTAACTTGTAGCCAGACACTAGTGCAGACATAACCAATTAGCACTCTTTCATCTGGTGGTCTCCTTAGCTCAGTCAATGTTCTGCATTGTATTACAGCTGAGACATAAATGAGTCCCTCCTGGCTTGTGGAAGGAAATGGCTTTATCAAATAAGGGGAAAAAAAAAAAAAGTCTTCTATTGGCTGTGAGAGCAGAAGTTCTGTGAAGATTGTCTCAGCTGCAGGATGTACTTTGATTTGAAAATTCTTGAATTGATAATTCCTTAACTGAAGTCCTGTGCATTCAGCAATGCTGCAGCTTCATTATAGTCAGGATGCCTGCAATGGGCTTTTCTAGTGTTATGCATAATTAAAACAAATAATGAATAGCCATATTTGGCTTTCCATCAAGGAATACTTCTCTCTTCTTTTCTGATAGGGTCAGAAAAGAATGGATTTACTGCAGGCAAGAAGCAATGCAGCTGAAGGCCTTTGATGATTTGACAGGAGATCCTGGCAAAAACAACACACCCTTATTTCCCTTTTAATATTTACATTATGTTTATATTTTAAAATCTGTATATTTTAAATATTTTAACTTGAGGGAATAAGTTAGGATAATATGAGTACTTTTCTCTCATAGTTATAATGGTGGCAGTTGACAATGTGGATGTACAAAAACCAGGTGAAGAGTTTAGGAGATTGGCTGAAAGGTCGTAGTGGCTTATACCATAATGACTTGAACATCAACCAAAGGAAATCAGTAGAGATTCGACACAGTAAAGATTTCTCCCCCTGCTGTACTTTTCGTTACACATTGGCATGTGATAGCAGTGGTCTAGAATTTGGACCTGACTCAAACAGACTGATCAAACACAAACGAGTGTAGTAAAGTTAACATTTCTGAATAAGATTTGTTAATACTTGTATGGAAAATTCATGGTGTTAATGATAAAATTAAAAGTTAAAAATAAACAGTTGGGGTTCAATGTTGGAAAGTGCTAAGCAGCTGCTGAAAGCACTCATTACATTTTACCTCTCTCAAATTCATAGACGATACGCAGTATCTCCTGGAATCACTCAGTACCTTGAAAGTTAATGCCCTTATAATGTTTTCTTTTAATCTGTGGATCGCAAGCATTTACCAAAAGGGGGAAATTCTATTATCTCAATTTTGACACAGGAGAAGTCATGAAGATTAAATTTTCCTGTTTGGGGATGTAACCTCTGCTGAGAGCCTCCTGAAAAGTCCCTGAAGAAAAAATAAACTAAATGCATATTCTGTAGAGGAGCCTCATGTGGAATTCAGACCAAGTAATATGTTTTCAGTCTTAGCTTTAGAGTGGCTGTGTAATAATTATTTCTGTAAGTATTAAATCTAATAAGAGAAAAGTGCCAGTAGGCTACTAGGCCAGCTGTTTATTGTTTCAAATTGTATGAGGAAAAGAAAAGTCTTCATACTACATATAGTAAGAAACTAGGAAATAGATGTTATATTTTCTGCACTGTGTGCTTTTCCAGTTTTGAAATATTCAGTGTTCTTAATTTCCATTCCACAGCCCTCTCCAAGCAACTCTGTGTGTCCACGTACAATTCTGCTTCTATAATAATATTCATAATTTATAATGGCAATAAACTGATAAAGCATGGATAAATATATTATTTCTTAATCCACATCTCAATAGACTTGTTAAAAAAAGCAACGTGATCTTTTTTTTAAAAAACTTTATATTTAAATTCATTAGTAATATACCTCAGTCTAGTGCTATATTTTGAGGATCAGAAGGCTCTTATGAAGGACTTAAACTGACTTGGGCATGCCTAAGGCAACATTTATGGCTTTCAATCAAAAAACTCAGCACATGGGGAATGAGAGCATTTTCATTTACACTTGTCTGCAGGAGAAATATTAATCATTCTGAGTGCCACACAATTCTGGCATCCCAAGATCAAATCATTTAGAGCCAGTTTAGGCTACCGCTGATTTCACTGGGGTTACCCACAGAGACAGGAAGGGTGGCAGAGTCAGGTCTTCTTTAGAGAAGAGTTTGATGATGAATGACTTGATGTTCTCATTGCATTGTTTCACTGTATATTGAATAATGTCTTAAAATTTTATAAAGATATTGATTTTTCCTGTTTGAGCCTCTGGCTCTTTAATATGTATTGAGTTGACACTCATTACATTTACTATTTTTGTTTTGCAGGCTTACGGGCATAGTCGGCATCTTGTTCACAATATTTTAACTAACACACTTCACTTCTTAAAGTCTCCGAACTCTCTAGAGAATAAATTTAAGCTGTGTGTGTGTGTGTGTGTGTGTGTGTTTAAAACAGGTTCGATGTTTAAAACAGGTTACTCTTAGTTGGATGAGTCTCTTTCCTTCCCCTGTGTGCAGCTTGAATGCAACTCAATATTTGTAAGTTAAATAGGAGGTCTGTGTGGCATGAATTGCTGCAGTTAACTGACCTGTTGTGCAGGGTCTAATTGAGATCAGATAGAAATGCCTATCTATTCCAGGGAAATCCAGTGCATATCTTTCCTTTATTTACTTATTTCTGATAATGATCTAGTCTTGTAATACATTTTAATATTTTCCCTAAAATAATGTATATTTTAATTAGAAGCTATAATCTTATATGATGAAAATGTTTTGAAATAAAATGGTTCTTTTTATTTTTTTCTTTTCTTTCTTTCTGATAGTCCACCTTTACTAGTGATGCGTAGACTAGTTAGCATGTCAGCAAGAAGCATTTGAAATAAGAGGCATGGACAAGCGCCTCATATGTAAATCCCAGGTGGTGCCCCAGCTGTTAGAGCTTCCCTGAATTCTAGAATAGTTTTCTTTTAGAATTGGTTGGTGCCAGTAATGTAGCTGCAGAAATGTTGACTAATGCCAACTTCATGGATCAGTCAACAGGACAAGCAGCACACCAGAGACTCAGTGATGTGTGCAAACTGCACTATTTCAGGGCCTATAAATCCCAAGCAGGTATCGAGATTGAAGTCATCTTGTGTGTGTTTACTTTGAAACACTAAGAGGGGCGGTGAGAGACAGTCACAGAAATAAGAGATTTTCAGTGACACGGAAAGTGGTATCTAGGGTTTTTATAATCGTTCCTCCACATATCCTTAAGTCTTCCCCCCAATTTCTTTTTGACTGAAAGCTCATTGAGGCAGGAGTGTTATTTATTGTTGTGTATGTCAGGGCTGGATTAAGGCTATGAGGGGCCAAAGAGTAGTGGGAAGGAAGGGACTAAGTATGAATTACATATTGCAAATAAATTATGAAATCATCAAACATTTATCTATATACATATTTACATAAAATTAATACATTTATTCTACTTTCACTCCAAGGTTCGCTTCCGCCTGTCAGCGTTACAAGTGGGGGGCTCATCCAGGATTTCAACTGGGTCTCTGAAACTTGGGCTGTCCTTCCTCAGCTAGGGGAAGTATGTAACTCACGCACCTACTGGATGTGGTTCACTGTCCCATGAAGTGGCACTTAGACCACTTACAAAGAGAGAGAATGAGTTTCCTCTACAGCCTTAGCTGAAAGCCAGCTGGTTTTAGAGCTCAAGCTGTAGAAGCTCATGCACTAAGCTCCAAAGATCCTAAGTTCAGTCCCACCTGTAGGCATTAAACTTCTTCCAGTCCTTTTGCAATCCCTTAAAAATTCAAAGATACATTGAACTAGGCTGAGCATAAGGAAAGAACTTGGTTGCATCCCAGTACAGAACAAATACATCAAAGAAAATAATTGGATGTTTTTTATTTTTAGCACACTTCAGTACAGTGTAGAACACTGTGCATCATAAATCTGCATCCTGTTGGTAGAAGGTTCTGTAAAAATTGAAGTACTGGCACCCAAAGTGGGATGTTTTGTTTTTCCTAATGTGTGGGAATTGTTCCTTATATGGGAAGGGAGGTGGCAGTGGCAATAGATCTGCCTTTAGCTAGATAGAGCATGTGCAGGTTCTGTGCCAGTTTCCCACCAACTGCTCTGGTACTGCCTCTTCTCCCTGCCGCCTCCTTGCCCTGTCTCCCCTCCTCCCCCCACCCCAGGTGCTCACCATTTGTCCAGAAGTGCACTCAGAACACACACCCATAGAAGATGATGGTGACAGGCATGAGGAGCCAGTGACACATCCTGGAGCTTGCCTGCCCTCAGCTGAGAGGGACACAAGCGCAGCAAGGAGGCTTGTCCCTCCCTAACAGCTAAGCAGAACTCTGGAGAAATTGGGGTGAGAGGAACTACGGAAGGTCAATGCCTGCTCAAACTACACCTACAGCTGGCAGGGGTTCCTGTAGTAACTGTCCAGTCACCACTGTTGAGCGTAGGATAGCTGGCAGAAGTGTGTGTTTCTGCCACACAGCCGGCCGAGTAGACACATCCCCAAGAAAACAGAAGTAGCAGGCTGCTTTGTCTTTCCTGCTGGCAGGAGGGCTCCAGGCTCCAGCAGGGCTATGTAAGCAAACTCCCCATCCCTCGCCCAGCCCAGCTCTGTCTCCTGGCTGAGCAGGAGGGCCTAAACAATGGGAGGGGCAAAGGCTTTAGCCTTATTAGGCTAATGGTTAATCCAGCCCTGTACATTGTTGATGCTAAATAAATAATAACACACTTCATTTATTCTTAAAAAACAACAAATAGTCTGGTAGCACTTTAAAGATGAACAAAACATGTAGATGGTATCATGAGCTTTTGTGGGCACAGCCCACAGCTCCAGTCATCTGAAGAAGTGGGCTGTGCCCACAAAAGCTCATGATACCACCTACATGTTTTGTTAGTCTTTAAAGTGCTACCAGACTATTTGTTGTTTTTAAAGTTTTTTCTGTTACAGACTAACTAGGCTACCTCTCTGAAGCTTTATTTAGTCCGAGAGAAATACTGTACTAAAATGGAGTTGAAGCTGAGAGGAAATATAATTAAGTTAGGGTAAAATATATTACCGATATTTTGAAATTGTCTCATGATTGAGTTTTATAAAATAAGGGCATTGAGAATTAGGAAACCCCAAGTTTTCCCCTCTCAGTTGAGTAGATCTGGTACAACAATAGTTTTTTGAAAAGATATTTATGATTAATGATATTTTCCCCATTCTTCCTAGCTGAAAGATTATCTGTCAATACAAACTGAAGTATAAAAACTTCTCAGTATGAGGAAACTCATGTATTGCCTGTTTACAAAATCTCATCATCTCATATTGTTCTCATTGGGAGTGAAGTCAAACTGCTCTTAGGAATGAAGGAAAAGAGAGGAAATGGAAAATAAAAGGAGTGGCTATCTTTGCCAAGTGCAGCCTGTGGCTTCAACCTTTCTGAGTAAAAATAGATGGCAGTCACCTTGACACAGGCAATTAATTGCAGGAGTCTGAAGTAGAACAGTATTCATCAACTGCTGCTGCTGAAGAAACTTTCAGTTTGGAATACTAACAGAAAAAGAGCATAAAAAGTGGAGTCATGGCATGGTGGGAAGCGAACAGTGTTAGTAGCATCTAGAAGCCCCAAATGAGGTTTAGACTTCACTGTTCTAGGCACTGTACAAACATATGAAGAGACAATATTTGAATAAGAATGGTGTACAAATACCTAAGACTTATGTTGGCAGTGTTCTGAAAGTCTCTGTCTGCATGTCTTTTTACCTGTGTTATCTGATTATGTTCTAGAGTTAATGAACTATTTCTGTGAATGCATGCAGTTAGTTAATGTTTGACAAATATTATTTTGCCATATAGTACTCCTGATAGTCAAATGACGTGTTAGGTTCCCCTACTTATTGTCTGAGTGCCAAAGGGGAAGTTCTGATCTGTACCAGAACATTCTTGAAGTTCTGGTAGTGGTTGGATCTGTTTTTTTTTTAAGGCCCTTTCTATGTTGGACTTCCTAGAATAAATACACTGTACATGACATATGAAACAAGTTACCTAGTTAAAGTCTTTATATAACAGTTTTGTTTTTTCCTAAAGGGAAAAAAAGAACAAAGCCTTTGGCAGAAGAATCTTTGATACTGATGCTTAATAGATTGTGCAGGATGAGGCAGAAATAATGAGACTACTTCTGACATTGAGGCATTAGCAGTGAAACCACAGCTTCTATGGGCTTCTCTGTGTGCATTTGTTTCTGTGGTGCTTTTGGTGATGAGCTTTTTATAATTCATCTTCAGTTCTGTTTCTCCTAGCTAAAGCTTGTTGCACACTAAGGGTCAGAATTGCCAGTGCCTTCCTTCCTTTGTCTCCCCTCTGATCTATTCCTGTCACAAAAAAGAGCTAAAACATCTTGGAGGTGGTCTGGGTTTTGATCACTTATTATAACACTCTTTATTATTTTTGTTTTTCCTGGTGTAATTTTGGCATTTCATATTTCATTTTAATTTTGTTAAACTTCTCTGCTCTGTGGATTTAATGTAGGTTTGTGCAGCATATAGGTGGGTTGTTAAATGTTTTGATATATAATTGGGCTTAGCCAAAATCAAATTTTAATTATGCTGCCTTGGCATATAGCACAAACTGAATGTCAGATCTTGTAAATTTTTTTTGGACATTGATTTCAGTTAAACTAGTAGAAGTTGGAGTAATTTTAGTGGAGTTATTTAAACTGATCTAAAGCTGGAGTGAGACCAGTATCTGGTCTTCTTTTGTCCCTGCCCTTGTGATTCACACTACTTATTTTCTGTACTGAAGAGCTGACCCTGATTTTGTTCTTAACAACAGAAAGTTTCATTGTAAACTGCTAGATATTTGCATTACTCTTTTTTGAGCAGTTTACATATTTCATTGTATCTCATGCTGTACAATGACATGGCCTTTCATATATTTTAAATTTTTTTGAGCTACTTTAAAATAACAGAAAATTCTCAAGAATCTCTCAGGGAGCTCAATAAAGATTTCAATTACTAGTTCTATTTTTTCCATATTAAAAATGACAGTTTTCGGAAAAAACTTCACTTACATCCACACTGCAATCGCGTTCTTTCAGAAAAAAATTGAAAGAATAGAGGGGTTTTTCCAACATTGGTAAACCTCTTTCTATGAGGAAGCAGCCTTTTTCCAAAAGAGTTCTTTCGGAAAAAGGCATGTGTGGATGGGGAAGAAGGAGTTCTTTCGAAAGAAGAGGAAATAGGAAAAATCACAGGTTCCCTGGTGGCCACTCTGTTTGTAGTAATCAGAGCTTAAATTCAAGATAGTGTCCATTCAGTGTAGACACTATTTTTCGAAAAAGCAGATTGCTTTTTTGATGCGCTTTTGCTGTGTAGACACTCTCTTTTGGAAGAAGTTTTTTTTGGAAGATCTGTTCCAAAAAAAGCTTCTTCTGAAAAAACCCTGCAGTCTAGACATAGCCTAAGTAGTGCAAGTCCTCACAAAGCATCTAGCATCTGAAAAGTTCTTCAATGTTTAATACAATATAACCATTACTGTAGTGGGGTAGCAGCACCACTATAGCTTTGATTGTGCCATGATTTCTGTTTAAAGTTAGAGTATTTTAAGTCCTCTAAAATTGACTTAAAATTCAATTTCTTTGAAATTTGGTGTGCCTCCACCAGGTTCTGAGTAGGGTTAGGAATCCAAATTTCAGGTCATTTGAGCATGGGAAATATAAGGTGGGGTGTGTGTGTGTGTGTGTTTTTTAAAGCCAATTTCAAAAAACTTCTAAGGTGGATTTTTTGTGCAGAGCTAAAAATCAAACTACTGATGTGATGTGGATCAAAATGGTTTCATTCTGCTGAGTTGTACTAAAGGTCATGTACAGCATCCACTAAATCTTTGGGGAAGTCAAATTGATGTCGTATTTAAGAATATTCAAATTTTTATAACCTTTAAACAGGGTGGGGGTGGGTAGTTGGCTGGCTGGACAAACGAAAGTAACTGTACTCTCTGGCTTTGGAGGCAAAGAGATAATGAAAACTGCTGCAAAAGTGTTAATGTGGTTGCTGACTCATCCCTGGGAATGTGTGGGGATGGGGATGTGAAAGGTTCAGCTTGTAAAGGGTCTTAAAAAGAGGTATTCAGTAAAGGAGTGAATGGGGGACAGTAAGGGACTTCTATGATTGGTATGGCAGGGATCCAACCCCCATTATTATAGCCCTCCTTAATCTTCCTAAGAGGGGGGTGGATGGTAAAGTCCTGACAATGAATTTACTGGAGGAACTTGGATGGAAAATGAGGGGGAACTGGAGGAAGTGTCCAGGTATGATCAGGTCCTGGCAATGGATTTGATGGAAAGGCCTGGATGGAAAAAGAGGAGGAGCTGGTGGAAGCCCCTGGGTAATTATGAAATAAACATGGGGTACTTGCACTGTACACTTTTATCTGCTGGATAGTCCAAGACCTTTAGTAATAAAGCTGTGGACTGATTAAACCCATGTCAAATATCTTCTGTCCATATTTCAGTATAGCCAGTCAGTGCATATGTGCCAATATAGAAAAATGGTAAAGGGCTTTCCATTCCTGCCATTCTATAACCTTTAAAACTGGAACTGTAAGGGTTCTAAAAGGGAATTGGATTGCTTTGAAATTTGGTGTGCCTCATGGAACAGCTAGTCATGTGATCCTAAATTTGGATTGAGATGTTTTTCAAGTTAAAACTGCACCTCCCACCCAATCCAGTTTTCTTTCTGCTGCCATATGTTGTTAATCTGAGAGGAACTAATAATTGGATGGATCACAGACATCATTGAGGTGGAGGGCTGTGAACTCATCTTTCAATTAACTGAATTAAGGATAATTTCATTACATGTCTCCACGCCTTGAACTGAGGCTAGAGGCTTTAGAATTTGTAAGTCATGGCGTGGCAATTTTATTTGGGGGGAATGTAGTCTAAGTAGAAAAAATCAGACATGCGAATACTTTCTGGAAGACGTAAACGGAGAATTTGTGTGCTATGTGGATGCATCGATGCCAAATATAGAGGCAAAATCACCTCTTTATTCCTACGAAGAACACAGTAGCCCTTTTTGCTACAGTGTCACACTGGGAGCTCATATTCAGCTGATTATCCACCATGACCTCTTTCAGTCTCAGTTTCCCTGAGAGAGTCTGCATTCTTGTAAGTATGGCCTACGTTCTTTGTTCCTACGTGTATACTTTTATATTTGGCTATATTAAAATACATATTGTTTACCTGCACACAATTTTAACAGCTAATTACTCTCTATGTCCTGCTCCACACTGGGGGGTTATTTCAAAATACCTCCCTCTCCCTGTTCCGAAATAATAAGTGGAGCATCCACACTACCAAGCCTGTTAGAGTATGGCCAAGAACTAATTCTAATATGACCCCACTACAAACACACCTATATAATGCTGCATTGGTATAATGAATATCAGATCCTGAAGTGGACATGCATCTTTTCCCTTTGCTTTCACAGATCAGAGGATGCCTATCAGATCTCCTCCTGTTATAATCACATCTGTCACACCTTCAAGTAGTCCACAGATGTTCTCATGTCACAAACACACCTTGACTAGGCAGGCGCAAACACTGCCTCCACCAATTCAGGTAAGCACACCTAACAAAATGACTGTACTGGTGGATAATTCCCATTAGCTATTGCCAGCTTCTGGAGATGAGAGTGGTCAATCTTTTGTTCCTTTTTGTATTTTGATAGTGTTAGATAGGATCCAGTGGGTGAGAATGTGTGGGTTATAAAAGGAGCTGAAAATAATATTTTTCAGCAACTGTAGGGTAGGCAGAGTAAGGGTATGTGTATTAACTGGGCACATTAGGACCCTGCTGAAAGAGGGAAAAGTTAAGATTGCATAGGCAACCTAAACTGTGTATTTCCTGGTTTTGAGATGCTTGATTTTTGCTCAAAGCAGTGCTTTGCAAGGGGACAGCATACCGCCAAGCAACCTTTACTCTGCATTAATGATTTTATTTTCACTTTATTTATTTATATATGTTCTGGACAGGTGTGTTGGGATACTCACCCCACACCAGCTGTGAAGGGGTTAAGGGGATGTGGATAGGGACAATTAGCCTAACGGTCTGCACCTCGTAGAGAGTCTGGCTTGACTAAGAGCACTAAAAATGACTAATGGCACTAAAGCCCAGCTGGGGGAGAAGCTGGCTAAAGTACAAAGCCAGGATGTTTTCAGCTGAAAAGGGGTGCAGGGAGGAAGCCAGTAGTCACTTTCTGAGCTTATAGAAGGACAAGGAAAAAAACTCAGGGAAAGAAAGAAGCCCTGGGATCCTGGCTCTGAGAGAAGGGTTTAGTGGCCAAAACAGTTGAAGAGAAAGTCACTGGGAGTATCACACCCCCACCCCCACCCCCACCCCCACCCTCAGGGTATGTAGGATCGGAGCACCCACGTTAACGGCACGGAGGCCCCAATCCCTGATTTAATCTGGGCTTGTAAATCCTGGGGGATAGGCGTGCCCCTACAAAAGGGGTGAGCCCTAAGTAGTGTAGCCTACTTCCCCCGCAAGCCGACTGTTCCCTCCCGGCGGCTCGGGGTGACGGTGTATAGTCCGTGCCCACTTTGGGCCGTCTTTTCCCTCTCCCCGTCACTTACAAGAGTTCCATAGGAAGAAAATCTCTCCCGAAGGATGGTCTCCACCGTCTTTACAGCATTTAGTTCAGGTGGGGTAGGGGAACTCGGGCCCTCCCCCGCTACCGAGCTCTGGCCCCAGGACCCTAAGGTGAGGCCACTCTGACCTCACCCGAATGGTGTGTTGTACTCGAATCACTCACCACCCCTCTCAGGGGACTTGGTTGCTGTCTGTGTCGGCGCCCCCATCCTGAGACTGCTTCCTATGTCTTTCAAATGCTCCTCTGCCGGGTTGCCCCTCAGGGGTTGGAAGGGTCCATTTCGGCACCCTTGGGTGCTGCTCCTGCCCTGGGGCCTGGGGCACGGGCTCGGCCACACTGGCTGCTATCATCCCGGCCTCAGCGTCTCCATCTGCCTTGGCGTTGGCTCTGGTGTTCCCGGCCGCTTTCGGCCCTGGCTCTGGCCTCCCCGGCTGTTTCCCAGCCGGCCCCGGTATCTCTGGCAGCTTCTGCTCCCACTCCGGCATCTCCGGCCGCTCCTGTCCTGGCCCCGGTGTCCCTGTCCGCTTCCGCCCCGGCCCCGGTGTCCCCGGCCGCTTTCGTCATGGCCACGGCGTCTCTGGCCGCTTCTGCCCCGGTCAGCTGAGCCGGCGCCGCTTTTGAACGCGGTGTGCGGTTCAGGGCGCATGCGCAGCACCGCCGGGGGGGGAGAGGGGGCTGCGCCGGTCTATCCCCGGGCCTGGAGCCTCGGGTGTGCTCCAGCCCGCGAGAGGGGTCGGGTTCAACCAGTCACAGGGAGGCAGAGTAGAAAGCAGCTCAGGGGAAGGATCAGTGGAGTTAGAGGTTGTTCAGAGATATCCCTAAATAGCTACCCTACGTCTACACAAGCCGCCCGTTATTTCAAAATATTTTTTTGAAATAACCGGTGGGCTATTTCACCATCCTGGTAAGCCTCATTACATGAGGGATAAGGGATGGCTTGAAAAAGCACATTATTTTGAAATTTGGCACTGTGTAGATGCGCCAAATTTCAAAATAAGCTATTTCGAAATAGTTTCGTAATAAGATACACAGTTTGTGTAGCACAAATTCCGTATCTTATTTCAAGTTTAGGACACTGTGTAGACATACCCTTAGTTGCTGAATGTAGGGTCCCTGGGCTGGAACCTGAAATAGTGGGTAGGCCTTGGATTCCTTACCAGCCAATGGGAAGTGGCACAGAATTGCAGGAGATGCCAACCAGACAGGTGGTCAAGAGGTTGAAAAGGCATTATATAATGACTTAGCTGGAGGACTGAGTAATGAAAAAAGAAAGCACCCCATGTCACAGAGAGGAAGGCCGACTATGGGGTGACTGAATGATGTAAAAGGCTGACACACTAGACAACTTGCTTTCCCAGATGCAGCCAGGAGGAAGCACCCCAGTGGTGAGCAGAGAACCTCAAGACAGCAAATCATTTAGTTTCTGTGTTTTAGTTCTCCACCTGTAGATTGAGAATAATGGTACTTCGCTACCTCACAGAGGTGTCGTATTGGTAAGTGCATTAAAGGTAGTGAAGTGTGTTGAGGAAATGAAGGCTATAAACGTTACTATCTAAGGTACATCTATTTCT
The DNA here is from genome assembly GCA_019425775.1 of Rafetus swinhoei. Taxonomy (NCBI): domain Eukaryota; kingdom Metazoa; phylum Chordata; order Testudines; family Trionychidae; genus Rafetus; species Rafetus swinhoei. Next base: position 77,707,278 of record CM033449.1, on the reverse strand, counting down.
CCACCTTTAAAAAGTACAGAAGAATGCCTACTTTCCTACTTTAACAGAGTGTTGCAAAATAATGTCTTGTAAAGTTTATACAGTGCTAAATAAAAGCTACTTCCTTTTACATTAGTATTATTTTTGTATGGGTAAGACAGAGTGAATTAGGATTCTTTCCCATAGTGTGAAACATGTGAAATAAATAAAGGTATCTGGCACTGCGATTTTGCTTTGTGATTAAAGAAGTGCCAAACAGTTCATCAGTTTTAGGTGAGCATGTCTCGCACTGCTGTTCAACTCATTTCTGTGTGAAATGTTCTGGAAATTGAGTGTGGAAGCAGCATTAGGTAGACAGAACTATACTAACAGAATAAAATAAGTTGTTTGAAATTAATTATTTGGGAAGTGCTTTCCAAAACAAAACTGCTAAAGAAGGTAATTTTTCCACTGACCCATTAAAATATGTGAGTTCTGTATTCATTAATGAATCATTGATTAATGCTCCACTTCATTTTCATGTGAGATATAGAACATGCACAACTGTATAATTGAAGATAACACAAAATTCTTCAAGACAGGTAAATCCAAAGCTGATTGCGAAGAGTTACAAAGATAACTCACTAGGAGTGCATCTGCACTGTGGTGCTAGATTGAAATAAGCAACACAATTTGAATTACGCAATTTGCGTACCTTATTTCGAAATTTGGTGCTTCCTACACAGTGCCAAATTTTGAATTAGACCGCTATTCCAACAAGTCCCTTAATACTCGTGGAATGAGGTTTACTGGGATGTCAGAATAGCACGCCCATTATTTTGATTACAATTCAAAATAATGGGGACAATTCAAAATAATGGGGAAAACACTATTTTGGGATACTGAAAGTATCCTGAAATAGCGCTGTAGTGCAGACGTACCCTAAGTGAAGTCACTAAACTGAGAGACATGGTAAGAAAATGGCAGATGAAATTCAATGTTAATAAATGCAAAGTAATTGTACATTAGAAAATATAATCCCAACTACATGGGAGTCTAAATTACTGTTCTCACTCAAGAAAGAGATCTTGGAGTCAGTGTGGATAGTTCCATGAAAACATCACTCAATGTTCAGTGGCAATCAAAAAAGCTAACAAAAGGTTAAGAACCATTAGAAAAGGGATAAATAATAAGACGGAAAATATAATGCCACTAACCTATGGTATGCAAACACCTTGAATACTGTGTGTGCAGTTCTACTGCAATTCAATGCTGTGTGGACCAATATTCACCAGAGGGAATAATTTTTGTTTGTGATTGAAGTCAAATTACCTAGTTGCTGTGCCTGATTCCATTGTGGTGGTGGTAATTTCTTTGTTGTGTTGCCGAATACTCTTTGTTCCAAAACTAAGCAACATTAAAGTGAAGTGTGGTGTCAGTTTCTCAGAACACTACCAGGATCAGAATCTCCTGGGCTTCTCTCATTCCTGATACAGAGCTTAGACATCTCAGTCTTCGAACTTACGTTTTGGCTTCTGAAGTAGGGATGTCATATCATTTTATAGCAGTGTTTCATCTCACTTGCAGTCCTGCAGAAATCACTACAGGGACCAAAATTGCTGCAGTGGTCAGCAAGAAATGCTACATCCCTGTCATAAGCCTCTAAATCAAGTCTGAAATAAATGTCATATAGCAAACCAGAAAATGAATTTTATTTTAAATCAAAACAGAGATCAGCAGATATAGCCTGGGATTTGGGGATGATTCAGTGTAAAATTCAGTTAGTTTTACTTCAAAAAACACAAAGAAAACATTCCTATACCTGGCCTAAGTCTTCATCACTTTCAGCCTAATAAAATGTCTAATATTGATTCCATGGATCATAGATAGTTTGTGCATAGACATGAGTCCGCATAGATCCTGTGGTTTGTGTTTTTCCTTTTTTTGTTTAAACTGTGTATTTAGCTTCATTTTTTCCTCTCAAAATTCCAAGTGACAATGTGGGCTTTCAGAAACAGTAAATGTAAAATATAAAGGACTCTATTCCTTTCTAATTGTTCCTCCTTATGTCTACTAGTGTTAATTGGAGTTTTACATGTGCATTCAGATCAGAGTACCCTCAAAAGTCCAGGAGTATTCTAGATATTTATTTCCTGTCATGCAGAATTGCATTCACGTGAGAAACTGACACTCAGAAGAAAATTAATTGTTTTGAATGTGTAAAACTAAACAAAATAAATTAATAGCGTATCCAAGCTATGTTTATACATATGCTGACCGTTCAGTCCTCTTAGAGATAACTGGATTGCCTAGACACTTCTTTCACATCTCTCTTGTATCCTTTCTCCCAAAGACACCTCCCTTGATGGATCATTATGCAAGATATTAATCAACCTTTCCTTTAGTTCTTTCTGACTTCTCAGTGCTTTGGATTGTGCCTCACTCATCCTCTCTAGGTGCTGTATCTTAATAGTTTTCAAAATATAAAAACAGACTGGGCTGCATGTAACACTACTGTCCCTCTAGCAGTCTCATAAATGACACTTGCTAGCCCCAAAACCAGCTGTTTTTTTTTCTCCTGTATCTTACAGTAACAATTGACATGAAGGGCTTTAGTACAACTTTTCAGCCACAGCATTAAACTGTGCTCAGACACTGTGGTGAGTGCCAGCAGAAAGCCAGAAGATAAAATATAGGGATGGGTCATGCATCAATGTGAATCCTCAAAGCCATCCTAGTCAAATCTAGGTGAGTATATACTGGAATGAAACCATTGCCACTGTTCCTGGGGTGCAGGGTATATGTGCTACTTCATGTGCTATTAAGGTTCTGCTCTTTTTCTCTAATCCATCCCATGTTGGAGACTGGCGGTTTGTAAAGTCCTTGTTCTTTAATAGCGTATCCAAGCTATGTTTATATATATGCTGCCCGTTCAGTCCTCTTAGAGATAACTGGATTGCTTAGACACTTCTTTCACATCTCTCTTGTATCCTTTCTCCCAAAGACACCTCCCTTGATGGATCATCATGCAAGGGAGTGGCCTCTGAACAGATACAAAGCAGTGAGGTTCCCTGCAGTCTTTCTTACCATCTTGGCCATAGGGTACTGGGTTTTCATACTGAAAAACCATGATGCTTGTTCCATGAATGGTGGGAAAAGGGCAGGTAATAGCAGACAGTTGTGAAGGGATATCAGAATGCACGGGAGTATTTTCAGGTAGGGCTGTAAGGGAAAGGAAAATGCAATCCTACCTTTTATTCTGTAATTTTATATGTTCTCTAAAATTTGCCTCAGTAATTTCCATTCCAATACATCTGACAAAGTGGTTTTTATCCACAAAAGCTTATGCCCAAATAAATCTGTTAGTCTTTAAGGTGCCACAGGACTTCTTGTGGTTTTGGAGATAAGACTAGCAGCGCTACCCCTTTGAGATATTTTCTCTCTGAATTTCTCCTCTCTCTCCATCCTTCTGTCTCTCCATCCTTTCTCCTCTCTCTCCATCCTTTCTCCTCTCTCTCCATCCTTCTGTCTCTTGCACCTATTTTCCCCTCTTGTGATGAACTTCTCTGACAGGACTTGTATTTGTATCAGATTTTTCATCATTCTTTGCCAGTCTAGGAATGCTGAAGGGAAAGATCTTGGCTGCAGCATCACCTGGACTTTTGACAAGTAAACATTTCCAGGTTTTGGCATCATCTTGTGAATCAGAGCAGGGAATATTGCTTTAATCTAGCATTATCTCCACTAAGCTTTGCCTGATTTAAGAGAACCAGTGAAGCAGTGATCTGACTCTGCAACAAACCTGCTGAAACTAGAATGCTCCCTGAGAGCATGGTGCATGAATTGGCAGCTCTGTCAAAACTGGCTTTTATTCATCACTAGTCTGTCTATAAATCTCTTGTGGGGTATTCACCTTTCTGTGGTCTGTTACTAATGCACCAACACTGACCAATTATGTCAGAATCTAAATCACAGAGATACAAAGATACGAAATTGGTTTGTTAAAATATTTCTTTGATATATGTGATGATGTATGGTCCGTATCACACAATAGCTAGTGCCATCTCTAATAAGAGTGAATAATGCTGTTACTATTTCTGTCAGAGCTATTCTCCAGACAGAATTTGTTCAACAGAGCAAATTGGTTTGTACTGTTAAAAGCAAAATTAAAAAGAGAGATGGGCCATTCAACACAACTAGAAATGGAGGAAGGTAAGCCCAAACACTGATCTTTATTCAGGCATTATTCTGGAAAAATTCTGAGAGTAAAGTTAAAATAGATTGATGGGTCAGTTATGCAATTCCTAAATGAGAGTAAGTGCCCCTGAAGTTAATAGGAGTTGCTCAGATGCACATGTGATAGAATCAGAATCCTAAGGTTAAGAGGAAATACAAAGAAATATTAGAAGGGCTAAATATGAGTAGCTTGGACAAGTCATGGCTGAGAGCAGGGAAGTATATTACAGTGCCGTTCAGAGGTTGAAGGGAGAAACCTGCAAGACTCCAATGCTGTCCATAGCTGTACACTAGTTGCAGCCCAAGAAGAAAAAGGAATTATTTCAGGTGGTACATGAGGTAGAATATAGAGATGAGTGTAGTATGGATTTAAGAAATTCTGGTAATTTGGCAATTTCTATGTTCAGAAGCATTTGTGAAATTGAAAAAACTAATCTAGATTTTGAAAGTATTATTATGTCACTTAGACATAAGCCTGTTCCTTCCTTCATTTACATCTGTATAATTTAAGCAACACCACTGACATCCAATGGCTTACATCACTACAACACTTGTAAGCCTTGGTCTACACTAGGGAGTTATTTTGAAATAACCCTCCTTATTTCGAAATAATAAGTGAAGTGTCCACGCTACCAAACCTGTTATTTCCAAGTAACAGGCTGGTTATTTTGAAAGCTGTACTGGGGGAATAAGCTGCTTTTGAAATAGTTATTTCAGGAGTTATTATTTTTCAATAAGTTATTTTGAAATAATTTCCTAGTGTAGACATGCCCTAAGAGAGCAGAATCAGGCCCAATAGTTTGGATATATTTGAAATAAAGATTTTCCTACTGAAATGCTTTCGGGTGACATACACAAAAGAGAAACTGGCAGAATGACAATTGTAAAGTTTTGCAAAATTTTACCTCAAATGAAATTATGTTCCTTTTCAAAAACTAATAAAACTAAGAATAATAGAAAGGAAATTAAGAAAGGAAAAATTTAGTCTGAACCTCAGGGGGGAAAATCTAACCATGAAATATTTTAAAATGTGGAATAAGAAGAGGTTTGTGTAATTTGACTGCTTGTTTCTTTCATCAATAGAAGTTAGTCCAATGAAAGGTATTACCTCACCCCACTTGTCTCTCTAGTAGCCGGGGAACAATGTGGCTAAAACTATATTGCAAACATCATTTCCCAAAGGAAGCCATGAAAGCTCCCTCTCTAGAGATTTTATTCTGGACTGGACTAGGCACTAGAAAATATACCATAAAGAATATAGCTACATTGACCAGTGGAGGGCACTGATAAGGTGTTTTCTGTATATCATTTCAATTATTCTACAAACAACAGTCTATGCCTCAGCTGTCAAAATGCATTCTCATTACTAGGAGTTAGATTGTTCTCTATAGAAGGCAGGTAAGTTTCATCTCTGGTTTCACCTCTAAACATCCCTTTTTCTCTCTCTCTTGGCTGGTATTACTGCCATCATTTTTTTAAAAGGTAATTCTGATATTTTCTTTTCTCAGCCTGACTGACTCAATTCTTGGTTGTCCGCCATCAGCACCTGTGTTTTGTGCAATGAACTAAATGACCTTTTCTACCTACTTGGGACAAATCTATTTTTCCTGAGCTGAGACAGGCACTTTCTTCATCAAGAATGAAAGTGTCAATTTAAAACTAAGTGAGAAAACTCTGAACTCTGGCATGCTAGATCCTGAAGGCAGTCTTAATTTATGTACCACTACATTGCACGGATTTATAACACTCTTTTATTCAGTACAAAAATGAGTAGTTACCATAGTTACTGCAAAATCAGAAGATACTATACACAACCTCAGTGACAAAGAGCATTATCTTTAAATTAAAGGGTTGCTAATGAATAAAGAATCCCCCCCCCCCCCCCCGAACGTTATAATCAATATAGTGGTGTGGCATGACAGTTCAGTCAGGGACCAATTCCTGTAGTATGACATGGTACATTTAAAAGAACAGTAAACCACACAAGGAGAAGTCATGCAGCCATTTAGCTAGTATTCTCTGGACCTACTTCAGACATACTTAAGGCGTTGAAATTGCTATACAAAGAAATATACTGTAGTAAACTATGAATTTCCAAACAAGCTCCCCTTTTTCCTTTCTTATTTTATTAATTAAAAATAGAGGTCAACATTTTTAGATGTGCTTTTGGTACCTATGAGCTGGCACCTAAATCCACATTCACACCAAAAAAAGGTGGTCTGATTATTTTAGAGATCCTAAGCACTACAGCTCCTACTGCAAGAACCCACATGTACACAGCTCCTCTGGTAACTTGTGGCTGGGTGCACCCGAGAATGTTGCATGCCCCAGGGCATGTGAGTTGTGGATATAAATAGTTGGGACCAGGCAAAGAGACTTTCATGGTTGGGGATGGGAGGATTGTGGTGGGGCTCAAGGAATGAATTGGCAAGACTATTTTGGAAGGTTGGAGAAGAGGCACTAATAAATCCACTGGACAACTGCTCATACAAGGGAAAATAATTCAAGTAAAAATTAGAGGAAGGTTCTAAAGATGAATTCAATACATGAGATTCGCTGTAAGTTTCTTTGAAGTGTAATTATTTATATTTATTCTCCAAAAGCCTCTATTTTAATAGCAATTGAGGCAATTTAGTATTTTCCTTATCATGATAAAAATTATGTGCACAAAAAGCAGCACATTTTAAAAGTATGAAATAGATATGAAAGGTTTTTGAATTATTTTAGTTTTATGTGCAGAAGAATTCTCAATCAGAAACAAATGTGTAAGGGTATGTCTACACTTGCAGCCTAATTCGAACTAGGGCTGCAAATGTAGGCATTACAAATCAAGCCGGGATTTAAATATCCCACGCTTGATTTGCATCTTCGGCGCCATTTTTGAAATTTACAAGCCAGTAGCTGCGCGTCACGCGCAGTGAAACGGGCGTTCAAAATAAAGCCTAGTTCGAACTACCTGTTATTCCTCCTGCAATGAGGTTTAACAGGTAGTTCGAACTAGGGCTTTATTTCAAACGCTCGTTTCACTGCCGCTGCAGACGCGGGCAGTTACTTCGGCTTGTAAATTTCAAAAATGGCGCTCGTTGGAAGATGCAAATCAAGCGCGGGATATTTAAATCCCGGGCTTGATTTGCAATTCCGAATGCCTACATTTGCAGCCCTAGTTCGAATTAGGCTGCAAGTGTAGACATACCCTTACTTATTCGAGACAAACCAGAAGGACCACCTGAGTTCACACTCAGTTGCATTTAAATATGTGAGCCTTATATGGATCTCCATTGCCCAATTCTGCAGCCAATAGGGCTATCTATTAGTGTAACAGAGCCTTCCATTCATGAGTAAATCACAACATTAAACCACACTGCATTGTGAGTTTTCTTATAGAACGTGTGGCCCATGTTAATGAGGCTGATGAAGCCAAGTACACTGCTCTTCATTGGCCGGGGTCCTTCCTTATTGCATGATTACTACTATTATTATATTCATACTGCAACAACAGATAGGAGCAAGCAGGAATTATGGCACTATTGTGCAGACCCTGGACACAAGTATAGGAAAATAGAGACCATGCCTGCTCCAAAGAATATGTAGACTCACCTTTGCCAAGAGTCATGCATATGTGTGCTTGATTTTGAGCAAATGGTATTATCAGTGACCTCAAAGTAAGTATTCTAAATAAATATTCTTAAATTCTTTTTTGCATATAGGATATTTGCATATATAGGAATGAAGTAGGAAATTACTTTATGTAGCTTTCTGGGCTTCCTGCCCTGCAAACCCAACTACCCTAACATGGTAGCAAGTTCTTCCCCATTCACTGGCTGATGTTATTTGGGAAAATAAATGGAAAGAGCTGCAACTTGAAGCAGGCTGTGAAGAAAAGCTACGTGGCCTGATGGTGACCACTGCAGCACCTAGAATGCTGTGAGACTGAGACAATGAGAGGAAGGAGAAAGTTCTCATCCTACTTTCTCCTTCCCCCCAAGAGGACTAGCAAGAAGGGATTGTTTCCATCAATCCCAATTTATCACAGACTATGTCTCTAGTTATGATGACTAGCAGATGGGGCAATGATACCATAAAGGTACATGGCTGGCAAGAAGTATTGAAGGCTAGATAATGGTGGTGAAATCCTGGCAGCTCTTCAGTCCATGCAAGTTTTACCATGGACTTGAGAGGAGCCAGGATTCCAAACTTTGTGAAAGGAGAGGTGTGAAAATGCCTCTGTGACACTAGAATCTCCAGTAATCTTTATGGAATTGTTTGTACAGTTGCTTAGTTTCATTAGTCTTTCATTTTCGCAGGCGTGGAATACCAGATGGTATTTGTGCTTCTACCATGTACAGGGATAATGTAGTTGTTAAAGACAGCTATTTTTTCTTCTTAAAGGAGCAAATCCAAAACAAACATGTTATAATTTTATTTATCATGCAGACTTCCACGGTGTGGAATATCTTTCTGCCAAATGGTGCCTATAAATCTAATTTCAGAGATGTAAACGAATTACTTGATAATGAACATGCACAAGTCTTCACCATGAGATGAGTTAAATATCTAAAGATAAGGAGAATATTTAAAATGTACAATTAGAAATGAAGATAGCTATACATTTTCTTGCCTCTACTGGAAAAACACGAGGTATCAAAACCACAAGGTGAGGTTGCGAATAACATCAGCAGAAGTAATCACTGGCTCATAAACTACTTAGAGTAGGGTGAGTCTTCTTTACAACTCATACATGGTTACCTCCATCCTGAGTATTTATTGAGCATTCACAGGAACTACCACAAGAGAAAGACATAATTGGTACTTGGCTATCCCGGCCAATTCTACAAAACAGGTTCATGACAAGATTGGGTTAATTCGGTGGAACTTGTAATTAGGATGACACATCTTGCTAATTGTTTCATTTGATTTTTCCACCGCAGTAATTTAAGGTTTTAGCAAAATTTCAAGAGATTTAATATTCTGTTCAAGCTTTTGCAGAAGAGTTGCTGCTACTTACTATCTTCTCCCCTTCCCCCAACTTCTTGAAAGGTTCACACAGTCTCATTGACTTAGCATAGACTGGGGAATGAAGGAAAGTCCTGATTTCTGCACTCACCCCTGCCAATCTTTATTTAATAGTACAGGTTTCACTTCCTTAAACTGGGATTCTCTGGTCTAGCAACATCCGTGGTCCAGAAGGACCACGGGAGAGCCCCGGGGTCGGAAGGCCAGCAGCTGTAAACCCAGTAGGCTGGATTAGCAGTGGGATTGGTGCAGCCTGGCAGAGGCAGCCTGGCCAGGGCTGTTACAGCCTGCCAGGGGCTGCATGCTGCCTGGCAGTGGGTCGGGGTTGCGGGTGTCTCGAGTGGCATGGGGCTGGGGCTGTGGCAACTCTGTAGAGGCAGCTTGGCATCAGAGCAGCGGCATCCCAGCTGGCAGTGGGGCTAGAGCAGGGTAGCCCAGCCAGGGCTAGAGTGGGGCCAGGGCTGGGGACTGCCAGCAGGCAGCTTGGTTGGGACGGAATAAGTGGTGGCAAGGAGGAGAGGAGGGCTGAGAGGCCGTGGCTGGGGATCTTCCCTGGTCTGGCAAATTTCCTCCTTAAGGACTGGTCAGGTCTTCAGGGTGCTGGACCAGGGAGGTCCGAAGAGTAATAAAGTGTGTTCCAATCCTGGATCTCACAATGATTAGCTCTGTGACCTTACATAAGTCACTAACTCATCTGTGTCTTAGTGTATGTATCTACGTATAACATGGGGATAGTGATAGTACCTACAGTAAGTTAAAATCTTCTCCATACCAAATTCTTTGAAATAATTTTAATTGTTTTCATGTTGCCACAGGCATACTTGGATCAGTTAAGTAGTAGTTCTGCAGAGAAGGACCTGGGGGTTACAGTGGACGAGAAGCTGGATATGAGTCAACAATGTGCCCTTGTAGCCAAGAAGGCTAATGGCATATTAGGTTGCATTAAGAGGAGCATTGCCAGCAGATCCAGAGATGTCATTATTCCCTTTATTCGGCTCTGGTGAGGCCACATCTGGAGTATTGTGTCCAGTTCTGGGCCCCCACTACAAAAAGGATGTGGACGATTGGAGAGGGTCCAGCGGAGGGCAACCAAAATGATTAGGAGCTGGAGCATATGACTTATGAGGAGAGGCTGAGGGAGTTGGGTCTGTTTAGTCTGCAGAAGCAAGAGTGAGGGGATTTGATAGCAGCCTTCAACTTCCTGAAGGGAGGTTCCAAAGAGGATGGAGAGAGGCTGTTCTCAGTAGTGACAGATGGCAGAACGAGGAGCAATGGTCTCAAGTTGTGGTGGGAGAGGTCCAGGTTGATATTAGGAAAACTATTTCACTAGGAGGGTAGTGAAGCACTGAATGGGTTACCTAGGAAGTAGTGGAATCTCCATCCCTGAGGTGTTTAAGTCTCGGCTTGACCAAGCCCTGGCTGGGTTGATTTAGTTGGGATTGGTCCTGCCTAGAGCAGGGGGCTGGATTTGATGACCTTCTGAGGTCTCTTCCAGCTCTATGGTTCTATGATTCTATGATCAGTTTAAATCTCTTACAGGAGCCTTCAGATCCTCATAATAGAAGAACTCCAGGATGTGATATTTTCTTTAAGCTGACCTCTTTATATTGGAGTGACATTAATGCAGCCAGACTAACAGAAACAATACCATGTAACTTATGTCACTATTGATAAATAGCCAACACCATGTGAATTTTGAATATGGGCTATTCACAGCAAAATGATCAGGACCTGCAAAAAAAAAAAATGCTTTTAGAAAAAGACTGTTAACCATCATATATATAGTAGCCCAATGTCTGTGACTCTGTAACGCTGAAATGTTGGCTGTTGCTCCTGAGCGGCGCTGTTGCCTGAGTCACGTCCTTTGCCTCCTGCCAGGGTGCTCGGCTGACTTCTGTGCCGCTCAGCCGGGCCGCCATGGGGAGTGCGGGGCCCAAACGGCCGCTTGTGCCGCTTGATCCCCCGCAGTGGCCCAGCTGAGCGGTGCAGAAGTCAGCTGAGCGCCACGGCGGGAGGGGAAGGGGGGCGGGGCGGTACCATACATGGCCAGGGGAAGGGCCTGGCCGTGTACGTCCGCCCGCCCCGCCCCCCCCTCGTGGCGCTCGTCTGACTTCTGCGCCGCTCAGACAGGCCACCACGGGGTAGCCCAAACGACCACTTGCTCCGCTTGCTCCCCCGCGGCGGCCTGGCTGAACGGTGCAGAAGTCAGCCGAGCGCCATGGTGAGAGGAAAAGGGGGGTGGGGCGGTGACATGCGGTGTGACAGCGGCTCCAGGCCCCGCCCCTGGTCATGAATGTCACCACCCTGCCCCCCTTCGCCTCCCACAGTGGCACTCGGCTGACTTCTGCGCTGCTAAGCTGGGCCGCCGCGTGGGAGGAAGTGGTGCAAGCAACCATCCCCCGAGTGAGAGGCAGGATGGGGAGGAGAAGAGAGAGAGAGAGGCAGGAGGCGGAGGAGAGCTGAGAGAGAGAGAGAGGGGGAAGCAGGAGGAGGAGGAGAGAGAGAGAGAGACGTACGTACGTGGAGGAGAGACCTGAAAATCCCATCTTATGATGGGCTATTGGCTAGTCAAGAAATAATGATCTGTGAGCTGATATTCTGGAAGCAGAAAAGGAAGCTAAATTTGTCAAATTAGTCACTGTGAATCATTTGCTCAGCTATATACATTTCATTAGTAAAAATGGTCAAGCCAAATATTTCATCCATCTTTACCTGCATCTTCACAAGAAAAAAATTGCAAAATGGCTAGCTATCTTTCTAGTCACTACTTTGTAAAAAGAATATAAACACCAAAATTATGTTCTGAATACTGGATCTTGCCAAGTAACTAGTTCCTCTGGGTACATCTAAACTATGTGTTTTTCCGGAAAGAGGCTATGCAAATTCCGTGGGAATTTGCATATCTTCTTCCAATCGCTTTTTTTGAAAGTGGGTCTTTCAAAAGTGAAAGTAGTCTGGACGTGTTTTTTTTTTTTAAAAAAAAACCCTTGTTCGAAAAACCGCATAAACCTCCATTTTTTAGGAAAAGCATTTTTTTCGAAAAAGGGTTTTTTTCCTGAAAAAACCATGTCCAGACTATTTTCACTTTCGAAAGACCTGCTTTCAAAAAAGCGATCAGAAGAAGATATGCATATCCGTGGGAATTTGCATATCCTCTTTCGAACCTTCCCCTCCCCCCGTAGTTTAGACGTACCCCTGATATCCTGAAAGTCCCAGGACCAGGGCCGGTTTTAGGAAGTGCGGGGCCCAATTCGAACAGTTTTGGCTCCCCCCCAGGATTTTTTGTTGAGCAAAAAAAAAAAAAAAAAGCACCTAGACAACAAACCACAACCACACACAAATATCACATCAGAAGTGAAGTAGATCTGATCAAAATGTATATCAATATAGTTGAACATTTTCCAAAAAAAAATGCCATCCTTTATGATGCAAAATTTTACACAAAGTGAAATCAGTTGCCTTAAGTGTAGGTCAAATATTTTCAATTGCAAACTATCCAATCTTTTCAATAAAGTTTAAAGTTTGATTTTTAAAAAGTTACCAGAGAGCGTTGCAGTTTTCTGTTACATTAATTTACTTTTTAAATAGCAAAAATGGAGTCTTTGTTAAGAAAGTGTCAGTTCTGTGGTCAAATTCCAGTCCTTAGTGATTTCAGCACCACTGATTTCACTAGGTAATATGGTACCTCACCACCCTTGCCTCCTTTGCACTGCCCTTCAACACATATTGCCTGCATGTTGAGTCCAAGGTCAGTCTACACAAGATTTTATCAATGATTTTTGCTCAAGCGATCACTGAGACAAGACAAGGACTCAATTGATTCTAGTCAGCTCTGCCTTTAAACACTGGATGTAAAGTGTCAGATATAATTGAGGACTCCCAAATAGACTACACCACCAGAAATAAAACCTGTTTCCATCTTCTGTGACTTTCAGTTAGATGTGACTCACTATCCTCTCCTTAGTGTTCAAGTTATGGTAGACCCTAAGCCAGGTCATATTAAGTTCAGGTCTTTTACTTTTTTATCATACAATATGGATTACAATATTTCATTCTCCCAGCTCCAAGTCTTAAGTGAATTTCGACCCAAAAGAGCCAAAATTGAGCACCTTGACACAGCAAGTGTGTCTACTGATCTCTGTGGCAAAGTATGTATTGTCTATATAAATAAGGTCTGCTCGTGAAGCCTTTTCCTACAGTTGATTAACAAATAGCAGTAGATAGCTCATTCAGACCACTGGCTGATAATAGTCAGTCACCCTGACCAGTCATTAACCATAGTCATGGACTCATCCTACTCTCCATTGTCTCTATGATTCTCTGATGACCTGTGACAAAAAAGGAGGGTGGAAAGGGAAACTGAAGGGAGAGACCTCTCTAAATTCACCAGTCAAAGAGCAGTATTGCCAACCCAAAAATCACAAGGAACGCACACAAAGTTATGAGAATGGTCTATAAATCATAAGATATTTTAAAAATAAAACATGTTGGATTTTTATTGGCCTTTTGTTTTTGAGTATTTAGGGTTCATGTTTTAAAGCTTTCCTCCTTAGCTGTAAGGCCCAGAAGTATAGAGAACTTTTTTTAAATGAAAGCTGAGATTCCTACATAATCAATTGACTCCAGGCCTTTAGAAAAACACCAAGGCTGCGTCTAAACTGTTATGATTTTGCGGAAATACTTTTAACGGAAAAGTTTTTCCATTAAAAGTATTTCCGCAAAAGAGCATCTAGATTGGCACGGATGCTTTTGCGCAAAAAGTGCTTTTGCGCAAAAGCATCCGTGGCCAGTATAGATGCGATTTTTCGCAAGAAAGCTCCAGCGGCCATTTTTGCCATAGGGGCTTTCTTACGCAAAAAAATTCCTTCCCTGTCTACACTGGCCCTCTTGCGCAAGAACACTTGCGCATGAGGGCTTTTTCCTAAGCGGGAGCGTCAGAGTTCTTGCGCAAGAACACTGACAATCTTACATTAGATCGTCAGTGTTCTTGCACAAATTCAAGCAGCCAGTGTAGACAGCTGGCAAGTTTTTGTCAGTCTAGATGCACCCAAGATGTTTTGAGACTCATGGTAAAACAATGGAGGAATTCTTGTGAGCCCATGCTTTGCCCACAGTATAAATAAATAAATAAATAAAATCTTCTCCACTAAACATCCTAATGAGATACTGCAGATGGTAAACTGAATTCAACAGCTTCTGATATGAACAGGTATCAACCTAGTTTTTCATATTTGAGATGGGTTACCAGGAATCATACATGACAATATGAAATCTTTCCACTCTCAAGTCAGCATATTCACAAAGCACCTATAATTTTGATCCATGCATTTATTGGATAGTGAAAGAGGAAGGAGGGGAATTAGTGTAGATAAATGTTCAAATTAAAAAAAAAAAAAGCCTGAAGGAATTAGGACTGGGCTCCTACATCTCACGTTCAAAACTGACTAGGACACTTATGACCAGATTTTCAAAGGTGTGTAAAGATCAGATAGATATCTTTGAAGATCTGAGTTGGCAACTGTCTCTAGGAGCTTAATTACCTTTGAAAATCTGAGCTGAGATTTCCAAGTCCAATTATCAAAAATGACTTTAGTCACTCATGTGCTTTTGAAAATTTTAACTGGGGACCTAAAGAGACAAAAGGCAGGAGATATGGTATTCCTTTTAAAAATGTGTGACATCTATTTTTAGCTAAATTTTATATTATTTTTCTCCCAGGGGCAACTGACCCCTCCGGCCCCCTCACTACGCCACTGCCCCCCCTCCTGCAGATCTATCATCTTATGCATGTGCAAGATCTGTGAGAGCCGTCCCATGAATCTGAAGTTAGTGTCTGTGGCGCCTGCTTCTGGGTGGTGTCTCAGTGCTGCCCCATTCACCTCCAAAGAGGGGGCTTCCCAAAGCAGGCCCTTGCTGCTGACCCCCAAGGCATCCACAGGTCCAGTCTCCTTTCAATGGGCCCCCTTCCTAGGGCTCATTGATCTTGGATCTGGCTTCCATCACCTCTCCAACCCCCATCAGAACTACTGTGCCCTCCTGGCTTAGGAAAGGAATAAACAGGAGGATTGGAAATTAACCCGCCCAGTCTCACGTCCCCTAGGCAGGGAATGAGTCATCTACTTTAGGCCTCAGCTGGAGTATCATGTCCAGTTCTGGGCGCCACATTTCAGGAAATGTGGAGAAACTGGGGAAAGTCCAGAGAAGATCAACACA
Source organism: Rafetus swinhoei (assembly GCA_019425775.1). Classification (NCBI taxonomy): domain Eukaryota; kingdom Metazoa; phylum Chordata; order Testudines; family Trionychidae; genus Rafetus; species Rafetus swinhoei. The sequence continues at coordinate 77,691,858 of CM033449.1, read as the reverse complement.
AATGAGGAAAGGTCTAGAGAACATGAGATATGAGGCAAGGCTGAAGAAATTGGCCTTGTTTACCTTGGAAAAGAGAAGACCGGGACATGAGAGCAGCTTTCAAGTATCTAAAAGAGTATCATAAAGAGGAGGAAGAAAAATTGTTCTGCTTGGCCTCTGAGGTTAGGATGAGAAGCAATGGGCTTAAATTGCAGATATTTAAGACCAGGTTAGACAGACACCTGTCAGGGATGAGCTAGGGCAACTCAACTTTGGAAGCCCCAGGGGCCACACTGATACTTACAGAACATGCTGAGGGCCTCAACTTAAGTGTGGTTGCATATGCAATCAAATATATACAAATAGCTTCTCTCACACTGACAGGCATGAATACAAAGATTAAGGCAAGACTACACAACACACAGGCCCAATTTGAGTCAGTTCTGCTGATATTAATAAAATGCAATATTTACCCGATTTCTACCCATGTGATAGCACTTTTCACGAGCAATGACAGTCCAAGAATTTAACTACTAAAACACATATCAACAGAAGATCGTTACACTGACTACTTTTTTGCTTTGTCTCCCACTCGCTGGCCACGTGTTGATCCCCACATAAACCCAAACTGCACCATGGGGCGCAAACAAACTGGCCATGGGCAGCATACCATGTTATTAATAAATATTTTATAAACCTTTACCTTTTATCTCTGCTGCCATGTCTCCTCTCCTTGCTCCATCATCTCCCCTGGTGCCTGCTGCCCCCCAACTCCTCACCCTCCTCTGCTGTCCTGACTCCTGCCCTTCTCACTACCCTCAGCCCTCCTGCAACCTGCCCCCTTCCACCAGCCCTTCTCCCCCCCCGTGTGCCCACTCCTCCAGTAGCCCCACTCTGATCATGTGAGCTACCCCTCTTCTACCACCTCCCTCTACATACCTGCTCTGCCTCTCTCCTCTGGTGCTAGTCCCTCCCCTGCAGGTGTCTGCCCTTCTGCTTCACCCCCAGAATCCCCTGGTACCTGCACCTTCCCTTAGCCCTGCACCCTCCTCGTGCCTCCCCCTTACCTCACTGCCCTTGCCCCCTTTGCCCTCTTTTTCCCTGATGCCCACCCCTTCACCCCTCCCTGCCCCATTCCCCTCCTGCCCCTCTGTGCCCTCACACATGCCTTGCTCCATCCCCACCTTTCTCATGCCCACCCCTTCTTTCAAGCCTTCTCCCAGCACCTCCCTCTAGCCCCCAATGCCCTTCCCCTCTCTCTCTCTCTCTCCTCTCCCTCCCCTCCTCCCAGCATCACCCTGTCCCCTCTCCCACTGACACCTCCCCTCCTGCCCTTTTTCCTCATTGTCTGTACTTGGCCCCCTGGCATTTGTCTCACCTCCACCCTGTCTCTTGGTACCTTCTGCTTTCTTCTCCCCCCCCGCACAAGCCTCTTCCTCTCTCGCTCCCTTCCTCCCTGTCCCCTCCTCACAACCCTCTTCCTCTCCCCCCCGTCCCTTCTGTACAAGCCCCTTCCTCTCCCAGCCCTTCCCCCTAGTTTCCCCCTCCTCTACCTTCTGCTGGGCCGGACGCCGAACCGCATGCGCCGCCGCCTTTTCAGTTTTAAAATCCCGGGTGTGACGTGATGTCACGCCCGGGAGTCTCCTCACTCACCTGCAAATGGCGCACATGGCTGCAGCAGTCGGCCGTGCGCGCAGGTAAAGGCGGGGGGGAGCTGAGCCAAGCCGAGGGAGCTGACTTCCGGGTTCAGTGATGCGGGGCCCCCTTAGGCACGGGGCCCGATTCAGCTGAATCGTCTGAATCGGCTTAAGGCCGGCCCTGCCCAGGACTAATCTTCTGTCAATAGTGTTCTCAGTTAAGATACTGGTAATCTTTTTGAAAAAGTAATTGCTACAAGAAGGCTACCACAGGAAAGCCAGGCCACCCATCTCAGTTGGGGTTTGCAGGTGCTATTATAACACAATATCATTTCCAACCCCTTGACATTTTAAAGGCCTTGAAGAAAACCACTCCTAGCTACTCCCATGGATGGAACAGCATAGTGGCAACAGCTAGAAAAAATTAAACTGAAAAGCTTCCTGCATGCATGCTTGAGACTGGTATAGTGCTCGGTAATCACTCGGGCTACGTCTAATACGTCTACAGCAAAATAGCTATTCTGCATCTTTTGAGCACGCCCGTTATTTTGAAATATAACTAGCTCGCTAGTCAGATGTCCCTGTAAACCTCATTTCACAAGGAGTAAGGGAGGTTTTGGAAAAGTGATTTATTTCAGGGGTGGCCAACCTGTGGCTCTTGAGCCACATGCGGCTCTTTGCTCAGAGAAATGTGGCTCTCAGGGGTACGGCTCGTTCAGAGCCGCATGCCCACTTTGTGCACGCGCCCCAGTTCCTGGAGGGAGAAGTGTGTGGCTGTGGCGATGGCAGCTCCGGTGAGGCTCAGGCATTGGGCTAGAATGGGAGGAGCCTGGGGGGGTGCCTGGGTCTGGGGAAGGGGGAGGGCATTGGGTTGGGGGAGGCTGGGGGTGCCTGACTCTGGGGGAGGGATGTGTGGCTCTTTGCACTACTATCCACAGCTCTTTTGGCTCTTTGTGTCTAACTGGTTGGCCAACCCTGATTTATTTCTAAATAAGTGCTGTGTAGAAAAAGCCAAATTTCAAAATATGTGGATGCTACAATCTGGGTGCTATTGAAGAGGGATAGATAGAGCTGCATCAGTGCAATATGAGTATAAAAAGCCCAGTTAAGCTCCCATGTGAATATTTGCAGATCAACTGATATTTGATGTCAGTGAACTCAGGAAAGTTTTATGGTACGCTAAACATTCCAGTTTTAGAGAGATTCCCTATGCTTAGAAAAGGGAATACTACAATGTCTGAAGCTGGCATTGGTTTTTCAAGTGTTCCCACAGCATTTGGCTGAGCTGATAAACGGCTGCTCTTTATCTCTTCCTAAAATTCTACTTACCGCTGAGAATTGTACTTTCAGTTGCTTAATCCTAAAGAAATTCAATGCTGAAGGAAATCTAATATCTTATTGTAATTCTCTCCTCGCTTTGTCATCCTCTTTATTTCCAGCTGTTATGCTGATTGGGGCATGCTACTTTCTAAGAGTCATCAGATGTTCTCTTGCTTTTCCCATACAGGAACAATCTAAATTAGTGACGTACAAATAACTTTTATATAGGAACTACTATCCTGAGAAATAAGTTGTTATAAAATAGTCATTTTTGTCACTCAAATATGTAGAGGATAATGTCAAGCATCACAAAATGGCTTTTTAAAATGTATCTATTTTGTCTCAATGCAAAAATATGTATATTTCTCCATATCACATTACGCACTTTCAGTAGTATTACATACATGACTTTTGCTAATATTCACTCCAGACTCTTTTGAAGTTATGTTAACTAGTAGACTAATTTGAAAATACTCTTATCTTGGCATGCAGATTCTCTTATTTGTGTAGACAAGGCTAATAATTTACATGCATTAGACCAGTTTATTATTTTCAAGGTATTTGTCAAAATATTCTTGAGTTGCACAAAGTTTTGGAAACTTTTTTCTTTCCCCATTGTTATTATGCCTTCTTGGTTCATGACTGAGAACACCAAATTCAGGTCACGCTGCTAAGAAAATGGGCAAATAACCCTCATGCTGGTGATTATTCTCCCCCGGGTGTATAAAGCCAGCAATAAAAATATCTGTTTCATCACACTGGTTAACAAAAGGTCAGAAATTCAGATTCAGCATTTCAGTCCTTGTATCACCACCAGAAACACTGGATTCAGAGATGACTAGTTCTTTAAAAGCAGCCTCATCAAATAAAAGGTTCTTCTGATGCCGAAGGACCAGCCACACACCTAGGTCAATATACAACTCAGGTGTTACCCCAAAATCATACTGTTGCCAACCCTTTAGAAGCTAAAGGTTTATTTAAGAGAGACAGAAAGACAAACTAAATTGGTTAAAGGGCTCAAATATACATAATAACTGCAAAGTTCTTGGTTTGGACTTAGAGTAGCAGTGGAATTAACTGTTGTCTTAAATTGAATTTCTGGTTGCTTCCAAATCACTCGGTTCCTTTGTTAGACTGCTCCCATTAGTATATGTTCATAGTCCAGAAATGTGAACAGGAAAGAGACCAAACAGAGATGTTTCAGGGCCTTTTATGGCTTCTGCCATGAAGAGGGAATCCCATTGTTCTTACTGTGGAAAATTACAGGTAAAGATGGAGTGTGGAATCAGATGGGCAAGTCACATGTCCATGTATAGTTTTGCTTAGTCACAGCAATGGTCATTACCTGTGCTTCAGATGGAACATCCACAGAAAAGTCCATTCAGTGTAGATGGGCATCTCCCATGGTTCACTGTGGGCGTTACTCCAGGAGCAAACATTTGAAATACAGGTACGCTACTAATTTTTATATTTTCAGCTACAAAAATGATACATGCATACAAAAAGCATAATCAAGTTCAGCAAATCATAACCTTTCCATGGACATCTTACTCGACAACCTTTGTGCAAAATTTGCTGCATATATATATATATATATATATATATATATATATAAAATAGTGATTGCAACAATGGTCTATATGGTCATATTTTAATCAGCTAGCTCTATAGCTTTTCCCACAGAAAGATACCTGATCAAGTCTTTCCCCCACATCTGCTTAAGAAACACCTTCATCATCCAAAGAAACATATTTCAGTCATTTGAAATGAATAACCAAATGCACAATGTTTTCTGTGCTTGGACCAACTATAATTTGTAATATACAAAGTTCTGGACTTGTGCAATTTGCACTTCTGTGACAGCTGGCAGGATTGATGTCCCTGTGTGTCAGCACATCTCCATGAAAATTGGAGAAGATTTTTAAAAATCTTAAAAAGCCAGATTTTCAAAATTAAGATTATTTGAATATTCTGCATGACAATTGTATGCACATACCTAACCTGAACATGTGTGGGTCCAAGTTTGAAAATGTGGTGCTATGTATCTGATAAGTTGGAAACTAGATTGTAACGCTCGTTCACACAGCAATTCACTGATGTGCTGTGATTGCATAGATTACAATGCTTCCATCTTGTCAAACACAAGTTTTGCCAGCAGTGTCTCACTGGTGACATTTTGTCATGGAGCTTATACAAGGGACATTAGATCCTCTTTATTACATGTGATATCAGTAGACAGAACCTATAAATGTTAACCCTGGTTATACATAGCAATGGAAATTAAATGCTATGCTGTGAGAACCATGCAAATGAATGTAACTCGATCAGATGCCACCTCTAGCCTGCTCTAATGTATACCATAGCCTGGACAATGTAGAGAGACTCTGAGATCAGGGTAATGTCAAAGTTGCCTTTCAAGTCAACTTTTTCAGTTCTTCCCTGGATCTGTCCTGATTGCACCTTGGCTGCAGGTCACGTACTGGCTCAGCAAGTCTAACCCTAATGATTATTGATTTTACAGATGGATAAAGCCACAAAATCCATCAATATGCAAGTGTTGATCCATAAAGGTCTTATGTTGGTATTTGTTCTGATTAGAATATAATAAATGGGTCCCCCATTCCAGTAGCCCCGATTCAACTAGCCAGCCAATTATGGGCTTAATTATTTGCCACGTGTCATGGGGCAGGCACTCACTCCAATAGTGCTTCCAGTTGGTCACTTAGGGTATCAGCTCTCCTGCCTCACAGTGCCCTCCGTTGGTTAGTGTCTCAGCCTCTGTTGCAAGTCTTCTGGTTCAGCTCCATGTCCCTTCCTGGCCACAGTGCCCTTTCCTTCTCAGCCTGTCCTAGGTCAGTACCCCTGAACTCTGGGGTCCTCCTCTCCCCGGGAACCCCCCAATTCCCCTACACCCACCTTGCCTCAGTGACCCACTGCCAATCATCATTGAGCCCTCAGGGCAAACTGCAATCTGAAATGGCCACTCATCATTAGCAAGGGGCTGTGGACCCTGCTGCTGTTTCCTATCCTGGCTGTTGCCCTACAGACTTAGAACCCTCAGACCTTGCCTCAGGCCCTGCAGCCTGGGAGTGAGGTCAGGCCAGAGCTCCCCAGCTCTTCCTGCCTTTCCTCAGCACTGCCCTGTCTCAGGAATCCTCAAACTTCCCTGGCAGCCAGGACTCTCCTGCTCCACAGTTAGAGCAAGAACATCTGTTCTAGTCCCTCCAGGAGCTCTTCTTTATACAGCCTCAGCTGGGCCGTAATTGGCTGTATCTGCCTCAGCTGCAGGCTCCACTCTCTCAGCCTTTTCTAAGGGCTGGGGTTTAGCCCTTAAAGGGCCAGTGCAAGGCAGATGCCCTGTCACAGCGCTATACAATACTGAAATAATAATTTTTTTTATATCTTACATTTAAACCTCTTACTTTGACTTCAAGTATTGTTGTAGCAAAGCATCCTTTTTAAACACAAACAAGAAGTGAATACTTAAGCCCAAAATTTACACAAGTTTCCTTTATTTTGAGGGGCAGAAAGGCATAAAAATGTCAACAATGTTTCAGAAGTTCATGGCAGAATGTGTCTACTAAATTTTGCACGTGTGATTTAAACATTTGAATTTCAGTGGTGTGCAGGATTACAATATAATTCAGTCCATTAAGCATGATCACCATTGTATGGCATGGAGAGTGCGTGAAATTCTCCTCTTAAATGTGTAGTACAAAATGATTAATACTGAAATGTAAGATATGCATGAACAAGCTACTGTTCTGATTTCATTTGCTGAGCTATGCTTCTTCCAGATTCTTGCCTCTGGCTTTAACTGCTTTGCACTGCTCTAATATGCAGCTGTCTAGATTTTTGTTTGTTTTTGTTGTTGTTGTTGTTGTTGCGGTTTTTCTTTCATCAGAGATATCCTGAGCTGGCCCCAAATCCACAGATTAAAACTGGATGAGGTGGTGAACTATGAGGAGCAATCTATGCCATTCCTACAGCTTGAGCAGAGTATGCACCCCAATACCCATTGAACTGTACCTGCCTGACCCACAGTCTTTTTAGTACTCCTCCCAGAAGAGTGTGGCTCTGAATTGGCACCTCGGCAGAACTGTAGCACAGCAGTTCCCAGCTGCTGGGTAGCGGACTGGCAATGGGCCGCTGGCTGCCAGGCCGCAGCGGCTCTCGGGGCCCGGATTGGGATACACCTCCTCCCCTTCCACCGCGTCTGTTGGGAAAAGCGATCTGCCAGACTGATTGGATACTCTCTCACATAAAAGGCCACCAGGAACCACTTCAGCCAGGGCTGTAGGTCACCAGTTGCTTCCGAGTGCTGATGTCAGAGCCTTGCAGAGACATGTGCTTAAAGGGACCCCCCTGGACAGCCATTTCTCTGCTTCTGCTGTGTGCTTGCCTACCTCTTTGAGGGACAGCAAAGCTCTCCCAGTGCCTGCTGTGGTTGCCCCACTTTTTTGGATGCCATAGCTTTTCTCTTGGTCCCCTGGGCATGCGGTGGCCCCACATGGCCACGCTGCAGTTTCTGCAGCACTTTGTGCCAGCTGCCTTACTGGTCCTGACCGAGCTCGACCCCGAGCTCATTCTGGGGACCCTCTCCCTGGGTGCGGAAGCTGCACCTCTGGCAACTGCACCCCATAGTTGTGAGGCATTTTTGGAGGCTCGACACCATTTCTGGGACTGGCTGGTCATGGAGCAGTGGGATGACCAGCAGTGGCTCCAAAACGTCCGCATGCAGACGGCCACCTTTTGGAGCTATGTGCCTGGCTCACCCCCACCCTCTGGAGATGTGACACCCACCTGTAGCCCACCATCCCCCTGGAGAAGCGGGTTGCAATTGCAATCTGGAAGCTCGCCACCCCAGACAGCTACCAGTCAGTGGGCTACCAGTTCGGTGTGGAGAAGTCCACCATTGGGGCCCTCCTCTTGGAGGTAAGGCACTCTGGGGCTGCAGTTCCTGCATTGGTGGGGGTGGGGGGAGTCCTGGAAAAGGGGGACCTTCAGGAAAGGGGGGGTTGAGGGCTGTGGGAGGTGGAGTGGGGTGGGGAAAGCCCCATCCCTGGGGGGTTGTGCCATCCCACTCTCACACAGCCCTGCTACTGGGGGAGTGGCCTCATAGGGGTGGCTCCTGGAGTATTTGGAGGAGGGGAGGGGAGAAGAGAGAGGGGGGGCAAGCACCTCCTAAGGGCTCAGGCACTCTGTCTCTCATTCTCTGTTTTGTGTGTTTGTTTGACTCCTTCTGAAGGTTGTGAGGGCCATCAACTTGATCCTGCTGTGGAGGGTCATCCGTCTGGGAGACCTGGACTCGATCGTGGCCAGATTTGCTTCCTTGGGATTCCCAAACTGCACTCGAGCAATAGATGGGACCCACATACCGATCCGTGCACCTGAGCATTGAGCAGCCCAATATATTAATAAGAAGGGCTATTTCTCCATGGTGCTGCAGGCCATGGTCGACCACTGTGGACAGTTCACGGACATTTTTGTCGGGTGGTCGGGCAGGGCACACAATGCCCAGATTTTTTGCAACTCGAGCCTCTATGGCAAGTTGGAGGTGGGCACATTCTTCCTCCACTGGGACATTGTGGTTGGGGACATGCAGATGCCATTGTGCATCATGGGGGACATGGCTTACCCCCTGATGCTGTGGCTAATGAAGCCATATACCGGCACCTGGACCACAGCAGGGACCAATTTAATGCCCACCTGAACTGGGCCAGGATCCAAGTCGAGTGTGCCTTCGGCCGTCTCAAGCCGCGGTTCAGATGCCTGCTGACCTGCCTCGATGTGGGGTAGCACAACATCTCTGAGGTGGTCGCTGCATGTTGAGTCCTCCACAACATTGTGGCGAGGAAGGGGGAGGCCTTCCTCTCAGGGTGGGGGGCAGATGCCGGCTGCGAGGGACGAGCCTTTGAGCAGCCACAGACAGCTGCCATTTGCCAGGCCCATCAGGCTGGGGGTGCACAACCGGGAGGCCCTGACCTCTCAATAAAGACACCTGTTTGGTTTTCAACAAATGAATGTTGTATTTATCTTTAATTAAAAAAAGGTGGGCAAGGGGAGGAGGGCTCATAACCTGGAGGAGGAGGGGGCCTCAGAATGGCATGGGTGGAGGCTGGATGTGCTACCTCAGGTGCAGGGACCTCATCGAATTTGGGGTTGGGTGGGTCCAGGGACCACAGTGACATGGGTAGGAGGTGGGGTTGGGGTGGGGTCAGGGATGGCAGGGAGGCAGGGAGTGGAGGCATAGGCATCACTTGCAGAGGGGGCATAGGCATCACTTGGGGAAGGAGCAGAGGCATTGCATGGGGGGCCGGGGGAATGGGCATAGCAGGGGGGGCAGGAAGGGGTGGTAGGCAGGAGAAGCGACAGCAGGCGGGTGTGCCATCATTTCTCTCATGAGAAATGCCATCATACCACTGCATGAGCTGGTGCTAGGCACAGTTCCACCACTGTGAGTCCTCCCAGATCTTCTGCGCCAGGGTTTGCTTCATGTTGCACAAGACACTGACATGCTGGCGCATGAGGTATTCCTGGATCCTAGTGCACTTTTGGGTCCCCTGGGCTCTGGCAGCTGGCATGGGTGGCGTGGCTCACCCCTCAGTCCCAACTGGTCTGGCTGTGGAGAACACATAGAAGGAGAGGCGGTCAGTCATCCATGGAGATGCTGTCCCTCCTCTGTGAGCAGCAATCAACAGTCCTCGGGTCAGAGGAGGGGATGTCCCCGGAAGCAAGGCCATGTGTGGCCTGCACAGCAGGCCCTGCCTTCCAGGGGCCCTGAGGTGCCCAGGGAACTGTGCTGCCCACTTTCACCCTCCCCCCCTCCCCCCCGGCCCACGGACAAGCAGGCAAGGTAAGTGTCTGGCCACAGTGGGATTCCATGGGTGGCAAAGGAGCTGGGAGCAGCCTGGCCCTCCCCTGGCATTCGCACACACACCTGAGACTCACAGTGCTGCCCGCAGCAGTGGGAGGTGCCTCACACATGCAGGCATGCCCGCGTGCTGTGTGCGACACTCCTTGGGGTGTCTGGGGTCATGCCTGTGCCCTTGTGGCTAGCCTGCTTCCATTCAATTGTAATCCTGTCCTCCAAAGTGTTTGCAAAACCTTTCCAGTTTGGTGTCATCTGCTAATTTTATAAGTACATTGTCCATTTCATTATTCAACTCATTAATGAAATTATTGAACATTCTCAGACCCAGATCCTATGTTGTCACACTAGATTTGTCCTCTGTTTGACAGTAAACAGCTGATATTTACTTTTTGAATATGGTTTTTCAATCAGCTGTACACCCATCTAGCCCACATTTCCCTAGTTTGCTTACTGGACTGTGTCAAGTAAGCAAAGACTAAAGCTTCCCCTCTATCCACTAGGCCAGTAGCCCTGCAAAGAAGGAAATTAGGTTGGTTTGGCATGATCTGTTCTTGACAAATCCATGTTGGCTATTACATATAACACTATTATTTTCTAGAAACATATCTACTTATTCTTGTAATAAATTTATAAAAGCACAATAGGCTGATTCCTCTATCAACATTTCAGTGTGGAAAAACATCAATATAAAAGTGAAGATAAATACATTGAATAGGTTCTGGAACCACATTTTAATTAGGGAAGTCCCTAATCTGGACTTCCCTAGTTCAGCAGCACCCCTGCTCTGGCATTATCAGTGACCCTGTGGCTGCTCCAGGGCTGCACCACTCACAGGCAAAAACTGGCAGGCTGGAGCCAAAAGTGATCCAACACCAGGGAAGAGTGGAGCCAGCAACAGGCTGAAGGAATGGGAGGCCGGCAGCTGGGAGCAGAGCCTCAACAGGCCAGCAGTGGAACCCATGGAGAGCAGAGCTCTAGTGCCCCTGGGGAGTGGATGAGCTGGTGCCCCACGGGGCCAGTGGCCAGTATCTGAGGGGGAAAAGAGCGGGCTGACATTGACCTTTTTTGATCCAGCAAATTCTCTGGTTGAGGACTAGTTAGGTCCTGAGGGTACCATACCAGGGAAGTTCAATTTGTATTTGATTAATATGTGATTATCAGGATATCAAAACAGCAAATTATGCCATATCTAGTTTTGGTTTTGTTCTTTTTACTGGCTTACATGACATCTCATATTGGGGTTTCTTGCTTTCATCTATTTATTTATTTTAAACGAGATTCTTACCCATATTTGAGTAGCACCTTGTTCCATTAATAGTTCCATTTACTTCAATGGGACCTTTTGAGAAAGAAAGTGCTATTCACTATGAGTGAGGATATCAGAGTCTGGCCCTTTTATAGTTATTAGCATGCTCTGCATGGTGTATATATACTATAAAGAAGGATTTGTGCCTCAAAAATACTCTTTTTATGATTCACAAGGGGATTTTCAAGTAGAAAAGCACTAGAGACAGCGTCTTTCATATACTTTATTATTAGCCACTATTCAGCAAACATCAGGTGGCTGGTGATGAACTCTGTTGAGTTTACAGGCTATTTGCCAGGAGCTACACCAAAGCTTTCAAAACGAGCAATTTTATTTTTATGAAGTAGACCTCAAGGAGCTCATGTATTATTCTGAAGTCAACTCGTGTAGTATCAGACATTACTAGACAAAGATAAAAAAATCTTTTAAATATACAGTATTTTTTTTCTAATTCATTCATATGCTAATATTCAGCCAAGCTTCAATGTGTATCCCAGAGCGTTAGTAGGTATTTTATCTGCCGATGCTTTATTCATTCACATCAAACATGCTTAAATAAGAGGAACCTAGTTTCAATTCATGGTATTTCTGTAAGTGTTTTTTTAAAACTAGTTATAACTAATGTACTATGGTTGTTTAGTAAATATTTTATGAATTTTCATTCTGTGGTGTTATGAGGTACATCAGTTAGATATGTCTGCTTACAGGCTATAACTATTAAAAGTTAAATATACACTCAGCCTTTAGTCACACTTTCTGCATTCAACTGACCTCTCCAGATGGGAATAGCATGTGTCCGAATGTATTTGAATTATGCCTTTTTTTAAGTAAAAATTTTGTTCAGCTTTGCTTGAATTTTACATATTAATTAGAGATATTTGGTAAGTAAAATTTTCTTTTAAATATTTTTGCTGATAAGTGGAATGTTTAAAAAAATCTATTATTATTTTAACAGATTAGAAGAGAATAGGAGCCTTTAAATGCCTTTCTAGTTGCACACTAAGATTCCACTTCTGAAAGTTGCTCCAGACAAGTAGAATCCTGTGTCCATGTTGAATCCACATTGTCCTCAGTTGGATTTTGGGCAGGCTGAGGGGGTCTGTCTGCATACAGCAAATTCCAAAGAGACTTTACAGATGCATTAGTCTCATTTTGAAGTCGCTCTTTGGCATACTTTGTATCTGCTTCAGGGATGCAATTACTGCCCAAAATAATGTTCCACAAATCCATTAGGTTTACAAGTCACTCTGTAATTTTTCTGCTTTTCTAGTTGTGGTAAATTTGTATTATCTGTATAGTGGAGGTTATTCTCTTACTTACTTACATGTGCTCCTTTTTAAGGAATTGGGGGCAGATGCCGAACCCCTGTTTATTGTATTTACAGACCAATGCCTATGCAGAAGAGTCTGTTGGTCAGTTACCAGACACTTCTCCTACAGCTGATAGCTGGACAGAGTGCATCAATACAACTGAGATGTAATCAGGGGCCTTCTGAGTTTGTAGGGAGCAGCTATCAAATGAATTTTAAGAGACTCTTTCTAGATTACCCAATAGAATCTATGCTACATTTATTTTAGATCACAACATTTTCTTGTATACCTTATCCGTCTGTCTTCTAGATACTTTTATGGCCCCGTAGCTGAATGACCTGACAAGCATTTTATCACCACAGCAACCTGTGAGATAAGGAAGTATTTCCAGTTTCCAAAACAAGGATCTGATCCAATGCCCATTGAAGTAAATGGGAATCTTCCCATTGACCTCAATTGGCTTTGAATCAGACCTAAGTGATTAGCTCATGGACACAGGGAAATTCTGTTCTAGAGCTGGGAATTTAACGTAGGTCTTCTGAGTCCCTTTCTAGTTCCTAGACACATAACTGTTTGTCTTCCTGAACTCTATAGGCACACTTTTTGCCCAAAGTATTATTCCAAATAAAAGTGTTGAGTCTCTAATCTTTAGCTAAAATAATATTGTAGATAATTACCATTAAGCCTCTTTTGCTTTCAGAACTAGGCAATTCTTCTTTTTCCTCCTGTAACTCACTTTCTATATTTGTCTAACTTCAGCACAAGCATTTTTAAATACAAAACATTTAAATTATGAGGCAATTCTGTGAAATGTTGTTTTTGTCTAAAGTAGTACATGTGTTGAAAAACAAAAATCTTGAATTTTGCTGATGATGATTGGAGACAATACACAATAAGAA